>CM076711.1:26046686-27396686 GCA_038501285.1 Penstemon eatonii | reverse complement strand
TCTTCATGGTATTGCGCCATCATGATCTTTCTCAATTCAAAATGCATGCCATGGATGGCAATCTTGATGCATTCCTTTTTCGGCAACGGGATGGCGCAGAAACCTCTGGCCCTGATGAATTTCTTCATATACTCCTCGACAGTCTGTCTTGTCAGTTGTCTCATATTTGATAGCTCGACGACGGACACTTCGAGCGGGGCCTGATAATGGTTCATTACGAATATTTTCTCCATGGATGGCTAGTCAGGGACCGATCCAGGCTTCAAATTAGCGTACCAATGGAACACCATTCCTGTCAGGGAGTTGGGGAATTGTTTTAGTTTCAACTCGTTGGTCATATTGCCACATTCTAAGGAGAATCGAGCCAGATGTTCTGTGGCAGACTGTGATCCCTCGCTCGAGAATAAAGTAAAGTTCGACGGCCTGTAATTCATTGGAAACGGCACCTGATTGACGTATTCCGGGTGAGGCTTATTATACCTCGATGCCCTGTTTCCCTGTCTCATGACAAACATCTCCTCAGCTTGGTTTACCGTCAAGAGGTCTTCTGGACCCTCTGCAGCTCGAGGGGCCCTGTCATAGGCCAATGAATTGGCCTGATGTCCCTCCTGGCCGTATCCGACGGCCTCTGATCGGTCCTCTTCAGACCTGCCCCCCGAGTCTGGACTGTTGTTCCTAGCTTTGGAAGTACTTCCTCTCCTGTCCGGGACATTGGTTTGTCCGTTGCCTTGTTTGTAAGGCGTCTCATCCCTTCATGTACTTCCCCCGGTCTGGATTGCGGGGCTTTTGCCTTTATCGATGGCAGTTCTGTGCGGCCCAGTCCAGGCCTGCGCTTGTATGTCGTTGGCGAGAGCATTGATGCTCTCGGCCAGTGATGTCATCTTCGCTTCCAAGTGCATCAGGGAGTTATTTACAATGTTGTTGGCTTCCGTATTGGCCTGACTAGCAGCAGTGGCCAAGCCTAGCATGTTTTCGAACTGGCTGACAACATTAGACCATTCCTCCTGTTTGGTCTCAAGGTCCCTGGTGAAGTTGCGAACCTCTGCTGTCAGTTCCTTGATTCTGTCGGTCCCTCCCATAGTTAGTGGAACCGTTGATAGATTTTCCAGAGTATGCGTTAGGTCAGAACGTGTCCTCGTCAAGGTTGATAGCGTCTTTCTTGGTATCTGTGGTATCATCTGATGAAAACAAAAGAATAACCACTTAGTATCAACTGATTGACTGTTTGGCAAAGAGATTATCAAGTGTCAGCTAGCCAAAATATTACTTGGCTGATAATCGTTTTTTGGCAAATAAAAAATCATAAAATTTTTGGAACGAGATCATCAAGTCCCACCGAGTCAAAATATTGTGTGGCTGGTAAGTTTTGATAAAGAGATTTTCATGTCCCACTGGGCGTGCCAAAATATTGTTTGGCTGGTAAGTTTTGATAAAGTGATTTTCAGGTCCCACTGGGCGTGCCAAAATATTGTTTGCGTTAATTTTGACATCAAGGGATCGACATCGAGGGATGCTTGGCATCGAGGTGTGCCAAAATATTGTTTGTTGTAAATCTGGCAGCGAATACCTCGACGAGCCAATGTCTCGACGTGAAATGCCTCGATATGATGTAAAATGAATGCGGGCGTGCCAATGCTTATGCGTGCAAACATAAAGATTTGAAAATGGACATGTTGATATCAGTGTAGTAATAACATAAGTGTCCTGATAAAGACATATTGATATCGAGATAAGTTGTCCTGATAAGGCTGACTTCTAAACGATTGCGACAGAGTAGGCAAACACTACCCCTAGTTCTTTCCTATGCCTGTCTGGCCGCAGGACTTAAATAATTTATGAAAATCTCTCCTAAATGCCAAAGTTTTGTGACCAATCGATGGCCTGCTCAACATATCAACGAATTTGTAAATCAGCAAACTAGTTGACAATCAATCAGTATAAACATTCACCTTGACAGAAGACATAAACTTGACAAAAATGACATATCAATGAAAATCCGTTGACGTAAAGCATACTTTAGTAAATGAATCAAGAGATACGAACCAAAGTACTTCCATTAATAATAAAAGAAAATCAGTAGGTTCCCCGATATACAAATATTACAAAAATATGCAAAACGATAGAAGTCTCCTGTTTTGGCATGATCTGCCAAATGAGTTGATAAGTCTAATAAGTTCTGAAAATTGACTCCTTGATCGGCAGGTAAACCCGACGATGAGCTGATAATGTATGATGGTACAACATGTTGACAGAAAGTAACATTGACGACGGAAGACCACCGTCAATGGTTCGCCCAACCTTGATGGATGACCACCAATCGGGCTCCTGATCAGCTGGTGGCCACTGAAAAGGGCATCGACGGAGCAGATGGATACTCAATCGATAGCCGTCAAGCAGATGGCTACTTGACGACGAGCTCATCAGGCAGATGGCTACTCGATGGGTTTGTCATATAAATACGTGGGCACTTACATGACGGTTAGCAGCTTGTTACTTGGTTGATATTGAGTGGTTTCGCTCGAGACAGCGTTGCTGACGGCGGAAACAGCGGCGGCGGCTTACTTTGAGCGGCGGCGGCAGGACTTCAAGCGGTCAGGACTCGCTGGTGGCTGAGGATTGACAGACTGATATCAAGGAGTTGGCAGGCTGATAACTTGACAGAAACAGCGTGTTATCTGCTTGCTATCAAGGGGTTTTGCTCGAGACAGCATTGTTGACGGCGGAAGCAGCGGCTGCAGGACTTCAGGGGGTCAGGAATTGCTGGTGGCTGAGGAGGGACGGTTGATATCAAGGGATTAACAAGTGTTTGCTGATGAGAGAAGCAGCGGAGCGCTGGACTTCCGATGAGGCGTAGAGTCGATTCAGTGTAGACTGATTTTGTTGATTGAGTTGTGTGTGTGTGTCCTGCAGGCTGGAAATCGAGAGTTGATGGCTAAAACTGCTCCCTTGATGGCCGATTTTACCCACTACTTCCACTATCTTGAATTCTTCCACTATCTCCACTATTCCACTACTTTTGGAGGTGGTTTCCCTTCTTTGTGCTTGCTGAAAATTGGTGTTAATGGCAATTTTAGGATAAAAAACGTGATGTTCTGCCCATTTGAAATTCAATTTTAATTTAGTTACCAACTAGGAGATAATTAAGGAAGTGGTTATATCTATGCCAACTACTCACGTGGCTTTTGCATTGATCTCTTTAATTAATTATCTTTGATAATTAATTAATTAGTTATGCTATTGGGTCGGCCTTTTTCACATGACTGGGCATTTTAATTATCTTGGGCCAATTAATTAATCTTCGGCCCAGTTAATTAATTAATTAACTCACTTAATTAATTAACTAACTCATTTTTAGTTGAGATGGCCCTATCAGTGTTTTGAAAATCGGATCGGACCGGCCGGTCAACCCAGTTTAACCGCTAACCGGAGGCCTGTCCGGTCCGAATCGACCCCCAAAACCAGATGTGTAAAAAACCAGTTCGAACCGGCTAGAACCGGTCAAAAACCGGTGAAACCGGCGGCCCGCCCAACCGGATGAACCAGCGGTTCTTCCATTTTGCCAAAAAAAAAAAATTTACACTTTAACATTGACAGCGAATTGTTTGAAGAAATGAAGATGAAAGGTGGCTGCAGAGGATAATGAAATCAATTCTAATAATTAATTTGAAAAAACCAGATTTACAGTGAAAAGAAAAGATGAAAGAAAGAACTAATAGGAGAAGAGAAAGAAATGGCAGGGGTGGTTTGAAGAAATGAAGATGAAAGCGGCTGCAGAGGAATTTTCAGATTAGGGTTTCTCCTTTTAATTATAGTTTGACTGGGGTGGAAGTGGGCCTTGGGTAAGGTCAAGCCCATTCAACAAAGATTTTTTGCACTTGAAAATATGTGCAATTCTTGTGAAAAAATTATTTGAGACACTTTAATTATTTGTATGAAATAATTTGAATTTATATTGACAAAGAATGACAATTTTTTATAATTATATATTAAATAGTCTAAATATACATATATATTATTATTATATAATAATTACGTCACACCGGTTATTTCGATCGAACTAGTGGTCGAACTGATCTAACCGATCGAACCAGTAACCAGTAGAGCTTCCTGTTTTAAGGCCGGTCCGCTTTTGAAAACACTGGGCCCTATAGGCTAATTGGGTATGTTCGTATCTAACCACTTTTGACTCTATTAATCAATTAATCACTTATGGTCCTTAAATTAATTAATTCATCTATTAATTAATTCACACTTGGCCAAAATTAAATCTTGATGTAATTGGGCTTGATTCAAATTGGGCCTGCGACCCGTTTATCATTTTCACTTTTGTCGGGTCGGCCTTCGGGCCAAAGTGGGTCCGACCCGGTTCTGTCCGTTCGATCCTATTGTTTTCGGCCCATCATCGAGCCAATATTCCTCGACAAATCGAGGGTGATTTTTTAGGGTACAAACATGAATATAAACAGGTATGGATTCAGATATTAGCCGGGTTCGGCTTTGATGAGGAGAAGGCTAAAGAGTCAATTCCACTTTTTCCCCTCTAATTATCTTCGGAGTCCACTTTGCCCCTCCAACTACCTTCAATTACACCAGATATTTTCATCATATCATTATAGTTCTGCTTTTGTCTTCATATTTTATTGTATGCACTTGTCACTTCCAAGCTTTCTTTAAAATATGAAGCGCAGAAGGGAAAATTTAAGGTGTTCTGGTAACGGTCTTTTGATGGAACTATGTCAAATTTAATGATTTGGCGCAATTGAGATATAGATGATAGTTGAAGGGGTAAAGTGATACAACTGATAGTTGAGGGTAGGGGTGGGCATTCGGGATCGGGTTTCGGGAACCCGTTCCATCCCGGTCGGGATTTTGTATTTTGGGACGGGAAATATGATGGATTTTCGGGTTTTGGGAAACCCGAAAACCCGACAAACTAAATCGGGACGGGATTCGGGTATTGCCCCACACCCGATTGGGAAAACCGAATCCCGAATTTCTTATTATACAAAATAAAGTACCCCTTTCAAGCAATCTCTTACTCCCAAACCATTAACAATTCATGAACATAAAGAAAAATATAAAGTCATGAAGGCAGTTTTTAGTGTTCGAACATATCTCTCACTTATTTTTTCGGTATATGCTTGTTTTTTTTTATTTGTTTTTTCTTGATTTATAAGGATTTAATTTTTTGTCAAGGATATGAAGTAGCAAAATAAAGAAAAGTGTGTTACTTATACCATATAGGAGTTTAAAATTACTATTTTCGGGAAACCCGAATCCCGATACCGAAAACCCGATATTTATCGGGAACCCGAAATATCGGGACCAAGTCAATTCAAACGGGATTCGGGTAGTGAAAATCAAAACCCGAATCCGAAAAATCCCGTCCCGAATTACCCGAAATCCCGAAAATCCGTCCCGATCCCACCCCTAGTTGAGGGGGCAAAATGGGCATCAAAGTGTAACTTAACAACTTGATTTGCTCGACTGAACTGTTACATGCAGATGGATAAGGATATAAATTTGAGTTTCAAATAATCGCTACAACCATTTTGATCGTCTTGAAATCTCCACACATACATCTTTTAGAAATTGTTAGCATTTATTTTGCTTTGATGGGTAGTCCTTATCTTTTCTGGTTATGAATTAAAGTCATTTTCTTTTTCTTTTGTTTTAGGAGAGAATTATACATGTGGTACAAAACTATATGCCGATCACTTGTGGTACCATAAAATCGAAGCCGACACATTTTGTAAATCGAATCATATTTGGTACTATCGTTAAAAATAGACGTTAACTGATGACGTGACACTTAAGTGTTACTGCAAAATTGATATCATTACTTATGTTAACTGACAATTATATCCTATAATATTTCATGTAGTCAAAATAACCCCACATCTTCAAATTTATTAGTCCACTTTGTCGTCCAATTTCAAAATTTTCCAATAATATACCTACGGACCAATTGGAGGTTTTACTTATCATATTTACATATTTATTTAACTAATTTAATTTTATAAATAATATTAACAGATCAAATAATACTTTAATATGAATCGGACAAAATATTAAAAATATAATATATTTTTTTTAAATTTATAATTTATATAATAATATTAATATAATAAAAAAACTAAAATAATTATAATTTTAAGAAAATATTTATTTTTAATATTTTTTCACTTGAATTAAAATATTATTTGGTCTGTTAATTTTATTTTTAGTTAAATAAATATGTAAATATAATAAGTAAAATCTTCAAATTGGTCCGGACGTGTCTTATTCGAGCCAAATTTATAAGTGAGCACCAATGTGAACTAAAACTGTCAACTGTCAATAAATTTGAGGATGTGGGTTTATTTTGATAACCTGAAATATTATGGGGTAGAGTTATCAGTCAACATAAATAATAGTATCAATTTTGCAATAATACTTAACTGACATATCATCAATTAACGTTCATTTTTAATGGTGGTACAATAAGTGATTCGATTTCTTAAATTGTGGTATCAAGTGTATTCGACCTCGATTTTTATTGTACCACAAGTGAGAATCGGATATAGTTTAATACCACGAGTGCAATTCTCTCTTTGTTTTAGTTGCATTTGATATTTTTGAGGTGGTAAGAGATTTATTTAAATGTGGGATGAAAGTTCATATCAATTCCTTTGGTGTACAATCATGTCTACTCAATCAAATCCCATCCCTCTTTCAACCAACCACCATAATAATAATTTCATTTAAGAGCATAATAATTATTTAATCACGAAAGTCAAGCCCCAAAATTATATAAAACTCGTGCACAAGATGCAAAGCAATACATGGTAATTATGAATTTTACCAACGTCAAACAACTAAAATCTCATTAAAATAAAAATGTAAATAAAGCCAAAATCCCACAGATCAGTCTCAACAATCAAGCTTAAAATACAAGAAGCAATGTATAACCAAAATTCATTATTCATATCTTTAGTTTACAATATCAATCATCATTCTCCTCCATCTCTTTAATCTGGAAAATTACACATGAATAAGAAAGCAGAAAGCAACAGGTTGTTAATTAAGGAGTATATTTGTGCATTTCATTCATCCATATACGTATATGCAGACAAACACACATCATGCATATGTAGAGTTGTTGTAATACTCAAATTAATTTGTGTCTGACCTACCATCTTTTTAACTAAGGTGTCAGCGATGGCTAGTGCTTTTCATCATCAAATGACGAATAGACCTGATATTCACTAGTTTTCCACTCCAGTATGTGCTTCGAAGAAGCCCAAATTGAAGTGTTGCAGTCAACTAACTCAATCACTTCAAGAAGTTTTCCAAGCTCACGAGAGATCTTTTCCAGTTTGTAGCAGTGCCTAATGATTAGGCATTTAAGCAGTCGGAAGCACCAATAGACAACTTCCCATTGCACCAGATCGATGTCTTCAAGTAGCAAATACTCAAGGTTTCGGAACTCCTCTCCATGTACACCCACTTCTTGCCTTGAAAGGCATAGCATCGCAGTTTCAACACTCGAAGATTTGTTAGTGCAAGACCAATCATTGACATGTCTTCCCATGCAAATCCACACCCACTCAAAGTTAACTTTGTAAGACTAGATGAGAAAACTGAATCTGGCAAGAGAAGAACCTGTTAAGACCTAGGATTGGAATTTGGCATGATGCATTTGAATTATTTGAGTCTGGAGAGTAAGGCAAGATGATCAAATATATTCAATGTTTGAGAAACACCCTCCGATAAAACAATCCGAACACCTAATTTTTCTAGATTTGGGATACTTTGAAGAACCTCCTTTGTACAACTGCGATCGCTCACACCTAGCAGCATCAAGAGGTTGGGTAATTGAGCATCATCAATCGGATGTGGCAGGTCGCTTCCCATGACTTGAAGATGCTTTAGTTCTTGCATATTCCATATCTCTATCGGCATATAAGATGGAGATAAATTGATGATTGTCAAGTTGTATCGATGGACAATCAAGTATACAAGGTTTTTGAGTCTAGATATGGAAGAAGGGAGATTTCCATCATATGTGAAGGCAAGGTACTTTAAGTCAACTAGCTCCAATATTTCAATAGGGAAATTGTAGAAGCGGACTGTAAGAGCATCCAACACCTTGAGTGCTATCGAACCTGAACATATTGATGCCGGATATTGAAGCTCAGGACCAGTACAAAGAAAAGAATGTGTTTGCGTAAAATTTAGCATCGGACAATACATGGCATCAAGGAACATTTGGCATCGAGTCTCACTGGGCGTGCCAAAATTTTGTTTGCGATAAAATTTGGCCCTAGGCATCGAGGGGTTGACATCAAGGGGTACTTGGCATCGAGGAGTACCAAAATATTGTTTGTTGTAAATATGGCAGTAAATACCTCGATGACCCAATTGCTTGATGTGAAATGCCTCGATGTGATGTAAAATAAATGCGGGCGTGCCAATGTTTGTGCGTGCAAACATAACGATTCAAAAATGGACATGCTGATATCAGTGTAATAAAAATACAAGTGTCCTGATAAAGACATTGATATATAGGTTGTCCTGATAAGGCTGACTTCTAAACGATCGTGACAGAGTAGGCAAACACTACCCCTAGTTCTTTTCTATGCCTGCCTGGCCGCAGGACTTAAACAATTTATGAAAATCTTTCTTAATTGCCAAAAACTCATGACCAATCAATGGCCTGCCTAACATATCAGCGAATTTATAAATCAGCAAATGACTTGACAATCAATCAGTTTAAACATCCACCTTGACAGAAGACATAATCTTGATAGAAAACAGCATATCAATGGAAATCAATTGACGTAAAGCACATCGTAGTAAAAGAATCAAGAGATGCGGGCCCAAATACTTCTATTAATAATAAAAGCATATTGATAAGTTCCCCGATGCACCAATATTACAACAATATGCAAAACGATGAAAATCTCCTATTTTGGCATGATCTGCCAGGTGAGTTGATGAATCTTTTAAGTGCTGAAAATTAACTCCTTGATCAGCAGGTAAACCCGCCGATGAGCTGATAATGCATGATAAAATAGCTTGTTGACAGAAAGTAACATTGACGACAGAAAACCATCGTCAATGGTTCGCCCAACCTTGATGGGTGACCACCAATCAGGCTCCTGATCAGCGGGTGGCCACTGAAAAGGGCATCGACGGCGCAGATGGCTACTCAGCCGATAGCCGTCAAGCAGATGGCTACTTGACGACGAGCTCATCAGGCATATGGCTACTTGATGAGTTTGTCATATAAATACGTGGGCACTTACATGACGGTTAACAGCGTGCTACTTGCTGATATGAGTGGTTTCGCTCGAGACAGTGTCGGCTGACGGCGGAAGACGGCGGCGGCGGCTAACTTTGAGCGACGGCGGCGGCGGCAAGACTTCAGGCGGCCAGGGATCACTGGTGGCTGAGGAGGGACAGACTGATATCGAGGAGTTGGCAGGCTGATAACTTGACAGAAAACAGCGTGTTATCTGCTTGCTATCAAGGGGTTTCGCTCGAGACAACGTCCTGACGACGGAAACAACGGCGGCGGCGACTTATTTTTAGCGGCGGCGGCGGCGGCAAGATTTCAGGCGGTCAGGGGTAGCTGGTGGCTGAGGAGGGACATATCAAGGGATTAACAGTTGTTTACTGAAAAAGAAGCAGCGATGTGCTGGACTTCCGGGTGAGGCGTTGAGCCGATCAGTGTTATACTGAGAATTTGTTGATTGAGTTGTGTGTGTTCTACGCGAATGGCTGTCCTGCAGTATTTATAGGTGCTGAAAATTGAGCTGATGGCTGGAAAAAACTGCTCCCTTGATGGCCACTCTCCCACTACTTCTACTATTTTCAGATTTTCCCACTATCTCCACTTTCTCCACTAATGGTGGTTACTTCTTCCCTCTTCTTTAATTTTCAGATTTGGCCTTGTGAGGAAGAAAACGTGTGCTGCAATTACTTGTTGTAACCACTTTGAGATATATAAGGGAGTTTGTTTATATACATATCCACTAGCCAACTAAATCACGTGGCCTTTGCAATTATCCATTTAATTAATTATCTTGTGATAATTAATTAATTAGTTATGCTATTGGGTCGATTTGGGCCAGTTCATATTAATGGCTTTGGACCATGGGCTGTTGTGGATCGGTTGGCCTGATAAATTGGGCCATTGACCTTATGTGATAACTGTAATTAATTATTCAATTAATTACTTAATGGCCTTATTTATAATATGAGCCGATTAATTAGACTTGGCCCAATTACTTAATTAACTTAATTAGTTAATCCATAATAGCCAAAATAATCTATTGGGCTCATTTGTGTTTAACCATAATTTGGCTTTGATTATTAATTAATTAAACTTGGCCCATAAATTAGTTAACTTTATCAATTAATTAATTTATGTTTGGCCCAAAATTAATTAATTGTGCAAATTGGGTCGAGTTTCCAAATTGGTCTCATGACCAAATTATTATCTCGGTCGGATCAATTTCCGGATCAAATTGGGTCCGATCTGGTCCGACCCGTTTGGAGTGACTTAATTAGGACCTATTGCCATTTTTGGCTTCTCATCGAGCCTTCATTCCTCGATTAATCGAGTGTGATTTTTTGGGTACAAACAGAATGCACATTTGAAATTGATTCTATTGATTCAGAAACACGTTTGAAGCCAAGAAGAGCATTCCTATGGATGCACAATCTGCGTTGACAGTGTATACCTTTTGAAAAAGCACTAGAGTAACTATTTATGAGATGGAAAATCTTTTTGTTTGCAGCCTCTCCAACCAAGAGATGCCAAAAGAAATAATGGGCGCTGCAGGTTTTTGTTCATCCACTGGAGCTTAGTTGGCAGACTAAAATAATATTATGAGAAACAAAATCCTCGAAATACTTCCGCGATGTATCTTCAAAAGTTTTGAAGTGCTTTGGTTCAACTAATCCTCACCAATCCACAATTTGACTAGCTTGGAGACGGAGATCTCATGATTTAGAGGGAAAACTCCAAAATATAGACAACACACTTTTAAATGTGGAGGCAAATGCTTGAAGCTCAAAAATAGTGAATCTGCCATGGGTGACCCTTCCTCTGTAGCTAAGCAAACAAATTGTCATTCTTGGCTATTTTTTCCCAGGAATCAAGCGTCTTCTCGAATTTGGATAGGATGGTGGCAATTGAGATTTCCAAGAGGAAGTCCTTCACATTTTTTGACAATCTTCTTTCCAACTTTCTCGAATCCAGGAGGGACAAATATCTTTCTGCAGAAATGATTCCAACTTTCTTTTTCATTTCGGAAGTGAATCTTGTAAACAATACAGTATGTGCTAAAATCAGAAGCTAGATCCCACAGCCTTGTTGTAATGACTATTCTGCTTCTATTATTGTCATCTGGAAGGTACCTCACAAAATGATACCAAAAGTGAATATCCCACACATCATCTAACACAATAAAAAACCTTCTATGCTTCAAAAATTTGTATATCTGCCCTTTCAGTTGATTCTCACTCTCTTTTATTCCTAAAATTTTATTATAATCAGGGGACAAGCAAACCAGAAAATCGAGCAAGATATCTTTTAGACGAGGATCTTGTCCTACCATGATAAACACACGAAAGTCAAAATAATCTGAAATAACTGGATCATGATAAAGTGCTTTGACAATAGTAGTCTTACCGATATCCGCCATACCCACTACTGAAATAGTTTCGAGACAGGGAGAAAGTAATCCATTAAGTAGTCTATCAATCAGTTGTTCTAGGTCTTCATCATATACTCCCACCATATCTTTTTCATTTCCACCAAAATCTTCGTCAGCAAGTGGTGACTCTTTGTTGCTTTTTCCAGATCAAATTTTGCGTTGTACTCCTTGTTAATTTTCTTCATCGTTTGCAAAAAGGAAATCATTTCTTCTTTGACATTCTCCAAATCTTAGGAGAAGATCAATGCGTTGCTACTCTCATCATCGAGGCTTTGAGATCCTGAAAAAAGTAGTTGAGTTTGGTTTATAAAGTCTTGGAGTAAGTCTCTGAATTTAGATACTGTCTACAGGATCTCTCCTTTAATTTAAAAGCATTTAATCTCTCCTTCTCTTCGAAATTATCCATTTCCAGAATTGATTTCAAGGACTATACTTCTTCGTGGATAAGTTCTGCATATCGTAGGATGGGATCATGGGTATAGCGGTATCCAATATTTAGCAAGCTCTCAATTATCAGATTTAGAGAAACTAGAGCTTCGTGAGCCATCTTTCCAGATCTGGTTCCGTTGTTATTTGATTCCCCTTTCTCTATCAAATGAAATGAAGAAAAAGAATATAGTAAGAAGATGTGGCTGTAAAATTATCAGATTGCAAGATGATCAAGAATCAGCTGGTGAAGACAAATAAAGTCACATGAAACATATATGTTGCATCTCATGGTACATACTAAATTAAACTCAGAGTCCATCTATCAAATGAACAAAATGTAGTAAGAAGATCTGGCTATAAAAAATGACCTGAGCGGAGTCAATGGCAATCCTCATTTGAATAATATGTTGGGGTTTTATGTGTGAATGAAATAAATTAAAGTAAGAGATGTGTCTATTCGGTCCGAAGAGGTACCCTTTGGACAGAACCATTGTGTCATTTCTCAAGAAGCACTTTTGCGTCTATAAATATGAGACAGAATCTGGCCAATTCTGAATCAATGATATAAGAACAAAAAGGAAAAACACTACTCTCTCTTTCTCTTACTTTTGTCAAAATTTGGTTCGAAATTTCTGTTTGTTTAAATTCGCCGTGGGTTCATTATTTGTGCAAATAATGAACAACAGACTGTTGTATCTTGGCAGACTACCGGGAATAAAAATGTATGCACCGTGGCAGCCCCGGAAATATTGTCTTAAAGAAATTTATTTCGACAAGCCTTAGTCTAATTTCCTATTTACGTGTTGATTAAAGTGTTCTACAAATTAATCCTAACCAATTAAGTATGATTTAAATGCTTTAATAATGCATGAAATTATTTGTTAGAATATTGTTTACTATATTCTATATTTTGTGAAACATATAAGTGCACTTAGACACAAACATAATAATAATAATAATAATAATAATAATAATAATAATAATAATAATAATAATAATACATGTGATGACGACCGTGTGATCAGCTAATTAAATTTATTATAATTAGCATAGATTAATACAGATTTAAAAGTACTTATTTAACCAATAAAATTCAATGTACATGCTTAGCAGCCGACTCGGATGTACTTGCTACTGTATAATAATAGTAAGACTTATCATTTATTAAGTCAATAATAGATCGTTTTGTTATAAGACGTGAAGAGAAGAAAATTGCATAAGCAATATTTTTCCTTACTTCCCATTATATTATTAATGTGATGTAATATAAGGAACCAAACGCCCCCTAAGAAAGTGTACATGTGTTGCACGTAATTAACTAATTTTCTATGTTAGTTGAATCATATAATTATTTTTCAATATATTATCTTAATGACATATCATATAATTATTACTATGTTGTTACCAAAAGTTTAATTTTTTTAACCATAAATACTTCTAATCAAAACTTGAAAATAAAAAATGAACGATAACTATTAAGTATTTTTAATCTAAAACTACATGTCTACATAAGTATTATTCTAAAACAACCATTTGAACGAATGAACAATATCTATTATTTTCTTCCTTCATCTTGATATTTCCATCTAAATCATTTTTCATAGGTTTAACCCATTTTTTTTTATCGATTTAGCCAGTTTTGTCTGTTATACATATCTTTTACTGAATTCATCAATTTTCAATTATGTCTAATCAATTTTTAACGAATCTAAACCATTTTTACCAACTCTCCTCGATTTTGTAGTGTAAACCTGTTTTTACACTAAGTTTACCATATTTTTGTTATTTTAACATGTTCCTTCATCGATTTCCTCCAGGTTTACTTTGAGTTTGCCATTTATTTTTGTGTTATTTTAATCCGTTTTGTCATTGATTTCACCAATTTTTGTGCTTTATCCATTCTTTAATCGATTCACTCATTCTATCATGTTTAACCCAATTTTAATCGATTCACTCATTATATCCTGTTTAACCCAATTTTACCTATTCTTTTGCTGATGTACACTATTTTCTTGACTATTTCACATTTTTTTTTGTAAATTTAATTCGTTTTTTGTTCTTGTTCTTTATCGATTTGACCCTTTTTTTAGTTATCTTGTGTTTAGTCGATGTCAATCATCTTTTTACCAGTTTGCCCATTTTGTCAATTTACCTCATTATTTTATCGATTGTACCATTTTTTGTTGCTTTAACTCATTTTTATTCTATCTAACCCATTTTCTCATTGTTTTGTTGTTATCACCTGTTTTAACTACTTATATATTTTGAATTTTTATTAACTTAAGCCAATTATAAGTGTTTCAGTTAACTAAATATGATTACTTTAGTTTATTCATATCGAACAAATGTGAATTTTTTAAGGTTTTTTTATAATTGATCATTTCTTAAAAATTATCCAAAGAAATATTGATTGCACCTGTTTTTACACTGAATTTATCATTTTTTATTATTTTAACCCGTTCTTTGACCTAGGGCTGAGTAAACGGTCCGAACCGGACCGAACCGAACCGAAGTTTGCTTCTACCCCAGTTCGGTCCCAAAAAAATATGGACCGTTTACCGGACCGAAATAGTCGGTCCGGTTCGGTACAAATACCGACCGGTCCGGTTCGGTCCATGTGTACCGAAATTTTGTAAATAGTGTTACACGTGTTATGCTATTAAATTCTTCTTCAGTTAGTGGGTTAATTAATAACTTGCCTCCTTTTCCAAGGTTGCTTAACTGTATAATGCATAATAATAATTAATGAGAGAGATATAGTAAATAATTACTCATCAAGTGATTCTGCTGCGTATGAATTATTAGTAGTACTAATTAACAGCTGTTAAGAAATTAAAAACTTTTCCGAAAAATGAAGCTCTGTTTCTGTACGCAGCATTCACCATTTCAACTCAACTCACAAGAAAATTAATTACATTTCCCGGCATCACAAACGTTGGGCGGACGGAGTCAATTGAATATTTACTTGGCTGCTGTGCTGTCGGCGAAAGGAGGCTAGGGCGGACCGGAATCGGCAGCTGGAGCGGTGGAGCCTGGAGGTCGGCCGTTGGGCGGCGGCTGGAGTGAAAGTGAAGGTGGTAGGCGGGTAGCAAAAAGCAGCTCCGAAAAAATGAAAATTAGATTTAGGGCAAACTGACTTGCGGGTTCGGGTAATAGCATAATAAGAAAAAAAAAAAAAAACATTCAACCGGTTCGATTCGGGGAACCGACCGGTTTTACCGAAAACCGATCCCTATAAGGGGTCGGTTCTGAGGCACAAACCGAGTGCCGAACCGTTTTTCCGGTTCGGTACTCGGTCCGGACCGATTCGATCGGTCCGGTCCGGTTCGGTTGGGTAACCGAACCGGGCTCACCCCTACTTTGACCGACTCCACCCATTTTTGTGTTTTATCAAATTTATTAATCAATTCACTCATTATTTTTTCGGTTTAACCCAATTTTCATGGATTTTACCTATCCTGCTTTTCCTGTTGTTTTTATCAATGGCAACATTTTTTTTAACTCGTTTTTCCTTTATCTAACCCATTTTTTCTCTGATTTACCAATTCTTTTTATCATATATATATATATATATATGCTCTTGGTGTGTTGTTGGTTTTACCTGAAACTTAGAACGCATAAATTATTGATAGTTGTTATAATCTTTTATTCCTACATGCTCTTAAAGTATAAAATGTACCAATGGAAGTGAAAGGGAGTTAAACTTTTGTTAGTTCGTGTTGATAGTTGTTATAATCTTTTATTCCTACATGCTCTTAAAGTATAAAATGTACCAATGGAAGTGAAAGGGAGTTAAACTTTTGTCAGTTCGTGTTTTCTCGTTGAAACATAATTTTTCTTTGATAGTCCCATGGAAACATTAGTTGCTTTTTTATTGCTTTTATAGGTTGCCTTTCTACATTTTATCTCTTACCGTGTACTTTTTTTCAATTTAACTTCTTCTATTATCTTTTTGTTTTCGCTATCATGTAGCCAAGTTTTGAGTGATAGGACAATATTTTTAATTAAAGCTTCAAACACGTTTTCTTTGCAATAGTTATTGTTTGACAATGCTGTGATTAGAACTTCTGGAAATGATTCTTCTTCGTTGAAAGAGCATTTGATGTAATTAATTTTGTAGAAGTCTCATGGTTTTGTTCTTGTTTTATTATAGGGAACTTATATACATCATAAAGAGATTAAGACTGCTCAGGGAATAAAGATTACTGCACAGGTAAATATGTCTTTTTGCCACACAGAACGAGACAGAGAATGATTTAAATATATAATAAATGGTTCTGAGAAGCATGTTTCGTAAAAATGTTGCCATAGGCATTAAGATAATTGAATTACTCAAGATGCTATCTCTTAGTTCTATTTGGGAGTATGATGATCTACGGACTTCATAAAGGTCCCAGCATGTTGATATCAGGACTTCGTATGATCATCGTATCATTTCTAAGAGCTCTGATGACTTTTATTGCTATTGCTCATTTTGTTTACTTGGTTGCATGAAAAGCTTTCTCCGCTCATCCTTGGAAAAAAAAATCAGCCTACTCTGTCCCTGGATAATCCATGTTGTAGGGAGTTTTCTTGTTAGCATGCCCACATATGCACACATGCAGTTTTTATGTTACTCGTATTAGTAATAGAAGTCCATTTAGTTTCATACAGCTCTTCTATTTGACAAAATATACACAGCTTGGTAGGGGTCTTTGGGTCCTATTTTCTGTTTTTATGTATTTTTTCCCTGAGTCTCTTAAGGTCAGTCCGGGTGTGTTTTGTTTTAAAAAGCATGTATTAATTAGAAGTGTATGTCAAAGATCACCCTTTTTCAGTTTGAGTAGGCAATTGTTGTCTAAGGAATTGTTCTGCCAATTTACGTCGTAGCTTGTTAGAATAAGCAATTCCAATATGGGCGACCAGAAAAACAAAACAACTAGTAAATATATTACGTTGATCCATTGTTCTTATGAACCTTTTTTCATTCAGCACTCGTATAAATGTGCAGGTGTTTCTGTCTTTGAAATTTTAATTGAAGCATTTAATGCCATTTTTAATGCGCATTGCAGTTTCCTTATCTCATTTGATACTCAAAACCTAGACTTTCATGCATTATGTTCAACTTATAGTGTTTTTCTTTTTTTTCTTTGTGTTTTTCGTATAGGGTCTTGAGCATGCCATTGCAGGCACAAGTCTATATGTTGTAGGGCTTGATGATGATGTGGAAGACATCAAAGATTCAGCTATGGAAGATATGAAATCAGTGATGAATAGGATTGATAGAAGTGGAGTTGGAGTTTATGTTCAAGCATCTACCCTTGGATCATTGGAAGCATTACTGGAGTTTTTGAAGTCACCTGCAGTTAAGATACCTGTCAGTGGTATTAGCATAGGCCCAGTACACAAAAAGGATGTGATGAAGGCGAGTGTTATGCTTGAGAAGCACAAGGAGTATGGAACAATATTTGCTTTTGATGTTAAAGTAACACCAGAAGCTCGTGAACTTGCCGATGAGCTTGGCGTAAAGATATTCATTGCAGACATTATTTACCACCTATTTGATCAATTTAAGGCTTATATAGACAATCTTAAGGCTTATATTTCATTTTTGTCAATAGGAAATGTGATTGATATATACTTAGAGCTTCACTTTTGTCATTTGAAGCTTATAGAGGTATTGGTGCTATCTGAGCACAAATTGTGGCGGATATATAATCTATCAATGAATTTGATTGTTGTTTTATTGACTTATAACATAGTTTTGGTACAATTTGCTGGAAATAGTTGCAATCCATTTCAGTACAAGCCCTATAAAACAAAAACAAAAACAAAGGCTCAGCGCTACTTCTTGGGCAAAATCAATATTGAGAACCCATAATACTTACAATTATTCGGTGATAATTTTGAATGGTTTGACTAATGATTTGTTCATACCCAACATCTTATTGTTACATGCTCTTTTTTTCCTTTTCCATTTAATTTTCTCCTAAGTTATAAATTGTGTCGGGTTTGATGTTGTAGGTAGCCATATATTGTGCTTTGGGTCCCATTTTGCCTTGGCATGAAATATAGTAAATTATGTCAAGTTTAATGACATGAAATATTGTAAAATGACAAATAAATTCAAGTAAAAACTAGTGATTAAGGAAAAAATGTCTTCACGATATTCATATCATTGAACTAATTAATGGACAATCTACCATAGGACATAATCATAAAATAAAAATCAAAAATCAAAACATTTAGTATCTAAAACATATGGATTTTTATGCATCGATTAGGGAAATTCAAAGTGAAATTGCATCATTATGAGTTTGGTCATTCACATCCCATGCCAACTTGTTAGCCTTGCATTTATACAAGTATAGTGCTACTCGACGCCTAGCGAGTTTCGATTCCTCCTACAATAAAAATACACCATAACAAGTTAGTAGTGTGACATCCATATTATTATTTAATAACTAATGTCAATATTGGAATAATAAATATTAACCTTATTTAAAGGCTTATAAAAGCCTTGTCTGAACATCATAAACAAAGACACGTACAACCTACAATCATACCTGAAAAATGAGTAATGCTTTTATTATTGATTAGTGAAGATTTAAGATAGTCTTTCATCAATGCTAGCAAAGAAAAAAAAAATTACCCGTTTGGTTGTATCGGTGCCGTAGCATACTCATAGTTAAAAGTTTCTCTAATATTTTTCATTTTATATTTTTCAGGCTCCGACGCGTGCAACAACATATCCAACCTCTCAACCTGCAACATTATTAGTACACAATATAAAATTTGAAAATATTTTCAAGTTACAAAATATCTAACTTACCAAAGTCATGACAAGCCCCTTCCTGAATCCCTTCATCAGTTCCACTGGTAGTGAATCAAATATAGTAATGTCCTTTAGAGCGAAATCCACCACACAGAGGAACCAATGCCCATTATCGTCATTGATTTGGATCAATATTTCTTCAATGTCATCAATGTTCCCAACGATCTTTGAATCCCCATTGAAAAATTGATTGATAATTTTGCTATCCTCATAATTTGGAGTCAATGCTAGTTGCTATGCAACAAGAATAAATGGTAATAAATAATAGAAAAACACAAGAGAACATGGATGCAAATTGTATTCATTGAGATGCTAACAGTCAGAATATGTAAATCTGAAATTTGAGCTTACCGAGAACATGGACGGGAAATACCAAATTCTTGGAGCGAGATCATTTAGCCTTGTATCAACAGTTATAGAATAAGCCACGCAATCGAGCACCTGGAGAAAAAAAATTGTACAATTGAATACATTTGTTAAGAAGTTTTGTAGATCAAAACATACAACTATATAACTAAATGTACACTTACGTTGGAGTTGATCCATTCTAAGGGCAAGAGGTAACTAATGTCGGACCTTGTTAGATGCCATTCACCATAATCAATCACCAATTGACTAAAATTTCAGAGAATTAGCAATAAAATTTATTAGAATATACATGCACTCTGAAGTGCAAGGATTATATATAACTTACTGTATTAAGGAAATTTTAGCCCCTAAAATAATTAATAAACTATTTTAATATTCATATGTTAGCTAAATTTCTTACCTCGGATCCATTTTCTGATCGAGTAAGAAATCTATAATCTCGTCGTCTCCAGCATTGGGGCTGCATTGGATCATGTCCAATATGTCCAAGTTATGAAATTTTTGATCTATTGACTTAGTTTTAGTCAAGTACGCATCATCTTTAGATCCATCCAAGTCATCAAAGAGAACCCTTGGCTTCAGGGGTGTGTCCACGGGGTTCCCGATCAAGTAATGTGTCTCACATAAGGGTGGTTTGGGGGAAACCGTTCCCAGAATTTTGGTTATCTGATATTTCATTATCTCTGTGAACGTGGATCGCAATGTAGAATCTATAGTTTGTGGAAGTGCATCAATGCAACCTTTCACACTTGTAACAATTGATTCCATCGCCACCGAATCATCGTGTTTACCCATAATTGGTGAAGTTCTACAAGACGATACACCCATAGAGAGCAGGCCTGATATGACACTTCCCAATTCTCGAACTTGGATCTCCAATGAAGCTAATTGTGCAGACATAACTGGCATTTGAGTGCGGAGTGCAAATTGATCAGATTGACTTGCGAATGTGTTGGTTTTAGGATGCACAAACAAGTTATGATATGGATCAACATTCGGTGTGGAATCCCTTGGAATGGCTTGAGTTTCTTTTTCAAATTTTTTCAGTATGTCATCAACTGAAGCCATCCCATATTTCGGATTTTTGGGGTCATTAACATCTTCTTTGGCTGAGAATGCACCATTGCTTACGGGGCCATCGTATTGTGATTCTAGCATACATGCCTGTTCAATGCATATATCAATAAATTGAATAATACTATGACAACGTTATTTATATGAATGAACCATGTTACCTTATGGTCGTCGGGTCCTCCGTTGTTTCATATCTGGGTCAATATTAATCTCATCTTGACACTAGTCAGTTGCTCAATATATGGAACTACAGATAAGTCAATACATGGTGTACATTGAGCAGGCCTGATATGAGCAAAATAAAGTACCTGCATTTGAGAAATAATTATATATTTTTTTTACCAGAAAAAAAAACATGAATACAGTAAAATAAAATAAAAACGTTAATTGCACCTGGAGTAAAAAAATGCAGCCAGAAATTGTAGCACTTGGTCTGGACTTCCAAGATCGCACACCATAATTCAGGTAATCGATAACTAGAGATGACCAATTCATTCGTGATATATTACTAGTGTTCAACAAAGTGTTCAAATAAGTTACTGATAAATCCCGACGACTTCCAGAAAATAACACGACCCCAAATAATAAGGTCATGTACATGACCTTAAAATTTTCTCCACTTTCTTTATAAGTTTTTAACTTAAAAACTAAATCCGTCTTATCTATTCTGCCATTCACTATTTTGAACAAACCTTGGTACGATTGTAAACCCTCAATATTTTTCTGGTCTAAATTTATGGCCTTACCAATATATGGAATCCCCAGGGCTTTGTTTGTAAGTTCATCGTTTAATACCAACATTCGTCCATGGATGTTTAGAGTACTTGTAATTGGATCATAATTATCGAGAATCCACCGCAAAACTACCAACTCAAGATTTTCGCATTTTAGACGTGACATAGAACCAAATCCTAATGCACTGATAGCTTCAATTTGATTATTGTTCAAGTTTTTGTTCACTTCTAAAATCTTTTTAAGGGATGTGCTGTGTTCAATTTTTGGCTCTTTCCTTTGTGATAACTCGGGTGGGCTCATGAACTCACGAAATACATCTCGTCGCTTTTCGTCGTACCTCTCAGTCATTCTGTCAATCGAATGGAATGCCAGATCTACCTACAATATTGAATTTACCCCCTTTAACAAAAGAGTGTAACTCACTTGCCAAAATTAAGAGTAGGCATGCAAACTATTTTATATATTTTATAACATATGAATATAAGACCCGTAGGTTTTAAGTGGTATACCAATACCACACATTTGATGTTTTAGGCTTTTATAAAAAAGGGAACATGAATCTATAGTCCGTAAGAGAACAGAGTCATAGAATAAGAATCAAATAAATAGCCTTATAATCAATAAGAAACATAATTTGGAAAGAGCACAACCTTGATAAATTAACGAACATGCCGCGCTTTATCTTTTCATATATGCAATTCAGGTAATTATCAAATTACATATCAATACCAAGCATTAAATGCAGTAAAAATGAAACAGTACAAAGCATCAACTAAAACTATAAAAATCCTCAATCATGAGGTATGTCCACGTCACTTGACCTCAAAATTTAAATTGTTGAAGAATTGGGTAGTACTTGCACTTGCACTTGCACTTGCCGCAGGAGTTGATTGATTAGTGTTCGGACAATTGGAAGTATTTGCTTCATTAACTTCGGTACTACAATCAGTGTCAGTCATAATTTTCTTCTTCTTACGATTGTTTCCTCGACGTTCATCGATTGCAGGATTCAGTTTGCAAGTAGTCGCTTTATGACCAGCCTCGCTGTTTAATGTAGATAGTTAGTTATATTTGTCAAAACATGTGGCGGCAATAAGAAGAATGTAAAAGGAGATGTAACACAACACGAAATCTAGAGCCCAAGATAATATTCCAAATTAAATTGACATAATTTTTAAAATTACCCGCATAATCCACAATGTTGTGGCTTAGCACGAGGTGCTCCTCTAGCCATGAGTTTTTTTAGGATCACGAACATTATATTCTTTCACAGGTGGATCACTTTCATTTTACTTGGCAAGATCACTATCTTCCCCATCCTGCAACTTCGAAGCAATTTCATGTTCAACCATCTTTGATAATTTCCTTACCCCCTTCAAGGACTTTGGATAACCACTTTTTGTTTTAGAGGACAAAAATGAAAGATTCATGCATTGCTTGTTCATTTCTGAAAGTCTCTCGCGTTCAGAATCAACCGAGTAGAATATTGATTTGGCATAGTCTTGCAATATTGTTCTTGTATTAACAAGCCATCTTGGCAATATGCACACATCTGGAAATGTTGTGAAACCTGCAGACTTTAATCCAGATATAATGTGACGACAAGGGATGCCATCGGATTCTAACATCAAACAAGTACACTTAAACTTGGAATTCACTATATCGATAGTTACTGAGCATTGTGGTCTATTGGGGTATTCATACTCACTAAAAGTCAACACAAATTCATGATCACCCTGAACTTTTTTGTTTTGCAATATCAGACCTTGCTCCTTGCAAATTTCTTCACGAATAAAGTAAAATATCCTCTTTGTGCACATAATAGCAGCGTGTTCCTCGAGCTTCTTTAGAGGACCTGGCCTTATTGGAAGAGGTTTTATCTTTGCCTCGATTTGCCTCGTATCAAAACTACTCCTCAAACTTTTTAAAGTCTCATTGAATTGTAACAAGAATGCTGTAAAAGTTAAACTTTGTTTGACACATAGCTTAACTAATGCATTCATAGATTCAAAACGTTGTGTGGTTCTCATCTTGGCAGTGAAATGCCCACGGAAATATGCTTCACACCAACTACGTCTATTGGCATAAATATCTTTGATCCAGGTATTTTCAGAAACATCATAAGCTTCAACAATTTTTGACCAAGATTCCTCAAATTCTTCAATGGTTATATGAGCGCTTAGAAACTTTGCGAACTCAGAAATAAATTTTGTAGGCAATCCCTTATTTGTTCTTGCATTTCGTGCAATATGCCAAGCACAAAGCTGATGTCTAGCGCCAGGAAACTAAAATCGTATTGCCGAGGCTATTGCTTGGTCCTGATCCGTAAGTACAGCAGAAGGTATTTTACCTTTCATCGTATTACGAAAAGTTCTTAACAACCAACGATATGAAGCAATTGTCTCGTTATACATAAGAGCAGCACCAAATACACATGTGTTGAAATGGTTATTCACACCAGAAAATATAACAAGCGGAAACAAATATTTGTTGGTTTTGTATGTGCTATCAAATGCTACCACATCACCAAAGAGCTCATATTCGACCCTAGACAATCCATCGCACCAAAATAATTTATTCAATGCACCATCATCATCAACTTCGTATTCAAATACCAAATCCTTGTCATGAACTCTCATTCCTTGCAATATGCTTAAACCAGTATTCACGTCTCCTAATTCAATCATTTTCAATCTTTGACCATTCAACTAATTGTAACCGTCTTTTCTTTGAAAATTAAGCTTGCCGGGACCACCACACATTTTTTCCATAAGGTCCATCACCTGCGATGGTCTTATCCCAGCCATAGTCAGAGTACTTAACCAAGACTTGTCTGCCGCAGACAATTGCCTATGTAAATCAAAATATCAATATTTTTTTTATTACATTAATTTAGAAAACTGTAAAATTTAATGAATTATAAACTAAAACTAAATTAAACACAAAAGTCACATCTGAAATTTTGGTTCACTGTAATTTTTCACATGTTTAATATTTCATCTAGGATGCCAACACGAGTGTACCCAAAAGATATTCATAAAATATGGATGGCAAATTTCTTAAAAATTAGCAAAGTGCATTCGACCTTAAAAATAAAAATTTACATAATAGTCCGGATTAATGACAAAAAATATCTCATTGATTTCATAAAGGAACTTTTCCTTCTATAATAAAGGTCTAATACAAATTGACACTAAAATGCCATCACCAATATAATATTTAAACAACAAAGGATACAACACATTTTTTTTGCATAGATATATTAATTCCTAGTTCTACAGGAAAGCTATCATAAACTCAATCTTCTGACTATATATATATATATATATATATATATAAAAGCTTTGACATAATCCTATTGGAAACATCCTCAAGAAAGTAACTTTAAAAATACTTGAGAAATGTGTTTTTAACTGAACATAGAATGTACCTGTTACATCGTAATATCTTAGCATCATCCATTGTTGCCAAGTCATGAATGTGACGTGACTCAAATGTTGTTACCTTATACTTCCCAGTCAAACGGTCAAGAGATACTCGAAAAATTGCTTTGCACCCGCATCTACTTTGGTGTCTTGGTTCTCGAATTCGACAATGATCTTTGTCTAACTCATGTCGAAAACCCTCTCGAGAACATACCCATACACGATTTCTTACAATACCGTCCTTTTTTTTAAGGCTGTGTCTACGAACATCAAATCCAAGTTCTTTTCCATACGCATTATAGAAGTGTTCGGCCTCATCAACAGTATGAAATATTAGTTGAAGAACTAACTCGGAATCTATTTTCTTGAAATTTGAGAAAGGACGTGGGCTAGATGGATGTTTACTATCACTTTTAGAATGATAACTATTGTGTTCCTGGGAAAAATGCGAGGATGCTTTAGGGCTCTCCAAATTCACGGCCATGTATGTTGAGAAGCGGTGTGGAGAAGCGATTGATTCAGATTAACAAAGCTCTGAGAAAGGATAAAAGGCGATATATATACTCCAATTAAAAAATACTTAAATAATATGGTATTAATTTGAAGGATACTGATTCATCAAAGATGTTTTTCCCACCCAGGAAAAAAGAAAAGATTACATTTAAATGAAGCACAAATTAAACACATAGCTAATTTTGGTAATAATTTGAGTCATATTATATGATAATCATGATAATTAATTAAGCAATATTGGTATTAATTGTTTGAACATACCCGTTATCTCGAAGGAGGATGATCTTGAGCAGACTTCGTTTTGGCATTGACGTCGACATATAATTACCTCTTCTCTAGCCCGAATTAATACACAGAATATGAACAAGCGGGCTGGGCTGGGCTTTCTGATGATCATGAGTACGTACGTTCAGATTAACAAAGCCCTAATTTATTTTAGTTGAAAAGAATCGATTAACAGATTTAATAGGGATAATTTTGTCTTTTAGAAATATTTAGAAAAGGGCAATTTTGTATTTAAGAAAATATATTATTTAAATATAAATTTTAAGAAGACACGTGGCACCAAGATAAATACTATCTTATGTGCTCCCCACCCCTCAAAATCTCATTTGAGACGGACCCAAGTCACTTAGATCTTGGATTATACTATAATCACACAGATTACAGTATACACTGCTTACGCCAGACAACAAATGAAATGGCCGTAAGTTCACAATAGGAAATCACAAAGAAAACCTATTCTTAGAAGTAATATCACTCAGTAAGATGGATATCTACTTCTCACAACACTCTCTAACAAGAATCACTCATATTTCTATGTTTTTCTTTTTATATTCAACGTCGGCTTTTGTCAACAAATGACTAAGCTGATGAGTGAGCTGTTCTTGAGTTCTTGAGATATATATGAATTTTGCTTCGAATGCAATGTGTGTTGTGTGTCACACTTTCAACTCTTCAAACAATCTCTATTTATACTTGAGATTTGAATCATGTCCGTTGAAGAGAGACAGAAGCAGTTTCTCGAGCATTGGTCCCTGTTTCTAAGTGTTGGTCCCAAGTGGTCAGATGAGGTCTAGAGGGGGGATGAATAGACCTCTGAAAATTTTTAGACTTAAAAACTTTTCAGTCGTCTGTCAGCAGACTAAGCTTATGAAGAACAGTAAGCTGACTTTGCTGATCTTGAATGAACAGCAGAGTGACCACTTATCTTATAACAACTTAGCTGATTACAACAAAATCAGTTTTTCAAGAGTATACTTGCAGCGGATAAATTTAAAGTGTTTTTCACAAGTAGACTAAGTCCTTCAAAAGATTTTATCCCCAGTTTTAAAACTCCTTTAAAATCTTTTAATAATTCAAAGTGTAAACTTATGCAATTTTGAAATATGCAAGAAAACTTAAATGCAAGAATAACACACAGAATTTTTATAGTGGTTATATGGATAAAAATCCTTTAGTCCACTCTTCCAGATCACTTAGATTCTGGGTTATACTATAAACACAAAGTTTACAATATTTCTCCACTTACACCTAGACAACAAATGAAAAGGCTATAAGCTCGCAATAGGAAATCACTCAGAAAACATATCCTCTGAAGTTAAATCACTCACAAAGACGGATTTAAACTTCGCACAACACTCAGCTAAATACAAATTCACTCAGAATGTATTTTCTATTTTCTTCAACTTGGCTTCTGTCAACAGATGACTTCCCCCAGACGAGTGAGCTGTTCGAGCTTCTTGAGACTTAGAAAAATTTCTGCTTCAAAAACGAAATCTCAGAATGTTGTTGTGTATCTCTTTCATCGAAATCAGCTCTATTTATACTTGGATTTGAAAATATGACCGTTGAAGGAAGTCACAAATCAAATCCATAGCCTTAGCACAAATTCAGAACGGCTTCCTGCTACAGTACCTTTTCTGCTGTACTTTCCTGTAGCTGCATTAAATGCACCATGCTGATCCGAGAATATCCTTCAATCATTTGTCATTACTACCCTTCTCTTGCAGCATTTATTACGCCAAGTGCATTTATTACCGTTGAACTTATCTCATGATCTCTTCTACTCTGCTGATCGAGGCAACTCTGCTGATAGATACTCTGCTGATCAAATACTGAACTAATCTGATTTGAGTCAGCTGATGGTCTACCCTTCTGATTGCTGTTTCAGCATTAGATCAGTAGTCTTCTGGGCTTTGAATTTTGAACCCTTCTGATAACTTCTTTACTTGTTCAAAATTCTTCTAAGGGAACTAAGCTTTCCATACTTAGCTGATTTTGACGTTTTGGAAATCATCAAAACCTTCCCTTATTTTCTTAACTTCTTTGCACTTCATCTTCATCTTCATCCAACACTAAGGAACGGCTACCTGCGACTGTACACTGTGCGTTCAACTGTACTTCTTTGTCAGTTGCATTAAATGCACCTGGCTGATACGAGGTTCCTCTTTAATCATTTGTCATTAATACCCTTCCTCTTCCGCATTTACTTCTTCAAGTGCATTTATTACCGTTGAGGTGACTTAGCTGATTACTTTCACTCAGCTGATCGAAGTCTCTCGTCTGATGAACATTCGGCTGATCCCAAACTGAACAATCTGTTGAGTCGGCTGATTTTCACCAATTTGATTTCCTTCTTCAGGAATAGATCAGTAGTTTCCTCGACCATAATTTTTGACCTTTCTGATTTGTCTTCTTTCTTTGGTAAAAAACTTCTAAGAAATTTGCTAAGCTTTCATTACTTAGCTGATAATGATATTTTGGAAATCATCAAAACCTCCCTTCAATTTTAGTCTTCATCTTCATCTTCATCCAACATTGATTGTTGTAAATTAAAAATGAATATTTTAGCTCTCCACCAACAACATTCAGGGGGTTATTTGAAGGAAAACATTGGGGTGCAAAATGGAAAAAGAATATATTTCTAAGGTGCAATGTGCCAAGTTTTCTGAATTGGGGTGGAATATGCCTATTTTTTTTTAAATGTGTAGTGTACAAAGTGTCAAAATTTATATTTTCATGTGCAAAGTAAAAAAAAAAAAAAAAATTACTCTTATATCCTTCCATTAATAAAATGTTTCATTAAAACACACACTAGGGTGCAAAATTACAAATTAATTGTATTTTGAGAATGCAAATTGAAAAAACCTTGGGGGGGGGGGGCAAATTGACGGGTTGAAAATGGGTCGGATCTTTAATGGGTCATTATAAACGGGTCGGGTTACAACCTTTTGGGATCATAAATGGGTCGGGTCGGTTGGTCATGGGTCGGCCTGTTTAATTTTCCTAATAATTAATTCAAAATTAAATTGCATCTTATATGTGTAACATATTAATAAGATTAGGTTATGGGATCATAAATGGGTCGGGTCGGTTGGTCATGGGTCGGCCTGTTTAATTTCCTAATAATTAATTCAAAATTAAATTGCATCTTATATGTGTAACATATTAGTAAGATTATGTTATAAAATTAATCAACATATAATCTAAAAGACAAAGTAAACATTAAAGTGAAAAGAGTAGAAGTAGGGAGAAAGTATTTATATCAAACATATTACAAAATGCCTGTATACAGGGTTGAGGAGACACCCAAAAGACACATGAGTTACAAGATTTACAAGCCTTTAATGACTCATTAAAATGGTATTTCAGTGGGCATCTATTCACATAATATTTACAACACTTCACATTGGATGACTATTGCTTATTGTCTCATTGAAAACCTAATCAACAAAATCTGGTGCAAACAAAAATTTGAACAAAGGGAAAAAGGTATGTTTTGATGTGGAACTAAAGAGTGTGTCATACTGTCTTGTTAAAACTTTGCCAAGAAAAACCCAATGGGATAAAACTTGGACGAAGGAAAAAGAGTACAGTGTGAAGTATATTACTAATGACACACTCACCTGAATTCTATTGTTTATAGAATATGCCTCGTTAAAAACCTAACTAGGAAAAACCCGATAGGATAAAAACCTAGTGAAGGAAAAAAGAGTGCACATATCTTTTACTCCCCCCGATAACAAAATCACTTAAAATTTTTAAGGTGACATCCCAATGTTATTAATAAACTTCTCAAATGTGACAGTCTGACAATGTGTTAGTTAACAAATCCTTTTCTCAAATGATATACAATACATCCCTTATGGATATGATGGGTCATCGATCCAAACACACTCTCGATTTTTCTCATGCATTCTAATTATTTCCGCACGTTGAAGTACAACCAAAGTTTACTTGGTAGAACGCCATAATATATCAATTCATATGCTTGTCAATACATAACATGTTTGAGAGCGGGCTTTATGTGGATCAGATAAGTACACTGCCTCCGCATAGCCAACCAAATGTGATTTGAATTATTTATATAAATTGCCACATATCAATTGAACATCAGAGATACCAAAATATATGTTTAACTCCATTTTAATGTCGGCGTATTGGGGAAGAATTAAATCTTGCTAATATAAACTTACAACAAATGATATATCGGGGCATGTACTATTAACAAAATACATCAATTCTCCTACAACATTGATATATGGTACTTCAGGACCCATGAGTTCTTCATCGTTCTCACGAGGACAAAATGGTCATTTTTCTCATCTAAAAATCTGAAAACCATTAGGGTACTTAGAGGATGTGCTTTATTCATATAAAATCGTCATGAAGAAGAATTTCGTTTGATAAATGCTGCTGAGACAAAACTTTGTTTTTTCCATAATCTTTCATCTAAAATTCTTTATTTAAATAATCAACTATTATTTGAAGCTTTTCAAGAATTTCGATAATTTATAGATTGTAAAAACATATAAAAATTATATTAAACTCTGGTCCAAATATTTTTCTATAAATAAATGGCAAATTAGATCACTTTTATAATTTTCTTCTGACAATATTCAGTTAATAGGTTATACCATATATATTCAGATTCGTTTAGTTAAAAGAAAGATCTATGCTTGCGTATTGAACTGTTGGTCCCAAAGTGGTTACAATGAGGTCTAGCGCAGGAGAGAGGGAGAGGGGAGGGGGGGGGGGGTGGGGGACGAATAGACCTCAGAACCTTAAAAACTATTTCTGTCTTTTTCTATAAGACTAGTTTGCTTATCAACAGGGTAAAATGACTAAGCTGATCTTGCACTAGGCTGACTTAGTTGATTTAACTTATCAAGCTTATATAATTAGAGTTTCAAACAATGATGCAACAGATATGTATGTGTATTTTTCAAACAATATTTTCAACTCAATTTAAACTTTAAAGCACAAAAAATGTTTTACCCCAAGTTATAAATTCCTCAATTTAAAAGACTCTTCTTTTAATGTTTTTACTTTGTTTATGAGATGTGCAATGCAAGAAAAGTAAGGTAAATAATACAAGAAATTTTATAGAGGTTCGGTAGGAACAAATCCCCTTAGTCCACTCTTATAAATCACAAAGATTTAAGTTATATTAAAGACACAAAGTAACCAGTACAATCTTGAGCTTTTACAACATATGACAAGCCTCAAGTGGAACACTCAGTTCCCTGGTAGATCACTAAGAAAAATCTACTCTAAAACACTCAGCTAAAGAACACTTAAGCTTTACAACAAATAATAAGCCTTATGTAAGAACACTCAGTTCACTCTCGGAAAATCGCTCAGATTAACCTTGCTCTATTAATATAGAAAATCACTCAGAAGACCTATACTATGAATTTATATCATTTGCAAAGATGGATATGAACTCCTTCAATTCTTAGTTGAATGTCACTAAAACAGACAAGAGTTTGATCTTGTTCTTTAACAAAAAGCTTCGTCAACATATGACTTCACTTGTGATCAGACGAGTCAACTAATGGATGGATTCTTGCTTGAAAGATGTGATCTTGAAATGTGCAAGTCTCTCTTCAAACTCTAGTCCCTGCTCTATCTATATTCGCGGATTTGAAATTCTGCCCGTTGAAGATAGGTGAAATTACATTTTAATCCTGAGCAACAGTCTTCTCGACGGCATGTGCAACATTGTGCCAGTATTCCAAGACGATCTTGCCGCTATATAAAATGACTTACCTTTGTCAATCGAATGTTGATGATCTCAAGAGGCTTCTTGACAGAGCGGAATGATGTGGGTTCCCAAGAATGATCAGATCATTGGATTGTATGCATTAGGAATGGAAAAATTGTCCAACCAGATGGCAAGCGGCCTTTTCAGGTAGAAGAACAAAACCTACAATAACTCTTGAAGCAGTTGTTGATGTCTACACTTGGATATGCCATGTCTTCTTTGGTGTACCCATATCCCAAAATGACATCATTGTCCTTGGTCAAATTCCCTTTTTTGTTAGCCTCACAAATGAAAATTATCCAAATGTTAAGTACGAAGTAAATGGCAAGAAATACTTCATGCGGTACTATACACTCTGCTGTACCTTTTGTCAGTCGCATTAAATGCACCCAGCTAATACGAGGATTTCTTCAATCATTTGCTATAAATACCCACCTTCTTCAGCATTTATTACTCTAAGTGCATTTATTACCGTTGAGATGACTTACTGATCGCTTCCACTCAGCTGATTGAATTTCCTTGTCTGATGAACACTTAGCTGAGCCCAATCTGAACCCATCTGATTTGAGTCGGCTAAATTTCACCAGTCTGATTCTTTTCTTTAGCAACAGATCAGTAGTCTTTTGGACCGCATAATTTGACCCTTCTGATTTGTCTTCTTTCTTGGTCAAAATCTTCTAAGGGATTTGCTAAGCTTCCATTACTTAGCTGATTATGATGGTTTGGAAATCATCAAAGCCTCCCTTTAATTTTAGTCTTTATCTTCATCTTCATCCAACATGACGAACATGTTCAGTTTCCTCCGATGACGTCTTCTAATTCTTGGCTTTGCTCTCTCCTTCTCTTTCGCAACTTCTTCTGTTCGATGGGTTGTTGGTCAGCATCTTTCTTAGATTTGGGAAGAACAGTCTCTCCGACCTTCGAATAACGTGATCCCTCGACCATAGAAGCTAAAAAAGAAAAGAAAAAGTTCATGAGATAATATTGGAATATCCAAAAATATCAAAGTAAAAGGAAGAGAGAGCTTCACCTAAGGGTTGATTGATAGAAGTAATAGGGAACTCCATGGAACTTAACCCCTCCGACAAGAAAGACACATTGGTATTTATTGACCTCATTTCTGCAATCATTTTAGGAGAGAAAAGATCATTGGAAATCAAGTCTCCTTTGACCTCCTGACCGCCGAATGTCCAAGAGGAATCATGGTTCCAATTATGCTCATAGGCTACGGAGGTCCCATCTGCCAGCGTCCGATGAGTAGGAGGACGAACAAAGAAATAACTGGTTTTCCAGTCAGTACTATTGCTCGTACTAGTATTTTCCAGATGGAACAACCGGACTTTTGACTGATGTAAAAATAGCCCTTATTAGAAGGAAGTGGAGATGCTAAAACTAAAAAATTGTGAAAAATTGCGAAGGGATGGCTTAAGACCTTTCACAATCATCAATACCGCGAACGAAACTATAAAGTCTATGGCGTTCGGAACCAGTTGGGATAGGGAAACAAAGAAAGTAGCAAGGGTATCGAGGAAAAAGGGATGCATTGGATATTTGAGTCCGTGTTGAAAATGAGAAACATAGAAAGCTCGACAGTTATCTGGAGGAGTGTTTACTCGCTCCTCCGAGGAAAGCAAGAATGTCTGGAAATTCGAAGGAAAAAAACGACCATAATCCCTTTGAAGGGCTGGTAAATCACGCGCAGTAAAATAAGAAACAAGAGACTTAATAGGGGCAGAGACTTGCGATTGAGTGTTTTTGGTTCTGGAAGGAGCCCTAGCCGTTTTTCTCTCCTCTGAGACTACTTTCACCAAAGAAGTATATTTCTTAACCTCGGTATCACCTCCTCCCTGATCCACGGAAGCTTCATTTGCGGCATTGTTCTGGCCAGAGGAAGGACTCTGGGAATTGTTGAGGGTAGATGAACTATATTTTCTCCATCATGGGGAGGAGAGTCGAGATTTTGGGAAGAAGATGCCATTCGAACTAATAGATAATTGATCGACAAATTATGCACTCAAAGAAACTATCGACTTGATTTTTACTGATTGATCGATTGAATGCTAAGGGTCAATGTTAAAAATGAGCTTGTAAATTGATTATATATATATGGGAAGGAAATGACGTATTAGCCATTCACGATCCTTCATATTCTCGCTATACGGAAAGAAGGAATGGGTCCCATGGCATAGCTGGCTCCCAGGGAACGCGACCGCATTCGTAATTATCCATGAAAAGTGTATTATTTTCCTTGTTCGATTTTTATCCCAAAGGGTTTTTCAGAGTAAGGTTTTTAACGTGGCATAATTCATGAATTTAATGCGATATCTGAATACTTCTACGTGCTTCAGCTATGATTTCGCTCGAGAAGTGGGGGAGTAGCAAAGTGTACTTTCAGAGTTAGATCCGGAAAATTCCTAGGATATCTTGTCCACGAACGTGGAATTGAAGCGAATCCATAGAAAATTCAAGCAATCACCGAGCTCAATCCACCAAGAAAGCTCTCAGATGTCCAAAGTTTGGTAGGAAAAATCATTTCCTTGACAGGTTCATTTCCCGATCAGCGGATAAGAGTTTGCCTTTCTTTAAGTTGTTGCGAAAGTCAAAGGACTTCGAATGGAGCGTTGAGTGCGACAAAGCCTTTGAAGATCTCAAGGCGTATTTAACTTCACCACCTATGTTAGGTGGTTAAGCCCTCCGACGATGAACCCTTATATCTTTACATAGCTATCTCGGAGGAGGCTATCAGTTCGGTTCTGGTGAAAGTTGAAAATCCGAACACAAGCCACTCTACTATTTAAGCAAGTTATTACAAGGCGCGAAAAAGAATTATATGGAGATTGAAAAGTTTGCACTTGCTTTGGTAGTAGCTGCTCGAAGATTAGGATCGTACTTCCAAACATACAAAGTTATTGTTTTGACTAACCAACCCTTGAGACAGGTCTTATCCTAAACCAGAAGCTTCAGGAAGATTGATAAAATGGGCCGTGGAGCTTGGACAATTTGAAATTGAATATCAATCAAGAACGGCGGTCAAGGCTTACGTCTTACCAGATTTTATTGTTGAATCCACTAGGGCTAAGAACTCGAGCGAAGGGAGCACTTCTGAGGTGAACTCGATCGAAAAGATCAATGAAACGATCTGGTTAATGCATGTGGATGGATCCTCAACCAAATTGGGAGGTGGAGCAGGAATTCATTTTCAAGATCCGAATGGAGAGGACTTGAGCTATGCCATCACACTGAATTTCGTTATCACAAACAATGAAGCAGAGTACGAAGCTCTAATTGCGGGATTGGAGATGGCTTTGAAAGCAAAGGTAAAATCACTCACTGTACTTACAGATTCTGAACTTGTCCACAAGCAGGTGAAAGGCATTTTTTAGGCCAAGGAGTTCAATATGATAAAATACTTGAACAAAGTGAAGAATCTGATCTCTAAATTCGATAAGTTCGAAATCCAACCTATCCCAAGGGAAGAAAACTTATGGGCTGATTTATTATCGAAATTCACGGGAACAGTTGATGGGAAGAAGGAAAGAGTCATCACGTACTTTCGAACACACCGGCCATCGATCTAGACGTCACCCCTAGCGTAGACATTATGGAAATTGATGAACAAAAGCCCTCTTTGATTGATCCTTTCCTCAATTATCTGGAAGAGGGAAAGGTGCCTGAAGACGCAAATGAAGCTCGAAGACTCAAGTATCGAGCTCCAATGTTCACCTTAGTGGAAGATCAACTCTACAAAAGATCCTCCTCATGAATTTTATTGAAATGTATTTTGGAAGATCAATACCATATGATTCTGAAGGAGGTCCATGCAGGGGAAGCTGGGAATCATTGTGGGGCTAGGGCGTTGGCTTTGAAATGTTCGAGGGCAGGATATTATTGTCCTACTATTATTTTGGACTCAGTTGATTATGTGAAGAAGTGTCATCATTGCAAAATTCATTCGAATTTGATCCACCAGCTGGCTGAACAGATGCATTCTATTTCGATTTGTTGGCCCTTCGATAAATGGGGCATCGATATCGTCGGTTCCTTTCTAACTGCGAGGGCGAAAAAGAATTATGTATTGGTCGTCTTGGAATATTTCAGCAAGTGGGTTGAATGTATTGCCTTAGCCAAGATTACTAAGTTTCAGGTTATAAATTTCCTATGGAAGAATATTTTCTGCAGGTTCGAAATTCCCAGGGTTTTGATCTCCGACAATGGGACTCAATTTGCGGGTAAGAAAGTCTTGGAATGGTGTGAGAAATTCGGAATACAGCAGAACTTTACCTTCGTTGGGCACCCCCAGGCAAATGGACAAACCGAGGTCGTAAATAGAGAGATCGTCCGATCTCTAGAAAAGCGCTTGGCTGAGGCCAAAGGAAAATGCCTTGATGTCTTCCAGGAGTCATTTGGGCTAATAGAACGACCGTGAAAGCTGCTACAGGCGAGACTCCTTTCAGTCTGGTTTACAGATCAGAGGCTGTTATTCCGGTTGAAACTCTAATATCGTCTCCTAGGGTCGAATTCTACAATCCAGAGGATAATCAGTCATTGAGGGAAATGGAGGTTGATCATGCAGATAGTAAAAAGGATTAGGCTAAGCTGAAGATTCAAGCAACAAAGTCCAACATGGAGAAGGCATATAATCAGAATGTTCGAATCCAAACCTTCAAGGTCAGAGATCTAGTGCTCAAGAAAGTGGAGGTCTCAAAACATGTTTGGAAACTTCAACCTATTTGGGATGGCCCGTATGTTGTTGTGGAGGTCGGAAAGAAAGGTTCATACAAAATTGCTCATCCCAATGGTGAAGTCTTACCTCGATCTTGGAATGATGTGAATCTGAGGAAATACTATGGAAAATGAAGTCTCACTGAAAGAGTCTAATGTCGCTGTCATTGTTTCTTTCTTGTAATCCATTATTCTTACTATTAACGAAGAATTTTCATTCAATCAGTTCAATGAAATTTTGCTATTATGGAGATATCTATTCAACTCATTTGCAATCTCATGTTGTTCTTGTCTGCTTATGATCGACTCCAACAAAAAAAAATTGACTAAGGGTGAAAGCCGTTGCTATGCCCCTTAGATCCAAAATTGAAATGGATGAAAGTTGTTGCTATGACCCTCGAAAAAAGAAAATTGACTAAGGGTGAAAGCCGTTGCTATGCCCCTTAGATTAAAAATTGAAATGGGTGAAAGTTTTTGCTATGACCATCGAAAAAAGAAGGGTGAAAGTCGTTATGCAACAGGTCAAAAATTGAAATGGGTGAAAGTTGTTGCTATGACCCTAAAAAAAAAAGGGTGAAAGTTGTTGCTATGACCCTCGAAAAAAGAAAATTGACTAAGGGTGAAAGCCGTTGCTATGCCCCTTAGATAAAAAAATTGAAATGGGTGAAAGTTGTTGCTATGACCCTCGAAAAAAGAAAATTGACTAAGGGTGAAAGCCGTTGCTATGCCTCTTAGATCAAAAATTGAAATGGGTGAAAGTTGTTGCTATGACCCTAAAAAAAAAAAATGGGTGAAAGTTGTTGCTATGACCCTCAAAAAAAGAAAATTGACTAAGTGTTAAAGTTATTGCTATGTCCCTTAGATGAAAAATTGAAATGGGTGAAAGTTGTTGCTATTACCCTAGAAAAAATAAAATTGACTAAGGATGAAAGTCGTTGCTATGCCCCTTAGATCAAAAATTGAAATGGGTGAAAGCTATTGCTATGACCCTCGAAAAAAAAAATTGACTAAGGGTGAAAGCCGTTGTTATGCCCCTTAGATCAAAAATTGATATGGGTGAAAGTTGTTGCTTTGATCCTCGAAAAAAGAAAAATGACTAAGGGTGAGTTGTTGCTATGCCCCTTAGATCAAAAAATTGAGAGAGCCCTCAGGGGATCGATTATGATATTTCTATCCACTATGGAGCCAGAAATCTACGAACTTGATTTCATAAGAAGGCTTAATATAAGTGTGAGTTATCCTCTTCGAAGTAATTTGTTTAAAATCATTTGAAAGTATTCTTCCAATAGAGATCGAGATTCAAGTTCGATTATCAAGGTTATAAGTGGTCGAGCAAAGTTTATATAGTGATCGAATTCACCCTTGATTTTAGTTTGATTCATATCTGATCAATTATTTCGAACTCTAATTTTGTTAATATGTAAATAAAAGACAAGGAAAGTAAATTGCAAGCTATATGAAGATCGAAGAAGAGATTTTATTCATAAACTTTTACAAGCAATTACAAGTGGTTCGTACAATGAAAAATTTGAGCCCAGAAAGAAAAATTACATCTTCTAAATTATCCTACTACAATTTCGAGAACCTATACTAAGGGTCTCTGAGCGACCAGCAGAGTTGCGGACTATCTCCAGGACTTTTTACCGATCTAAGATCTTCATCTGTGAAGCGCAAGACTCGGACTAGTCCTCGATCGAACAGGCATCCAGCTTTGAAGTAAGGCAGTATGAGCCGCCATTTTCCTGCATGGACATCCTGTTGGTTCATTTACACCCTTTTTCCGATCCCAAGCGGCGGGGATCAACTCCCGTTTAATTTCTTCTAGCAATCTCGGAGACACCATTCTTCAAGAAGCACCTTGAAGAAGTTGATGCTCGAGAGCAGAGCTACTCCCAAGGGAGTTGATCCACTATCCGACTGGGTGGAGGTCAGAATACAGGAATTCGAACCCATCTCAGACAAAGTATATATGAGAAGCCAGGCCATTTGCCGATATTCTAGACGCCGGGTTTTTCGTTTGTCGATATTCTAGATGAATGAGGTTTTTCTCGAACATTTTTATTTTTGATATGAAAGTCATGATTTGGTTCGGAAAATCGGACAAAGCATTTTACTGAGAGTAAAAAATGAAATGGTAATTCAAGAACTATTTATAGAAGGAGAAAACTAATCTCAATGGCCCAGATCTCACGGCGGGAACGGTCAAGATACAGCGGTAAATGCGGCGACCGTTCCGCTTCCCAAAAAATAGGGGACTGCTTGGGCAAGCAGTAAGAAGTTTTCTCACCTTATGTTCGGAACACATTGTCAAACTGGCACAAGGTCGGAAATTACTTAAAAAAATCATTGATTATCTCAGTGATCGGACGCTATGGTCGAATAACTTCTGCGGTGAACAAAGTGCAATCATGTTCCTAAAATTACACCACAAGGAAAGTTTGAAATATTATGTGATAAGTTATCTCAAAACTATCTGACCAAAGAAGCCGTTCGAATATTATTATTCGGTTATTTGTTTGAGTTTTATTGGCCTAGTTCAGAAACAATAAGTTAAATCGATCAAGATTCATTGTTATTTGGTTATTTGATTAACTCGATGAACCATGGTCATAAACAATAAGGTAAGTTGATCAAGAGCATAAATAAAGCAGCCAAGTAAATTGGAGAGTTGATCAAGATCAATTATTTCGAGTAATGAAAAGGTACAACAGAGCATAAGAAAAATATATTATAAAGTTTATTTCGAACAAGATACAATGTTACAAGCACCTCCATGATTACAAGGATGCAGGATTACATTTCGATCCTACTACATTTCGATCTATTATATTTCAATCCTATTACATTCTACAATCCTATGAAATTTTCGGCCTAATCTTCTTCTTCCGCCAACCGTTCAATGTGGCTCTTCCTCGAACTTGGATATTAGAAGCCACAGGCTTCTGCTTTTGTTTATCATTATTCCGAAGACAAGAAGGTTAAGATGTCTTTTTCAAGGTGTAACGTGAATACTTTGCTGCTGACCTCGTCCTCTGACGCCTCGCCCTATCATGTCTTCGAAATAATTGTGGCAACCGGTCCCTCACTATGTGGACCGTGCCAGAGGAATGATAAATAGATACCGTCCATCCTCAAAGAACTTCATGCTCATACTCCACCAACACTTTTGCGGGTCGAGCAGTTCCTTGGATCCCAGGTAGTCAGCAATACCAAGGTATTTTCCTTGATTCGCCGAGCCTAGGCAAGGATCGGTAGGTTATTGGCCTTCAAAATCGGAAAGACGTTCGTTTGTAGATATTCTAGACGAGATTGAGGGTATTCAAAACTCTATCTTTTCCAAAAAAGGTGCGAAGTCGAATTTCAAATATTTGGGTCGAAAGAAGGGTTTTTCTGATCACCATCATCGGACCTAACTCGTCTCAAAATTGGAAAATCAACAAAATTATGATAGTTAAGGGAGATCCCCCTTTTGTAGTAACAACCCGGCCAAATTTGACGGCTACCATGCAACTTAGATGAACGCACGAGATGTCGGTTAAATTCAGGAGAACAACTTTTGACTTAGCAAAATATTACTCATGTTCGGAACTCACATTTTATCAATTTTGAGTTCGAAATTTCGAACGAGTAAAGAGCATCAACTTAACTGAAATATTAAGGAAGGTAAACAGAGAACATTCATTCAAGGAAGGGAGAAAAAGTCGGAGATGTCAGTTAAATTCAGGAGAACAACTTTTGACTTAGCAAAATATTACTCATGTTCGGAACTCACATTTTATCAATTTTGAGTTCGAAATTTCGAACGAGTAAAGAGCATCAACTTAACTGAAATATTAAGGAAGGTAAACAGAGAACATTCATTCAAGGAAGGGAGAAAAAGTCGGAGATGTCAGTTAAATTCAGGAGAACAACTTTTGACTTAGCAAAATATTACTCATGTTCGGAACTCACATTTTATCAATTTTGAGTTCGAAATTTCGAACGAGTAACGAGCATCAACTTAACTGAAATATTAAGGAAGGTAAACAGAGAACATTCATTCAAGGAAGGGAGAAAAAGTCGAACATGGCGATTGAACACCGAGATTCGAATCACAAACAAGATTATTCAAACATCCAAACAACGCACTGAATTAAAGTCATAAAATTACAACAATATACGGGAATAAATTACGGCCTCTAAAGAAGTTTGTTCTCAGAAAAGATCTTGCGAAGCTCAGCACTGCGATCCTCGTAACCACGAGCATAAGCCTCCTTCTCGCAGAGCTCGAAATTTTTCTTCTCCTACTCAAACATTCCCCTCAGCCCATCCAACTCTTTGTTCAGCTTCTCGTGGATCTCTTCTCCTTTATCCTTCGCAGCCTTCTCCTTCTCCAAGGCCAGTTTCTCCTCGAAAGATTTATTCGCCTCCAAGGAGCATTCCAGCTCAGCATTCTTCTTTTCTAGCTCGAGTGCAAAGGCAGCTTGTCGTTCGATCTCCTGCTCAGCCAGCAACCCGAGCTCAAGGAACTCTTTCCCAGCCTATTTTCAAGGAAAAGGAATTGTAATTATTTAATAAAAAGAAAGAGAGAAGGGGAAAAGAGGAAGAAAAACAAAATTTTAAAAGCAAAAGAAATTATTACCTGAACAAGGAAGTTTGATCCCGACCGAAAGAACTGTAAGGCATTTTTCCCTTTAGATGTGCCTGGTTTGGAATCTGAGAGATGAGGCTGGAAAAGATTCAGAACGAAGTTCGCGAATGTCCCCTCAGAAAGGGGCTTATTCTTCAACTCTCCGAGCAGGGAGGAAAGGCCACGTGGAGCCTCTGAAGTAGGCAGCGGAACAGAAGGATTTACGACCTTCAAGGATTCTTCTAATATTTCAGTTAAGGGAGGCGCCTGCATAATGGCACTTTCCCTAGTAGCAGTCATTTTGGCCTTCTTACTTGGCCCTCCACCCTCGGAATCAGTCCGAAACTCAGAAATCACAAGAGCATCAGTCAATGGCTTATTTTCAGTCACAAGCTTCAGCAAGGTCTCAGCCAGAGTAATTTCATCAAAATGAGGTCTTTCGTTCGAAGCAAGGTCAGACACCATTTGCTTTCTCGAGCCTCGTTTGGAGGTGTCGAGAGGTTTCAAGGGAGAATCCTCAGGTTCTACCTCAGATTTCTCATTGAAAAGAATGGAATTGTTGGGAATGACCCTTGTAGGTTTTGCCGAAGCCTGCTTTTCTTTCTTATTCTCTCAACCCTTAGTAATTTTGGTGGAGGATGCAGAAGCTTTTGGAGAAGCTTTGAAAGATTTTCTTTCTTTGCTCGGCTTTGGCTCCTTGGGTGGAGCTTTATTATTGGCACTACCTAATAGCAATTTGGGGTCGATCGGATTGCCCAGCAACTTGTCCATGACGATTGAAGAAAGAGAGTTTTTGGTACGAATTTCATTGTTGATCTCAGGGCTCCGATCTTAACACTCTGTGATTATGGTGAAGTGAATTGAAATGGCCCTTATATTTATAGCGTGAGCAACTTATCTCTTTTACGAGACATGAACAGTCACGACTCCTAAGAAATTTGATGAAGTATTTTTAAATCAGATCATAGGAAATAATATTTCCGAATATTAAAGCAAAATCATTATATATATGCAAATTTGCAAAGTACTGAGATTACACAACTTAAAACAATGTTGGTCCCAAGTGGTCAGAAGAGGTTTAGAGGGGGGGTGAATAAACCTCTTTAAAAATTTTCTTCAAATTTAACTTTAAAACTTTACTCTTACTGAACAGACTAAGCTGATCAGATTAGTAAGTTACAATTCTGTTCGCGAACAAATCTTTGAACAGTCTTGTTGACCACTCGTCTGATAGTTACTTAGCTGATTTTGCAGAAATCAGTTTTAATACTTAGAGTACTTGCAGCGGATTTTCAAAGTGTTTTTCACAAGTAATCTTAGTAGTTTGAAAAATGCTTCCCCAGTTTTATAAACTCCTTTTTATCTCTTTTTCAAACAGTTAACTTAATGTGTTTTTATGCAAACAGAAGATATGCAGATTTGAAAACAATGTAAAAACACAAGTAATTTTTATAGTGGTTATATGGATTTGAATATCCTTTAGTCCACTCTTCCAAGTCACTCAGATCTTGGGTTATACTATAATCACAAAGTTTACAGTATACTCAGCTTGCGTCGAACAACAAATGAAACGACCACAAGTTCGCAATAGGAAATCACACAGAAAACCTATTCTCTGAAGTTTGATCACTCACTAAGATGGATCACAACTCCGCACAACACTCTTGTTTACAAAATAACTCAGAAGATGTATTTTTCTTGATTCTTCAACTCTGCTTTCGTCAACAAATGACTCAGCTGATGAGTGAGCTGTTCTTGAGACTTAAAGAATTTTGCTTCGGAAATTTCTCTCAGAAAGTGTGTTGCTTCTCTTTTCTTCTTCGTCTCTTTCAGCTATTTATACTTGAGGATTGAAAAGTGTCCGTTGAAGAGAGACATAATTCAAATTCCTCGAGTACTGGTCCTTAAAATCCGCGAACGGCTCTTTTGCAGTCTGTCCGTACTGTAAACAGTACTATTCTGCAGGCAGCATTAAATGCACTCGGCTGATGCGAAGCTTTTCTTCAATCATTTGTCTTAAATATCCTCGTACTTCAGCATTTATTACACCAAGGGGCATTTATTACCGTTGGGAACACTTCATGATCTTCTTCACTTGGCTGACGAAAGTACAAGTCTGATGGTGAACTCGGCTGATCTCAAACTTGAACAAATCTGATTTGAGTCGGCTGATCTTCACTAGTCTGATAACTTTACTTCAGCAGATCAGAAGTCTTGGACCTTGAAACTTTGACTTTTCTGATGTCTTATTACTTAGTCAAAATTCCTAGATAAGTTTATCAGCTAAGTTACTCCATACTTAGCCAATTTATGAAGTTTTGGAATGCATCAAAACCTCCCTTATCAAACTTTCTTTAGTGCCTTCATCTTCATCCTTATCCAACAATTTCCCCCTTTTTGATGATGACAAAACTTCAGCTAAGTACCTGTTGAATACCTAAGCTAAAGAATGTAATCCTCAAAATTTTCTGAGATAGAAAAAGTTTATTGGATTGAACTTGACTTTTCATTAATATTGAGAAAGAGTTACATAGTACAAGTTCATCAGATGAGATTTCTGAAGAAATAGATAAAGTAAACTGATTACAAGGAATTTGCAAGTTTTAACTATCAGCTTCTTCATCTGATCCTTCCAGCACTTCTTCATATTCATAAGATGATTCTTCATCATCTTCTTCATCATCAGCTTCTTCTTCCAAGATTGCTTTGGCAGCTTCCATCTTATCCTTAAGTTCTTGTTCTTGAAGAGCTTTCAAAGCTTCCATGGCCTTCCTTGCAGATTCTGTATTCTTGTACTTGGTATCTTCTTTTTCAGTCATTTCTTCTTCTTCTTCTACCGTTCCAAGCTCTGCAATCTTGTCAGCTTCAGCTTCAGTCTTGTCAGCTGTTTCTTCAGTTTCTTTGGCTTCAGTTGTTGCAGCAGTAGTTTCCTCCTTAGTTGATTCTTCAGCAGCAGATTCCTTTGCTGGTTCTTCCCTTTCATCTTCCCCCTTTTTGTCATCATCAACTCTGATGACATTAGAAGGTTCAACAGCAGGGTTGAGAGCAACTGTTGGAATCTTCACTCCAGCACACAAAGCCTTTAGGTTCTGATTAACAACGTCATGACTAGCTGTTAGATGATGAATATCAGTGCTGATGACATCAGTCTTATCATTGAAGTAGTCAATGTTGAGGTTGATAGTTGCAATTTCATTTTGAACTTCCTGTGAAGCCTTTGCCACTTCTTGCAACATCCCAAGATTGATTTCCTTCTCTTCTTGACTGACTTTAATGAAAGTTGCAGTTAAGTCAGCAATCTTGTGCTCAGCTGATTTTAAAGCAGTGTGAAGATGATTCACATCACCCTTCACATCTTCAACATTTTGGTTCAGATCTCTCAGGCTGTGCACTAACTGCAATGAGTTGTCTTGAGGAATTGGAATACTGTTGATCTCTCTTTTGATGATTTCTTCAGTTGATCCTTGAACAGTTTCCAGCTGAAGTCTGTTGGTTTCTGCCAACTCTGCTTTAAGTTCATCCTTCAGCTCCTCCTTAACCTTCAATAACTGTTGCTTGTGCTTGTCTTCCAGTTCCTTAAGTTGGTTTTCCATCAGCATCTGGATTGCTTCCATCAGTGAGGAATGTTGATCAGCTGATGAAGCAGAAGCAGCAGCATCAGCTTCCTTTTCCTCACTCGCCTGTTGAACAGGGACTTCCTCCAAGTCTGTCATCTGATGGTCTTCAGAAGTCTTAGCTGGCGGCTCAATAGCAAAGGACTTATCAGCAGATTTGTGCTCATCAGTAACATCATCGTAGAACAGATTAGTAATGGTTCCATCATCATTGAAGCATGTTGTCTGTCTAATCTGCCTTACAATAATCTAAGGGTTAACAGGAGCATTGTTTCCCTTAGGGACTTCATAGTACGGTTGTACTTCCTTGCCAAAAATAATTTGTTGAATACTTGGCAGCAGTGGCAAGTCACTTGAACATCCTTGCTGATATTTTGACTTTTTAGCCCATCTCTTCAGAGCAGTCATAACAGCAAACTTAATTGCTCTTTCTTCAGCATCTTCAGACTTCTTTTTCTTTTCAGGCAAGGTGCTTTTGATTTTCTTGGCCTCCTCCAATGCAAAGCTTTTTGCATAACTATGCATGACATCTCTTACATAGCTGGGATCAAGGGCCTTTTGGATGGAGTCTGTTTTCAGCCAAGTTAGAACCCATTGTTCTTCATCAGCTAACTCCTCCATGCTTTGAAGTTCTGTTATTGACTTGTTCAGCCTGTTGTCTCTCCAACTGATATACCTTGGCTTTTCTTGGTTGAACAGAGTCCTCAACATAAGTTTCTGATCATAGTATGCCAGAGACTTCTCAAATTTCTTGAAAAGCTCCTTGTCAGCATATACTATCTCAAAAGCTTTTCTGACTTCAAACTTATCTTTTGACTTGAGTTTGGGGGCAGGCAGTAATATCTTCTTCTTGTCTTCTTCATCATTCTTGCCTTCTCCAATCTTGATGCCACCTCCATGGACAGGTCCATAGGCATCAACTTTACTCAATTCCAATACCACAGCCATTTCAGCATCCTCAGCAGCTTTCCTCTCTGCTTCAGACATGCGTCTTCTGGCTTCATCCTTTGCTTCTTGAGCTTTGCTTAGCTCAATTGCTTTCTTCTCCTCCAACTCATCCTGTTTTCTTTGTTCAGCCTCTTCCCTTGCCTTTTTGTCAGCTTTGGAAACTTTCTTTTTCCTTAGCACTATTTTTCTCTTGCCTTTATCAGCAGGGGCTGGTCCAGCAGATGATATGGGAGCAGCAGCAATAGGATGGATAATTTGGATGTCTGGATCTTCTTGAGGTTGAGCAACCTCAGCTGTTGATGTGACTTGACTAGACTGTTGCTCATCAGCTTTGTTGGCAGCAGCAGTCTCATCTGTTACAGCAGGCCTTTCAGCAGCTTCAGGGTCTTCCCTTGCTACATTCTCCAAGTCCGTTGGTTCTTCTATAAATGTCATCTGTTTTCTGGCAGATTTCTTGGTTCTCCCTTCACGGTAAATGGTTGTAGCAGTATCTCTCTGTTGACTTCTTGTTCGTTTAGAGATACCTTCAGCAGGCCTCTCTGCTGATGGAGTTCTTGATGGTGATGCAGGGGATCCAGTCCGTACATCAGCAATTATGTTTTCCACAATCTTAGTGGCTTCAGCAGCAGAAGTCACTTTCTCCATCTGCTTAGGAATCTTTTCCTTAGGCTTGTCAGCAGCCTTCTTCTTTTTGGTCTCAGCAGCTAAGTCAGCAGTCTTGACCAGTTTTCTCTGCCTTTTGGCAGGAACCTCCTTTGGTTCCTCAATATCAGCTTCCTCAGGCTCACCAGCCTTCCTCTTTTGAACAGGCAAGTACTTTGATACTGCCTTAGATTTATGGATCTCTTTTCCATTTTTCATATTACAGTCCAGCTTTGACAGCAGATAGCTGAGAGTGATTCTGTGGTTGGTGGTGGGGCCTTTTCCTTTCTTATCATCAAGAAAGTCAGCTAAAATGTACCAAACTATGATTGACCAGTTGATCTCCAGTCCATAGTATATTGCAGCCATGATGCTGAACCTCTTCATGGTAACAGCATCCAGTGAGAATGTGCAGTTCTCAATCAGCTTGGACACCATATCAGCCATCCGCTGATATTCATCCTTCAGTTGCTTCTTCCTTATATTTCCAGACAACGTTTCTCCCTCTTTGGCGCATATCGCCCAGAACTGTTGGTGTTTGTCCTCTGTCAGCACAGTGACGTCATGTCGTCCACTGTTAGGAAGCCCAAACGTCTCGTGAAGAACAGCAGGAGTGATAGTGATAGATTTGCCTCCCACAGTAGCCTTAATAGCTAGTGAGTTATAGTCAGCTTTCGCAGAGTTGTAGTACTCCATCACTTGTTCAGTCCAGATAATTCCTTCGTGGTATTCCATGAAGTTTACCAGCGAAGCAGCTTTGAATTTTTCGAGCAGTTCTTTCATCAGATCCGTACCGGATTGGTAGTAGGAATCATAGACGAGAAACATACCTTCAGCGGCCATTGTAGATCTGTTGAAGGTTAGAAAAACAACTAGAAGTGTGCAGAAAATTGCAGATAAATTTCTCACAAGTACTTTTGAATGTTTAGAGTGCGTAAAGAGCGACTCGACTGATCAGATGGGGATTTATAGAGTTGGGGTATGTTGGTTTCCGTGATATTCGCCAACCGTTAGATCCGTTTTTCTGTCAGTGCTGATCGTGCGGCGTCAGTTACGACTTTTCGAATTCAAAAGATATTTAATGAAGAGCGGGAATATGTACCGCCCAGCAGTTACTTATAAAAGCGTGTTTTGAATAAAACGTTTTAAATAGTTCTGCTTTTATTAAAGTAATCAGATGAGTAACATAAATACTTATCTGATGGACTACTGTCCTGATGACAATGCTGTTATCAGAGAATGCCAATAGCTGATAACCTTCCTCAGCTGTTTGTCAATCCAGCTAGATAAAATAACTTCAATCTTCGATAGTTGAGTCTTCTGATGAAAACATAACTTCAACTAACTGTCATTAACAAATTTCATCTTTAATTCAGAAGTACCGCTAGTCTTACACGTTCCCCCTGAGTTTAAGAATTCATAAGTTAACTAGTCTGTTGAGAGTTAATCCTTGAAGATAATAACGAATTACTAAGCTGTTGAACTCCAGTCTTCTGATGAGTCCCCCTCAGCTTAGGCTTCCAAATTAAGTAGTCCTAACTCAGCTCTTAGAGTTGAGAACCTTGCTTCACTTAGAGGTTTGGTGAAGATATCAGCAATCTGATTATCAGTATGAACATACTCAATCACAACATTGCCTTTTTCCACATGATCTCTAATGAAATGATGCTTGATCTCAATATGCTTAGTCCTTGAATGACTTGTAGTGTTCTGAGTAAGTGAAATTGCACTTGTATTGTCACAGTAGATTGGAATTCCACTGATCTTGATGTTGTAGTCTTCTAGTTGATGTTTCAACCAAAGTATCTGTGCACAGCAAGCTCCAGCAGCTATATATTCAGCTTCAGCAGTAGATATAGAAACTGAGGTTTGCTTCTTACTCATCCATGAGATCAGACGACTGCCTAAGAACTGACAGGCACCTGTTGTGCTCTTTCTGTCAATCTTGCAGCCAGCAAGGTCTGAATCTGAATAACCAACAAGTTCAAATCCAGATTCTCTAGGATACCACAATCCCAATTCTTGAGTGCCTTTAACATATTTCAATATCCTCTTGGCAGCTAAGAGATGAGATTCTTTGGGGTTTGATTGAAATCTTGCACAGACTCCAACTGAGTACATTATATCAGGTCTGCTTGCTGTTAAATACAACAATGAACTAATAATGCCTCTATATTTGGTTATGTCCACTGATTTGCCATCTTCATCTTTATCCAAACGAAGACTTGTAGACATAGGAATGGTAGCTGTTGAGCTAGTTTCCATACCAAATTTCTTGAACAGATCTCTTGTGTACTTTGCTTGGCTGATGAATATTCCATCAGGCAACTGTCTAACTTGCAATCCAAGAAAGTAATTAAGTTCACCCATCATGCTCATTTCAAACTTATTCTGCATCAGCTTGGAGAACTTATCACACATCTGTTGGTTAGTTGAACCAAAAATAATATCGTCCACATATATTTGCACAAGTAATATATGATTTTCCCATTCAATTGTGAACAAGGTTTTATCTACCTTACCTTTACGAAATCCTTTAATTAAAAGAAAATCAGATAGGGTATCATACCATGCTCTTGGAGCCTGTTTTAGTCCATAGAGAGCTTTTTTCAGACGATATACTTTGTCCTCTTCTTGATAGACTTCAAATCCTGGAGGTTGTTCAACATACACTTCTTCTTGCAATTCTCCATTGAGAAAAGCAGACTTCACATCCATCTGATAGACAGTGAAGTTCTTGTAAGCAGCATAGGCTAGAAACAGTCTGATTGCTTCAAGTCTTGCTACTGGTGCAAAAGTTTCATCAAAGTCAATTCCTTCTTCCTGACAATAACCTTTGGCCACTAGTCTTGCTTTGTTTCTGGTGACAACACCATCTTCATTCATCTTATTTCTGAATACCCACTTAGTGCCAATTACCCTTTGATGACTTGGTCTAGGAACTAAGTACCAGACTTCATTCCTTTCAAATTGATTCAACTCTTCTTGCATAGCTTCTATCCAGAAGGAATCATTGAGAGCTTCTTCAATTTGTTTAGGCTCTGTTTGAGATAGAAATGTGACAAACATGGCATCCTGTGCAGCAGCTCTTCTTGTTTTCACTCTATCTAAAGGATCACCAATGACTAATTCAGGAGGGTGATTCTTGAGCCATCTGAGATCAGGTTGCAAATCAGGATGTTGTCCTCTGTCTTGATCTTGCAACACTACTGTTGGAGTTCCAGTAGTAGTCTGTTGAACAGTCTCTGGTCTGTCAGCTGTTGGCAACTCGTCTGTTAGACAATCAGCACTGTGATTTTGAACAGCACATGAGTTAGCAGCTGAACTTAGATTAGGTAGTATGATGGGAACATATTCTTCATTTCTTCCAACGTCTAACTTCTGTAAATCAGTAGACAGATCTTGATTAACACTTTGATTCTTTTCAGAAGATTGACTTGGCTCATCAAATACTACATGGATAGATTCTTCTATTAGTAATGTTCTTTTATTGAAAACTCTATAAGCCTTACTAACAGATGAGTATCCTACAAAGACAGCTTCATCAGCCTTTTCTGCAAATGCAGTAAGGTGATTTTTCCCATTATTCAATACAAAACATTTACAACCAAAAATCTTAAAGTAATGAATGTTTGGTTTTATGTTGTTCCAAACTTCATATGGAGTCTTGTTCTGATTTTTGTTGATCATGCATCTGTTTTGGGTAAAGCATGCTGTATTTGTTGCTTCTGCCCAAAATCTTTGTGGCAGTTTAGCTTCAGCTATCATGGTTCTGACAGCTTCTTTTAGTGTTCTGTTTCTCCTTTCAGCAACACCATTTTGTTGAGGGGTTCTTGCAGCAGAATACTCATGATGTATTCCTTTGATATTACAATACTCTTCAACAGTAGAGTTTGTAAACTCTGTCCCTCTATCTGATCTGATCTTCAATATTTGATACTCTTCTCATTCTGGATCAGTTCCATCAGATTTGTAAGATGTTCCTTGGTTTCACTTTTCTTCTTCATGAAAATCACCCAAGTATATCTTGAATAATCATCCACAACAGCTAGGCAGTATTTCTTTCCACCATTGCTGACTGGATCAATGGGTCCAAATAAGTCCATATGCAACAGCTCCAATATTCTTCCAGAAGATTGGTGCTTCTTTTCTTTGAATGATGACTTGATTTGTTTACCCTTCTGACATGCGTCACAGAGCTTGTCTTTGCTCATGACTGCTTTTGGAATCCCTTCTACCAAATCATTCTTGATTAATCTGTTTATGGTCTTGAAGTTTAAATGATTCATCCTCTTGTGCCATAGCCAACTGACTTCACTTGGTGCAGATGCCACCAAACAAACACTTGAATTCTTGTCAACAGAATTCCAGTCAACTATGTAGATATTTCCCTGTCGTCTTCCAGATAAAATTACCTTCTTTGTACCAATTTGTTCAACATAGCACTTATCTGTTGAGAAGATGACTGAATATCCTTTGTCACAAAATTGACTTATGCTCAGCAGATTATACTTCAGGCCTTTAACATAGGAGACGTCAGATATCTCTATGTTTCCCTTGATTAGTCTTCCTTTAGCTTTAATCTTGCCTTCTTTGCTGTCTCCAAAAGTGACTTTTGGACCATCCACAGCAACTGCATCAGTCAACTCATGTATGTTTCCACACATGTGCCTTGAACATCCACTGTCCAAGTACCAAATCTTCTCTACTTTACTCCTACTCCTAATCCTAACCTACAAAACAAAAATAAAATTGTTTTAGGTACCCTTATTGAGAGGGTCCTGAAGGATTAGTTCCACCTTTGACAACCCAAGATTTTGATGTCTTAGGCTTCTTAGGTTTCTGAGTTTTAGGAGCATGAACAGTTTCATTTTTATCATAGTTATCAGATAAGTCATGTTGATGATCAGTATGATATGAATAATGTTCATAAGCAGGGTAAGGTGCATGATATGCAGGATATGCATGCATTGGATGAGCAGGGTAAGGTGCATAGTAACTAGGAAATTGAGGTGCATGATACATAGGATGATATGCAGCAGGTTGCACATAATATGACTCATTTCCATACCAAGCATTTTGATTTTTCTTGTTTTTATGCTTCTTTGGTTTACTAGATGCTTGCTCATTTGATTTTGACTTAGTTTTACCACTAGTCTGATTGACTTTAGCTTTATCAGCAGACTTCTTAGGGCTCTGCTGTTTGGTCTTACTAGTCTGATTTCCTACACTAGGCTCTTTGCTCTTTTTAGCCTTAGGAGATTTCTTCTCCTTTACCACTTTCTCAGATGAGGTAGGTTTAGAAGTTTGAACATACAGAATGACCTTACTATTGTCAGCTGATATAAATTTTTCAGTATGATTCAATTCTAATTTATCCTTTTCTAAAGGTGTCTCCTGTTTACTAGATGTATGCATGGATGCAGCAGTAGACTTGTCATGAGACTCAATGATTTTCTCAAGTTCCATGATTTTTCCTTTATAAACCTCACACTCAGCTTTCAGAGATTCATGCTCTTGCTCAAGCTGTTTATATTCAGCTGATTCTTTTGGCTTTTCAGCTAGAAGTTTTAGTGAATTATTTTGCTCTTTTAGCAAGTTCATCTCTTCCTTAAGCTTAACAAATTCTCCAGCAATAGTAGTATTATTCAACATCATTTGCTCTAGAGAATTAAACAATTCATTTTCTTGAGGAGTTACCTCATCCTCAGAGTCATCAGAGTCCTTTGCCATCAGGCACAGGAGAGCAGGTTTTTCTTCACCAGACGATTCTTCATCAGACGTGTCTGAATCTGAATCAGATGAGTAGACAGCAGTCAGCTTTTCTGCTTCAGCCATCATTGCTTTTCCTCTCTGATGCTTTCTTTCTTTTCTCATTTTCTTCTCTTCCTCAGTGTACTTCTCTGCTTTTGGATATGGGCAGTCTTTAATGAAGTGTCCCAATTTCCTGCAGTTGTAGCACATTAGTTTTGATTTATAATCATCTTTTTCTTGAGAAGAAAAGTTAGGTTTAGAAGAAGAAGCATTGTTGTATTTGTTCTTCATCTTTCTCTTGTAGAACTTCTTGAAGTTGTTCATCAACAGTGCAACATCTCCAGCAGTGTACTCCTTCTTGTTGAGTAGAGTGGCTTCATCAGATGAGTCCACTTCAGCATTTCTTTGAGCTGGTCTTCTTTGGTTTTCAGCAGCAACCAGTGCAGCTGTGGGTCCTGAAGTTGAGGTTTCTTCAATTCCCATTCTAGGCAGTTTATACTCATAAGCCTTGAGTACGGAGAACAGCTCTGTAAGAGAAATCTTGCCCAGATCTCTTGATTCTTCCATTGCTGTCACCTTCATGTTGAACTTGGAAGGTAGAGCCTTTAGTACTCTGACAGTGATTTCTTTGTCAGTGAAGGTCTTTCCCAACTTTAAAACTTCATTCAGAGTCCTGGTGAATCTGGTATCCATCTGATCAATGGTTTCTCCAGACTTCATCTTGAAGTTGTCAAGTTTCTCCAATGCAACACTGAGCTGATGCTCTTTAATAGCATCATTGCCTTCGCTCATATCTCTGACTTTGTCCCACATCTCCTTTGCAGTTTTGCAATGTTTGACCTTGTCAAACCGATCATTATCCAGGGCTTTAGTCATGATGAATCTCCCAACTTTATCTAGGTTGTAAAGCTTGATTTCCTCTGGAGTCATCTCGTGAAGGTCTTTCTCCACAACCGTATCTACTTCATTTATTTTGATGGTCTTTGTGAATCTGAATGGACCTTTAATGATACATGTGTACATGTTGTCATTGTAGGCTGCTAGAAAGATTTCCATTCTAATCTTCCAGTCTTCAAAAGACATACCAGCAATGTGGGGAACATGGCTGATACAATCCATTTTTCAAAAAGTTTTGATTTTTCAAAAAGATGCTCTTTTGAAAAGTTTTGAAAACCTTTGAAAAACACTTGGATCAAGCTCGTTGATCAGGCAGCTGATTCTAATGAACCACCTGCTCTGATACCACTTGTTGGTCCCAAGTGGTCAGAAGAGGTTTAGAGGGGGGGGGGGGTGAATAAACCTCTTTAAAAAATTTCTTCAAATTTAACTTTAAAACTTTACTCTTACTGAACAGACTAAGCTGATCAGATTAGTAAGTTACAATTCTGTTCGCGAACAAATCTTTGAACAGTCTTGTTGACCACTCGTCTGATAGTTACTTAGCTGATTTTGCAGAAATCAGTTTTAATACTTAGAGTACTTGCAGCGGATTTTCAAAGTGTTTTTCACAAGTAATCTTAGTAGTTTGAAAAATGCTTCCCCAGTTTTATAAACTCCTTTTTATCTCTTTTTCAAACAGTTAACTTAATGTGTTTTTATGCAAACAGAAGATATGCAGATTTGAAAACAATGTAAAAACACAAGTAATTTTTATAGTGGTTATATGGATTTGAATATCCTTTAGTCCACTCTTCCAAGTCACTCAGATCTTGGGTTATACTATAATCACAAAGTTTACAGTATACTCTGCTTGCGTCGAACAACAAATGAAACGACCACAAGTTCGCAATAGGAAATCACACAGAAAACCTATTCTCTGAAGTTTGATCACTCACTAAGATGGATCACAACTCCGCACAACACTCTTGTTTACAAAATAACTCAGAAGATGTATTTTTCTTGATTCTTCAACTCTGCTTTCGTCAACAAATGACTCAGCTGATGAGTGAGCTGTTCTTGAGACTTAAAGAATTTTGCTTCGGAAATTTCTCTCAGAAAGTGTGTTGCTTCTCTTTTCTTCTTCGTCTCTTTCAGCTATTTATACTTGAGGATTGAAAAGTGTCCGTTGAAGAGAGACATAATTCAAATTCCTCGAGTACTGGTCCTTAAAATCCGCGAACGGCTCTTTTGCAGTCTGTCCGTACTGTAAACAGTACTATTCTGCAGGCAGCATTAAATGCACTCGGCTGATGCGAAGCTTTTCTTCAATCATTTGTCTTAAATATCCTCGTACTTCAGCATTTATTACACCAAGGGGCATTTATTACCGTTGGGAACACTTCATGATCTTCTTCACTTGGCTGACGAAAGTACAAGTCTGATGGTGAACTCGGCTGATCTCAAACTTGAACAAATCTGATTTGAGTCGGCTGATCTTCACTAGTCTGATAACTTTACTTCAGCAGATCAGAAGTCTTGGACCTTGAAACTTTGACTTTTCTGATGTCTTTATTACTTAGTCAAAATTCCTAGATAAGTTTATCAGCTAAGTTACTCCATACTTAGCCAATTTATGAAGTTTTGGAATGCATCAAAACCTCCCTTATCAAACTTTCTTTAGTGCCTTCATCTTCATCCTTATCCAACAAACAAAATACAAGGGGAAAACTTATGACATAAAAACTATCAATTATCAGATCCCTCTTGATCACTTTCACTCCCAGCATCGGAGTCCTGGTCCTTCTCTTCATCTCCTTCTTCGTCCTCAGCATCGGAATCACTCTCATCCAAACTATTATCTTCATCGTCGAATCTATCGTCTCCTTCATCACTGCCTTGATCATCGCCACCGGAACTATCTGCCTTGTTTCTAGGGAGAGCATCTTGTCACTCGTGATCATCGGAGTTAACGTCGATATTTACATCTTCCTCCCCTTCGATCTCATTCTCTTCAAGAGAAGGGCTGGACTCGCCGTAGGAAAGTTCGACCACATCAGGGTTCGGCATAGGAACCCCAAACTCTGCGAGAAAAAGAAGCGAACTCGTGATTTTGTAAGATTCCAACAAATGGCGGCAGGGAAGAAACCTTGTAGTCTTCTCCAAAGGCGTTCTTGTAGGGATTCATATGTAGAAGATAATCATCTAGCTTGTTTGGAATTCTTCCCGCCGCGATCAGTTGTTGAACTCCTTTAAAGAAGAAACATTGGAGTTCGCCCGATCTTTTCCGACCAGAGGATCAAGAATGTGGGACTCCAAGAAATCTCTTATGGCAGGAAGTCTGGCTTCTTCTCAGCCTTGAGCATACGCTCGTTCAGAAATTATTTTAGCCTGCTCGAGCTCCGCCTTTAATCTCTCAACCACTAACTCGAGGGCACTCTTTCTTCGACCGCTGCCACTAAATTCTCCTCGGTCGTAGGAGTGTATCTGCCGCTTCTGGCCTCTTCGAGCTCTTTCTTCGTATCAGCAATCTCCTTTTGATTTTCGGACAACCTCCAGGTCATGTCCTCTAACTGGGCTTCGAGAATCTCATCCTCCTTCAAAATGCGTTTGAGTGCATTATGAGCTTGCTGAGATTCTTCCTCCAAGATGGCCAGGCGATGAGATTGATGTACAAATAGATCTCCGACCTGAAAAGATTTAAAGTGTTCACATTAATTTACACTTGATAATTTTGGAAGAAAGATAACAAGGTCAAAATTTATTACCTCCTGGTGCGCGCGAGAAAAATTGCCCATGACTTGGACACCATCCATCGCGAAGCATTCGACTATGTCGTCCTTGAACCGCCTAGCCATGAGGATCCTGAATGAATTGTCCACTGGATGTTCCCCATTGGGGCCAAAGTCTGAATTTATGCTCCGATCATCGGGGTACCCAGCAGCCCTCGGACCTCGAAGATGATCCTCTATGAAGTCTGCTAGGTCAAGTTTCGTCCTTCCTGCTCGGCAAGGGACTGGACCTGGGTTCTGACCAAAGGGCCTCACTCGTCTGGAGGACTCAAGAACTTCACTATTCCGTTTCCTAGTAATATGTGCATCAAGTAGTTCCTGCCCTTGAATCCGCTTGAACGAGTAAGATCTATACCAAGCTGCATTAGGGTCAGCACTGTTGATCGAAAACATCGTGCACAAAAGGCCAGCGCCCTCATCCTGAGATGTTCCTTCAATCTCAGTCCTAGGTATGGTCGGAACCGGGGTCGGAACTATAATGGTGTTCGCACTGGGACCAGCTGCCTCAGTGATTTGACCCACCTTCGATTTCTTTTGCTTCCGAGGCTTGACTTGAGACTTCTTAGAAGAGAAAGCCGCAGTCGCACCAGCTACGGACGTCCAAAATTTTTCGATGAGTTCACCTGTTAGGAAAAATTCATGAGAATAGACTGATATAGTCAAAGAGCTTACGTTAAATACATAAGGATGAAGTAGCATACTTAGAGTGGGGGGCACTTGGGCAAGAGCGGCCTGTTCTGGTACATTCTCGATCAGCTAATCAGGCTGTGTAGCGGTTTGACTTCCCGAAGAAGGGCCGAAATTGATCTCTGGAATAGGGTAGTCGCATTCGCTGAGGCCAGCCATCCTTAAAACCCCTTCCTGGGTAATAAGTGCAGTTTGGTAAGGATCGGACCTCAACAGTTTCAGGAATTCCTCGGTGAGCTGATGCCTAATCTTCTCCTTAATTTGACGACGACCATATATCCAAGGCCCAACTCCATCTTATTGGTATGGTACGATTTTCAAACTCCCCTCTGAGAAGGGAACATCTGGACCTCGGACAAAGAAGAACTTCCTTTTCCAGTCTTTTGTGTTGCTCGTTGTCATGGTCGAAAGAATTGACTGGTTCGACCTCTGTGAAATATATACGAACCCAGCGTTCGAGGCCATTGATGTGCTCACTTGAAATATTTGGCAGAAGTTACGGGAAGAAGCTTCTTCCCCCTTGGCTTCCATAAGCGCACAGAACGTAACTATATATGCGATCGAGTTGGGGAGAATTTGAGCAGGGGAGAGCGAGAAGACTGTCAAGAGACTGCTGATCAGCGGGATAAACGGGATGCGCAGACCAATATAGAATTGTCTATCATAAAAAGCTTGACATCCTGCCGGGGAATCAGTAACCCGTTGCCTGCTGGTAGGAATAATGATCGGAAAAACCCTCTGGAAGATATTTCCCGAACTCCCTCTCCAGATACTCGTGACTACTTTTGTTAAAGACGCTGGAGGTTTTGTCTGCCCTCAGTTCGGTTCTGGGATGACTGGTGCTGGTCGAGGGTTCTTCATGTTTGTATATTCTGATGAGAGCATTCTCCCCGATGCCATATTTGTGCATTACGTTCTTCTCCAACTCCACTTTTTCGGTTTGATCCTCGTCTTCGTCCTCAGATTGGACCACTTCCTCATCCAGAGGTCCTTCGCGGATTTCTCCTTCTTCAGTATCAGAGTCAGAGGTACTGCTAGAGTCGTTGGCGTCTTCTTATTGATCCTTATGAGATGCCTTATAGTTATCAATAAGTGAAAAATCAGGATCGGACTCCGACCCCTCGAACTAGACTGTTTAATGATGCAAGTATTCAAGATTAACTTTCAAAACTGTGATATGTTCGATCGCTAAGCTCCTATCTAGGGTTTTGGATTCTTTCGTAAATGAATCTTCAACGGTCAACGTATATATATAGGGTTAAAAAGGTAAATTGCAAATCGGACCCCGAGTAACCGCGACGGTTGAGCTTTCTCACAGTAAGTTCAAATCTATCTTCCCGATAATTGCATTTTTGGCCCCTATACTCTACGAATTTAGGTTATAGCTTGGTTATTGGAGAAAACGTGTCCCTTCATCTTCAAAATATATCTACTTCTCCGAGCTTCAGCTCCACTTACGCTCGAAAAAGTGAGGGAGTATTGATGAGGGCTCAACTGCTACAAATAGACTCAATCAACTTCTAGATATGCACTCTTTTTTCCTGGTTCGGTTTTTATCCCACTAGGTTTTTTCGAATTAGGTTTTTAACGAGGTATATTCGAAACACGAAATAATGATTCATGATTATCCTAAGGCAACTTTTACTTCTCCGAGCTTCAGCTTCACTTACGCTCAAGAAGTGGGGGAATATTGATGAGGGGTACTTTGGATTCTCTATTTTGGGAAGTCATGTCTGACGAACACAAGGAAATCCGACCTCGAAGACATAATTTCGATTCCGAATTCCAAGTAGGCAGTCCGATCTCCAGCAAAGAGGATGAGGGTCGAGTTTACTGTTGGGCCGACCCCAGGCCCTTGGGCCAAGAAATATACCCCCGTGGATGGTTCACCTAGCACACCACCTCAAGTATAAATACCACTCGTATTTATGACGCCAGACACGCTTTCCCAGGTGCTCCTTGCTCGAAGCTACAACTCGAAGTCTCCTCGGAAAGTTAGATTAGATCAGTTTATATTGTACTTAGTCTCTAGCTTGTACGGCATCCTATAATTCTCAAATAGGACCCCCATACTGTATTCTTTGTACTCACGATCGTAAATATACATATTTGAGCACGCATTATCACTTATATTTGTCTTTACTTTCCGCTATTGATCCAGTACGAAACAGCGTAATATCAACAATTGAATTTTTTGTGCTTTACGTTGATGACATCATTCACATTGGAAACAATGTAAATGTGTTGTCTGAAACGAAAGCATGGTTGTCTACACAATTCTCAATGAAGGATTTGGGAGAAGCATCCTTTGTACTAGGTATAAGGATCTACCGAGATAGATCAAAAGGACTGCTGGGCCTCTCCCAGTCACAGTACATAGATAAAATACTGAAGAGATTCCGTATGGAAGAATCCAAGAGAGGATTGCTTCCAATGAGATATGGAATTACACTCTCTAAGTCTATGGCCCCAAAGACACCTTAAGAGAGAAGCAATATGTCTCAGATATCATATGCCTCCGCTATTTGAGGCATAATGTATGATATGTTATGTACTAGAGCAGATGTAGCGTACGCATTAAGCATTACGAGTCGCTATTAGTCTGATCCAGGTGAGCAGCACTGGTTAGCCATAAAGGCAATTCTGAAGTACTTGAGAAGGACTAAGGAATTGTTCTTGGTATACGGTGGAGGAGAATTGATATTGGAAGGCTTTACAGATTCGAGCTTCCAATGTGATGTAGACGACTTCAAGTCAACATCTGGATACGTATTATGGTCAATGGTGGTGCGGTAAGCTGGAAAAGCTCCTAGCAAGACACTACCACGAATTCAACCACCGAAGCAGAATACATTGCCGCGTGTGAAGCAGTAAAGGAAGGTGTTTGGATGAAAAACTTCATCCAGGAATTAGATGTGATACCTAGCATTGCTGAGCCCATTACTATCTTTTGTGATAATAATGGGGCAATAGCGCAAGCAAAGGAGCCGAGATCTCATCAAAAATCCAAGTCGTACTCAGAAGATACCATTTGATAAGAGATATCATTGGTAGATGAGACATTAAGATGGAACGTGTCGACTCAGAAGATAATACCGCGAACCAGCTAACGAAGTCACTGCCTCAAAAGGAATTCGAGAAACATCAGCTAAAGATGGGACTCAAGAACATAGGAAGTTGGCATTAGAACAAGTGGGAGATTGATAGAAATATTGTCCGGCAAGCCAACTGTATGGCTGCCATTTAATATAATAAATAAAGGAACTATTCAATTTAGATAAATAAATGCACTATATTATATGGTCAACTTTATCTTATGTAATAATTATCTACTCATAAGGATAGAAGTCCTTAGATCACTGGGCTATGGGACAACCCGTGGACTGATCTCCAAGGCCGTGATTTAGAACATATTCAGGAGTCGTAGAATCTAATCTAGATAGGACATCGTTGGATTCAGTTAGACTCTCACTAATGTGTATACTTCGATGAACTGGAGAATGCTGGGGTCAACAAGCGTGACTGGGATAGTCGATACACATAAGTGGGTGACTTGTTGGGATGGCAAGTGCACTGAATACCCCAATTAGGAAATAACTCACCATGGAAGCGGTAGTTGCATATCGGGGTTGAAGTTATTCCAATTTATGATAGTATACGAGGAACGGCCCCTAATACTTGAGGTGATAGGGTTTATCTGGTACGAGAACGTATGTTCTTAGATGTGAGTTATGACCAACTGGAGATTACCAGAAAGTCTCGGAGAATTCACGTTGGGTATAGAGGGAATCGTATGCAGGTTCATATCATCAACAAAGGATCAATTCACCCGACTTGATAGGTTGGGAATTTCTCATATGGATTTCTGTGAGAAATTAATTCTGGTAAAATCCTTGGCCAAGGTATCTGACGACTTTATGAAAGTAGCTCATAAATATTAAGTCAAAGAGAATTATTTCTAGATCAGAATGTAGAAGGTCAAGATGAAGAAAAAGGGGAACCGGTGAAATGTCCATATCCATAAGTCTCGACTAGGAGATCGATCGATGGAGAGATTTGTCGTATATGGAAATTTTAAATGAGTTAAAAGGTTCACTGAATTAATTCACCACTGATTGGGCTCCATGGGCTTGTGGCCAGATATCGACCGTGGAGTGTGGGAGAATTCCCAAATTGTCAGGAGTTCTAATTTTGGAATAATCAGTCGGCAAAGTGTTCGATTGATTTAGAGTATTTAATACTCGAGTAATTAAATAAATATTTAATTATAACCCACGATCAATTATGTGGTGAACCTACGGGGGTATACACAATACACATGAAGCGAAAGCGAGGAAAAAAGAACACTAGGTCGACTGGATCGACTAGGTCGATTGGGTCGACTGGGTTGACTGGGTCGACCCTATTGGAATCGGATCAAGGCTGTAAATTAAATTGTTTAATTCGTGAATTAATTTATTAAATTGAATATAATTAATTGTGGGGATATTTAAATAGACTTAGAGTCTAATTTTATTAAATGAGAGAGAAATAAATTATTTGGTCTATTTAATTGAGAAATTAAATAAAGACCCAATTAATTAAATCAAGTATGGGCCATGAATTAATTAGAAGACTTGGTCTCCCAATTAAAAGGGCCATGGCCCATGTAGAAGAGTTAGAAGACTTAGAGTCCTAATCCTCCTAGGATTAGGATAATGAAATACCAATAAATAGGAGACTTGATGTCATATCTCAAACACACAACTCAAGAGACAAAAAGCCTAAGTCAAGAAAAATACTCTCTCCCTCCCTATCCTAAAATCGGCGGAACCCTACTTCCTTTTTGATGAATTTTTTGTTTTTGATTTTTGCTCCTAAGTCGTTCTCTAACCCTAGATCTTAATATATCATATGTTCTAGCCGATTAGGATGTATTAATTTTTGTGATATTGTGGTGTATCAACTCTTAGAAGCGCAACACGTGGGGCGCTCTGTCTAGCTTGGGATCGAACCAACAGAAGGGAGAAATACGACTTTTTCGCTGACAGCAGGGATTTGCAAGGAGACAGGTATAACTTAGAACTAAGTTATTTATGTCGTTTTTATATTCATATATATACAACCAGTTTAGTATCCTGGCAAGATTTCGTATGAGGCTCTAAAAAAATTATTAAATTCTTCTACATGTAGGGCTGTCTATCTTATTGAATCCCAACATGTTCTACGACAGTGAGAAACAAAGGACAAAAGTTTCTCGTGAGTACCCGTTCCTCTATTGATGAAATCTTTGTCAAAGGAAATAAGAATGTCATGGAATTTGATGAAGTCCAAGATTTGAACCCATCCCCACAAACAGTGGGAGCTAATCCTCAAACCTACTGAACCAGAATTATGCACAAACACATTATGATCCAATCAAATTCGTAAAGAACTCAAAATTCAATTTTACGAGATTGAGAAATTGCAATATCCAAGATTACAGAGAAATTATGTTTGACATAAACTCAGGGATAAAATCTAAAATGGAAAGGTTCAACTTATTTGACTCGCTTAATGACAGTAGGTTATTCTTCAAAAGCCTTTTATAGACTACTGAAGATATCTTCTCTCCATTTTCAACGTCAAAATCCCTTTCGAAACTATTAGCCATAAAATGGTGGTTTGACTACCAAAATATGACTATTGGGTATGAGTCCTGCCTCTCGCAATTTGGAAATTGATGTGAAGATTTTTATTCGAATCCAAAGGTCAATCTATGACTTTTAAAATCCCGAATTCGGACTATGCAACTTGATAAGTTGATCAAGACTGTTGACTTTGTCAAAAGGCATAGGGATTCCAATACTGCAAAAGAATCAGTGGGAGCATAGTAAGGTTCGTAACGTAACATGAAGACGTTCTGCTTATCAAGGACGATATCAGAATGTCAAGCCCAGAAGAAAACGTGTCTTCACGCAATTCTCCATGATAAGATTTGGGAATTACATCTCACGTACTGGCAACACGTATCTATAGAGATAGATCGAAGCAAATGCTACATTTCTCCAAATCTAAGTACATAGACTAAGCTTAAAGAGGGGTAAAAGGCGATTTACCTCACCACATGTTCGGTGGTGGTAACCTCCGATCTTCTTATCTGATTCACAACTAGTGATTCAATTGTCTCACCTCCAGAATGTATCCACACCAGTTGGATTGTAGCAATGTCTCCAAATCACAGGCTACGAGCTAGATCTTGGAGATTGTCAATGAAGGAAGAGGTAGATCTAGATCCAGATCTAGATCTAGATGGGAGAGCACACGAGGAAGAAGGGTGCGGGCACAAGACTTGTGCGGCCAGGGTTGGGGCGAATTTTCAGCTTTCTTTTTCTTCTTGTTGTGTGTCCGTCTTGGTTCATTAGTCTAAGGAAGAAGTATGAAGAGACATATTTATAAGAGAAGAATCCTTCTCTTAATAGATATCTCTTCCATGCATATCAAGACCTTTTTCCTTATTCAATTAGGAAACAAGATATACATGAATATATTTAGATTTTCCTTGTCATACAAGAAAACAAATTCCTCCTTGATTAGCCTACAAAATTCGCCGTCTTATGCCATAATCATGCAATCCAAAAATTGCATAATAATTTCTTCCATCTTTATTAATCACTTTAATTAATAGTATTTATTTAACTAGACAGTCCAATTAATTAATTAGACACTCTAATAATTTAATTAGATATTCTAATTAACACTTTAATTCATCAACTTTTGATTTAACTTCCTTAAATCAACTATTTCCTTTTATGAATGTCACTGTCCAACTGTATTGTGTGTGACCCTCTGGGTTCACCATAATTGACAACAGGCCCACGACTTTCGTGATTTAATTAATGAGCAATTAAATGCTCCGATCAATTAAACACTTTTAATTGACCACTCCAGAATTAATCTCCTTATTAATTCAGGGGTACCCACACTTCATGGTCAATCTCTAGCCACAACATGAATCCCAACTTCAGGTGAATTGATATTGTGAACCTCACCTCTTATAACTGCATTGTACATACGGTCCTTCCAACGACTAATTTCCCGACCGAGACCTAGGGTGTGTGAATTGATCGGCACCTCTAATTATCTCGATAACTATACTTTCTAATTCCGGATAATAATTCCAGTGTGACAGCTAAATTTGGAAACCCCATTCCAAATTCGTCACCGACTGCGGCCGCAGGTTTCTCAGAATATATTATCTAAGAACGTATAGGAAATTCTCCCACCTTATCAGGATGAGTCGATAGATCCTTTCTTAGTACTAACCACTTACGTACACGACTATACGCACCCAACTTAGGCACATTATGGTCAAGCTACGTGACCGGTACCTAAATCTAAGTACCTTCACCCACCGAATTCGCCCTAGCACCTCAAGTCTAAGGACTAAATTGTACACTATTATAAGCCTTGAGAAACATCCAATCACCGATATGCGTCATGCGCTTCCACAATGGGTTTCTCTATTCCGGTCGTTTGATGCGTTCTATCTCCTATCGAACCACCTAGTCATATGCACTAGCATCAAATGCCTTGTTCATGAAATTCTACAAATTCACTCCATGTGAATCATGCATAATCGTACAAGTCTTAGCGATTTCTTTGATACCCCGTCTTGTTTGAAATCAACGACTTGGAACGGTTTTAAGATCACGACCTTAGAGACTGTTTCATGATTGCACTCCATACCGAAGTGAATCGTCCCATAGTAAAATATGACCTTAGGATGTCATCCAATCGCTTTGATATGATTGCGAGAGATGAAGTTGGTCATTGTTTAATTTACATACTATAAATAAACGGGCGCATTAATTATTAAACCATAAGAAGATAGCCCTCTTACAAGCTAACTAACATTGGCTTGCTGGGAACTATCCTATCAATCACCCACTTGTCCTAAAGCCAATCACAACATTTCTAAGACCCATTTTATCAAGATGTCCTTTGAACCCTTTTGCGAAAGAGTTTCGTTAGTGGATCTGCTAAGTTGTCTGTTGAGATGACGTAACCCTTCTACGCGTTTCAACTACCTATGATTTGTCTGATCATATGGTTTTGTGTTCAAATCGTTGGTAAGATCTCGATTCCCTTTCATTGAGCAATCGCACTAATTTTTTTTATCAGTTAATATAATGATAGTCTTTGCTATGCTAGGTACTACACCCAACCGTTGGATGAATTTTCTCATCTAAACATCTTTTTCTGCTGCATTTTATGTTGCGAAATATATTTTGTTTGAGTTGGCAGTGGTAGACTATTGGAATTTCTTCCATTTTACCTATGCTCCATCGAGACAGAATAAATCATCCACATTAGACTGGAAACCTCGAATCACTAAATCCTTCGACTTTCAATTCTCCACTACTACCGTAGACCAGCAATATATCCTTTAATTATCTTCGAGGATTGCTTTTATGGCAGTCCAGTGTCCCTTACTGGTTTTCGACTAACAGTAGCTCGTGAAAATTAGAGAATTTGTCAAGTCAGGTCATTGTACATGACATTGTATACTATATGCAACACAAATGCCAAAGCATAAGGTTCTTAAGACATTCTCTTCTTTACTTATCATATGTAGGGCACATTGAATATGAAAGAAAGATTTTGCATCTCTTTGGAAACAATCCTTTCTTAGATTTTTTCCATATTGAATGTATTCAATCTTGGGATTAATGGGTGCCTCGGAAATATTTTAAATTCCGCACTTTCGTTGTTTTGACAACTGTGGTATCCCAACAGTTCTATCAGATTATTAAGATGCTCCTTGATTTCACTCTTCTTCTTCATGAAGACAACACAGGTGTATCCTGAGAAATCATCACAAACAGCAAGGCAATATTTCTTCCCACCATTGCTAATTGGATAAATGGGTCCAAATAAGTCCATATGTAATAGCTCCAAAATTCTAGTTGAAGATTGGTGCTTCTTGCTTTTGAATGATGACTTGATTTGTTTACCATTCTGACAGGCGTCACACAGCTTGTGTTTGCTCATGACTGTCTTTGGAATTCCTTCTATTAGATCATTCTTAATTAATCTGTTGACGGTCTTGAAATTCACATGATTCATTCTTTTGTGCCAAAGCCAACTGATTTCACTTAGTGTAGGGGACACCAAACAAACGTTAGAATTCTTGTCCACAAAATTCCAATCGACCATGTAGATATTCACTTGTCTTCTTCCAGATAAAATAACCTTCTTGGTTACAATTTGTTCAACATAGCACTTATCTAATGAAAAGATGACTGAGAATCCCTTGTTACAAAATTGACTTATGCTCAGCAGATTATACTTGAGGCTTTTAACATAAAAGACGTCAGATATCTCAATGTTGCTTTTGATTAGCTTTCCACATGCCATAATCTTGCCTTATTTACTTTCTCCAAATGTAACATTAGGACCGTCTATGATAGCAGCATCAATCAGTTCATGTCTGTCTCCACACATGTGCCTTGAACATCCACTGTCCAAGTACTATTTCTTCTCTACTTTACTCCTACTCATAATCGTAACCTACAAAACAAAATAAAATTGTTTTAGGTACCCTTTATTGAGAGGATCCTGAAGAATTACTATCACCTTTGATAACCCAAGATTTTGAAGTCTTTGTCTTCTTAGGCTTTTGAGTTTTAGCAGGAGCATGAGCTATTCTGTTCTCATCATAATCAGCAGGCATATTATGTTGATAATCATTATGATGTGAATAATGCTCATAATCTGGGTAGGGTGCATAATAAGCAGGGTATGCATGCATTGGATGATGAGCAGAATATGCAGTATAGTAAGATGGAAATTAAGGTGCATGATAGAATGGTGGATAAGCAGCAGGTTGCACACAATATGATGACTCATTGACATACCAAGCATTTTGATTTTTCTGATTCTTATGCATCTTTGGTTTACTCTTTGCTTGCTCATTATCAGACGACCTTGTTTTATTACTAGTCTGATTGGTTTTACTTTCATCATTATACTTCCTAGTTTAGCTTTACCAGTATATTTTTCTATCTTAGGCTCTTTACTCTTTTTAGCCTTAGGAGCTTTCTTCTTCTTTTGTTCAATCTCAAGTGAAGCAGGTTTAGTAGTCTGAACATACAAAATGACCTTACTATTGTCAATAGATATGAATTTTTCAGTATGATTCAGTTATATCTTTCAAGTTCTAAAGGCAATTTCTGTTTACTAAGCGTGTTATATAATGCAACAAAAAATATATCATGAGACTCTATGACTTTCTCAAGTTCCATGATTTTACACTTATAGACTTTACATTCGGTTTTCAGAGATTCATTCTCTTGCTCAAGTAGTTTGTACTCAGCTGATTCTCTTTGTTTTTCAACCTTTAGTTTCAGTGAAGTATTTTTCTCTTTTAGTAGTGTCATCTCTTCCTTAAGCTTAGCAAATGTTGTAACAACATCTGTGTTATTTAAAATCATTTGCTCAAATGAACTAAACAATTCACTTTCAGAAGGAATTACCTCATCATCAGAGTCATCTGATTCTTAGGTCATTAGACAAAGTAGCGCCGATTGCTCATCTTCAGTGGGATCATCTTCTGATGTCTCCGAGTCTGACGAGTAGATAGCAGCTAGCTTTTCAGCTTCAGCCATCAGCACTATTTCTTTTTTATGTCTCTTCTCCTTTCTGATTTTCATTTATTCCTCAGTATGCTTCTCAGCTTTAGAATATGGGCAGTCTTTGATGAAATGTCCCAATTTTCTGATGTTTTAGCACATTAGCTTGGATTTATAGGAGTCCTTACTATCATGAGAATGAGAGATAGGGTTAGAAGTAGAAGCATTGTTGTATTTTTTATTCATCTTTCTCTTGTAGAACTTCTTGAAGTTGTTCAACAACAATGCAACGTCACCAGCAGTGTACTATTTTTTGTTGAGAAGCATGGTCTCATCAGATGAATCCATTTCTTTACTTTTGTTTGCTAATCTTCTTAGGTTTTCAGCAGCAACCAAGGTAGCTATGGGACTAGTTGAGGTTTCTTCTATACCCATCATTGGCAGTTTATACTCAAATGCCTTTAGTGCAGAAAACAACTCGGTGAGAGAGATCTTCCCCAGATCCCTTGATTCTTCTATGGATGTAATCTTCATGTAGAATTTGGGAGGTAGCACCTTCAAAACTTTGACTATGATCTCTTTGTCAGTAAAGGTCTTTCCCAGCTTCAAAACTTCATTCAGCGTCCTTGTAAACCTTGTTTCCATCTGGTTAATGGTTTATCCGGACTTCATCTTGAAATTTTCCAACTTTTCAAGAGCTATGCTCAAGTTGTGTTCTTTGATGGCGTCATTTCCTTCGCTCACATCACGAACCTTGTCCGACATTTCTTTCGCTGTTTTACAACACTTGACCTTATCAAAACGCTCATTATCCAAGCTCTGGTCATGATGAAACTGCCAAATTTATCAAGGTTAAACAACTTGACTTCCTCAGTTGTCATCTCCTCGAGTTCTTTGCTCACCACCATATCTTCCTCGTTTACTTTGATGGTCTTGGTGATTTTGAAAGGTTTAGTAATACATGTAAACATGTTATCGTTGTAATCAGCAAGGAAGATTTCAAAACAATTTTGATTTTTTAAAATATGCTCTTTTGAAAATTTTTAAAACCTTTGAAAAACACTTGGATCAAGCTTGTTGATCAGGCAACTGATTCAGATGAACCACCTGCTCTAGTACCACTTGTTGGTCCCAAGTGGTCAGATAAAGTCTAGAGGGGAGGGGGGGTGAATAGACCTCTAAAAATTTTAACTTTAAAATTTTCAGACTTTTTCTTCGAGCAGACTAAGTTGATCGGATTCGTAAGATTACTAAGCTGATCACGCACAAAACTTTGAATAGCAGAGTAGACCACTCTTATGATATGACTTAGCTGATTTTGAGAAAATCAGAGTATTAGATAGATTACTTGCAGCAGATTTGTTTAAGTATTTTTCACAAGTAAATTTTCTTAACTCATAATAGATTTTATCCCCAGTTTTCTCAAACTCGTTTTTAAAATCTTTTGCCAGTTAACTTAAGTGTTTAAGATGCTTTTGAAAATATGCAAGGAAAAATGCAAATGTAACCACCAGAATTTTTATAGTGGTTATATGGATAAAAATCATTTAGTCCACTCTTCCAAGTCACGTAGATCTTGGGTTATACTATAATCATACAGATTACAATATACTCTACTTGCGCCAAACAAAAAATGAAATGGCCACAAGTTCGTTACAGAAGATCACTCAGAAATCCTATAATACAAAGCTTTATCACTCACAAAGATGGATAACAGCTTCTCACAACACTCTTTAACAATTTCACTAAGAAAATGTATATATATTTGATCTTCAACTTCAACTTTCGTCAACAGATGACAAGGCTACCTGCAACTGCGCACTGTACACTCTGCTATACTTTTTTGTTAGTCGCGTTAAATGCACTTTGATCTGAGAATGTCTTCAATCATTTGTCATAAATACCCTTCTCTTGAAGCATTTATTACTCCAAGTGCATTTATTACCATTGGAATGACTTGCTGATCACTTTCACTTCTGCTGATCGAAACTTCTCGTCTGATGAACACTTGGCTGATCCCAAACCTAACTCATCTGATTTGATTCTGCTGAAAATTCACCAGTCTGATTCCATTCTTTAGCAAAAGATTAGTAGTCTTCCGAACCATAAGATTTGACCCTTCTGATTTGGTTTCTTCCTTGGTCAAAATCTTCTAAAAGGTTGGCTAAGCTTCCATTACTTAGCTGGTGATGATGTTTTGGAAATCATCAAAACCTCCCTTCACTTTTAAGTCTTCATCTTCATCCAACATGTCTAAAGTTGAAGAAGCCCTTCGAAAGGCTCGTGAAGAGAATAAGGTGCTTGAGCAGAAACTACAATCGGAGAAAGATTCTGTTCTAAAATAGAAAGACGCCCAACTTTCAACAAAAAAGAATAAGTTCGATCAGGAGATTGACCAGCTTTGAATGTTGCTAGGGTAGGCCAATGAAGCAGCTGATCGACGTGAGAATTAAGCTTATGACCGTGGATATCCAGCTCGAAGCGCTTAGCTAAAGAATATATTTAAGGATAACCAATTGATCTAGTTGCTTGCATAATCATTGTATTATTATACTATTAATTACTGTACTCTCTTTCTCCTTCATTTTTTTTTAATTAGAACATAACATTTTATTTTCCTGTATTTCAATGAAATATGAGTTTTGTAAATCTCTTTAGTTTCCGCAACATCAATCATTCGTTCCAAGTATTATTTTCGAGCTTACTGATTTTTTCAATAAATTCGGGTAGTTGAAAAGTCAGAGTCGCATTTAGAGCGGCAAGTAGTTGAGGAGTTGTATTTATTTCACTGGGTAGTTAGGAAGTTGCACGCATTTAATGCGTCTATCTTAGCCATTGATTGCGGTAGATCTCTGCCATCGGATCTGTGAACCTTTTCCTATAAAACGGGGATACTTGCATTTGTATTCTTCATCCAATTTCATTATCAATTTCTATTTTATAATGTGTACTACAATCATGACGTTCGAAAATCATGTCCTCAAAACCATTATGGTCTTTGTAGTGAAATCTCAGAAGCAATCTTGTCAATTGATCAATAATACATATCCGCCATTAGATTTAACTCCAGTAGTCTATAAAAAGGGGTTTTACCCTACTTTATTCCTATCTTCATGGAAACATTTAGTAACCACAATTTTCCTTTTCGAATATTTGTTCATTTTTTCCATCAAAAATACTTTAGTTATAAAATAAACCATATGTCGGTATGGGAGGAATTGGAAAACAAAATCTTGTCGTCGAACGCTAAAATCCCCTATCAATTAGGTGGGATATGTTGGATTATGAGGCAGTGACGAGCTTGCTTTTCTAATTGAGTGACAGCTGGTCTTCTTCGTATCCCGAATATAGATTCCGAGGATAGAGGAAAGCTGGATTCTATTTTGAATGAAAACAACTTATTCAGATATGGAATTCCCGAACTTTGTCGAGCCATCCCATGGTCGTTCGAGGAATAAATCTGATATCATATAATCCTAAAATAGTACAAGCATCAGCTTATTCAAGGTGGTCGGAGTATCTGTTCGGAAAGACAAGAGTTATCCGCGCACGGTCGAGCTGCTTAGTCTAGTAATATAAAAAGTCTTAATTTTTTACTTGTAAACATTGTTTATCGCACTCGATTTCCGAGTTATGTAACCTTAGTAGTCATTTCGAACTGAGTATTCCTTAATAAAATGAGGAAGAAGTGTTTAATTGAACTCATACACTTTATTTCCGAGCCATGTACATAGTTTATCGCACCCGATTTTCAAATCTTTGATTAATAATTCTGAATTTCCTAAATATTTAACACAATTGAAAATTTTCGATTAAATTTAGTATCATGGCTGTCGTATTTTGGATTCAAGATGACCTCCAACTTTTCTTGGCGATGTTGATTGACGAAACTAGGGTTGGCACGATACATTATACCTGGAAAAACAAAACGGTGTTTCAGCAAATTGCTGAAAGCCTAAAACAGCAAACCGGCAAGAATTACACATCCGATATGGTTAATAGAGAATTTCATAGGCTGCATACTCGCTATTACTCGTGGCAGGAGGCACTGCGATGCCGGTTTGTGAGGTTGTTACCAGAAGAGAACAGATTGCTAGCTAGTGACGAAGTATGGGAAATACTTTTTAAGGTAACAAAATTTAATGTGTTACCACATTTGATAATCTTTTGTTTTAATGTGTTGTTTACTTTAAATTATCTAGTCCAAAATTAACTATTTATTCTATTTATGCTTCAGGATGGTCAGTACAAATGGTGGGCGAAGAAGTACCGACATGAGGGTGAAATGTATTGGCGTGAACTAGACATAATTTTTAAGTCAGTCCACCCACCTCAACCAAGAAATGCTATTTTGGAGCAAGTTCCGGCAGATGAAGTCGTGGGTCAAGAAGAACATGAGGAAGATAAAAAAGAAAACGAGGAAGCGGAGGTGATATCGATTGGAGGAGAATGGTATCCTTGTAGTGGTCCAAGTGATGAGGAACTTTAAATTAATAGAATAATTAATGATAATAGGTTTTATTATTGGCACAACTTTATTTAGGTTTTAATAAAGTATCTTTATTTTCAGTCAAACTATAGTATCAGTTGGATAAAGGGTTCGATTTTCCCTTTTTGCACACTATAATTTTTAGTATTTCTTACTTTATTATTCATAATGTTCAAGGATTACTTTTATTTTTCTCCCTCCTTAGATTAATATTAGCCATTTATAATTGAACATTGAATTTTACATTCCTTGACCTTTACACAACAATCGCCGCTAATAAATTAAGAATACTGAATTACTCATTTCGTCAAAGTTGCCCAGTTTGCTTGTTGGCATATATTGAACAAGATAAAGCCTACATATATATATGAATATGGGTTCGACTCCCACCTGCTGCGTATAGTTATTTTAGTTACTTATTTACTTTACATATATACTCCTTTTGCAGTTTTTATTAACAATTATTCAATTTAAATTAAATTTCTTCCTTAACTATTATTCTATTAATTCCTATTTTTACGTAAATCATTTAATTACTCATTTCCTCTAGCCAACTAATTTGAACATTGAACATTATTTATTAAAATACCCAATATACGATCTATTCGGTCCAATATGTCATCAGTATCCTCATCATAATCATCTCCATCATCATCTTTATCGGTCCATTCTTCTTCGTCTTCGTCTTCATCTTTATAGGTTCATCATCTCCTTATATATAATTTTAGCATAAGAAATTAAAAAAAATAGTTGCCTCATTGATTTGGGTCAAGTTTTCAAAATTTACTTATATATAAATACCACCAACTTAAAGGTAAACAAAAATAAATTAAGACACGTTATGAAAATAAAATTGTTTTACTTACCAATACGCATCATCCTTGTCGTTTTGAGCAGAATTGTTGTTCGTTTCATTGGAAATATTGTTGCTATTTTGATTGTGATCCATATTGAGACTATCTTTAATTTTGTATATATTTAAAGAAAACATCAAGATTATGTTGGTTAATTAATAATGAATAATCAGGTTCTTATTTATAGGTACATTACATCTTTTCATTTAATAAAAACCGTTTGAAGTGTCTTTTAAATTCCAAAAGTTGTTGTCTAAAAAATAAATTCTAAAAGTCATGACCTATCATTTATTTATTTGACATTGATTTGTAACTTGTTATGTAAGGCAATTATTAAAATGTAGTAATAAAATTTCAGTTTATTAATTCGTAAAGTTTTGTTTAAGATTTAAAATCACATAGCACACCACTCACGCCACTAAACCCACTCCATATTTAACAAACTCCCATAACTTTATTATTTTCGTAATTGGATAAATTCTGAAAAAGATATAACATGATTTGTAAATATTTTAAAGAAGAAGTTTCCTAATTAAACACAAACTCTTAGTTAAGTAAAATTTATATCGAACCATCTTCTACACAAATAATTCGACACAAATTTACTTATATACATATCAAAAACCGAAGAATCACAAAAAAATATAGTACGATTTCACATAACAAAAACCGAAGAAGAAAAAAAGAAAATTCACCACGATTTCACATAACAAAAAACGAACACCACGAATTCAAAATCTGTTCAATATCGGAGGTGTGGAGTTGAGTTTATTTGAATTGATAAAACATGTGAGTGTTCATATTTTCGTATTTGATTAATGCAATTCAATTTATGTTTGTTATTCGATATATGATTGTAGTGTATATATATATATATATATATATATATATATATATATATATATATATATATATATATATATATATATATATATATATATATATTAATGGATGCAAATCTTCTTCTGCATATATTAAAGGCCATTCATAATTATTTTTATTTTGTCCTCCAGTTTGTTAATTATTCTATATTAATTATTATATAGTGTTTTATTCATTGTTTTCCAGTATTTGAAATTTTCTATTTAAGTTGTAATTAAATAATAATAATTTCTATTTTACTTTTATTAATTATTGTTCTAAGGGGAAAAATTTACCAAAAATTATTTTAGTAATTTACATATATTTTTGGTATTATACAGGTTATCAAATGGAAAGAGGAAGGCTTCGAATTACCAAGATTTCATAAAGCCAAAAGCAGTAAGTCTCAATTACAATCTGGTTTCCTTATTACATATGTGAATTTATTAATTTCTCATATCTTGGTTTATTTAAATTTGTGGGTTCTATTTATTACGGTGGGTTTTAATAATATTTGGAAATATGAGCTATTAGGCTTGGCAAATGGTCGGGTTTGGTTCATGTCGAAACGGGTCGGGTAATTAATGGGTGTGTGGTGGTTGGTCGAAAATGTGTCGGGTCGTGATTGTCATATAATTAGGGTTATGCTAATATTACGTAATTGTGTTGATTGACATATAATTAGGACTTATTTTTACTTGATGACTAATTCTGGATTTTGTTTGTTATTTTATGTTTTAGAGCTCAATTTTAATGACTTTTAATTGTGGCAAAACTTAAATTTTCCGATTAGTATTAGTAATAGTCCTCATGGTGAATTAATACAACTGTCAATTAATAAATTTTGGGGTCAGGTGCGAGCATTATGATTCTAGGAGGTTAAGTATGAATATTAAAATCTTTCTGGGGAATAAAATGTGAATTATCCAATCAATAGCAATAATATGAATTAAGAACCCTACCCACCCAAATCACTAAATCAAAAAAATATTTGAATATACATCACGCAACATTAGGTGTTGTAATGGAAATTTTTTGGTTGGGCTACATTCCATTTTGTCCCATATAAATTCATTGGATGTTTTGACAAATCCTTAAAAAACTCTAAATTTGGTTTACTGAAACACGGGTATGTTTTGAAAAAAACCTTAAAAACTCTAGATTTCCTTTGTCTCATTTATTTTGCTCTCTTTGCTATAGTACTTGATCAAACTTTTTAATATTCTAAGCGACTTATCATATTAAATTATTCAAGAGTATTAAACTTTTTAAATATAAACATATATGGTGTCATATTATATTATTAACTTATTAATTAAATGGTGAAATGAAATACAAATTGTGTTAGTTTATTATTCTAAACACACTTGCATTTTTCATTGAACATGTCAAGCAACAAAGACTGGACACAAGGATGTCGATCGATAAATTGATGGCGGTGAATAAAGGCCTTTTAAATTCTCAATTGGAGGTGATAGATGAAATGGGGTTCGGAACGTTGGCTAGATTGAATAATATTGAGGATATCAACCGCACTTTGATACATTGGTTAATTAATCAGTATGACCCTTTCACAAGAATACTCAAAATACATGGAAAGGAGTTTGAGCTCACAGATTACGCGGTTTATGAGGCTCTTGGGGTTCCATGCAAAGGTCGTAGTATGTATCACGCTTCTGCAGATAAGGCTGGCGTGAAAAAGTACAGTTCATTCGTCACAATGAAACGAGGTAGAGTTGACTTAACCTCGTTCTACGAGTCATTGCTTATAGAAGGGGCTCACGGAAATGAATTCAAGGTTCAGTACTTGACATTTTTGTTTGGTTTGTTTCTCTATCCGTGTAACCAACAAAACATACCGGATAATTACCTCTCCCTATTTAAGGACCTGGACGAAGTTCCCAATATGAATTGGGCGAGCCTTGTGATAACAAAATTAGATGAGGGAGTACGGACATTCCAGGCAAAAAAGGAGGGTTACATACCTGGTTGTTTAATATTATTACAGGTAAATAGTTAATGGTCTCTCTCATATGATGTATTACTTAAATATATATTTTATTAAGTTAACGTAATATGTAACTATGATGCAGATAATATTCTACGGCCGAGTACGTCCAGTCCGTGCAAAATATGCACTTGATTTGGAAACAGAAGTACCTTTTATAAAGTATCTTTCAAGGGAACGATCAACAATGTTGATGAAAGAAGTGCAGTCCAATGGCGGTTATTGGAACCCTAAAGTAACTATTTACGTGCAAAAATTTCTCATAGATAATATATTTTATAAATCTGTGTAATGGCAATTACTGACACAAACAACCTTTTTCGAGTTTCAGGGTATTGACTTTGAAATAAGTAAATCAAATGATCAGGTGATTCGTGAGTTAGAATCAACTAGTGAACTGGAAAAAGGAGAAGCCAATAAGATTAAGAGTTTTAGTAGATTTTCACCAAATTGGGATAAACCAAACAGTTATGATGATATGGGAGCGTACAACCATTTGGATGATCCCATGCGTTCCCACTCTACCAATCTTACTAGTGATACAGAAGATTCAAAGCTTTATGCATTGCTTTCGAACCGAATTAATGCTCTTGAGTTCCAAGTCGCCCAAATGACAACCACCCTGAATGCCATACTACTGCAGCAACCAATCAAAGAGATGTCTTCGGGGGTGAAACAATTATCTCCATTTGAGAATATTGCCAATAATATCCAGTTTTGCCTGGACAAGATACCACAAGCAGTTGAATCAACAATCCGCGAGACCCTCCCAAACTTGCTGAATTCGCAATCCGGGAAAATGAATCGTACCCCATCATTTACTAATCAGGGTTCTTGTTCAAAATCAATCAAACGACCTAGTATCCAGAAAGAAAAAACATCATACCCCAAAACTAGGTCTCACAGCAAAGAAGAAACTCTCGAGCCTAAGGTTTTGGATTTCAATGTTGGTTCAAAGGTAAGCTCGAAAACCTCTGATATGGTTGATTTAACTGGACAAGATGAGAATATACACCCTGTTGAGAATGAATTAGATTCTACACCTTGCAATCCATTAGCTGAAGATCAAGTCATAATTAAATATTTGTTCAGTCAATATCTCGATCAAAGGTAAAATAACGTTTTAAATTAATAGATTATTATATTAATTGTATTGATTTAGAAATTAAAGTTAGGTTATATCATATATTGCATGTAGTGAACTTGTTGTAGACCTGGGTAATTGGTATCTCAATAGGACAGACATTCGATGCTTGATGCCTGCCATTGAATTAGGGGGACATGTAAGTACTAATATCTACTGAGTTTAATTTTTTATTTAGCACCGATAAAATTTTGATGAATGCTTCTTATATTGATGCAGATGATAGATTGTGTCGCGTATATGCTATGTCTGGATATGATTGAAGAGGACCGTTCTCAACCCCGATGGTACTTTCCATGTTTATTTTCGGTAAGTATAAAATTGCCCGTAAAATACAATGTCGAACAAATTGAGATATAATAATAGTGAAAATTCTTTTTATTGGATTGTTAATGCAGCAACAATTGTTGAATGAAGACTATACTCTCCAATCCATTACTGCGAAATTTTTTGATTCTAGTGCAAAGTTAGTTGAGTCGTTAGAAAATTGTGAAAAGATTTTCATCCCAATTAACGACATGATGGATCATTGGTTTTTTGTTGTAATAAACATCGACACTTATACAGTATCGGTTTGTGATTCTCTACCTCAAATGACCAGCCATCGAATGGAAATTGTATCACGATTGGTAATACCTACAAATCTATCTATGTTCATAAGTTTGATTGCCGCTCAAAATATTATATTTATTTGTCAACTCAATCATACAGGTTTCAAGATTAGAGAAATTGTTCCAACAGTGGAACCCTGTTATGGCTAAAAGAAGATTCAAGCGCGATCTATTGAATTTTGAATCAGCTGATTGGGTACCTGTTCAACCGAATAGGTAAAAAATAATATATTCAATTTAGCGAAGCATTTAAACTATTACATCCTAATAATTCAAATTACAGGTATGACTATGGATTGTATGCTTGCATGGTAATGATGTTTCACAAAGAGTTCAAAAAACAATTGACGGATGTGAGCACACCTTTTAAACTTACCGTTAAACATATTTTATTGTCTTGTTTTGCATGCTAATTAATTTCATTAATTGGTTTGGGATAATTTGTAGCAAGAATTTATTTCTGCAAGAGAAGCTATTGTTGTGAGGCTATACAAATGCAACAAAAACAAAGTTGCTTGGAATCCATCACATCCTCTAGATTTTGGAAATGGGATGACACTATAGAGATTTGATTTGGTTTTCTGGTGGTGTGATTTTTATTAGTTTAGACTTTTTATATCTGTTTAGGACATTTTTATTTGATGTTAATTTGCATTGTCTGGACAATTATTTTATTTGATTTTCATTAATTATATAATATTTTATGTTTCGGCATCTTATATATTAATTATACAAATGGATTTTTGCACATCACATGCTTTTATTGTTTAACTTTTTTAATAGAAAAGATGGTTACAACTATTTGGGGTTATAGTCGAGCGATACCTATTTTATGTGATTTTGTTTGTCTACGGATATATTCTTCCTCTAGTTTCTTTATCTACTTTTACAAATCTTCTAGTGTAATTAAGCTACTTGGACAAACCATTTCGGGTCGCTTATTTATTTATTTATGAGTATTTATTTATAAAAAAAAATCGGCCAAATGTAAATAAACCTGGGCAGCCGAATTTATCTATTATTTTCTTTTGTAATTATGTATTCGTGGTAAGTTTATTATTTCACAAAATTGAAGTGAAAGTGTATGAGTATTTATTTATAAATAAAAAATCGGCCAAATGTAAATAAACCTAGGCATTCGAATTTATCTATAAGTATTTATTTATTTCAAAAAAATGGGCCAAAGGTAAATAATTACGGCCCAATAGACTAATTTCTTTTGTTATTTTTATGGCCCAACAAAAAATTTCGTACCAAACCCATTAAGGGCCGGCCCAATAGAGGAATATATCTAGTTATTTTTATTGACTTACTAAGAATATTATACTAATTTGTATTTAATTAAATATAAAAATATATGTAAAATAATATGAAACAATAACAACAACAAAAAAACAATAATAACACGAAATTCTCTTTTCAAATGCTAAAAATTGTATTTAACAAATATTCTCATTCAATCGATACAATATAATCATAAAATGATAAAATAAATACATTTCATGGGTGAAGTGCGGAAAAATAAATTAGATGGCCAATTCTTATAATGATTAAAAAACAATGATAAATAATTAAAACAAAGAAATAACAAAATTGATCAATTCCAGGGGTGGTCTGGGTGGACCAAAAAATGTCCAATTTTGTGGAGGAAAGCCTGGAATATAACCGAGAAATGCATAGGGATTGTGAGTGCTTGGCCCTGCCTGCGATGTACATACAAAAATATTAATTTATTATACGTTAAAAACACAATAAAAATGAAGCACTTCAAGTTCAGAAATTGTAATAATACGAAACAAAAAAATTTTAACCTGTGGATTCATTGGAAATCGTACTTGAGAAGAAGTACCAGCATTTGTAATTTGAAATTGAGGACCGTGCATGCAAAAGAGAAGATTGGTGTGAGTGTTGCGATTGTCAGGCATGCCAAAAGACGACATGGTTGGTGAAGGTTGATTCAACGAATGTTGGGTGTCATAGTCATCGCCAACATAATCATCTTTTGTTGGTTCATGGGGCATTTGAGAATTAGCGGACTGTGTATTTTGCCTCCCACGTGAAGTACCCACAAATTTCGGGTTTCGCTCGCAAGTGGTTGACTTGTGTCCGATTTTCCTGAAAAAAGTAATAAACATGATTAGACCAAGATTACACAAGAGATACGATAAAAGAATCATGACATCATCAGAACAACGACTAAGAACCGACTTGCACAAGCCACAACGTTGCTTCTTTGATTTTATTCCACCTTTAGGAATAATCCTATCGGGATCTACAATATTGCGGGAATGTTTCACAAATTCGTTTGGAATTTCCTCACCATCGGACTCTGAAATTGCGTCGGATTCATCCTGAGCCGCCACTGTCAAATTTCGGACAGCATTAATTGATTTATCAAAGAATGGTTTACTCTTTTGGGAGGATAACTTTGACAAGTGCATACACTCCATGTTCATCTTAGCAAACCGAACTTCTTTAGGTTTGTCATCTGAAGGGAATGGAAAATCCATTCTGAGCTTCTTGCCAACTTCAACAAACCACCGAGGATTAATACTCTTATCTGGAAATGTTGAAATTCTCATGTTCTTGAATCCACAGATTATGTGCCGACAAGGAATCCCATCAGATTGAAGCATCAAACATTCACACTCGAATTTGGACTCATCTAGATCAATGATGGCAGCAAAACTGCGAGGAGTGTTATTGGTATGATTGCCAAATTGGAATTGGTACCGCCGATCTTTAAGTAAGGACATACTCTGAACAACAATATCCTCGTCCGCATTTATCTCCTTTAGTATATGATCAAATATAGCTCTCGTGCATATGCGTGCAGCATGGTTCTGAAGATTTCGTAGTAATCCAACTTTAAGTTCTTTCGGTGGCTCCTCGGATTCTTTTTGTAATTGATAAAACCGTTTCCTAATTTTTTTTTAAAAACCGTTGTTGTAATGTCTAAAAAAATCCATTAAACTAAAGTCGGGACGCACTTTCTGTTTTAATAATGAATTCATGGATTCTGCCCGTTGTGTGCTCCTCATCATAGCAAAGAAATGACCTCGAAAGAATGCTTCTGCCCACTGATTCCGTTTTGAGTAAATTTCTAATACCCATTGATGGTTTGTAACACCGTATTCCTCAATAAATTCAGACCATCTTTCTTCAAATTCATCAATAGGGCACGACCTTTTCATCAGCCTGGAGAACATTGTTGAAAAATCTCCAGTTTTAATATTTGATTCGGCATTACGGGAGATATGCCAACAACAAAGCCGATGTTTCGCTAAAGGAAATTCATGAAGCACGGCAGCGTGCATTGACGCGTCCTGATCTGTCAAAATCGCAATAGGAGATTTTCTATTCATGCTTTCGCGGAAAGTCTGTAGCAACCACCTGTATGATTCAGCCGTCTCACTGTATAAAATAGCAATTCCAAATATACAAGTGCACAAATGACAGTTTACTCCGGAGAATAAAACAATAGGAAAACGATAGATGTTGGTCTTGTACGTACTGTCAAATAAAACAACATCACCAAACTGCTCATATTCAGCTCTCGACATTCCATCGCACCAAAAAAGTCTTGTAAGTGCCCCGTTTCCATCGACAGTGTACTTGAACCTGAGGGATTCATCTTTCAACTTCATACATTCGAGAAGACCCAAAACAGTATTTACGTCGCCACCTTCGATCCTTTTCAATCTTTGACTGTTCAAATAGTTGTAACCATCTTTCCTATTAAACACACCGCTAGCACTGCCTCCCCCCAATTCTTCTACAAAATCTATAACATGAGAAGGTCTAAACCCAACATTTGTCATCACGTTCAACATTGACTTTGTTGATGGGGTCAAATATCTATATGCGAATTTGCAACAAATCAATCTCTAAATAATTTATTTTATTATTCAAAGTTGTAACAAAACTAATTAACTAATTACAATAACATAAAACACTGTAAAATAATTAACTAATTACAATAGCTTATTTACCTATTACAGCGTAGGCGGTGAGATGTATCGAAGTTTCAAGGGGATAATTGTGCTGGGGCTCGAACCTCGTCACTTTGTATTCTCCGGTAGAATTATCAAAAGCAACACAAAAACTAGCTTTGCATCCACACCGTGTCTCTGCCTTTGCTTCTCGCTTCCGATCATAAAATTTAATTCTTTCTGAACGAACGCCCTCTCGAGCGCACACCCATACCCTTCTCAAAACGAGGCCAGTACTTCTCTTCCTTTTTAACGAGCTCTTCCTGACATCAAATCCAACTTCCTTACTGTAAGTAATATAAAATTCTTCTGCCTCCTTAATAGTCTTAAACGTTAATGATCGAACTCGGTCAATGTTAGTGATATCGTCAGTTGGGTCAGAATTGTTACTCCCCTCTTCGACTTCGGTGTCGTCGCAGTGGTTGTGTGAATTGGAATTCGAAACACTTTCTTCCTTATCGGAGGAGGATGCTCCATTACTGTTTCTATACTCTAAATAAAAAGGTAAAAATTAAAGTAAATATAAATTTAATACTTTAAAACATACACATATAGAATAAAAGTTTATTGACAAAAATTAACCGAAAAATTGCAAATGATTTTAAGTATTAATTAACTACCTAATTTTAAAATATTGTCACAGTTAATAACAAATTTAACATATATCACAACAAAGGAGCACCAACGAAAAAAATCATTATTGTTAATAACAAATTTAATACTTCTAAAATCAACTAAGCACTAAAAAAAGATAAATTGAAGAAGATATAGATTTTGTAACTTCAAATTAATCTACAGGCACGAATGATAAAATGAGGATGATATGTACAAGTAGAGTCATAGCAACACTAAAACGAAAATACTCCATCTTCATAGTTAAGATTTTGATGTTATTGAACAAAATAATATAATCAAACCTATATCTTGTACTGATTTATATAATATGATACAGGGAATTGCAAAATAATTAATGTCTTAACAGCCGAGTTCCATTATGATATAAATCTTAGAAAACGACAATTAAATTTCGTGCAAAAACAACATAAAAACAACAACAAACTCGAGGTTGATAGAATCCGGGCGTAAATTGTTAAATTGCTCGAAATTAAGAGAACAACATGGTCAATCATAAACCACTATAAATCTCTACTGAAATTTACTATAAACCTCAATTCAAATTAACGCAAAGATGGATTTGTGAATGAGAAATAAAAGTTTCCTATTAATCAAAATTAAGCGAACAATATAATCACACATTAAAAAATGGAATTCGATTGAGGTTTAATGTAAAATTCGATTGAATTTTACGTAAATAGTTCACATAATAAAAATTATCATTGTCAAATTAATTACCTGTGGATTTATCACGGCTTGCATCAACTTCATTATTCGGGATTGTAGAATTTCCTACCATGTTTAGATTTGTGGAGATTGTGATGAAGAGGTTGATTAGGTTTGAGGAGATAGTGATGAAGAGATTGATTTTGAACGAACTTCTAGTTAGTTTTCTTAATCGAATTTTGAATTGTAATTACTGTTCTTAATCGTGAAGATGGATTTTTGAAATTTGGATTCTTAATCATGGAATTTCGATTTTGTTGGCTTGTTTTAATCGTGGAAGATAAAATTTAGTTTTACCCTAATTGTGTTTTTAAATCATGGAAATAAATTTGTAACTAAATTTAGGTTTATTATGTAAAAGGGTATAAGTGTCTTTGTGTAATTAAGTCTTAAGTATTTTAAATTTAAGTTAATTAAAAAGGATATAATGGACTTTTCAATTTTAAGTTATGATTTCATTTTTCATTTAAAAATAAAAGAAAAGGGTAGATTGGACATTTTATAACCGGTGCCACCTAAACAAATATACACGGTTAGTTACCGCGCCACGTGGCACGTTTTAAGGATAGGGCCGCACATGCGGCTAGTTACCTAGGGCCGCACCGTAGTCGCCCCGAACTTACTTAGTATAAACAACTTTTATTACACAAAAGTTTATAAAATGTTCATACGTACCTGGAAATTGCAGATTCAAATACTTTCCTATACAACTTGTAGATTTTCTAACTTGCATGCATAGTAGACTTTTTCTAGTGTCTTAAAACTATGTAGTATTCTGCTTATGTATGTATTTATATAGATTGAAGAGTATAGAGATAGTTGGAGACAACTGAGTTATAGTCGGTCTTCCACACTCGGATTTACACAGCAGTAGAGGAGATGTGAATTGATGTTGTCTAGAAAATCGTTATTCTACTGTTTTCCAAATGCTGGAGTGTTAAATTAGCTATGTGATATCGTTCATTTGTAGGCAATATATGTGTTTTTCTTCAATAGTGGAGCGGTGATAGAACATCACTTGTAATTTTCTGTAAATTTTCTTTATAGAACTTCGGAACTCATCATAGCATTTGCATGGCTGTGTACATAAAATTTTCCTGTTACGATTTTAAGTGTGTATGGTATTGCACTTTTATAACAGAAGACAATTTTTTTTTCGAATGTAGTAAGCAAAAATTATATATGTATGTTGTTAATTTTTGGTTTATGAAGTAATATCTATAGAATTATAAATGGAAATTGTATACTTTATTATTTTAAAGTTGTAAAATAAATATATTTTTAACATAGATTCATTACATGAAATTAATTTAATGTAAGAAAGTTTATTTATTATATGATGTTAATTAATTAGTAAGATAATTAATTATATAATAAAGTGTATACATTGTATAATAAAAATATTATATAGATGGGTTATGGTATTTCGAGTTGAACAAACCTAACCAAAATCCGTACCGTATTTCCTTTATAAAATACGAGTATTTAAGTTCGGGTATCTAAAGCCGGAAAAAAATCGTCCCATTCAGGTATTTTAAAAACAGGGTCAGAAGGGTCTGAGTTATCCATACCCAATACCCTGTTCTTATTAGCCCACGTACGTAATTTTTAAAAGGTCCACTTTTGCACATGAAGTGTAATTTTTTTCTAATTACTTAAGTTTTATAAGCTATTGATAAAACTGGAACCCGATTATTTCTAAATCAAAATTTTCAATACTCATTAGTTATCGGATATTTCTGCAATTTTTTGCTTAATTCGGTAAACAATATTGCCAGTAATTTGCATACAACTTTAAGTCTGTGTACTTCAAACAATTTATTTGTACACACATTATTGTTATGTCTATATAAAATACAATGAACTATAAAAAAAGGAGTAAAATAAAAAGTCCTCGCACACAATGTACATAAATATATAAAAAATGATTCTCTTAATTGAAAGTATAACAAACACAGAAGATAGATCGGCATTTCTAATGTGAGATACTTTAATTCAAGTCATCCTTGAGATAACTTGTCAGAAAGTGACACGTGGCTTAATTTAATTTTATTTTTAATAATTTAATATGTGAATTACAAGTTTATCCTTATTAATAAACAAATGTATCTAGTTTTAATTCATATAGTTCCCACGATCAGTTCTCAACTCTCTCTCTCTACTGATGCTGAAAATTGACTAATCGGGAGTACGCCGTCGCGCCGGAGTAAGATCTGCCGGAGATAAAAAGAACTGGCCATTTTATTATGCAATTGATTGGCATAAGAGTGGTGGATGATCAATTTTGAAGAATTCGGGTGGTTGGGAGAAAAAAATTATGGAGAGGAACAGGAGATTGTTTTGAAGAAAAACTAGTTTTACGCTAATATTTTTTCTTTTATATAAGGGTATTATCGTCATTGTGATTGTACAACATTTTATTGTACATGTGCAAAATTATCATAATTATTTGTACAGTTGCACAAATATTAACGATCTAGATCTACTTTTTTTAAATTTAAAGGCTCAGATTGACATATCTCAAGAAAGGTCACCTATCATGGAATCTTATTTTAGAATTGGGGAAGATACTATACAGTGAATACTTTTTAGATACTATTTATAAAGTTTGAATAATAAAAAACAAGCCATAACAAAAATCTTAGACATTTATTAAGTAGGTGAAACAACTAAACTTTTTAATTTTCATACTGTCGTTAAATTTTGAATGAAATCAGAAACGCGCACCGCATCCTCGGCTGGCACTACCAAAAAAAGGTTCTGTTGTGACAAATTGTTGTGACGAAAACTGAAATTTGTCACAACAAATTTTATCATATGATGAATGTCACTTTCGCCACTTGAAACGTGGTCTAATATGGCGAAATTTATTTCGCCTCATGAGACACAACCTGATGAGACGATTGTTTGGCTTCGTCCTAATAGGATACATCTCATACGACAAAAACCGAAAGCGTCATATTTGTGCAAAGCTGCTATTGGGATGTATTTACAAATTTACAGGGGGTATTTGCAATTATACAAAAGGTATTTACAATTATACAAGGACGTATTTACAATAATACAGGAATACTTACAATGTTATATGCATTTTCAGTCCAAAAAGGAATTTGCAATTTTACACGGGCTATTTGTATCTTTAGCCAATTGATTTTTTTCCCAATTTTCAAAAAACGCATAATGTAATGAAATTTATTTTCCCCTCAATTTTATGCCCTATTAAATTAATCCCTTGCCCATGAAACTAATAACCTCTACCCTTGTCCAAGTCCGTCCAAGAGCTACATTTGCCTCAATTATTTATTTCTTTCCTTGAGTTTTTCTCAAATTAAATTCTGCTATTCCAAGACTTTGCTGAATTTCTTATGGATTTATATCACTTCCGCTTTCCGCCTAATTTATTAAAACCATAATCTCATTATTGCTTATTATAGCAGAACCACCTGTTACAGCCATCATTAATCATTGATTCTTAATTAAGACGTATTCTCAAGATTCCTGTATCTACATCTGTAACAACAGGGACATGATTTAATAATACGCTAATATGACCACTATTTATAGATAAAATGATTTCTTTCACTTCCGAATCCTAAACAATTCAATTAGGGGTGTACACAAAGATTTAAGGTCATTTCTTCAAATCGCTATCCATTTGTAAGTTAATTTATCTATCGGGAATTCGATTTAGTATGACAAACTTTTTCCATAACATAAGGGCTCTTAACAATATTTATGTTATAAAAAAGAGTATGAAACAAATAAGATGTTTTCCTTTATTAATTAGATAAAAAAGAATCTTCAGAATTGCTACATGAAAGACAAAAGAAGAATCCATTTTAAAATAGATATTAACTAAGCCGTCATAGTATTTTTTAACTACTTGGAAAGGATTTGAGTCTTTGCACAAAGGTTTAGGTAAAACTTACCAAAATTAAACATTTTTGTTGTTTTTCCCAGCAAAAGGACTTATATGATCAGGCTGTGTGCCCTATAGTATTTGAAGTTCTAGAAGGCTATAACTGTACAATATTTGCGTATGGTCAAACTGGTACCGGAAAGGCTTATACAATGGAGGGTGGAGCCAGAAAAAAGGTTTAATTTTGTTGAAATTGAAGGAAAATAAACCTACCTATATAACTATTACATTTGTTAATTTGACTTTGGTTAGATAAGTCTAAGTAGCCCAAATTAAATTTAAGATAACGAAATTTAACGAAGCAGACAAAATTAGGTTAATGTTAACCAAAGTCCTTCCACATCTGCTTATATACAATACCAAATAAAATTCATCCTGAATTTTCTTCTGTTAATATATTTGTTTTCAAATTTAAACACTATAAATTATGAACTATAAACAATGAATTTGTATTTTCCCAAAAACTATTAACATAATACAAATAATTTATAGGTGAGATAGGCTCAACAGTTCAAGATCTTAAAACGTAAACTTTTATTTTTAAACTATAATAATTATTCATTGAATTTTTTTCCATGGACCGAAGAAATTGTAAAAGACATAATATAATATTTCTCATTTAAAATTTACCACAAAAATATTTATTAAAAACTGTTTATGATTTCTTCAAAAGAACTTTAAAAAAATTAAACATAACTATTTAGGAATAAAATATTTCAGACAACCGTGATTTTAATATTTGCCAAATTTGTCCTATTATTTAGTTAAACAAACATATCTATATTCATGTAGTTATTATATCATATATACAAATTACCATATGTTTAATTTGTATATATGATATAATAGTTATTTTAATAATTAGCTCATTGAAGATTACTATTATATCATATATACAAATTAAACAAGTTGATGGTACGTATGTATAAAAAATCCTATGGTAAGTTCGGTCAGCTAAGTATATTAATTAAAGACTCTTACGTATATTTAAATTATATAAATAAAAAAAAAATTAAAGGATTATGAAAAAATTAAATAATTGACATAATACTACTCAATCTCTTCATTCATCAGTGCAAAAGATTACCAAACAACTAAATCGCTATTACAAATTATCTATATCAATTATTACTGTATATTAAGTTCAAAATTAAATAGATCAAATAAATCTTAATCATCTTTGTTACAAATTCTCTATAATTTGATCAAACAAAATAGACTTACTGACTTCGTAAATAAATTATTGGGCCATATTTTTATCTAATTGGAACATCAACCCGGAAAAACAAAAAGCAAAAAAGAAAAAAATTATAATAAAATAAATTAAAATCATTACGTAAAATTAAACTTCCTACAACCATGATGTAAAATGATAGAAATTCAAACATAGTGTATTTTCTATCTGCATAACTTACAACTTATAGGAAAATAATTAACCAACATTTATTTTTAAATATTTATGATTAATTGTAATTTACAAATTAATTTTTTTTATTAATTTTTATAACGATACAGATTGACACTTTTTTTTCCCATCATGCGTATGTCAGTTTTACCAAATTCGTTTTAGTGAGATTTTCTTAAAAAAAAAGAACTTTGTTTTAATATACATAAGACGATCTTTCCTATGCTTGTAAATTGGTTTTGTAAAATTTAATTTATAAGCTGGCCTTGTTCAATTAGTGTAATTTTTATCTACATAATTTATAACTTCTAGGAAAATAATTACCCGAAATAAAAATTTATTTATAAATATTTATGATTCATTGTGATTAAGCAGAAATTCGTAGGGTACGATTGAATCAGTAAGGAGTGTGATTAGGAGTTCTCAATCAATATGAATTAAAGGGCTCTATTACTTTATTCCGGATGGATCAATCTCAAGGAAGAACTATCAGATGGAACAATCAGTAATCTAGACAATCAATGAATAAAATAGTATAGCAAAAGCTTTTCTATTCAATAATCTTAGATTATTTTAGTATGCAGGCGTAAGCTGAGTATGTAAAGCGTGTGTAATACAATGATTAACTAGGTATTTATATCACAATTAACCTAGTTTTACAAGGAAACATAATTCTAATAGGACTCGGCCCAATTGTCCTTCATGAGTCCGGGTTGTAGTCTGCTTGTTGAGGAGAGTCGTATTCTACCTGGTCGATAGATGATCCCGAACTGACTCGTCTGGTCGAACCGATCTTATATCTCTTAGTTGATCCGAACATTATAAGGGGTGCGAAATAGCCCCCATCAGTACTCCCTCACCTCTTCGAGCGTATATGTAGTAGAAGCTCGTAGAAGTAGAAGGTTAATTACAACTGTATTTTCTATGAGTTGTGCCTCGTTAATAACCTTACTTAAGAAAAAACTCTGTGGGAAAAAATCCTAAGGAAAAGAGTGCTACGCCTCATAGATAGTCGTTTTCTCGTTCCAATTATGAACCGCTACGTGTCTCTTTGGGGAAGCGTTTCACCTTTTTTCGTTTGGCGGGAATGCGATCAGCCGTGAGAAGTTCGAAACGTCTTTTCACTTCTCACTATAAATAGGTGATAGTTATATTAGTCATTTTTTACTTTATACTTCCTTTAATCTCACAGTCATTTTCTTGCTTGGTCATTTATCTTTTCAAAGTTGCTTCTATCGAGTCCTATCCTCCGAGGATCTCAAAAATGGCTTCTATTTCAAGAAAATCTTCCTCGTCTTTAAGGGAGAGAGTCGCTCCTGTTATTGAGGAGGTAATACACTCTAATCCTTCGAGCGAGCAGATTGGAGTGTCTGAATTTATTGTCCCGAATGAGGACACCTTTAAGGTGCAAATCCTATCTGATACGGACGTCGCTACCAGAGCTAAGAAAGGCAAGGGTACGGCTCCTCAAATTTCTGAACCGATTGAGGATCTTGCTTATGCTTACACTGAGGATACTTTTCCTGAAGTCGTGAGCAATTATGCCAAATATTTTCCGGATGGTTCCAAGATCATTCTCCCTTCTCCTTCTGATAGGGTTACATCACCGCCGGAGGGATGTCGAGCCTTTTACACAGCGCATTTTAATTGCGGTCTGCGTCTCCCCTTGTCTGCCATCTTTCTTGACATTTTGAAAATATTCAGTGTGTCCTTGACTCAATTAGTCCCTAATTCCGTGGCCTTCGTGGTCTGTTTTTCCGTTTTGATGATAGCGAAAGGATTCCAACCCTCTTTTCGTAATTTTACGCAATTGTTTCGTTTTAACGTTTCTAGTTCCTCCAATCGCGGATATTTCTTCGCTAGCCAAAAGACTAGTCGCACAATCTTTGATTCCCCAGTTTCCAGCAATGCTTCCTGGAAATCTCATTTCTTTTTCGTCCGTCCGCCTTCTCATCTTCGCTTGGCGGATGGCTCCACTGAGCCTTTTTCGTGGGACCATGATTCCAAATGGATTTACGGTGGTCGTTTGGCGACTGGTGATTTTATTCCTGACGATCCCCAGTTCATTGGCGAAATCCAAGCTATGCGTGTCAACAAATATCAGAGTGCTCTTCTTATCGGTGAAGTTTTTCTTCGCAAGGCGGGACTAAGTACTCATATTTTTCCAATTTCTTCATCTTCTGAATCATAGGGTAAGTATCTATTCTAATATTGCGTTGTCATAACTCTTTTTTAGTACTAAGTCTAATTCCGATTTTGTTTTCTCCTCAGCTCTTATGGTAGAAAACTCCCGACGCTCTTCAAAGGGAAAAATGTTGTTGTCTAAATCCACCAAAACCATAGAGAATGTTCCTATCGAACAGAGAGCGTCTCGGAAGAGAAAACTGGAATTAAGTCATGATTCTGAGGAGAACAGAGAGGAATCTCCAGATTCTTCTCAAGAATCTCCTGTTCGCCAGGGGACAGGATCTGGTTATCCTCCTCTCCAGCTTAGGACATCTTTGGGTATACGTGGATGCCGCAGCTGGTCGATGCCTCATCCTAATGATAATCCGGTGGAGAGAAAAAGGAGTTATTATGGTCGTTCTGGTAACGATCTTTCTCTACTCGGCGAGAATCATCCAAAACCCACTTTGGTTGAGATGATCGAGGATCATTTAGAGGGAAAAAGAGCCGCTGGCTATCCCGAGAATGATTCTTTAGTTCATGATGAGAGCGAAAAGTTTTGAGAAAGTATGAATGAAGCAGATCACGTAAGGTATCTCGATCGATGTTTCCAAATATTGAGAAAGTACAGAATGAAGCTAAATCCTGCAAAATGCACTTTCGGTGTTAAGTCAGGAAAATTTTTGGATATTTGGTACATCAACGAGGAATCGAGGGCAATCCAGAAAAAATTCGAGCCATAACCGAAATGAAACCTCATAAAACGATCTCCCAAGTGCAGAGCTTGGAAGGAAAAGTCGTGGCACTAAATAGATTCATATCCAAATCGGCTGACAGAAGTTTGCCTTTCTTCCAAACTCTTCGAAAAGCAAAAAACTTTGTTTGGACCGAAGAATGCGACCAGGCATTTGATCGGCTAAATGAATATCTAACGACATCCCCGCTATTGGCCAAACCAACCGAAGGAGAACCATTATATGTCTACATATGGATCTCCGACGTGGCCATCAGTTCGGTTTTAGTTAAGGTGGATGGCTTAGAACATAAGCCTGTTTATTACTTAAGCAAATTACTACAAGGGGCTGAGAAGAACTACTTGGAAATAGAGAAATTCGCTTTGGCCTTAGTGGTAGCAGCACGAAAACTCCGACCCTATTTTCTAACTTACAAAATTGTGGTCTTAACGAACCAACCACTAAGACAGGTCCTAGCGAAGCCAGAAGCCTCTGGAAGATTGATCAAGTGTGTTGGAAGAATTTATTAACTCAAGAACAGCTAAGTGATCTTATCAGTTGAGTTAATTAAGTTAGTTAAAAAGGTTTTGATGATAACAAAAAGGTGTCATCAACTAAGTTACGGAAGCTTAGTAAGCCTTTGAAGATTGGATACTTGGTTTAAAAGAGAATCATTCAAGAACAGAAGTATTCAAGAAATGAAGATTCAATCTTATGATAAGAGTGAAAATCAGATTAGTGAAAGATTGAAAATCAGCTTAGTGGAAATGAGATGGGTGATCATGAGATGACTGGTCATGAGATAACTAGTGATCAGACTAGTGCATCAGACTAGTGCATAAGACTAGTGCATCAGACTAGTGCATGAGACTAGTGATCAGACTAGTGCATAAGACTAGTGCATCAGACTAGTGCATCAGACTAGTGCATGAGACTAGTGATCATCAACAGAGTGGATCCCATAAGCTAAGTAAAATCGGTCAGAAAGCTCTCCAACGGTAACAAGCTAAGTGCATTAAATGCTGCTGACAGAAAGTACAGCAGAGTGTACAGTAAACAGTGCAGAAAGTACAGCAGAGTGTACAGTGAACAGTGCGACAATCTGCAAAAGTTACCATTCAAATTATGACCGTTGCTCAAGGACTTAAATGCAATTTTGCCAACCTTCAACGGGCAAAACTACAAATCCAAGAGTATAAATAGATGGTAAACTGAAGATTCAAGAGAGACTTGCACACTTTCAAGATCAAATCTTTAGAGCAAGAATCCATCAGTTGAGTCATCTTATCATAAGCTTAGTCATCTTATGACGAAGCTGATTGTTGAAGAACAAGATTAAACCCTTGTATATCTGAGTGATATTCAACTGAGTGTTGTGAGAAGTAGATATCCATCTTTGTGAGTGATATTACTTCGGAGGATAGGTCTTCTTAGTGATTTCCTATTGTGAGCTTACAGCCTTCTCATTTGTTGTTTTGGTGTAAGTGGAGAAATATTGTAAACTTTGTGTTTATAGTATAACCCAAGATCTAAGTGACTTGGAAGAGTGGATTAAGAGGATTTGTTCCTGTATAACCACTATAAAAATTCCTTGTGTTATTTACTTTATTTGTCTTGCATTGCATATTTTCATAAGTTAAGTAAATACTTTAAAAGAAGAGTCTTTTAAATTGAGGAATTTCCAACTTGGGGTAAAACTTTCTCTGTGCTTTAAAAGTTTAATTGAGTTGAAAACATTGTTTGAAAAACACATATACATTATCCGCTGCATCATTGTTTGAAACTCTGATTATTTAAGTTTGATGAGCAAAATCAGCATAGCAGTCTACTTTACTGAATAAGCTAAGTGCTAAATCAGCATAGTAGTCTCACGAATAAGATCAGCTTACTCTGCTGATAAGCTAAGTGCAAAATCAGCTCAGTCATCTTATTTTGCTGATGAGCGAACTCTACTTATAGAAGAAAAGTTTAAGATTTTTTTAAAGTTATGAGGTCTATTCACCCCCCCCCCTCTAGACCTCATCTGACCACTTGGGACCAACAAGTGGTATCAGAGCAGGTGGTTCATTAGAATCAGCTGCCTGATCAACGAGCTTGATCCGAGTGTTTTTCAAAGGTTTTCAAAACTTTTCAAAAGAGCATCTTTTTGAAAACATAAAACTTTTTGAAAAATGGATTGTATCAGCCATGTTCCCCACATTGCTGGTATGTCCTTTGAAAGCTGGAAAATCAGAATGGAAATCCTTCTTGCCGCTTATGACGACAACATGCTTACTTGTTTTACAAAAGGACCATTCAGATTTCAGAAAATTGTGAAGGTTGCTGGCCAACCAGATCAGATAGTTGACAAAGAGCTAGATGAGCTGACTCCCAAAGAAGTCAAGTTAGTAAATCTTGATAAAAAGGCTAAGCTCATTATGTTCAAAGCTGTAGACGAAGAAAGATTCCAGAAGATCAAGCATTTCAAAACTGCCAAAGAGATGTGGAATAAAGTCTGCGAGCTAAGCGAAGGAAACGACGCTATCAAAGAACACAAGCTCAGTGTGGCTCTTGAGGAGTTTGAAAATTTCAAGATGAAGTCTGGTGAAACGATTGATCAGATGGATACCAGATTTACCAAAGCTCTGAATGAAGTTCTAAGGTTTGGTAAAGAATTTTCGAACAAGGAGATCACCGCAAAGGTTCTCAAGGCCTTGCCACCTAAATTCAACATGAAGGTGACAGCCATGGAAGAATCAAGGGATTTAGGGAAGATTTCCCTTTCCGAACTGTTCTCATCCCTCAAAGCATATGAGTATCAAATGCCAAGAATGGGATTAGAAGTGTCAACCAGTTCAGACCCTACTGCTGCTCTCATGGCGTCAGACAAGTCAAGAAAATCAGCAGACAAGTCAAAACAGAAGACTCTGCTGAATTCAGAAAAAGTCTACACTGCTGACGACGTTACCCTGCTGCTGAATGATTTTGAGAAGTTCTACAAGAAGAAAATGAAATTAAAATATAAAAATGCTACTTCATCTTCTTCTGATCATTTTCAGGAAAACAGGGATTCCTCCAAAGCAAAACTTAGAGACCACAATGAAGAGGAGTATGAACTCTTGATCAAAGATCATTCTCACTCATCATCTGAAAAGTTTGCTGAAAAGGAAAAGTGTGCCAAAAAGGAGCGTAAGCTTAGTAAGAGCAAATCAAAGTTAGCTGATGCAGCAAAGCTAATAAACTCCTGCACATCTTATTCAGACCGTTAGTCGTCTGATAAAGAGTTTGAAGAAGTACCTGAAACTCTATGCTTAATGGCCAAGGAATCTGATGATTCTGAAACTGAGGTAACTTCTACAAATTAATGAACTTGCATTATTTGAATCGTTTGAACAAATGTTAATTTCAAATTCAAATATTGTTGGTGTATTTGCCAAGCTTAAGGAAGAGATGACTCTGCTAAAAGAGCAAAACAGATCAGTGAAACTTCAGGTTGAAAAACCTTAAGAATCAGCTGACTTCAAAAAGCTTGGGCATGAGAATGAAACTCTAAAAGCTGAGTGTGCAATTCGTATAGAAAATATAAATGAACTTGAAAGAAGTAATTGCATAATTCTCTATAAAGAAATTAGAGGCTAAAGAGAAGAAGCCTACTGAAGCTCAAAAGGTTAAGAAGCCTAGTAAGCAACCTAAGACTAAACAGACTAGTAAAACTCATCAGCTTAGTAAGCTGAAAGATGCTGCTGATTGGAGTGAAATTAAAAATGTTAAGTCTGCTCAATCTATAGGAGAGTTATCAGTTAACTCAGCTTATCACTTACTTCATGCATCTTACCTTGCTTATGAGCACTGTTTTCATCATGAAAATTATTACCATGCTAAATTTACTGAAATTCATGATAAAACTGAGTCACAAAATCATCACATGTTAAAGGTTATACTAACCATGCAGGACCCAATATAAGGGGTACCAAAACAGTAATCTGTTCTGTAGGAAAAACGCATGTGTGATGACAAAGGTTGAGTTGACTGCCCTTGCTGATTTCAACAAGTTCAACAAGTGGTTTTACCATCGAGTGGGAAAATATCAACAATTGGTATCCAGTACTGTATCAACATGTGATATCAACCAACAAGTGGTAGCCGCATTGTTTGGAAATAACAAGGAAAGCAAGATTGTTGGAAAATTGAAGTTTATCAAGTGAATCAATGTTTGTATCCAACAAGTGGTATAGTCAATCATGTGACAACAATCTTTCAGCTCTCAAGAGTTGAAAATGGGTTTGTTGAATTTGGATTCATGAGCTGAGGGGGAACATATCAGAAAAATCATCTCAATAGCTTACTGGAATTCAACGGCTGAGTATCTTTCGAGATTGACTCTCATAAGACTACTTGACCACATATTCTTGAACTCAGGGGGAACGTGTACGACGAGCGGTACTCCTGATTAGAGATGATGTTCTCAATAAGTCAAATGAAGTTATCAGAAGACTGCTTCTCATCAGCCGACTGAAACTCAACAACCAAGTGACATTTAAGAATACACTTCAAAAAGGGTGAAGGAAGTAACCAACAAGTGGTATCAATTCTTGATGTCAGGGGGAACAGTTATTCTAACTGGAGTGATAAACAGCAAAGAAGACTATAAACTGCTGGCTTGCGTATAAAGAAGAATTAATTAACAGCCAACTACCCCGAACAGCTAAGTATTCACCTACTTGTCTTCAGCATACTAAGTTTTGGTGTTGATGACAAAAAGGGGGAAAAGTGAGATGCAACTAAGAACTCTCAAAGGTTGCATTGGATCTAATGATTTTATTCCTAGAGTATGAAGACTAAACTGAAGACTTGGAAGACGTTCTTAGTTGAAGGTTTTGTCATCATCAAAAAGGGGGAAATTGTTGGAAGAATTTATTAACTCAAGAACAGCTAAGTGATCTTATCAGTTGAGTTAATTAAGTTAGTTAAAAAGGTTTTGATGATAACAAAAAGGTGTCATCAACTAAGTTACGGAAGCTTAGTAAGCCTTTGAAGATTGGATACTTGGTTTAAAAGAGAATCATTCAAGAACAGAAGTATTCAAGAAATGAAGATTCAATCTTATGATAAGAGTGAAAATCAGATTAGTGAAAGATTGAAAATCAGCTTAGTGGAAATGAGATGGGTGATCATGAGATGACTGGTCATGAGATAACTAGTGATCAGACTAGTGCATCAGACTAGTGCATAAGACTAGTGCATCAGACTAGTGCATGAGACTAGTGATCAGACTAGTGCATAAGACTAGTGCATCAGACTAGTGCATCAGACTAGTGCATGAGACTAGTGATCATCAACAGAGTGGATCCCATAAGCTAAGTAAAATCGGTCAGAAAGCTCTCCAACGGTAACAAGCTAAGTGCATTAAATGCTGCTGACAGAAAGTACAGCAGAGTGTACAGTAAACAGTGCAGAAAGTACAGCAGAGTGTACAGTGAACAGTGCGACAATCTGCAAAAGTTACCATTCAAATTATGACCGTTGCTCAAGGACTTAAATGCAATTTTGCCAACCTTCAACGGGCAAAACTACAAATCCAAGAGTATAAATAGATGGTAAACTGAAGATTCAAGAGAGACTTGCACACTTTCAAGATCAAATCTTTAGAGCAAGAATCCATCAGTTGAGTCATCTTATCATAAGCTTAGTCATCTTATGACGAAGCTGATTGTTGAAGAACAAGATTAAACCCTTGTATATCTGAGTGATATTCAACTGAGTGTTGTGAGAAGTAGATATCCATCTTTGTGAGTGATATTACTTCGGAGGATAGGTCTTCTTAGTGATTTCCTATTGTGAGCTTACAGCCTTCTCATTTGTTGTTTTGGTGTAAGTGGAGAAATATTGTAAACTTTGTGTTTATAGTATAACCCAAGATCTAAGTGACTTGGAAGAGTGGATTAAGAGGATTTGTTCCTGTATAACCACTATAAAAATTCCTTGTGTTATTTACTTTATTTGTCTTGCATTGCATATTTTCATAAGTTAAGTAAATACTTTAAAAGAAGAGTCTTTTAAATTGAGGAATTTCCAACTTGGGGTAAAACTTTCTCTGTGCTTTAAAAGTTTAATTGAGTTGAAAACATTGTTTGAAAAACACATATACATTATCCGCTGCATCATTGTTTGAAACTCTGATTATTTAAGTTTGATGAGCAAAATCAGCATAGCAGTCTACTTTACTGAATAAGCTAAGTGCTAAATCAGCATAGTAGTCTCACGAATAAGATCAGCTTACTCTGCTGATAAGCTAAGTGCAAAATCAGCTCAGTCATCTTATTTTGCTGATGAGCGAACTCTACTTATAGAAGAAAAGTTTAAGATTTTTTTAAAGTTATGAGGTCTATTCACCCCCCCCCCCTCTAGACCTCATCTGACCACTTGGGACCAACAAAGTGGGCTATCGAACTCGGTCAGTTCGAAATCGAGTACAAACCAAGAGTTGCGATAAAAGCCCAAGTCTTAGCCGATTTCCTATTAGAAACTCCAACCCAGGCAACCGAACACACTGAATCAACTAATCATAACAACGATATCTTGATCGTAGAAAATCAAACCTGGTTAATGCACGTCGACGGTGCTTCATGCCGAGAGGGAGGAGGTGCCGGAATCAACTTTACCGGACCTAAAAAGGAGGATATAAATTATGTGATAACGTTGAACTTCATCGTAACAAACAACGAAGCAGAATATGAAGCGCTGATCGCAGGAATGGAAATGGCGATTAAGGCCAACATAAAAAGCCTTAAGGTATTAACAGATTCAGAGTTAGTACAGAGACAGATAGAAGGCCTATATGAGGCTAAGGAATTTAATATGGTCAAATACCTTGCCAAAGTGAAAAAATTGGCTGAAAAATTCGAAAGTTTTGGTATACAGAACATTCCACGCTCGGAAAATAAATTGGCCGATCAACTGTCTAGGTTCACAGGATCCCACGACGGAAAAACTGAAAGGGTGATCCACTGGTTAATCTCCAATGTGCCGGCAATCGATATCGATGAGGCACCGGTCGCCGAAATGATGGAAACAGAAGAAGTTGAAGAAAACTGGATGACTCCAATGATAGACTATCTTCGAGAAGGAAAATTGCCGTCTGACCAAAATGAAGCTCGGAAAATAAAATATCGGGCTCTAAAATATACATTGATAGAAGGAAAACTTTACAGAAGATCAGTGTCAGGAATTCTCCTGAAATGCGTCTCCGAATCTCAAACCAACGACATCCTCCGGGAGGTACATGAGGGAGATGCAGGGAATCACAGCGGAGCAAGGGCCTTGGCTTTAAAATGCCGTCGAACAGGTTATTATTGGCCTACCATCAACAATGATGCCGTCCAATATGTCCAAAAATGTCATCATTGCCAAGTCCATGCTAATATATGTCATCAACCAGCCGAAAACATGCACCCAATACCAGTATGTTGGCCGTTCGATCAATGGGGAATAGACATCGTGGGACCTTTCCCAGCGGCTAGATCCAAGAAAGCATATGTTTTGGTTGCCGTTGAATACTTCAGCAAATGGATAGAATGCATCGCCCTTGCCCGAATAACTCAATTCCAAGTGATCAATTTTGTTGGGTTTTTATGGGTATAATTGTCAACTACAACAGTGCGGAATTTAAAATTTTTGTTTATACACCAAATCCCAGGGTTTCTTATTAGCACATATGAATAAAGGTTGAATTTATTTCAGCAAGCATATACTAAAATAAATAAGAAGGTCTAGTTTTGTTTTCTTTGCTCGAGGATCGCAAGTGTTTAAGTTTGGGAGTGTTGATAACGCCGTGAAAACGTCGTTATTACCTATCTCTTTAAGTCCAAAACATCTTGTTTTGATCCGAGTTTTTGTGTGTCTTCTCGTGTTTTCGTTTCTTTTGTGCTTTTGGCCCCTTTGTTCGGCCTTTGTTCGTTTTTGTGTTTTTGTTCTCGCTTTGATCATTTTCTCCGTGGTTTGTAGGTATTTACATCTTAGAGAGATTCGGAGTTGCGTATCAATGATGCGAGTCGCTCTACCCACCCCGCGAGTCAAGCTTGAGCTTCAAAGGAATTTAGAACCCGGAGCAAATTGTACAAGAATATAGATAGCTGCTCACTAGAACATGCATAAATATTTCATGGATGATCCAAATGAGCTACCGGATTCGGAGTTCGGAATCAAAAGATATGCTGCTCGGAAGAAAGTGCAGCAGAGCATGAAATCTGCAGGAAACCTAAGACCTAAACCTCGCCGCGGCAAGGTACGACCTCGCCGCGGCGAGGTCCCTGCTACCAGCAGATTTCTGCTGCGGGAATGGCAGGGGGTTTCTTGTATTTTCCCCCTTTGATCCCACTTGTATATTTAGGCATCTTGGGGGACTTTTTGGCCTTAGTTGCCTTAGTTTGGAGGGTAACTTAGGCATTGGAAGTTGGTAGTTCTTGCTAGGTTAGAAGGTGAGGAGGAAATCATTCACAACATATACCACACAAAAGACTCTTCACTTTACATCTTGCCTCCCTTGGAGAAAAGCTTTGATCGTGGGGCGTCAGTTACGCGATTCAAAATTCAAAAAGCATTAAATGTCAGGCGGGAATGCGAACCACCTCAGTATACTTGTAAAAGCGCGTTTTCGAATATTACGTTTTTAAAACACAAAGCTTTTACATAGCTGATCAGACGAGTAATTTTAAATACTTATCTGATGGGACTAGTGTCCTGATGACAGACTGTTATCAGTGAAAGCCAATAACTGATAACCTTCCTCAGCTGTTTGTCAATCCAGCTAGATAATTAATCTTCAGTCTTCAAAATTAGATCTTCTGATGAAAACATAACTTCAACTAACTTTCATCAACAAATATCATCTTTTAATCAGAAGTACCGCTAGTCTTACACGTTCCCCCTGACTTTAAGAATCCATAAGTTAACTAGTCTGTTGAGAGTTAACCTTGAAGATAATAAGATGAGTAAGCTGATGAACTTCAGTCTTCTGATGAGTTCCCCCTCAGCTTATGCATCCAAATTTAGTAGACCTAGTTCAGCTCTTAATGTCGAAAACCTTGCATCACTTAGAGGTTTCGTGAAGATGTCAGCGATCTGATTATCAGTATTAACATGTTCTATTATGACATTTCCTTTTTCCACATGATCTCTTATGAAGTGATGTTTGATCTCTATATGCTTAGTCCTTGAATGACTTGTAGTGTTCTGAGTAAGAGAGATTGCACTTGTATTATCACAGTAGATAGGTATTCCACTGATTTTGATGTTGTAATTTTCTAGTTGATGCTTCAACCATAATATTTGTGCACAGCAAGCTACAACAGCTATGTACTCAGCTTCAGCAGTAGATATGGATACTGAAGTCTGTTTCTTACTAATCCATGAGATCAGGCAGCTACCTAAGAATTGACAAGCACCTGTTGTGCTCTTTCTATCAATCTTACAGCCAGCAAGGTCAGAATCTGAATAGCCAATAAGTTCAAGTCCAGATTCTCTAGGGTACCACAATCCCAATTCCTGAGTGCCTTTGAGATATTTAAGTATCCTTTTGGCAGCTAGGAGATAAGATTCCTTAGGATTTGATTGATATCTCGCACAAACCCAAACAGAGTACATGATATCAGGTCTGCTAGCTGTTAAGTATAGCAGTGACCCAATAATTCCTCTGTACTTGGTAATATCTATTGATTTGCAATCTTCATCTTTATCCAAACGAAGTCCAGTAGACATAGGAACACTAACAGACGAGCTAGTTTCCATAACAAATTTCTTAAACAGATCCTTTGTGTATTTTGCTTGGTTGATGAATATTCCATCAGGCAACTGTCTTACATGCAAATCAAGAAAATAGTTAAGTTCTCCCATCATGCTCATTTCAAACTTGTTCTGCATCAGCTTTGAGAACTTATCACACATCTGTTGATTTGTTGAACCGAAAATAATGTCGTCCACATATATTTGTAATAGCAATATATGATTTTCCCATTCAATAGTGAACAAGGTCTTATCTACCTTACCTTTGCGAAATCCTTTAATTAAAAGAAAATCAGATAGGGTATCATACCATGCTCTTGAAGCCTGTTTTAGTCCATAGAGAGCTTTCTTCAGACGGTACACCTTGTCTCCTTCATTATAAGCTTCAAATCCAGGAGGTTGTTCAACATAAACTTCTTCTTGCAATTCTCCATTGAGAAAAACTGATTTCAGATCCATTTGATAGACTGTGAAATTTTTGTGAGCAGCATAGGCGAGAAACAATCTGATTGCCTCTAGTCTTGCTACTGGTGCAATTGTTTCATCAAAGTCAATACCTTCTTCTTGGCAATATCCCTTGGCAACTAATCTTGCTTTGTTTCTGGTGACAACACCATCTTCATTCATTTTATTCCTGAATACCCATTTAGTGCCAATTACCCTTTGATGACTTGGTCTAGGAACTAAGTACCAGACTTCATTCCTTTCAAATTGATTTAGCTCTTCTTGCATAGCTTCAATCCAGTTTGAATCGTTAAGAGCTTCTTCAATCTGTTTAGGCTCTATTTGAGATAGGAATCTGACGAACATTGCATCACTTGCAGCAGCTCCCCTTGTCTTTACTCTATCCAAAGGATCACCAATCACCAGCTCTGGTGGGTGATTCTTGAGCCATCTAAGACAAGGTTGCAAATCTGAATGTTGTCCTCTGTTTTGATCTTGCAACACTACTGTTGGAGTTCCAGTAGTAGTCTGTTGAACAGCAGTTGTCTGTTGAACAGTCTCTGGTCTGTCAGCTGTTTGCAACTCTTCTGTTAGACAATCAGCAGTGTGATTTTGAACAGCACCTGAGTTGGCAGCTGAGTTGAGATTAGGTAGTATGATGGGTATATACTCTTCATTTCTTTCAACACTCAGTAGACAGGTTTTGATCAGTACTTTGATTCTTTTCAGAAGATTGATTAGGTTCATCAAATACTACATGAATGGATTCTTCTACAAGTAAAGTTCATTTGTTAAAGACTCTATAAGATTTACTAACATTAGAGTATCCTACAAATACTGCTTCATCAGCCTTCTCTGCAAAAGCAGTAAGGTGATTTTTCCCATTATTTAAAACAAAGCATTTACAACCAAAAATTCTAAAGTAATGAATGTTTGGCTTCCTGTTGTTCCAAACTTCATATGGAGTCTTGTTTTGGTGTTTGTTGATCATGCATCTGTTTTGGGTAAAGCAAGCTGTATTTGTTGCTACTGCCCAAAATCTTTGAGGCAACTTAGCTTCAGCTATCATGGTTCTGGTAGCTTCTTTCAGAGTTCTGTTTCTCCTTTCAGCAACTCCGTTTTGTTGAGGGGTTCTGGCAGCGGAGTATTCATGGCTGATTCCTCTGGCATTACAATACTCTTCAACAGTAGAGTTTGTGAATTCAATCCCTCTATCTGATCTGATCTTTAATATCTTCATACTCTTCTTATTCTGGATCATCTCCATCAAATTTGTAAGTTGCTCCTTGGTTTCACTTTTCTTCTTCATGAAAATCACCCAAGTGTATCTTGAATAGTCATCCACAACAGCTAGGCAGTACTTCTTTCCACCATTGCTGATTGGATCAATGGGTCCAAATAAGGTCGCGCTTGTTGCATGCTAGGTCGACCCGCCAAAATTTTTCAAATTCTTATTATTATTTGAACATGCTCTACAAAGTTCAAAGCACATTGGCTAAGGTTAGGTAATATTTAAAGTGGATAACGAACTTTAGCGATAATAGGTTCTAGGACTCCTTTTGCTTAACTTAGAATCCCTCCAATCCATAGCTTGGAATCTAAATGTAAAAAGAGCATAAATGGCCTAAGTTTGGGGGAATAAACCCTTTTCGAGAATGAAAAAAACCTTTGAACACCTAACTCTTAAAAGAAATGAGTAGAGAAGTTGCTAAAATGTACGCACTTCTATTAGAGAAAAGAAAGGCTAAGCCTTCAATTAATAATACTCATTGATCATTTTTTGTAATTGCTCTATCTCATTGTTTTAGTGCAAAAGTTGTAATAGAAGAAAAGAGTGTGGTGCTAGTAGCCCACAAAAGCAAAATTGCATCAAGTTCGCCATTAGTGCTAATATCGTACTGTAATATTCTTGTAAAGCACAAAGTGCCTTGTTTCATTGTAAAAACAAGTGTGGTGAGAAAAGAGTTAGGAGCTAAAATCGTCAATTAATTCAAGAATAGGGAAAACACTCTTAAATTACCTATAACTTAGTCCCGTGAAGTGATTTGAGCATTAAGTTTGTAATCTACGGTAAGGAGAGATTCTTTGGTAAACATTAGAAGTCCTTGCAAATAGATCCGATGATTTTGACCTATCGGGACGTATTCACCTAAGATAGAATCTAGCCAAAGCCATCACACACACACGTAGAGCTTGTTTAATTAATAATTTGAAAGTGTTAAGTTTTGGCATTTTGATCTTAAGCATGCTTGTTTTGTTCTTGTTTTGTTTTGTTTGCTCGAGGACGAGCAAGTGTTTAAGTTTGGGGGTGTTGATAATGCCGTGAAAACGTCATTATTACCTATCTCTTTAAGCCCAAAACATCTTGTTTTGATCCGAGTTTTTGTGTGTCTTTGCGTGTTTTCTTGTCTTTCGTGCTTTTGGCCCTTTGTTCGGCCTTTGTTCGCTTTTTGTCTTTTTGTTCGTGTTTTGATCGTTTTCTCCGTGGTTTGTAGGTATTGACATCTTAGAGAGATTCGGAGTTGCGTATCAATGATACGAGTCGCTCTACCAACCCCACGAGTCAAGCTTGAGCTTCAAAGGAAATCGACCCCGAAGCAAATTGTATAAGAACGTATATAGCAGCTCACTAGAACATGCATAAATATTTCATGGATGATCCAAATGAGCTGAATTTTGGATATGTCATAGATGAGTGAGTTAGCTACGCTACGGACTTTACGGATCCGGATTCGGAGTTCGGAATCAAAAGATATGCTGCTCGGAAGAAAGTGCGGCAGAGCAGGAAATTTGCAGAGAGCTTACTGCCTGAGCTCGCGGCCGCGAGCTCAGGGCTCGCGGCCGCGAGACCTGCTGCCAAAAGCTGCGTGTTTAGAGGGTGTTTTGTGTACTTTGCCTTTCCCCTCCCACTTGTAATTCCAACTTCTTTTGGGGACTTTTTGGCCTTAGTTGCCTTGTTTTGGAGGGTAACTTAGGCATGGAAAGTTGGTAGTTTTGCTAGGTTAGATATTAGGAGGTAAAAACTTCAACTCATTCTACATTCTACACTTCTCACTTTACATTTTTCTCTCTTGCCTCCCTTTTGAAGAAAAGAGAAGAACTCTCACTTGGACTCCCCAAAGAAGATAAAAAGGCATTAAGGGAGAAGTTGTTGAAGACCTCTTCACTAAGCTTACTCTAAACTCTTTTACTTTGTTCATTTATATTGATGTCTTTTAATGTAATGAATGATATATTGTTGTTATGAGTGGCTAATCTCATTTATTCTATGTTTTTATTGATCCTATGTTTGGTTCTTGATTCTTGATTAAATGATGAGTTAATGATTGTTGTTATGCTTGTATACAAGTGTTTGTTAATCTAGTTTGAGCTTTTGTCAACTTATGGATTAGCTAACCATAGGATGAAATGAATTGATCTTTAATTGCTAGACATAGTGGATTAAAGATTAGATTGAAAAACTAGGTTGTGATTTGATTTTAGGATAGAAATATACCTAGGTCATTTCATGTTCTAACAAGGTTTGGAGTTAATGCATTACTTAGGCTTAATCCTTTTAGACATAAATTGGATTAGTTTACTTTGGTAGGTTCGTACGATATCGAAAGATACGTATGAATATTTTATGAAATCTTGAACAATAAACATAAGTGTAGTTGTCAATTGTTGAGTCGTTTGTCTTGAATCGAACTAGGAGACGTAAAATCGTAGAAGCCTTTACATATATTAAGTCAAGTGTTAGTTTTCGTAATTACTTAATTGAGTTGTAGTATCAAAACCACCATCACCTCACCGTACTCAACTTACGAATCTAAGTCGAAGTAACAAGACGTTAGTTGGTAATTAATTGAACAATTCCTCGTGGGTTCGACACTCCTTACTACTTTATTACTTGTAACGACCGTATACTTGCGTGTTTGCGTATTAGTATTTGGAACGCAACATTTCACTTTTCTTCTTCATGAAAATCACCCAAGTGTATCTTGAATAGTCATCCACAACAGCTAGGCAGTACTTCTTTCCACCATTGCTGATTGGATCAATGGGTCCAAATAAATCCATATGTAGCAGCTCCGAGATCCTTCCAGATGATTTGTTCTTCTTGCTTTTAAATGATGACTTGATTTGTTTACCCTTCTGACAGGCGTCACAGAGCTTATCTTTGCTCATGACTGTCTTTGGAATTCCTTCTACCAGATCATTCTTGATAAGTCTGTTGATGGTCTTGAAATTCACATGATTCATTCTTTTGTGCCACAGCCAACTGACTTCACTTGGTGTTGATGCCACCAAACATATACTTGAAATCTTGTCAACATAATTCCAGTCAACTGTGTAGACATTTCCTTGTCGTCTTCCAGATAAAATAACCTACTTTGTACCAATCTGTTCAACGTAGCACTTATCTGTTGAGAAGATGACTGAATATCCTTTGTCACAAAATTGACTTATGCTCAGCAAATTGTATTTGAGGCCTTTAACATAAGAGACGTCAGTTATCTCAATGTTGCCTTTGATCAGCTTTCTACTTGCTACAATCTTGCCTTCCTTGCTGTCTCCAAAAGTAACTTTCGGACCGTCCACAGCAACAGCATCAGTCAGCTCATGTATGTTTCCACACATGTGTCTTGAACATCCACTGTCCAAGTACCAATTCTTCGCTACTTTACTCCTACTCCTAATCCTAACCTACAAAACAAAATGAAATTGTTTTAGGTACCCTATTGAGAGGGTCCTGAAGGATTAGTTCCACCTTTGACAACCAAAGATGTTGAAGTCTTAGGCTTCTTAGGCTTCTGAGTTTCAGCAGGAGCATGAACAATTTTGTCTTTATCACGTTTATCAAATTTGTTATGTTGTTGATAATCAGCATGACAAGGATAATGTTCATAAGCAGAATAAGATGCATGATAAGCAGAATATGCATGCATTGGATGAGCATGATATGGTGCATAGTAAGTTGAAAATTGAGGTGCATGATACATAGGAGGATATGCAGCAGGTTGCACATAATAAGACTCATTCCATACCAAGCATTTTGATTTTTCTTGTTTTTATGCTTCTTTGGTTTACTAGATGCTTGCTCATTAGCAGACGACTTAGTTTTACTAGTCTGATTGGTTTTAGCCTTATCAGAAGACTTCCTAGGACTCTTCTGTTTGGACTTACCAGTCTGTTTTCCTACACTAGGCTCTTTGCTGTTTTTAGCCTTAGGAGTTTTCGTCTCCTTTAATACTTTCTCAGGTGAAGTAGGTTTAGTAGTCTGAACATACAAAATGACCTTACTATTGTCAGCTGATACAAATTTTTCAGTATGGTTCAGTTCTAATTTATCCTTTTTTAAATGTGTCTTTTGTTTACTAGAGATAGGAATAGATGCAACAGATGACTTTTCATGAGACTCAATTAACTTTTCAAGTTCCATGATTTTTCCTTTATGGACTTCACATTCAGCTTTCAGAGATTCATTCTCTTGCTCAAGCTGTTTATACTCAGCTGATTCTTTTGGCTTTTCAGCTTCAAGTTCGAGTGAGCTGTTTTGCTCTCTTAGCAATATCATCTCTTCCTTAAGCTTAGTAAATGCTTCAGCAATAGTAGTATTGTTAAGCATCATTTGTTCAAATGAATTAAATAATTCATTATCAAGAGGAGTTACCTCTTCATCCTCAGAGTTATCAGATTCCTTGGTCATCAGGCAGAGAAGAGCAGGACTCTCTTCTTCAGAAGACTCTTCATCAAAAGTGTCTGAGTCTGAATCTGATGAATAGATAGCAGCCAGCTTCTCGAATTCTGCCAACAGCACCTTGCCTTTCTGATGCTTTCTTTCTTTTCTGATTCTCTTTTCCCTCTTCTATATACTTCTCAGCTTTAGGATATGGGCAGTCTCTGATGAAATGACCCAGTTTCCTGCAATTATAACACATCATTTTGGATTTATAAGAAACCTTATCTTGAGAAGAAGAAGTAGGATTAGAAGTAGAAACATTGTTGTATTTGTTCTTCATTTTTCTTTTGTAGAACTTCTTGAAGTTGTTCATCAGCAATGCAACGTCTCCAGCTGTGTACTCCTTTTTGTTGAGTATTGTGGCTTCATCAGATGAGTCCACATCTTTGCTTTTGTAGGCTGGTCTTCTGGGATTTTCAGCAGCAACCAGGGCAGCTGTGGGACTTGAAGTTGAGGTTTCTTCAATATCCATTCTTGGCAGTTTATACTCATACGCCTTGAGTACTGAGAACAGCTCGGTGAGTGAGATCTTTCCAAAATCTCTTGACTCTTCCATGTCTGTCACCTTCATGTTAAACTTTGGAGGTAGAGCCTTCAGCACTCTGACGGTTATCTCCTTGTCTGTGAAGGTTTTTCCAAGCTTTAAAACTTCATTCAGTGTCCTTCTAAACCTTGTATCCATCTGGTCAATGGTTTCTGAAGACTTCATCTTGAAGTTATCCAGGTTTTCCAGAGCAACACTCAACTGATGCTCTTTGATGGCGTCGTTTCCTTCGCTCATTTCACGAACCTTATCCCACATTTCTTTGGCAGTCTTGCAATGCTTGAATTTGTCAAATCTGTCATTGTCTAGGGCCTTGGTCATGATGAAACGGCCAACTTTGTCCAGGTTGAACATCTTTATTTCTTCAGCTGTCATCTCGTGTAAATCTTTCTCCACCACTATATCAACTTCATCCACCTTGATAGTCGTGGTGAATTTGAATGGACCTTTGATGATACATATGTACATGTTATCATTATATGCAGCTAAGAAGATCTCCATTCTGATCTTCCAATCCTCAAAACTCATACCAGCAATGTGGGAAACATGGCTGACACAATCCATTTTCAAAAAGTTTTTATTTTTCAAAAATATGCTCTTTTGAAAAAGTTTTAAAAACCTTTGAAAAACACTCGGATCAAGCTCGTTGATCAGGTAGCTGATTCTAATGAACCACCTGCTCTGATACCACTTGTTGGTCCTAAGTTGTCAGATGAGGTCTAGAAGGGGGGGAGGGGGAATAGACCTCTGAAATTTTAATCAAATTTTAACTTTAAAACTTTTATATAACTGTAAGCAGACTAAGCTGTTACAGAGCAGTAAGCTTACTAAGCTGATCTCGAACAGATCTTTGAACAGCTTGGTTGACCACTAGTCTGATAGTCACTTAGCTGATTTTAGTCAAAATCAGTTTTAATACTAGAGTACTTGCAGCGGATATTTAAAGTGTTTTTCACAAGTAAACTTAGTAGTTTGAAAGATTTTATCCCCAGTTTTATAAAACTTCTTTAAATCTTTTTCAAACAGTTTTATCAAGTGTTTTTATGCAAACTAAAAATATGCAAGTAAATTGCAAGGTAAAAACACACGGATTTTTATAGTGGTTAAATAGATGTAAATCCTTTAGTCCACTCTTCCAAGTCACACAGATCTTGGGTTGATGGGGGCTATTTCGTAGTCCTTATAATATCCGGATCGACTGAGGTTTACGGATTCGGTTCGATCAGACAAACCCATTCAGAAGCATCCGTCGACCCAGTGGGATACGACCTTCCTCAACGAGCAGAATACAAATCCGGACTCAAGAAGGACAAATGGGCCGAGTCCTACTAGAATTATGTTTCTTTGTAAAGCTAGGTTAATTGTGATATAAATACCTAGTTAATCATTGTATTAGACACATTCAACATATTCAGTTTATGCCTGCATAACCACATAATCCAAGATTATTGAATAGAAAAGCTTTTGCTATACTATTATATTCATTGATTGTCTTTATTACTGATTGTTCCATTAATTGTTCTTCCTTGAGATTGATCCATCCAGAATAAAGTAACAGAGCCTTTTAAATCATATTGATTGAGAATCCCTAATATCAACTATTTACTGATATAATCTTACCCGACGAAATTCGGTTAAATCAGTTGGCGCCCACCGTGGGGCTAGGTTAATTATTCGATCAACATATGGCTCGCCCAAGGAAGAGCGCTCGTAACGGAGCAAGAAGTAACACGACCAACCAGCATGATGAATCTGAGGATCCACGGGGCAATACTGATAATAACACCCCTGTATACAACGATAATCAGCAACAGAATGAGCATCATCAGAATCGGGTGGAACCACAAGGGATCTCTACTGGCACAGTACCGGAAGAACACGCGGCTCCAACGATCCCGATCCCCCTGTCAGATGCTCAGGAGAAATTTCGACAGATCGCTATGCTCCTTAAATCACTCTCCCCAGAGGAATTACTCGTCCTCGAACAAGTTCCTCGAAACGTTAGAACTGCTAGGGCAAATCCCGCTCAAAGAACGCCGAGGCAGAACGATCAAATCTCTCAACAAGCTGACAGCCCGGCAAGCGAGCGACGCTCGCTACACAGTCCGCAGCAGGGGAATTCAAAACCTTCCGATGACAACGTCCGAAGAAAAGCGGATCGAAGGAGACCACAACGCAACGAATCAAAGGAACACACCATAATCCCCATCGAGGATGACGCTGGCGAGGCGATCCCGAATCGACCAAGAACAATGCGATTCTCGGAAACAGAAATAAAAAAAATGGTACAAGAACGACTCGAGCAACGCTTACGATCCGTTCAAAACCCATGGACCAGAACCACAGAACTCCAGGAGAGCCTAGCAGCGTGCGCCCCCTTCTGCAGAGAAATAAAAGAGGCACAGTCAATCGGACAGGTTCCGGGTAGACTACCCAGATACGACGGGACCACTGATCCAGATGACTATATCTTTAGTTTCACAAACATAATGAACTTGTATTCTCACTCGGCGGAGTTCACCGCTAAGCTGATGGTGACCACGTTGGAAGGTCTCGCTTTGGACTGGTTTGCTAAGCAACCAGCCAACTCCATATTCAGTTTTCGAGAATTATGCAACAAATTGACACAGCAATTTGCCAGTCAGAAGAGGCAAAAACTTCCCATGAGCTACTTGGGAACTATCCATCAACAAGAAGGAGAATCCTTGAGAAACTGGCTGGCTAGATTTAATGTAGAATTACTCAAAATCGATTCCCCGAATATCGATTACATAATCTCTATTCTCTTCGACCTCACAAAAAATAGGCAGTTCGGAAATGCCCTCAGCCGAAAACAACCAAGAACATTCGCCGACATCATGAGCTTGGCGTCTAAATATATGACCCAAGAAGAGATGAATTCCTTTAAAGATAAGAACAAAAATAAAGTTTCGGGCTCAGGCTCCAAATGGCAAGATAGAATTCCTGCCCAAAGATCCATGGACCATGAACGATCTTTTAGAAAAGGCAACGTCTTCCAGCAATTAGAATATAATAAAAACGACCAGGATAGACAACCTAACATCTATCAAAGACCTAGAACTAGTGAACCCGCAATCCGGAACAGGGTCAATCAAGTAGATCACCCAAGACTAACCGTTCCAATAGAAGAAATCTTGGCTGTACTAGAAAGGAATAATTGGATCCCAGAAGCAAAGAAAATCGCTCAGCCCAGACCAGGTGGAAGAAACTATGACTTATACTGCAAGTATCACCGGGCACACGGGCACCGCACTGAAGATTGTTTTCACCTTAAAAGAGAGATCGAAAAGCTGATCGAACAAGGAAAACTAAATGACTATTTGGAGCGGGATAACCGCAAGCGAGAAAGAAGCGGAAGTCCTCGGTATAGCCACCCAAGAAGAAATTCACGAAGAAGGACCCCTAATGAAGGTCCCCCACAAGAACTAAATAATGATCAGATCAACGGAACCATACACACGATCTCAGGGGGACCCGCAGGGGGAGATAGTCGTAATGCTCGTCGAAGAACTGCAAGATCCATAGTCGGAAGTCTAAAATTTCCGAAAGAAATATGGACCTTAGAAAACAAAGCAACGACGCACCAGCTAATTAGTTTCAACGAAGGCGAAGTACCCAAAAACCTTGTTTGGGACACGAAAGAGGACAGCCCCGATTTCCCGATGGTGGTATCCCTAGAAATAGCAAATTACAACGTCAAAAGAATCCTAATTGATAATGGAAGCTCTGCAAATATCATCTCTAAAGAGGTACTAGCCCAGATGAACCTGGGGCAAATAACATTCCAAAAGGTAGCTACGCCATTGGTCGGATTCGGAGGATCCGAAATTATCCCCAGTGGAACAATTAATTTGAGTGTTTCACTCGGAAAGAAACCATATTGAACAGTGAAGCTGGTAAAATTTTTAGTTGTAGAAACTCCGTTCGCCTACAATGCAATTTTAGGGCGACCTGCCCTCAACCTGTTCCGAGCTGTCGTCTCAACTTACCATCAAAAAATAAAATTCCCGATCGACACAGGTATCGGGGAAATAGTGAATGACCATTGTATGGCATGGGATTGCTACAGCACATCGTTAACTTTGAATAACCCCCCTAAAGCGATTACCCCGAGCAAAAGAAAGCTCGAAGACGATGTTGGTAGAAACGAGGTTGAAATCCCTAGCACTGACCGAATAGATAAAAAGGGAAAGGAGCCGGTGGATTTAGCCTTGAAACCACCAGAACATAAGGATGTCATACTAGTACAGGGGGACTCATCAAAAAAACAAGAATAGGTACGGAGTTAAGCAAGGAAGGGGAAGTAATGTTGATCAACTTTCTCAGAAATAATATGGATGTCTTCGCTTGGAGTGCGAACGACATTGAAGGGATTGATCCTCGAGTAATCAACCACTCACTAAAAATCGACCCTTTAGCAAAACCAGCCAGACAAATGAAGTGAAATCATGGGCCAGTAAAAGATAAAATCATCAGAGCAGAAGTAGAAAGGCTACTAAAAGCAAAACAAATTCGAGAAATACACTTCTCAGAATGGCTATGTAATGTTGTTCTAGTAGCAAAAGGAGACAAAAAGGATAACAAATGGAGGATGTGCAACGATTTCACCGACCTTAACAAGTTATGCCCGCGGGACCCATATCCTCTCCCAAGGATCGACTTATTAGTCGACTCCACCGCTGGATTTGCAATTTTCAGTATGATGGATGCTTTCCAAGGCTTCTATCAAATATACACGGACGAGCGGGACCAAGAGAAAACTGCGTTTGTAACCGAGCAAGGAGTGTATTGCTTTATAGTAATGCCGTTCGGCTTGAGGAATGCCGGGGCCACCTACCAAAGGTTAGTTAACATGATGTTTAAAGAATTAATTGGAGAAATAATGGAAGTATACGTGGATGATATGTTTGTCAAAAGCATGAATGAAGCTGATCACGTAAAGCACCTCGATCGATGCTTCCAAATATTGAGAAAGTATCGAATGAAGCTAAACCCTGCCAAATGCACTTTCCGGGTTAAATCCGGAAAGTTTTTGGGATATCTGGTACATCAACGTGGAATTGAGGCCAACCCAGAAAAAATTCGAGCGATAACTGAAATGAAGCCTCCAAGAACGATCTCCCAAGTACAGAGCTTGGTAGGCAAAATTGTAGCGCTAAACAGATTTATATCCAAGTCAGCTGACAGAAGCTTGCCGTTTTTCCAAACGCTTCGAAAAGCGAAAAACTTTGCTTGGACTGATGAATGCGACTAGGCCTTTGAACGATTAAAAGAATACCTAATGACGTCCCCACTATTGGCCAAACCGACCGAAGGGGAACCATTATATTTGTACATATCGATCTCTGAAGTGGCCATTAGTTCGGTACTAGTTAAAGTGGATGGCTTAGAACATAAGCCTGTTTATTACTTAAGCAAACTATTGCAGGGGGCCGAGAAAAACTACTTGGAAATAGAGAAATTCGCCTTGACCTTAGTAGTGGCAGCAAGAAAACTCTGACCCTATTTTCTGACCTATAAAGTCGTGGTATTAACCAATCAACCATTAAGACAGGTCTTAGCAAAGCCAGAAGCCTCTGGAAGTTGAAAATCCTGAATCAACCAGCCATGCACATGATATCCTGATCGTAGAAAATCAAACCTGGTTAATGCACGTCGACGGTGCTTCATGCCGAGAAGGAGGATGTGCTGGAATCAACTTTACCGGGCCAAATAAGGAGGATATCAATTACGCGATAACATTAGACTTCCTTGTGACAAACAACGAAGCAGAATATGAAGCGTTGATCGCAGGAATGGAAATGGCAATCAAAGCAGACATAAAGAATCTTAAAGTATTAACCGATTCAGAGTTAGTACAAAGACAAATAGAGGGCCTATATGAGGCAAAGGAATTTAACATGATCAAATATCTGGCCAAAGTGAAACAACTGCCTGAAAAATTCGAAGAATTTGGGATACAAAACATTCCAAGATCGAAAAATAAATGGGCCGATCAACTCTCTAGATTTACAGCATCCAAAGACGGAAAGACTGAAAGAGTAATCACTTGGCTAATGTCTAATACACCAGCAATCGATATCGATGAAACACCGATCACTGAAGTAATGGAAATCGAAGAAGCCGAAGCAAATTGGATGACTCCGATGATAGAGTACCTTCGAGAAGGAAAACTGCCGCTCGATCAAAACGAAGCTCGTAAAATAAAATATCGTGCTCCGAAATATACGTTAATAGAAGAAAAACTTTACCGAAGATCGGTATCGGGAATTCTTCTAAGATGCATCTCCGAATCTCAAATCGATAATATACTCCGAGAAATACACGAAGGAGAAGCAGGGAATCACAGCGGAGCAAGGGCCTTGGCTTTAAAATGCCTTCGAACAGGTTATTATTGGCCTACCCTTAACAACGATGCCATACAGTATGTCCAAAAGTGTCATTATTGCCAAGTCCATGCTAATATATGTCATCAACCAGCCGAAAACATACACCCGATACCAGTGTGTTGGCCGTTCGATCAATGGGGAATGGACATTGTAGGACCTTTCCCCGCAGCTAGATCCAAGAAAGCATACGTTCTGGTTGCTGTTGAGTACTTCAGCAAATGGATAGAATGCATCGCCCTTGCACGGATAAATCAGTTCCAAGTGATCAACTTCCTCTGGAAATTCATAGTGTGTTGATTTGGCATCCCGAGGATTCTAATTTCAGATAATGGAACCCAATTTGCGGGAAAACAGGTAATAGAATGGTGTTCAAAACTAGAAATTCAGCAAAATTTCACTTCGGTCGGGCATCCTAGAGCAAATGGACAAACTGAAGTAGCGAACAGAGAAATAATCAAATCTTTGGAGAAAATATTAGGGGCAGCCAAAGGAAAATGGCTTGATGAACTCCTAGGAGTACTTTGGGCTAATTGAACCACTGTCAGGACCTCAACCGGGGAAACCCCATTTAGCCTAATATATGGCTCCGAAGCTGTTATTCCGATCGAAACTCTAATTCCAACACCAAGAATTGAAATGTATGACGATCAGGAAAATGAGAAGACAAGACAAAATGATATTGATTTAACAGAAGCTTTAAGAGAAAAAGCCGCTATACGTTTGCAAGTCACTAAAGCAAATATGGAAAGGGCGTATAATCAAAAGGTACGCATCCGAACCTTCAAAGAAGGGGACCTGGTCTTGAAAAAGGTAGAAGTATCCAAGCATGTGGGAAAGTTACAACAAAATTGGAATGGACCTTACGTTGTCATTGGCGTAGGAAAGAAAGGCTCATACAAAATTGCACACTTGGATGGAACAGCCTTACCAAGAACCTGGAATGCAGTCAACCTTATAAAATACTATGGTAAATAAATTTTACTTTGTTTTATTTTAGTAAGTTTTATTCTTTGTAATAAAGGCCTTAGCCTACAGTTCGATTATTAAAGATTTTAGCCATTTTAAATATTAAATCAAGATTGAGTATAAATCGATTGATTCGGTAAACACTCCCCGCAATCCTACGATAAGTATTGGTCAAGTTCAAGATACAAACGAGTCGAGTATACATTGATCCGGTCAATAAACACTCCTCGATCTAACAACAAACGAGTCGAGTATACATTGATCCGCTCAATAAACACTCCTCGATCTAACAATAAACGAGTCAAGTATACATTGATCCGCTCAATAAACACTCCTCGATCTAACAACAAACGAGTCGAGTATACATTGATCCGCTCAATAAACACTCCTCGATCTAACAATAAACGAGTCGAGTATACTCTGATCCGCTCAATAAACACTCCTCGATCTAACAAAAAAGAGTTGAGTATACATTGATCCGCTCAATAAACACTCCTCGATAATTTTTTAACGATTAAAGGACTTCTGGTATTAAAAACCTAAGTCTAGACAAAAAAGAGTTGAGTATACATTGATCCGCTGAATAAACACTCCTCTATAATTTTTCAACGATTAAAGGACTTCTGGTATTAAAAACCTAAGTCTAAACAAAACGAGTCGAGTATACATTGATCCGCTCAATAAACACTCCTCGATTATTTGTCAACGATTAAAAAGACTTTTTGGTATAAAAACCTAAGTCTAAACAAAAAAGAGTTGAGTATACATTGATTCGCTCAATAAACACTCCTCGATAATTTTTCAACGATTAAAAAGACTTTTTGGTATAAAAACCTAAGTCTAAACAAAAAAGAGTTGAGTATACATTGATCCGCTCAATAAACACTCCTCGATTATTTTTCAACGATTAAAAGACTCCTGGTAGTAAAAACCTAAGTCTAATCAAAGGGAGTTAAGTAAACATTGATCCGCTCAATAAACACTCCTCAATTAAAGCCTTCAGCGATTAAAAGACTACTGGTATTAAAAACCTAAGTCTAAACAAAAGGAGTTAAGTAAACATTTATCCGCTCAATAAACACTCCTCGATTGAGTCTTCAACAGTTAAAAAGGCTTCTGGTATTAAAAACCCGAGTCTAGAAAAAAAAGAGTTGAGTATAAATTGATCTGTTCGATAAATACTCCTCGATGACAATCATAAATAAGATTAAAGCCGAATACAACAGGAAGAATGCAAGAAGTAAAAATAAAGTTTTATTCATCTATGAACATGTAAAAGAGTTACAGGTAAAAGCTGAAGATCAAATTGCAAAAGTCTATATACGATTTACACATCATTACATTTGTTTAGATAAAACGATCCTATACTATAGATCGATAATCTTCACGACAATGTCCACGGAAACATCAATCTCCTCCCTAGTGCCTCGATAGTGGTAACTGACCACCTAAGAAGCATGCTGCTCAGGATGGTCGACTTCTTTGGTTCGATGGCCGGGCTCTGAAGATCAAATGTTCTTCCAGATGAAATGAGCATTACCAGCCAGATAACCAGCAATACTCATTCACCCACAACAGAGATACTGCTCTTACATTATGGTTGAAATTTACTCTGAAGCAGCATCTCTTTAGGACCGTCGAAGAAGGAAAAAATTTACCAGCACACCCCGATGGTCTATCACTCCGGAGGTAACATCCAAACACGGCGGTGCCTGGTAAATATGAACCCTCCATGTGCAAACAGAAACCACGGACCTCAAACCCGTGTATACAAAGTTCGAGGCCTCATGGGACCCGTTAGTACAAGGTAGGGCTTCCATGGGACCCGTCAGTACAAGGCAGATGAAATTTAAGTTATGATATGAATCGCGATAATGTGACTTTTTGAATATTATGGGATCAGAAGGCAAAATAAAATTTAAAGAAACTGAGATCTCCATCTTTTCTGAGAAAACATAAAAGATATGGAAATTGCCTACTTATTTATAGGCACTTGTGCAAATGATCCTACGGCTGGATAGATATTTGATCAAGGGACGGAAATGCAACCTTTTGACTTCCCGTAATAAATGCAAGTAAGTTGGAACGGCGCCTCCCTGATCGGCAAACAAATCGATAATAAAAGAGAAAGAAGATCGAAGCGATCAATGCACAATAAAAAGCAGAGCTAAAAGAGATCCAAAACAGAAAGGTTTGCACGCTCACATATGATAGTCGCTCGGCAGAAAACTTAAGATCCTCAACGAAGACATGCAAGTTTACACCGTTGTAAAAAGGATACTGGCTCGCCTAGAAGTATAAGACCAGACCCGCCAGCATACGAGGGTCGTCACTGCCTCATATATTATATGGAAAATTATTAACTTGACTATACAAGAACTCCACTAGAGTCCAAGAAGTCTGACGCCGATATTTAGGCAGTAAATTCCATCATTCCAGACTGCACTATCGACACTGCCTAACATTCCAAAGAATTGCTGAAGGAGGTCTGAACATGCCAGATCTGGCTAATAATTCCCCATTTTCCAATTCCTCCCATATCAAAGAAATGATATAGTGATGCACTGGTTGTTCTGTTTGAGGAACGTGTAACTCACAATCAGTACAGAGAAACATAAATTTTAGGAAGATACCTAGAGGGATATCTTCTCTTCAAACTAAGTCCTATGGAAAGAAAAGCAGAGTTCAACAGAAGGAATGATAGCCTCCTTATATACATGACAAAAAGACAAATTTACAAGGCATGGATTGAACATCGATCAGAATGTTGAGCGTTCCTTAACAGTTATTCAATCGATTATCGATACGAGTGGCCTACTGACTACATTTTAATGTATAACGTGACTTTGGATATAACCCAAGGGACAATACTGGGTTGATCATCAAAAAAGTTTGATTTGCAGAACAAACATTATATCATTCAGTTAACCGGCATCATAACCTTCCTCATAGGCCTGCCGTCGAGACTCCTCTGCTAGGGCAGCGGCCTGAACCAAGTCATTTTTCTCTTTCTCCCAGACAGATTTCTCCTCTCGTAATTTTTTCAGATCATCATTGGCAAGCTGCAGTTGGAGGCTTTGCTCTGTGACCTTCGCCGACTCTGATTCCAAACGACGTTGATAAGCATCTTTACTTATCCACAAATCATCGTTTTGCACACCCAGCTGGAGTGCAAAATACTTAGCCTGGAAAAAGAAAACAGTCCTTTTATAACAAGACAATCAAAATAAAAGCGGGAAAAATAATGAAAGATAGGTCTACCTGCTCGCACAACTTCACTAGCGACTGAACAAGGCGTACGTTGGAAGTACCCTCAAGCTTCCTCAACTCACCAGGCAAAATAGTGCTCAGGCCTAGATCCCAGGACAAAGCGTCGGGCTCAACAGAGCCCGACAGTTCACTAACAAGAGGGACATTGTCAGGATGGGGAGTCGCTGACTGCATCATATCCTTAACCTGCTCAAGGATACAACGATCATCTAACGGACGAGGGGATTCCCTCTCGTTGGGACTAACTGATCTCTCCTTACCCGAAGCAGAAATAACGGTTTGACGACCGGACCTTGACCCAATCCGACCTCCAGAAGGCCCACCAGATTCGAAAGAAGTAGTCATCACACTAGTATCATTAAACAGGTAATCAGGAAAATCTTGAGAAATAGGTTGTGTTGCGGAGGGATTGACAAAGGAGCCCTCATCAACTTGGCCTCCGCTGACAACCGGGGCAGCAAATGTAGAAAAAGGAAGGGAATTAACAAAATCCCCTCCATGAAAACCATGCTCAAAAGAAGAAACACCTGAAGAGACAGGTATATCAAAAGTCTGCTCCACATTGGACGAATCACCAAAAGCCACCCGACCAGGGGAAGGCCTACTTCCTACTTCAGTAGAAGAAGAAAAATTTGGTTGTACAAAAGATGAACTAATTACAGAAAAAGGTTCAGAAGGGATGACAGGAGTGTCGATCACCGACCTAGTAATAGAAGACGAACGAGGAGGTTCTATCGAGGGTCTCTCTGTTCGAGACTTTTTCAGTCTAGTATTCCTAGCGCTCTCACGGGAAGGGCGCTTTGATGTATTACCGAAAAGATTAGTCATGATCGGAATTCAAGAAGTAAATTTAAAATATCGAAGAAGCTTATCGACCTAATAAAGAAGGAGTACTCTGTTGAGAGATAAGCAGAGCAGTAAATAGCGAGACAAGTTGTTTACCTTTTATATTTATACTATACGAAAAGACGCGATAGACCCAAAGAAAGGGCGCGAAATACAGAAATCAGCTTTGGAATAAACACTAGAATTTGAAACGACATACGCATAATGATTACGGCGAAGTTATTGACTTGTCAGAATTATTACAGAGAACACGAAAGGACGTGACGGTCAGAATACAAAACGTTTTATTTAACAAAGGGGTGAAAAGGTAATATTACAATTAAACCTACAGTAAATAGTTACAAAGGTTAATCCGAGAGATCGATTTATCATACAGCTTGGTCGCTATCCGAAATTTTCTGTTCGCTACCAACGTCTCCTTCTTCTGCATTGTCAATATCTTCTTCTTCTTCCTCTTGATCAATAAAATTGTTATCGACCTCATCATTAATATCGGAGGGAGGAATTGGCAATGGTTTTCCAAACTCTTTAACAAGGTGAGCCATAGGAAAGTTTTGATAAACGACGTCCGAAAGCTTAGAAGGAGAATATACTTCTCCATAACGATTCAGCCGAATATGCGCCGCCTTAAAATATTCCTTTCGGCAATCATCTATCATTTCTAAAGCAACTAATTGATGAATCGCCTTCTTGAACGTAATTTCTAAGAGCGGACCGACCATTTGGTATACCAGCGCCGTATGAACAGGAGAGCTGAGGAACTCACGAACCACTTTTTCATCGGGATTACTACCATTACGATCCTTGAGTCCACTAAGAGGAGTGTCTTTCTCATACTCCTCTAGAGAAGCTTGAAGACTTGATATTTGAGATTCCAACTCGCTAATCCGAGCAGTACTCTGAAATTGGAACCCTTCTAACTTTCTAGCCAATTGGTTGGCTTGTTCTTGAACGCGAGAAGTCTCCAGAACTCTGTCTATAATCTCCTGGTCGTCAATCCCTGTAACCCGAGTATCTACGACTGGAATAGAAGAAGTCGTTGAGGGACCAACCTCCGAATCAGAAGACTTATGAAGCAAAGTTTTATACTTCTCTTCCAGAAATTCACACTGTTGTTTCCAGAGAGCAGTCTCATAAGCATATGATGCCAAACAAGTCTTAGTCTGAAAGAACAAAAGGAGTAAAAAGAAATGGTTTAGCAAATTATAATAATCCTTAAAGAAAATTACATTATTAGCACAATAAAAAAGATATCACCTTTTCAGCATAAAGAGAAGCTCGCTGAAATTTCTCCAAGGGGTCCTTACGAAGAAGCTTATTCATGTCACGAGTAAAAACACCGGACAAAAGAACACGAGTGGCCTTATCCACTGCGTTTTCGCTCTCATCGTGAACCAAAGAATCATTCTCAGGATAGCCAGCAGCTCTTTTTCCCTCTAAATGATCCTCGATCATTTCGACCAAAGTAGGCATTGGATGATTATTGCAGAGTAAAGAAAGATCGTTACCAGAACGACCATAGTAACTCCTTTTCCTATCCACCGGGTTGTCATTGGGATGAGGCATCGACCAGCTGCGACATCCACGTATAACCAAAGATGTCCTACGCTGGAGAGGGGGATAACCAGACCCAGTTCCCTGACGAACAGGGGATTCTTGAAAAGAATCTGGAGATTCCTCTCCATTCTCCTCAGACTCATGACTCAACTCAAATTTTCTCTTCCGAGAAGCTCTCTGCTCGATTGGAACGTTCTCTATTGTTTTGGTAGATTTAGACAACACCATTTTTCCTTTTGAAGAATGTCGGGAATTTTCTACCATATGAGCTGAAAAAGAAACACGACCAAAGTCAAATTTTCTGCAAAAAGGGATCATCATAACACTATGCTGAAAGAAAAACTTACCAAGTGAATCAGATGACGAAGGGATTGGAAAAATATGAGCACTCAATCCCGCTTTGCGAAGAAAAACTTCTCCTATAAGAAGAGCACTCTGATATTTGTTGGCACGCATAGCCTGAATTTCACCAATAAACTGAGGATCGTCGGGAATAAGTTCACCAGTCGGCAGGCGACCTCCGTAAACCCATTTGGAGTCATGATCCCACGAAAAGGGCGTAGTCGAACCATCTGCCAAACGAAGATCAGATGGTGGACGAACAAAGAAAAAATGAGATTTCCAGGAAGGGTTGCTAGAAACTGGGGAGTCGAAGATTGCGCGACTAGGTTTCTGACTAGCAAAGAAATATCCACGATTGGAGGAACTAGAAATGTTAAAACGAAATAATTGCATGAAATTACGAAATGAGGGTTGGAATCCTTTCGCTATCATCAAAACAGAAAAACATAATACGAATGCCACGGAATTTGGGACTAATTGAGTCAGGGAGACACTGAATATTTTCAAAATATCAAGAAAGAGGGCAGACAACGGAAGACGCAGACCGCTATTAAAATGGGCTGTGTAAAAGGCTCGACATCCCTCCGACGGAGATGTAACCCTATCAGTAGGAGAAGGGAGAACTATCTCGGAACCTTCCGGGAAATATTTGGTATAGTTGCTCACGACCTCAGAGAAAGTATCCACAGTATAAGCGCAAGCAAGATCCTCAATCGGTTCTGAAATTTGAGGAGCTGTACCTTTGCCTTTTTTAGCTCTGGCTGCGACATCTGTATCAGACAGACTTTGCACCTTAAAAGTATCCTCAGTAGGAACAATGAATTCAGATACCCCAACATGCTCGCTTAAAGGATTAGAATGTAGCACCTCCTCGATAGTAGGAGCGACTCTCTCACTTAAAGACGAGGAAGATTTTCTCATAGAAGCCATTCTTGGGATTCTCGGAAGATATGAATCGATAGAAAGAATTACGGAAAGACAAACGACCAATCAAGAGAATGACTGCAAGATTAAAGGAAGCATAAAGTAAAAAATGACTAATATAACAGTCACCTATTTATAGGGAAAGGAGAAAAGACGTTTCGAACTTCTCACAGCTAATCGCATTCCCGCCAAATGGGAAAAAGTGAAACGCTTCCCTAGAGGGACACGTAGCGGTTCATAATTGGAACAAGAAAACGACTATCTATGAGGCGTAGTACTCTTTTCCTTACTTAAGATTTTTTCCCATCGGGTTTTTTCTTAAGTAAGGTTTTTAACGAGGCACAATTCATAGAAATTACAGTCAAATTTACTTTCTACTTCTACGAGCATCTATCACATATGATAGGATAGTGCCCTGCAAGCCAACGAAATAGCTTGTAATAGGATCATTATCTTGTCTTGAAAGAATCTTTGATTTATCAATTAATACGAACTGTTTATTTTATTGAGAATTCATAATATAAACAAATGGCCATCTTCATCTTTCGCGAACACATTTAAGCGATTGGTTGAAACCCTGAGATCACTCATGACTACGGGATTATTCACTTCAGTATTGGGTGCGATTAATCATGAAACAGTCTCAAAGTTCGTGATCTCAAAAATGTTCCAAGTCATAGATTCATATCGAGACGGGGTATCGAATGAATCGTCAAGACTTGTAGGATTATGCATGATTCACTAAGAGTGAATTTGTTGTCGTTTCATGAACAAGACATTATTAATGTCAGTGCATATGACTAGGTGGTTCGATAGGGGATCGGACGCATCGAACGACCCGAACAGAGAGACCCATTGTGGAAGTGCGTAAAAAACATATCGGTAGTGGGATGTCTCTCAAGACTTATAACAGTGTACGATTTAGTCCTTAGACTTGAGGTGCTAGGGCGAATTCGGTATACGGGTATGCGTACTTTGATTTAGGAGCCGGGCACATAGCTTGTCCATTGTGTGCCTACGTTGGGTGCGTGTAGTCGTATGCGCGGATGGTTAGCATCAATATAGGATCTACCGACTCATTGTAATGGATGAGGGAATTTCCTGTACATTCTTCGATTATACATTCCGAGAAATCCATGGCCATGGTCAGTGACGGATTTGGAAAGGGGTTTCCAAATTTAGCAGTCACACTGGAAGTATTATCCTGAATTAGAAAGTACAGAATCGAGATGATTAGAGGTGCCGACCAATTCACACACCCTAGGTCTCGATCGGGAAATTAGTCGTTAGAGGGACCGTATGTGCATGGTACTTATAAGAGGTTTAAGGTTCACTAAAGTCAATTCACCTGAAGTTGGGCCTCATGGGCTTGTGGCTAGACATCGACCATGGGGTGTGGGTACTCCCGAATTATTAGTGAATTAATTCTGGAGTGGTCAATTGAAAGTAGTTTAATTGATCGGAGCAATTAATTAAATAATTAATTGCTCACTAATTAAATCACAGAAATGTGAGCCTGCGGCCAATTGATGGTGAACCTAGAGGGTCACACACAAAAGCTGGAACTGTGATAGTCAGTGGCAGAACGAAATGATTTAAAGTGGTTAAATCAAGATAAGGAATTAAAGGAATAATTCCTGGAGAGAAATTAATTAGATTTATCTAATTAATTAAATTAAATCTTTAATTAGATTTATTGGATTATTTAATTAAAGTGTTAATTAAATAAATGGGCGATTTAATTAAAGTGGTTAATTAAATGACTTGGGCTATTTAATTAAAGGACTAATTAAATAGAGAGGGATTGGGCCAGACTTATCTGATAGCCCATTAGCTAGGAGATAAGATTAGGGATAGGGTTTGAACTCTCCTATAAAAAGGAGTCTTCAAGAATCAAAACCCTAACTAACCAAGCAAGGAAAAAGCAAAACCCTAATCTTCTCTCCCTCACATAGCCGCCGCCCCCTCCCCAAGAAACCCTAGCCGCCGCCGCCTAGCAACCATAGCCGCCGCCGCCCCTTGGTTGTAGATCGGCCGTGTAGCTCCATCTCTCCCTCTTCCGTTCTGCATCTAGAGTTGGATCTAAGTCCAACTCTCGAATCTGAGCTGCTTTTCTCCTAGTTCTGAGCCTAAGGATTAAAGTGATTGCAGATCCAGCTGGTGTGGACTAATCTCTGGAGGCACAACATTTGGGGTGCTCTAGTGACCCAAAAGAAGACCGGAGAAACCACCACCTTTGCCTGTGGTGAGGTAAAACTTTATTTTACCAGCTATTCGTTTTAGTATTTGTGCTAAAATGATTCATACTTATTTATATGTGCTAATAAGAACCCTGGGTTGTGATGTATAAAAATTTTAAATTCCGCACCGTTGTAGTTGACAATTATACCCACAAAACCCAACAACATACACGCTCGAAGAAGTGAGGGAGTACTGATGGGGGCTATTTCGTAGTCCTTATAATATCCGGATCGACTGAGGTTTACGGATTCGGTTCGATCAGACAAACCCATTCAAAAGCATCCGTCGACCCAGTAGGATACGACCTTCCTCAGCGAGCAGACTACAAATCCGGACTCAAGAAGGACAAATGGGCCGAGTCCTACTAGAATTATGTTTCTTTGTAAAGCTAGGTTAATTGTGATATAAATACCTAGTTAATCATTGTATTAGACACATTCAACATATTCAGTTTACGCCTGCATAACCACATAATCCAAGATTATTGAATAGAAAAGCTTTTGCTATACTATTATATTCATTAATTGTCTTTATTACTGATTGTTCCATTAATTGTTCTTCCTTGAGATTGATCCATCCAGAATAAAGTAACAGAGCCCTTTAAATCATATTGATTGAGAATCCCTAATATCAACTATTTTCTGATATAATCTTACCCGACGAAATTTTAAATTCCGCACCGTTGTAGTTGACAATTATACCCACGAAACCCAACAGTGGTATCAGAGCCTAACTTATTATGCGCATATAAATAAGGCATGAACGCATCAATATATGTGTTTTATGTATGATTGCTGTGTTCTGGTTTTTGATTCTTGCTTGTTATGATAAGTTGAGTGTTCGGATTTTTGCACTTTTCGGTTTTTGGGCCTAAAATGTAATTTCCGAAAATTGGAGGGCTTATTTGCAAATTACGATTTTTATTAAATCTGGACAGAAATTGAAATTTTGTTTTTCTGCAATTCTGGACCAAATTGTAAATTCTGAAATTTTTCAAATTTTGGGTCATTTTGCAATTTACGAAAGGTTAGGGGTGTTTTTGCTATTTTTCGTAAAACTGGGGTCTGTTTTGCAATAAACAAAAGTTTCTGGAAATTTTATTAATTTTCTGCTTTCTGGTCCAATTTGCGTATTCTGGAAATTTTGGGGCTGATTTGTAATTTCCAAAAGTTGAGGGGTCAAAGTGTAATTTTCGAAAATTCAGGGGCCGAACTGCAAATTTTTCAAACTTGAAAAACAGAAACTGTTTTGTGCACTAAAGGAGTTTAGTAAATCCGGAAAGTCAATTTTATCATAATTAGTAGGGACTTAAAGTGAGAATCAAAGGGTCATTTTAAAGGGGTTTAAAATGATGTTAGGGATTGTTTTAGAAGGGGTTTTAAAACTAGAATCTAAATGTTTTAATAGGCTGTTTTAAAACATAATTAGAAATAAGAAAAAGGGGTTTTTGCTTGTTTCTTGCTCTACGTGAAATTGTTTACGTGGTTTTTGATCGCGCCGAGCCTTGACCCTTAGGGTAGATGTGATTGGTTATTTTTAATCTTGTTGGTTTTATTGGGCCTGCGAGCCTTAAAGTTTTGGGCCATTTTGAGCCATTGTAATAGATAGGGCTTTACTGTTTTATTAGTTTAGAATGGAGGCCCGTTACAAACAAGGTGGGAGCCCAAGAAGACTAAAGGCCATGTATGCATGGTAAAATGTGTAATAGTGTAGGTCTCTTTGAAACCTAATAGATTGACCAATAGGACCATCGTCTTTGGCTCGATGGTGGTCCGCATAGGAGGCTCCCGATCGAAAACATACTGTGGTAGCATGCATGCTAGGTGTGTATGTATTTATTTACGTATTTATATCTGAGCTTGTATGGTGATGCGCGCTAGTTATATTTAGATCGTAAATAAAAGATAATGCATAACTGGAACGGTGAGATCTCGAGGAGAGTTACCTCAAACTCTTAAACGCGAAAATCCCCTCTTGAAAATAATATTAAGTCATATTGGGTACATTTAAAATGATGTTTTAAAGATCCAAGCCTTCCATCAATAGGGACTAGTGTATGTTGTCTACTTATCGTTGAAGGTGATCCAGAGTCTGGCACCCTAGGCGAAGAAAGGGACAATACACGAAATTCCTTGATTCTTGTTTTTAACTAAACTAGACAAGGGTGGGGACTGGTCGGGATGTGATTATCGACCGATAACTAGTTACGGGGACTTCACGACCGGGCCAGTTGCTCATCATGATTGATGGGTTAGACTTAACGATTAGTAACACTTATGATGTAGCAGTGCTAGATAAGTGCGAAGACCGAGGCAAAATAGCTTGAAGGTTGTGGAGGAACACAATTGGTAAAAGTATACCTACCTGGGGAGTTAATTGTATGGCCACGAGTCGTGGGTGCAATTAATGTCTGCTGGGACGTCAAGATCTACTAGGAGATTAGATTTCCCGAACAATTGAAGGGGTAATTGTTTCGAGAAAATAGTGGGAGAACTTTTTCGATAACAAGTCCAACATCGTTAATTTTAAGTATTAATATAGATCAGTCAGCTAAACGTTATCATTTACTTTTGTAGATCATTCTGCAAAAATGTCTAAGAATCCATTAGCTATCATCCTTGACACTAACAAACTGAACGGATCAAATTTTATCGACTGGCTTAGAAATCTAAGGATAGTCCTCGACTCCGAGAAAAGGAGTTACATTCTCGATGCACCCATGCCTGGTGCACTTCCGGAAGGGGTTTCGGAAGAGGAACGAGCTACCCATCAAAGGTGGGTCGATGATGATATTCAGGTTCGTTGCCTCATGCTGGCATCAATGACCAATGAGCTGCAGAAACAGCATGCAAGGATGTTGCATGCTGCTGACATAATTCTTCATCTCCGAGAGTTGTTTGGAGAGAAGTCTAGGACCGAAAGGTTCAAGACTACAAAAGAATTATTCAATCTGAGAATGGCTGAGGGTTCAAGTGTGAAGGATCACTGTTTGCGCTTCATTAATCTGGTTGAAAAACTGGAGAACTTGGAGGTAGACCTGCACGCTGATCTATCCACTGACCTGCTCCTCCATACTCTGCCGCGCTCATTTGATCAGTTTGTGATAAACTTCAATATGGAAGATAGAGAACTCGCTCTACACGAACTGACCAATTTATTGGTCACGGCAGAATCAACCCTGAAAAGGGAGAAGTCTGTCATGATTGCTGAGCAACCCAAGGCTGCAAAGCCTAAGAAGGGCAAGAAAAAGAAGAAGAGAGTAATCTCTTCTAAAACAACCAAGAAGGTTGTCGAGAAGAAGAGGAAAGGCCCAGAAGATGAATGTTTCCACTGCAAGAAAGCAGGGCACTGGAAAAGGAACTGCCCAGACTACCTGAAAGAGGTGGTCAAAGGTATTTTCTTTATTGAAGTTAATATTTCTATTAACTGTGCATCATGGGTGTTAGACACCGCAACCGGTTCTCATATCTGCAATGATTTGCAGGTGATGGGAGCAGTAAGGCCTCTTAAACCTGGGGATAGAATCCTGCGCTTTGGAAACGGAGCTAGGGTTGCGGCAGAGGCCATAGGAGACGTTGAATTAGTCCTAGGAAATTTTTCTTTGGTTTTGAAAGACTGTTTGTACGTACCAACGATTATCAAAAACATTATTTCTATTCCTCTTTTGGACAATGATGGTTTTTGTTTTTCCATTTCTAATGGAAATTTTAGCATAATGAAAGGTGGTTTTACTTATGCTTGTGGTACTTTGATAGATGGTCTTTATTCCTTAGAACCTGCTAATTCTAATGTCATGCACATTCAATCAAAGAAAAGAAAACAAGATGAAAACAATCCACAACTTTGGCACGCTAGGCTTGGACATATTTCCAAGAGTAGAATTCAAAAGTTGGTCTCCTCTAGGGCTCTTGAAATAAAGAACCTAGATGATCTCCCAACTTGCGAATCCTGTCTCAAGGGAAAAATGACCAAAGCGCCTTTTACTGGGAAACCGGAGCGAACCAAACAAACCTTGGATCTAATCCATACTGATGTTTGTGGACCACTGAGTATCAGTGCGAGAGGAGGATTCTCATACTTCATAACCTTCACAGACGACTTCAGTCGTTATGGGTATGTATACCTGATGAAGTATAAGTCCGAAGCTTTTGATAAATTCAAAGACTTTCGAATGGAAGTTGAGAATCAACTTGGACATAGTATCAAGGCACTTCGGTCGGATCGAGGTGGTGAATACTTAAGTCAAGAATTCCTCGATTATCTTGTAGAGAATGGAATTCTCTCTCAGCGAACTCCTCCTAGAACACCGCAGTTGAATGGTGTGTCTGAGAGAAGGAACATAACTTTGTTAGACATGGTTCGTTCCATGATGAGCTTCGCTGACCTTCCTTTTTCGTTTTGGGGCCAAGCCCTATTAACTGCTTCGAAGATACTTAACATTGTACCTTCAAAGTCGGTGCCGACGACGCCATACCAAGAGTGGTTTGGTAAAGCACCCATATACTCATATCTACGAGTATGGGGATCTCCTGCCTATGTAAGAAACAAGAAAGGAGATAAACTAGAGAGTAGATCTAGTTTGTGCAAATTTGTGGGGTATCCAAAGGAATCCATTGGATACCTGTTCTACGAACCTAAGGAACAAAAGATGTTTGTGTCCAGGAACGCCCACTTCTTAGAGGATGACTTCCTCACTAAAAGAAGCGGGATATCCGTAGAACTTGATGAAGTCCAGGAAGTGGACCCATCCCCACAAACAGTGGGAGTTGATCCTGAACCCGTTGAACCATCTAGTACACCAGTACTTCGTAGGTCCGATCGAGTTCGTAGAGAGCCTGAAAGGTATGGCTTTATTCACGAAAACGATCAATTGGACACTGATCCAAGGACATACGAGGAAGCTATGTCAGACATAGATTCGGGTGCGTGGCAGGAGGCCATGCAATCCGAAATGGATTCCATGCATTCCAACAAAGTATGGACTTTGGTCGATCCACCTGAGGGAACCATCCCTGTAGGCTGCAAATGGATCTTCAAGCGCAAGCTAGGAATGAATGGAGAGGTTTTAACTCATAAGGCTCGCCTTGTGGCAAAAGGTTATTCTCAAAGGCCTGGAATAGACTATGAGGAAACCTTTTCGCCAGTAGCGATGTCTAAATCCATTCGGATACTATTAGCCGTAGCCGCGTGGCATGACTACGAAATATGGCAAATGGATGTAAAGACCGCCTTTCTCAATGGCGACATTGATAAGGAAATTTATATGCAACAGCCAAAAGGCTTTACATCTAAAGGAAGTGAGCATAAGGTTTGCAAACTTCAAAGGTCAATCTATGGCCTAAAACAGGCGTCCCGAACCTGGAACATACGTTTTGATGAGACAGTCAAGGGGTATGGCTTCATCAAGAACGTTTATGAGTCATGTGTGTACAAGAAATTCGATGGGAGTTCGGTACAATTTATTGTGTTATATGTCGATGACATTCTGTTGATCGGAGACGATATCAGAACGTTGACGCAGACGAAAGCGTAGCTATCCACGCAATTCTCCATGAAGGATATGGGAGACGCATCTTACGTACTAGGCATACGTATCTATAGAGATAGATCGAAGAAGATGTTAGGTCTCTCCCAATCCCAGTACATTAACACTATACTGAAGAGATTCAGTATGGAAGAATCCAAGAAAGGATTGCTTCCAATGAGACATGGAATCTATCTTTCTAAATCAATGTGCCCTACGAGTGATGAAGAAAGAAAGAGAATGTCTCTCATACCTTATGCATCTGCCATTGGCAGCATAATGTATGCAATGTTATGTACTAGACCTGACGTAGCTCACACTCTCAGTGTAACGAGCCGCTACCAGTCAAATCCAGGGAGGAACACTGGACCGCCGTAAAGGCTATCCTAAAGTACCTGAGAAGGACTAAGGATATGTTCTTGGTCTACGGTGGTAGTGGAGAATTGAAACTCGAAGGATTCACTGATTCGAGTTTCCAGTCTGACGTGGATGATTTTAAATCCAATTCTGGATATATATTTTGCCTCAACGGCGCAGCGGTGAGTTGGAAGAGCTCCAAACAGTCGACCACTGCAGACTCAACCACTGAAGCAGAATATATCGCCGCATCAGATGCAGCGAAGGAAAGTGTTTGGATGAGAAACTTCATCCAAGAGCTGGATGTGGTACCTAGCATTGCAAATCCCATAGTTGTCTACAGCGACAGCAATGGGGCAATTGCTCAAGCGAAGGAGCCGAGATCACACCACAAATCCAAACACGTATTGAGGAAATACCATGTGATCAGAGAGATCATAGGTAGAGGAGACATTCAAATGGAGCGTGTCGACTCAAAGGATAACGTAGCTGATCCACTAACTAAGCCATTATCGCAAAAGGTGTTCGAAGAGCATCTAGGAAGGATGGGTCTTAGAAACGTTTGTGATTGGCTTTAGGGCAAGTGGGAGATTGATAGGATAGTGCCCTGCAAGCCAACGAAATAGCTTGTAATAGGATCATTATCTTGTCTTGAAAGAATCTTTGATTTATCAATTAATACGAACTGTTTATTTTATTGAGAATTCATAATATAAACAAATGGCCATCTTCATCTTTCGCGAACACATTTAAGCGATTGGTTGAAACCCTGAGATCACTCATGACTACGGGATTATTCACTTCAGTATTGGGTGCGATTAATCATGAAACAGTCTCAAAGGTCGTGATCTCAAAAATGTTCCAAGTCATAGATTCATATCGAGACGGGGTATCGAATGAATCGTCAAGACTTGTAGGATTATGCATGATTCACTAAGAGTGAATTTGTTGTCGTTTCATGAACAAGACATTATTAATGTCAGTGCATATGACTAGGTGGTTCGATAGGGGATCGGACGCATCGAACGACCCGAACAGAGAGACCCATTGTGGAAGTGCGTAAAAAACATATCGGTAGTGGGATGTCTCTCAAGACTTATAACAGTGTACGATTTAGTCCTTAGACTTGAGGTGCTAGGGCGAATTCGGTATACGGGTATGCGTACTTTGATTTAGGAGCCGGGCACATAGCTTGTCCATTGTGCGCCTACGTTGGGTGCGTGTAGTCGTATGCGCGGATGGTTAGCATCAATATAGGATCTACCGACTCATTGTAATGGATGAGGGAATTTCCTGTACATTCTTCGATTATACATTCCGAGAAATCCATGGCCATGGTCAGTGACGGATTTGGAAAGGGGTTTCCAAATTTAGCAGTCACACTGGAAGTATTATCCTGAATTAGAAAGTACAGAATCGAGATGATTAGAGGTGCCGACCAATTCACACACCCTAGGTCTCGATCGGGAAATTAGTCGTTAGAGGGACCGTATGTACATGGTACTTATAAGAGGTTTAAGGTTCACTAAAGTCAATTCACCTGAAGTTGGGCCTCATGAGCTTGTGGCTAGACATCGACCATGGGGTGTGGGTACTCCCGAATTAATAGTGAATTAATTCTGGAGTGGTCAATTGAAAGTAGTTTAATTGATCGGAGCAATTAATTAAATAATTAATTGCTCACTAATTAAATCACAGAAATGTGAGCCTGCGGCCAATTGATGGTGAACCTAGAGGGTCACACACAAAAGCTGGAACTGTGATAGTCAGTGGCAGAACGAAATGATTTAAAGTGGTTAAATCAAGATAAGGAATTAAAGGAATAATTCCTGGAGAGAAATTAATTAGATTTATCTAATTAATTAAATTAAATCTTTAATTAGATTTATTGGATTATTTAATTAAAGTGTTAATTAAATAAATGGGCCATTTAATTAAAGTGGTTAATTAAATGACTTGGGCTATTTAATTAAAGAACTAATTAAATAGAGAGGGATTGGGCCAGACTTATCTGATAGCCCATTAGCTAGGAGATAAGATTAGGGATAGGGTTTGAACTCTCCTATAAAAAGGAGTCTTCAAGAATCAAAACCCTAACTAACCAAGCAAGGAAAAAGCAAAACCCTAATCTTCTCTCCCTCACATAGCCGCCGCCCCCTCCCCAAGAAACCCTAGCCGCCGCCTCCTAGCAACCATAGCCGCCGCCGCCCCTTGGTTGTAGATCGACCGTGTAGCTCCATCTCTCCCTCTTCCGTTCTGCATCTAGAGTTGGATCTAAGTCCAACTCTCGAATCTGAGCTGCTTTTCTCCTAGTTCTGAGCCTAAGGATTAAAGTGATTGCAGATCCAGCTGGTGTGGACTAATCTCTGGAGGCACAACATTTGGGGTGCTCTAGTGACCCAAAAGAAGACCGGAGAAACCACCACCTTTGCCTGTGGTGAGGTAAAACTTTATTTTACCAGCTATTCGTTTTAGTATTTGTGCTAAAATGATTCATACTTATTTATATGTGCTAATAAGAACCCTGGGTTGTGATGTATAAAAATTTTAAATTCCGCACCGTTGTAGTTGACAATTATACCCACAAAACCCAACAACATACACGCTCGAAGAAGTGAGGGAGTACTGATGGGGGCTATTTCGTAGTCCTTATAATATCCGGATCGACTGAGGTTTACGGATTCGGTTCGATCAGACAAACCCATTCAAAAGCATCCGTCGACCCAGTAGGATACGACCTTCCTCAGCGAGCAGACTACAAATCCGGACTCAAGAAGGACAAATGGGCCGAGTCCTACTAGAATTATGTTTCTTTGTAAAGCTAGGTTAATTGTGATATAAATACCTAGTTAATCATTGTATTAGACACATTCAACATATTCAGTTTACGCCTGCATAACCACATAATCCAAGATTATTGAATAGAAAAGCTTTTGCTATACTATTATATTCATTAATTGTCTTTATTACTGATTGTTCCATTAATTGTTCTTCCTTGAGATTGATCCATCCAGAATAAAGTAACAGAGCCCTTTAAATCATATTGATTGAGAATCCCTAATATCAACTATTTTCTGATATAATCTTACCCGACGAAATTTTAAATTCCGCACCGTTGTAGTTGACAATTATACCCACGAAACCCAACAGTGGTATCAGAGCCTAACTTATTATGCGCATATAAATAAGGCATGAACGCATCAATATATGTGTTTTATGTATGATTGCTGTGTTCTGGTTTTTGATTCTTGCTTGTTATGATAAGTTGAGTGTTCGGATTTTTGCACTTTTCGGTTTTTGGGCCTAAAATGTAATTTCCGAAAATTGGAGGGCTTATTTGCAAATTACGATTTTTATTAAATCTGGACAGAAATTGAAATTTTGTTTTTCTGCAATTCTGGACCAAATTGTAAATTCTGAAATTTTTCAAATTTTGGGTCATTTTGCAATTTACGAAAGGTTAGGGGTGTTTTTGCTATTTTTCGTAAAACTGGGGTCTGTTTTGCAATAAACAAAAGTTTCTGGAAATTTTATTAATTTTCTGCTTTCTGGTCCAATTTGCGTATTCTGGAAATTTTGGGGCTGATTTGTAATTTCCAAAAGTTGAGGGGTCAAAGTGTAATTTTCGAAAATTCAGGGGCCGAACTGCAATTTTTCAAACTTGAAAAACAGAAACTGTTTTGTGCACTAAAGGAGTTTAGTAAATCCGGAAAGTCAATTTTATCATAATTAGTAGGGACTTAAAGTGAGAATCAAAGGGTCATTTTAAAGGGGTTTAAAATGATGTTAGGGATTGTTTTAGAAGGGGTTTTAAAACTAGAATCTAAATGTTTTAATAGGCTGTTTTAAAACATAATTAGAAATAAGAAAAAGGGGTTTTTGCTTGTTTCTTGCTCTACGTGAAATTGTTTACGTGGTTTTTGATCGCGCCGAGCCTTGACCCTTAGGGTAGATGTGATTGGTTATTTTTAATCTTGTTGGTTTTATTGGGCCTGCGAGCCTTAAAGTTTTGGGCCATTTTGAGCCATTGTAATAGATAGGGCTTTACTGTTTTATTAGTTTAGAATGGAGGCCCGTTACAAACAAGGTGGGAGCCCAAGAAGACTAAAGGCCATGTATGCATGGTAAAATGTGTAATAGTGTAGGTCTCTTTGAAACCTAATAGATTGACCAATAGGACCATCGTCTTTGGCTCGATGGTGGTCCGCATAGGAGGCTCCCGATCGAAAACATACTGTGGTAGCATGCATGCTAGGTGTGTATGTATTTATTTACGTATTTATATCTGAGCTTGTATGGTGATGCGCGCTAGTTATATTTAGATCGTAAATAAAAGATAATGCATAACTGGAACGGTGAGATCTCGAGGAGAGTTACCTCAAACTCTTAAACGCGAAAATCCCCTCTTGAAAATAATATTAAGTCATATTGGGTACATTTAAAATGATGTTTTAAAGATCCAAGCCTTCCATCAATAGGGACTAGTGTATGTTGTCTACTTATCGTTGAAGGTGATCCAGAGTCTGGCACCCTAGGCGAAGAAAGGGACAATACACGAAATTCCTTGATTCTTGTTTTTAACTAAACTAGACAAGGGTGGGGACTGGTCGGGATGTGATTATCGACCGATAACTAGTTACGGGGACTTCACGACCGGGCCAGTTGCTCATCATGATTGATGGGTTAGACTTAACGATTAGTAACACTTATGATGTAGCAGTGCTAGATAAGTGCGAAGACCGAGGCAAAATAGCTTGAAGGTTGTGGAGGAACACAATTGGTAAAAGTATACCTACCTGGGGAGTTAATTGTATGGCCACGAGTCGTGGGTGCAATTAATGTCTGCTGGGACGTCAAGATCTACTAGGAGATTAGATTTCCCGAACAATTGAAGGGGTAATTGTTTCGAGAAAATAGTGGGAGAACTTTTTCGATAACAAGTCCAACATCGTTAATTTTAAGTATTAATATAGATCAGTCAGCTAAACGTTATCATTTACTTTTGCAGATCATTCTGCAAAAATGTCTAAGAATCCATTAGCTATCATCCTTGACACTAACAAACTGAACGGATCAAATTTTATCGACTGGCTTAGAAATCTAAGGATAGTCCTCGACTCCGAGAAAAGGAGTTACATTCTCGATGCACCCATGCCTGGTGCACTTCCGGAAGGGGTTTCGGAAGAGGAACGAGCTACCCATCAAAGGTGGGTCGATGATGATATTCAGGTTCGTTGCCTCATGCTGGCATCAATGACCAATGAGCTGCAGAAACAGCATGCAAGGATGTTGCATGCTGCTGACATAATTCTTCATCTCCGAGAGTTGTTTGGAGAGAAGTCTAGGACCGAAAGGTTCAAGACTACAAAAGAATTATTCAATCTGAGAATGGCTGAGGGTTCAAGTGTGAAGGATCACTGTTTGCGCTTCATTAATCTGGTTGAAAAACTGGAGAACTTGGAGGTAGACCTGCACGCTGATCTATCCACTGACCTGCTCCTCCATACTCTGCCGCGCTCATTTGATCAGTTTGTGATAAACTTCAATATGGAAGATAGAGAACTCGCTCTACACGAACTGACCAATTTATTGGTCACGGCAGAATCAACCCTGAAAAGGGAGAAGTCTGTCATGATTGTTGAGCAACCCAAGGCTGCAAAGCCTAAGAAGGGCAAGAAAAAGAAGAAGAGAGTAATCTCTTCTAAAACAACCAAGAAGGTTGTCGAGAAGAAGAGGAAAGGCCCAGAAGATGAATGTTTCCACTGCAAGAAAGCAGGGCACTGGAAAAGGAACTGCCCAGACTACCTGAAAGAGGTGGTCAAAGGTATTTTCTTTATTGAAGTTAATATTTCTATTACCTGTGCATCATGGGTGTTAGACACCGCAACCGGTTCTCATATCTGCAATGATTTGCAGGTGATGGGAGCAGTAAGGCCTCTTAAACCTGGGGATAGAATCCTGCGCTTTGGAAACGGAGCTAGGGTTGCGGCAGAGGCCATAGGAGACGTTGAATTAGTCCTAGGAAATTTTTCTTTGGTTTTGAAAGACTGTTTGTACGTACCAACGATTATCAAAAACATTATTTCTATTCCTCTTTTGGACAATGATGGTTTTTGTTTTTCCATTTCTAATGGAAATTTTAGCATAATGAAAGGTGGTTTTACTTATGCTTGTGGTACTTTGATAGATGGTCTTTATTCCTTAGAACCTGCTAATTCTAATGTCATGCACATTCAATCAAAGAAAAGAAAACAAGATGAAAACAATCCACAACTTTGGCACGCTAGGCTTGGACATATTTCCAAGAGTAGAATTCAAAAGTTGGTCTCCTCTAGGGCTCTTGAAATAAAGAACCTAGATGATCTCCCAACTTGCGAATCCTGTCTCAAGGGAAAAATGACCAAAGCGCCTTTTACTGGGAAACCGGAGCGAACCAAACAAACCTTGGATCTAATCCATACTGATGTTTGTGGACCACTGAGTATCAGTGCGAGAGGAGGATTCTCATACTTCATAACCTTCACAGACGACTTCAGTCGTTATGGGTATGTATACCTGATGAAGTATAAGTCCGAAGCTTTTGATAAATTCAAAGACTTTCGAATGGAAGTTGAGAATCAACTTGGACATAGTATCAAGGCACTTCGGTCGGATCGAGGTGGTGAATACTTAAGTCAAGAATTCCTCGATTATCTTGTAGAGAATGGAATTCTCTCTCAGCGAACTCCTCCTAGAACACCGCAGTTGAATGGTGTGTCTGAGAGAAGGAACATAACTTTGTTAGACATGGTTCGTTCCATGATGAGCTTCGCTGACCTTCCTTTTTCGTTTTGGGGCCAAGCCCTATTAACTGCTTCGAAGATACTTAACATTGTACCTTCAAAGTCGGTGCCGACGACGCCATACCAAGAGTGGTTTGGTAAAGCACCCATATACTCATATCTACGAGTATGGGGATCTCCTGCCTATGTAAGAAACAAGAAAGGAGATAAACTAGAGAGTAGATCTAGTTTGTGCAAATTTGTGGGGTATCCAAAGGAATCCATTGGATACCTGTTCTACGAACCTAAGGAACAAAAGATGTTTGTGTCCAGGAACGCCCACTTCTTAGAGGATGACTTCCTCACTAAAAGAAGCGGGATATCCGTAGAACTTGATGAAGTCCAGGAAGTGGACCCATCCCCACAAACAGTGGGAGTTGATCCTGAACCCGTTGAACCATCTAGTACACCAGTACTTCGTAGGTCCGATCGAGTTCGTAGAGAGCCTGAAAGGTATGGCTTTATTCACGAAAACGATCAATTGGACACTGATCCAAGGACATACGAGGAAGCTATGTCAGACATAGATTCGGGTGCGTGGCAGGAGGCCATGCAATCCGAAATGGATTCCATGCATTCCAACAAAGTATGGACTTTGGTCGATCCACCTGAGGGAACCATCCCTGTAGGCTGCAAATGGATCTTCAAGCGCAAGCTAGGAATGAATGGAGAGGTTTTAACTCATAAGGCTCGCCTTGTGGCAAAAGGTTATTCTCAAAGGCCTGGAATAGACTATGAGGAAACCTTTTCGCCAGTAGCGATGTCTAAATCCATTCGGATACTATTAGCCGTAGCCGCGTGGCATGACTACGAAATATGGCAAATGGATGTAAAAACCGCCTTTCTCAATGGCGACATTGATAAGGAAATTTATATGCAACAGCCAAAAGGCTTTACATCTAAAGGAAGTGAGCATAAGGTTTGCAAACTTCAAAGGTCAATCTATGGCCTAAAACAGGCGTCCCGAACCTGGAACATACGTTTTGATGAGACAGTCAAGGGGTATGGCTTCATCAAGAACGTTTATGAGTCATGTGTGTACAAGAAATTCGATGGGAGTTCGGTACAATTTATTGTGTTATATGTCGATGACATTCTGTTGATCGGAGACGATATCAGAACGTTGACGCAGACGAAAGCGTAGCTATCCACGCAATTCTCCATGAAGGATATGGGAGACGCATCTTACGTACTAGGCATACGTATCTATAGAGATAGATCGAAGAAGATGTTAGGTCTCTCCCAATCCCAGTACATTAACACTATACTGAAGAGATTCAGTATGGAAGAATCCAAGAAAGGATTGCTTCCAATGAGACATGGAATCTATCTTTCTAAATCAATGTGCCCTACGAGTGATGAAGAAAGAAAGAGAATGTCTCTCATACCTTATGCATCTGCCATTGGCAGCATAATGTATGCAATGTTATGTACTAGACCTGACGTAGCTCACACTCTCAGTGTAACGAGCCGCTACCAGTCAAATCCAGGGAGGAACACTGGACCGCCGTAAAGGCTATCCTAAAGTACCTGAGAAGGACTAAGGATATGTTCTTGGTCTACGGTGGTAGTGGAGAATTGAAACTCGAAGGATTCACTGATTCGAGTTTCCAGTCTGACGTGGATGATTTTAAATCCAATTCTGGATATATATTTTGCCTCAACGGCGCAGCGGTGAGTTGGAAGAGCTCCAAACAGTCGACCACTGCAGACTCAACCACTGAAGCAGAATATATCGCCGCATCAGATGCAGCGAAGGAAAGTGTTTGGATGAGAAACTTCATCTAAGAGCTGGATGTGGTACCTAGCATTGCAAATCCCATAGTTGTCTACAGCGACAGCAATGGGGCAATTGCTCAAGCGAAGGAGCCGAGATCACACCACAAATCCAAACACGTATTGAGGAAATACCATGTGATCAGAGAGATCATAGGTAGAGGAGACATTCAAATGGAGCGTGTCGACTCAAAGGATAACGTAGCTGATCCACTAACTAAGCCATTATCGCAAAAGGTGTTCGAAGAGCATCTAGGAAGGATGGGTCTTAGAAACGTTTGTGATTGGCTTTAGGGCAAGTGGGAGATTGATAGGATAGTGCCCTGCAAGCCAACGAAATAGCTTGTAATAGGATCATTATCTTGTCTTGAAAGAATCTTTGATTTATCAATTAATACGAACTGTTTATTTTATTGAGAATTCATAATATAAACAAATGGCCATCTTCATCTTTCGCGAACACATTTAAGCGATTGGTTGAAACCCTGAGATCACTCATGACTACGGGATTATTCACTTCAGTATTGGGTGCGATTAATCATGAAACAGTCTCAAAGGTCGTGATCTCAAAAATGTTCCAAGTCATAGATTCATATCGAGACGGGGTATCGAATGAATCGTCAAGACTTGTAGGATTATGCATGATTCACTAAGAGTGAATTTGTTGTCGTTTCATAAACAAGACATTATTAATGTCAGTGCATATGACTAGGTGGTTCGATAGGGGATCGGACGCATCGAACGACCCGAACAGAGAGACCCATTGTGGAAGTGCGTAAAAAACATATCGGTAGTGGGATGTCTCTCAAGACTTATAACAGTGTACGATTTAGTCCTTAGACTTGAGGTGCTAGGGCGAATTCGGTATACGGGTATGCGTACTTTGATTTAGGAGCCGGGCACATAGCTTGTCCATTGTGCGCCTACGTTGGGTGCGTGTAGTCGTATGCGCGGATGGTTAGCATCAATATAGGATCTACCGACTCATTGTAATGGATGAGGGAATTTCCTGTACATTCTTCGATTATACATTCCGAGAAATCCATGGCCATGGTCAGTGACGGATTTGGAAAGGGGTTTCCAAATTTAGCAGTCACACTGGAAGTATTATCCTGAATTAGAAAGTACAGAATCGAGATGATTAGAGGTGCCGACCAATTCACACACCCTAGGTCTCGATCGGGAAATTAGTCGTTAGAGGGACCGTATGTACATGGTACTTATAAGAGGTTTAAGGTTCACTAAAGTCAATTCACCTGAAGTTGGGCCTCATGAGCTTGTGGCTAGACATCGACCATGGGGTGTGGGTACTCCCGAATTAATAGTGAATTAATTCTGGAGTGGTCAATTGAAAGTAGTTTAATTGATCGGAGCAATTAATTAAATAATTAATTGCTCACTAATTAAATCACAGAAATGTGAGCCTGCGGCCAATTGATGGTGAACCTAGAGGGTCACACACAAAAGCTGGAACTGTGATAGTCAGTGGCAGAACGAAATGATTTAAAGTGGTTAAATCAAGATAAGGAATTAAAGGAATAATTCCTGGAGAGAAATTAATTAGATTTATCTAATTAATTAAATTAAATCTTTAATTAGATTTATTGGATTATTTAATTAAAGTGTTAATTAAATAAATGGGCCATTTAATTAAAGTGGTTAATTAAATGACTTGGGCTATTTAATTAAAGAACTAATTAAATAGAGAGGGATTGGGCCAGACTTATCTGATAGCCCATTAGCTAGGAGATAAGATTAGGGATAGGGTTTGAACTCTCCTATAAAAAGGAGTCTTCAAGAATCAAAACCCTAACTAACCAAGCAAGGAAAAAGCAAAACCCTAATCTTCTCTCCCTCACATAGCCGCCGCCCCCTCCCCAAGAAACCCTAGCCGCCGCCGCCTAGCAACCATAGCCGCCGCCGCCCCTTGGTTGTAGATCGACCGTGTAGCTCCATCTCTCCCTCTTCCGTTCTGCATCTAGAGTTGGATCTAAGTCCAACTCTCGAATCTGAGCTGCTTTTCTCCTAGTTCTGAGCCTAAGGATTAAAGTGATTGCAGATCCAGCTGGTGTGGACTAATCTCTGGAGGCACAACATTTGGGGTGCTCTAGTGACCCAAAAGAAGACCGGAGAAACCACCACCTTTGCCTGTGGTGAGGTAAAACTTTATTTTACCAGCTATTCGTTTTAGTATTTGTGCTAAAATGATTCATACTTATTTATATGTGCTAATAAGAACCCTGGGTTGTGATGTATAAAAATTTTAAATTCCGCACCGTTGTAGTTGACAATTATACCCACAAAACCCAACAACATACACGCTCGAAGAAGTGAGGGAGTACTGATGGGGGCTATTTCGTAGTCCTTATAATATCCGGATCGACTGAGGTTTACGGATTCGGTTCGATCAGACAAACCCATTCAAAAGCATCCGTCGACCCAGTAGGATACGACCTTCCTCAGCGAGCAGACTACAAATCCGGACTCAAGAAGGACAAATGGGCCGAGTCCTACTAGAATTATGTTTCTTTGTAAAGCTAGGTTAATTGTGATATAAATACCTAGTTAATCATTGTATTAGACACATTCAACATATTCAGTTTACGCCTGCATAACCACATAATCCAAGATTATTGAATAGAAAAGCTTTTGCTATACTATTATATTCATTAATTGTCTTTATTACTGATTGTTCCATTAATTGTTCTTCCTTGAGATTGATCCATCCAGAATAAAGTAACAGAGCCCTTTAAATCATATTGATTGAGAATCCCTAATATCAACTATTTTCTGATATAATCTTACCCGACGAAATTTGGTTAAATCATGGGTTATACTAAAAACACAAAGTAATCAGTATACATTGCTTGCGCCAAACAACAAATGAAATGGCCACAAGTTCGCAATAGGAAATCACAAAGAAAACCTATTCTACAGAGTTTTATCATTTCACAAAGATGAATAAACACTCCTCACAACACTCTAACAGTTTTTCACTCAGGAAAATGTGTATATCTTTGATCTTCAACTTCTGTTTAAGTCAACAAATGACAAAGCTGATGAGTGAGCTGTTCTTGAGCTTTTTGAGACTTAGAAAATATTCTGCTTCGTAATTTCTCTCAGTTGTTGTGTGTAACTCTTTTTCTTCGTCTCTTCAGCTATTTATACTCACAGATTCAAAAAGTGTCCGTTGAAGAGAGACACAGTTTGAATTTCTCGATTTGTGGTCCTTAATTTTCGCGAACGGCTCTCTGCACAGTGACAATACTGCAGAATGTACTTTATGTCAGGCAGCATTTAATGCACCGAGCTGATACGAGGTGTTTCTTCAATCATTTGCCATTAATACCCTCGTGCTTCAGCATTTATTACTCCATGTGCATTTATTACCGTTGGGGAGACTTCTTGATCCTTTCCACTTGGCTGATGAGAGTGCAAGTCTGATGGTGAGCAGACCTGATCTCAAACTTGAACAAATCGGATTTGAGTCAGCTGATATACACCAGTCTGATTTCTTCTCTTCAGCAGATCAGTAGTCTTCTGGACCTTGAATATTTGACCCTTCTGATTTTTGTCTTCTTACTAGGTCAAAATTGTTCTAAGGGTTTTAAACTAAGTTTTCATACTTAGCTGATCTTGATGAGTTTTGGAATTCATCAAAACCTCCCTTAACTAATCTAACTTCAGTACACTCTATCTTCATCTTTATCCAACAACTGTGTTGTTGTTTTAAAGAAAATTTTATACTCTAAATTTTGTTGTGTTCATCAAATACGGACTCGGACTCAAGGGTGGGCCCACGTAGGACCCAGCTCGGGGGCTCGGGCCATCACAAATGGTATTAGAGCTTAGGCTTGTAAGTTAGGTCAAGGATCCTCGAAAGTCATTTGTTGTGTCGTGTCTTAACTATCTTTTCGAGAAATTTTGTGTAATTATTATATGTTGTGTATTTGTTTCTTATCTTGTAAGTGTGATAGAATGTCGAGCCAAGGAAATTGTCAGTCAAGCGCATGAGAGAGAGACATGGTTTCTGAAGTAGCGTTGGGACCTCATAGGCCCCATCCTGAGAATTCACCCCTCATTGCTCGATCAGATGACATTCTCGACCTCCTCGAGTCAATCCGCCCTTCCTAATCATGTGCGATAGAACGTTATTGATCTAGGAGTGACTAGCATGTGATGTATGATACAATGAATAACTCGACTGATAGGACGAACTATTCATTTTGAATTATTATGCTAATGTTTATATGCTTATGAGTACTTGATATTGTATACCGAATTGTTTTGATTACCGTTATTGAGTTGTTTACAGATTTCATGTTACTGGATTGTTATTATATTGTATTATTACTGGATTGTTACTGTATTGTATTATTTGTTCTTGTTCTGTGGGCCCTATTTTTGGTTTGCGGAATCACGGGTAACCTGGAAAGTTAGGACCGGAGGGTTACCTTGATCCACTATAGACCCGGCTTCACAAACCAAGTGTGGAGGTTACACTTGGGGAGTGAAGTCAAACTCCTGACATTAGACGTCTATGCGCATATTTTGTAAGATAGCTCCTTACTTGGAGTGTTCGGTGGGGCGTCATAATATGGATTGGAAGGTAAGAGGAGGACTAGGGGTGTAAACGAGCCGAGCAGTATCGAACAACACGTTGTTCAAGCTTGGTTTGAATTTTATCGAGCTTCAAATTTTGTGTTTGAGCTTGGTTTGATTTCTTAACGAACCGAGCTCAAACGAGCTTTTATCGAATGAGCTCGAGCCGAGTATCGAATAGCTTGGTACTTTATATGTGTTTTTTCAATTTTTAGCTTATCGAGTCGAGCTCGAGCCGAGCTTCAAAAGTTATCGAACTAGAAATCTTGTTCAAGCTTGTTTGATTTATTTGACAAACCGGCTCAAACGAGCTTTTATTGAACGAGCTCGAGCCGAGTATCGAGTACCTTGATTTGATTTTCAGCCCTAAGGAGGACATCATCAGCAACTGTTGGTTACTTGTTTAATGTGTTTACATTGTTACAACATGTGTCTAATTACTATACTGATATATGTGTTCATGCATATTATATTGCATTCACGCATCACACGCACATGTGCACTACGACCTCACTAATTCACTAATAGAAAAACCGTTTTTAGCGACGGAATTTAGAGGCGGAAAGAAATTTTGTCGCTAATTTTTACTAAAATAGAGACGAAAATACTATTCCATCGCTAATTCCGTCGCTAAATCGGACCAAATCAACGACGGGTCATTTATTCATTGCTAAATTCCATCGCTAAAAAAATCAGTCCCTAGATCCCTCGCTATGGAAATGTCTAATAAAAAAAAATTTAGAAAAAATTAATTCAGCTATATTCCGTCGCTGACATAGCGATGGAAATTTATTTTCCGTCGCTGGTTTGAAATAATTAGCGATAGAAAATAAACAGGCTTATGCTCCATGCCTTCTACTTTTACTAAAACCGAACTAATGGCCACATCGAAAATTGATATGTAAATGTATAATGGTTCTCCCTCAGTTGGTTTGCCCAATAGGGGGGAGGTTGTCAGGTATTCCTTTAGCCGATCAAAGGCCTGGTCGCATTCTTCGGTCCAAACAAATTTTTTGGCTTTTCGTAGAGTTTGAAAGAAAGGTAAACTTCTGTCGGCCGACTTGGAGATTCATCTATTTAATGCTACGATCTTTCCTACCAGGCTTTGTACTTGGGAGATTGTTTTGGGAGGCTTCATTTCGGTTATAGCTCGAATCTTTTTGGATTGGCCTCAATTCCTCGTTGATGTACCAAATACCCTAGAAATTTTCCCGATTTTACTCCGAAAGTGCATTTTGCGGGATTTAGCTTCATTCGATATTTCCTCAATAGTCAGAAGCATCGATCGAGATGCTTTGCGTGGTCAGCTTCATTCATGCTTTTGACCAACATATCATCTACGTACACTTCCATTATTTCTCCGATCAGCTCCTTGAACATCAGGTTTACTAACCTCTGGTAAGTGGCCCCAGCGTTTCTTAGGCCAAATGGCATGACTATGAAGCAGTAGACACCTTGTTCTGTTATGAAAGCAGTTTTCTCTTGGTCTTGCTCATTCATGTATATTTGATAAATACCTTGAAAAGCGTCCATCATGCTGAAGATTACGAATCCAGCCGTTGAGTCGACCAATAGGTCGATTCTCGGCAGGGGATATGGATCGCGCGGACATAGTTTGTTAAGGTCGGTGAAGTCATTGCACATTCTCCATTTGTTATCCTTTTTATCCCCTTTTGCTACTAAAACAACATTACATAACCATTCCGAGAAGTGTATTTCTCGAATTTGTTTAGCCTTGAGTAGCCTTTCTACTTCTGCTTTGATTATCTTGTCTTTTATCGGCCCATGATTCCTCTTCTTCTGCCTAGCAGGCATTGATTTAAAAGTTGAGTGCTGGTTGAAAAATAATTAGCGATAAAATGATTTAAACGTTGAGTGCTGGTTGAAATATTTCAGCGACTTCCGTCGCTAAATTGCCATAGATTTAGCGACGAAAATTTAAATCCGTCGCTAAGTTGAATAATTTTTTTATTTTTTATTAAAAAATGACTTTGATTTGTTTCTAATATAATTGCGAACAACCTCAATATATAAGCAACAATTTTAGCTCATATATAATCAACAATTTCGAATTTTCTAGCCAAGTTAGCTTCCCATTGGATCTTCGATTGACAAAATTTCGAAATAATTTCCCCAAAACATTGATTTATGAAGGGGTTAGTGGTCCTGAACAAGTTAATCTCCCGTTTTGATCTTCGATTGATGAAATTTTGAAATAATTTCCCTTAAACTTTAATTTAAGGAGGAGTTAGTGGTAATGTACAAGTTAATTAGTCTCTCGAAATTTTGAAATAATTCCCTCTAAACTTTGGTTTAAGGAGATGTACAAAGTATACACATAACTACCATTTTTTTTTAATGCTACACATAACTACCATTAATTAGATTATGAATTCACTAACTAGATAAATTTGTTAGGATTATAAATTCAAAACTATTATCAAGTTTTTTTATTTAATTTTCATCTTATTCACTAAATCAACCACGCAAAAAAAGAATATATATATATATATATATATATATATATATATATATATATATATATATATATATATACTCATTTCATGGAATAGCAAAAAAATTCATTATTATTTATACATTTATTATTTCCTTCTTATAATTGTGATTGGCAGCACTTACTCAATTAATTGACAATCTAATATATATACTTTTAGAACTTTTGGTGCAAACAAATTGATTTTGCTATAATATTGAAACTTATAGACAATTCTGAAATCACTTTGGCTTTAACGAAAAAAAGGGAGGGGGGGACTTATTTGAAATGTAAAAAATACATTATGAAGCAATTTTCTTATAATTTTGGCAGTTACTATATAATTACCTCTTTGAAGTAATTTCAGTTCTGCTTAAAATATATATATATATATTGTCTGATTTGACATTAATTATCTCAATCTATTGCATAATTTTCATTAGACTATTTGATTTTTTATTGTGTCAAAAAACTGTGTTTTGAGGTTACATTTTTTTTTTCTTTATGTTTTGGTCAACTATCAAATAATCAAAAGCTAAAATGTGCTTCCCAGCTTATTATAAGCTAAAATTATTAAATTAAGAAAAAATGATTATCAAGTGATCAAACATATGTATACATTTTATATAAAATGAAATTTTCGTTTGACCAAAAAAAAAAAACTTAGCTTCATGTTCATCAAATAAATAAGGGATTAATTGAAATAAAAAGTAAAAGTTCCTCTCAGCCTTCGAACCTGATACCTGATGCAGTAGAAGTAGAAGATATTGAAAATTCCTTTTTCACTCACTCTCTCTCTCTCTCTCTTATTCCCGTGCCCTAATTTCTCCTCAACCATAGCTCTTACTATCTCTTCCACAACCGCATCCCCCGCCGCCGCCGCAAAGCCGCAGTTCCTCTTTCTCCCGCAGCAGCAGTCCTTCTTTCTCCCGCAGCCGCACCCGTCAGCTTCTTCTTTCTGTGGCAGCCGCGCGACTCCACCACGTCCAGCCACTCCCTTTCAAATCGCGCCACCGGCCCTGCCGCAAGCACAAACCCGTGGTCGAAACAATCCAGAGAAGAGACGATTTCCAAATTTCGGAACTAGTTGCAATCATCTTGGGTGTTATTCCTTTGAGGTAAATTCTTCAAAGTTCACAATTTCCTGTAAAATTGAATTTTAATTACTGTTTTATGTATTAGCTAGTGGTTTTGAAATTTAAATTAGATTTCATGTGTTCAAATCAGTTTATTTTGGTTATATATGGAAGGTGTTTGATAATATTACTCAATGAATTTTCTAATGAATTTGGATTTTGTGATGTTGTCAGTGTGAAATATGGATTGACCACATCATTAGCACTAATGAGGTTTAATTAGTCCTAAATACTATGTTGTTCTTTTTGATTGCTTTCTATTATGTGTGCCTAGCCCTAGTTGATGTTCTTTAATTTTCTGGGTGTAACAACCCAACTTCGTGTTAATCTAACACTTAAAATTAGGCAACCACTAAACTTAATATCTATAATCAAACTCAAAATGTGGTTAAAGCATAACAACTAAAAATTTCATAAAATCGAGGCCAAACATTTTCAATACTAATAATTTACCTTTAATTGACCCAAAACAATACATAACTACAAAATAGGCATATTGATAATTACATATACATACTTTCATGTCTACATAAAAACCCGAAGTGTGACATCTAGTCATCATGTCAACATCAAAATTAGATAGGTAGACGTATACATATACAACCAAATTTAACATTACTTTGGCAAAAGTCACTACTACTCATTCATATAAACTTATTTACACAAAAGCACATCAAAGCAATTCACTAGGAAATCTTCACTTGAGTTCGGTGCCTGAATCACTGAAAAATGATAACAAAAAAAAATATGTAAATTGAAATATTCAACTTAGTGAGCCTGGTATATGTGTGTGCATAAACCCTGTTTCAATGTTAAGATATTTACTATAATACAACCTGCATAACCAATTCTTATTGAAATTTAAAACCACTCAATTTCACATTCGATCAATCAAATCAAGACATAAAATCATTATTTTAAATAGGAGATTAGACTATAGGTAAATAAACACACGTTTAAGAAACAAGAAAACATTCAAATTAGTCATTATAAGGGTATTTAATCCCATTTTATCACTAAGGGTAAGTGGCCAATCTTACCATCCCTCACGAAAATGCATTTCTGCCAATTTAGGTCACATAGACCAAAATATATGAGACCAAGATAATGTTCAATTCGGAGTCAACCTGACAAGTCCCCACTTGTTCCAGATTTATCCGAACCTACCATTACCACTCACTATGAACAGGCACATATCCTGTCCCTACAATAAGCATAAAAAATAATCAAGCAATACTATCCTTTCATATTTCACAAACCTATACTATTGCCAACAGTAAAGACAGTTATTCTAGCAATTTTCAAAATATCACAAACACTCAATAAATATCAACTGCGAGCATCGCAGGCTTACTACTTCAACAACTCTATGCTATCATAATCAAACATATAACAAATTATATACTCATACAATAACCTACATTTAAATAAACTGTAACATTCACATAACATAGGTATGGTACAACTCTCACCTTTGATATTACCCAAACGTTACTATTAATTAGATGTTGGTTCCCGGCCCGCTCCTGTACACCGAAAGCAACAAGATAGTGAGACATACACTTTGAAAAGTAAATAAAACCATTCTAAACCCATATAGAAAACTACCATAATTTTACGTAATAATCATGATCTAATTTGAAAGACATATCACATTCTAATTCGATTCACTTGAGTTAATTTCAATTCCCTTGTCACTTCTATATGACTTTCAAGACCCATATTATAAATCTCTTCAACTTGGCAATTGTATAGAAGAAACCTTGATTAGTTACAATTCAAACACTAATATCACTTAATTTTTCTAAACTCTAAACTTCTACTAAAACATCTAAACCCAAGTCAAAGTTAAATTTAGCTAATTAGGACTTCATATCCTACTTGATAGTAATATATATCAATGACCAAATAGTATTCAAGATGAAAAAATTATAAATCCTAAAATTGAAACCCAAATACTTGAATTGAAAGCCCTAGGTTCAAATTCGTCAAATAATCAAAGAAATCTACACAACTATTCAAGAATCAAAATGAATAAAGTAAGCAATTAAGGAAAACAAGTGTGTTAACCTTAATCTTAAAATTACCCCACAATTTTTTTTTCTTCTTTCTTTCCCCCTCTTGACCGTGCTCTCTCTCTTTCTCGTCCCTCTTTCCCTTTCTCTCTTTTCTTCTCTAGTTTTTTGATAAATTGAGAATATGAAGAAAATAAAGAACTGGGGCGGTCAATTCCCCAATTCACGAACAGGTGGAGAGTAATAAACTCTCCATCTGTTTTACTTACATTATTTTATATTATTTAGGTAAGAATTGCAAACTTTACCCCTATATTATTCAAAAGATATCAATTTGACATCGAACTTTAAAAATTGGAAATGAAGGTGTCCTTTATTCTCTTTCACTTCAATAATAGATATAATAAACACCAATCAAGCAATTGTGAAATTAGCGACTCCAAGTAGTGTTATTACGAACTTTTGAATTTAGAAATTTTCGAGACCTTACACTGGGTGAATTTCGTAGTTATCTCAGAGCATGATTGATATATGTAGTTTTCACTCTTCTAATGTAGTAAACTTTTGGGATAGACGCAGTAATTAATAGCAACTATCCAGGTAAATGTTTTAAACTATATTATGGTTCAATTATTATAAACAAATCGATAGTCTCATTCCCAGCTATGGAGAAAAATCGAAGATTTCTTAAAAATACTATGTTGTTCTTTTTGATTGCTTTCTATTATGTGTGCCTAGAGTATGTTCTTTAATTTTCTAGGTGAATTTGGGTATATGGGGAATAATGAAACCAGCTTGTCATAAACAATGGCTTGTGAATTTTAGTGGCTCACATGCTCTTGATTAGAGTTTTTATAACTTGGCTGTTGGCAGTTCAATTTCAGCTTGCCTTTTTCCTTTTTATTATTTGAGATTATTATTCTTCACTACTGTATTCTCAATCTTCTTCCTTCTATATTTAGAAGTTTGTAAATTGTTTACTTGCATATTAAGTCTTCAAGTATTTTACATTTTCAAAAGGGTAGTAATATAACATTATATTCATCTTTGTTGATGTTTCAGTTTGACTAGGAAGGAGATTTACCCTTAAAGTTCCCACAAAGAAATTTAGTTATTTATGAAATGCATATTCGTGGATTTACAAAGCACGAATCAAGCAACTCAAAATTTCCTGGCACTTACCTTGGCGTGGGAGAAACTTGATTACTTGAAGGTACAATTTTTAATTGAATTTTCAGAAAGCATGTGTATGTTTGTGCTACTACGATTGGTGCAATGAAGTTGTTATTAGTATGAGATTGTACAACGCCACCATCAAATAAGAAACAAGCCTAACTTCGTAAATCAGAAAAGCATGGGCACTAGTTTCAGTAAATCAAATGTGTTCAAGCTACTTACTTGGAGAACATTTGCTGCTTGACACAAAAAGAGATCATGGATGTCAAGCAGTTGAATCTTATTATGTCATATATACTTTATTTATACTGCTACCATGTTTTCAAGTGACCCTATCGATATATTCATGCAACTGAAATTGGTTCTGGTTCATGAGGTTCTGCTTATATGTTCCTACTTAGAGTCAGTCACCAACATGAAATAAATTCTCTCTTCTACGTGCAATTTACTACGTTTCACATTGTATCATAATGGACCTTCAGCGGTAGCTCCAAATAAGACTCTTAAGATATCATGTATTGGTCCCAAGTGGTCAGATGAGGTTTAGAGGGGGGGGGTGAATAAATCTCTTTAAAATTTTCTTCTAACTTTAACTTTAAAACTTTTCTTTAACTGTGAGCAGACTAAGCTGATCAGAGTAATAAGTTACAAGTCTGTTCGCGAACAAATCTTTGAACAGGTTTGATGACCACTAAACTGATAGTCACTTAGCTGATTTTGTTAAAATCAGTTTTAATACTTAGAGTACTTGCAGCGGATTTTCAAAGTGTTTTTCACAAGTATCCTTAGTAGTTTGAAAAGTATTTCCCCAGTTTTATAAACTCCTTTTAAATCTTTTTCAAACAGTTAACTAAAGTGTTTTATGCAATCTTGAAATATGCAAGTAAAATGCAAATAAAAACACAAGTAATTTTTATAGTGGTTATATGGATTTGAATATCCTTTAATCCACTCTTCCAAGTCACAAAGATCTTGGGTTATACTAGAAACACAAAGTAACCAGTACACTCTGCTTACGCCTAACAACAAATGAACAGGCCGCAAGTTCGCAGTAAGAGATCACAAAGAAATCCTACTCTCTGAAGTAATATCACTCACAAAGATGGATATTTACTTCTCACAACACTCAATTTTACAAATTCACTCAGAAGATGTGTTTAGCTTTGTTCTTCAACTTCGCTTTTCGTCAACAAATGACTAAGCTGATGAGTGAGCTGTTCTTGAGACTTAAAGAGTTCTGCTTCGAAAATTCTCTCAGAGATTGTGTTGTTGTACTTCTCTTTGTCTCGTTCAGCTATTTATACTTGAGGTTTGAAAAATGTCCGTTGAAGAGAGACAAGATTCAAATTCCTCGAGTACTTGTCCTTAAAATCCGCGAACGGCTCTTTTCCAGTCTGTCCGTACTGTCAACAGTACTATTCTGCAGCCAGCATTAAATGTAGAATTAAATGCACCTAGCTGATGCGAAGCATTTCTTCAATCATTTTTCTTTAATAACCTTGTACTTCAGCATTTATTACTTCCAGGGGCATTTATTACCGTTGGAAGACTTTATGATCCTTTCCACTTGACTGACGGAAATGCAAGTCTGATGGCGAACTAGGCTGATCTCAAACTTGAACAAATCTGATTTGAGTCGGCTGATCTTCATCAGTCTGATAACTTTCCTTCAGCAGACCAAAAGTCTTGGACCTTGAATTTTGACTCTTCTGATGTCTTCATTACTTGGTCAAAATTTCTTCAAAGGGATATCAGCTGAGTTGCTCCATACTTAGCCGATTTTGATGTTTTGGAATATATCAAAACCTCCCTTTACTAATTGTCTTCAGTGTTCTTCATCTTCATCCTTATCCAACAATTTCCCCCTTTTTGATATTGACAAAACTTCAGCTAAGTACCTGTTAAATACCTAAACTAAAGATTGTAATCCTCAAAAATTTTCTGAGATAGAAAATGATATGTTGGAAAAAACTTTACTTTTATTGATAATGACAAGTATTACAAGTACAAGTTTTCAGATAAGATGTCTGAAGAGCAGATAAAGTAAACTGATTACAAAAGATTTATAAATTCTAACTATCAGCTTCTTCATCAGATCCTTCTAACACTTCTTCATATTCATATGAAGACTCTTCATCATCTTCTTCTTCTTCATCATCAGCTTCCTCATCCAGGAGAATGTTTGCTTTGGCAGCATCCATCTTTTCTTTAAGTTGCTGCTCCTTCAAAAGCTCCATTGCTTTCCTGGCTGATTCAGTATTTTTGTACTTGGTTAAAGGTTCTGTTTGATCCTCAGCAGAGTCTTTGGTTTGAGCCATTTCTTCATCAGTCTTGGCTTTATCCTTAGTCTCTTCTTTAGACTTTTCTTCACCTTGTCCCTTTCCAAGTTCTTCATCAGTCTTGGTCTCAGTCTTCTTAGCTTCAACAGCAGCAGAAGTTTCCTTAGTTGAATCGTCCCCTTTATCTTCCCCCTTTTTGTCATCATCAGACTTGATGGCATCTTGAGGTTGAGCAGCAGGGTTGACTTCAACAGTTGGAATCTTCATGGCAGCACATAGAGTCTTCAGATTCTGATTCACTACATCATGACTTGCTGTTAAGTGATGAAGAGTTGTACTGATGTTGTCAGTTTGATCATTGAAGTAGTCAATATTCGGTTGCATTGTTGCAAGTTCATTGTGTAACTCCTTTTCAGCATTTGAGACTTCTTGCAACATCCCAAGATTGACTTCCTTCTCTTCTTCACTGACTTTGACGAAGGTTGCAGTTAAGTCAGCTATCTTGTGCTCAGCTCTTTGTAAGGCAGTATGAAGGTGATTTACATCGGCCTTCACATCCTCAACATTTCTATTCAGATCATTAATGATGTGCACTAACTGCAAAGAGTTGTCTTGAGGTACAGGGAAACTATCAATTTCAGATTTGATGAATTTCTCAGTTGACTGTTGCATAGTTTTCAGCTGAAGTTTGTTGGACTCTGCCAACTCTGCTTTGAGTTCATTCTTCAGCTCCTCTTTCAACTTCATCAGCTGCTGACTATGCTTCTCTTCCAGTTCCTTCATTGAATTCTCCATAAGCATCTGGAAAGCTTCCATCAGTGATGAGTGTTCATCACCTGATGAAGCAGAAGCAGCAACTTCCTTTTCTTCAGTCTCCTGGTGGACAGGAACTTCGTTCATCTCAGTCTCCTGATCAGCTTCGGTCGACTTAGCATTCCACTCAAGTGCTAAAGGTACATCAGCTTTCTTTTGCTTATCAGTGACATCATCATAGAACAGATTAGTGATCGTGCCATCATCATTGAAGCATGTAGTTTGACGTATTTGCCTAACAATGATCCAAGGGTTGACAGGGGCATTATTTCCCTTGGGCACTTCACTGAATTCCTTCACTTCCTTACCAAAGATAATATGCTGGATACTTGGCAGCTGGGGCATTTCACTTGAATGTCCTTGCTGATATCTTGACCTTTCTGCCCATCTCTTCAGGGCGGTCATAACAGCAATATTTATGGCTCTTTCTTCAGCATTATCTGACTTCCTCCTTTTGGCAGGCAAGGTGTTCTAAATTATCTTGGCCTCCTCTAGGGCATACTCCTTTGCATAATGATGCATAGCATCTCTGACATGATGAAGATCTAAGGCCTTCTGAATGGAGTCTGTTTTTAGCCAGTTCAGAACCCATTGTTCTTCATCAGCTAACTCATTAAGACTTTGAAGTTCTGCTATAGACTTGTTCATTCTGTTATCTCTCCGTTTGATATATCTTTGCTTCTCTTGATTGAACAGAGTCTTCAGCATAAGCTTCTGGTCATAATATGCCAATGACTTCTCAAATCTCTTGAAGAGCTCTTTGTCAGCATAGACAATTTCAAAGGCTCTTCTGACTTCAAATTTAGCATTTGGCTTGACCTCTGCAGCAGGCATTTTAGGCTTCTTTTTGGTCTCTTCATTGATCTTAATGCCTTCACCATGAACAGGTCCATAGGCATCAGTTTTGCTCATTTCAATGACCATTGCCATTTCTGCATCATCATCAGCTTTTCTCTCTGCCTCAGACATCTTCCTTCTGGCTTCATCCTTTGCAGCCTGAGCTTTGCTCAGCTCAAGTGCCTTCTTTTCCTCCAGCTCTTCTTGCTTTCTCTGTTCAGCTTCTTCCCTTGCTCTCTTATCAGCTTTAGAGATTTTTTTTCTCTTAAGCACAATTTTCTTCTTGCCTTTATCAGCTGGAGCAGGGGCTGGACCAGCAGATGAAATGGGAGCTGCAGCTATAGGATGAATGATCATAATATCTGGATCATCCTGAGGTTGAGCAGCCTCAACTGTTGGGATAGCTTGAGTCGACTGTTGCGCATCAGCTTTATCAGCAACAGAAGCTTCAACAGCTCCAACAGGTCTTTCAGCAGATACTGGACTTTGTCTTACTAAGTTTTCTAACTCAGTAGGCTCTTCAATAAATGTCATCTGCTTCCTTGCAGTCCTCTTAGTCCTCCCTTCAGTAAGTTTGGAAGCTGCAGTATCTCTCTGTTGACTTCTTGTCCTGTAAGAAACATTCCCAACAGGCATTTCAACAGATGGGGTCCTTGAAGGTGATGCAGAGGATGCATTCCTGACATCAGCAGTGACTTGATCTATTATCTTTGCAACTTCAGCAGCAGCAGTCACTGTTCCCATTTTCTTAGGTGCCTTCTCCTTTGGCTTATCAACAGCCTTCTTTGTCTTTGTCTCAACAGCCAAGTCAGCTGTTTTGACTAGTCTTCTGGGTCTTTTGGCAGGAACCTCCTTTTGTTCCTCATCTTCATCTTCCTCAGGCTCATCAGCCTTCCTCTTTAGAACAGGCAAGTACTTGGACATTGCCTTAGACTTGTGGATCTCTTTACCATTCAGCATAGGACACCCCAGTTTGAACAGTAGGTAACTGAGCGTGATCCTGTGGTTGGTGTGAGGAGACTTCCCTTTCTTTACCTCATGAAAGTCAGCCAAGATGTACCAAATTATGACGGACCAGTTGACTTCTAGTCCATAATAGATGACAGCCATGATGCTGAACCTCTTCATGGTACCAGCATCCAGAGAAAAAGTGCAGTTTTCAATCAACTTGGAGACCATATCAGCCATCCGCTGATATTCATCCTTGAGTTATTTCTTCTTGATGTTGCCAGACAACATCTCTCCTTCTTTGGCGCAGATCGCCTAGAATTGTTGGTGCTTGTCTTCCGTCAGTACAGTGACGTCATGTCGTCCACTGTTAGGAAGCCCAAAGGTTTCATGAAGAATAGCAGGAGTAATAACTATGGATTTACCTCCCACTGTAGCATTAATCTGCAGTGTACTGTAATCAACAGTTGCGGTCTTGTAGTACTCCATTACTTGATCAGTCCAGATCACTCCCTCATTATACTCCATAAAGTTCACCAACGAAGCAGATTTGAATTTTTCCAGCAGTTCCTTCATTAGATCCGTACCAGATTGATAGTAGGACTCATAAACGAGTAACATACCTTCAGCGGCCATTTTTAATCTGTTGAAGGTAGAGAAAACAAGAGGAATTTTGCAGAAAAATTGCAAGTATTTTCTCACAAGTGCTTTTGAAATTTTAGGGTGCGTAAAGAACTACACGGCTGATCAGATTGGGATTTATAGAGTTAGGGTATTTCGGTTTCCGTGATACCAGCTAACCGTTAGATCCGTTTCTTGTCAGTGCTGATCGTGCGGCGTCAGTTACGACCTTTCAAATTCAAATCGCACTAAATGATGAGCGGGAATTTGTACCGCTCTTCTGTCACTTGTAAAAGCGTGTTTTGAAATAAAACGTTTTAAACAGTAAGCTTTTACATAAGTAATCAAATTAGTAAAATAAATACTTATCTGATGGACTATTGTCCTGATGACATAGCTGTTATCAGTGAAAGCCAATAACTGATAACCTTCCTCAGCTGTTTGTCAATCCAGCTAGATAATGAATCTCCAATCTTCAAAACTTTAATCTTCTGTTGAAAACATAACTCCCACTAACTGTCATCAACAGATTTCATCTTTTAATCAGAAGTACCGCTAGTCTTACACGTTCCCCCTGACTTTAAGAATTCATAAGCTAACTAGTATGTTGAGAGTTAATCCTTGAAGATAAATAAGATGAGTAAGCTGTTGAACTCTAGTCTTCTGATGAGTTCCCCCTCAGCTTATGCATCCAATTTTAATAACCCTAGTTCAGCTCTTAGAGTTGAAAACCTTGTCTCACTTAGAGGTTTTGTGAATATGTCAGCAATTTGATTTTCAGTAAATACATATTCTATCATGACATTTCCTTTCTCCACATGATCTCTAATAAAATGATGCTTGATCTCAATATGCTTAGTCCTTGAATGACTTGTAGTATTCTGAGTAAGACTGATTGCACTTGTATTGTCACAGTAGATTGGGATTCCACTGATTTTGATATTGTAGTCTTCCAGTTGATGCTTCAACCATAAGATTTGTGCACAGCAAGCTCCAGCAGCTATGTATTCAGCTTCAGCAGTTGATATGGATACTGAAGTCTGTTTCTTACTCATCCATGAGATCAGATGACTACCTAAGAATTGACAGGCACCTGTTGTGCTTTTTCTATCAATCTTGCAGCCAGCAAGGTCAGAATCTGAATATCCAATAAGCTCAAATCCAGATTCTCTAGGATACCACAATCCCAAATCTTCAGTGCCTTTAAGATATTTTAATATCCTTTTGGCAGCTAAGAGGTGAGATTCCTTAGGATTTGATTGGAATCTCGCACAAACCCCAACTGAGTACATGATATCAGGTCTGCTAGCTGTTAGATATAACAGTGACCCAATAATGCCTCTGTATTTGGTTATGTCAACTGATTTGCCATCTTCATCTTTATCCAAACGAAGACTTGTAGACATAGGAATAGTAGCAGTAGAGCTAGTTTCCGTACCAAATTTCATGAACAGATCCTTTGTGTATTTTGCTTGGCTGATGAATATTCCATCAGGCAACTGTCTTACTTGCAAGCCAAGAAAATAATTAAGTTCTCCCATCATGCTCATTTCAAACTTGTTCTGCATCAGCTTTAAGAACTTGTCACACATCTGTTGGTTAGTTGAACCAAAAATAATATCGTTCACTTAAATTTGCACAAGCAAAATATGTTCTTCCCATTCAATAGTGAACAAGGTCTTGTCAACTTTACCTTTGCGAAATCCTTTTATTAAAAGAAAATCAGATAAGGTATCATACCATGCTCTTGGAGCCTGTTTCAGTCCATAGAGGGCTTTCTTTAGACGATACACCTTGTCTCCTTCTTGATAGAATTCAAATCCAGGTGGTTGTTCAACATACACTTCTTCTTGCAATTCTCCATTGAGAAAAGCTGATTTCACATCCATCTGATAGACGGTGAAATTCTTGTGAGCAGCATAGACAAGAAAGAGTCTGATTGCCTCTAATCTTGCTACTGGTGCAAATGTTTCATCAAAGTCAATGCCTTCTTCTTGGTAGTAACCCTTAGCTACTAATCTTGCTTTGTTTCTGGTGACTTCACCATCTTCATTCATCTTATTCCTGAATACCCATTTAGTGCCAATGACTCTTTGATGACTTGGTCTAGGAACTAAGTACCAGACTTCATTCCTTTCAAATTGATTTAGCTCTTCTTGCATAGCTTCAATCCAGATGGAATCACTCAGAGCTTCTTCAATCTGTTTGGGCTCAAATTGAGATAGAAAGCTGATAAACATTGCATCATTTGCAGCAGCTCTTCTTGTCTTTACTTTATCCAAAGGATCACCAATCACCAGCTCTGGTGGATGATTCTTGAGCCATCTGAGATCAGGTTGCAAATCATAATGTTGTCCTTTGTTTTGATCTTGCAACACTACTGTGGAGTTCCAGTAGTAGTCTGTCGAACATTTGTTGTCTGTTGAACAGTCTCTGGTCTATCAGCTATTTGCAACTCGTCTGTTAGACAATCAGCACTGTGATCTTGAACAGCACTTGAGTTATCAGCTGGGTTGAGATCAGGTAGTATGATGGGAACATATTCTTCATTCTTTCCAACATTCAACTTCTGTAAATCAGTAGACAAATTTTGATTAGAATTTTGATTCTTTTCAGAAGATTGACTTGGCTCATCAAATACTACATGAATGGATTCTTCTATTAGTAATGTTCTTTTGTTAAAAACTCTATAAGCTTTACTCACAGTAGAGTATCCTACAAAAACAGATTCATCAGCCTTTTCTGCAAATGCAGTAAGGTGATTTTTCCCATTATTTAAAACAAAGCATTTACAACCAAATATCTTAAAATAATGTATATTTGGCTTCCTGTTGTTCCAAACTTCATATGGAGTCTTGTTTTGGTGCTTGTTGATCATGCATCTGTTTTGGGTAAAACATACTGTATTTGTTGCTTCTGCCCAAAATCTTTGCGGCAGCTTAGCTTCAGCTATCATGGTCCTGACAGCTTCTTTCAGTGTTCTGTTTCTCCTTTCAGCAATACCATTCTGTTGAGGGGTTCTAGCAGCTGAATACTCATGATGTATTACTTTGATATTAAAATACTCTTCAACAGTAGTGTTTGTAAACTCTGTCCCTCTATCTGATCTGATCTTCAATATTTTTATGTTTTTCTCATTCTGGAACAGTTCCATCAGATTAGTAAGATGTTCCTTGGTTTCACTTTTCTTCTTCATGAATATCACCCAAGTATATCTTGAATAGTCATCCACAACAGCTAGGCAGTATTTCTTTCCACCATTGCTGACTGGATCAATGGGTTCAAATAAGTCCATATGTAGCAGCTCCAATATTCTTCCAGAAGATTGGTGCTTCTTGCTTTTGAATGATGACTTGATTTGTTTACCTTTCTGACATGCGTCACAGAGCTTATCTTTGCTCATGACTGTCTTTGGAATTCCTTCTACCAGATTATTCTTGATTAGTTTGTTGATGGTCTTGAAATTCACATGATTCATTCTTTTGTGCCACAGCCAACTGACTTCACTTGGTGTTGATGCCACCAAACAAATACTTGAATTCTTGTCAGCAGAATTCCAGTCTACTGTGTAGACATTCCCTTGTCGTCTTCCAGATAAAATTACCTTCTTTGTAGCAATCTGTTCAACATAGCACTTAACTGTTGAGAAGATGGCTGAATATCCTTTGTCACAAAATTGACTTATGCTTAGCAGGTTGTATTTGAGGCCTTTAACATAAGAGACGTCAGATATCTCTATGTTGCCTTTGATCAGCTTTCCACTGTTGGGATATTTTTAGATAGGGCTCGATTTGTCAATACAACAAAGTGCGGAATTTAAAATTTTTCGAGGTTCCTAATAGTCCCATAAATCTTTCTCCACAGTTTATTATAGGAAAAGGTTGAATCAAACAATAAATTAAACACAAGGGGGGTTAATCGCAATTTACCTCACCACGGAATTGTGGTGGTTTTCACCAGGTGTTTGGTTCGATCCACAGCTTGAGTGATCCATGTGTCTCACCTCCAAAGTTAGTCCACACCAATCGGATTGTAGTGACACCTACAAGTCTTAGGCTACGAACTGGATCTCGCAGGTTTGTCAGTAAAGGATTTCAGATCTGGATCTGGACTTGAGATCTGGATCAGGACTTGGAGATACAGATGGAAGAATCGACTCACAGGGCTTATGTGATCGAGCAGGGTTCGGCCAGGGCAGATCTGGTCGAGATTGGGTTCGGCCAAGATCAATTTGGGCGACTAGGGTTTGGGGCGAAACTATAAGGGGGCGATTTGTAATTAAAGATTCTTGTTCGAAAAATCTGATTTCCTTACTCGATTTTTCTCTCTCAATTTTCAGCAAAGTATTTTGTTTTCTCTCAAAAGTTTTTCTTGTCTTGGAGTGCAACTTAGTTGTTAATGAAGAGAAGAGGGGAGAGTATTTATAAGAGAAGAATCCTTCTCTTGATAGATATCTTTTTTCCTTTATCTATCAAATCTCCAAATCTTTTATTCCTTATCAACTTAGGAATGTGAGATTTGATAGATCTCTTCTTGCTTGTTCTTCAAGAATTAGAACTCTTCTTCCTTTAATCATCAAAATCGCCCCTATCCCCTATTTCAAGATAATTGCAAAATCAACCCATAATTTATTTCCTCTTCCAATTAATTAACTACTTTAATTTATTTCAGAATTAATCACATAACTCTAATTAATTAATTGAACATTAATCAATTAGATATCTAATTAATATTCTCCTATTGAATTAATACCATAATTCAATTACCTTGATTTAACAACTTTAAATCACTTGCTTTCCTTCAAGACAGTCACCGTCCAATTGTATTGTGTGTGACCCTCTGGGTTCACCATCAACTGGCAGCAGGCCCACGACTTTCGTGATTTAATTAACGAGCAATTAAATGCTCCGATCAATTAAACTACTTTTAATTGACCACTCCATAATTAATTTCCTTATTAATTCAGGAGTACCCACACTTCATGGTCGATGTCTAGCCACAAGCCCATGAAGCCCAATCAAAGGTGAATTGATTATTGTGAACCTCACCTCTTATAATTGCCATGTACATACGGTCCTTCCACGACTGATTTCCCGATCGAGACCTAGGGTGTGTGAATTGATCGGCACCTCTAATTATCTCGATAACTATACTTTCTAATTTCCGACAATGATTCCAGTGTGACTGCCAAATTTGGAAACCTCTTCCAAATGCATCACCGACTATGGCCATAGATTTCTCGGAATCAATTATCTAAGAAACGTATAGGAAACTCTCTCATCTTATCAGGATGAGTCGATGGATCCTTTCTTAGTACTAACCACTCGCGTACATTCGTCTACGTACCCAACTTAGGCACTTTGTGGCCAGGCTACGTGACCAGCACCTAAATCTAAGTACGCACACTCGTGCACCAAATTCGCCCTAGCACCTCAAGTCTAAGGACTAAATCGTACACTATTATAAGCCTTGAGAAACATCCCGTCACCGATATGCGACATGCGCTTCCACAATGGGTTTCTCTGTTCGGGTCGTTTGATGCGTTCAGTCCTCCATTGAACCACCTACTCATATGCACTGGACTCAAATTCCTTGCTCATGAAACTCTACAAATTCACTCCATGTGAATCATGCATATTTGTACAAGTCTTTGCGATTTCTACGATACCCCGTCTCGTTCGGAATCTATGACTTGGAACTGTTTTAAGATCACGACCTTTGAGACTGTTTCATGATTGGACTCAGTACTGAAGTGAATCATCCCATAGTCTATTGTGACCTTAGGATTTCATCCAATCGCTTAGATAAGTTCGCGAGAGATGAAGATGGCCATTGTTCAGTTTCACGTACTATGAATGAACGGCGTATTAATTATAAACCATAAGAAAATAGTACTTCAACAAGCTAATTAATATTGGCTTGCTGGGCACTACTCTATCAATCTCCCACTTGCCCTAAAGTCAATCACAACATTTCTAAGACCCATCTATACCAAGATGTCCCTCGAACCCATTTGTGAGAGAGCTTAATTAGTGGGTCTGCTAAGTTTGTCCTTTTGAGATAACGTAGTACTTTTACGCGTCTCAGTTATCTATGATTTGTATAATCATATAATATTGTGTTCAGATCATCGGTGAGATCTCGTTTCCCTTTCATTTAGCGGTTGCCTTGTCTAAATCGGTTAAGACTAGGACAGACTTTAGCTATGCTAGGTAATTCATTCACTCATTGGACGAATGTTTCTCGTCTAAACACTTTCTCTTATGCAGCATCATAATGGTGCTATTATTCTGATTGAGTCAGCAATGGTATACTATTGGAATTTCTTCCAATTTACCTTAGCTTCATCGAGACAGAATAAGTCATCCACTTCAGACTGGAAATCTTGAATTTTTAAATCCTTCGAGTTTTCAACTTTCCACTTACTACCACAGACCAGCATTGTATCCTTTAATTATCTTCGAGGATTGCTTTTATGGTAGACCAGTGTCCTTTACTGGTGTTTGACTATCAGCAGCTCGTGAATGATCAGAGCATTTTGATGAGTCAGGTCTAGTACAAGACTTTGCATGCTACATGCAATCCAGATGCCAAAGCATAAGGTTTCTTGAGACAGTTACTTCTTTACTCATTTAAATGTAGGGCTCATTAAATAAGTAAGAGAAATTTTGTCTCTTTGGAAATAATCCTTTCTTGGATTCTTCCATATTGAATTTAATCAATATACAGTCTTTGTACTCTGATGTGGTGAATTGCAACATCTACTTTGCTTTTATCCCCATAAATACGTATTGCCAGTACGTGAGATGTGATTCCCAAATCTTATCATGGAAAATTGCGTGAAGAACACGCTTTCGTCTGTGCTTCTCTGATATTCTTATATCGTACTTGATGTGTAGATCATCATCTCGTTGTGTTACGAATTTAACTATGCTCCCACTAATCCATTTGCACATTTGGAATCCATATGCCTTTTGACAGATTCAACATCCTTGATTGATTTATCAAGTTGCATGTTCCATGATTGGAAAAAGTCATAGATTGACCTTTGGATTTGAATAGAGATCTTCTCATCAATTTTAAATTGTGAGATGCAGGATTCATATCCAATAGTCATAACTTTGGTAGTCAAAACCACATTTCTATGGCTAATAGTTTCGAAATGGATTTTGACGTAGCCAATGGTCAAATGGCATTTTCATTTGTCCTAGAAGGACTTTTGTATAATGACCTATCGCCATTAGGTGAGTCAAGCTTTCACTTTGAAACTTATGGCTTCATGCCACATCCTTTAGTCTCTTTGTAATCTTGGATTAGAATCCAATTTCTCAATTTCGTAAAATGGAATTTTGAGTTCCTTACGAATTTGATTAGATTACTAATTATTTGTGCATGGTTCGGTTCAGTAGGTTTCGGGGTTTACTCCCACTGTTTGTGGGAATGGGTCCAGTTCTTGGACTTCATCAAGTTCTATGACCTTTCTTATTTCCTTTGACAAGAGTTTGTCAACAGAGGAACAAGCTTCTTACGAGATACTTTCGTTTCCCGTTGTCGCAGAACAGGTATCCAATGGATTTCGTCGGATACCCCACAAACATTATATGAATCAGATCTACCATCTAATTTCTCATATAATGGTGTTTTGCTATGTCTCAGATGACATGGCGGTGTAAGAACTTACTTCGGAAAATACTAGACCAAGTACTTTTGAAGAGTTAGGGGAGGCTATCCCCTAATGTGAATACAGGAATTTAGCAGAATCAGTGTCGTTAATCGAACCAAATTTTATCAACAAAGTTTGATTCCTTCTTTGATTTGCTTCAGGGAGAATTCTATTCTCCTTTAGATAATCGAGGATTTAGTTGCTTATGTTTCAGCAAGTTTGATTAGATCAAATTGCTTTTGACATAATGCATCTAGTTATTTCATTTCCAAAACGTCTATTGAATTACTTCAATAGTTTCAGAATTGTACTTCTACAATGTACAAATATACTTTAACGATTGAAATCGTAAGTATATATGAAATAGTATCCTTTTGAACTAGTGCTTTTAGTTCTTAATCATTTTTTGAAATGTTTGGAATGCCTAGCAATCCTTTATTTCGGTTATTAATCCTTTAAGACAAGATTTGAAAGTTCGGAGTTTTATCTAAGTTCCTTATTTCAAGAACAGTAGACAAAAACCTTTCCTTCGAATCTTTCTTTAGGAAGAATGTCCAAAATAAACATTTCAGTGAGAACGATTATCTGGTCTTTCGATTCAGCATATAGTCTTCGAAGTTTTGATTTGTTTATCATTGTTTATTTCTATGTTTCAAAACATCAACATTTGTACAAAGTTAAATTGCTCTAATTAAACAAATTCCATTTCTCAATGGTAAAGCAATAAGGTTTTGTACAAAATTCGAAATAATACTCAAAATAAACTAAAACTAGAAACTTATGCTAATACGAAAAACTTCTTCTAGAAAGGAATGTCTAGGTTCAATACTTCCTTGACCCAGTCCCTGAATTCGATATCCCTCAACTTGTCCTGCACTGCACGCATCTTCCTTTCAAGGAATTTCCTCCTTGTAGGTGGAGAGGGAATAGTTTCATCCGCTGTAAACTCTTTTACAGAAATGAAAGTTTTATCAGATGTCTTACATCATAAAGATTTAACAAATGTATAATTTAAAAAATCATACCACAGTTAAGTCTATTCAGGAATTCCTTTTCATTGAGCTTTCCTATTTTCTTTTCGTGCTACACAGTGGGCAATTTTCTTCATGTAGACCAAGACCTTTTAGATGAGCTTGTTCATATTTGTCTAACAACTCATGCAATTGCTCTGTCTTAATATCAACAAGCAGAATTTCACAGTGTTGCATGAAATGAGTGAAGATGTCAGAAAGACCATGCGTGGTAATTTCTATCTCATCTTCGTGAATCACTTGGGCTCCAAACCCTTTGATTCGCTTGAACATCTTGGTTAAGTAAGAACAATATTCTCTAACATTCTTAAACTCAGCCATGGTCTTTCTTTGAAGATAATAGCACATCATAGCCCCCAAAGTATTTTCCCTTCTAACATTCATCAATACTCGTTTGAACGGAACAGTGGATGGTAAATGGCTAACAATAAAATAGACAACTATAAGCAGACAGGTTTAATATTAATACTTATAATTAACGAAATTTGGACTGTTTATCGAAACAATAACCCCTTCTAGTTTCGGGAAAAAAATCTATTTCCTAGTAGGTCTTGACGTCCCAGCAGCAATTAGTTGCACCCACGACTCGTGGCCATACAATTAATTCCCTAGGTAGGCATACTTATTGCCAATTGTGTCTACCACACAACCTTCAAGCTATTTTGCCTCGTTTTTCGCATTTATCTAGCATTGCTACATCATAAATGTTACTACGCGTTAAGTCTAACCCATTAATCATGATAAGCAACGGGCCCGGTCATGAATTCTCCGTAACTAGTTATCGGTCGATCTTCACGTCCCGACCAGTCCCTACCCTTGTCAAGTTTTATTAAAACTAGAATCAAGGAATTTCGTGCATTGCCCCTTTCTTCGACTCGGGTGCCAGACTCTGGATCACCTCTATCGATAAGTAGACAACATACACTAGTCCCTATTAATGGAAGGCTTGGATTTATAAAACTTCATTTTATATTTAACCCAATATGACTTAATATTTATTCGAGAGGGGAATTTTCGGTTTTTGAAAGTTTAAGGAAACTCTCCTCGAGATCTCACCGCTTTCAATTATGCTTTATCTTTTATTTACAATCTAGATTCTAGCGCGCATACACACAAGCAATCATAAATCGACTAATAAATAAAAGCCATACAAGCCTAGCATGCATACTACCACAATATGTTTTCGATCGGGAGCCTCCTATGCAGGCCATCATCGAGCCAATGATGTTGGCCCAATTGGTCAATCTATAGGGTTCTCCAAGGACCTATGCTATTACACAATGTACCATGCATATATGGCCTTCAATTCCTTTTGGGCTCCCACCTTGCTTGTAAACGGGCCTCCATCCTAAACTAGGAAAGCAGTAAAGCCCTATTCTATTACAAAGGCTCAAAGTGGCCCAAAAATAATAACAGGCTCGCAGGCCCAATAAAAACAATGCATTAAATTAAACCAATCACATCTAACCTAAGGTCAAGGCTCGGCGCGATCGAAAACCACGTAAACAGTTCACGTAGAGCAAGAAACATGCAAACAACTTTTACGTATTTCTTTCTTAATTTTAAAACTACCTTTTAAAACTAACTTCCTATGATTCTTGCTTTTTAGTCACTACTAATTATGACAAATAAATTCTCGGATAAATAAAACAAGTTTTCTGCCTCATATTAAGATTCTGATTTTTCAACTTTTGAAAATTGCATTTCGGCCCTTATACTTTTGGAAATTGCACTTTTGACCCCAAAACTTTTGAAAAGTTACAAAATACCCCCAAAACAATTTTCGGACAGAAGGACCAGAAAATAAAATTTTGAAATCCAGAAAATTTTCGAATTTTGCAAACAGACCCCTGAACTTTCGGAAATTACAAAATAGTCCTTGAATTTCCGGAAATTGCAAAACAGCCCAAAAACCCGTGCGATTGAAATTTCAGAAACAGTCCAGATTTTACAAAAATTTCCAGAAACAGAAAAATTAATTTTCAGCCCTAATTATTGCGATTTGCGATTTTGCATAAAAGTCCTGATTTTTCGAAAAACTATAAATTCGCCACAGATCTTAAAAGGCAATTTTACCCAATCATAGATCCAGTCATAACAAGCAAGAATCAATCGATAGAACATAATTATCATGCGTTCTCATACATACAATCAAGCATATACAGTGAAAACACATTATGTTCAGGCCTTTTCGTATAAAAACGTATGGAGTTGGCTCTGATACCACTGTTGGGATATTTCTAGATAGGGCTCGATTTGTCAATACAACAAAGTGCGGAATTTAAAATTTTTCGAGGTTCCTAATAGTCCCATAAATCTTTCTCCACAGTTTATTACACGAAAAGGTTGAATCAAACAATAAATTAAAAACAAGGGGGGTTAATCGCAATTTACCTCACCACGGAATTGTGGTGGTTTTCACCAGGTGTTTGGTTCGATCCACAGCTTGAGTGATCCATGTGTCTCACCTCCAAAGTTAGTCCACACCAATCGGATTGTAGTGACACCTACAAGTCTTAGGCTACGAACTAGATCTTGCAGGTTTGTCAGTAAAGGATTTCAGATCTGGATCTGGACTTGAGATCTGGATCAGGACTTGGAGATACAGATGGAAGAATCGACTCACAGGGCTTATGTGATCGAGCAGGGTTCGGCCAGGGCAGATCTGGTCGAGATTGGGTTCGGCCAAGATCAATTTGGGCGACTAGGGTTTGGGGCGAAACTATAAGGGGGCGATTTGTAATTAAAGATTTTTGTTCGAAAAATCTGATTTCCTTACTTGATTTTTCTCTCTCAATTTTCAGCAAAGTATTTTGTTTTCTCTCAAAAGTTTTTTTTGTCTTGGAGTGCAATTTAGTTGTTAATGAAGAGAAGAGGGAAGAGTATTTATAAGAGAAGAATCCTTCTCTTGATAGATATCTTCTTTCCTTTATCTATCAAATCTTCAAATCTTTAATTCCTTATCAACTTAGGAATGTGAGATTTGATAGATCTCTTCTTGCTTGTTCTTCAAGAATTAGAACTCTTCTTCCTTTAATCATCAAAATCGCCCCTATCCCCTATTTCAAGATAATTGCAAAATCAACCCATAATTTATTTCCTCTTCCAATTAATTAACTACTTTAATTAATTTCATAATTAATCAGATAACTCTAATTAATTAATTGAACATTAATCAATTAGATATCTAATTAATATTCTCCTATTCAATTAATACCATAATTCAATTACCTTGATTTAACAACTTTAAATCACTTGCTTTCCATCAAGACAGTCACCGTCCAATTGTATTGTGTATGACCCTCTGAGTTCACCATCAACTGGCAGCAGGCCCACGACGTTCGTGATTTAATTAACGAGCAATTAAATGCTCCGATCAATTAAACTACTTTTAATTGACCACTCCAGAATTAATTTCCTTATTAATTCAAGAGTACCCACACTTCATGGTCGATGTCTAGCCACAAGCCCATGAAGCCCAATTAAAGGTGAATTGATTATTGTGAACCTCACCTCTTATAATTGCCATGTACATACGGTCCTTCCACGACTGATTTCCCAATCGAGACCTAGGGTGTGTGAATTGATCGGCACCTCTAATTATCTCGATAACTATACTTTCTAATTTTCGACAATGATTCCAGTGTGACTGCCAAATTTGGAAACCCCTTCCAAATGCATCACTGACTATGGCCATAGATTTCTCGGAATCAATTATCTAAGAAACGTATAGGAAACTCTCTCATCTTATCAGGATGAGTCGATGGATCCTTTCTTAGTACTAACCACTCGCGTACATTCGTCTACGTACCCAACTTAGGCACTTTGTGGCCAGGCTACGTGACCAGCACCTAAATCTAAGTACGCACACTCGTGCACCGAATTCGCCCTAGCACCTCAAGTCTAAGGACTAAATCGTACACAATTATAAGCCTTGAGAAACATCCCATCACCGATATGCGACATGCGCTTCCACAATGGGTTTCTCTGTTCGGGTCGTTCGATGCGTTCAATCCTCCATTGAACCACCTACTCATATGCACTAGACTCAAATTCCTTGCTCATGAAACTCTACAAATTCACTCCATGTGAATCATGCATATTTGTACAAGTCTTTGCGATTCCTACGATACCCCGTCTCGTTCGGAATCTATGACTTGGAACGGTTTTAAGATCACGACCTTTGAGACTGTTTCGTGATTGCACTCAGTACTGAAGTGAATCGTCCCATAGTCTATTGTGACCTTAGGATTTCATCCAATCGCTTAGATAAGTTGGCGAGAGATGAAGATGGCCATTGTTCAGTTTCACGTACTATGAATGAACGGCGTATTAATTATAAACCATAAGAAAATAGTACTTCAACAAGCTAATTAATATTGGCTTGCTGGGCACTACTCTATCATCCACTTGCTACAATCTTGCCTTCCTTGCTGTCCCCAAAGGTAACTTTAGGATCATCCACAACAACAGCATCAGTCAATTCATGTATGTTTCCACACATGTGTCTTGAACATCCACTGTCCAAGTACCAGATTTTCTCTACTTTACTCCTACTCCTAATCCTAACCTACAAAACAAAATAAAATTGTTTTAGGTACCCTTATTGAGAGGGTCCTGAATGATTAGTTCCACATTTGACAACCCAAGATGATGAAGTCTTAGGCTTCTTAGGCTTCTGAGTTTCAACAGGAGTATGAACAAATTTGCCTTTACCACGTTCATCAGATTTGTCATATTGTTGATGATCATTATGATAAGGATAATGTTCAAATGCAGAGTAAGATGCATGATAAGGAGGATATGCATGCATTGGATGAGCAGGGTATGGTGCATAGTAAGTTGGAAATTGAGGTGCATGATACATAGGATGATATGCAGCAGGTTGCACATAATAAGACTCATTTCCATACCAAGCATTTTGATTTTTCTTATTTTTATGCTTCTTTGGTTTACTAGTTGCTTGCTCATTAACAGACGACTTAGTTTTACCACTGGTCTGTTTCAGTTTAGCTTTATCAGCAGACTTCTTAGGACTCTGCTGTTTGGGCTTACTAGTCTGTTTTCCTATACTAGGCTCTTTGCTCTTTTTAACCTTAGGAGATTTCTTCTCCTTTACCACTTTCTCAGGTGAAGCAGGTCTAGCAGTTTGAACATACAGAATGACCTTACTATTGTCAGCAGATATAAATTTCTCAGTATGGTTCAATTCTTGCTTATCCTGTTCTAAAGGCATCTTCTGTTTACTAGACATATGAGTGGATGCAACAGATGATTTCTCATGAGACTCAATGACTTTTTCAAGTTCCATGATTTTTCCTTTATAGACTTCACATTCAGCTTTCAGAGATTCATGTTCTTGCTCAAGCTGATTATATTCAGCTGATTCTCTTGGCTTTTCAGCTGTGAGTTTCAGTGAACTATTTTGCTGTTTTAGCAATATCATCTCTTCCTTAAGCTTTTTATATGCTTCAGCAATACCAGTATTGTTAAGCATCATTTGTTCAAATGAATTAAATAATTCATTATCAAGAGGAGTTACCTCATCATCCTCAGAGTTATCAGATTCCTTGGCCATCAGGCCGAGAAGAGCGGGGCTCTCTTCATCAGAAGACTCTTCATCAGAAGTGTCTGAATCTGAATCAGATGAGTAGACAGCAGCTAGCTTTTCTGCTTCAGCTACCAGCACCTTTCCTTTCTGATGCTTTCTTTCTTTTCTGATTCTCTTTTCTTCTTCCGTGTACTTCTCAGCTTTAGGATATGGACAATCTCTGATGAAATGTCCCAGTTTCCTGCAATTATAACACATCATTTTGGATTTATAAGAATCCTTATCCTGAGAAGAAGGGGTAGGGTTAGAAGTAGAAGCATTGTTATATTTGTTCTTCATTTTTCGTCTGTAGAACTTTTTGAAGTTGTTCATCAGGAATGCTACGTCTCCAGCAGTGTACTCCTTTTTATTGAGTAGTGTGGCTTCATCAGATGAGTCCACATCTTTGCTTTTGTGAGCTGGTCTTCTTGGATTTTCAGCAGCAACCAGTGCAGTTGTGGGACTTGAAGTTGAGGTTTCTTCAATACCCATTCTTGGCAGTTTATACTCATACGCCTTGAGTACGGAGAACAGCTCTGTAAGAGAAATCTTCCCCAGATCTCTTGATTCTTCCATGGCTGTCACCTTCATGTTGAACTTGGGAGGCAGGGCCTTCAGTACTCTGACGGTGATCTCCTTGTCAGTGAAGGTCTTTCCCAGCTTTAGAACTTCATTGAGGGTTCTGATGAATCTAGTGTCCATCTGATCAATAGTTTTTCAAGATTTCATTTTGAAGTTATCCAGCTTTTCCAAGGCAACACTGAGCTGATGCTCTTTGATGGCGTCGTTTCCTTCGCTCATGTCACGAACCTTATCCCACATCTCCTTTGCAGTTTTGCAATGTTTGACTTTATCAAACCGATCATTGTCCAGGGCTTTGGTCATGATGAAACGGCCAACTTTATCCAGATTGAACAGCTTTATTTCTTCGGCTATCATCTCTGTTAAATCCTTTTCCACCACTATTTCAGCTTCATCAACTATGATAGTCTTGGTGAATTTGAATGGACCTTTTATGATACATGTGTACATGTTATCATTGTAAGCAGCTAGGAAAATCTCCATTCTGATACAGTCCATTTTTCAAAAAGATGCTCTTTTGAAAAGTTTTAAAAACCTTTGAAAAACACTTGGATCAAGCTCGTTGATCAGGCAGCTGATTCTAATGAACCGCCTGCTCTGATACCACTTGTTGGTCCCAGGTGGTCAGATGAGGTTTAGAGGGGGGGGTGAATAAATCTCTTTAAAATTTTCTTCCAACTTTAACTTTAAAACTTTTCTTTAACTGTGAGCAGACTAAGCTGATCAGAGTAATAAGTTACAAGTCTGTTCGCGAACAAATCTTTGAACAGGTTTGATGACCACTAAACTGATAGTCACTTAGCTGATTTTGTTAAAATCAGTTTTAATACATAGAGTACTTGCAGCGGATTTTCAAAGTGTTTTTCACAAGTATCCTTAGTAGTTTGAAAAGTATTTCCCCAGTTTTATAAACTCCTTTTAAATCTTTTTCAAACAGTTAACTAAAGTGTTTTATGCAATCTTGAAATATGCAAGTAAAATGCAAATAAAAACACAAGTAATTTTTATAGTGGTTATATGGATTTGAATATCCTTTAATCCACTCTTCCAAGTCACAAAGATCTTGGGTTATACTAGAAACACAAAGTAACCAGTACACTCTGCTTACGCCTAACAACAAATGAACAGGCCGCAAGTTCGCAGTAAGAGATCACAAAGAAATCCTACTCTCTGAAGTAATATCACTCACAAAGATGGATATCTACTTCTCACAACACTCAATTTAACAAATTCACTCAGAAGATGTGTTTAGCTTTGTTCTTCAACTTCGCTTTTCGTCAACAAATGACTAAGCTGATGAGTGAGCTGTTCTTGAGACTTAAAGAGTTCTGCTTCGAAAATTCTCTCAGAGATTGTGTTGTTGTACTTCTCTTCGTCTCGTTCAGCTATTTATACTTGAGGTTTGAAAAATGTCCGTTGAAGAGAGACAAGATTCAAATTCCTCGAGTACTGGTCCTTAAAATTCGCGAACGGCTCTTTTGCAGTCTGTCCGTACTGTCAACAGTACTATTCTGCAGCCAGCATTAAATGTAGAATTAAATGCACCCAGCTGATGTGAAGCATTTCTTCAATCATTTGTCTTTAATAACCTTGTACTTCAGCATTTATTACTTCCAGGGGCATTTATTACCGTTGGGAAGACTTTATGATCCTTTCCACTTGACTAACGGAAATGCAAGTCTGATGGCGAACTAGGCTGATCTCAAACTTGAACAAATCTGATTTGAGTCGGCTGATCTTCATCAGTCTGATAACTTTCCTTCAGCAGACCAAAAGTCTTGGACCTTGAATTTTGACTCTTCTGATGTCTTCATTACTTGGTCAAAATTTCTTCAAAGGGATATCAGCTGAGTTGCTCCATACTTAGCCGATTTTGAAGTTTTGGAATATATCAAAACCTCCCTTTACTAATTGTCTTCAGTGTTCTTCATCTTCATCCTTATCCAACATCATGATTTTATGTTATTTGTAGTTGCTCCAGTAAATCACGCTGTAGAGAATTTCATATGCCCTCTCTTATTTTTTTGCTTAGTTTTGTATGATAGCTATTTTATTCACATTTCCCTTTTCTTGCAGAAACTTGGTATATGGGTGAATTTTCTGGGTGAATTTGTCGTTCCCAATCTTCATATTATATGTCATCCCCAATGTTTGGGTATATGGGGAATATGGCACCCCTTCCACATCAATTGACCCAGACTCCGGCACAGGCCCTATCTTCGCCTCATGCTCAATCTTCACCTCATGCCCAATCTCAGCCACAAGATTATACTCGACCCCTTTCTCAGCAGCCAAATGATCAAGATTCGATATGAATGTTTACATTTTTTTGGAATAATTTTACTTTAGTTTTCGATGTTAAGGTTTATATTGTTTGGTAACAATTTTACTTTAGTTTTATGATAATTTTGAACTGGATCTTTAGGTTTTTATTGAGCACTAATTGATTTATATATTTTATGTATGTGATTGTGGTATTGAATTGTTGGATTAATTGTGTAGTATTGAATTGTTGGAATGTTTGTGGTAGTGAATTGTTGGATTAATTGCGGTAAAACAATTCATTAATGAAAAATAATAATTCTTATTATTTTTAAAAAAAAATTGAAATTAATCAGCGATGGACGACGGAATGAAAATTTTGTCGCTGGTAGTACTAACAGCGACGAAAAATATCCGTCGCTAAAGTACTCCTAGCGACGGAAATGAAATCCTATCGTTTACTTACGCATTCGCGTTTACTTCTTTTTCTTCAGATACATGTATCCTATCGTTTGATGTTTAGCGTTGGTGTTGTCCATCTTTGAGATCTTGTTTGTCGGTCGTCGAGGGTCATCCTCATTGTTATCTTTTTTTTTTATTATGTTTTCTATTGTTTATGTATCAAGCAAGATTAATACTTAAGAGTGTATTTAATTAAAAAAAATTGTTATTGCGTGTTTTGCTCTTGTTTTGAATATTGTGAGCGCTCCTGCACATAGCATTGTTTCCGATTTTTATGTTCTCGTATTTGAACTATGATTTGAATTATTGTGTTGTTTTTAAAAAGGAAAGTTCTACTCAAAATTTGGTTGTGTTCACCGAATACGGACCAGGACTCGGGATGGGCCCATGTAGGACTCGACTCGGGAGCTCGGGCCATCACAAGTGGTATCAGAGCATAGACTTATAAGTCATGTCAAGGATCCTTGGAAGCCGTCTGTTGTGTCATGTCTTAACTATCTTTTTGAGTCCTTTCATGTATTTATTTTATGTTATTTATTTGTTTCTTATGTTGTGAGTGTGATAGGATGTCGAGCCAAGGTAATTGTCAGTCAAGCGCATGAGAAAGAGACATAGTCTTTGAAGTAGAGTTGGGGCCCTATAGACCCTATGCTGCCCCAAGTCGTGATGATTCATACCCTCGTCGCTAGGTCGAGAACGTGGTCACAACCTCGTCGAGTCTATCCGCTCTGTCCTAATCATGTGCGACTATCCCAATAATTTGGTGCATTAGTTGGAGGTTGGCACTGATCAGTAATCTCATGTTTAGGAGGCGAAAATTATGGGCCCAGTGATTGAAGATCTACTCAAAGTCACGAGGGCCCGAATGAAGGATTTTCAGCTCCTTAGGAATCATGGATTGCTCCAATCCAACACGATTCAAGATGGGTTGAGGGGTATTACCAATTCTCTTTTGGATGCTAGAGAGGAGCTGGGTGAGCAAAACTCGAAAGTGGAAGACCCTGTGGATTAGGCAACTACTATGGATGTTGAGGATCCCCCAGTTGGTGGCTGAGGAGACGGCATTTAAGATGACTTAGATTGAGAGCTCGTTTAGGACTTCTTTTACCTTGTTTGTTTTGAAACCATCTTGGCTCATTGAATGTTTTATCGTACTATGTGTCTGTTTTAATACATTATGATTTTGTCATGTTCGACAATATTTTGATCGATTGACGGTCTGCCATTATGCGAAAATTAGTTTAGTTTTGAATGATTTTCTTTTCGTCAAATATAGTAGGTTCGGTCTCGTTATGCAACGAGTTGTTCATCTTTGTTGTATGGTAGGAACTCACGGTGATAGTTGTACTAGTCGGTTGGTTCCCTCTAGCTAATTTGAGGGAGCACCGACTGTCCTACTAGTCCAACAAGCTGAGAGTTTCATTGCCGCTTTGGCAGAATTCACCCAAACTCTCGAAGGCACTGCACGAGCTGCGCCTCTACCACTTGCACCGGTAGCTTTGGCCCAGACCTTGGAACGTTTTCTTATGTTCCAACCGCCCCAATTTCTTGGAAAGCTTGACAATCAAAATGTTGAAGTGTGGTTGGCCGAGATTGAGTATATCTTCAGAGTCATGGATTGATCGAACATTCCAAAAATTTCATTGGCCACTTACTGTTTGAAAGATGTTGCTAAGGCCTGGTGGAAAACGAAGGAAATAGTTTGGTAGGTTCGGTCTCGTTATGCAACGAGTTGTTCGTCCTTGTTGTATGGTAGGAACTCACGGTGATAGTTGTACTAGTCGGTTGGTTCCCTCTAGCTAATTTGAGGGAGCACCGACTGTCCTATTAGTCGAACAAGCTGAGAGTTTCATTGCCACTTTGGCAGAATTCAACCAAACTCTCCAAGGCACTGCACGAGCTGCGCCTCTACCACTTGCACCGGTAGCTTTGGCCCAGACCTTGGAACGTTTTCTTATGTTCCAACCACCCCAATTTCTTGGAAAGCTTGACAATCAAAATGTTGAAGTGTGGTTGGCCGATATTGAGTATATCTTCAGAGTCATGGATTGATCGAACATTCCAAAAATTTCATTGGCCACTTATTGTTTGAAAGATGTTGCTAAGGCCTGGTGGAAAACGAAGGAAATAGTTTGGAGCAGAATCAAAACGAGAGGACCTGGGAGAACTTTGTTAATGATTTTATCGATAAGTATGTGCCGCCTATTATTAGGGAACTACGTGAAAAACAATTTAATACTCTGAAGCAACATAATATATTGTGATGGAGTTTGAGGTTGTCTATTCCCGGCTAGTTCATTATGCTCCCCACCTGATGATCGGATGAACCTTGTCGCACCCTCCAATTTATCAAGTGTTTGAGGCCTGAACTGATAGAATAGTGACCAGCAAGCCAGTTCAATTAGCTTGTAATAGGTCTATTCTGTAAGAAACAATCTTTTGATTTTATAATAATACGCGCGTTTATTTATATGAGTATAAGGATAAACAATGGCCAACTTCATCTCTCGAATACATTTAAGCGATTGGATGAAACCCTTAGATTACATTTGACTATGGGACGATTCACTTCAGTACTGAGTGCAATCATGAAACAGTCTCAAAGGTCGTAATCTTAAAACTGTTCCAAGTCATAGATTCCGAACGAGACGGGGTATCGTAGGAATCGCCAAGACTTGTACAAGTATGCATGATTCACATGGAGTGAATTTGTAGCGTTTCATGAGCAAGGCATTTGAGGCCAGTGCATACGAGTAGATGGTTCAATGGAGGATTGAATGCATCTAACGACCCGAACAGAGAAACCCATTGTGGAAGCGCATGACGCATATCGGTGATGGGATGTTTCTCAAGGATTATAATAGTGTACGATTTAGTCCTTTGACTTGAGGTACTAGGGCGAATTCGGTGCATGGAAGTGCGAACTTAGATCTAGGTATAGGCCACGTAGCTTGGTCATAACATGCCTAGGTTGGGTGCGTATGGACATGTACGCGAGTGGTTAGTACCGATATGGAATCTATTGACTCATTGTAAAGGGTGAGAGAATTTCCTATACGATTCTTAGATAATATATCCAAGGAATCTGCGGCCGCAGTCGGTGACGGATTTGGAAAGGGGGTTTCCAAATTTAGAAGGTCACAATGGAATATTATCCTGAATTAGAAAGTATAGTTATCGAGACAAATTTAGAGGTGCCGATCAATTCACACACCCTAAGTCTTGATCGGGAATATTAGTAGATAGAAGGACCGTATGTACATGGTAATTATATGAGACGAGGTTCACAAGTATCAATTCACCTGAAGTTGGGCTTCATGGGCTTGTGGCTAGACATCGACCATGAAGTGTAGGTACTCCTGAGTTAATAGAAGAATTGATTCTAGGAGTGGTCAATTAAAGGTTGTTTAATTGACCGGAGCAATTTATTGTTCATAAATTAAATCACGAGGAATTCGTGGGCCTGCTGCCAATTGATGGTGAACCCAGAGGGTCACACACAATACAATTGGACGGTGACTGTTGAAAAGGATACAAAAGGAATTAATTGATTTAAAGAAAATTAAATCAATTAAATGAATTAAAAGTATTTAATTCAAGTGGGAGATTAATTAATTGGCTAACTTGATTAATTAAATACATAATTGAGTTGCTAATTAATTATATAAAACAAATAATGATTTAATTGGACTGGGCATTTAATTAAGTAATTAATTAAATGAAAAGGCTTGCAAGACATGGGCCTTTAATTAAAAGCCCATAAGAAGTCTTGCAAAACCTAGGTCAAGAGGGAGTCTATAAAAGGGGTTCTACTTGAGCTCAAAAAGTGAACACCCTAAGAAGAAAACCCTAGCCTCTCCTCTCAACCCTAGCCGCCGGCCCCTTGTGCTAGAAACCCTAGCCGCCGCCGCCACCTAGAGACGCCGCCACCTGCTGCCGTGGGCTGCTCTAGTGCCGCCACCCCTCTCCCTTTGTTCCTCTGTGTTAGATCTTGACCTGTCAAGAGAATCTACACAATCCTGCTTCGACAAACCTCCTGGATCCAGTTCTGAGCTTAAGATCTTGAGGTGTTGCCAGAATCCGATTGGTGTGGACTAACTTTGGAGGTGAGACGCTTGGATCATTTCTGTGAACCAGATCCAAATCAGATCCAGAACTGAAGGTTTCCACCACCTTGCCTGTGGTGAGGTATATCGCAAAAACCCCCCTTGTTTAATTACTATGTGTGTTTTTGTTCTTGCTTGCGTATAATTAATATGGAGAATCAATATGGGACCTTGGGTGCTTCGAAAAATTTTAAATTCCGCACTGTCGTTGTTCTGACAATCGAGGCATCCCAACCACTATCCCAACTGTGGTATCAAAGCCAGGTTCATTATTATTATACGAAAAGCCTGAACATAATGTGTTTTCACCGTATATGTTTAATTATGTATATGTAAGCACGTGATAATTATGTTCTGTAAGTTGATTCTTACTTGTTATGACTGGATCTATGATTGGGTAAAACTGCATTTTTAGATCTGTGCCGTTTTTATAGTTTTTTTGAAACTTCAGGACTTTTATGCAAAAAATCGAGATTAGGGTTTTTGTGGGCTGAAAAATTCGAATTTTTGAAATCTGGAAATTTCAAAATCATGGACTGTTTTTGCAAATCTGGTCGCACGGGTTTTGGGGTCAATTTGTAATTTCCGAAAACTTTGGGGCTGTTTTGCAATTACCGAAACTTGAGGGGTCAATTTAAAAAATTGAAAATTTTCAGAATTGAAAATATTATTTTTCGGTATCTGCCCAAATCTGCCCAGGGGTGTTTTTGTAACTTTTTAAAAGTTTTGGGGTCAAAGTGCAATTTTCGAAAGTTGAGGGGCGAAAATGCAATTTTCAAAAGTTGAAAAACAGAATCTGATTTTGAGCAGAAAATTTATTTTTGTTTACCGAATATTCATTATGTCATAATTAGTAGTGACTAAAAAGTAAGAATCATAGGAAGTTAATTTTAAAAGGTAGTTTTAAAATTAAGAAAGAAATAGGTAAAGGATGTTTGCTTGTTTCTTGCTCTATGTGAATTGTTTACGTGGTTTTCGATCGAGCCGAGCCTTAACCTTAGGTTAGATGTGATTGGTTTAATTTATTGTTTGGTTTTTATTGGGCCTGCGAGCCTATTATGTTTTTGGGCCACTTTGAGCCTTTGTAATAGAATAGGGCTTTATTGCTTTCCTAGATTAGGATGGAGGCCCGTTTACAAGCAAGGTGGGAGCCCAAGAAGATATGAAGGCCATGTATGCATGGTACATTGTGTAATGGCATAGGCCCATTTACAAACCCTTTAGATTGACCAATATGGCCAACATCATTGGCTCGATGATGGCCCACATAGGAGGCTCCCGATCGAGAACATATTGTGGTAGTATGCATGTTAGGCTTGTATGGCTTTTATTTATTTTGTCGATTTATATTTAGCTTGTATGAGATGCGCGCTAGAATCTAGATCGTAATAAAAGGTAAAGCATAACTGAATCGGTGAGATCTCGAGGAGAGTTAGTATAACTTTCAAAACCAGAAATTCCCCTCTCGAACTAAATATTAAGTCATATTGGATTAAAATAAAATGAAGTATTTATATAAATCCAAGCCTTCCATCAATAGGGACTAGCGTATGTTGTCTACTTATCGATAGAGGTGATCCAGAGTCTGGCACCCGAGTCGAAGAAAGGGACAATACGTGAAATTCCTTGACTCCTGTTTTTAATTAAACACGACAAGGGTGAGGATTGGTCGGGATGTGAGGATCGACCGATAACTAGTTACGGAGAACTCATGACCGGGCACGTTGCTCATCAGGATTGATGGGTTAGACTTAACGATTAGTAACACTTATGATGTAGCAGTGCTAGATAAGTGCGAAAACCGAGGCAAAATAACTTGAAGGTTGTGGAGTAACACAATTGGTAAAAAGTATACCTGCCTGGAGAATTGGTTGTATGGCCACGAGTCGTGGGTGCAATTAATTGCTGCTGGGACGTCAAGACCTTCTAGGAATTAAATTTCCCGAGCAATCAAAGGGGTGATTGTTTTGATAAAATAGTGGGAGAACTTTTTCGAAAACAAGTCCAAAATTTGATAATTATAAGTGTTAGACATAAGATCAGTTAGATAAATGTTGTCTTCTTTCCATTTGTAGATATTAAGTACAATGTCTAAGAATCCATTATCTGTTATCCTCGACGCAAACAAGTTGAATGGCTCAAACTTCGTTGACTGGCTGAGAAATCTCAGAATTGTCCTCGACTCCGAGCGACGAAGCTATGTGCTCGACACACCCATGCCTGCTGCACCCGCAGCACGAGCTAGTGAGGAACAACGAACCGCCCATGCTAAAAGGGTTGATGATGATCTTCAGGTTCGATGTCTCATGCTAGCCTCGATGTCGAATGAACTGCAGAAACAGCATGCTGCTATGCCGCTTGCTAGAGAGATACTTCTCCACCTCCAGCAGATGTTTGGAGAGAGGTCTCGTACCGAAAGGTTCGCGACCACTAAGGAGTTGTTTCATCTCAAGATGGCTGAGGGAAGCAGTGTCAAGGATCACTGTCTGCGTTTCATCAACCTGGTTGAAAAACTGGGGCGATTGGACGTGGATTTGCACTCTGATCTTAGCACTGACCTCCTTCTCCATACGCTGCCCCGTTCTTTTGACCAGTTCGTGTTGAACTTCAACATGGAGGATAGAACCCTCTCTCTTCACGAACTGACCAATTTGTTGGTAACGGCAGAATCGACTCTCAAGAAAGAGAAGTCGGTAATGATTGCACACCAATCGAAGGCTGCAAAGCCCAAGAGAGGTAGGAAGAAGAAGAAGGTATTTTCTTCGAAGGCAGTCACAAAGGTGGTTGAAAAGAAGCGCAAGAGCCCGGAAGACGAATGTTTCCACTGCAAGAAAGCAGGGCACTGGAAAAGGAATTGCCCAGACTACATAAAGATGAAATTGGTAGCCAAAGGTATTTTCTTGGTTGAAGTTAATATTTCTATTAACTGTGCATCGTGGGTGTTAGACACCGCGGCAGGTTCTCATATCTGCAATGATTTGCAGGTGATGGGAGCAGTAAGATACCTGAAGCCCGTGGATAGAATCCTGCGTTTTGGAAACGGAGCTAGGATCGCCGCTGAGGCTATTGGGGACGTCGAATTGGTTTTAGGAAATTTTACTTTAATTTTAAGGGATTGTCTGTACGTACCAAACATTATTAAGAACATCATTTCTATACCTGTGTTGGATATTGATGGTTTTAATTTTTCCATTGAAAATGGAGCTTTTTGCATATTTAAAGGTGGTTTAATGTATGCTCGTGGTACTTTGATAGATGGTCTGTATTCCCTAGAACCTACAAATTCCGACGTCATGCACATTCAATCTAGAAAAAGAAAATATGATAATCAAACTCCACAACTTTGGCACGCTAGACTTGGACATATTTCCAAGAGTAGGATTCAAAAGCTGGTTTCCTCTAAGGCTCTTGAAATAAAGAACTTGGATGAACTCCCAACTTGCGAGTCTTGTCTCAAAGGAAAGATGACCAAATCACCCTTCACCGGGAATCCTGAGCGAACCAAGCAAACATTGGATTTAATCCATACTGACGTTTGTGGACCATTGAGTGTCAATGCGAGAGGAGAATTCTCTTACTTCGTAACATTCACCGACGATTTTAGTCGTTATAGATATGTGTATCTTATGAAACACAAATCCGAAACTTTTGAGAAATTCAAAGAGTTTCGAATGGAAGTTGAGAATCAACTTGGACATAGTATTAAAGCACTTCGTTCTGATAGAGGTGGTGAGTACTTAAGCCAAGAATTCCTTGATTATCTAAAAGAGAATGGAATTCTCGCCCAGCGAACTCCCCCTAGGACGCCCCAACTCAATGGAGTGTCCGAGCGGAGGAACCGAACATTGTTAGACATGGTTTGTTCCATGATGAGCTTCGCTGACCTTCCCTTTTTGTTTTGGGGCTTAGCCCTATTAACTGCATCGAAGATACTAAACATAGTACCTTCGAAGTCAGTGCCAACAACACCGCACCAAGTATGGTATGGTAAAGCACCCGTGTATTCGTATCTACGAGTATGGGGATCTCCAGCGTATGTAAAGAACAAAAAGGGAGATAAGCTAGATAGTAGATCTAGTTTGTGCAAATTTGTGGGGTATCCAAAGGAATCCATTGGATACCTGTTCTTCGATCCTAAAGAACGTAATACGTTCGTATCTAGGAACGCCCACTTCTTGGAAGAGGATTTCCTCACCAACCGAAATGGGACAATCGTAGAACTTGATGAAGTCCAAGAATCGGATCCATCCCCACAAACAGTGGGAGCTGAACCAGAATTTATTGAACCTACTAGTACACCTACTCTTCGAAGGTCTGATCGAATTCGTAAGGAGCCAGAGCGATTTGGCTTCATTCACGAAAACGGAAAAGGTGATAATGATCCAAGGACCTATCAAGAAGCGATGTTAGACATAGACTCGGGTGCGTGGCTCGAAGCCATGCAATCCGAAATGGATTCCATGCATTCCAACAAGGTTTGGACCTTGGTTGATCCACCTGAGGGAACTATCCCTGTAGGATGCAAATGGATCTTCAAGCGCAAGCTTGGAATGAATGGAGAGGTATTAACTCATAAAGCTTGCTTAGTGGCGAAAGGGTATTCTCAAAGGCCTGGAATAGACTATGAGGAAACCTTCTCTCCCGTGGCGATGTCGAAATCCATTCGGATACTACTTGTCATAGCCGCGTGGCATGACTACGAAATATGGCAAATGGACGTAAAGACCGCCTTTCTCAATGGAGACATTGACAAGGAGATCTTTATGCAACAACCTGAAGGTTTTGCGTCCAAAGGAAGTGAGCACAAATTGTGTAAACTTCAAAGGTCAATCTATGGCCTCAAACAGGCATCCCGAACCTGGAACATACGATTTGATGAGACAGTCAAAGCATTTGGCTTCATCAAAAACGTATATGAACCTTGTGTGTACAAGAAGAATAGTGGGAGCTCGATACAATTCATTGTTTTGTACGTCGATCGGAGACGATATCAAGATGTTAGCGCATACTAAAGCGTGGTTATCCGCGCAGTTTTCCATGAAAGATATGGGAGACGCATCTTACGTATTGGGAATACGTATCTATAGGGATAGATCGAAGAAGATGATAGGACTCTCCCAATCTCAGTACATCAACACTATTTTGAAGAGATTCAAAATGGAAGAATCCAAGAGAGGATTGCTTCCAATGAGACATGATATCTCTCTTTCTAAGTTTATGTGCCCTACAACTGACGAAGAAAAGACGAGAATGTCTCTCATACCTTATGCCTCTGCTATAGGGAGTATAATGTATGCGATGTTGTGTACTCGACCAGACATAGCACACGCTCTAAGTGTAACGAGCCGCTATCAGTCAAATCCTGGCGAAGAGCACTGGACTGCCGTAAAAGCAATCCTAAAGTACCTGCGAAGGACTAAGGATATGTTTTTGGTCTACGGTGGTAGTGGAGAACTGAAACTTGAAGGATTCACTTATTCGAGTTTCCAGTCTGACGTGGATGACTTCAAATCCAACTCTGGATACATATTCCGCATCAATGGAGGAGCGGTCAGTTGGAAAAGCTGTAAACAGTCTACCACTGCCGACTCAACCACAGAAGCAGAATATATCGCAGTATCAGATGCGGCAAAAGAAAGTGTATGGATGAAAAACTTCATCCAAGAACTGGATGTTGTTCCTAGCATTGTTGAACCTGTAGTCGTCTTCTGTGACAACAACGGGGCGAGAGCTCAAGCAAAGGAGCCGAGATCACACCATCAATCCAAACACGTACAGAGGAAATACCATGTGATCAGGGAGATCATTGGTAGAGGAGACATGCACATGGAGTATGTCAAATCGGAAGACAACGTAGCTGACCCACTAACTAAGCCACTTTCACAAAAGGCGTTCGATAGTCATCTAAAGAAGATGGGTCTTAGAACCATAGGTGAATGGCTTTAGGGCAAGTGGGAGATTGATAGAATAGTGCCCAGCAAGCCAGTTCAATTAGCTTGTAATAGGTCTATTCTGTAAGAAACAATCTTTTGATTTTATAATAATACGCGCGTTTATTTATATGAGTATAAGGATAAACAATGGCCAACTGCATCTCTCGAATACATTTAAGCGATCGGATGAAACCCTTAGATTACATTTGACTATGGGACGATTCACTTCAGTACTGAGTGCAATCATGAAACAGTCTCAACGGTCGTAATCTTAAAACTGTTCCAAGTCATAGATTCCGAACGAGATGGGGTATCGTAGGAATCTCCAAGACTTTTACAAGTATGCATGATTCACATGGAGTGAATTTGTAGCGTTTCATGAGCAAGGCATTTGAGGCCAGTGCATACGAGTAGGTGGTTCAATGGAGGATTGAATGCATCGAACGACCCGAACAGAGAAACCCATTGTGGAAGCGCATTACGCATATCGGTGATGGGATGTTTCTCAAGGATTATAATAGTGTATGATTTAGTCCTTTGACTTGAGGTACTAGGGCGAATTCGGTGCATGGAAGTGCGTACATAGATCTAGGTATAGGCCACGTAGCTTGGTCATAACATGCCTAGGTTGGGTGCGTATGGACATGTACGCGAGTGGTTAGTACCGATATGGAATCTATTGACTCACTGTAATGGGTGAGAGAATTTCCTATACGATTCTTAGATAATATATCTAAGGAATCTGCCGCCGCAGTCGGTGACGGATTTGGAAAGGGGGTTTCCAAATTTAGAAGGTCACAATGGAATATTATCCTGAATTAGAAAGTATAGTTATCGAGACAAATTTAGAGGTGCCGATCAATTCACACACCCTAAGTCTTGATCGGGAATATTAGTCGATAGAAGGACCGTATGTACATGGTAATTATATGAGACGAGGTTCACAAGTATCAATTCACCTGAAGTTGGGCTTCATGGGCTTGTGGCTAGACATCGACCATGAAGAGCAGGTACTCCTGAGTTAATAGAAGAATTGATTCTAGGAGTGGTCAATTAAAGGTTGTTTAATTGACCGGAGCAATTTATTGTTCATAAATTAAATCACGAGGAATTCGTGGGCCTGCTGCCAATTGATGGTGAACCCAGAGGGTCACACACAATACAATTGGACGGTGACTGTTGAAAAGGATACAAAAGGAATTAATTGATTTAAAGGTAATTAAATCAATTAAATGAATTGAAAGTATTTAATTCAAGTGGGAGATTAATTAATTGGCTAACTTGATTAATTAAATACTTAATTGAGTTGCTAATTAATTATATAAAAGAAATAATGATTTAATTGGACTGGGCATTTAATTAAGTAATTAATTAAATAATAAGGCTTGCAATACATGGGCCTTTAATTAAAAGCCCATAAGAAGTCTTGCAAAACCTAGGTCAAGAGGGAGTCTATAAAAGGGGTTCTACTTGAGCTCAAAAAGTGAACACCCTAAGAAGAAAACCCTAGCCTCTCCTCTCAACCCTAGCCGCCGCCCCCTTGTGCTAGAAACCCTAGCCGCCGCCGCCACCTAGAGACGCCGCCACCTGCTGCCGTGGGCTGCTCTAGTGCCGCCACCCATCTCCCTTTGTTCCTCTGTGTTAGATCTTGACCTGTCAAGAGAATCTACACAATCCTGCTTCGACAAACCTCCTGAATCCAGTTCTGAGCCTAAGATCTTGAGGTGTTGACTTTGGAGGTGAGACGCTTGGATCACTTATGTGAACCAGATCCAAATCAGATCCAGAACTGAAGGTTTCCACCACCTTGCCTGTGGTGTGGTATATCGCAAAAACCCCCCTTGTTTAATCACTATGTGTGTTTTTGTTCTTGCTTGCGTATAATTAATATGGAGAATCAATATGGGACCTTGGGTGCTTCGAAAAATTTTAAATTCCGCACTGTCGTTGTTCTGACAATCGAGGCATCCCAACCACTATCCCAACATGAACTCCAACGAACCCTTCTCTCCCACAACATAACCTCTTTTATCGAAGTAGTTGGGAGGGCCACTTGGATTGAGAATGGCCCGATTGAGTTCAAACTATAGAAGTCGACACCTTCGCAACCAAATTGGCATATTGGAAGAGTTTCAGGCAAGGCACCAAGGTTTGGAAATTCAAGCTCGAAAATCTGAACAATTGTCACCAATTCAATTAACTACAAAGATATTGTCCCAAGGCGCCATCTGCACCTGCTCCAGCTAGCAAAGGACTATCACTGGCAACAAAAAGTGCAAAACTCTCAGGCGAACCTTTACAATGGAAAGGGAGCGACAGACGGAGCCTAAACTATGGTGCTATGGAAGGTATACAATTTTGTTTTAATATCAATTGGATAAGGGGCATCGCATTCTTTCATGTCATTGTGTTATGGATCTATGTTATTGAGTATGGTCTAATGAGTTTCATATAAGTTAGAATTTTGTCCTCAGTTAGGAATCTCGTTTATAACGAGTTCAACTATCAAGAAATGAGAAGTTAAGATCAAGATCAGGATAAGGAATGTTTCTTGCCAATCTGATCCCATTCCTGATTATCAATTGTGATATAAGGATGGATCAGATGTCTAACTTAACATATCATCATAAGAAGTTATTTTTACCCTGAACTTTTCGAACTCCTTGAACGAAATTGGGGATCAAATCCTTTTAAGGATGGAGGATTGTAATTCCTCGTAAATTTTAAATATTTTAAGATAAAGATATTGAATTTTTAAATCTATTTTGTGTGATTCATTTCATATAGTATTTCTTTAAGATTTAACGTACACTTAAATTTTTTGAGCGCAAAACTAGAATTTGAAGATGATTTGGAAGGTAATTAAAACCTTGTGAAAGTTTTAGAAAAGTTTATAGTTGGGTTTGATCGCACATTTTATTTTTATTTTCACGCAAAATTGCAGTTTCTTAAAAATGAAAAATGCAAATTTGCTTGAAACGTTGAAAAGACTGCAGAGAGCAACTAACTTCTCTCCTAGGGCTGCTATGCTAGCCTATTGTTAGCCCTTGTGGAGAAAAACTCTCCACCCAAGTTTTCTTCAACAGGTGAGCTTGAGAGGTGATAAATTATTATTTTCTCCTCCCAAAGCCTATGAATTATCCAATTAAATATGATTTTCAGATTTAGTAGTGTGGGTTTTGTACTTACTCTTGAGTAGTAGTATTAGAGAGATAGAAAGTTCTTTTGAAAGGAGAAAAAACCATAACCGTCATCGTGATGCCGCCACGGTTGCAATCCTCCGCCCCCACCACCACCAAAGTCAAGGGCAGGGTGCTTGGAGAAAGAAATCAATTATTCAACCTTTAGGTCCTTTTTGGTGTTTTTATTAGTTTATGTAGAAAATACTACAAATCCTAATTTCCCCTTTTTAAAACTTCTTGAATCCTAGATCTAAAGTTTCAATTTTCAGATTCGAGTTTTGAAGTTTTGATTTTCTTATGTGAGAGAGTTAATTTTTGGACTTTATTAAAGACCTAAGTTCGAGTTTCAAACTTGTATTTAAAGAAGCACATTTTTATAAAATGTCTTGATAGTTCGGTTTTTATGTTTTAGTTGTGAATGGTGATTGAACAATGTTATGAAAATATAAAAATCACATAGTAAAAGGGAGAGGGGTGCAATTTTTGGTGAGATGGCCGGAGCCACACCACTGTTGGTAGGAAGTCGACCAGCCTTGGCCGTTGCTAGTGCAGCAAGCCGTTTGTGCTTGTTGCACACAGCAGCAAGCCATTAGGCATGTTGTCTTGCAACAGGCCAAGGTATGTTGGATTTGCTACAAAGAACTTGCAACAGGCCACTAGGCCTTGTTAATTGACAGTCCACATTAAAAAAAAAAAAAAATTTAAACTTTAATATATAAAATTATTATTAGAAATAAAATGAGAAAATATGGAAAAGCCATTGAACATAAATTTATTAAGTATTTAAATTAATCTACTTTTAAGATAATAAAGTAATAAATTTTATAAGTAAACAATTAGTCTTAAAGAAAATAAAATAAGCTTAAATTAATTTTTAAATTATTCTCAATAAGAATAAATATTTAAAAATTATTTTAAATTCAAAAAGATAAAAATAAAAAATATTTCGAAATAAAATTAAACAATATTAAATAATAATTTTCTGAAAAATAAATAATAAACCCATTTTTCCGAATAATAAAATATTCAATAAATATTTTCCAAAAATAAATATATTACTAAATAATTTTGAAAAAAAAGAGGGGTAAATAAAATAAAAGATTTTTTTCGAAAAAGAAATCTAATTAATTTTCTAAATAAAAATAAGGTTAAATAATAATAAATTATGTAACCTTATTTTTGGAGAAAATGCATATATGGCCACATGAGGAAAGAGCGAACAAGCCAAACAAAAGGGAGAGGCAAATGATAAGATACCTGACCAACTTGACATAAAGAAGGAATCTAAGTGTTTTTTTTTTTTTTTTTTTTGTGAAAAGAAGGGACACATGAAAAAGGATTTCGTCAAATCTAAGGCTTGACTAGTCTAAACCAAATGAAGTCAATGGAGAGTGAGATGTTGGAAAATATTAAGTTAATGAAGTAACTTGGACATAGTTTAAGTGGGACTCATTTTGAGAAAAGTGTCTGATCTTTACACAATTATATTCTACTCCATGAGTTTATTAAAACGGTATATCGTATGTCCAAATTGGAGTTCAGGTGAATGAGAAACTGACACTGAAAGATCACCTCTTGAAATGGAATTGAAAGAAATGCAATTGGCTTATATCCACATTGAAAGTGGGATGAAAAAACCTGAGGTTTATATATGAATTTGCAATGTAGTGGTGTAACTACTTAGCTACAAAAAGTCTATTCCCTTGCGCGCAGGGAGGAAGGGGTGCAAATCATGGATCGAAATTTGCTTCAGAACTTCAAGACTTGTGCGTGCTGGCGACCTGCGGACACAAATGCAGCCCAATTTGAAGACTTTCGGACAGGCTCAAATTTTGCATTTTCTTCGGCCATTAAAGGAAAAAAATAAAAGACCTTTTGAATTTTGTAACTTAAGGCTTTTAATTTTTTTCAAAATTGTGTAACCTCCAAATTTAAGGAGTTGTAACTCCCGAAATGGAAATCTCCACTAATTTTCTTGTTCCGATTTTGCCCACATTCGTTCCTATAAATAGCGGCTCCCTTAATCATGTTTTTCACACAAAACAATTATCTTCTTCTTCATTATGAGTTCTATGAAGTTTAAGTTCAATTAGTAAAGGCTTGGTGCAAAACTTCATTGCTAGTATTGTATCCTGGGAGATGGACGTTCAAGTGACCTTGAGCACGAACCTGAAGGGTAATGGAGTGAATTTGTCTTAAGGACACTGTATTTTCACACAGGCCTCGTTTTGGATAATTTTTCGTTAATTATGTTTTATGTTTCTGTCCAGATTATATTCATCTTAATTGTTATATCGTCTCTTGTATTTCAATCCAAGTCGTTATTCAATTTTCCTTTTACATATATATTATGCTACAATCTTAAGACAAACTTATTTACGTAAAAGTAGAACACGTTGATAAAAATGGTTTCATAAACTGTTTACGGAACTAATCCTTTTTGGACAGGAAAAAAAATTGTTTCGAATTCGAAAATTAGTTTCCAGATTTTTTGAAATTGTTAGTAATGTTATCAAGAAATTCCGAACACTACAAATTTGTGAAAAAATATTTAGAGGTAGTGAAAACTTGGAACAATATCTCGTTTATAATATTTTCAAAATTGTCACAAATTTTTGGTACTTAAAATTGTTTAGAAAATTTGTATGGTTATATATCTATCTTGGGATAGAAAAATTATTTGCAAGATTTGGAATTTTTTTAAAATTTTTTTTGTGTCAAATCTTGTTTAGGCACTATCTAAAATTTCTGAATTTCCTTCAAGGATTTTGACCGTTTTCTTTTGGTTTCAGAAATGGCAACCGAATCAAACATTAATGCGGTGGTCACTGAGAACTCATTTGGAGCTCCAGTACCAAACCAAGTTGTGGCACCTCTGAGCCGAGCTGGAGTTGTGGCACCTCTGAGCCAAGCTGAAAAGCTGGAGAAATTCAACGGGTTGAATTTTAAAAGATGGCAACAAAAGATGATGTTCTACCTGACAACCTTGCGCCTGTCAAGGATTTAACCGAGGATCCACCCAAGAAAGATGGTGAGCAAGACACTGCTTATCTAATGGCTTTTGATGAATGAATCACTTTAACTATCTTTGTCGTCACTATGTTATGAATGGCTTAAGTGATTCGCTATACGATGTGTATACAGATACAAAGACTTCAAGGAATTGTGGGAAGCATTGGACCAGAAATATAGAACTGAAGATGTCGGTACCAAGAAATTCGTCATGGGTCGTTTTTGGACTACAAGATGGTGGATTCCAAACCACTTATGGCCCAAGTGCAAGAATTTCAGTTGATTCTTCATGAAATTCAGGCTGAAAAGATGGAGCTCAGTGAAACCTTATAGGTGACTTGTGTTGAAAAGTTACCCCCCTTCATGGAAGGATTTCAAAAATTACCTGAAGCACAAGCAAAACAAAATGAGCATGGAGGATCTTGTTGTTAGGCTTTGTATTGAAGAGGAAATCTGAAAAAAGAGGGCTTATGTCTGGTGAGCTTAAGGCCAATGTGGTGGAGCATGGTCAAAATTCAAAGAATAAGAAGAATAAAAAATGATATAAAATGGGTCCAAGTGGTGGTATTTCCATTAATAAGTCTCAAGGAATGTGCTTTAATTGTGACAAAATGGGTCACGTATCGGCAGCTTGCAGGCTACCGAAAAAGAAGAAACCTAATGAAATCAATGTTATTGAAAACGGTAATGATGTGGACCTTTGTGCTGTGGTTTCTGATGTGAACATGGTTGACTCTAATCCGAAAGAGTGATGGATAGATATAGGGGCTACAAAGCATGTGTGCTCTGACAGGGAAGTGATTACCACTTTTGAGCCGAACCAGAATGAGAAAAAGTGTTCATGGGAAACTCGGATACGTCAGCTATAGAAGGCAAAGGGAATGTAATTCTCAAAATGACCTCTGGGAAGAAGCTGACTTTGAAGGATGTCCTCTATGTGCCAGATATCCACAAGAATCTGGTGTCTAGGACGATGCTGAACAAGCATGGTTTCTGCCTTGTTTTTTAATCTGACAAATTTATTTTGACTAAGAGTGGTATTTTTGTTGGAAAGGAATATGAATGTGGTGGAATGTTCAAACTGAATGTAATGGCTATTAAGCCTAAAATTATTAATAAAGTTAATAATTCTGCTTACTTGCTTGAGTATCCTAATCTATGGCATGGTAGACTAGGACATGTTAACTACGATTCCCTTCGTAGATTAATTAGTTTGAAACATATCCCTAAATTTCAAATTGATCAAAAGCACAAGTGTGAAATTTGTACTTAAGCTAAATTAACGAGATCGTCTTTTCAAAAGGTTGAAAGGAATACTAAACCACTAGACTTGATACATAGTGACATAAGTTATCTTAAATGTGTGCAATCAAGGGGTGTTTATAGTTATTTTATTACCTTCATCATCGATGATTGTACTAAATTTTGCTATGTATATTGGTTACAAGAAAAAAGTGAAAGCAATAGATAAATTTATTCTATTTCACTAAAGAAGTTGAGAATCAACTTGATGAAATGATCAAAGTACTTCGAAGTGAAAGAGGTGGTGAATATGTGTCACCATTTATTGAGTTTTGTGCTTAACACAGAATTATACATGACGTGACAACACCTTATTCACCGCAATCAAACAAAATTGCGGAAAGAAAAAATCAAACATTGAAAGAAATGATGAATTCAATGTTGATAAGTTCTAGATTACCACAGAACATGTGGGGGGAAGCTATCCTATCTAGCAATTATCTTTTAAATAAGATACCCCAAAAAAATCAGGAGAAAACTCCGTATGAATAATGGAAACGTAGAACACCTTACTACAAATACTTGCAAGTGTGAGAGTGTCTTGCCAAAGTGGTAGTACCTATACCCAAGGAAGAAAGGATAGGACCGAATACTGTTGATTGCATATTCTTCAGATATGATCAGAACAGTAATGCTTATCAGTTTCTTGTACATGATTCTAAAAATCCTGAGATTCACAAAAACACTATAATGGAATCCAAAATGAATCTTTCTTTGAAGATGTATTTCCAACTAAAACTATAAAATAAGTGAGATCATCCAAAATAACTCATAGCCAAGACGATAAGTCTGAGTAGGTAACTGAGGATGAGCCAATAAGAAGTAAAAGAGCAAGGATAGAAAGATCTTTTGGCCCAGATTTTCTGACATATATGCTCGAAACTGAACCTCAAACCTTCAAAGAAGGTGTAACTTCTTTTGAAGGACCTTTGTCGAAAGAGGCAATCAATAGTGAAATTGATTCCATCTTGCATAATCATACCTGGGAGCTAGTTGACCTTCCTACAGGATGCAAACCACTATAATATATGTGCATTTTCAAACTAAAATTATGCCAGATGGAACAATTGATAAATATAAGGCCAGATTGGTAATAAAAGACTATCGACAACGAGAAGGCCTTGTTTACTTTGACACATGTTCTCACGTGATGATATTAACTTCCATTAGGATGATACTTGGCAGGATTGCAAAACTTAGAAGTACAACAAATGGATGTAAAAACAGTTTTCTTAAATGAAAATTTAGAAGAAGAAATCTACATGGAGCAACCTGAGGATTTTTATGCTCCAGGGCAAGAAAAGAAAGTATGTAGACTATAAGTCATTATATGGCTTAAAACAGGCACCAAAACAGTGGCATCAGAAATTTGATTATATCATGTTGGAGAAAGGTTTTAAATCCAGTCAATGCGACAAATGCATTTATGTGAAAGAAACAAAATATGGCTATGTCATTATGTGTTTTTACGTTAACAACTTGTTTATTGTTGGAAATAATAGTAAGATGATTAAATCTGTTAGGAAATTTTACTAATTGGACTATTTAATCAATTATGATAGCTTTTATATAGTTATTGAATTAACTTTAAGTGGTCTAATTAGTTACCAACTCCAATACGAATGCGGACTAAATAATAGGCAGATACCTATTTAGAAGAGTTCAAGGGAATTATGGGAACCCTAATTCTCTTCCTTTATATTGAGCACAAGGGTCATGGTCCCCAATACATCAAATCAATATACTATTCTCTTCTCCCCATAAAGAAGACGATCTTAAGAAAATAAGGCAATTTGGTTGAGGAAGACCTCGTACCCGATTAACTTGATTCATACTAGTGATTGATTCCGTGAATTCCGTATCAAGATAATCGCTCACTATGAATACTAGTACGTACTTAATTTAGTACATATATAACTCTTAATGATTTAGTATGAGATAGATCCTTGGGGATAAATTCCAATAATTGGTATCAGAGCCACTCTAATGCTATATCATTAGAGTTATTCGGTTTTTTTCAAATTCGTAGATTTAATTTCTTGAATCTATGGATTTTTATTGATTGTGTTTCTTTAAACAAGGAACAAGTAATTGAAAGTGAGTTAAAATTCCAAATAAAGAAAAGGAAAATTCCTTCCATAAATTCAATAGGTTAAAGAAAATAAAGATTGAGTCTTTGCACGTGCTTCTGTTTAAAGTGCTCCTGGGTTGATTATTTTGGAAGCTTTCTTGATTATTCTAGAATCAATTAAAGCTTGTTGCATGAATCTGTTGTGGATATATAATAATAAACAAACTAAATTGATTATTGCTTAAGCTTACAGTTTGTTTAATATGTAATATGGATTAAGTAAATAAAGTTAACCGAACCAAAATATTTTCTTCAGAATCTTTTTTAGTTATATTTATTTGGTTTTGGGAACTATTGAAGCTTGCTGAATCTGTAGATTTAATTTTTTGATCTTTTTGAGTTTTCTTTATTAATATTCCATTGATTGTTATATAACTTAATTATTGTGATGGTATTTATTTCATGTTAAATCAATGGATTTGTCTCGGATCTTTATATAATCAAATTGATTTTTTATGGCAAAGTTAAAGGACTTGAATTGGATTGACCTCTGTTGCATATTGTTTTGCTGGTGAACTATTTCGGCTAATTGATTTTTTCTGAAAATTAGATTATGTATCAAGTCAGATCATTTACGAATTTCTTGATTTCAATTGTGAATTATTATTTATATGAGAATATTTATATATGAAAATAGCATGTTCGATCAAAGACGTTTTCAATTATTATCATATCAATATTAATTATTTATGCGAGTCATAGTTGGCCCAAATGAAGGTTATGATTTGGTCAAATAATAATATTGGTGTCAATTATTTATGAGAATAATAATCATCCAAAAGGAAGATTATTGTTATACCGTATAATATACTTTCTTCCTTTAAATTCGTATATTTTCATGTGATCAACGATCGGCCCAAAGGAAAGTTATTAATTGACTGAATAACAAACATACTTGCGGTAACAAATGTGTGATAATTATCAAGTTTCCATGTAAATAATAATCTGCCCAAAGGAAGGTTATTGTTTGACATGATTTATTCTCAATATTTGATTACTGCGTTATGAGTACCACTTTCAAATTGATGTTTCTACCCAAAGGCTAAAAGTTAATGTTGTGTTAGGTATCCTGAGATAGATTCCCATATGAAAATTTTATAAATATCATTTTTTACAACACGCATGTTTATGTGAGACTGTTTTTTCTGTACAGTTGCTTTTTCTACTACCACATATGTTTCTGCTCAAATTAGCAATAACTCAATGTTGAACGAGACTAAATACAAACTTTGGAAAGATACCGTAGAAATTATTTTCGGTTGTATGGACTTGGATCAAGAACTACGAGAGGACCAATCAATTTCTACTTCAGAAGACCTCAATGAGGTCAAAATAGAAAAATGGGATCGATCCAACATGATGTGTTTGATGATCATGAAGCATTCAATTTCAGAAGCGTTTAGGGGCTCTGTTACTGAGGACATGAGCGCTAAAAGGTTCCTTGAGGAAATCAAGCAATATTTTCAAAAAATGAAAAGTCTTAGGCGAGTAACCTTTTAGGGAAACTTGTCTCAATGAAATATAAATGTAATAGGAAAATAAGGGAGTACATTATGGAGATGTCTAATCTCGCATCAAAACTAAAGTCTCTAAAATTAGAATTGTCTGATGAATTACTCATACACTTTGTTTTGATTTCTCTTCCATCACACTTTGGGTAATTCATAGTGAGTTATAACACTCAAACGGACAAATGGTCCCTAAATGAGTTTAATTATATTGCACTGTGTGCTAGAAGAAAAGACAACAATGAGATAAGATTGAAAGTGATCACTTAGACTCAACTTCTCAGAACAAAAAAAGGAAGAGAGTTGATGTTACGACATAAGAATCTTCTCAACAGAAGCAACAAAAGAAGCAGGATGAAGAAGCAATGTCCCAAGTATATTTCATGTTGTGTTAAGAAGAGGTTGTCTCAGGAGTCGATTACCAACTTATGCTGAAAGATTCATCTTTATAGGCGAGGACAATAAAGTTGAAGTTTAAGTCATAGGAACTTTTAGATTACACTCGAGAACTAGTCTTTTTTATTTGAATTTTTTATAAAAATTTTGTGGATCGTCTTTAGAGGAAATTTATTATTATTCTAGACAAATAAAGTTTTTCGTTTTCCTAGTTCTTATCAAAATAATAAAGTTAGTCTTATTTAAAATTCAAATTTTGTTGGTTCTAGTTTTTAGATGATAATCTTTATATGTTTGAAACTAGTTCACAAATGAAATATTGCATAGAAAATCACTAGTTACAATATGAAAATTAAGTGAGAATTTTGTCACCTTATGACACAAGCCTTTGGTTTACAACTTTTTAGAAAATTTATAGGCTTTTGTTAGATGTGATTCTTAGTCCCCTAATTTCATCGATAGAAAAATGATACTCACGAAATCTTTTCATGACAACCATTTTCTTAGCTTTAGTTAGAGAGATATTTCTAGCCGTAATGTAAAATTAAAATGTAAGTAATACACCGTAAACTTTTCGATGTTATACATTTAAATGCATTAGAGGTAAATTCTTTGGAGACAAACATGATAGACAGCTTATCATGTAAAGTTTGATCGTAGGGTCCTAATTACACTACTCATGCAATTCTCGTAAAAATTGGTCAAATTTCCAATGACTGACTCCTATAAACAAACTCTATCAATTGAGTAGTATCTATTTAGTTTAAAAGGGCCAACGACAGGTAATGCTAATCCACCATACAATAGAACATCCCGTGGCCGTGAATGAAGTTTAATCACTAATGCTATATGTATTATGCAGTTTTGCCACTAGATTTTGTTTTTGTTGTTAACTAGTTGCTGTTTACGTCATGTATTGTTTATGGGCACATAAATTTTCAAGGATTAGTCATTTGGAATTGGAATTTCAAAAGATAGTGGATGCCTGATCATTTAGTGTCGACAATATCAATGAATATCAATGATAAATGTGACAGTGGTTTTGGCTTTAAGCAATCAGTCGATGACATTGAACGAACAAATTACGAGCTCTAACAAGCACTACAAATATTCCTATCTAGAGAAAGAAATGAAGCTCTAATATATTATGGTCTTAGTTCTAGAAATGAAGCTCTAATATATCCATCTTAAACCAATCTGAGGAATACATAAGAAATTAAAATATAAATTCAAGAGCAAATTTATGTGCATCAAAAGGTTATATGTATATACAAACCTGCGCCATTAATTTTGCTTTAGCAGATGCAATATTTTGAAGAACTGGACTCTCCAACACTTTATGTGATCCCCAATAAGAACCAAGAGATCCTAACGGTGACCATGCACTTAAATGAACGCCATTCGCTCGACAAAACTCTAGCAGCTTTTCTTGTTGCCAGGAAATATTCAACTCTAATTGAAATTTCAAATTATACGTTCAAGTGGGAATTTTAAACATCTCTCCTCTCTGACTCTTAGATAAGGACATTCAATGTGGTATTAAAATAAGGGCCCAAAAAAGGTCTTGTACATGTTCGAATCTCTCTGCCATCCGATCCTTAATTCCACATCATAGGCTCGAGTAAAATGTGTACCGACTACACGTGAGGGGGCTATATATAAAGTATAAATATTAAATTAATGCCTCTCCATGGTTAATTACCTGATTAACCGCGGGTGGTATGGTGGCTTGATCGAGAATTTTCTTCAGTTTTACACAGCTGAAATTGCTTACATCTATAGATTTAGCCAAGCCAAATTCACAACACTCTTCCATGCTCTTCCATGTTGCGTTAATATCAAATGGAAGGATGTTTTCATTCAAACTTTCTAAATTTTTCGAGCCTTTCGTGACTCTTACCGGCCAGTGTATTAGATAAAGATCCACATAACTTAGATCCAATTTTTTGCAATAAAAATAAAACACGCACCATTTCAATTGATGAAAAAATGCCATGTTATTTAGAATATAGTACCTGAGTGTTTATTTGAGGGCAGGTAGAACGAGATCGTGGTGTGCATCCGTGCACCATAACTTGGAAGTAATAAACAATTCATCACGGTTATTTATTAAGCCGAGTTTGCCAAAAGGCTCCTCTGTGTTATAGATAGAAGCCGTGTCAAAATGACGGTATCCGGTGGCTATGGCATCAATGTAGATTGATGTTAGTTGTTCGGATGGTTGAAGGGGGTCACCTACAGTCCCCATGGCAATTAGAGGCATCCTACCGCCAGAATTTAGTATTACTTCTGGAATTTTATTACACTCCATTCTTTTTCTCTTTTTTTCACTACTAATTCTTGCCTTTGGAAAAATAAGTGAAAAAATTGTCATACTTTTAAGGACTTTATTTCTTTCTGGCAGAGCAGCGGATTGTGATTTCTGAATGGGATGCTGGTGATCTATAATAGCATTAAAATTGCCTAAATCAGCGCCTTCATTTTTAGGCAAGGCATTCAATTTTCTTTGCCAGTTATATTGTTCTTGTAATCCAGAGGAGATTTAAAGGAAAAATTCATGAAAAAGTCAAATGTTAGAATGGATTCTTTTCTCTTTCCTTTTTTTTTTTCCCTAGAAATTTCTAAGTTTTAAACTTGACTTTTATTTTGAGACAGGTTAGGACGGGTACATTATGTGCGCACTTCTCCTAACGGGTATCCAAACCTAATGAGGAGCCTTGACAGGATGGGGTGAAACCTGCAGAAGTATTTGCCGTTATTATAATAAATAGCTCTAAGTTGAAAATGTCAAGATTTTCTTCGTCGTTACATTGCTCATTTTAAAGATATTATTTTGTCATTGGATATGTATATTCCATAATTTTGTGATGTAAAAGTGATCAATTTATGCAAAATATATGATATACATTACTCACCTATATTATAATTGAACAAATTATATTATGTGTGTCCCTTTTTATCAAACTTGTGATATCATGTTAAATTCAATTATCAAGTTTCTCAAAAAAATTACGTAAACATGAGTGTATTAAAACTTTAAATGAGATTATTATTCAATTATGAATATGAAAAAGAATTTCAAACATATAATACATAGTAAATTTTTTATTGATTGAATATATACTAATCAAAACCAAGTAATTTTTTTATTGATTGAATATATACTAATCAAAACCAATTCGTAATGCTTTAAGTCTAACTCATCTTTATCTCGGATCGTCTATATGCAAAATTAGTCCTTATGGAACCAATTTTGGGCTTGTTCCACCCATCATTATGCAGAACATAATTTTTATTTTTTAGCATTTTATTCAATACCCAATTTATTGGGCTCAAACACATTATAATATATGTATTCTGGGAAGATAATGGCTCAATCCCTTGTAGAGGAGGTTTTGTGATAGCTTTTTAATCAGAGGGGATGCCTCTGTAATTTTCGAAGGCGGTTTGGACCGCCAAATCTTCAAAAAAACGTTGTTTTCTTACCTTAATTTAATTTTTAGGAAATTTTACGTAGACACCCCCTGACTATAAGCCTTAATTACAAGAAATTACCCTCATGTTTGAAATATTACAAAAACATCCCCTTGACTTAACGGCTGTTAGTCAACTTTAACGGAACACGTAAAAAGTCCAAAATGCCCTTATTTGTTTTTAATATTAAAAAAAAACTCCATGGCCGCCGCTCTCAAGCTCCAGCACCGTTTTTTTTTTTCACTCTTTCGGTGACTCCGAACACGGTTTGAGCTCTATGATGGCTATAGACTCGTCTTCACGTCCTCTACAAATCCAAGCATTAATTATCAGTTCCAAGTTTATCCCGTCACTCTATTTTCAGATCTACAAATTTGGTGCATTTTTTCAATTTTACGCCGCCGTCGGCTGTGGAGCTTGACCCATCGCCTCCCCTTCAGCCGTAGAATCCCCTTGGTGTGGCGGTTACCAACCTTGTCCAATTTGGTCTTGAATTGAAGATTCCACATTTCTTATAATATTGTTTTGGTCGAGGGTGTGTCTTCGTAATATTTGAAACAGGAGGGTAATTTTTTGTAATTAGGCTTAAAGTCAGGGGGTGTCTATGTAAATTTCCCTAATTTTTAAGTGAAATTCACATGGTTTCAAAATTTTCAAACCTTCGAATCTCATCGATAGAAAAATGATAATCACGAAATCTTTTCATGACAGCCATTCTCTTAGCTTTAATTAAAATTAAAGGGATATTTCTAGCCGCAATGTAAAATTAAAATGTAAGTAATACACCGTAAACTCTTGGATAGTATACATTTATATGCATTAGAGGTATTTTCTTTGGAGACAAAAATGATAGATAGCTTATCATGTAAAGTTTGATCGTAGGGTCCTAATTACACTACTCATGCAATTCTCGTAAAAATTTGATCCTATAAACAAATTACATCAATCGTGTAGTATCTCTTTAGTTTAAAATGGCCTAAGAGAGGTAATGCTAATCAACCATAGAATAGAACATCCCGTGATCGTGAATGAAGTTTAATCACTGATCCTATATGTATTACGCAGTTTTGCCACTAGATTTTGTTTTTGTTGTTAACTAGTTGTTGTTGACGTCATGTATTGTTTATGAGCACATAAATTTTCAAGGATTAGTCAATTGGATTTGGAATTTCAAAAGATAGTGGATGCCTGATCATTTAGCGTCGACAATATCAATGAATATCAATGATAAATGTGACAGCGGTTTTGGCTTTAAGCAATCAATCGATGACATTGAACGAACAAATTTCGACCTCCAACAAGCACTACAAATATTCCTAGCTAGAGAAAGAAATGAAGCTCTAATATATTATGGTCTTAGTTCTAGAAATTGTCGATACACAATGAACTAACTGAAATCTAAAGTCATATTTCACCATCCCAAAGTTCTTCGATAGATTTGTATGGACCATTTTCATGAGCAAACCAATCACCAAAAGATCCTCTGCACTAAGGTATTTGCTTTATATTCTTGACTTCTTCCGTGCTCAGTTTCCAGTCGAAAATTTGAATGTTTTCTATCTGACAAATACATAAGAAAATTAAAAACAGATTCAAGAACAAATTTATGTGCATCAAAATGATATTTGTATATAAAAACCTGCGCCACTGATTTTGCTTTAGCAGATGCAATATTTTGAAGCACTGGGCTCTCCAACACTTTATGTGATACCCAATATGAATTATGAGATCCTAACAGTGACCATGCACTTAAATGAACGCCATTCGCTCGACAAAACTATAGCAGCTTTTCTTGTTGCCAGGAAATATTCAACTCTACCTGAAAATTCAAATTATACGTTCAAGTGTAAATTTTAAACAGCTCTCCTAACTGACTCTTAGATAAGTTGGACATTCAATATGGTATTAAATTGAGGGCCCAAAACAGGTCTTGTACTTTATGGAGTATCTCTGCCACCCGATCCTTAATTCCACGTCATAGGATCGAGTAAAATGTGTACCGCCTACACGTGAGGGGGCTATATATAAAGTATAAATATTAAATTAATGCCTCTCCATGGTTAATTACCTGATTAACCGCGGGTGGTATGGTGGCTTGATCAAGAATTTTCTTCTATTTTACACAGCTGAAATTGCTTACACCTATAGATTAGCCAAGCCAAATTCACAACACTCTTCCATGCCCTTCCTTGTTGTGTTAATATCAAATGGAAGGATGTTTTCATTCAAACTTTCTAAACTTTTCGAGCCTTCCGTGACTCTTACCGACCAGTGTATCAGATAAAGATCCACATAACTTAGATCCAATTTCCTGGAATAAAAATAAAACACGTACCATTTCAATTGATGAAAAAATGCCATGTTATTTATAATATAGTACCTGAGTGTTTCTTTGAGGGCAGGTAGAACGAGATAGTGGTGTCCATCCGTGCACCATAGCTTTGAAGTAATAAACAATTCATCGCGGTTATTGATTAGGCCGAGTTCTAAAGCTTTGGCCAATGCTTTGCCAAGAGGCTCCTCTGTGTTATAGATGGAAGCCGTGTCAAAATGACGGTATGCGGTGGCTATGGCGTCGGTGTAGACTGATGTTAGTTGTTCGGGTGGTGGTAGGGGGTCATCTACAGTCCCCATGACAATTAGAGGCATCCTATGGCCAGAATTTAGTATTACTTCTGGAATTTTATTACACTTCGTTCTTTCGTTTTTTTTTCACTACTAACTCTTGCCTTTGGAAAAAATAAGTGAAAAGATGGTCATATTTATAAGGATTTTATTTCTTTCTGGCAGAGCAGAAGATTGTGACTTGTGAATGGGATGCTGGTAATCTATAATTGCATTAAAATTGCCTAGATCAGCGCCTTCATTTTTCGGCAAGGCATTCATTTTTCTTTGCCAGATTTATTGTTCATGTAATCCAGAGGAGGTTTGAAGGAAAAAATCAGGAAAAAGTCAAATGTTAGAATGGATTCTTTTCTCTTTCCTCTTTTTTTTTTCTAGAAATTTCTATGTTTTAGACATGACTTATATTTCGAGACAGGTAGGATGGGTACATTATGTGCGCACTTCTCCTAACGGGTATCCGAACCTAGTGAGGAGCCCTTGAAAGGCTGGGGTGAAACCTCCAGAAGTATTTGTCGTTATTATAATAAATGGCTCTAAGTTGTCTTCTGTTGCATTAGATAATACGCTTAGTAAACAGAAACTGCCTTTATAATAGAAAAGGATAGAACTGAATCATACTGAAAAATTTTTATCTGCTGACAATAGTAAGGTCTTCTTGTATTTTCAGACTACTAAACCTGCTTCATCTGAGAAAGAACTAAAGGAGAAGAAAACTCCTAAGGCTAAAAAGAGCAAAGAGCCTTAGTTAGAAAAACAGACTGGTAAAGCTAAACAGCAAAGTCCTAGGAAGTCTGCTGATAAAAGTAAATCCAATCAGACTAGTAATAAAACTAAGTCGTCTGTTAATGAGCAAGCAAAAAGTAAGCCAAAGAAGCATAAAAATCAGAAAAATCAAAATGCGAGGTATGGAAATGAGTCATCATATTATGTCCAGTCTGCTGCATATCCTGCTCATCCAATGCATGCATACCCTGTTTATCATGCACCCTACCCTGCTTATGAGCATTATTCACATAATAATGATTATCAACATAATATGCCTGATGATTATGATGAAGACAAAGTTGCTCATGCTCCTGCTAAAACTCAAAAGCCTAAGAATCCTAAGACTTCAACAGCTTGGGTTGTCAAAGGTGACACTAATCCTTTAGGACCCTCTCAATAAAAGGTACTTAAAACAATTTTATTTTATTTTGTAGGTTAGGATTATGATTAGGAGTAAAGTAGAGAAGAAATGGTACTTGGATAGTGGATGTTCAAAGCACATGTGTGGAGACATACATGAACTGACTGATGTTGCTGCCATAGACAGTCCTAATGTTACATTTGAAGACAGGAAAGAAGGCAAGATTGTGGCATGTGGAAAGCTAATCAAAGGCAACATTTAGATATCTGACATCTCCTATGTTAAAGGCTTCAAGTACAATCTGTTGAGCATAAGTCAATTTTGTGACAAGGGATTCTCAGTCATCTTTTCATCAAATAAGTGCTACGTTGAACAAATTGGAACCAAGAAGGTTATTTTATCTGGAAGAAGACAAGGAAATAGTGCCATGGATCTGGTGGTTTTTGTTCAAAACTATTGGGTTTGTCTGAAGTAGGCTACGTCAGCGGTACTAAGCTTGGGAAATCGTGGGAGTAGGAGAGTTAATAGATGGTAGACGCCTGCAATAAACACGGTAAAAATCAATTTCAATGCTTCTATTAATTCGGCTTTAATTAGGAGTTTGTGGCTTGGGGATGATAGCTAGATCAGCCTCTAGTGCTTGCATTGGTTGGGCTTCCACATGTATTAACAACCCATTGATCCTCACGCAGCGAAGCTAAAGCTGCACTTTTTGCCATGGAATTCGCCTGAATCATGTGCATCCTGTGGTAGTATCATTTCAGATATAAAGTTCTTGCAGCGAATTTCCTCAATTTTAAAGCGCAACATATTGGTAGGGAGACAAATAGAGTGACACATGAAATAACTAGATTATCTTTCAGTACTTCTTATGCGTATGATGTCTTACTACATTCAATTTTGAACATTGTATTTTCTGAATTTGCCAATAAATTGTTAACTCGTTGTGGTTTAAGAATAAAAAATAAAATAAAATAAAAAGGAAGAGGAAAATTTGCAAATTAAAATGCACGTGCATGGTATGTTTGAAATTTGCATCCTCGTATAAGAAATAGAAAGGGTATTAATGCTAAATTTATGAGATGATGCTTATTCTTGTGTAGTAGTGTGCCTTTTCTAACACAAACACGAGATTAATTAAAAGAGTGATTTATACTAACACTCCTTCAAGTTTGAACATATAACAAGAAACTCTCCACTGTTTTAAAAATTGCAGGGACATTCCCTCTAGTATGACCTATTTATGAAAAAATCCCTTACGGTGTTAAAAAATAATAGAATTTAATAATGTCGTCATTTTTTTTTACTAATTTTTTAAATTTATTCCTGGTTGAATATACCCACAGAGATTTCTATGTAATAATATAATTACAAAAAGGGTGTATTTGAAAGATTACAATAACTTCAAGAAATTGTATGTAGCCAACAATCATATTTGTTTGGAAGGGGATTATTAGAAGTATACAAGCCTTGACATCTTGCATTAAATGGAAAATTAGCAATCGGAAAAACACGTCACTTTGGTTTGATAGATGGGCTGGATCGGAGTTGCTTCGTTATCTTGTGGAAGAAGATATTTTGAAGAGGAAAAAAATTGGACAGTTTCTAGAATTATTGACCAAAATGGGCAATGGAATGTGGAGTGCATTGGTAGTGGACTTGGTACTGAATTCTGTGAAGCAATTATGAATATTCCACTACCTTTACATGGCAGTAACGAGGACATACTTTGCTGGAATGGAGCGGCAAATGGTCAGTTTTCATGCAAATCTGCGTATAAGTGGGCGAACACTACGGGAAGGGGGGAAGAATCAACAAGTGAAGACTTGACATGGATTTGGAAGCTCAAATGTCCGTACCGCATTCATCACTTCGTTTGGTTATGTAAACACGGTAGCATTGTAACAAACGAGCTTAGGAAATATCGGCATCTATCCGAGTCGGACCTTTGCCCGAGATGCTATGATCAACCGGAAACCATTACCCATGCCCTTCGGGACTGCAAATGGGTAAAACAAATTTGGGAGCTCCTTATCACCCCTACCCATTTCTACAGCTTTACGAATCTTGTCAAAACTCGTGGATAAAAGAAAATCTCACCAAACAGAACTTTGGCAACATTTTTATTCAGGAAATTACTTGGGAAAAACTTTTTGCAGCTATGATTTGGACAATATGGAAGTCACGAAACAAGAGGATCTTTGATGATAAAGTTGAGAGTCTGCAATAGGTTATCATTGCTGCTAAATTTATTGCCTTAGACATCGACTCAGCCTTCCCCTCTACTGCTGGAAAATGTCAAAATGAGATGAGTTTGGTCAAATGGAAGAGGCCGAAAAGGGGATGGTTCAAAATTAACACAGATTGCAGCGTTTTGACTACAAGGCACAGTGCTTCAGCTGGTGGTCTCATTAGAGATGAGAACGGAAAATGGATTATCGGATTCGCAAATTTTTCGGGCGACACTACTATCACTGCAGTGGAGCATATGGCGGCGAGAGAAGGCTTGGTTTTAGCATAGGAGAGAAGACTTAGAAGAGTGGAATTGGAGTTGAATTCAAAGATTGCTTTGAATTTAATCAAAACAGCCGATACGAAGACGCTCCCGTTTGGGTTTATTATTGAAGATTGTAGGCAGCTCATTCGAATGCCTTGGGAATGTAGAATCAACCATACTTTGAGAAGTGGAAATACTTGTGCGGACGGGCTTGCGAAGATGGGGCACGCCCGGTCAAGAGAAACACAAAGCTAGAGTACCCCTCCCCAGAATTTGTTGGAATTGTTAGAAGGGGATAGTTAGTTGTTCTATACCTGTCCTTTCGTACCAGAAAAAAAAAAAAAAAAAAATCTTAAAAATAAAGATGCTTTAAAGAAAGATAGTAAACTTAGATGCTCGACATATAAGGCTATTCCTTTTGGATTGAAGATGATGAAAAGAAAGTCATACATGGAACTTCAATTGACGCCTCTTCAATCACCAAATACTTATTTAGATGACCAAATCGATAATCAATTGAATATTTTTATTTTAATACTACAATAGAATTCTATCATGTATCTTTTTTGTTTATTTTATACCTAAAAAACTTTATTTACGTGATTTTTCAAAAAATATGATCGTTGGCTACAATAATTCTATTCTATATTGTTTTTATGAAATATTCTTTTAAAATATTACAATAGTATGCTTTCATTCTCACGACAGGTACTGTACCAAGAAAAATTGTAACACATATACATTCATGTTTTGCTCTCGAGGCCTCAAAAAAAAAAAAAAAGAAAGGATTTGTTCATGTTAATTGATACTTATGTGCATGTATGTTAAACTATGATATGGTTCGTATATAACAATGAATAATATTCAATAATGATGATCATTCTCCACTCTAGCCTGTGTTCTTTCTCATTTGAAAATGTACTGTCGAAGGTAATCGACTCGAGCTGGATGCTTGAGCTTCATTAGAGCCTTTACTTCATGCTTTCTTACCATTTCTCTTGAAATGTTTAAATTTCCTGCGATTTCCCCAAGTGTCCTATCTCCTTTACCATCTAGTCCATATCTTTGTCTGATCACTAAACTTTCTTTGGGTTTCAGTGAATCAAGCTGTCAAATGAAATTCATTAGCACAGTTTTAGTCATTTCTTAAGAAGAGCAGAAACTATAAGCAGCAGATAAGATCAATGTAAACTTTCCACCATGTCAATAACAAGAAACTAATGCCAATTTACCCCACAATAATTTGAAAGAGCACTTAACCCCCTTGTGATTTGAAAAAGAGCATATAGCCTCCCTGTGGAAATTTTTCGAGAAGGCAATTTAACTCTCTCAACTGAAGAGTGTAACTCACTCGCCTAAACTGAGAGTGGACATGGAAAGTGATTTTGTAACGTAAGGGGGTAAACTGCAACATTTATCATAACACTATCACATGTGTGTAAAGTAACACACTTATTAGAACATAAGGGTGGTAAAGTGTCACATTTATCATAACACGCTTGGGGATGGGGGGTTGAATGGTGAAGTGCCACATATAAGCGGGGTAGTTTCGTCAATTCGTACTTTTTAAGTTTAGAAATGAGGCAGTGCGAAACTTCTATTAGATTATATGGGACTAAAGTGCTCTATTCAAAATTAACGGAGGGTAAATCAAACAAAGTGTAAATCAAAGGGGGGTAAATTGCCATGAACTCCAATAACAAGCCAATAACATTAATCATATCAGACTTGACCTTGAATGTGCAAGTGGAATGGCAAATAAACTAAATATTTGTTAAGTGAGCATATGTAATTTGAACATTTTTGACAGAATATATTGTAAAGCTAGCTTCTGTTATTATTAATATATTATTCTTTGCATGTTAGAATTCTATGTTCACATGATTATGGCAAGATGAAATTGGATTAGTTTAAGGAACGTTTATCCGTACATAAACACCATCCATTTTATATCCTACATATTACTATTTAAGATAAAATTCAACACATTTCATAGAGATGGTCATCCTCTCAAATGTTGCCAATACTTTTTCATGTTAGGATTCAATCATCCATAATTATGTCTAAGGGGACGTTTGTATGGACAATCTCCTTTCTTCATGTTATTATTCTAACATATTGATTAAGAAGAATAAGGGAAAAATTCCACAGAATTGGATTCTCAACAGTTCTGGTCCTGGGCTTCAAATTGTAATTATAGTATCCAATCTACACATGCTTTCTATTATAAAGTGTATATATATATATATATATATATATATGCTTCATGAATTTAAAAAAAAAAAAAAAACACTTTCAATAACAAGGAGTTTCTCAAAGCATAGCCAATTATATGGTACCAAATGCAGTGAAGAATAAGATTAGAAATTACCACATCATCTAAAGCAAGCCTCAGAAGGGCAGGCTGCCTTCTGTTATTTCCTTCAGCACTATCAAAATCAGTAATCCCATTAATGAACTCCTCTTGGGTTACTGCATGTCGTGCATGGAGAGAAAGAACAGGCTTCGATACCCTCATCACTTCATGGTATCTTTCCAAGGATATCCCAACTCTGTCTATAATTTCTTCAACTGTAGGCAATCTCTGAAGTTCAAACAACAGCTCTAGTTTGGCCTTCTGGATTTCTACTCTGACCTACATCACGAAATAGTTCAATATCACATTCAATAAAAGAGTGCTTTATGCCAATGTCCGATAGGTAATGACTCTAGCAATTACCAAAAAAAAAAAGGAGCATCTGGTGGTGCTTACCGAGTCAAGGCCAAAGGAGACCTTTGTGAAGCTTGAAATCGTAATAGAACGAATAATGGCATGTCTGATCCAGAAGAGACTATATGTTGAGAGACGGAACTTTCTTTTTGGCTCAAAGCGGTCAATAGCTGTAATAAGACCCTTAACACCAGCTTGACAAAGGTCCTGGAATCTTGTGCCATTTGCAAAATCTTGAAAATACTTGTTCATCACAAACAAAACAAGCCGAAGATTGTGCTGTAACCAATCAAAAACAATGGCTACAGTTAGACTTTTTGAAGAGATTATAAGCCTCATGCAACTTTGGGGTGTAAACTCAATATTGGGTCTATGAAAAGTTAGGCAGTTAAATTGTTAAGATTATATAATGTCACCTTCTCATCAAATTGAGAGCTAAGGTTTTACATTTACTGGAGTTCACTGCAATTTCTCTCGTCTCACATTTGAAATAATTTCAAACTCTTGGTCAAACCATAGTTGCAGCTTATTGAATTTACTTCTCCAAGTGCAAGAATTATTAATTATCTCCATTACTAAGTCCACGAGGTAAAAGTGAGATCACCAACTGGATCGTGAAACTGGATGCTCATTTAATACAATCAGACACAAATATGAATTTATTATCTTCATAGTAACTATGAGGCAGGTTGACTCCCTCATTGTGAGGGAAAATAAGGCATTCTTGTTTCTTTATTTAGAAGCTAAATTACTTCCTAACTAGCTACTACATTTCCCCTGAAAAAAGAAAAGCGGGTGTAAACGAAAAAAAAATAACTAGACCAGCGTCCCACATTACCTTGATCAACTTGTTTCTAGCAGCATGGCCAACTTCTAACTGTTTCCCCAGTTGAACAGCATCAAGTTTTATTGCCTCTGCTAACTCATTATGGGTTATATCTCTCCCTAAATCATTTTGTAACGTCTCTTTAACTTGGAGAATTGCCTAAATGATGATAAACCAAAGTCAGCAGAAGAAAGACAATCAGGAAATCAAACAAACATGTAAAAAAAACATGTTTTCCATTTTTCATTATTTTCAATTACTTTCCGTGCATCTGCACTTTTTTATTTTTCTAATGTCTTACTTTCATAGGTTGCATCAGCTTAAACAACCAGACATGCTCGGATGAAGATAGAACTGGTGGAATCTTCATTTTCTTCCAATCTAAGCTCACCACATTGGTTGAAGCAGAATAGTCCCTAACAAGTCTATCAATCTTATCATATTCATCATTCTTGCAAAGTTTCCTTTTCTGGTTCGATGCAACTAATTCACATTCTTTCTTTTCCCTCAGAGCAATCCTCTTCTCAAGACTCAATCTCTTCCCCTTCTTTCTCGGACTCCTTACCACATTGACCCCAATTTTCTTCTCTGCTCCGTCAGCTTCTCCAGTCCTTTTTCTCCGTGGCTGCCTCCTCTTTATAACTTGATCTTTGACCTCATCATCAGAGACATCCGTTGCAGGACTTCGTTTATATAAATATTCTAATTTGGCTGCGGCTTCATTGTAATCCAACTCTAATGTACTAGGAGCAGCTTCTTCAATTGCGACCGCATTTACCCTTTCTGAACGCTTTTTCACCTTTCTTAACCTCTTCTCATTTTCTTTATTTGTCTCCAAAGGTAAAGCAACAGACTCTCGCGGTGCAGTTAGAGCTGTTTTCTTACTTTTATCTGTTTTGAATGATAATATTACAGGTCTTTTCAATAAAGAAACACGATTTGAATATCTTGAACTCAAACCCCATGGAGTTCTCGCAGCAGAACTAGAAACACTCACAACTCCCATGCTAATGCTTTGATCCAAAAAATGACAGCCAAATTAGAGAAACCCTCAATACTCAAAATCCTGCTACATAAAAAACAGAGTAAATAAGTACACTCTTAAACCCTAGAAACCATTTTATACAATAAAATACTATGAAGAAATCAAAGTGCTAATAAGTTACTTTAATTATTACCTAATAACTCGAAACAAAAACACATACACAGATCAAAAAACATATCAACATAAACATGTATCGCAGCTGTATGCTGAATGTTGAAAATCAGGAGGAATTCTCAAACAAAATCAGCGTGTATGTTTTCCAATAAACAACTCAATAGGAATTTATCCAATAAAAACTCAAATAGGAAGTGAAAAATGTAATTTTACTCTATTCATCACAGATAAACAATACACCATTTTCAATCGCATGGATTAAAAAAAATTAAAATAACTTCCAATTGCGCACTAATTAGCAAAAAAAACCATGCGTAAGAGACAGTACCTGAGCAAGGGAAACCTGAGTAAACAAACAATGATCGATACAGAGACTCCGGCAAGCGATCGAATATTCCGGTGATAATGGTGGGAAAATATTGATCTCTACTTGGAAGAAAGTTTTCGTTCTTAAAATAAAAAAGGAAATATAAATATAATAACCCCTCTCGAATTTTCGAATCCACAAGCTTTTTCGTATAAATATCTACGGCTACGAAGTTTGGAACAAACTAATCGACGGCGTAGAAGGTGCCACATCGGTAAGCAAATTATTTTAGCTGACGTGCCTTAAGCCGAAGCAGGTAATGAAATGAGTGGAGATGTTACGTGTCAGGTTCAAAATTGATGGAGAGATATTTTTCTGGAGTTTATGGATATTATTAATGAAACGTGTTCAATTTATTGGCTGTGAAAATATTGTGGGACCTACCTTCTTCTTATCAGTGGTTTGAGAATTCAAACGTCGCCTTTCTATTCCAGCCTTTAAAATTTAGGTAAATTGTCATTTTGCTCCCTTCAACTATTATCGCGTACTCTTTCGTCAACCAATTATCAATTATATTAATAATTTGCTTTACTCAAACTATCACAATGCATAAATAGAGTATTGAACGTAAACTTCTTAGAACTCGGAAATAAAGGAGAAGATGATTGTTTTTTGTGTGTGATTTAACTGTTTTTCGTATGACCTGATTAAATCAATAATAATAGTTTATGGGGTGTAATTATATAGTGATTATAGGACCTAGTTACTTTATTCCGGATGGATCAATCTCAAAAAAGAACAATGTGTAAAACACAATAAGAACACGAAACAGAGGATATTGAATATATTATAGCAAAAGCTTTTCTATTAATTGAATATCGGATAGCCAGAGTATGTAGGCGTAAGCTCTTAATCGTAGTCTCCCCTGAATACAATGTTGAACTAGGTATTTATATGATATTAACCCTAGATATAAAAGGAAACATAATCTCACTAGGACTCAGGGTATTGATCCTTCTTGAACTCGGATTTCGGTCTGATCGCCGTGAATAGATGTCTCTGGTCGGCTCGAATGGCTGTCGGTGAATGAGCTTCCTGGTCGAACCAATCAAGTATCTTCTAGTCGCTCCTAGCGTTATAAGGGGTATAAAACAGCCCCCATCAGTACTCCCTCACTTCTTGGAGCGTATATGCAGTAGAAGATCGTAGAAGTAGATGGTCTCATATGACTGTCTTTTCTATGAATTGTGCCTCGTTAAAATCCTTACTTGGAAAAAAACCCTGTGGGAAAAAATCCTAAGCAAGGAAAAGAGTGCTACATTTCATAGATAGTCGTTTTATTGTTCCCGAACTGTAGCCTTTTTTCTTCTCGAGGAGGCGGTTTTTCTTCATTGATTGGCGGGAATATGATCAGTCACGAAAGGTTAAAAGCGTCTTTTCGGCCTTCTATATAAATAGGCGATCGTAGTTTTACCCATTTTTTACTTTCCACCTCTAATTTTCTTGCAGTAATTTTCTTATTCGATAGTTCTTCTAAATTTCGTGTCCATCGATCACTATTTTCTGAAGATCGAATAATATGGCCTCCATTTCGAAAAATCCTTCCTCCTCTTCTGTTGAACAAGTCATTCCCGTTATCGACGTGGGGGCTTCTCCTAGCCCCCCACCAGAACAGACGGGACCATCAGAGATAATTATTCCCGACAAAGACACTTTCAAGGTGCGGATCATTTCTGATATTGAGGTCGCGTCCAAGGCTAAGAAGGGCAAAGGTACCAACCCCCAAGTATTTGATCCGGTCGAGAGCCTTTCCAGCGTTTATAACGACGAGACTTTTCATGAGGTTTTAGACAATTATGCAAAATACTTCCCGGAGGGCTCCAAAATTATACTTCCATCCCCCGACGATAGGGTTACCTCTCCGCCGGAAGGATGTCGGGCTTTTTACACAGCCCACTTTAATCATAGTCTTCGCCTTCCTCTGTCTGTCTTATTTCTGGATATATTGAAGATATTTAGTGTCTCTTTGACACAACTGGTCCCAAACTCCGTAGCTTTTGTCGTTTGTTTTTCCGTTCTGATGATTGCCAAAGGGTTCCAACCCTCTTTTCGTAATTTTACCCAGTTATTTCGTTTTAATATTTCTAGCTCTTCCAATCATGGATACTTTTTTGCTAGTCAAAAATCTGGTCGATCCATTTTTGATTCTCCGGTTTCCAGCAATTCCGACTGGAAATCTCGCTTTTTCTTTGTTCGTCTTCCCTCTCATCTTACCTTAGCAGATGGTTCCACCAAACCATTCTCATGGGACCATGATTCCAAGTGGATTTTTGGTGGTCGCTCCGTTGAGGGTCAGCTAATTTCCGACGATTCAAAGTTGGTAGAAGAGATAAAGGAAATGCGTGCTGACAAATATCAATGCGCTCTTCTTATCGGCGAGGCTTTTCTTCGTAAGGCTGGCCTATGTTCTCACACATTCCCTATCTCTTCTTCGTCTCAGTCGCTTGGTAAGCGTTATTTATTCACCCTTGTATTCACTTTATCTTTATATTTTAATAGCATCTTGTCTGGACTTTGTTTTCTTTAGTCTCCATAGTAAAGAATTCCCGGCATTATACCAAAGGGAAAATGGTTCTATCAAAGTCTACCAAAACGATGGAGAAACATCCAATTGAGCAAAGAGTGTCCAGAAAGAGGAAATTGGATCTGGGTCAAGATTCAGATGATTATAGAGAGGAATCTCCAGATCCTTCCCAGGAAATTCCTCAGGAAACCTCTTCTCCACAAACTCCGGGTCCTACAGGGACTGGACAGGGTTATCCTCCTCTCCATCTCAGAACTTCCCTCGGTATTCGTGGTTGTCGAGGTTGGTCGATGCCCAATTCAACAGGCACTGCGGCTAAGAGGAGGAAGCAGTTTTACAGTCGCTCTGGTGAGGACATTAATTTACTTGGCGAACAACATCCCAGGCCTACCCTTGTCGAGATGATTAAAGACCATCTAGCGGGGAAGAGGGCGGCCGGTTATTCTGAGCAGGATTCTTTGATCCATGATGAGAAGGAGAATGCAGCAGATAAGGCTACTCGTATCCTTCTCTCTGGCGTTTTCACACGTGACATTAATAAGATGCTCCACAAAGATCCCTTGGAGAAATTACAGAAAGCTTCTCTTTATGCCGACAAGGTAAATGCTTTTACGCGCCTTTCTTTTTATGTTAATGTTTCAGAATATTTCCACTCTAATAACTTATTATTTTGATACCTTAGACTAGTACTTGTCTTCTGTCCTTTGCTTATGAAGCTGCCCTATTGAGGCAACAGTGCGAATTTCTTGAGGAGAGGAATATGGCATTGCTTCAAAAGGTGCCTGTTTCGGAGGGTGGTGCGACAGAGGCCGGTCCTTCCATGTCTTCCTCTCATCCACTCCTAGTCGAAGGTACTCAGGATATGGGGAATGACAATCCCCATGTTTTGAACAACATTTTGGAAACATCTCGTGCGCAAGAGCGGGTTAACCAGCTAGCCAAATAGCTGGAAGATCACCAAGTCGAATATACTACTCGTATTAGCGAGCTGGAGTCACAAGTTTCTAGTCTCCAGGCTTCCTTGGACGAGTATGAAGAGAATCTTCCTCTCGGCGGTCTTACTGATCGATATGGTAGGAATTCTGGTAAGAAAGTGATTCGTGAATTTCTTAATTCTCCAGTTCATACCGCCCTGGTATATCAGAAGGTTGGTCCTCTCCTTGAAAGCACGTTTAAGAAAGCGGTCCATTGATAGAAATAGTGTCCTGCAAGCCAGCTGTATGGCTAGCATTTATTGTAATAAATAAGGATCTATTCAATTTCGATTAATAAATGCACTTCATTAAATGGTCACCTTTATCTTATGTAATAATTATCTGCGCATAAGGATAGAAGTCCTTAGATCACAGGGCTATGGGACAACCCGTGGACTGATCTCCAAGGCCGTGATCTAGAACATATTCAAGAGTCGTAGAATCCAATCGAGATAGGAAATCGTTGGATTCGGTTAGACTCTCACTATTGTGTATACTCCGATGAACTGGAGGACGCTGGGGTCCACGAGCGTGACTGGGATAGTCGATACACATAAGTGGGTGGCTTGCTGGGATGGCAAGCGCACTGAATACCCCAATTAGGAAATAACTCACGGTAGTCGCATATCGGGGTTGAAGTTATTCCAAATTTATAATAGTATACGAGGAACGATCCCTAACTACTTGAGGTGATAGGGTTTATCTGGTGCGAGAACGTCTATGCTTTGATATGAGTTCCGACTGACTGGGGATCGCCAGAAAGTCTTTGTGGACTCATGTTGGGTATAGAGGAACTTGTATGCAGATTCATATCATCAACAAATGATCCATTGACCCGACTTGATAGGTTGGGAAATTCTCCTATGGATTTCTGTGAGAAATTAATTCTGGGAAAATCCTTGGCCAAGGTATCTGACGACTTTATGTAAGTAGCTCATAAAGATTAAGTCAAAGAGAATTTATTTCGAGACCAGAGTACATAAGGTCAAGACAAAAGAAAAGGGAATCCGATTAAAGACCATGCCCTTAAGTCTCGACTGGGAGATTGATCGATGGAGAGATTATGTCATATATGGAAATTATAAATGATAAAAGGTTCACTGAATTAATTCACCAGTGATTGGGCTCCATGGGCTTGTGGCTGGACATCGACCGTGGAGTGTGGGAGAATTCCTAAATTGGCAGGGGTGCTAATTTTGGAATGGTCAATCGACAGAGTGTTCGATTGATTTAGAGTAAGTCTTGCTCGAATAATTAAATAACATTTAATTATAACCCATGGCCAATTATGTGGTGAACCTACGGGGGCATACACAATACACATGAAGCGAAAGCGAGGAAATAAGAACGACTGGGTCGACTGGGTGAATAATCGACTGGGTCGATTATTATGGGTGGGTCGACTGGGTCGACCCAATTGGAACAAATGGGATCCAATTGGAATTGGATCAGGATCATAAATTAAATTGGAATTTAATTTGTAGATTAATTAATTAAGTTGGATTTAATTAATTAGAAGGGATTTTAATTAAATGGACTTAGAGTCTGATTTAATTAAATGGGAGATTAAGTTAATTAATTGGGCTATTTAATTGGGAGATTAAATAAAGCCTGGTCAAATTAATTAACTGGGCCATGAATTAATTAGGAGACTTGGTCTTCTAATTAAAGAGGGCCATGGCCCATGTAGGAGAGAAGAGCCCTAGTCCTAATAGGACTAGGTTAGGGAGATAACTATAAGTAGCTATCTTGTAGTTATTTTTCACACAACTCCATTGCAAAATTAAGCAAGAGCAAAATTTTCTCTCCCTCTCCCAAGCAATAGTCGACCGAACCCTGTTCTTCTTTTGGAAGAATTTTCGTTTTCGATTCTTGTTCCAAAATCGTTCCTATATCCTAGATCATAATATATCTTGTGTTCTAGCTGATCAAGATTTATTATTTTCGTGTAATTGTGGTGTATCAACCCGTAGATGCGCAACACTGTTGGGATATTTTGGCTAGGGCTCGATTGTCAGTACAACGAAGTGCGGAATTTTAAAATTTTTCGAGTTCCTAATAGTCCCATGAATTCTTTCTCCATAGTTATTATACGAAAAGGTTGAATCAAACAATAACATAATTATCAAAAAGGGAGTTTTCGCAATTTACCTCACCACAGCTTGGTGGTGGTTACCTCCGGGCTTCTTTGTTCGATTCACAACGGAGTGATCCATGTGTCTCACCTCCAAAGCTAGTCCACACCAATCGGATTGTAGTGACGCCTACAAGTCTCAGGCTAAGAACTAGATCTTGAAGATTGTCAAGAAAGGAATGAGCAGATCTATATCAGGATATCGATTTGGATCTGGATTAGGAGAATTGCAGGAAGACAACCACGACCACAGGACTTATGCGGCTAGGTTGGATCGACCAAGGGCGGCGCAGCTAGGTTTCGGATCCACCTAGGGCGGCGGCTAGGGTTTGGCCGAGAACTAGGGGCTAGGGGCGGTTTTTGGAGTTGGCAATTTCTTTTCTTCTTGTGTTGTGTAAAACTATTTTCTCTCTTCTTGGAAGATGTATGAAGAGTTGTATTTATAGGAGAAGAGTTCTTCTCTTATAAGATATCTCTTCAAGATATGGCAAATCTTTTCCTTATCATAATAGGAAACAAGATTTGACCAAATCTCTTGTTTGTAGCTTGATGACCAAGTAACAAACTCTTCCCTTCTTTTCCTCTCCAAAAAATCGCCCCTTGCCTTTAATTAGCCAATCCGAAAATTGCTAATTATTTATTCTTCCTTCTTTACCAATTGACAACTTTAATTATTTATAATCAATTAGATACTCTTAATTAATTAATTAAACATTAATCAATTAAATATCCAATTAATATTCTCCCATTGAATTAATATCTTAATTCAATATCTTTGATTTAACAACTTTAAATCACTTATTTCCCTTTATGACTGTCACTGTCCAATTGTATTGTGTGTGACCCTCTGGGTTCACCATCAACTGGCAGCAGGCCCACGACTTTCGTGATTTAATTAATGAGCAATTAAATGCTCCGATCAATTAAACAACTTTTAATTGACCACTCCTATAATTAATTTCCTTATTAATTTAGGAGTACCCACACTTCATGGTCGATGTCTAGCCACAAGCCCATGAAGCCCAATCAAAGGTGAATTGATTATTGTGAACCTCACCTCTTATAATTGCCATGTACATACGGTCCTTCCATGATGATTTCCCGATCGAGACCTAGGGTGTGTGAATTGATCGGCACCTCTAATTATCTCGATAACTATACTTTCTAATTTTCGACAATGATTCCAGTGTGACTGCCAAATTTGGAAACCCCTTCCAAATGCATCACCGACTATGGCCATAGATTTCTCGGAATCAATTATCTAAGAAACGTATAGGAAATTCTCTCATCTTATCAGGATGAGTCGATGGATCCTTTCTTAGTACTAACCACTCGCGTACAGTCGTCTACGCACCCAACTTAGGCACTTTGTGGCCAGGCTACGTGACCAGTACCTAAATCTAAGTACGCACACTCGTGCACCGAATTCGCCCTAGCACCTCAAGTCTAAGGACTAAATCGTACACTATTATAAGCCTTGAGAAACATCCCATCACCGATATGCGACATGCGCTTCCACAATGGGTTTCTCTGTTCGGGTCGTTCGATGCGTTCAATCTTCCATTGAACCACCTACTCATATGCACTGGACTCAAATTCCTTGCTCATGAAACTCTACAAATTCACTCCTTGTGAATCATGCATATTTGTACAAGTCTCGGCGATTCCTACGATACCCCGTCTCGTTTGGAATCTATGACTTGGAACGGTTTTAAGATCACGACCTTTGAGACTGTTTCATGATTGCACTCAGTACTGAAGTGAATCGTCCCATAGTCTATTGTGACCTTAGGATTTCATCCAATCGCTTAGATAAGTTCGCGAGAGATGAAGTTGGCCATTGTTCAGTTTCACATACTATGAACGGCGTATTAATTATAAACCATAAGAAAATAGTATCTCAACAAGCTAATTAATATTGGCTTGCTGGGCACTATTCCATCAATCTCCCACTTGCCCTAAAGCCAATCACAACATTTCTAAGACCCATCTATACCAAGATGTCCCTCGAACCATTTGTGAGAGAGCTTAATTAGTGGATCTGCTAAGTTGTCTTTGTCGAGATGAAGTAATACTTCTACTCGTCTCAACTACCCATGACTGGTTCAATCATACGGTATTGTGTTCAGATTATAGGTGAGATCTCGATTTCCTTTCATTGAGCAATCGCCTTATCTAAATCGGTTAAGATTACGATAGGCTTTTGTCATGCTAGGTATTTCATCTAATGGATGAAAGTTTCTCATCTAAACACCTTCTTTTGTGCAGCATCATAATGGTGCCCTTTATTCTTGTTTGAATCGGCAATGGTAGATTATTGGAATTTCTTCCAATTTACCTCGCTCTATCGAGACAGAATAAATAATCCACTTCAGACTGGAAATCTCGAATTTCAAAAATCCTTCGAGTTCCAATTTTCCACTTACTACCACAGACCAGCATTGTATCCTTTAATTATCTTTGAGGATTTGCTTTTATGGTAGACCAGTGTCCTTTACTGGTGTTTGACTATCAGTAGCTCGTTCAGAGCATTTTGACGAGTCAGGTCTAGTACAAGACTTTGCATGCTACATGCAATCCAAATGCCAAGCATAAGGCTTCTTGAGACAGTTACTTCTTTACTTATTAATTTAGGGCTCATTAAATAAGTGAGAGAGATTTTGTCTCTTTTGGAAACAATCCTCTCTTGGATTCTTCCATATTGAATTTAATCAATATAGTCTTTGTACTTTGATTTGGTAAATCACTACATCTTCTTCCTTCTATCTACCATAGATACGTATTGCCAGTACGTGAGATGTGATTCCAAATCTTATCATGGAGAATTGCGTGAAGAACACGCTTTCGTCTGTGCTTTTCTGATATTTCTTATATCTTGCTTGATGTACAGAACATCATCTCGTTGCGCTTCGAACTCAACTACACTCCCACTGATTCTTTTGCACAATTGGAATCCATATGCCTTTTGACAAATTCAACATTCTTGATTGACTTATCAAGTTGCATGTTCCAAGTTTGGGAAAAAATCATAGATTGACCCTTGGATTTGAATAGAGATCTTCTCATCAACTTTCAATTGTGAGATGCAGGATTCATATCCAATAGTCATGTCTTGGTAGTCAAAACCACCTTTCTATGGCTAATAGTTTCGAAATGAATTTTGACGTAGTTAATGGACATAAGGCATTTTCATCAATCCTAAAAGGACTTTTGAATAATGACCTATTGCCATTAAGTGAGTCAAAGTTTTCAACTTCGAATCTTATGGCTATGTGCCATATCCCTTTGATCATGTTTAACATAATCTCTTTGTAATCTTTGATTAGAATCCAATTTCTCAATTTCGTAAAATGGAATCTTTGAGTTCCTTACGAATTTGATCAGATTACGATTTCTTTGTGCATGGATTGATTCAGCAATTTCTTTTAGTGTTTACTCCCACTGTTCATGGGGATGGGTCCAATCCTTGGACTTCATCAAGTTCTACGACATTCCTTATTTCCTTTGACAAGGTCTTGTCAACAGAGGAACAAGCTACTTACGAGATGCTTTTCGTTTCTCATTGTCGTGGAACAGGTATTCAATGGGTTTTGTTGAATACCCCATAAACATTATATGAACTAGATCTACCATCTAATTTCTCATATAAGGGTGTTCTGCTATGTCTTAAAAGACATGGCGATGTAAGGACTTACTTCGAAATATACTATACCAAGTATTTTGAAGAGTTAAGGGAAGGTATCCCCTAAAGTGAATGAAGGAAACTCAGCAAGATCAGAGTCGAGAATCAAACAAAGTTCGATTTCTTCTTTGATTTGCTTCATGAGAATTCTATTCTCGTCTTAGATAATCGAGGTGTTAAGTTTGCTTATGTTTCAGCAGGTTTGATTAAATCAAATTGCTTTCGACATAATGCATCTAGTTACTTCATTTCCAAAACTTCTATTGAATTACTTCAATAGTTTCAGAATTGTACTTCAGCCAAGTACACATATACTTTGACGATTAAAAATCGCAAGTATATATGAAGTAGATTTCTTTTGAATTAGTGCTTTTAGTTCATGTCGATCGAAATGTTTTGGAATGCCTTAGCAATCCTTCACTTTGGTTATTATTCCTTCAAGATTTGAAAGTTCCGAATTTACCCAAGTTCATTATTTCAGGAATCAGTAAATAAAAACTTTCCTTTCGCATCTCTCTTTAGGAAGAATGTCCAGAGTGAACATTTCAAGCGCGGACGATTATCCAGTTTGTCTTACTCGTTTTCGATTTAACACATAGTCTTCAAAGTTTCGATTCGTTTATCATTGTTTATTTCTATGTTTCAAAACATCAACATTTGTACAAAGTTAAATTGCTCTAATTAAATAAATTCCATTTCTCAATGGTAAAGCAATAAGGTCTCGTACAAAATGTGAAATAATACTCAAAGTAAACTAAAACTTAAAACTCATGCTAATACGAAAACTAAGAAAAACTTCTTTGCTAAAAAGGAATGTCTAGGTACAATTCTTCCTTGACCCAGTCCCGGAATTCCAGTTTCCTCATCTCGCTCTGCACTACTTGCATCTCCCTTTCAAGGATTTTCCTCCTTTTAGGTTGAGCGGGAAGACTATCATCGCCTGTAAATGCTTTTACAGAAATGAAAGTTTTAATCAGATGTCTTACATCAAAAAGATTCAACAAGTGTATAACTTAAAAAGTCATACCGTAGTCAAGTCTTTCCAGGAAATCCTTTTCAACAAGCTTCCTTATTTTCTCTTCGTACTAACACAGAGGGCAATTCCAATCATACAGACCAAAACCACGTTGATGAGCTTCTTCATATTTGTCTAACAACTCATGCAATTGCTTTGTTTGTATTCCATCAGGCGGAATAATGCAATGTTGCATAAAATGAGTGAAGGTCTCAGATAATCCTTGAAGGGTTATCGTTATCTCATATTCGAGAGTCAATTGGGCTCCAAACCCTTTGATCAGCTCGAATGTCTTGCTTAAGTAAGAACAATATTCCCTAACATTGTCAAACTTAGCCATGTCGGTTTCGTATAGGAAATTGCACATCACCTTTTTCAAAGTTGGTTCGGTTCTCAAACGCATCGAGTATCGGACAGTGGATGGTAAATGGCTAACATTTAAAACAGACGACTATAAGCAAACATGTTTAATATTAATACTTATAATTAACGAAATTTGGACTTTTTATGGAAAAAGTTCTCCCACTATTTTTATCGAAACAATAACCCCTTCTAGTTTCGGGAAAAATTTATTTCCTAGTAGGTCTTGACGTCCCAGCAGCAATTAGTTGCACCCACGACTCGTGGCCATACAATTAATTCCCTAGGTAGGTATACATATTACCAATTGTGTCTACTACACAACCTTCAAGTTATTTTTGCCTCGTTTTTCGCATTTATCTAGCACTGCTACATCATAAATGTTACTACGCGTTAAGTCTAACCCATTAATCATGATAAGCAACGGGCCCGGTCATGAATTCTCCGTAACTAGTTATCGGTCGATCTTCACGTCCCGACCAGTCCCTACCCTTGTCAAGTTTTATTAAAACTAGAATCAAGGAATTTCGTGCATTGCCCCTTTCTTCGACTCGGGTGCCAGACTCTGGATCACCTCTATCGATAAGTAAACAACATGCACTAGTCCCTATTAATGGAAGGCTTGGATTTTATAAAACCTCATTCTATATTTAACCCAATATGACTTAATATTTATTCGAGAGGGGAATTTTCGGTTTTGAAAGTTTAAGGAAACTCTCCTCGAGATCTCACCGCTTCAATTATGCTTTATCTTTTATTTACGATCTAGATTCTAGCGTGCAAACACACAAGCAATCATAATCGACTAATAAATAAAAGCCATACAAGCCTAGCATGCATACTACCACAATATGTTTTCGATCGGGAGCCTCCTATGCAGGCCATCATCGAGCCAATGATGTTGGCCCAATTGGTCAATCTAAAGGGTTCTCAAAGAACCTATGCTATTATACAATGTACCACGCATACATGGCCTTCAATTCTTCTTGGGCTCCCACCTTGCTTGTAAATGGGCTTCCATCCTAAATTAGGAAAGCAGTAAAGCCCTATTCTATTACAAAAGCTCAAAGTGGCCCAAAAATAATAACAGGCTCGCAGGCCCAATAAAAACCATGCATTAAATTAAACCAATCACATCTAACCTAAGGGCAAGGCTCGTCGCGATCGAAAACCACGTAAACAGTTCACGTAGAGCAAAGAAACATGTAAACAACTTTTACTTTCTTCTATCTTAATTTTAAAACACCTTTTAAAACTAACTTCCTATGATTCTTGCTTTTTAGTCACTACTAATTATGACAAAATAAATTCTCGGATAAACAAAACAACTTTTCTGCCTTAATTTCAGATTCTGATTTTTCAACTTTTGAAAATTGCAGTTCGGCCCCTATACTTTCGGAAATTGCACTTTTGACCCCAAAACTTTTGAAAAGTCACAAAATACCCCCAAAACAGTTTTCGGACAGAATGAGCAGAAAATTAAAATTTTGAAATCCAGAAAAATTTCGAATTTGCAAACAGACCCCTGAAGTTTCGGAAATTACAAAACAGTCCTCGAATTTTCAAAAATTGCAAAATGGTCCAAAATTGCGTGCGATCATATTTTCAGAAATAACCCAGATTTTTCAAAAAATTTCCAGAAATAGAAAATTCAATTTTCAGCCCTAATTTTCATGTTTTGCGATTTTTGCATAAAAGCCCTGATTTTTCGAAAAACTATAAATTTGCCACAGATCTAAAAAAGCAGTTTTACCCAATCATAGATCCAGTCATAACAAGCAAGAATCAATCACTAGAACATAATTAACATGCGTTCTCATACATACAATCAAGCATATAAAGTGAAAACACATTATGTTCAGGCCTTTTCGTATAAATTTTGGCTAGGGCTCGATTGTCAGTACAACGAAGTGCGGAATTTTAAAATTTTTCGAGTTCCTAATAGTCCCATGAATTCTTTCTCCATAGTTATTATACGAAAAGGTTGAATCAAACAATAACATAATTATCAAAAAGGGAGTTTTCGCAATTTACCTCACCACAACTTGGTGGTGGTTACCTCCGGGCTTCTTTGTTCGATTCACAACGGAGTGATCCATGTGTCTCACCTCCAAAGCTAGTCCACACCAATCGGATTGTAGTGACGCCTACAAGTCTCAGGCTAAGAACTAGATCTTGAAGATTGTCAAGAAAGGAATGAGCAGATCTATATCAGGATATCGATTTGGATCTGGATTAGGAGAATTGCAGGAAGACAACCACGACCACAGGACTTATGCGGCTAGGTTGGATCGACCAAGGGCGGCGCAGCTAGGCTTCGGATCCACCTAGGGCGGCGGCTAGGGTTTGGCCGAGAACTAGGGGCTAGGGGCGGTTTTTGGAGTTGGCAATTTCTTTTCTTCTTGTGTTGTGTAAAACTATTTTCTCTCTTCTTGGAAGATGTATGAAGAGTTGTATTTATAGGAGAAGAGTTCTTTTCTTATAAGATATCTCTTCAAGATATGGCAAATCTTTTCCTTATCATAATAGGAAACAAGATTTGACCAAATCTCTTGTTTGTAGCTTGATGACCAAGTAACAAACTCTTCCCTTCTTTTCCTCTCCAAAAAATCGCCCCTTGCCTTTAATTAGCCAATCCGAAAATTGCTAATTATTTATTCTTCCTTCTTTACTAATTCACAACTTTAATTATTTATAATCAATTAGATAATCTTAATTAATTAATTAAACATTAATCAATTAAATATCCAATTAATATTCTCCCATTGAATTAATATCTTAATTCAATATCTTTGATTTAACAACTTTAAATCACTTATTTCCCTTTATGACTGTCACTGTCCAATTGTATTGTGTGTGACCCTCTGGGTTCACCATCAACTGGTAGCAGGCCCACGACTTTCGTGATTTAATTAATGAGCAATTAAATGCTCCGATCAATTAAACAACTTTTAATTGACCACTCCTATAATTAATTTCCTTATTAATTTAGGAGTACCCACACTTCATGGTCGATGTCTAGCCACAAGCCCATGAAGCCCAATCAAAGGTGAATTGATTATTGTGAACCTCACCTCTTATAATTGCCATGTACATACGGTCCTTCCATGATGATTTCCCGATCGAGACCTAGGGTGTGTGAATTGATCGGCACCTCTAATTATCTCGATAACTATACTTTCTAATTTCCGACAATGATTCCAGTGTGACTGCCAAATTTGGAAACCCCTTCCAAATGCATCACCGACTATGGCCATAGATTTCTCGGAATCAATTATCTAAGAAACGTATAGGAAATTCTCTCATCTTATCAGGATGAGTCGATGGATCCTTTCTTAGTACTAACCACTCGCGTACAGTCGTCTACGCACCCAACTTAGGCACTTTGTGGCCAGGCTACGTGACCAGTACCTAAATCTAAGTACGCACACTCGTGCACCGAATTCGCCCTAGCACCTCAAGTCTAAGGACTAAATCGCACGCTATTATAAGCCTTGAGAAACATCCCATCACCGATATGCGACATGCGCTTCCACAATGGGTTTCTCTGTTCGGGTCGTTCGATGCGTTCAATCTTCCATTGAACCACCTACTCATATGCACTGGACTCAAATTCCTTGCTCATGAAACTCTACAAATTCACTCCATGTGAATCATGCATATTTGTACAAGTCTCGGCGATTCCTACGATACCCCGTCTCGTTTGGAATCTATGACTTGGAATGGTTTTAAGATCACGACCTTTGAGACTGTTTCATGATTGCACTCAGTACTGAAGTGAATCGTCCCATAGTCTATTGTGACCTTAGGATTTCATCCAATCGCTTAGATAAGTTCGCGAGAGATGAAGTTGGCCATTGTTCAGTTTCACATACTATGAATGAACGGCGTATTAATTATAAACCATAAGAAAATAGTATCTCAACAAGCTAATTAATATTGGCTTGCTGGGCACTATTCCATCAAACACGTGGGGCGCTAGTGCAGAGCTTGGATCGATTTGGCTGAGGAGAAATTCAGAGTTCGTTTTTGCTAGCCGAGGATTTGCAAGGAGATAGGTATAACGTGCAAACTTATACTATCGTTTTATTCATATTTATATATATACACCTAGAGTAGTATCCTGGCAAGATTCCGTAAGAGGTCCTAATTTTTTTTTTATATTCCGCTGTGCCTAGGGCTGTTTATCTTACCGAATCCCAACAGTGGTATCAGAGCCAACTCTAGGCTTTGTATATATATGAACTTGCAAATTCTGTGTGTAATAAATCGTATGTTTGATTTATGTGGCTAGTTCTTTAACTTTGCATGTTTTAGGACATTCGTTAGTTAATGATAGGATAGTGCCCTGCAAGCCAACAAAATAGCTTGTAATAGGGAACATTATTTTATCTTGAAAGAATCTTTGATTTATCAATTAATACGAACTGTTTATTTTATTGAGAATTCATAATATAAACAAATGGCCATCTTCATCTTTCGCGAACACATTTAAGCGATTGGTTGAAACCCTGAGATCACTCATGACTACGGGACTATTCACTTCAGTATTGGGTGCGATTAATCATGAAACAGTCTCAAAGGTCGTGATCTCAAAAATGTTCCAAGTCATAGATTCATATCGAGACGGGGTATCGAATGAATCGTCAAGACTTGTACGATTATGCATGATTCACTTAAAGTGAATTTGTTGTTGTTTCATGAACAAGACATTGTTAATGTCAGTGCATATGACTAGGTGGTTCGATAGGGGATCGGACGCATCGAACGACCCGAACAGAGAGACCCATTGTGGAAGTGCGTAAAAAGCATATCGGTGGTGGGATGTCTCTCAAGACTTATAACAGTGTACGATTTAGTCCTTAGACTTGAGATGCTAGGCGAATTCGGTATACGGGTGTGCGTACTTTGATTTAGGAGCCGGGCACATAGCTTGTCCATTGTGCGCCTACGTTGGGTACGTATAGTCGTATGCGCGGATGGTTAGCATCAATATAGGATCTACCGACTCATCGTAATGGATGAGGGAATTTCCTGTACATTCTTAGATGATGCATTCCGAGAAATCCATGGCCATGGTCAGTGACGGATTTGGAAAGGGGTTTCCAGATTTAGCAGTCACACTGGAAGTATTATCCTGAATTAGAAAGTACAGAATCGAGATGATTAGAGGTGCCGACCAATTCACACACCCTAGGTCTCGATCGGGAAATTAGTCGTTAGAGGGACCGTATGTACATGGTACTTATAAGAGGTTTAAGGTTCACTGAAATCAATTCACCTGAAGTTGGGCCTCATGGGCTTGTGGCTAGACATCGACCATGGGATGTGGGTACTCCTGAATTGATGGTAGATTAATTCTGGAGTGATCAATTGAAAGTATTTTAATTGATCGGAGCAATTTATTAAATAATTAATTGCTCATTAATTAAATCACAGAAATGTGAGCCTGCGGCCAATTGATGGTGAACCTAGAGGGTCACACACAAAAGCTGGAACTGTGATAGTCAGTTGTAGAACGAAACGATTTAAAGAAGTTAAATCAAGATAAGGAATTAAAGGGTTAATTCCTGGAGAGAGAAAATTAATTAGATTTTATCTGATTAATTAAATTAAATCTTTAATTAGATTTATTGGATTATTTAATTAAAGTATTAATTAAATAAATGGGCCATTTAATTAAAGTGGTTAATTAAATGACTTGGGCTATTTAATTAAAAGGACTAATTAAATAGAGGGGTTGGGCCAGACTTATCTGATGGCCCATAAGCTAAGAGATAAGATTAGGGATAGGGTTTGAACTCTCCTATAAAAAGGAGTCTTGGAGAATCAAAATCCTAACCTAGCAAAAACACTAAACCCTAATCTACTCTCTACAAGCCGCCGCCCCCTCTCCCTCACTAGCCCTAGCCGCCGCCACCTTCTACAACCAAGCCGCCGCCGCCGTGGTTGTGGAGAAGGGACGAGCACCTCTCTCCCTCTTCCGTTCTACATCTAGAGTTGGATCTAAATCCAACTCTTGAATCTGAGCTGCTTTTCTCCTAGTTCTGAGCCTGAGGATTAAAGTGATTGCAGATCCAGCTGGTGTGGACTATTCTCTAGAGGCACAACACTTGGGGTGCTCTAGTGATCCGACAAGAAGACCGGAGAAACCACCACCTTGCCTGTGGTGATGTAAAATCGCAATTTTACCAATGTATTTATTTCTGTATTTGTATGCTTAAATAAATTCAACCTTATTCATATGTACTAATAAGATGCCTGGGATGTGGATATAAAAATTTTAAATTCCGCACCGTTGTAGTTGACAATTATACCCACGAAATCCCAACAGTGGTATCAGAGCCTAACTTATTATGTACATATGAAAAAGGCATGAACGCATCAAATTATGTGATTATATGTATTTGTTGTGTTCTGATATTTGATTCTTACTTGTTATGATAAATTGAGTGTTCGGATTTTTGCACTTTTCGGTTTTTGGGCCTAAAATGTAATTTCCGAAAATTGGAGGGCTTATTTGCAAATTTTGATTTTTCATAAATCTGGACAGAAATTAAAGTTTTGTTTTTCTGCAATTCTGGACCAAATTGTAAATTCTGGAAATTTTTCAAAATCTGGACCATTTTGCAATTTACGAAAGGTTAGGGGTGTTTTTGCTATTTTCCGTAAATCTGGGGTCTGTTTTGCAATAAACAAAAGTTTCTGGAAATTTTGTTAATTTTCTGCTTTCTGGTCCAATTTGCATATTCTGGAAATTTTGGGGCTGATTTGTAATTTCCAAAAGTTGAGGGGTCAAAGTGTAATTTTTGAAAATTCAGGGGCCGAACCGCAATTTTTCAAACTTGAAAAACAGAAACTGTTTTGTGCACTAAAAGGGTTTAGTAAATCCGGAAAGTCAATTTTATCATAATTAGTAGGGACTTAAAGTGAGAATCAAAGGGTCATTTTAAAGGAGATTTAAAATGATGTTAGAGATTGTTTTAGAAGGAGTTTTAAAACTAGAATCTTAAGTTTTAAAATGGGATAAGAAATAAGAAATTAGTTTTTGCTTGTTTCTTGCTCTACGTGAAATTGTTTGCGTGGTTTTCGATCGCGCCGAGCCTTGACCCTTAGGGTAGATGTGATTGGTTATTTATCATCTTATTGGTTTTATTGGGCCTGCGAGCCTTAAGTTTTGGGCCACTTTGAGCCATTGTAATAGATAGGGCTTTACTGTTTTATTAGTTTAGAATGGAGGCCCGTTACAAGCAAGATGGGAGCCCAAGAAGACTAAAGGCCATGTATGCATGGTAAAATGTGTAATAGAGTAGGTCTCTTTGAAACCTAATAGATTGACCAATAGGACCATCGTCTTTGGCTCGATGGTGGTCCGCATAGGAAGCTCCCGATCGAAAACATACTGTGGTAGCATGCATGCTAGGTGTGTATGTATTTATTTACGTATTTATATCTGAGCTTGTATGGTGATGCGCGCTAGTTATATTTAGATCGTAAATAAAAGATAATGCATAACTGAAACGGTGAGATCTCGAGGAGAGTTACCTCAAACTCTTAAACCCGAAAATCCCCTCTTGAAAATGATATTAAGTCACATTGGGTACATTTAAAATGATGTTTTAAAGATCCAAGCCTTCCATCAATAGGGACTAGTGTAAGTTGTCTACTTATCGTTGAAGGTGATCCAGAGTCTGGCACCCTAGGCGAAGAAAGGGACAATACACGAAATTCCTTGATTCCTGTTTTTAACTAAACTCGACAAGGGTGGGGACTGGTCGGGATGTCACGACCGGGCCAGTTGCTCATCATGATTGATGGGTTAGACTTAACGATTAGTAACACTTATGATGTAGCAGTGCTAGATAAGTGCGAAGACCGAGGCAAAATAGCTTGAAGGTTGTGGAGGAACATAATTGGTAAAAGTTTACCTACCTGGGGAGTTAATTGTATGACCGCGAGTCGTGGGTGCAATTAATGTCTGCTGGGACGTCAAGACCTACTAGGAGATTAGATTTCCCGAACAATTGAAGGGGTAATTGTTTCGAGAAAATAGTGGGAGAACTTTTTAGATAACAAGTCCAACATCGTTAATTATAAGTATTAATATAGATCAGTCAGCTAAACGTTATCATTTACTTTTGTAGATCAATTCTGCAAAAATGTCTAAGAATCCATTAGCTATCATCCTTGACACTAACAAACTGAACGGATCAAATTTTGTCGACTGGCTTAGAAATCTGAGGATAGTCCTCGACTCCGAGAAAAGGAGTTACATTCTCGATGCACCCATGCCTGGTGCGCTTCCGGAAGGGGTTTCGGAAGAGGAACGAGCTACCCATCAAAGGTGGGTCGATGATGACATTCAGGTTCGTTGCCTCATGCTGGCATCAATGACCAATGAGCTGCAGAAACAGCATGCAAGGATGTTGCATGCTACTGACATAATTCTTCATCTCCGAGAGCTGTTTGGAGAGAAGTCTAGGACTGAAAGGTTCAAGACTACAAAAGAATTATTCAATCTGAGAATGGCTGAGGGTTCAAGTGTGAAGGATCACTGTTTGCGCTTCATTAATCTGGTTGAAAAACTGGAGAACTTGGAGGTAGACCTGCACGCTGATCTCTCCACTGACCTTCTCCTCCATACTCTGCCGCGCTCATTTGATCAGTTCGTGATAAACTTCAATATGGAAGATAGAGAGCTCGCTCTACACGAACTGACCAATTTATTGGTCACGGCAGAATCAACCTTGAAAAGGAAGAAATCTGTCATGATTGCTGAGCAACCCAAGGCTGCAAAGCCTAAGAAGGGCAAGAAAAAGAAGAAGAAAGTAATCTCTTCTAAAACAACCAAGAAGGTTGTCGAGAAGAAAAGAAAAAGCCCAGAAGATGAATGTTTCCACTGCAAGAAAGCAGGGCACTGGAAAAGGAACTGCCCAGACTACCTGAAAGAGGTGGTCAAAGGTATTTTCTTTATTGAAGTTAATATTTCTATTAACTGTGCATCATGGGTGTTAGACACCGCAGCCGGTTCTCATATCTGCAATGATTTGCAGGTGATGGGAGCAGTAAGGCCTCTTAAACCTGGGGATAGAATCCTGCGCTCTGGAAACGGAGCTAGGGTTGCGGCAGAGGCCATAGGAGACGTAGAATTAGTCCTAGGAAATTTTTCTTTGGTTTTGAAAGACTGTTTGTACGTACCAACGATTATCAAGAACATTATTTCTATTCCTTTATTGGACAATGATGGTTTTTGTTTTTCCATTTCTAATGGAAGTTTTAGCATAATAAAAGGTGGTTTTACTTATGCTTGTGGTACTTTGATAGATGGTCTTTATTCCTTAGAACCTGCTAATTCTAATGTCATGCACATTCAATCAAAGAAAAGAAAGCAAGATGAAAACAATCCACAACTTTGGCACGCTAGGCTTGGACATATTTCCAAGAGTAGAATTCAAAAGTTGGTCTCCTCTAGGGCTCTTGAAATAAAGAACCTAGATGATCTCCCAACTTGCGAATCCTGTCTCAAGGGAAAAATGACCAAGGCGCCTTTTACTGGGAAACCGGAGCGAACCAAACAAACCTTGGATTTAATCCATACTGATGTTTGTGGACCACTGAGTATCAGTGCGAGAGGAGGATTCTCATACTTCATAACCTTCACAGACGACTTCAGTCGTTATGGGTATGTATACCTGATGAAGTATAAGTCCGAAGCTTTTGATAAATTCAAAGAGTTTCGAATGGAAGTTGATAATCAACTTGGACATAGTATCAAGGCACTTCGGTCGGATTGAGGTGGTGAATACTTAAGTCAAGAATTCTTCGATTATCTTGTAGAGAATGGAATTCTCTCTCAGCGAACTCCTCCTAGAACACCGCAGTTGAATGGTGTGTCTGAGAGAAAGAACAGAACTTTGTTAGACATGGTTCGTTCCATGATGAGTTTCGCTGACCTTCCTTTTTCGTTTTGGGGCCAAGCCCTATTAACTGCTTCGAAGATACTTAACATTGTACCTTCAAAGTCGGTGCCGACGACGCCATACCAAGAATGGTTTGGTAAAGCACCCATATACTCATATCTACGAGTATGGGGATCTCCTGCCTATGTAAGAAACAAGAAAGGAGATAAACTAGATAGTAGATCTAGTTTGTGCAAATTTGTGGGGTATCTAAAGGAATCCATTGGATACCTGTTCTACGAACCTAAGGAACAAAAGATGTTTGTGTCCAGGAATGCCCACTTCTTGGAGGATGACTTCCTCACTAAAAGAAGCGGGATATCCGTAGAACTTGATGAAGTCCAGGAATTGGACCCATCCCCACAAGCAGTGGGAGTTGATCCTGAACCCGTTGAACCATCTAGTACACCAGTACTTCGTAGGTCCGATCGAGTTCGTAGAGAGCCTGAAAGATATGGCTTTATTCACGAAAACGATCAATTGGACACTGATCCAAGGACATACGAAGAAGCTATGTCAGACATAGATTCGGGTGTGTGGCAGGAAGCCATGCAATCCGAAATGGATTCCATGTATTCCAACAAAGTATGGACTTTGGTTGATCCACCTGAGGGAACCATCCCTGTAGGCTGCAAGTGGATCTTCAAGCGCAAGCTAGGAATGAATGGAGAGATATTAACTCATAAGGCTCGCCTTGTGGCAAAAGGTTATTCTCAAAGACCTGGAATAGACTATGAGGAAACCTTCTCGCCAGTAGCGATGTCTAAATCCATTCGGGTACTATTAGCCATAGCCGCGTGGCATGACTACGAGATATGGCAAATGGATGTAAAGACCGCCTTTCTCAATGGCGACATTGATAAGGAAATTTGTATGCAACAGCCAAAAGGCTTTACATCTAAAGGAAGTGAGCATAAGGTTTGCAAACTTCAAAGGTCAATCTATGGCCTAAAACAGGCGTCCCGAACCTGGAACATACGTTTTGATGAGACAGTCAAGGGGTATGGCTTCATCAAGAACGTTTATGAGTCATGTGTGTACAAGAAATTCGATGGGAGTTCGGTACAATTTATTGTGTTATATGTCGATGACATTCTGTTGATCGGAGACGATATCAGAACGTTGACGCAGACGAAAGCGTGGTTATCCACGCAATTCTCCATGAAGGATATGGGAGACGCATCTTACGTACTAGGCATACGTATCTACAGAGATAGATCGAAGAAGATGTTAGGTCTCTCCCAATCCCAGTACATTAACACTATACTGAAAAGATTTAGTATGGAAGAATCCAAGAAAGGATTGCTTCCAATGAGACATGGAATCTATCTTTCTAAATCAATGTGCCCTACGAGTGATGAAGAAAGAAAGAGAATGTCTCTCATACCTTATGCATCTGCCATTGGCAGCATAATGTATGCAATGTTATGTACTAGACCTGACGTAGCTCACGCTCTCAGTGTAACGAGCCGCTACCAGTCGAATCCAGGGGAGGAACACTGGACCGCCGTAAAGGCTATCCTAAAGTACCTGAGAAGGACTAAGGATATGTTCTTGGTCTACGGTGGGAGTGGAGAATTGAAACTCGAAGGATTCACTGATTCGAGTTTTCAGTCTGACGTGGATGATTTTAAATCCAATTCTGGATATATATTTTGCCTCAACGGCGCAGCGGTAAGTTGGAAGAGCTCCAAACAGTCGACCACTGCAGACTCAACCACTGAAGCAGAATATATCGCCGCATCAGATGCAGCGAAGGAAAGTGTTTGGATGAGAAACTTCATCCAAGAGCTGGATGTGGTACCTAGCATTGCAAATCCCATAGTAGTCTAGTGTGACAACAATGGGGCAATTGCTCAAGCGAAGGAGCCGAGATCACACCACAAATCCAAACACGTATTGACGAAATACCATGTGATCAGGGAGATCATAGGTAGAGGAGACATTCAAATGGAGCGTGTCGACTCAAAGGATAACGTAGCTGATCCACTAACTAAGCCATTATCGCAAAAGGTGTTTGAAGAGCATCTGGCAAGGATGGGTCTTAGAAACGTTTGTGATTGGCTTTAGGGCAAGTGGGAGATTGATAAGATAGTGCCCTGCAAGCCAACAAAATAGCTTGTAATAGGGAACATTATTTTATCTTGAAAGAATCTTTGATTTATCAATTAATACGAACTGTTTATTTTATTGAGAATTCATAATATAAACAAATGGCCATCTTCATCTTTCGCGAACACATTTAAGCGATTGGTTGAAACCCTGAGATCACTCATGACTACGGGACTATTCACTTCAGTATTGGGTGCGATTAATCATGAAACAGTCTGATTTAACCGGATTTCGTTAGGTTATTCAATTATCAGTGAATTTGTGATATCGGGGGTTTTCGATATTTATATATATTATTTAGGGCTCTGTTACTTTATTCCGGATGGATCGGTTACAAAGAAAAGCAATATTCAAGAACAAGAAGTAAAACCACAAAACAAAGCTAAGAAACACACCGATATGAAGGTAAAAAGCTCAGTAATAATATTGAATATTATTAAGTTGTGCTGTTGTAAGCAGTGTTAAATCCTGTATTCTTAGAGTTCAGGAATTTCGTAGTTGTTTCATACAATGATTAACTAGGTATTTATATAATGTTAAACCTAGCGTTACAAGGAAACATAGTCCTAATAGGACTCGGCCCAAATATCCTTTTTGAGTCCGGAGTATAATCTTATATCGAAGCGAGCTGCACTTGGCCGGGTCCGTAAGATGATCCCGATCTGTTTGAATTGGTCGAACCGATCTTATTTTCTTCGTTCGATCCGAATAGTATGTAGGGTGCGAAATAGCCCCCATCAGTACTCCCTCACTTCTTCGAGCGTATAGATAATAGAAGCTCGTAGAAGTAGTTAAATCTTTACGACTGTTTCTTTTCTATGAATGGAGCCTCGTTAAAAACCTTACTTAAGAAAAAACCCTGTGGGAAAAAATCTTAAATAAGGAAAAGAGTGCTACATATCATAGATAGTCGTTTTCTTCGTCCAATTACGGATCGCCACGCGTCTATTCAGGAGGCTTTTTGTATCCTTCCATTTTTGCGGGAATTTGAGTAGCTGCAATGAGTTCGAAACGTCTTTTCTCATTTTGTTATAAATAGGTGACTTTCGAATTTGCCATTTCTCTTTTATATTTGCTTTCAATTCGTAGTCATTTTCTAGCTTGGTCGTTCGTCATATAGAATTTTCCTTTGATCGACCTATATTCTCTGGAAAACAATGGCTTCTTTGAGAAAATCTTCTTCTTCCTCGAGGGAGAATATTGCTCCTAACAACGAGGAGGAGTTGCGCTCTAATCTCTCGGGTGAACAATCTTCCGTTCCTGAATTTGTTGTTCCTGCGGCAGATACTTTTAAGGTACAGATCCTTTCTGACAGAGAGGTTGCTGCCCGAGCGAAAAAGGGTAAAGGCACTGCTCCTCAGATTTCTGAACCGATTGAGGACCTGGCTTGCGCTTATACTGTGGATACCTTTCCGGAGGTTGTGAGTAACTATGCGCAATATTTACCGGAGGGTTCCGAAATAATTCTTCCTTCCCCTTCTGATAGGGTCACTTCTCCACCGGAAGGATGTCGCGCCTTTTATACGGCTCACTTTAATAGTGGCCTCCGTCTTCCATTGTCTCCCCTCTTTCTTGAAGTTTTGAAAACTTTCAGTGTATGTTTGACACAGTTGGTTCCAAATTCCGTCGCTTTTGTGGTTTGTTTTTCTGTTTTGATGATCGCAAAGGGGTTTAAACCTTCTTTTCGTAATTTTACGCAACTTTTTCGTTTCAATATTTCCAGTTCTTCAAATCGTGGATATTTCTTCGCTAGTCAGAAACCTAGTCGGGCAATCTTCGATTCCCCAGTTTCTAGCAATCCTCATTGGAAATCTCACTTTATTTTTGTTCGTTCCCCATCCCACATTCGTTTGATGGATGGTTCGATAATGCCCTTCTCTTGGGATCATGGTTCTAAATGGGTTTATGGAGGTCGCTTGCCGACTGGTGAACTTGTTCCAGACGATGCTCAATTTATCGGTGAAATCCCTGCTATGCGTGCCAATAAATACCAAAGTGCCCTTCTTATTGGGGAGACTTTCCTTCGCAAAGCGGGATTGAGTACTCATACTTTTCCCATCAATTCATCATTAGAATCATTGAGTAAGCATTTCAATTTAGCTTGCTGTTTTTAAATGATGTCTTCTATATAGAAAAAACTAACTTTTGTTCCTTTTTTAGCTGATATGGTAGAAAATTCTCGAGTTTCTTCAAAAGGAAAAATGGTGTTGTCCAAATCCTCTAAATCTATGGAGAACATTCCGATCGAGCAAAGAGCTTCTCGGAAGAGGAAACTGGAGTTGAGTCATGAGTCCGAGGAGGTCGGAGAGGAGTCTCCAAATTCTTCCCAAGATTCTCCTGTTCGTCAAGGGACTGGAGCCGGTTATCCTCCCCTCCAGCTTAGGTCATCCTTGGGAATTCGCGGATGTCGCAGTTGGCCGATGCCTCATCCCACTAATAATCCGGTAGGGAGAAAAAGGAGCTTTTATGGTCGTTCTGGCGATGATCTTTCTTTACTTGGCGACAATCATCCGAAACCTACTTTGGTTGAAATGATTGAAGATCATTTAGAGGGGAGGAGCCGCTGGTTATTCCGAGAAGGATTCTCTTATTCATGATGATAGTGAAAACGCGGTCGATAAGGCGACCCGTGTTCTTCTGTCCGGCGTTTTTACTCGTGATCTCAATAAGCTTCTTCACAAGGACCCTCTGGAGAAATTCCAGCGAGCTTCTCTTTATGCTGAGAAGGTGATATTTCTTTTCTTCGATAATATTAACAGATAATTTTAAGGGTCTTCCTTAGTTTATTAATCCATCTCTTTTTCTTGCTCTCTTTGTTCTTCCAGACTAAAACTTGTCTTGCGTCATACGCCTATGAAAATGCACTTTGGAAACAACAGTGCGAGTTTCTGGAAGAGAAGTATAAAGCTTTACTCCATAAATCCTCCGGTTCAGAGGTTGGTCCCTCAACATCTTCTTCCGTTCCCGTCATAGAGACTCGTGCTATCGGGACTGAAGATCAAGAAATGATAAACAGGGTGATGGAGGTTTCTCGTGCTCAAGAGCAGGCCAATCAAATGGCTAGAAAGTTAGAGGAATTCCAGTTTCAGAGCACGGCTCGAATTAGTGAGCTTGAATCTCAAGTATCAAACCTTGAAGCTTCTTTAGAGGAGTACGAAAAGGATGTCCCACTTAGTGGACTTAGGGATCGATACGGTAGGAATCCTGACGAGAGAGTCGTTCGTGAGTTCCTTAATTCTCCTGTTCATACGGCGTTGGTGTATCGGATGGTCGGTCCTCTTCTTGAGAATACTTTTAAGAAGGCGATTCATCAGCTGGTCGCCTTAGAGATGATCGATGACCGTCGAAAGGAGTATTTTAAGGCGGCGCATATTCGGTTGAATCGCTATGGCAAACTTTATTCTTCTTCCGAGGTTCCAGATGTTGAATATCAAGGTTTTCCTCTGGCTCACCTTGTCGAGGAATTTGGAAATCCATTGCCGATTCCTCCTTCTGATGTTAACGATGAGCTCGATAATACTTTTATCGATCCAGAAGACGAAGAAGAAGAAGAAGACGATGTAGGCATAACTAAGAAGATCCCGGATAGCGACCAGGCTTCTTGAAATAGTGATTTATTTTTTGAAATAATCTTTGTAATTATTCACTCGTAGGTTTAATTGTAACTTTAGCTTTCCTTACCTTGTACGCAAAACGTTTCGTATTCTGACAGTCGTGTCTTTTCACATTTGCCGTAATAATTCAGACAAGCCATTTAATTTGCCGTAATCATTATGTGTGTGTCTTTTCAAATCCTAGCGTTTGCTCCAAGGTCAGTTTTCCCGCTTCGCGCCCTTTCTTTAGGTCTGTCGCGTCCTTTCGTGTAGTATAAATACGAAAGGTAAAAACTTGGCTTGTTTTTTACTGCTATACTCCTCTCTTAACAGAATACTCTTTCTTTAGCTAGTCGATTAACTTTCTCGATATTAATTTGCATTTTTCCATAATCCGATCATGAGTAACCTTTTTGGTAATACTTCGAAGCGACCTTCTCGCGAGGGTGCTAGAGATAATAGATCTAAAAAATCTCGAAGAGATGGGCCGTCGATGGAGCCTCCTCGTTTATCCCAAACAATTAGATCGGAGATCGATACTCGTATTATTGCTTCCGAACCTCTTTCCTTGGTTAATTCGTCGTTTTCCGAACCAATTTTTTCTGCTTCCACTCAGGAAAGAAACATGCCTTCCCCTGGTCGATTAGCTTTTGGGGATATGTCCAACGAAGAACCGGCTTATAATATAGCTGTTAGTTCCAATGCTTCTTCCTTTGAGCATGTTTTTCATGGAGAGGACTTTGCTGTTTCCCTTCCTTTATCTGTTTCTACTGCCCCAATCACCAGCGGAGGGCGAGCTGGTGATGGCTTTTTTGTCAATCCTTCCGCGACACAATCTATTGTGCAGGATTGTCCTGATTATTTGTTTCATGATACTACTGTGATGACTACTTCTTTCGAATCTGGAGGACCTTCTGAAGGTCGGATAGGCTCGAGGTCTGGTCGTCGAACCATTATTTCTGCTTCAGGCAAGGAAACCTCCGTTAGTCCCAACAAGAGAGATTCTCCTCGTCTGTTAGATGATCGATGCATATTTGAGCAAGTTAATGACATTCTTTTGTCGGAGACTCCACGTTCCGACGGTGTCCCTTTGACTAGCGAACTGCCTGGTTCTGTTGAACCTGATGCTTTGTCATGGGACTTAGGCATGAGTACTATTTTGCCCGGCGAGTTGAGGAAGCTCGAAGGTACCTCCAATGTTCGTCTTGTTCAATCTCTGGTGAAGATATGTGAGCAGGTAAACATATTTCGAATATTTTTCCTGTTCTTTGTTTTGAATTCCTTGTTATACGGCGGTTTTTCTTATTCTTTCTGCTTTTAGGGCAAATATTTTGCACTCCAGCTGGGTGTGCAAAATGACGAACTGTGGAATAGTCGGAGAGTTCTTCAGGGTCAGTTGGAGTCCGAAAAAGCTAAAAACAGGGGTTTGGAGTTGCAGCTGCAACTTGATAAAGATGATCTCCAAAAATTGGAGGCCGATAAGGTCGTCCTTGAAAAAGAGAAAAATGATTTAAGTCAGGCTGCTGCCCTTGCAGAGGAATCTCAACGGCGGTCCTATGAGGAAGGATATGACGCTGGTTATCTAAGGCGTCAAGAGGAGTTAATGGCGTTTGCTGGCAACTTGACTCCTCGGGGGACTGTTTCTAGTAGTCGACCTACTGACCGTTCTTCTCAGTGATCTTTGTTCGACCTGGCAGGCCTTGGACTGTCTTTTTTTTTTTTTTTTTTTTTTTTACTGCCCAACTTTTGTGCATTTATTTGGGCTGAAATTTTTGTAATGGGAGGAGTAGGAATTTGGAAACGATGATCTTTTTGTAGGCGGATTCTTGCCTGATCAATTGTCTTCTGTATATATACTTTGTTATGCTCGTTCTTCCTTTGTGCATGAATATAGTCATCATGAAATAATCAGTATGGATTAGCATACTTATGTGAAATTGATCATTTCGAAGAATTTTCTGGATAGAGAAGAGGTAGCTTGTCCTTATTTAGTCACTGTTTTAGTAACTGAATTGTATAATTTTTGCTTCTACCAATCAAATCTTTTGTTGATCAAACTCAGTATACTCCTTTGGATCATATGTACCAACATGTTTTTCGTCAAGATGTAAACAATTAGACCAGTTGTATCGATAATAATAGTTATGGAAACTCTTAGCATTCTGGTCGATGCTCGATCCGTGCTTTGTAAATTTGTCCTTTTATGACATATATCTTATATAAGGAGGTTATTGTTCCTCCTGTTGAACTTCGCTTTTTCTTTTCATCAAAGGGAAATTTCCCTTTCGGTGCCTTTCATAAATCCATGTCTTCCATCATTAGCTTTTTATCTATACATTTCTTTTGCCAGTATATCATACTCTTGATATGGGAGGAATTGGAAAATGTAACAGTCCTGGCCAGATCTGACCCGTTCAGACCTCCTTCAGCAATTCTTTGGAAAATTAGGTAGTGACGGCCTTATAGTTTCGAATAAGGAGGGCTATTCTCCTGATTTCGATGTCAGATTTCTTGGATTCTAAATGGAGTTCTTGTATGGCTAACTTAGTAGTCTCCTTATGATGTATGAGGCAGTGACGACCCCTTTATGATGGAGGCTTTGGTCGTTTTTTCTTAAGCAAGTATCCTTTTTCAACGGTTTAACTTTGCATGCCTTCGTTGAGGAGCTCTTAATTTTTTCCATTAAGCGACCCTCATATATGATCGTGCAGATCGTTTTGGTCTTTGAACTTCCTTAAGCTTTCTTGGATTATTTTGTTGATCACTTCGATCTGTATATTTGTTTGTTATCGATTAGTTGAGTTGATCAGACGGGTGCCGTTCCAACTTACTTGCATTTATTTCGGGGAGTCAAGGGGTCGCGTTTTCGTCCCTTGATTAAATTCCTATCATCCGTAGGATCATTCTCACGGGCGCCTATAAATAAGTAGGCAGTTTCCTTATTTTCCATTCATAATAATGGAGATCTCAGTTTCCTTAGATTTCATTTTGCCTTCGGATCCCATAATATTCAAGAAGTCACATTATCGCGATTCGTTCATTCGCAGCAGAGAAATTGTTCCCAGTCTTGTATTGACGGATCCCATGTCAGCCCTTCCTTGTATCGACGGGTCCCATGAGATCTCTGCTTTAGTCTTCATCACCTTAAAGGTCCGTGGTTTCCGTTTGCACATGGAGGGTTCATACTTGCCAGCCACCTCCGCTCTTCGATGTTACCTCCGGAGTGATAGACCATCGGGGTGGCTGGTAAACTTACCATTTTGCGACGGTCCCGAAGAGATGCTGCTCTAGAGTAAAATGTTTTATAGATAAAGTAAAAGCAGTATCTTCTTGCGGGTGAGTGAGCATTGCTAGTTTATCTGGCTGGTAGTGTTCATTTCATCTGGAAGAACATTTGATCTTCAGAGCCTGGCCATCGAACTAAAGAAGTCAACCATCCTGAGCAGCGTGCTTCTTAGGTGGTTGATCATAGTCGATGAGGCACTAGGGAGGAGATTGATGTTTCCGTGGACATTGTCGTGAAGATAGCAGATCCTATAGGATCATTTTAACTAAATCATTGTAACGATCTTTAAGTAGCAAGCAGATCTTTGTAACGTAGGATATTTGTATGTAATTGATTTGATGAATAAAATATTACTTTATTTCTTGCATCTTCTTTGTCGTTGATAATTTTATTTACGAGGAGTAATATCCGAGCAGATGAATTCATACTTGATTTATCTTTCAAAACTTTAGAAGTATCAGCGGATCGTGTAGATCGTTAGGAATAGATCGAGGAGTTTTTATTGAGCGGATCAATGTATACTCGACTCGTTTGTAATTATACTTAGGTTTTTAACCCAAAAGTCTTTTAAATTACTGCAAATAGTTCGAGGAGTGTTTATTGAGCGGATCAATGTATACTCGACTCGTTATAATTTAGACTTAGGTTTTTCGTACCAAAAGTCTTTTTGATTGCTGAATATATATCGAGGAGTTTTTATCGAGCGGATCGATGTTTACTCAACTTGTTTTATTTAGACTTAGGTTTTAATACCAAAAAGTCTTCATGACTGTTGAATATATACCGAGGAGTTTTTATCGAGCGGATCGATGTTTACTCAACTCGTTTTATTTAGACATAGGTTTTAATACCAAAAAGTCTTCATGACTGTTGAATATATACCGAGGAGTTTTTATCGAGCGGATCGATGTTTACTCAACTCGTTTTATTTAGACTTAGGTTTTAATACCAAAAAGTCTTTATGACTGTTGAATATATACCGAGGAGTTTTTATCGAGCGGATCGATGTTTACTCAACTCGTTTTATTTAGACTTAGGTTTTAATACCAAAAAGTCTTTATGATTGTTGAATATATATCGAGGAGTTTTTATCGAGCGGATCGATGTTTACTCAACTCGTTTTATTTAGACTTAGGTTTTAATACCAAAAAGTCTTTATGACTGTTGAATATATATCGAGGAGTTTTTATCGAGCGGATCGATGTTTACTCAACTCGTTTTATTTAGACTTAGGTTTTAATACCAAAAAGTCTTTATCACTGTTGAATATATATCGAGGAGTTTTTATCGAGCGGATCGATGTTTACTCAACTCGTTTTTTTTAGACTTAGGTTTTAATACCAAAAGCCTTTTAATCGTTGAAATATGGGCGAGGAGTTTGTATTGAGCGAATCAATGTATACTCGACTCTCTTTTGAATATATCGAGGAGTTTTTATCGAGCGGATCGATGTTTACTCGACTCTTTTTGATTAGACTTAGGTTTTTAACCCAAAACGTCTTTTAATTGTTGAAATATGGGCGAGGAGTTTGTATTGAGCGGATCAATGTATACTCGACTCGCTTTTGAATATATCGAGGAGTTTTTATCGAGCTGATCGATGTTTACTCAACTCATCTGTAATTTAGACTTAGGTTTTCTTAACACCAAAAGTCTTTCTGGTCGTTGAATTATGGGCGAGGAGTTTTTATTGAGCGGATCAATGTATACTCGACTCGTTTTTGTGGCCGGAATGAGGAGTGTTTATTGAGCGGATCAATGTATACTCGACTCATTATAATTTAGACTTAGGTTTATCACCAAAAAGTCCTTTTTGATCGTTGATATAAATCGAGGAGTGTTTATTGAGCGGATCAATGTATACTCGACTCGTTTCGTTCTAATTTTCATCAATATGATAGTGTAATCCCAAGGAGCGTTAACCGAAATAATCGATGTATAGAAAATGCTAAAAATCTTTACTAATTGAACTGTAGGCTAAGGCCTTTGTTACAAGGATTAAAACTTGATAAAGTAAAATAAAACAATGCAGTATAATCTGCTAAAATTTATTTACCATAGTATTTCCTAAGGTTGACCGCATTCCAGGTTCTTGGTAAGGCTGTTCCATCCAAGTGTGCAATTTTGTATGAACCTTTCTTTCCTACGCCAATGACGATGTAAGGTCCATCCCAATTTTGTTGTAACTTTCCCACATGCTTGGACACTTCTACCTTTTTCAAGACCAAGTCTCCTTCTTTGAAAGTTCGGATGCGTACTTTTTGATTGTATGCTTTCTCCATATTTGCTTTAGTGGCTTGTAGGCGTACGGCAGCTTTATCTCTTAAAGCTTCTGTCAGGTCGACATCATTTTCTCTTGTCTTTTCATTTTCATGATCGTCGTACATTTCAATTCTTGGTGTTGGAATCAGGGTTTCAACAGGAATAACAGCTTCCGAACCATATACCAAGCTAAATGGGGTTTCTCCGGTCGAGCTTCTGACAGTAGTTCGATTCGCCCAAAGTACTCCTGGGAGTTCATCGAGCCATTTTCCTTTGGCCGATCCCAATCTTTTTTCCAAAGATTTTATTATCTCTCGGTTTGCTACTTCGGTTTGTCCGTTTGCTCTTGGATGCCCGACCGTAGTGAAATTTTGTTGAATCCCCAATTTCGAACACCATTCTATTACTTGTTTTCCCGCGAATTGGGTTCCATTATCAGAAATTATGATCCTTGGGATGCCAAATCGACAAACTATGAACTTCCAAAGGAAGTTGATTACTTGGAATTGAGTTATTCGTGCTAGGGCGATGCATTCTATCCATTTGCTGAAATATTCTACAGCGACCAGGACGTAAGCTTTCTTCGATCTGGCCGCTGGGAACGGCCCCACGATGTCCATTCCCCATTGATCGAAAGGCCAACAAATCGGAATTGGGTGCATGTTTTCTGCTGGTTGATGACATACGTTGGCATGTACTTGGCAATGATGACATTCTCGGACGTACTGAGTGGCGTCCTTATTGATGGTAGGCCAATAGTAACCTGTTCTGAGACATTTTAAGGCCAATGCCCTTGATCCGCCGTGATTTCCCGCGTCTCCTTCATGTATTTCTCGCAGTATATCAGCGGTTTGTGATTCAGGGATGCATTTCAGGAGAATTCCTGATACTGACCTTCGGTAGAGTTTTCCTTCTACGAGTGTATATTTTGGGGCTCGATATTTTATTTTCCGAGCTTCATTTTGATCAGAAGGTAGTTTTCCTTCTCGAAGATAGTCTATCATTGGGGTCATCCAATTATCTTCGACCTCTTCGATTTCCATTATATCGACTACCGGTGTTTCATCGATATCGACTGCCGGTGTAGAAGATATCAACCAATTGATCACCCGTTCGGTCTTTCCGTCGTGGGATCCTGTGAACTTAGATAGTTGATCGGCCCATTTGTTTTCCGAACGTGGGATGTTCTGTATGTCGAAATTTTCAAACTTCTCAGCTAGTGTTTTTACTTTGGCGAGGTATTTTACCATATTGAATTCCTTAGCTTCGTATAGGCCTCTTATTTGTCTTTGTACTAACTCTGAGTCGGTTAACACTTTAAGCCTTTTTATGTTAGCTTTGATCGCCATTTCCATTCCTGCGATTAACGCTTCATATTCAGCTTCGTTGTTTGTTACAACGAAGTCCAATGTTATCGCGTAATTCAAATCTTCCTTATTCGGTCCGGTGAAGTTGATTCCGGCGCCTCCTCCTTCTCAGCATGAAGCACCATCGACATGCATTAACCAAGTTTGATCTTCTATGATCAAGACATCGTCGTTGAGGCTGCTCGATGATTCAGTAGCCTGTGTTGGTGTTTCTAATATAAAATCGGCCAACACTTGGGCCTTGATGGCAATCCTTGGTTTGTAGTCTACTTCGAACTGGCTGAGTTCGATGGCCCATTTGATCAATCTTCCGGAGGCTTCTGGTTTTGCTAGAACTTGCCTTAGCGGCTAATTCGTCAAAACGATGATTTTGTAAGTTAAGAAGTAGGGTCGGAGTTTTCGTGCGGCCACTACTAAGGCCAGCGTGAATTTTTCTATTTCCAAGTAATTCTTCTCCGCCCCTTGTAATAATTTGCTGAGATAATAGACGGGCTTATGCTCGGAGCCCTCTATCTTAATTAGTACTGAACTAATGGCCGTATCGGAGATGGAGATGTAGATGTACAACGGTTCCCCTTCCGTTGGTTTAGCTAACATCGGAGGCGTTGTCAAATATTCTTTGAGTTGTTCGAAGGCTCGTTCACATTCTTCGGTCCAAGCGAATTTTTTCGCTTTTCGAAGTGTTTGGAAAAAGGGCAAGCTTCTGTCCGCAGATTTTGATATGAATCTATTCAATGCTACGATTTTCCCAACTAAGCTTTGTACTTGAGAGATGGTCTTGGGAGGTTTCATTTCAGTTATGGCTCGAATTTTTTCTGGGTTGGCTTCTATACCTCGCTGGTGTACCAAGTATCCTAAAAATTTTCCTGACTTAACACCGAAGGTGCATTTTGCAGGGTTCAACTTCATACGGTATTTTCTTAAGATTTGGAAACATCGATCTAGATGTTTTATGTGATCTGCTTCATTCATACTTTTGACTAACATGTCATCTACATAGACTTCCATTATTTCTCCGATTAGTTCTCTGAACATTAGGTTTACTAACCTTTGGTAAGTAGCCCCGACATTCTTCAATCCGAATGGCATTACTATAAAGCAGTAAACTCCCTGCTCGGTTATGAATGCGGTCTTCTCTTGATCCCGTTCGTCCATGTATATCTGGTAAAACCCTTGGAAGGCGTCCATCATACTGAATAAAGCGAAGCCAGCGGTCGAATCGACCAATAAGTCAATTCTTGGGAGGGGGTATGGGTCGCGTGGACACAACTTGTTAAGGTCGGTGAAATCATTACACATCCTCCATTTGTTGTCTTTTTTATCCCCTTTTGCTACTAGTACAACATTGCATAGCCATTCCGAGAAATGAATTTCTCGGATTTGTTTTGCTTGAAGCAACCTTTCTACCTCGGCTTTGATAATTTTATCCTTTACCGGTCCATGATTTCTTTTCTTCTGTCTGGCGGGTTTTGCTGAAGGGTCAATTTTTAGGGTATGCTTGATTACCCGCGGATCGATCCCTTCAATGTCATTTGCGCTCAAGGCGAAGACGTCCACATTATTTCTTAGGAATTCGATTAACATTATTTCTCCTTCTTTGCTCAATTATGTACCAATTCTTGTCTTTTTGGATGAGTCGCCTTCTACTAGAATTATATCTTTATGTTCTGGGGGTTTCAAGCATAAGTCTAGTGGTTCTTTCCCCTTTTTATCTAATCGATCAGTACTAGGAATTTCAACCTCATTGCTGGTTGGATCATCTTCGATCTTTCTCTTGCTCGGAGTAATAGACTTAGGGTGTTCTTTCAAGGTTAGCGATGTGCTGTAGCAATCCCACGCCATACAGTGGTCGTTCGTTATTTCTCCGATGCCACTATCGGTCGGAAACTTTATCTTCTGATGATAGGTAGAGACTACAGCTCGGAAAAGGTTAAGGGCTGGTCGCCCTAATATAGCGTTGTAAGCAAAGGGTGTTTCTACCACTAGGAATTTTACCAACTTCACCGTCCGAAGTGGCTTCTTTCCGAGCGATACACTTAAAGATATCGTTCCGCTGGGGATGATCTCGGATCCTCCAAAGCCTACTAATGGCGTAGCTACTTTTTGCAGGTTTATTTGTCCGAGGTTCATTTGTGCTAAAACCTCCCTAGAAATGATATTTGCTGAGCTTCCATTATCGATTAGGATTCTTCTTACATTGTAATTCGCTATTTCCAACGACACCACCATAGGAAAATCGGGGTTATCCTCTTTTGTATCCCAAATGATATTTTTAGGTACTTCGCCTTCGTTAAAGCTGATCGGCTGGTGATTGGTTGGCTTGTTTTCCAGAGTCCAAATTTCTTTTGGATATTTAGAATTTCCAATTAAGGATCTGGCCGTTCTTCGTCGAGCATTACGACTATCTCCACCTGCCGGCCCCCCGGATATCGTATGGATAGTCCCATTGATCTGGTCTTGATTCAACTCCTGAGTAGGTTGACGTTCAAGTGACCTTCGATGAGAACTTCTCCTTTGATTACCGTTCCGAGGGCTTCTACTTCTTTCCCTTTTGCGATTATCTCGGTCTATGTATTCGTCTAGTTTTCCTTGCTCGATCAGTTTTTCGACTTCTCTCTTTAGGTGAAAACAATTTTCTGTTTGATGCCCATGTGCCCTATGGTACTTACAGTATTGATCATAGTTTCTAGACCCTGGTCTGGGCTGAGCGATTTTCCTTGCTTCGGGAATCCAGTTATTTCTTTCTAGGACTTCCAATATTTCTTCCATTGGAGCATTTAACCTTGGGTGTTCTACTTGATTTACCCTGCTTCTGACTGGTTGTTCAGGGTTTCTTGGTCTTTGGTAGTAATTAGGTTGCCTTTCTTGATCGGCTTTGCTGTATTCCAGTCGCTGGAAAACGTTACCTCTCCTGGAAGATCGCTCATAATCTAAGGGTCTTTGGGCAGGAATCTTGTCATGCCGCTTGGAGCCTGAAGCTGTGAATTTATTTTTGTTTTTATCCTTAAAGGAATTCATCTCTTCTTGGGTCATATACTTAGACGCCAAGCTCATGATGTCGGCGAATGTTCTTGGTTGTTTTCGACTGAGGGCATTTCCGAACTGCCTGTTTTTAGTGAGATCGAAGAGGATAGAAATTATGTAATCAATATTCGGAGAATCGATTTTGAGTAGTTCTACATTGAATCTGGCCAACCAGTTTCTTAGGGATTCTCCTTCTTGTTGATGTATGGTTCCAAGATAGCTCATTGGGAGTTTTTGTCTTTTCTGACTGGCAAACTGCTGCGTCAATTTGTTACAAAGTTCCCTAAAGCTAAATATGGAGTTGGCAGGTTGTTTCGCGAACCAGTCCAATGCGAGTCCTTCGAATGTGGTTACCATTAACTTGGCGGTGAATTCGGCAGAGTGGGCATATAAATTCATTATGTTAGTGAAGCTAAAAATATAATCATCCGGGTCGGTGGTTCCGTCATATCGGGGTAGTCTACCCGGGACCTGTCCAATGGATTGCGCTTCTTTTATTTCTCTGCAGAAGGGAGAACATGATGCAAGGCTCTCCTGGAGTTCCGCGGTTCGGGTCCACGGGTTTTGAACAGATCGTAGGCGTTGCTCCAGTCGTTCCTGTACTATTCTCTCGATTTCTCTTTCCGAGAATCGAGTCGCTCGTGGTCGATCTGGGATAGCATCATCTATGTCATCCTCGATAGGGATTATTGTTCGTTCCTTCGATCCGCTGCGATCCGCCTGTGGCCTTCTTCGACCTGGTTTTCTTCGGGGACGGTTATCGGAGGGTTTAGAATTGTCCTGCTGTGGGCTGCGTAACGAGCGTCGCTCACTTGCTGGGATGTCCGCTTGTTGAGAGGTTTGTTTGTTTGGCCCTGGCATTCCTGTTGCAGGAGTTGTCCTGGGAGCCGTAGCGTTTCGAGGAATTTGGTCTAAAACTAGCAATTCTTCTGGAGAGAGTGATTTGAAGAGCATTGCTATTTGTCTCAGTTTTTCCTGAGCGCCTGGGAGAGGAACGGGTATTTCGGGGACTTCCGGTTCTTCCTGTATTGCACCGGTAAGACCTCCTTGGTGTTCCTGCTGACGAGAACGGGTATCTGGGAGATTTTCATTGGTGTTGGGAATGTTGTTATCGTTGTTGTCTTGTGGATCTTCAGAGGTGTTATGACCGGTGGTTGTGTTACTTGTTGCTCCGACACGGGCGCTTTTCCTCGGGCGAGCCATATGTCGATCGAATAATTAACCTAGCCCCACGGTGGGCGCCAACTGATTTAACCGGATTTCGTTAGGTTATTCAATTATCAGTGAATTTGTGATATCGGGGGTTTTCGATATTTATATATATTATTTAGGGCTCTGTTACTTTATTCCGGATGGATCGGTTACAAAGAAAAGCAATATTCAAGAACAAGAAGTAAAACCACAAAACAAAGCTAAGAAACACACCGATATGAAGGTAAAAAGCTCAGTAATAATATTGAATATTATTAAGTTGTGCTGTTGTAAGCAGTGTTAAATCCTGTATTCTTAGAGTTCAGGAATTTCGTAGTTGTTTCATACAATGATTAACTAGGTATTTATATAATGTTAAACCTAGCGTTACAAGGAAACATAGTCCTAATAGTAATCGGCCCAAATATCCTTTTTGAGTCCGGAGTATAATCTTATATCGAAGCGAGCTGCACTTGGCCGGGTCCGTAAGATGATCCCGATCTGTTTGAATTGGTCGAACCGATCTTATTTTCTTCGTTCGATCCGAATAGTATGTAGGGTGCGAAATAGCCCCCATCACAGTCTCAAAGGTCGTGATCTCAAAAATGTTCCAAGTCATAGATTCATATCGAGACGGGGTATCGAATGAATCGTCAAGACTTGTACGATTATGCATGATTCACTTAAAGTGAATTTGTTGTTGTTTCATGAACAAGACATTCTTAATGTCAGTGCATATGACTAGGTGGTTCGATAGGGGATCGGACGCATCGAACGACCCGAACAGAGAGACCCATTGTGGAAGTGCGTAAAAAGCATATCAGTGGTGGGATGTCTCTCAAGACTTATAACAGTGTAGGATTTAGTCCTTAGACTTGAGATGCTAGGGCGAATTCGGTATACGGGTGTGCGTACTTTGATTTAGGAGCCGGGCACATAGCTTGTCCATTGTGCGCCTACGTTGGGTACGTATAGTCGTATGCGCGGATGGTTAGCATCAATATAGGATCTACCGACTCATCGTAATGGATGAGGGAATTTCCTGTACATTCTTAGATGATGCATTCCGAGAAATCCATGGCCATGGTCAGTGACGGATTTGGAAAGGGGTTTCCAGATTTAGCAGTCACACTGGAAGTATTATCCTGAATTAGAAAGTACAGAATCGAGATGATTAGAGGTGCCGACCAATTCACACACACTAGGTCTCGATCGGGAAATTAGTCGTTAGAGGGACCGTATGTACATGGTACTTATAAGAGGTTTAAGGTTCACTGAAATCAATTCACCTGAAGTTGGGCCTCATGGGCTTGTGGCTAGACATCGACCATGGGGTGTGGGTACTCCTGAATTGATGGTAGATTAATTCTGGAGTGATCAATTGAAAGTAGTTTAATTGATCGGAGCAATTAATTAAATAATTAATTGCTCATTAATTAAATCACAGAAATGTGAGCCTGCGACCAATTGATGGTGAACCTAGAGGGTCACACACAAAAGCTGGAACTGTGATAGTCAGTTGTAGAACGAAACGATTTAAAGAAGTTAAATCAAGATAAGGAATTAAAGGGTTAATTCCTGGAGAGAGAAAATTAATTAGATTTTATCTGATTAATTAAATTAAATCTTTAATTAGATTTATTGGATTATTTAATTAAAGTATTAATTAAATAAATGGGCCATTTAATTAAAGTGGTTAATTAAATGACTTGGGCTATTTAATTAAAAGGACTAATTAAATAGAGGGGTTGGGCCAGACTTATCTGATGGCCCATAAGCTAAGAGATAAGATTAGGGATAGGGTTTGAACTCTCCTATAAAAAGGAGTCTTGGAGAATCAAAATCCTAACCTAGCAAAAACACTAAACCCTAATCTACTCTCTACAAGCCGCCGCCCCCTCTCCCTCACTAGCCCTAGCCGCCGCCACCTTCTACAACCAAGCTGCCGCCGCCGTGGTTGTGGAGAAGGGACGAGCACCTCTCTCCCTCTTCCGTTCTACATCTAGAGTTGGATCTAAATCCAACTCTTGAATCTGAGCTGCTTTTCTCCTAGTTCTGAGCCTGAGGATTAAAGTGATTGCAGATCCAGCTGGTGTGGACTATTCTCTAGAGGCACAACACTTGGGGTGCTCTAGTGATCCGACAAGAAGACCGGAGAAACCACCACCTTGCCTGTGGTGAGGTAAAATCGCAATTTTACCAATGTATTTATTTCTGTATTTGTATGCTTAAATAAATTCAACCTTATTCATATGTACTAATAAGATGCCTGGGATGTGGATATAAAAATTTTAAATTCTGCACCGTTGTAGTTGACAATTATACCCACGAAATCCCAACAGTTAACTTAGAGTTAATGTTTAATTTTAGATTCGAAAATTTTATCATGTTAGATTTTATTTTGGATTGGGATTTAATTGACTGGGTTTGATTAATTAAATCTTTAAGTAATCGAAGAAACAAAAAAAAAATATTTTTTATTAGATCCAACCGCGGTGGCACGCGGCGGTGCGCGGCAGTGCGCGGCAGTGCACCACGGCTGGGCGGCCACCGCATGCTGCTGCCCATGGCAGCGTGCGAACAGCACGCTGGCCGTGCGAGCAGTGCACGACAGCAGCCTACGGGCTGCCAGCTGTGTGCTGTCACGCGCAGCCGCGCGCTGCCGCACGCTGTCACGCGCAGCAGCGGCTGCCGCGAACAGCCACGCGCGGACTTCGTGTCCGCGCGTGTGTTGTCCACGTGGCAGTCTTCGATTGGCCTCGACTGGTTGATTTTTGGTTGGACTCTAATTCTGCCTATTTTGAAAATTCTGGAAATTTTAGAATTTTGGAAGATTAGGAAACTTGGAGTTTTTGGATAAGGTAGTTATTTTGTTAGAACTAAACACTACCTTAATTAAACTAATCTAAACAAAATAGGATTATCTTGAAAATCTTGGAGATTTGGGAACTTTGGGAAACTTGGAGTTTTGGATAAGGTAAGAATCTTAGAGATTTAGATTACCTTAATTAACCAATTTAATCAAGATAAGGTTTGTAGATTACTTAGAGCTCAAGTAAGAGCTAATTAATCTTAGAGGTTAATTGTTAATTCAAAATTAATTAACTTGGATGAATTTTTGCGAATTAAAATTAATGGAGCCGGTAAATTTACATTTATGCCCTTATGTGAATTTATGCATGTTCTTGAGTGAATGTGTGGATTGACCGATTTTGCCCTTAAGCCCTGTGTAGTTTTTGGTTTATTTATTTTTAGGTTGTAATTAAATGGGCCTGATTGGTGCCCTTGCTTGCGCAAACAATGTATTAGAGTAGGGCCATTTATTTTTAATAAGCTAGGCTTAGATTAGGCTTGGAGCCGAGAAGACCTCATGAAGACTTGGAGATCCGCATGGAGGCCCATTTACCTTGGAGGACATGGAGGCCCAATCAAGCTGGATATTACAAGAAGGCCCATGATGTATGGGTTTGAAAATTGTAATAGTTTGGACATTTAATTTCCACCCTAGACTGACCAATTGATTCATCACTTGGCTCGTGATGAATCGCATAGGATGGGCATTCGATCAATCATATCATGCTAGGTGATGTATGTTTACTTATATTCTTTGATGTATGTTATGCATGCTTAGAATAGATCACGTAAACAAGATAAGCATAATCTGATGAGACCTCGCACAAGAAAACTTAAAACCTCCAATTGAACATTAAAATTCAATTAGAATATTAAATCGAATAACGGGCGCATATGAATAGTCTCTATGGTCCGAGCCTATCCAATTACTAGGTCTTAGGCATATTGTACGAATATATCTCGATGTCTCACGAGTCGTGGGTCGAGCTATAGGAAGATAATATGTCTATTGCCTCGATGCACGAGTTTAGTGCCAAGGGAGGGGATAGCAAGGTTTTAGGCGCTGTCTCACGAGTCGTGGGGCGTCTAGGATTGAACTATTTCTCTCCACGAGTATTGGACTTGATTTAATGCTAGTAAGTATGGATGTCTCACGAGTCGTGGGTCCATATCGAAAAACGAGGCTAAATGAACTTAAGGGTTAGCTGCCATGGTTAACCGTCGACGTAATCGACCACCAAGTGAATCAAATAGTATGGCCAACGAGTCGTGGGTACTAGGAGATTGCATTTGGGCCTTAAGCCCACTAGGATATTTTAATTTCCCGAAACTTATGTGGGGGGCATAAGATTTTGATTAAAATAGTGGGAGTAATTTACAAATAAAAACCATGTTTGTAAATTGTGCATTTTAAATTAATCTTTCGCGTATTTATTTCTTCTCTCGTCATTTTGTAGATATAATGTCTAAGAATCCGATTTCCATCATACTTGAACAAAACAAATTAACTGGACCCAACTTCCATGACTGGGTCAGGTACCTTAAGATCATTCTCGCTTCTGAAAAGCGAGGTTTTGTCCTTGATGGGCCCCCTCCCGAACTTGCTAAGGATGCCGATGATACTGAGAAAGAAGCCGTGGATTTATGGCTTGACGATGACTTGCAGTCACGTTGTCTCATGTTGGCATCCATGACGAATGAGCATCAAAAGCAGCACGAGCATATGAAGTCCTCTTTTGAAATCTACACGCACCTGAATGGTTTATTTGGGGTGCAAAGTAGATATGAGCGGTATGAAACTGCTAAGACTTTGCAACAAACGAGGATGGCTGAAGGTGCTGATGTTCGATCTCACTGCATCAAGATGATTGGGCTTATTGAAAAGCTTGGTCATCTTGACGTAAAGATGGACAAGACCTACTGCCAGGATATAATCCTCCAGTCGTTGCCAAGATCATTCGAGCAATTCGTAGTGAACTACAACATGCACAAGATGGATGTTGAACTTCACGAGTTGGCTAATATGCTCGCCACTGCTGAGGCTTCCATGAAAAGAGAGAAGCCACTGATGGTTGCTACCTCGACCCAATCCAAGTCCAGAAGGACAAAGAAAGGGAAGGGAAAAGGAAATGCTTCTTCAAGCAAAGGCAAATGACCATCTGGGCCCATAGGGAAGGGAAAGAAGCTTAAAGCTTCGTCTGGTGAACATAAATGTTTCTACTACAAGAAACCTGGATACTGGAAGAGGAACTGCAAAGAGTTCTTGTAGAGCTCGAAAGGTATATTCCTCGTTGAAGTTAATTTATCAATTAACTGTGCATCATGGGTGCTAGACACTGCTTGTGGTTCTCATCTTTGTAATGATTTACAGGTGATGGGAGCAACAAGACCACTTAGGCCAGGGGATTGGATCCTAAGATTTGGCAATGGAGCTAGAGCTGCTGCCGAGGCCATTGGCGAAGTGGAGTTAGATTTAGGTGGTAATAAATTAGTCCTTAGGAACGTTCTTTATGTACCTGGTTTGGTGAAAAACATTATTTCTATTCCTGTTTTGGATAATGAAGGTTTTAATTTTACTGTTAATAAATGTTCCTTTTCGTTATTCATGAATGATAATAAGTTTTTCACTGGTACATTAAAAGATGGACTATATATCATTGAACCACCTATGTTAGTGATGCATGTACAACAAAACAAAAGGAAACAAGATAATGAAATATCTGCCCAATTATGGCACGCTCGACTTGGACATATATCCAAGTCAAGGATTCAAAAGTTAGCATCATCTGGCGCGACTGAAATCAATCGCAATGATGAAATGCCAACATGTGAACCATGTCTAAAGGGTAAAATGGCTAAGTTGCCATTTAAGGGAAACCCTGAGCGAGCCAAGCAAACATTGGACTTAATACATACTGACGTATGTGGACCACTAAGAAAAAGCGTCCGAGGAGACTATGACTACTTCATCACTTTCACTGACGACTTTAGTCGTTATGGATATGTGTTCTTGTTGAAACACAAGTCTGAAGCCTTTGAGCGATTCAAAGAATTCAAGATGGAAGTAGAGAATCAACTTGGTCATACGATAAAGGCTCTTCGTTCTGACCGAGGTGGAGAATTTCTTAGTAACGAATTTCTGAATTATCTTGTAGAGCATGGAATATTATCGCAGTGGACTCCTCCTGCAACACCCCAGTTAAATGGAGTAGCAGAGAGAAGGAATCGAACCTTGATGGACATGGTTCGATCCATGATGACTGCCACTGACCTTCCTCTTTCATTTTGGGGACATGCCCTCCTCACGGCAACAAAGATACTAAACATAGTACCTTCTAAATCCGTAGAAAAGACACCATACGAATTATGGTTTGGCAAGGCACCCTCATACGCATTCATGCGCATATGGGGATCTCCCGCTTACGTTAAAAAGCTAGTGGGAGATAAATTGGAAACTAAATCCACTTTGTACAAATTCGTGGGGTATCCGGAAAACTCGATTGGATACGAGTTCTACGATCCTACAAGACAAACTACGTTTATCTCGAGGAACGCTCACTTCTTGGAGAAGGATTTCTTGGTTGACAAGAAGGAAAATAACGTAGAACTGGATGAGGTCACTGAAGCTGAAAAGGCCGAAGAGGTTAATCAAGCTGACCCGTCGCCACAGGCAGTGAGAGAACATGAGCATGAAAGTGCACCATAAAGTACACCGATTCTTCGTAGGTCAGAAAGACAACGTAGAGAACCCGAGAGGTACTACGGTCTGCTGCATGAGACTGGATAGTCTCTAACCGACCCAAGGACTTACGAAGAGGCTATGCTAGACATAGACTCGGGAAAGTGGTGTGAAGCCATGGAATCCGAACTGGACTCCATGCACTCAAACAAGGTCTGGGCCTTGGTAGATCCACCAGTGGGAGTGGCTCCCGTGGGTTGCAAGTGGATCTATAAGCGAAAGTTTGGAGTGAACGGAGAGGTAATAACCTACAAGGCGCGATTAGTGGCAAAAGGATATACTCAAAGACCTGGAATTGACTTTGAGGAGACTTTCTCGCCCGTCGCAATGCCTAAATCCATTCGGATCTTGCTGGCCATAGCTGCGTGGTATAACTACGAGATATGGCAGATGGATGTAAAGACTGCCTTTCTCAATGGGGACATTGATAAGGAGATCTACATGGAGCAACCAAAAGGATATGCATCCAAAGGAGATGAACACAAGGTGTGCAAACTCCAGAGGTCCATTTAAGCAAGCTTCCCGAAGTTGGAACATTCGTTTCGATGAGACAATCCAAACTTTTGGATTCATCAAGAACATGTTCGAACCTTGCGTGTACAAGAAGATCAGTGGGAGTACAGTTGAATTTTTGGTGCTTTACGTTGACGACATTCTTCTCATTGGAAACAATGTGAAAGCGTTGTCTGAAACTAAAGCATGGTTATCTACACAATTCTCAATGAAGGATATGGAAGAAGCATCCTTTGTACTGGGTATAAGGATCTACCGAGATAGATCAAAAGGACTGCTGGGGCTCTCCCAATCCCAGTACATAGATAAAATCTTGAAAAGATTTAATATGGAAGAATCCAAGAGAGGATTGCTTCCAATGAGACATGGGATTGCGCTCTCTAAGTCTATGGCCCCAAAGACGCCAGAAGAGAGAAGCAATATGTCTCGAGTACCATATGCATCCGCGATAGGAAGCATAATGTATGGTATGTTATGTACGAGACCAGACGTAGCGTACGCTTTAAGCGTTACAAGTCGCTACCAGTCTGATCCAGGTGAGCAGCACTGGATAGCCGTAAAGGCAATTCTGAAGTACCTGAGAAGGACTAAGGAATTGTTCTTGGTATACGGTGGAGGAGAATTGAAATTGGAAGGCTATACAGACTCGAGCTTCCAATGTGATGTAGACGACTTCAAGTCGACATCAGGATACGTGTTCTGCCTCAATGGTGGTGCGGTTAGCTGGAAGAGCTCCAAGCAAGATACAACCGCGGATTCAACCACCGAAGCAGAATACATTGCTGTGAGTGATGCAGCAAAGGAAGGTGTTTGGATGAGGAACTTCATCCAGGAATTGGATGTGATACCTAGCATCGCTGAGCCCATTACTATCTTCTGTGATAACAATGGGGCAATAGCGCAAGCAAAGGAGCCGAGATCTCATCAGAAATCCAAGCACGTACAAAGACGATACCATGTGATAAGAGATATCATTGGTAGAGGAGACATTAAAATGGAACGTGTCGACTCAGAAGATAATACGGCGGACCCGCTAACGAAGCCTCTGCCTCAAAAGGCATTTGAGAAACATCTGCATAAGATGGGACTCAAGAACATAAAAGACTGGCTTTAGGACAAGTGGGAGATTGATAGAAATAGTGTCCTGCAAGCCAGCTGTATAGCTAGCATTTATTGTAATAAATAAGGAACTATTCAATTTCGATTAATAAATGCACTTCATTAAATGGTCACCTTTATCTTATGTAATAATTATCTGCGCATAAGGATAGAAGTCCTTAGATCACAGGGCTACGGGACAACCCGTGGACTGATCTCCAAGGCCGTGATCTAGAACATATTCAAGAGTCATAGAATCCAATCGAGATAGGACATCGTTGGATTCGGTTAGACTCTCACTATTGTGTATACTCCGATGAACTGGAGGACGCTGGGGTCCACGAGCGTGACTGGGATAGTCGATACACATAAGTGGGTGGCTTGCTGGGATGGCAAGCGCACTGAATACCCCAATTAAGAAATAACTCACCATGGAAGCGGTAGTCGCATATCGGGGTTGAAGTTATTCCAAATTTATAATAGTATACGAGGAACGATCCCTAACTACTTGAGGTGATAGGGTTTATCTGGTGCGAGAACGTCTATGTATTGATATGAGTTCCGACTGACTGGGATCGCCAGAAAGTCTTTGTGGACTCATGTTGGGTATAGAGGAACTTGTATGCAGATTCATATCATCAACAAAGGATCCATTGACCCGACTTGATAGGATGGGAAATTCTCCTATGGATTTCTGTGAGAAATTAATTCTGGTAAAATCCTTGGCCAAGGTATCTGACGACTTTATGTAAGTAGCTCATAAAGATTAAGTCAAAGAGAATTTATTTCGAGACCAGAGTACATAAGGTCAAGACAAAAGAAAAGGGAATCCGATGAAAGACCATGCCCTTAAGTCTCGACTGGGAGATTGATCGATGGAGAGATTATGTCGTAGATGGAAATTATAAATGAAAAAAGGTTCACTGAATTAATTCACCAGTGATTGGGCTCCATGGGCTTGTGGCTGGACATCGACCGTGGAGTGTGGGAGAATTCCTAAATTGGCAGGGGTGCTAATTTTGGAATGGTCAATCGACAGAGTGTTCGATTGATTTAGAGTAAGTCTTGCTCGAATAATTAAATAACATTTAATTATAACCCACGGCCAATTATGTGGTGAACCTACGGGGGCATACACAATACACATGAAGCGAAAGCGCGGAAATAAGAACGACTGGGTGAATAATCGAATGGGTCGATTATTATGGGTGGGTCGACAATTGGAACAAATGGGATCCAATTGGAATTGGATCAGGATCATAAATTAAATTGGAATTTAATTTGTAGATTAATTAATTAAGTTGGATTTAATTAATTAGAAGGGATTTTAATTAAATGGACTTAGAGTCTGATTTAATTAAATGGGAGATTAAGTTAATTAATTGGGCTATTTAATTGGGAGATTAAATAAAGTCTGGTCAAATTAATTAACTGGGCCATGAATTAATTAGGAGACTTGGTCTTCTAATTAAAGAGGGCCATGGCCCATGTAGGAGAGAAGAGCCCTAGTCCTAATAGGACTAGGTTAGGGAGATAACTATAAGTAGCTATCTTGTAGTTATTTTTCACACAACTCCAGATGCAAAATTAAGCAAGAGCAAAATTTTCTCTCCCTCTCCCAAGCAATAGTCGACCGAACCCTGTTCTTCTTTTGGAAGAATTTTCGTTTTCGATTCTTGTTCCAAAATCGTTCCTATATCCTAGATCATAATATATCTTGTGTTCTAGCTGATCAAAAATTATTATTTTCGTGTAATTGTGGTGTATCAACCCGTAGAGGCGCAACACGTGGGGCGCTACTGCAAAGCATCGATCGATTTGGCTGAGGAGAAATTCAGAGTTCGTTTTTGCTAGCCGAGGATTTGCAAGGAGATAGGTATAACGTGCAAACTTATACTATCGTTTTATTCATATTTATATATATACACCTAGAGTAGTATCCTGGCAAGATTCCGTAAGAGGTCCTAAATTTTTTTTTATATTCCGCTGTGCCTAGGGCTGTTTATCTTACCGAATCCCAACATCCATCAGATGGTCGCTACGGGATTGATCGAGGATCGCTGAAAGGAGTACTTCAGAACCATACATGTCAGCCTTAATCGTTATGGCGAGGAGTATTCTTCTTCTGATCTGCCGAGCGTCAAATATAAACATTTTCCTTTGGCTCATTTGGTCCAGGAGTTTGGAAAACCTTTATCGACTCCTCCTTCAGATATAAATCCCGAAGTCGATAATAATTTTGTCGATCAAGAGAGCGATGAGGATAACCTCGAGACAGCAACCATTGTCCACGGAGAAGGAGAGATTACTGTTGATCATGGAGTTCTCGCTAGCGACAGGCAGGATATAACAAAGAGCGACCAAAGAACCTTTGATAAGGGCGATGAGCTACCTTGAGTGATAATATTTGTCAAAGTGTAATTTGTAATTTTACTTTTTATCCTTTCAAATAAGACGATCTGTATTCTGCATTTGTGATGTTTTAACTTCTTCATTGATTACGATAATTTTAGACCTAGGTCTTTACTTCTAGAATAATCATTATGTCTGCGTCTCTTCAAATTCGTGCGATTTTTCATTGGCCAGGTTCTCTGTTTCGTGCCTATGGGTCTGTCGCGTCTTCTCATTCAATATAAATATATACGGTAAAAATTTTAATCGCTATTTTACTGCATTCCTCAATCCCGATAAAATATTCTCTCTAGGAGGTCGATTAGCCTTTCTCGATAGTTAATATTCATCTTTCAGTTTTCGAGGATGAGCAACCTTTTTGGTAACACCTCCAAGCATTCTTCACGCGATAATCCCAGAAACCCAAAACCAAAAAGGCCTCGCAACGAGGGGCCTTCGGCTGATCCTCCTCGACTCCAGATCGCTAAAAGGTCGGGGACTCAGACTCCAGTTGTCCCTTCTGATCGTTTAAGCGATGTAAATGTTAGCTCAGAGTTTTCTCAACAAAATTCCACTATCCCATCTGATTTTGAAAGGAGACGTTCCCCTGGTCGGGTTGCTTTTGGGGATATTCCTGTTTCCTCAACTATTCCTTCCTTTGAGTTTAGTTTGCACAACTATACTCTTGATAATTCAATTCCTTCTTCTTCTGCAACTGAGTTGGTCGTTTGCCAAGGTGAAAAGGATGTTACCGTGGGGCCAGGTAGCGGCGGCCCCTTTTTGGGTCCATCATTATCACAGTCTATAACCCAAGCTCCAAGATAGAATCTCCTTGCTCCGAGCTCACGAGTTCCGACACCTCCAAGCTCCAAGATAGAATCTCCTCCTTTGAAACTTCTTTCTCCAAGAACCTCAAGAAAATCCACACCAAGATCTCCAAGTCTAGATCCTCCAAAGTTAGCCCACACACACAAGTGATAACACTTAAGGAGTAAAGAAGATGAACTAGATCTTGCAAATACACCCTCAAACTATTAACTAGAATGAAGTAGTACTTGAATCAAGTTAAAAACTTGATAAAGGAAGAGAAAGAGATGAAGAAAACAACTTTTCTTGCTAGGGTAGGAGAGAAATCCGAACACACACTAAAAGGTGTAGTGTATGTTTTAGTCTTGCAACTTGAACCCACTAGAATGAAGTGGAGACTATATCTTATATTATATGTTTCACTCTTGCAAGGTAAGTTTTCAATATGTGCTTCCCAAACACACTATTTTTAATGCAAGATAGTGGTGGTGGCCACCACTAACTTATAATAAGATATATTTATTTCTCTCTTGTATATATATCCCATATATATATCAAACATTATATCATATCATATATGATCATCTCATAAGACCAATTTAAATTGGTCATGGGTTAATTGGACATTTATTTCCCAATTAATAAATTCAATCTCTAATTCAAAATTAGAAACCCATTTATTTCTTCCTTCAATTAATTTGACCCTTCTAATTAATTTTTGACTAAATTAATTTAACACTTAAATTAATAGAGTCCTTCAATTAATTAATCTCCATTAATTAATTAATTACTACTTCTTGTCAAATCCAATTTGACTTTAATAGATTGAATTAAGTTGCATCTTGTGCTATTGTGTGTGGCCCCTTGGGTTCACCATCAATTAGCCGTGGGCTCACAAACCATTTGTGATTTAATTAAGAGATTAATTTAACTACCTTTAATTAATCACTCTTAGACATGATCTCATCAAATCCAAAGTACCCACCACTCGAGGTAGTCGTCTAGTCACGGTCGACGAGTCCTAACTAATGATGAAAATAAAGTGTGAACCTTTCTTGAATTGATCTCATCAATCCTCTTATGCATACCATGCACGTACGCTCCTTCCAATAACTTATTTCCCGATCGAGGCCTAGGACACGGAGTCCAGCGGATTCCTATTAGCCTTGATAACTATGCGTCTTTATTCTTTATGGTGATTCCTTTTAGTGATTACCCATTTGGAAACTCCTTTCCAAATCTAACATCACTCACTTCGGCCGAAGATTCCCGGAATCAATCCATACAAAAGAATGCATAGGAAATCGCCCAACCACATCACGGTGGGAGTTAATGGATCCTATATTGACGTCACTAACCTCACTACGAAGCAATCCATACCCAACGTGAAACTATAATGACTCGCTAATTAGTAGTCGAGTAACACATCAAAGCATAAACGCTCCGCATGAAGTTCACTCTACGTCTCAAGTCAAAGAACTAATTTACGTACAATATCATAAGTAGAAGAAATCTTCATCTCCGATAAACTCCTAAGACGAGATTTTTCTAGCGGGGTTTCGATGCGCTTGAACTCATCAAGCCACCCACTCATATGCATTGATATCTACCATATCGATGTCCATGGAACTATCCATCCCCATGCAAAAGAGAATGCATACTCGTGCAAGTCTTACAGAATACAATGATGCCCTATCTCAATTGTATTCTACGACTTGGAAAGCTTTTAAGATCTTAAACCATAGTAGAACATATTCCATAGAGGGATGTACCATGTTCCATAGTTTCAACGATCTAAGGGCTTCATAAATTGCTTAGATGTGTCACAATAAATGAAGAATTGCCAATACGAACTTTTATTGATCATGAATAAGATTGATTACAAGAGTAAACAAGACAACCGATTGGCTTGCAGGGCACTACTCTAACACATATCGAGCAGGGGTCCGGTTGGAAGTTCCAATACTCTGACTCAGGGAAAGAGATACCTTTGATAGAATCACCGCGTTACTTCGACCAACGCTCTATCCTGGAGCAGGTTAATGATATAACTGAATCCCAGTTCCCTCGTAATGATAAGATTCCTCTTGATTCAGTCTTTCCCGATTCTGGTGGGCCTGATCCTTTGTCGTGGGAGCTAGGTCTCAGCACCATCTTGCCGGGCGAGCTGAAAAGGCATGAGGGTTCTTCCAATCTTCACCTCGTGCAATCCCTCTTCAGGCACTTCGAGCAGGTATCATTCCTTTTAGCTTGTTCCCTTAAGAGGTTCTCACTTTCTTTCTGCTTACAGTTCCTTTTCTTTTGTAGGGGAAATACTATGCTCTGCACTTAGGTATGAAGAGTGCTGAGTTATTTTCGAGCAAGGAGATCCTGCGGCGTCAACTGGATGCAGAGAAGGAGAAGGTTAGGGGCTTTATCTTCGGCTCGAGCTTCTTGATGACGATATGAAGAAACTGCGTGATGAAAAAGCAGCTCTTGAGGGGAAGCGGGATGATCTGGTTCGGGTTAGTGCTAGTTTAGAGGAGTCTCGTCGGCATGCTTATGAACAAGGCTATGATGAAGGTTATCAAAAGCGTCAGGAGGAGCTGATGGCATTTCTGAATACTGCTACTCCTCGGAAGGGTGCTTCTTAGAACCGACCCTCCGGTGGCGATGAGTCTTGATGACTTGTTTTCCCTTTTTTTTTTGTAGAACGAAACCTGTATGTGGTCGTTAGGGGATAATTTATCCTTAGCATTTTTTGTATGACCATGATATTTTGCTGTAAATATTCTATGGTAATTCCAATCTTTATCGGAGAATGAAATTGAATTATCTGATCGAGTAGGTAAATTTAGATTCAAAACATCTTCATCCCATTACTTTTGTAAGCAAATTTAAACTGCTTGTTAAGTAAGTGATTAAAATATAGAGCTCCATAAAAAACTTATCTAGATTGGGTTGAAGGCGACCAGCTTTGTGGAAAGGAGCAATCTGTTGCTGCCGATCATTCATGAGGACTTTAAAAATTAATAAGTTCCTCACAATCTTGTTCTTTATTGTTGAGGTGTCAGACTTAGTAAGTCATTCGTTGACTATGCATAGTTCTTGGCCAACCCTTTTAATCATGTTGGATTTTAAAAATTGTTGACTGTTGAAATAGGATCTTTTTTGGATGATACTTTCATCTCTTCAGTTTTCAAAGAAGCTGGGTAGTAAGCTTATCATGGTCATCGATAATCAGTCGCCGTTGTCAGACATAACTCTGTCTTTTATGAAGTCCTATATAAGGGCTTCATTGCAATTTTTCTTTAAGCATTACTTTTCCTTAGAATTGAATCTCTTAGTAGAGCTTGTCTGCTACCTTTTTAACTCCATGTTTCTGTGTACTGATTGCGAGCTTTATTTTTCTCAAATAAAACTACCATTATGTCGTCATGTCATGTCTTTGATGTGGGAGGAATTGGAAAATGTAGAGCCATTAGTTAGATCTAGCTTATCAAGACATCCTTTAGCAATTCTTTGATATATGAGACAGTGACAAGTCCGTATGCCTTAGCAAGGACGACTGTCTCTTCTACTAGTCCGTTAGATTTCTTGGACTCCAAGAGAAAAGCTGGATTCTATGTCGTCAGGCTCTTATTTGTCGTCAAAACGATCAACTATTTTGTCTTCCTGCTTATATATCATTTATTTTTGGTAGAAGTAATTATTCCTCGTTGTAAATCTCCTTTTCTTAAGGATTATGTTCGTTGGTCGAGCATTCTTCGTAAAGTTCCAAGTTGTCTCTCAATGAATCCATTGGAACGTATATGGATTTTCCATTCTGGTCGTTTCGACCTTGATGCTTCATTCTCATCGAGCAGTTTTATCGACAATCCTAGTGCCGTTCCAACTTACTCGCATTAAATTCGGGAAGTCAAAAGTCGCATTCTCGTCCCTTGATCAGATTTCTATCCAACCGTAGGATTAACTTAAAATTTCCCTATAAATAGACATTCAGTTTCTTCCCCTATCTATCCATACCGTATGAAATGGGGATATCAGTTTCTTTGGGTTTTATTTTGCCCAGTGATCCCAGAATTTTCAAAAAGTCACATTATCGCGATCCATTATCTTATAATAACTCAAGCATCATTTGCCTTGTACTGACAGGTCCCATTGATGCCCTACCTAGTACTGACGGGTCCCGTGTGGCCTCAACCTTAGTCTTCATGGGGTTGGGGTCCATGGTATTTTGTTAGCACATGGAGGGTTCATACTTACCAGGCATCCCTGTTCTTGGATGTTACTTCCGGAGTGATAGGCCGCCGGGATGTGCTGGTAAATTTTAACTTTTGCGACGGTCCGCGCGAGATCCAGCTTTTGAGTAAAAATCACCCCTATCTTTCAAGCAGGAGCTCGTTTTGGTTGAATGATCGCTACAGGATATCTGGCTTGTAATAGCCGTTCCGACTAAAGGGAGGATCGATCTTCAGAGTCTGGCCATCGAACTAAAGAAGTCGACCATCCTGAGCAGCATGCTTCTTAGGAGGTTTGAGAAAAATATGGAGGCACCTGGATGAAGATCGATGTTTCCGTGGACATTGTCGTGAAAAGTTTCGATCTATTCAATAGGACTTTCCACTTTTGTATTTGTAACGATATGTAAATCGAAAATGTTCTTTTGATGGGGGTTAGTTTACACCTCTTATAACACTCGGATCGACTAGACAATACTTGATCAACCCGATCAGGAAAGCTATTTTGTTAACAAGCCACGCGGTCCGACCAGAGGTATCAATCCGTAGCGATCAAGCCTGAAGTCCGAGTTCCTAAAGGATTATTATATCAAGTCCTATTAGGACTATGTTTCCTTGTATAGCTAGGGTTGATAACATATAAATACCTAGTTAAACATTGTATTTAAAAAGAACTACAATTCAGAACTTACGCCTCCGTACTTGGGCAATCTGATAATAAATTTATAGAAAAGCTTTTGCTATACTATATTCAATATTCATCATCTTGTTTTCATATTTGCTCTTTACATATTGTTCTTTCTTGATATTGATCCATCCGGAATAAAGTAACTAGGCCCTATAATACATATAATCTAACCCCGTAAACCTCAATTATTGATTTAATTAAACCCTACCAAAAACGGTCAAATCAGTTGGTTCCCACCGTGGGGCTGAGTTAATTATTCGATAGACACATGGCTCGCCCAAGGAAGAACGCTCGTAATGAGGCAAGAAGTAACACGACACATCCACATATCACGTCTGATGACTTACAGAACGATACGAATAATAACGTTCCAATCGTCAACGATGAAAATAATCAAAGAGAGAACGACCAACCACCAAATCATGAGGAACGTTATGGGATCCATGTTCAAAACTCCCAAGGGCAACAAGAGATCGCCGCCAATCTAATACTGGAAGCCCCCGTGGCTCCAACAATCCCTGTTCCTCTACCGGATACACAGGAGAAACTGAGACAGATCACTATGCTATTCAATTCACTGTACCCAGGGGAACTACTAATCCCCGAGCAGGTGCCTAGAGACCCTAGAACTACTAGGGCAAATCCTGTTCGGAGAACTCCAAGGTAGGTTGATCAAATGTCCGAGCAAGCAGATAGCCCTGTGAGTGAACAACGATCCTTGCACAGTCCACAAAGGAGCGATACGAAACCAACCGATGAGCGGATCCGAAGAAAAATAGATCGGACGAAGCCACAACCAACCCGCCGAGGATTAAAGGAACATACCATAATTCCCGTTGAGGACGACGTCGTGGACACAATTCCTAATCGACAAAGAGTTGTCCGCATCTCGGGAAGAGAGATTGAGAAGATGGTACATGAGCGACTAGAACAACGTCTATGGACCATTCAAAATCCCTGGGCCAGAAGCACAGAGCTCCAAGAAAGCCTAGAAGCATGCTCCCCCTTTTATAGGGAGATAAAAGAAGCTCAATCATCCGGCCAGGTTCCAGGAGGATTTCCAAGATACGATGGAACCACCGATCCCGATGATTATATATTCAGCTTCACGAATATTATGAATTTATATGCTCACTCGGCGGAATACACCACCAAACTAATGGTTACCACATTTGAAGGACTAGCTTTGGATTGGTTCGCAAAAAAACCCACTAACTCCATCTTCAGTTTTCGTGAGTTATGCAATAAACTGACCCAACAATTTGCTAGCAAGAAAAGACAGAAACTGCCGATGAGATACCTTGGAACCATCCATCAACAAGAGGGAGAGTCCTTGCGAAACTGGTTGGCAGGATTTAACGTGGAATTGTTAAAAATTGATTCCCCAAACATCGACTACATAATATCCATCCTCTTCGATCTCACCAAAAACAGGCAATTCGGGAATGCTCTCAGTAGAAAGCAACCGAGAACTTTTGCGGATATTATGACCTTGACATCGAAATACATGACTCAAGAGGAGATGAACTCTTTCAAAGATAAGAATAGAAACAAAGCTCCCGCTGCCGGATCGAGGCGGCAAGATAAAGCTCCTGCTTCAAGACCTACGGATTACGATCGGTCCTTCAGAAAAGGAAATGTCTTTCAACGATTAGAATACAATCGGAACGATCAGGATAAAAGAACTAATGTCTATCCTAGATCAAGGTCAGCCGAACCAGCTAACAAGAATCGAATAAACCAGGTAGAATACCCCCGACTGACTGTTCCAATCGAAGAAATTCTTGTAGTACTAGAAAGGAACAACTAGATTCCGCCGGCAAAAAGAATTGCACAACCTAGGCCCGGTGCGCGAAACTACAATCTATATTGTTGGTATAACCACGCCCATGGACATCGCACCGAAGACTGTTTTCACCTGAAGCAGGAAATTGAAAGGCAAATCGAACAAGGAAAGTTGGACGACTATCTAGAGCGAAACAATCATAAGAGGGATAGAAGTAGGAGTCCTCGAAACAATAATCAAAGAAGAACCCCGAGAAGAAGGTCCCCTAATAATGGTCCGCCACAAGAATTGAGCAGTGATCAAATTAATGGCACTATCCATACAATCTCAGGAGGACCGACCGAGGGAGACAGTCGTAATGCTCGACGCAGAACCGCGAGGTCTTTAGTAGGAAATGTGAGATATCCTAAAGAAGTATGGACACTAGAGAGCAAACCACCGAAAGAACAACTCATTAGTTTCAATGAGAGCGAAGTACCAAGGAACTTCGTTTGGGACATGAATGAAGATAACCCTGATTTTTCGATAGTAGTATCACTCGAGATAGCAAACTACAACGTTAAGAGGATCCTAATAGACAATGGAAGCTCAACGAACATCATATCTAAGGAGGTCCTAACACAGATGAATTTGGGAGAAATAACATTCCAAAAAGTAGCCACCCCTTTAGTAGGATTTGGAGGCTCAGAAATAGTCCCCTATGGGACAATAAATTTAAGTGTCTCGATGTGAAAGAAACCACAGCGCGCGGTGAAACTGATAAAGTTCCTGGTCGTAGAGACTCCCTTTGCATACAATGCGATATTAGGATGACCTGCCCTCAACCAATTCCGAGCAGTTGTATCGACATACCATCAGAAGATAAAATTTCCGACGGACACGGGGGTTGGAGAAATAGTAAATGATCATTGTATGGCATGGGATTGTTACAACACCTACTTAACGCTGGGGAACCGTTCCAAATCACTTACCCCAACAAAAAGGAAGCTCGAGGACTACATCGAAAGAGCCGAAGTCAAAATCCCCAACGCTGACAGGATAGATCGGAAAGCAAAGGAGCCGGTCGATTTAACCATAAAGCCACCAGAACATAAGGATATTATGCTCGTACAAGTTGGATTTAATTAATTAGAAGGGATTTTAATTAAATGGACTTAGAGTCTGATTTAATTAAATGGGAGTTTAAGTTAATTAATTGGGCTATTTAATTGGGAGATTAAATAAAGCCTGGTCAAATTAATTAACTGGGCCATGAATTAATTAAGAGACTTGGTCTTCTAATTAAAGAGGGCCATGGCCCATGTAGGAGAGAAGAGCCCTAGTCCTAATAGGACTAGGTTAGGGAGATAACTATAAGTAGCTATCTTGTAGTTATTTTTCACACAACTCCAGATGCAAAATTAAGCAAGAGCAAAATTTTCTCTCCCTCTCCCAAGCAATAGTTGACCGAACCCTGTTCTTCTTTTGGAAGAATTTTCGTTTTCGATTCTTGTTCCAAAATCGTTCCTATATCCAAGATCACAATATATCTTGTGTTCTAGCTGATCAAAATTTATTATTTTCGTGTAATTGTGGTGTATCAACCCGTAGAGGCGCAACACGTGGGGCGCTACTGCAGAGCATGGATCGATTTGGCTGAGGAGAAATTCAGAGTTCGTTTTTGCTAGCCGAGGATTTGCAAGGAGATAGGTATAACGTGCAAACTTATACTATCGTTTTATTCATATTTATATATATACACATAGAGTAGTATCCTGGCAAGATTTCGTAAGAGGTCCTAAATTTTTTTTTATATTCCGCTGTGCCTAGGGCTGTTTATCTTACCGAATCCCAACATCCATCAGATGGTCGCTACGGGATTGATCGAGGATCGCCGAAAGGAGTACTTCAGAACCATACATGTCAGCCTTAATCGTTATGGCGAGGAGTATTCTTCTTCTGATCTGCCGAGCGTCAAATATAAACATTTTCCTTTGGCTCATTTGGTCCAGGAGTTTGGAAAACCTTTATCGACTCCTCCTTCAGATATAAATCCCGAAGTCGATAATAATTTTGTCGATCAAGAGAGCGATGAGGATAACCTCGAGACAGCAACCATTGTCCACGGAGAAGGAGAGATTACTGTTGATCATGGAGTTCTCGCTAGCGACAGGCAGGATATAACAAAGAGCGACCAAAGAACCTTTGATAAGGGCGATGAGCTACCTTGAGTGATAATATTTGTCAAAGTGTAATTTGTAATTTTACTTTTTATCCTTTCAAATAAGACGATCTGTATTCTGCATTTGTGATGTTTTAACTTCTTCATTGATTACGATAATTTTAGACCTAGGTCTTTACTTCTAGAATAATCATTATGTCTGCGTCTCTTCAAATTCGTGCGATTTTTCATTGGCCAGGTTCTCTGTTTCGTGCCTATGGGTCTGTCGCGTCTTCTCATTCAATATAAATATATACGGTAAAAATTTTAATCGCTATTTTACTGCATTCCTCAATCCCGATAAAATATTCTCTCTAGGAGGTCGATTAGCCTTTCTCGATAGTTAATATTCATCTTTCAGTTTTCGAGGATGAGCAACCTTTTTGGTAACACCTCCAAGCATTCTTCACGCGATAATCCCAGAAACCCAAAACCAAAAAGGCCTCGCAACGAGGGGCCTTCGGCTGATCCTCCTCGACTCCAGATCGCTAAAAGGTCGGGGACTCAGACTCCAGTTGTCCCTTCTGATCGTTTAAGCGATGTAAATGTTAGCTCAGAGTTTTCTCAACAAAATTCCACTATCCCGTCTGATTTTGAAAGGAGACCTTCCCCTGGTCGGGTTGCTTTTGGGGATATTCCTGTTTCCTCAACTATTCCTTCCTTTGAGTTTAGTTTGCACAACTATACTCTTGATAATTCAATTCCTTCTTCTTCTGCAACTGAGTTGGTCGTTTGCCAAGGTGAAAAGGATGTTACCGTGGGGCCAGGTAGCGGCGGCCCCTTTTTGGGTCCATCATTATCACAGTCTATAACCCAAGGCTTTCCTGAATTTTTATTTTCTGATACTACTATAGTAACCACCACCTTTGAGGCTGGTGCTTCTTCTGAAGATCATATTGATGGTAATGGTCCTAAGGTCAGCCAAACGCAGCGGAAAACAAAAATTTTTTAAACGGGACAAAACGTCCCAAAAGTGCAACTACTTTGCAAGAAAGCTTTGGAGACCTTCTACCATTACTATCCTAGGATCATCATGCATGCAAAGTTCATATTAGAAGGAAAGATATCAAGTCATACCTCTCCCAATCTTGGGAGGTGAAGAGCCGCAAATAATCGGGACAAAAGAGTAACACCCGAAACCTTCAAGCTCACGGGTTTTTTTACCTCGTTCGAAACTCCTTGCTCCGAGCTCACGAGTTCCGACACCTCCAAGCTCCAAGATAGAATCTCCTCCTTTGAAACTTCGTTCTCCAAGAACCTCAAGAAAATCCACACCAAGATCTCCAAGTGTAGATCCTCCAAAGTTAGCCCACACACACAAGTGATAACACTTAAGGAGTAAAGAAGATGAACTAGATCTTGCAAATACACCCTCAAACTATTAACTAGAATGAAGTAGTACTTGAATCAAGTTAAAAACTTGATAAAGGAAGAGAAAGAGATGAAGAAAACAACTTTTCTTGCTAGGGTAGGAGAGAAATCCGAACACACACTAAAAGGTGTAGTGTGTGTTTTAGTCTTGCAACTTGAACCCACTAGAATGAAGTGGAGACTATATCTTATATTATATGTTTCACTCTTGCAAGGTAAGTTTTCAATATGTGCTTCCCAAGCACACTATTTTTAATGCAAGATAGTGGTGGTGGCCACCACTAACATATAATAAGATATATTTATTTCTCTCTTGTATATATATCCCATATATATATCAAACATTATATCATATCATATATGATCATCTCATAAGACCAATTTAAATTGGTCATGGGTTAATTGGACATTTATTTCCCAATTAATAAATTCAATCTCTAATTCAAAATTAGAAGCACATTTATTTCTTCCTTCAATTAATTTGACCATTCTAATTAATTTTTGACTAAATTAATTTAACATTTAAATTAATAGAGTCCTTCAATTAATTAATCTCCATTAATTAATTAATTACTACTTCTTGTCAAATCCAATTTGACTTTAATAGATTGAATTAAGTTGCATCTTGTGCTATTGTGTGTGGCCCCTTGGGTTCACCATCAATTAGCCGTGGGCTCACAAACCATTTGTGATTTAATTAAGAGATTAATTTAACTACCTTTAATTAATCACTCTTAGACATGATCTCATCAAATCCAAAGTACCCACCACTCGAGGTAGTCGTCTAGTCACGGTCGACGAGTCCTAACTAATGATGAAAATAAAGTGTGAACCTTTCTTGAATTGATCTCATCAATCCTCATATGCATACCATGCACGTACGCTCCTTCCAATAACTTATTTCCCGATCGAGGCCTAGGACACGGAGTCCAGCGGATTCCTATTAGCCTTGATAACTATGCGTCTTTATTCTTTATGGTGATTCCTTTTAGTGATTACCCATTTGGAAACTCCTTTCCAAATCTAACATCACTCACTTCGGCCGAAGATTCCCGGAATCAATCCATACAAAAGAATGCATAGGAAATCGCCCAACCACATCACGGTGGGAGTTAATGGATCCTATATTGACGTCATTAACCTCACTATGAAGCAATCCATACCCAACGTGAAACTATAATGACTCGCTAATTAGTAGTCGAGTAACACATCAAAGCATAAACGCTCCGCATGAAGTTCACTCTAACGTCTCAAGTCAAAGGACCAATTTACGTACAATATCATAAGTAGAAGAAATCTTCATCTCCGATAAACTCCTAAGATGAGATTTTTCTAGCGGGGTTTCGATGCGCTTGAACTCATCAAGCCACCCACTCATATGCATTGATATCTACCATATCGATGTCCATGGAACTATCCATCCCCATGCAAAAGAGAATGCATACTCGTGCAAGTCTTACAGAATACAATGATGCCCTATCTCAATTGTATTCTACGACTTGGAAAGCTTTTAAGATCTTAAACCATAGTAGAACATATTCCATAGAGTGATGCACCATGTTCCATAGTTTCAACGATCTAAGGGCTTCATAAATTGCTTAGATGTGTCACAATAAATGAAGAATTGCCAATGCGAACTTTTATTGATCATGAATAAGATTGATTACAAGAGTAAACAAGACAACCGATTGGCTTGCAAGGCACTACTCTAACACATATCGAGCAGGGGTCCGGTTGGAAGTTCCAATACTCTGACTCAGGGAAAGAGATACCTTTGATAGAATCACCGCGTTACTTCGACCAACGCTCTATCCTGGAGCAGGTTGATGATATTACTGAATCCCAGTTCCCTCGTAATGATAAGATTCCTCTTGATTCAGTCTTTCCCGATTTTGGTGGGCCTGATCCTTTGTCGTGGGAGCTAGGTCTCAGCACCATCTTGCCGGGCGAGCTGAAAAGGCATGAGGGTTCTTCCAATCTTCACCTCGTGCAATCCCTCTTCAGGCACTTCGAGCAGGTATCATTCCTTTTAGCTTGTTCCCTTAAGAGGTTCTCACTTTCTTTCTGCTTACATTTCCTTTTCTTTTTTAGGGGAAATACTATGCTCTGCACTTAGGTATGAAGAGTGCTGAGTTATTTTCGAGCAAGGAGATCCTGCGGCGTCAACTGGATGCAGAGAAGGAGAAGGTTAGGGGCTTTCTCTTCGGCTCGAGCTTCTTGATGACGATATGAAGAAACTGCGTGATGAAAAAGCAGCTCTTGAGGGGGAGCGGGATGATCTGGTTCGGGTTAGTGCTAGTTTAGAGGAGTCTCGTCGGCATGCTTATGAACAAGGCTATGATGAAGGTTATCAAAAGCGTCACGAGGAGCTGATGGCGTTTCTGAATACTGCTACTCCTCGGAAGGGTGCTTCTTCGAACCGACCCTCCGGTGGCGATGAGTCTTGATGACTTGTTTTCCCTTTTTTTTTTTTGTAGAACGAAACCTGTATGTGGTCGTTAGGGGATAATTTATCCTTAGCATTTTTTGTATGACCACGATATTTTGCTGTAAATATTCTATGGTAATTCCAATCTTTATCGGAGAATGAAATTGAATTATCTGATCGAGTAGGTAAATTTAGATTCAAAACGTCTTCATCCCATTACTTTTGTAAGCAAATTTAAACTGCTTGTTAAGTAAGTGATTAAAATATAGAGCTCCATAAAAAACTTATATAGATTGGGTTGAAGGCGACCAGCTTTGTGGAAAGGAGCAATCTGTTGCTGCCGATCATTCATGAGGACTTTAAAAATTAATAAGTTCCTCACAATCTTGTTCTTTATTGTTGAGGTGTCAGACTTAGTAAGTCATTCGTTGACTATGCATAGTTCTTGGCCAACCCTTTTAATCATGTTGGATTTTAAAAATTGTTGACTGTTGAAATAGGATCTTTTTTGGATGATACTTTCATCTCTTCAGTTTTCAAAGAAGCTGGGTAGTAAGCTTATCATGGTCATCGATAATCAGTCGCCGTTGTCAGACATAACTCTGTCTTTTATGATGTCCTATATAAGGGCTTCATTGCAATTTTTCTTTAAGCATTACTTTTCCTTAGAATTGAATCTCTTAGTAGAGCTTGTCTGCTACCTTTTTAACTCCATGTTTCTGTGTATTGATTGCGAGCTTTATTTTTCTCAAATAAAACTACCATTATGTCGTCATGTCATATCTTTGATGTGGGAGGAATTGGAAAATGTAGAGCCATTAGTTAGATCTAGCTTATCAAGACCTCCTTTAGCAATTCTTTGATATATATGGCAGTGACAAGTCCGTATGCCTTAGCAAGGACGACTGTCTCTTCTACTAGTCCGTTAGATTTCTTAAACTCCAAGAGAAAAGCTGGATTCTATGTCGTCAGGCTCTTATTTGTCGTCAAAACGATCAACTATTTTGTCTTCCTGCTTATATATCATTTATTTTTGGTAGAAGTAATTATTCCTCGTTGTAAATCTCCTTTTCTTAAGGATTATGTTCGTCGGTCGAGCATTCTTCGTAAAGTTCCAAGTTGTCTCTCAATGAATCCATTGGAACGTATATGGATTTTCCATTCTGGTCGTTTCGACCTTGATGCTTCATTCTCATCGAGCAGTTTTATCGACAATCCTAGTGCCGTTCCAACTTACTCGCATTAAATTCGGGAAGTCAAAAGTCGCATTTTCGTCCCTTGATCAGATTTCTATCCAACCGTAGGATTAACTTAAAATTTCCCTATAAATAGACATTCAGTTTCTTCCCCTATCTATCCATACCGTATGAAATGGGGATATCAGTTTCTTTGGGTTTTATTTTGCCCAGTGATCCCAGAATTTTCAAAAAGTCACATTATCGTGATCCATTATCTTATAATAACTCAAGCATCATTTGCCTTGTACTGACAGGTCCCATTGATGCCCTACCTAGTACTGACGGGTCCCGTGTGGCCTCAACCTTAGTCTTCATGGGGTTGGGGTCCATGGTATTTTGTTAGCACATGGAGGGTTCATACTTACCAGGCATCCCTGTTCTTGGATGTTACTTCCGGAGTGATAGGCCGCCGGGATGTGCTGGTAAATTTGAACTTTTGCGACGGTCCGCGCGAGATCCTGCTTTTGAGTAAAAATCACCCCTATCTTTCAAGCAGGAGCTCGTTTTGGTTGAATGATCGCTACAGGATATCTGGCTTGTAATGGCCGTTCCGACTAAAGGGAGGATCGATCTTCAGAGTCTGGCCATCGAACTAAAGAAGTCGACCATCCTGAGCAGCATGCTTATTAGGAGGTTTGAGAAAAATATGGAGGCACCTGGATGAAGATCGATGTTTCCGTGGACATTGTCGTGAAAAGTTTCGATCTATTCAATAGGACTTTCCACTTTTGTATTTGTAACCATATGTAAATCGAAAATGTTCTTTTGATGGGGGCTAGTTTACACCCCTTATAACACTCGGATCGACTAGACAATACTTGATCAACCCGATCAGGAAAGCTATTTTGTTAACAAGCCACGCGGTCCGACCAGAGGTATCAATTCGTAGCGATCAAGCCTGAAGTCCGAGTTCCTAAAGGATTATTATATCAAGTCCTATTAGGACTATGTTTCCTTGTATAGCTAGGGTTGATAACATATAAATACCTAGTTAAACATTGTATTTATGAAAAGAACTACAATTCAGAACTTACGCCTCCGTACTTGGGCAATCTGATAATAAATTTATAGAAAAGCTTTTGCTATACTATATTCAATATTCATCATCTTGTTTTCATATTTGCTCTTTACATATTGTTCTTTCTTGATATTGATCCATCCGGAATAAAGTAACTAGGCCCTATAATACATATAATCTAACCCCGAAAACCTCAATTATTGATTTAATTAAACCCTACAAAAAACGGTCAAATCAGTTGGTTCCCACCGTGGGGCTGAGTTAATTATTCGATAGACACATGGCTCGCCCAAGGAAGAACGCTCGTAACGAGGCAAGAAGTAACACGACACATCCACATATCACGTCTGATGACTTACAGAACGATACGAATAATAACGTTCCAATCGTCAACGATGAAAATAATCAAAGAGAGAACGACCAACCACCAAATCATGAGGAACGTTATGGGATCCATGTTCAAAACTCCCAAGGGCAACAAGAGATCGCCGCCAATCTAATACTGGAAGCCCCCGTGGCTCCAACAATCCCTGTTCCTCTACCAGATACACAGGAGAAACTGAGACAGATCACTATGCTATTCAATTCACTGTACCAAGGGGAACTACTAATCCCCGAGCAGGTGCCTAGAGACCCTAGAACTACTAGGGCAAATCCTGTTCGGAGAACTCCAAGGTAGGTTGATCAAATGTCCGAGCAAGCAAATAGCCCTGTGAGTGAACAACGATCCTTGCACAGTCCACAAAGGAGCGATACGAAACCAACCGATGAGCGGATCCGAAGAAAAATAGGTCGGACGAAGCCACAACCAACCCGCCGAGGATCAAAGGAACATACCATAATTCCCGTTGAGGACGACGTCGTGGACACAATTCCTAATCGACAAAGAGTTGTCCGCATCTCGGGAAGAGAGATTGAGAAGATGGTACATGAGCGACTAGAACAACGTCTACGGACCTTTCAAAATCCCTGGGCCAGAAGCACAGAGCTCCAAGAAAGCCTAGAAGCATGCTCCCCCTTTTGTAGGGAGATAAAAGAAGCTCAATCATCCGGCCAGGTTCCAGGAGGATTTCCAAGATACGATGGAACCACCGATCCCGATGATTACATATTCAGCTTCACGAATATTATGAATTTATATGCTCACTCGGCAGAATACACCACCAAACTAATGGTTACCACATTTGAAGGACTAGCTTTGGATTGGTTCGCAAAAAAACCCACTAACTCCATCTTCAGTTTTCTTGAGTTATGTAATAAACTGACCCAACAATTTGCTAGCCAGAAAAGACAGAAACTGCCGATGAGCTACCTTGGAACCATCCATCAACAAGAGGGAGAGTCCTTGCGAAACTGGTTGGCAAGATTTAACGTGGAATTGTTAAAAATTGATTCCCCAAACATCGACTACAGGCAATTCGGGAATGCTCTCAGTAGAAAGCAACCGAGAACATTTTGCGGATATTATGACCTTGACATCGAAATACATGACTCAAGAGGAGATGAACTCTTTCAAAGATAAGAATAGAAACAAAGCTCCCGCCGCCGGATCGAGGCGGCAAGATAAAGCTCCTGCTTCAAGACCTACGGATTACGATCGGTCCTTCAGAAAAGGAAATGTCTTTCAACGATTAGAATACAATCGGAACGATCAGGATAAAAGAACTAATGTCTATCCTAGATCAAGGTCAGCCGAACCAGCTAACAAGAATCGAATAAACCAGGTAGAATACCCCCGACTGACTGTTCCAATCGAAGAAATTCTTGTAGTACTAGAAAGGAACAACTAGATTCCATCGGCAAAAAGAATTGCACAACCTAGGCCCGGTGCGCGAAACTACAATCTATATTGTAGGTATAACCGCGCCCATGGACATCGCACCGAAGACTGTTTTCACCTGAAGCAGGAAATTGAAAGGCAAATCGAACAAGGAAAGTTGGACGACTATCTAGAGCGAAACAATCATAAGAGGGATAGAAGTAGGAGTCCTCGAAACAATAATCAAAGAAGAACCCCGAGAAGAAGGTCCCCTAATAATGGTCCGCCACAAGAATTGAGCAGTGATCAAATTAATGGCACCATTCATACAATCTCAGGTGGACCGACCGAGGGAGACAGTCGTAATGCTCGACGCAGAACCGCGAGGTCTTTAGTAGGAAATGTGAGATATCCTAAAGAAGTATGGACACTAGAGAGCAAACCACCGAAAGAACAACTCATTAGTTTCAATGAGAGCGAAGTACCAAGGAACTTCGTTTGGGACATGAATGAAGATAACCCTGATTTTTCGATAGTAGTATCACTCGAGATAGCAAACTACAACGTTAAGAGGATCCTAATCGACAATGGAAGCTCAACGAACATCATATCTAAGGAGGTCCTAACACAGATGAATTTGGGAGAAATAACATTCCAAAAAATAGCCACCCCTTTAGTAGGATTTGGAGGCTCAGAAATAGTCCCTTATGGGACAATAAATTTAAGTGTCTCGATGGGAAAGAAACCACAGCCCGCGGTGAAACTGATAAAGTTCCTGGTCGTAGAGACTCCCTTTGCATACAATGTGATATTAGGACGACCTGCCCTCAACCAATTCCGAGCAGTTGTATCGACATACCATCAGAAGATAAAATTTCCGACGGACACGGGGGTTGGAGAAATAGTAAATGATCATTGTATGGCATGGGATTGTTACAACACCTCCTTAACGCTGGGGAACCGTTCCAAATCACTTACCCCAACAAAAAGGAAGCTCGAGGACTACATCGAAAGAGCCGAAGTCGAAATCCCCAACGCTGACAGGATAGATCGGAAAGCAAAGGAGCCGGTCGATTTAACCATAAAGCCACCAGAACATAAGGATATTATGCTCGTACAAGGAGATCCTTCGAAAACGACCAGGATTAGAACTGAACTCAGTTCGGAAGGGGAAATAATGCTAGTAAACTTTCTCAGGAATAATGTCGACATCTTCGCTTGGAGTGCGAACGACATCGAGGGCATTGACCCGAGTGTAATTACTCATTCGTTAAAAATCGATCTAATGGCAAAACCAGCAAGACAAAAGAAGAGGAATCACGGGCCAATAAAAGACAATATAATCAAAGCAGAAGTCGAGAGGCTGCTCAAAGCTAAAAAAATTCGGGAAATACACTTCTCGGAATGGCTATGCAATGTTATTTTAGTGGCTAAAGGGGATAAAAAGGATAATAAATGGAGGATGTGCAACGATTTCACCGACCTTATTAATCTATGTCCACGTGACCCTTACCCCTCTCCCGAGGATCGACTTGTTGGTCGACTCAACTGCAGGTTTTGCTATTTTCAGCATGATGGACGCTTTCCAAGGTTTCTATCAAATCTACATGGATGAGCGAGACCTGGAGAAAACTGCTTTCATAACAGAGCAGGGTGTATATTGCTTTATTGTTATGCCATTTGGCCTAAAGAATGCTGGTGCCAATTACCAAAGATTGGTTAACTTAATGTTAAGGGAGCTGATCGGAGAGATAACGGAAGTATACGTGGATGATATGTTGGTCAAAAGCATGAATGAAGCTGACCACGTAAAGCATCTCGATCGTTGTTTTCAGATATTGAGAAAATAACGAATGAAGCTGAGTCCCGCAAAATGTACTTTTGGGGTATGATCAGAAAAGTTTTTAGGATATATGGTCCATCAACGAGGAATTGAAGCAAATCCTGAAAAGATTCGAGCTATAACTTAAATGAGACCACCTAAGACAGTCTCTCAAGTACAAAATTTAGTAGGAAAAATTGTGGCATTGAACAGATTCATCTCCAAGTCGGCCGACATAAGTTTGCCTCTCTTTCAAACTCTACGGAAGGCAAAAAACTTATTTGGCCCGAAGAATGCGAGCAGGCTTTCAACCAACTGATGGATTACCTAACCTCTTCTCCACTATTAGCCAAACCAACTGAAGGAGAACCGTTATACATCTACATATCCATCTCCGAGGTGGCCATGAGTTCGGTTTTGGTAAAGATAGAAGGCACGGAGCTTATATCGATCGAGGTGCTTTACGTGGTCGGCTTCATTCATACTTTTGACCAACATATCATCCACGTATACTTCCATTTTGGACGAAGAACTCGAGGCTTCGCTCGGGGGCTCTTCCCCAAAAGTTGTTAATTCTTCGAGTGAAGATCCTGTCGGAGAAAAGACTCCCGTTCCTTCTTCGAACAAAAGGCCTTATTCCGATGGGGTTACTCCTATTGAGGCTTTGCAAAATCTTGCTATTGGTAGCAAGTCATCTTCCGATGCTTCAAGCGTTCCTCCCTCAGGGAATCTCAGCAAAAAATCCAAGTTAGCGATTGGTGGAGGGGCTTCTGCTGAAGCCTTAGAAATTGATAATCCTTCCAAACCCCTTGTTGACTCCATTCCTCCAAAAGTTACTTCTTCCCTGCCTGATGAGTCGAAAAATGGATCTCCTTTTAAGGCTGATCCCATAGATAGTCTGTTGCAGGTTAACTTTACTTCTTCGGAAACTAACATGCCCAAGGAGAGAAACATGTCCAAGGAGAGAAACATAGAAGAGTTGTTCGAATCCGGGCAGCACTTCCTGTTTCAGGTATATTTATTATTATTTTTTTTTTTTTTTTTTTACTAATAAAGTAACGATTCCTTTTGACAGGCCGGACAAGATTTTATTGAGCTTAAAACATTTGCTGAGCGGGAGACCAATCAGCGTGCTGCTATTTTCCTCGAGCTGGAGGAGAAGAAAGCCGAATTCGACCGTGTCTTCGCGGAGAAACTTGCTCTAGAGAGGGAGAAGTCTGTTAAAAAAAATGGAGAGGAGATCCACAAGCAGCTGAATGAGCAGCTCGAAAAACTAAAAAGTCTTCACGAGCAGGAGAGGCAGGATTTTACGCGTCGAGAGAAAGAGGCTTACGACCGTGGATACGAAGCTGGATATGAGGCTCGTAATGCAGAGCTTCGGAAGATTTTCTCTGACAATAAGCTTCTCTAGATGTTGTTTTTTATTTACCCTGATTTGCTGTATGATTGTATTGTTTTTATTCTAGTGTGATCATGAACAATTTCAGACACTTTATCCCCTCTGGTTTGTAATAATCCATTTGCTCCTCGGATTGCTTGTTTGTCCATAATTTGATGTATTCTTTTCTGTCCATGCTTTAGTTTGCTTTTTTCGTTTGGTCTTATGTTCGTGATCTTTAATCTTCGATTAATTTTCCTTAATTCTCCGAAGTTAGATTACTTCCGCTTAATTCCTCGGGAAGTGCAATAGTCTTTAGATCTCGACCGCTCCTTTTACTTCTAGCTAGCCGTTGGATTTTTGGGAATAGCATCTATAAATGGGGTCTTTCACCTTGTACTCTTATAAAATTATCTTAAGGTAAAGTCCTTCGATCATGCTGTCTAAAAGACTCTGTTGCATGACCCAACTTTTTGATTTTCGAGTTAGGGCCTACTTTGCAGGTTGTAGGCGGATTAGTACTTCTATTTCAACTAGGGTGCCTGCAGGCGAACACTATTTCGGTCTAGAAGGCCGAACAGCCTTATTGCTGACCATCCACGACCCCGGTGGCCTTATTTTTATTAAACGTCAAAATTTTTGCGAGGATGTCCGACAATTTGTTTGGTTCTTCTGGAAAATGTGAGGAGGTGATGCTTCGAGGATCGAGGTCCTCAAAAAGTATTCACATTACCCCTAGAAAAAGATGCATCACTCCTCTTTTTTTTTTTTTTTTTTTTTTGACAACTGGTAGTGATTTAGCCGGATTTCGTCGGGTTAATTGAATATCAGTGAATTTGTGATATCGGGGGGTTTTCGATATTTATATATGTGTTATATAGGGCTCTGTTACTTTATTCCGGATGGATCGGTTACAAAGAAAAGCAATATTCAAGAACAAGAAGTAAAACCACAAAACAAAGCTAAGAACACACCGATATGAAGGTAAAAAGCTCTGTAATAATATTGAATATTATTGAGTTGTGCTGTTGTAAGCAGTGTTAAATCCTGTATTCTTAGAGTTCAGGAATTTTCGTAGTTCTTTAATACAATGATTAACTAGGTATTTATATAATTTTAAACCTAGCGTTACAAGGAAACATAGTCCTAATAGGACTCGGCCCAAATATCCTTCTTGAGTCCGGAGTATAATCTTCTATCGAAGCGAGCTGCACTTGGCCGGGTCAGTAAGATAATTCCGATCTGTTTGAATTGGTCGAATCGATCTTATCTTCTTCATTCGATCCGTGTAGTATGTAGGGTGCGAAATAGCCCCCATCAGTACTCCCTCACTTCTTCGAGCGTATAGATAATAGAAGCTCGTAGAAGTAGATAAATTTTTACGACTGTTTGTTTTCTATGAATGGAGCCTCGTTAAAAACCTTTCTTAAGAAAAAACCCTGTGGGAAAAAATCTTAAGTAAGGAAAAGAGTGCTACATATCATAGATAGTCGTTTTCTCTGTCCGATTACGAATCGCCACGCGTCTATTCAGGAGGCTTTTCGTATCCTTCCGTTTTTGGCGGGAATATGAGTAGCTGCGATGAGTTCGAAACGTCTTGTCTCATCTTATTATAAATAGGTGACTTTTGAGTTCGCCATTTCTCTTTTATACTTCCTTACAACTCGTAATCATTTTCCTGATTTGTCGTTCATCTCATAAAATTTTTCCTTTTATCGACCTTCATCTTCCGAGAACCAGAATATATGGCTTTTGTAAGAAGATCTTCTTCTTCTTCTAGAGAGATCGTCGCCCCCGATAACGAGGAGGAGTTGCATTCTAATCCTTTGGGCGAACAAACTACAGTATCTGACTTCGTCATCCCTGTAGAAGATACTTTCAGGGTACGAATCCTTTCTGATGCAGATGTGGCTGCCCGAGTTAAAAAGGGCAAAGGTACTGTTCCTCAGATTTCCGAACCAATTGAGGACGTAGCTTGTGCCTATACGGTGGAAACATTCCCGGAGGTTGTGAATAATTATACCAAATATTTTCCGGAAGGTTCTGAGATAATTCTTCCTTCCCCTACTGATAGGGTCACGTCTCCACCGGAGGGATGTCGAGCCTTTTATACGGCTCACTTCAATAGCGGACTGCGTCTTCCTTTGTCTCCCCTCTTTCTCGAAGTTTTGAAAACTTTCAGTGTGTGCTTGACACAGCTGGTTCCAAATTCCGTTGCTTTTGTGGTTTGTTTTTCCGTTTTGATGATCGCAAAGGGGTTTAAACCTTCTTTTCGTAATTTTACGCAACTTTTCCACTTCAATATTTCTAGCTCTTCAAATCGTGGATATTTCTTCGCTAGTCAGCGGCCTAGTCGAGCAATCTTTGACGCCCCTGTTTCTAGTAATCCTTCATGGAAATCTCGTTTCTTCTTTGTTCGTCATGCGTCTAATATTTGTTTGGCGGATGGTTCGACCATGCCTTTTTCATGGGATCATGGTTCCAGTTGGATTCCTGGAGGTCGCTTACCGACTGGTGAACTTGTTCCTGACGATGTACAGTTTATCACTGAGATCCCCGAAATGCGTGCAAACAAATATCAAAGCGCTCTTCTGATCGGGGAGGCTTTCCTTCGTAAGGCGGGGTTAAGTGTTCATAACTTTCCCATCAGTTCATCATCTGAACCTCTTGGTTAGTACTTTATTTTATCTTAGTGCTGTAACTATACCTTTTATACGGAGAAACTAACTTTTATTTTGTTTCTTTTTCAGCCCATATGGTAGAAAACTCTCGACATTCTTCGAAGGGAAAAATGGTGCTGTCGAAATCTTCCAAATCCGTAGAGAACGCCCCTATCGAGCAGAGAGCGTCGCGAAAAAGGAAGCTGGAGTTGGGTCATGAATCTGAGGAGAATAGAGAGGAATCTCCAGATTCTTCTCGTGAGTCCCCTATTCGTCAGGGCACGGGATCTGGTTATCCTCCTCTTCATCTTAGATCCTCTTTGGGTATTCGAGGATGTCGCAGCTGGTCAATGCCTCATCCTACTAATAATCCAGTGGGTAGAAAAAGGAGTTACTATGGACGTTCTGGTGACGACCTTTCTTTACTCGGAGATAAACATCCAAAACCTACTCTGGTCGAAATGATCGAGGATCATTTAGAGGGAAGGAGGGCCGCTGGTTATTCCGAGAAGGATTCTCTTGTTCATGATGATAGTGAGAACGCGGTCGATAAGGCGACCCGTGTTCTTTTGTCTGGCGTTTTTACTCGCGATCTCAATAAGCTTCTTCATAAGGATCCTCTGGAGAAATTCCAGCGAGCTTCTCTTTATGCTGAGAAGGTGATATCTTTTTCCTTCAATCATATTGACAGATAATTTTAAGGGTTTTCCTTAATTTACTAATCCATCTCTTTTTCTTGCTCTCTTTGTTCTTCCAGACTAAAACTTGTCTCGCGTCATACGCCTATGAAAATGCACTTTGGAAACAACAGTGCGAGTTCCTGGAAGAGAAGTATAAAGCTTTACTTCATAAATCCTCCGGTTCAGAGGTTGGTCCCTCAACATCTTCTTCCGTTCCCATCGTAGAGACTCGTGCTACCGGGACCGAAGATCAAGAAATGATAGACAGGGTAATGGAGGTTTCTCGTGCTCAAGAGCAGGCCAATCAAATGGCTAGAAAGTTAGAGGAATTGCAGTTACAGAGCACGACTCGAATTAGTGAGCTTGAATCTCAGGTATCAAACCTTGAAACTTCTTTAGAGGAGTACGAAAAGGATGTCCCACTTAGTGGGCTTAGGGATCGATATGGTAGGAATCCTGATAAAAGAGTTGTTCGTGAATTCCTTAATTCTCCTGTTCATACGGCGTTGGTGTATCGGATGGTCGGTCCTCTTCTTGAGAATACTTTTAAGAAGGCGATTCATCAGCTGGTCGCTTTAGAGATGATCGACGACCGTCGAAAGGAGTATTTTAAGGCGGCGCACATTCGGTTGAATCGCTATGGCAAACTTTATTCTTCTTCCGAGGTTCCAGATGTCGTATATCAAGGTTTTCCTCTGGCTCACCTTGTCGAAGAATTTGGAAATCCATTGCCGATTCCTCCTTCTGATGTTAACGATGAGCTCGACAATACTTTTATCGATCCAGAAGACGAAGAAGAAGAAGAAGAAGACGATATATGCATGACTGAGGACGTCGGTAGCGAACAGAAGATTCCGGATAGCGACCAGGCTTCTTGAAATAGTGATTTATTTTTTAAATAATCTTTGTAATTATTCATTCATAGGTTTTAATTGTAACTTTAGCTTTCCTTACTTTGTACGCTAAACGTTTCGTATTCTGACAGTCGTGTCTTTTCACATTCGCCGTAATAATTAAGACAAGTCATTTAATTTGCCGTAATCATTATGTGTGTATCTTTTCAAATTCTAGCGTTTGCTCCAAGGTCAGTTTTCCCGTTTCGCGCCCTTTCTTTAGGTCTGTCGCGTCCTTTCGTGTAGTATAAATACGAAAGGTAAAAACTTGACTTGTTTTTTACTGCTATACTCCTCTCTTAACAGAATACTCTTTCTTTAGCTAGTCGATAAACTTTCTCGATATTAATTTGTATTTTTCCATAATCCGATCATGAGTAACCTTTTTGGTAATACTTCGAAGCGACCATCCCGTGAGGGCGCTCGGGATAATAGATCCAGAAGATCTCGAAGAGATGGGCCGTCGATGGAGCCTCCTCGTTCGTCCCAAACAATTAGGTCGGAGATCGATACTCGTGTTATTGCTTCTGAACCTCTCTCCGTGGTAAACTCGTCGTTTTCAGAACCAATCTTTTCTGCTTCCACTCAAGTAGGAAGCATGCCTTCCCCTGGTCGAGTTGCTTTTGGCGATATGTCCAACGAGGAATCGGTTTATAATATAGCTGTTAGTTCAAATGCTTCTTCCTTCGAGCACGTTCTTCATGGAGGGGATTTTGCTATTTCCCTTCCTTTGTCTGCTTCTACTGCCCTGATTGCCAGTGAAGGGCAAGTTGGCGATGGTTTTTCTGTTAATCCTTCCGTAACGCAATCTATTTTGCAAGATTGTCCTGAATATTTGTTTCATGATACCACTGTAACGACTGCTTCTTTTGAATCTGGGGGACCTTCTGGGGGTCGGTTTGGGTCGAGGTCTGGTCGTCGAACCGTTATTTCTGCTTCGGGCAAGGAGACCTCCGTTAGCCCCAACGAGAGAGACTCTCCCCGTCCGTTAGACGATCGATGCATCCTTGAACAAGTTAAGGATATTATCCTGTCAGAGACTCCACGCCCTGATGGTGTCGCTTCTAATAGTGAATTGCCTGGCTCAGTTGAGCCTGATACTTTGTCTTGGGATCTGGGTTTGAGCACCATTCTGCCCGGAGAGTTGAAGAAACTTGAGGGTACTTCAAACGTACGCCTTGTTCAATCGCTAGTGAAGATATGCGAACAGGTGGATGAATCTTTCATTGTTTTATTTGTTTTTATTTTGACTGCCTTGTTACATAAAGGCTGTTTTCTTTTTCCAGGCTAAGTACTTTGCACTCCAGCTGGGTGTGCAAAACGATGAACTGTGGAATAGTAAGGATTCTTACCGAAAACGGTTGGCGTCGGAGTCGGCCAAGGTCGCAGGGCAGACTCTCCAGCTGCAGCTCGTCAATGATGATTTGAAAAAATTGCAGGAGGAGAAGTCTGTCTGGGAGAAGGAGAAAAACGACTTGGTTCGGGCTGCTGCCCTTGCAGAGGAGTCTCAACGGCGGTCCTATGAGGAAGGATATGACGCCGGTTATCTAAAGCGTCAAGAGGAGTTGATGGCGTTTGCTGGCAACTTGACTCCTCGGAGGACTGTTTCTAGTAGTCGACCTACTGACCGTTCTTCTCAGTGATCTTTGTCCGACCTGGCAGGCCTTGGACTGTCTATTTTTTTTTTTTTTTTTTTGCTGCCCAATGTTAGTGCATATGTTTGGGCTGAAATTTTTGTAATGGGAGAAGTACTAAATTGGAAATTATGACCTTCTTGTAGGCAGATTCTTGCCTATATCTATTTTCTTCTCCTTCTTGTTATGCACATTTTGCCTTTATGCATAAATATAATCATCATGAAATAATCAGAATTGTTTAGCACACGTATCTGAAATTGATCTTTGCGGAGAATATTTAGGATAGAGAAAAGCTAGCTTGATCTTGATGTTTGCTCTGTAAATCAAATCTTTGTTGATCAACCCAGTATAGTCCCTTGGGTTATATTCAAAATCATGTTTGCGCATAATCATGCAGATAGTAGGTTTATTCGTATTGGATAGTCGATTGATTTGCTGTTAGGGAACGTTCAGCATTTTGGTCGATGTTCAATCCATGCCTTGTAAAATTGTCCTTTTGTGACACATACTTTTATATAAGAAGGCTTTTTATACCTTTTGTTGAACTCTTCTTTTCTTTTCATAAGACTAAGAGAAAATAACCCTTTCAGTATCCTCCAAAGCTTTATGTTTCTCATTATCAACTTCGAACTACTTGTTCTTCAACCAATGTTTCGTTTATAGCATATCTTTGATATGGGAGGAATTGGAAATTGTAGAAGTCTTAGTCAGATCTGACCTGTTCAGACCTCCTTAAGCAATTCTCTGGTATGTTAGGCAGTTACGTCCTTGCTGTTTTGAATAAGGAGAACTATTCTCCTGATTTCTATATCAGATATCTTGGATTCCAGAGGAGTTCCTGTATGGCTTAGTCAATGGTCATCCATATGATGTATGAGGCAGTGACGTCCCTCGTATGGTGAAGGGTTTGGTCTTTTATCTTTTATCGAGCAACTGTCCTTTTCGCTGCGATTTTAAAGCTTGTATGACTTCGTTTGTGGATTCTAGGGTTTTAAGCCATCGACCATGAAGTATGATTGTGCCGGTATGTCTAATCCAAAGCTTTTTTAGGTTTGATCATTTCGATCTATGGCCTCTTTTGTTATCGACTAGTTGAGGCGATTAGATAGTGCCGTTCCAACTTACTAGCATTTATTGCGGGGAGTCAAGGGGTCGCATCTGTGTCCGTTGATCAAATGCTTTTTCAGCCGTTGGATTGTTTGAGTCTATCCCTATAAATAGGGAGACGGTTTGCATATTCCATTTGCCATTTCTCAAAAAGGATGGAGATCTCAGTTCCCTTAGATTTTGTTTTGCCTTCAGATCCCATAATATTCAAAAAGTCGCATTATCGTGATTCACTCTGTAATAACTTGATGTTCATCTACCTTGTACTGACGGGTCCCATGTCAGCCCTTCCTTGTACTAACGGGTCCCATGAGGCCTCAGCTTTTGTCTTCATCAATTAGAGGTCCGTGGTTTCCGTTTGCACATGGAGGGTTCATACTTGCCAGCCACCTCCGCTCTTCGATGTTACCTCCGGAGTGATAGACCACCGGGGTGGCTGGTAAACTCACCGTTTCACGACGGTCCCGAAGAGATGCTGCTTTAGGATAAAATGTTTTATAGATAATGTAAAAGCAGTATCTTCTTGCGGGTGAGTGAGCATTGCTAGTTATCTGGCTGGTAATGTTCATTTCATCTGGAAGAACATTTGATCTTCAGAGCCTGGCCAACGAACCAAAGAAGTCGACCATCCTGAGCAGCGTGCTTCTTAGGTGGTTTATTATAATCGACGAGGTACTAGGGAGGAGATTGGTGTTTCCGTGGACATTGTCGTGAAGATAGCCGATCCTATAGGATCATTTTAACTAAATCATTGTAATGATCTTTAAGTAACAAGCAGATCTTTGTAACGTAGGATTTTTGTATGTAACTGATTTGATGAATAAAATATTACTTTTATCTCTTGCATCTTCTTTGTCGTTGATTCTGTCATAATTTTTATTTACGAGGAGCAATTTCCGAGCAGATGGAGTCATACTTGATTCATCTTCAAAACTTTAGGAGTATCAGCAGATCTTTTAGATCGTTAGGAATAGATCGAGGAGTGTTTATTGAGCGGATCAATGTTTATTCAATTTGTTACAATTTAGACTTAGGTTTTTATCAGCTGAAATTTTTCTGATCGTTGTAAATATACCGAGGAGTTTTTATTGAGCGGATCAATGTATACTCGACTCTTTTTTATTAGACTTAGGTTTTTAACCCAAAAGTCTTTTTGATCGTTGAAGATATATCGAGGAGTTTTTATCGAGCGGATCGATGTTTACTCAACTCGTTTTGATTAGACTTAGGTTTTTAACCCAAAAAGTCTTTTTAATCGTTGAAGATATATCGAGGAGTTTTTATCGAGCGGATCGATGTTTACTCAACTCGTTTTGATTAGACTTAGGTTTTTAACCCAAAAAGTCTTTTTGATCGTTGAAGATATATCGAGGAGTTTTTATCGAGCGGATCGATGTTTACTCAACTCGTTTTGATTAGACTTAGGTTTTTAACCCAAAAAGTCTTTTTGATCGTTGAAGATATATCGAGGAGTTTTTATCGAGCGGATCGATGTTTACTCAACTCGTTTTGATTAGACTTAGGTTTTTAACCCAAAAAGTCTTTTTGATCGTTGAAGATATGGGCGAGGAGTTTGTATTGAGCGGATCAATGTATACTCGACTCGCTTTCGAATATATCGAGGAGTTTTTATCGAGCGGATCGATGTTTACTCAACTCATCTGTAATTTAGACTTAGGTTCATCACCAAAAAGTCCTTTTTGTCGTTGATATAAATCGAGGAGTGTTTATTGAGCGGATCAATGTATACTCGACTCGTTTCGTTCTAATTTTTATCAATATGATAGTGTAATTCCAAGGAGCGTTAACCGAAATAATCGATGTATAGAAAATGCTAAAAATCTTTACTAATTGAACTGTAGGCTAAGGCCTTTGTTACAAGGATTAAAACTTGATAAAGTAAAATAAAACAATGCAGTATAATCTGCTAAAATTTATTTACCATAGTATTTCCTAAGGTTGACCGCATTCCAGGTTCTTGGTAAGGCTGTTCCATCCAAGTGTGCAATTTTGTATGAACCTTTCTTTCCTACGCCAATGACGATGTAAGGTCCATCCCAATTTTGTTGTAACTTTCCCACATGCTTGGATACTTCTACCTTTTTCAAGACCAAGTCTCCTTCTTTGAAAGTTCGGATGCGTACTTTTTGATTGTATGCTTTCTCCATATTTGCTTTAGTGGCTTGTAGGCGTACGGCAGCTTTATCTCTTAAAGCTTCTGTTAAATCAATGTCATTTTCTCTCGCCTTTTCATTTTCTTGATCATTGAACATCTCTATTCTTGGCGTTGGGATTAAGGTTTCAACAGGAATAACAGCCTCCGACCCATATACCAAGCTAAATGGGGTTTCCCCGGTTGAGCTCCTTACCGTGGTTCGATTGGCCCATAGTACTCCTGGGAGTTCATCAAGCCATTTTCCTTTGGCCGATCCTAATCTTTTTTCCAAAGATTTTATTATTTCTCGGTTTGCTACTTCGGTTTGTCCGTTCGCTCTTGGATGCCCGACCGAAGTGAAATTTTGTTGAATTCCCAGTTTCGAACACCATTCTATTACTTGTTTTCCCGCGAATTGGGTTCCATTATCGGAAATTAGGATCCTCGGGATGCCAAATCGACAAACTATGAACTTCCATAGGAAGTTGATCACTTGGAATTGAGTTATTCGTGCGAGGGCGATGCATTCTATCCATTTGCTGAAATATTCTACAGCGACCAGGACGTAAGCTTTTTTGGATCTGGCCGCCGGGAACGGCCCCACGATGTCCATTCCCCATTGATCGAAAGGCTAACATACTGGAATTGGATGCATGTTTTCTGCTGGTCGATTACATATGTTAGCATGGATCTGGCAGTGATGACATTCTTGGACATATCGAGCGGCATCTTTATTGATGGTAGGCCAATAGTAACCTGTCCTGAGACATTTTAAGGCCAATGCCCTTGATCCGCTATGATTTCCTGCATCTCCTTCGTGTATTTCTCGTAGTATATCAATGGTTTGTGATTCAGAGACGCATTTCAGAAGAATTCCTGATACTGATCTTCGGTAGAGTTTTCCTTCTACAAGTGTATACTTTGGAGCTCGATATCTTATTTTCCGAGCTTCATTTTGGTCAGGTGGTAATTTTCCTTCTCGAAGATAGTCTATCATCGGGGTCATCCAGTTTTCTTCGACTTCTTCGATTTCCATTATATCGACTACCGGTGTTTCATCGATATCGATTGCCGGCGTATTAGAGATCAACCAGTTGATTACCCGTTCGGTCTTTCCGTCATGGGATCCTGTGAACTTTGATAGCTGGTCGGCCCATTTATTTTCCGAACGCGGAATGTTCTGAATACCGAAGCTTTCAAATTTTTTAGCTAGTGCTTTCACTTTGGCGAGGTATTTGACCATATTGAATTCTTTAGCCTCGTATAGGCCTTCAATTTGTCTTTGCACTAACTCTGAATCAGTTAATACTTTAAGACTTTTTATGTTGGCTTTAATCGCCATTTCCATTCCCGCAATCAATGCTTCATATTCAGCTTCATTGTTTGTTACAACGAAGTCCAATGTTATCGCGTAATTCAAATCTTCCTTATTCGGTCCGATGAAGTTGATTCCGGCGCTTCCTCCTTCTCGGCATGAAGCACTGTCGACATGCATTAACCAAGTTTGATCTTCTATGATCAAGACATCGTCGTTGAGGCTGCTCGATGATTCAGTTGCCTGTGTCGGTGTTTCTAATATAAAGTCAGCCAACACTTGTGCCTTAATTGCGATTCTTAGTTTGTAATCGATTTCGAACTGGCCTAGTTCGATCGCCCATTTAATTAGTCTTCCTGAGGCTTCTGGTTTTGCTAAGACTTGTCTTAGCGGTTGATTTGTCAAAACCACTATTTTGTAAGTTAAAAAGTAAGGTCGAAGTTTTCGTGCAGCCACTACTAAGGCCAGCGTGAATTTTTCTATTTCCAAGTAATTCTTCTCCGCCCCTTGCAATAACTTGCTGAGATAATAGACAGGCTTATGCTCTGAGCCCTCTATCTTAATTAGTACTGAACTAATGGTCGTATCGGAGATGGAGATGTAGATATACAACGGTTCCCCTTCCGTTGGTTTGGCTAACATCGGTGGTGTCGTCAAATATTCTTTCAGTTGCTCGAAGGCTCGTTCGCATTCTTCGGTCCAAGCGAATTTTTTTGCTTTTCGAAGCGTTTGGAAAAAGGGCAAGCTTCTGTCCGCAGATTTTGATATGAATCTATTCAATGTTACGATTTTCCCAACCAAGCTTTGTACTTGAGAGATGGTTTTGGGAGGTTTCATTTCAGTTATGGCTCGAATTTTCTCTGGGTTGGCTTCTATTCCTCGCTGGTGTACCAAGTATCCCAAAAATTTTCCTGACTTAACACCAAAGGTGCATTTCGCAGGGTTCAACTTCATACGGTATTTTCTTAGGATTTGGAAACATCGATCTAGATGTTTTACGTGATCCGCTTCATTCATACTTTTGACTAACATGTCGTCTACATAGACTTCCATTATTTCTCCGATTAATTCTCTGAACATTAGGTTTACTAACCTTTGGTAAGTAGCCCCGGCATTCCTCAATCCGAATGGCATTACAATAAAGCGGTATACTCCCTGCTCGGTTATGAACGCGGTCTTCTCTTGATCCCTCTCGTCCATGTATATTTGGTAAAACCCTTGGAAGGCGTCCATCATGCTGAATATCACGAAGCCAGCGGTCGAGTCGACCAATAAGTCAATCCTTGGGAGGGGGTATGGGTCGCGTGGACATAACTTGTTAAGGTCGGTGAAATCATTACACATTCTCCATTTGTTGTCCTTTTTATCCCCTTTTGCTACTAGTACAACATTACATAGCCATTCCGAGAAATGTATTTCTCGGATTTGTTTTGCTTCAAGCAGTCTTTCTACCTCGGCTTTGATAATTTTATCTTTTACTGGTCCATGATTTCTCTTCTTCTGTCTGGCGGGTTTTGCTGAAGGGTCAATTTTTAGGGTATGCTTGATTACCCGAGGATCGATTCCTTCAATGTTATTCGCGCTCCAGGCGAAGACGTCGGCATTGTCTCTGAGGAAGTCGATTAACATTATTTCCCCTTCTTTGCTTAGTTCTGTTCCTATTCTTGTTGTTTTCGACGAGTCGCCTTCTACTAGGATTATATCTTTATGTTCTGGGGGTTTCAAGGATAAGTCTAGTGGTTCTTTTCCCTTTTTATCTAATCGATCAGTAGTAGGAATTTCAACCTCATTTCTAATGAGATCGTCTTCGATCTTTCTCTTGCTCGGAGTAATAGACTTAGGGTGTTCTTTCAAAGTTAACGATGTGCTGTAGCAATCCCACGCCGTACAGTGGTCGTTCGTTATTTCTCCGATGCCCATATCGGTCGGAAACTTTATCTTCTGATGATAGGTAGAGACTACAGCTCGGAAAAGGTTAAGGGCTGGTCGCCCTAATATAGCGTTATAAGCGAAGGGTGTTTCTACCACTAGGAATTTTACTAACTTCACTGTCCGAAGTGGTTTCTTTCCAAGTGACACACTTAAAGATATTGTTCCGCTGGGGATGATCTCGGACCCTCCAAAGCCTACTAACGGCGTAGCTACTTTTTGTAGGTTTATTTGTCCCAAGTTCATTTGGGCTAAATCCTCCTGGGAGATGATATTTGCTGAGCTTCCATTATCGATTAGGATTCTTCTTACATTATAATTCGCTATCTCTAACGATACTACCATAGGAAAATCGGGGTTATCCTCTTTTGTGTCCCAAATGATGTTTTTAGGTACTTCGCCTTCGTTAAAGCTGATCGGCTGGTTATTTGTCGACTTGTTTTCCAGAGTCCATATTTCTTTTGGATATTTAGAATTTCCAATTATGGATCGGGCTGTCCTTCGTCGTGCGTTACGACTATCTCCACCTGCGGGTCCCCCGGATATCGTATGGATAGTCCCATTGATCTGGTCGTGATTCAACTCCTGAGTAGGTCGACGTTCAGGCGACCTTCGATGAGAACTTCTCCTTTGATTACCATTTCGAGGACTTCTACTTCTTTCCCTTTTGCGATTATCTCGCTCTATGTATTCGTCTAATTTTCCTTGTTCAATCAGTTTTTCAACTTCTCTCTTAAGGTGAAAACAATTCTCCGTTCGGTGTCCATGTGCCCTATGGTACTTACAGTATTGATCGTAGTTTCGAGACCCTGGTCTTGGCTGAGCGATTTTCCTCGCCTCGGGAATCCAGTTATTTCTTTCTAGAACTTCCAATATTTCCTCCATTGGAGCATTTAACCTTGGGTGTTCCACTTGATTCACCCTGCTTCTGATTGGTTGTTCAGGGTTTCTTGGTTTTTGATAGAAATTATGTTGCCTTTCTCGGTCAGTTTTGCTGTATTCCAATCGTTGGAAGACGTTACCTTTTCTGATAGATCGCTCATAATCCACGGACCTTTGGTCAGGAATCCTGTCATGTCGTTTAGAGCCCGAAGCTGTGGCTTTATTTTTGTTTTTGTCCTTAAAGGAATTCATCTCCTCTTGGGTCATATATTTAGACGCCAAGCTCATGATGTCGGCAAACGTTCTTGGTTGTTTTCTACTAAGAGCGTTTCCGAACTGCCTGTTTTTTGTGAGGTCAAAGAGAATAGAAATTATGTAATCGATATTCGGAGAATCGATCTTGAGTAGTTCTACATTAAATCTTGCCAACCAGTTCCTCAGGGATTCCCCTTCCTGTTGATGTATGGTTCCTAGGTAGCTCATCGGGAGTTTTTGCCTCTTCTGACTGGCAAACTGCTGCGTCAATTTATTGCATAATTCCCGGAAACTAAATATGGAGTTGGCAGGTTGTTTTGCGAACCAATCCAACGTTAGGCCCTCGAATGTGGTCACCATTAACTTGGCGGTGAATTCGGCAGAGTGGGCATATAAATTCATTATATTAGTGAAGCTAAAAATATAATCATCCGGGTCGGTGGTTCCGTCATATCGGGTAGTCTACCCGGGACCTGTCCAATGGCTTGCGCTTCTTTTATTTCTCTGCCGAAGGGAGAACATGCTGCAAGGCTCTCCTGGAGTTCCGCGGTTCGGGTCCACGAGTTTTGAACAGATCGTAGGCGTTGCTCCAGTCGTTCCTGTACTATTCTCTCGATTTCTCTTTCCGAGAATCGAGTCGCTCGTGGTCGATCTGGGATAGCATCATCTATGTCATCCTCGATAGGGATTATTGTTCGTTCCTTCGATCCGCTGCGACCCGCCTGTGGCCTTCTTCGACCTGGTTTTCTTCGGGGATGGTTGTCGGAGGGTTTAGAATTGCCCTGCTGTGGGCTGTGTAGCGAGCGTCGCTCACTTGCTGGGCTGTCCGCTTGATGAGAGGTTTGTTCTTTTGGCCTTGGCATTCCTGGTGCAGGAGTTGTCCTGGGAGCCGTAACGTTTCGAGGAATTTGGTCTAAAACTAGCAATTCTTCTGGAGAGAGTGATTTGAAGAGCATTGCTATTTGTCTCAGTTTTTCCTGAGCGCCTGGGAGAGGAACGGGTATTTCGGGGAGTTCCGGTTCTTCCTGTATTGCACCGGTAAGACCTCCTTGGTGTTCCTGCTGACGGGAACGGGTATCTGGGAGATTTTCATTGGTGTTGGGAATGTTGTTATCGTTGTTGTCTTGTGGATCTTCGGATGTGTTGTGGCCGGTGGTCGTATTACTTCTTGCTCCAATGCGAGCGCTTTTCCTTGGGCGAGCCATGTGTCGATCGAATAATTAACGTAGCCCCACGGTGGGCGCCAACTGATTTAGCCGGATTTCGTCGGGTTAATTGAATATCAGTGAATTTGTGATATCGGGGGGTTTTCGATATTTATATATGTGTTATATAGGGCTCTGTTACTTTATTCCGGATGGATCGGTTACAAAGAAAAGCAATATTCAAGAACAAGAAGTAAAACCACAAAACAAAGCTAAGAACACACCGATATGAAGGTAAAAAGCTCTGTAATAATATTGAATATTATTGAGTTGTGCTGTTGTAAGCAGTGTTAAATCCTGTATTCTTAGAGTTCAGGAATTTTCGTAGTTCTTTAATACAATGATTAACTAGGTATTTATATAATTTTAAACCTAGCGTTACAAGGAAACATAGTCCTAATAGGACTCGGCCCAAATATCCTTCTTGAGTCCGGAGTATAATCTTCTATCGAAGCGAGCTGCACTTGGCCGGGTCAGTAAGATAATTCCGATCTGTTTGAATTGGTCGAATCGATCTTATCTTCTTCATTCGATCCGTGTAGTATGTAGGGTGCGAAATAGCCCCCATCAGGTAGAAAGGTTACGATGCTGTCGGCTTGATGTGCTCCTCTTTTTCGAGTAAGGACATTATCGTTAGCTGAAAATTTCATAGGATTGCCCGCTCATGAAGGTTTCCTCATGTTCGGATCTAATCTTAAGATTGTAGAATGTATTGGCATCAAAAGAATAGCTCGATATCTTCGTAACTTGTAATTCCTCAATGTATCGAATAACAATTCCTTGACTAAATCTTTACTGTCATTCTTATATGTTTAAATAGTATTCCTTGCCAATATTGGTCGATCTTAGACGAGTCGATAATACTTTTCCGAATTTCTTTTTGTGATTCTTTTTGACGACCGGAATCGAGGCTACAAATACTTCGAGCGCTATTGATTTTGACTTTTTCTTCGTTTATTCATATAATTCCCGGATTTTTGGGAAACGCAACGATCGGCGCATTAATTGCTCCTATTTTAGCCATTACTTTGTTCACTTTAATGAATGAGTTACCGTTACGTCCCATCTTCTCTTATCAAAACAGTCCCTGATTTGTCGGGAATCTGAGCGGTCAGAGCGCTTTTAATGTTCGTATTGCTACCGTTCATCTAAAGAGATCTACACCATCGAAACGGAATTCTTCCTCCTATAAATACCTCTGAGTTTACCTTCATATTTTTCACTTGTCCGTAAATATTTCGTTCGATCAATATGGTTGCAATTTTTCTTCCATCCACCATCCTTATGTTCCATTCGACTTCAGCACTAAAAGCGTTCGAGATTCGGATTCGAACTTTATTTTTTATCCTCTTCGGCGTCCCTGTACGGGGAATAATTTCGACTAGGGTATCGACAGGCGAAAAAGATTAAGATTGCGACTGGGGTACCGGCAGGCAACCAGCTCTCTCTCATTACAACCATTTGAGACTGGTTCGAACTCATGTATCCTGTCAATCCACCCAGTCGGATAGTGGGTCGACTGCTGAAGGAGTTTTCCTGCACTCTATCTCTATTTCTTCAAGATGTTTCTTGAAGAGAGCTGCCTCCGAGATTGCGTGGAATAATTTCTCTAGAGATCGCTTCCCTCTTTCTCGATCTGGTTCGGCATAGGACAACCATTGAGGAAGCGACGGATGAAGGGTAGAAGTGTTATTCTAGCCCCGCCTTCCTTCTTTGATTATGAAAGTGTTCTAGGGTATGGTTGATTTGTAATAGGGTCACGTTGAATGTAGAGTTTCAGCTTTGCTCGATTTTCTTTATTATTGTAATCACGAAAGTTCTTGTAACCGTTCGAGAGATCGTGAATAAAAATATTTATTTCCTCCCTTATCCTTACTGCAGAACTGTTTCCGTATATTGTTACCGAGCACCGATTTCGTCACCTCAAAAATATGAGCAACAAGTATTATTCTCGAATGATCTCAGTAAGTGTATTGATAATAAAGAATAATTGACCTTCTTCGATCTCTGATATTCAGATATAAGTGATAATTGACCTTTGTAGACCAATCAAAAATTAATAATACTAGAATAATAATAATATTGTGATTGCTGTAGTTTGAAATAGGATGTATATCGGAATCTCGTAAGATTGATACTTTGAGTCGTAGCAACGATTTTCAACCATTTAATAATTTCGATCTAAGGGGCATAGCAACGGCTTTCACCCTTAATCGTTTCAGAGCATTTTTAGCTCGAGGGTCATAGCAGAGGCTTTCACCCATTTAATAATTTCAATCTAAGGGGCATAGCAACGGCTTTCACCCTTAGTCGTTTCAGAGCATTTTTAGCTCGAGGGTCATAGCAGAGGCTTTCACCCATTTAATAATTTCGATCTAAGGGGCATAGCAACGGCTTTCACCCTTAGTCGTTTCAGAGCATTTTTAGCTCGAGGGTCATAGCAGAGGCTTTCACCCATTTAATAATTTCGATCGAAGGGGCATAGCAACGGCTTTCACCCTTAGTCGTTTCAGAGCATTTTTAGCTCGAGGGTCATAGCAGAGGCTTTCACCCATTTAATAATTTCGATCTAAGGGGCATAGCAACGACTTTCACCCTTAGTCGTTTCAGAGCATTTTTAGCTCGAGGGTCGTCACCCAATTTTATCCTTTCCGATCCAAGGGGCATAGCAACGGCTTTCACCCTTGATCGATTTTCGAGGGTCGTAGCATCAACTTTCACCCTTTGTAATAAACGGAGATAAATAGAGACTAAAATTAGATGAATGCAGATCGAGAATACCAGAATATAGATGAGTGGAGATTGATAATAGAGGAATGTAGATCGACGATATCAGAATAATAGATGGGTAGGGATTGACAATTGCAGCATACGACGAGCAGATAGGCATATTGGTGAAATGAATTTTCATTAAATATAATTTTGATCGAAATAATTTCTGATGAAATGATAGTCTTCCGTGTTTGAGATAATAGATGGAACACAATTAGATGGATAATAGATAACAAATAGGTCTAGGTCTTAATAGATAATCCTTCTGTTTTAATAGAAAATATTCCTTGCGAGGTTCTAATTTCGTTCGAACTAATACCCCTTGTTTTCTTTGGCTGTTGTGAATGTTTCCAACTTTTTGATAAGTATTGATCTTTTCCAAACGGTTCCTCTTTTATCGGGAATCGCAACATTTCTTAGATCTTATCCCTTCGTTATGCGAATTACCTGCCGTTGGATTCTTTTCAATTTTTTCTATAAAAGGCCATCATTCCTTAGAAAACGTCTCATTCGTTGCACTGGAATTTAACTCGTCCGATCATGGTGACTAAGATCATTTTTTCACTAATTCACTTATTTGAGTTCAGATTTCGAACGATCTTTAAGCAGATCAATTTTCGAGCAGAAGAAACACTATTTCGATCTTCGCTTAGAGTATCGGCAGGCAAATATAATCTCCATCTGGAAGGCCAATAGGCCAGGCCTATGGAGTTCGCAGGCTATAGCACAGGTCTTCGACTAGGGACCTGTTGCTACAATGCATTTAGAAAGCCGTACAGGGGTTGGAGTACCGAAGAATTCATTTATTTGATGAACCATGTGCTCAATCCTTCGTCTTCGGAGAATCGTAAATAAAGTTAAGAGCCTGCGGGTCCTAAGGAGATTTCCACGGTCGGAGCCAAATTATTCCGAAAAAGCAATAGGAGAAGAGACCGAAAATTTCATAGGATTGTAGAAAGTAATAGCGTTCTTATGTAATATATAGGCTTGAGTTATGCTCGACATGTATTTTCCTCATCTTGTATTTTCCGAGATAATATAAATACACTTCTTCCATGTTTTGTTGATAAAATAAACATAATTAGATAGATTCTCATCTTCAATAATTCCACTTCGATCCTCTAATATCGATAAAGACATACTCAAATACCACTTGCTTGATCGAGTAATAGATAAATACTTTAGTGGACCTAAAATTAATAAGGAAAATGCTGCCATTGATCCTTGGCACTGCAGGATTTCCATAGTCGCATAACTTTTTGGTAGAGAGTTCTGTTCGAATGAACCGATCATGGTTCTTCTAAATCGAACAATGACTGTAAAAATATCTGAACGAACTGAACTTGAATCTAAATTACCAATCCTCAATGATGCTATAAGTATCTCATATCGGTCTGGTGTTTAGAATGTTATAAATCTCCTACGCGCCCCGTTAAATCATGCGTCCTTATAACCAAACAGGGCCCTATTTCTCGGGAAATGTAACGGCCAATTCATTTATTACTTACATCCCAACCGTCCGTGACTTGTTATCTGGACCATTGGTTCAAAAACTTTGCTGCTATAAATAGTTCTCCTTCGGTTTATTCGACATTCCTCATTTTTTTCATTATGCTTTGTCCGACCGATATGGGTCAAATCTTGCTTTCAATTCGTATTGCTTCCAAAATAAAGAAATTTGAGATAAGAATTCGAACCTTATTCTTCGACTCTGGTCTTTTCGGTGTAACCCTCCTCGCTTAGAATATCGACAGGCAAAAGAACTTGCGCCTAGAATACCGGCAGGCAACCTGTTTTCCCAGACATATCTTATCTGGTGCGGGTTAGAATTTCGGTTTCTAGGCGTAGTATCCGATCGGGCAGCTGTATATTCTGAGAGGAGTTCTTTAAGTCTGAGGCATCAGCTTCCTCGAGGGCTTTCTTGAAGTATAGTTCCTTCGAGCTTCCTTGGGGTGCCTCTGCTGAGATAACCCTTTGCTGCACCGGTTCGGATTAACCTGTAAGCAATGATTGAGTATTTCAATCATTGTTTACCGACGAAGACCTAAGGTCGGTCTGAAGCCCAGGAGTGGAGCTGTGATCCGGTCCTTACCCCGTTCGAAGACGGCTGTGCGACAGGTGGCGAGTGATTGCCCATAGGAATCACTGCTGAGTTCTGCATCTGGGGCGATCTTAGGGAATGTAAACTGGGCATGAAACAGGATAGAATTATTCATAGAACTTGTAATAGGATAGGAGAGATTGTATTGTACTTCTTGAGCTCGAATATAATTCGAGGCTTCTCTTTGTAACTTGTTTGAAGAACACTAACAATAAAACTTTGCTCTCTGATCGAATTTCAACATTTAACTTCTTTTATCGGTCGAACTATTGCCGCCACTTCGAGAACTTAAATATAATTTGTTGCCAACATCCAACTATTCAACCGATCCCAACCGACTCGAGAAAAACACAAATAGCTGACAAATAATGTATACAAATTATGCGACTGGTCTCTTAAATAACTAATTCGAGATATTTGTCTTTGAAATTAATAAAAATGATGATCGGAAAAATAAATTCCGACCATCAGTAAATGGTAATTGCATAGATTATCTAAGGTCTTTGATATTAACCGGTGATCGAGCCGATGGGGTTAATTTTTCGTTATCTTCTGCAGACAATATATGTGGCTCTTTGATTTTAAACTGACGAATGTTCCATTGATCGGAGGATTGCCCTGGATAGGGAATTGCGGAGTTTCTGGTTAGTGAGGCTCTCTGCTAACATATGGACTTCCCCTCGTGGTAGGCATATTTCGGTCTAATACTCGAATAAGGCCCCACGGTGGGCGCCAATTGATCTTACGCGATTTCGTTTATTCGATCAAAGGTGGATTGTAGTGCAATAACAACAATATTAAAATGAAAGCAAAGACCAATAGTAATTGTATTCGAATTAACTGGGTACAAATACAAGTATCTAGGGTCCTACTCGAGCATTATTGGATGCCGTACAAGCTAGAGAGCGAAATACATATGACCAAAACTATACTATATTCCCCAAGTGAGTCCGAGCAGCAGTCTCGAAGCTAGAGTACCTGGGAAGTTGTGTCCGGTGTCATAAATGCATGGGTATTTATAGCTGAGCTGATGGGCTTGGGCCTGGGCTCGGCCCAACAATGCCCTTCGATCTCGGGTTCTCTTACGAACTCGAAACAGTTAATTTTAAGCCTTGGACCAGCTCTTGGTTCCTGGGGACGGGATCTGGTGTCATTCTAACAGCATCGGGCGCACAAAGGCAGGGAATCTAAATTACCCCTCATCAAGCTCCCTAAACATTAGGTTAGCTAATCGTTGGTAAGTAGCACCTGCATTTCTTAGTCCGAACGGCATGACATTAAAGCAATATAGACCCTGCTCTGTCACGATGGCAGTTTTCTCCTGGTCTCGCTCGTCCATATAGATTTGATAGAAACCTTGAAAGGCGTCCATCATGCTGAAGATAGCAAAACCTGCTGTTGAGTCGACCAACAAGTCGATCCTCGGAAGAGGGTAATGATCACGTGGACATAGTTTATTAAGGTCAGTGAAATCGTTACACATCCTCCATTTATTATCCTTTTATCCCCTTTAGCCACTAAGACAACATTGCACATCCATTCTGAGAAGTGTATTTCGTTTAGCTTTGAATAGCCTCTCTACTTCTGCTTTGATTATCTTGTCTTTTATTGGCCCATGATTCCTCTTCTTTTGTCTAGCTGGTTTTGCCATTGGATCAATTTTTAACTAACGAGTGATTACTCTTGGGTCAATGCCCTTAATGTCGTCCGCATTTCAAGCGAAGATGTCAACGTTATTCCTAAGAAAGTTTATCAATATTACTTTCCATTCCGAACTGAGTTCGGTTCCAATCCTAGTCGTTTTTGAAGGATCTCCTTCTACGAGCATAATATCCTTGTGTTCTGGTGGCTTTATGGTTAAATCGATCGGTTCCTTCCCCTTTCGATCTACTCTATTAGTGCTGGGGATCTCGACTTTGGCTTTTTCGATGTCGTCCTCAAGCTTTTTTTTAGCTGGGGTAAATGACTTGGATCGGTTCCCCAGTGTTAGGGAGGTATTGTAACAATCCCATGACAGGCAATGATCATTTACTATTTCTCCGATCCCCGAGTCAGTTGGAAATTTTATCTTCTGATGGTATGTCGATACTACCGCTCGGAAGAGGTTGAGGGCAGGTCGTCCGAATATTGCATTGTATGCAAAGGGCGTCTCTACGACCAGGAACTTTATCATTTTTACTGCCCGCTGTGGTTTCTTCCCAACGATACACTCAAATTTATAGTTCCGTAGGGGACTATTTCTGAGCCTCCAAATCATACTAATGAAGTGACTACTTTTTGAAATCTTATTTCTCCCAATTTTATCTGCGTCAAGACTTCCTTAGACATAATGTTAGCCGAACTTCCATTATCCATTAAGATCCTTTTAACATTGTAGTTTGCTATTTCAAGTGATACCACCATTGGGAAATCAGGGTTGTCTTCCTTCATATCCCAGACAATGTTCCTTGGTACTTCATTCTCATTAAAACTAATGAGTTGTTCTCTTGGTAGATTTCTTTCTAGAGTCCATACTTCTTTTGGATATCTAACACTTTCCACTATTAACCTCACGGTTCTACGGCGAGCATTACGACTGTCTCCCCCGGTCGGTCCTCCGGAGATTGTATGGATGGTGCCGTTAATTTGATCATTGTTCAATTCTTGTGGCGGACCATTGTTTGGGGACCTTCTTCTTGAGGTTCTTCTTTGATTATTAACTCGAGGACTCCTGCTCCTGTCTCTCTTGCGATTGTTTCGCTCTAGATAGTTGTCCAACTTTCCTTGTTCGATCAGTCTTTCAATTTCCTGCTTCAGGTGAAAACAGTATTCGGTACGATGTCCTCGTGCACGGTGATATCTACAGTATAGATTATAGTTTCAAGCACCTGGCCTGGGCGGTGCAATTCTTTTTGTTGGCGGAATCCAATTGTTCCTTTCAATTACTACCAGGATTTCTTCAATAGGAACATTCAATCGTGGGTATTCTACCTGGTTTATTCGATTCCTGTTTGCTGGTTTGGCCGACCTTGATCTAGGATAGACGTTAGGTCTTTTATCTTGTCCATTCCGATTATACTCTAGTCGTTGCAAAACGTTTTCTTTTCTGAAGGATCGATCGTAATCCATAGGTCTGGAAACTGGAGCCTTGTCTTGCCGCCTCGAACCAGAGGCGGGAGCTTTATTCCTATTTTTATCCTTGAAAGAGTTCATCTCTTCTCGAGTCATATATTTCGAAGCCAAGGTCATAATATCCGCGAAAGTTCTCGGCTGCTTTCTACATAGGGCATTCCCGAACTGCCTGTTTTTGGTGGGATCGAAGAGGATGGAGATTATATAGTCAATGTTCGGGGAATCAATTTTTAATAATTGCACGTTAAATCTTGCCAACCAGTTTCGCAAGGACTCTCCTTCTTGGTGATGAATGGTCCCAATGTAGCTCATTGGGAGTTTCTGTCTTTTCTGGCTAGCGAATTGTTGAGTCAGTTTGTTGCATAACTCACGGAAGCTGAATATGGAGTTGGTAGGTTGTTTCCCGAACCAATCCAAAGCTAGTCCTTCAAATGTGGTAACCATCAGTTTAGCGGTGTATTATGCCGAGTGAGCATATAAATTCATTATATTCGTAAAACTGAATATATAATCGTCGGGATCAGTGGTTCCGTCATATCTTGGCAGTCGTCCCGGAACCTGCCTGGATGATTGAGCTTCTTTTATTTCCCTGCAAAAGGGAGAGCACACTGCTAAGCTTTCTTGGACCTCCGTGCTCCTGGCCCACGGATTTTGAATGGTCCGTAGACGTTGCTCCAGACGCTCTTGTACCATCTTTTCATTTTTTCTTTCCGAGATGCGAATGGCTCTTTGTCGATTAGGGATTGCGTCCATAACGTCCTCATCAGGGGGAATAATGGTATGTTCCTTTGGTCCTCGGCGGGTTGGTTGTGGCTTCGTCCAATCAGTTTTTCTCCAGATTCGCTCGTCGGTAGGTTTCGTATCGCTCTTTTGTGGATTGTGTAATGATCGTTGTTCGGTCACAGGGCTATCTGCTTGATCTGACATTTGATCGACCTGCCTAGGAGCTCTCCGAACTGGATTTGCCCTTGTTGCTCTAGGGTCTCTGGGAACCTGCTCGGGAACCAGCAATTCCACTGGGCATAGTGAGTTAAATAACATCGCGATCTGTCTTAATTTCTCCTATGTTTCTGGCAGAGGAACAGGGGTCGTGGGGGCCACAGGGACTTCTGGTACTACATTGGTGGCGATCTCTTGTTGTCCTTGAGAATTTTGGACCTGGTTCCCTTGACATTCCTCTTGACTTGGTAGTTGATCGTTCTCTCGTTGGTTATTTTCATTGTTGACGATCGGGTTGTCGTTAGTCGTATCGTTCTGCAAATCGTTCGACGTAATATGTGGACGCGTCGTGTTACTTCTTGCCTCGTTTCGGGCGTTCTTCCTTGGGCGAGCCATTTGTCTATCAAATAATTAACTTAGCCCCACGGTGGGCGCCAACTGATTTAACCGTTTTTCATATGACTTGATTAAATCAATAATAATGGTTTATGGGGTGTAATTATATAGTGATTATAGGGCCAAGTTACTTTATTCCGGATGGATCAATCTCAAGAAAGAACAATGTGTAAAATTTAAGATGTTTGAATTAATTTTGATTAATAGAGCATGTGGCATATGGTTACACTGATTAATTGATCTCATGCCATTTAATCAACATGGCCGAACCATGCTCAAGGATAATTAATTAATCTTATGTTAATTTAATCATGGCCGATTTTAATAGTTAAAATTGGGAGAAGACTTATCTTGTGAAGAGATATGGCATATCTTGTTTCCTTATGAGATAAGGAAAGATATGCAAAAGATATATCTTATATCTAGGAGGAGTCTTCTAAAAATAAGAGATAAATCATAATCTCTTCAAATAACAAGATAATCTCAACAACTAAAAACCCTAGTATAAAAGGAGAAGTGGCCGAAATTTTTCAGCCAAGCAAGAAACTCAATTCTTCTCCCTGTTCAGCCTCTCTGCAAAATCGCCCCATCCCTGTGTTTATTTTCTCCAAGTTTTTCTTCTCTGGATCTAGATCCAATTCTTGAAAAAGACAATTCCCTAATCCTAGTTCTGAGCCTGAGGATTACGAAAAGTCATTCCATCCAAGTGGTGTGGACTTTCTCTAGAGGCACAACACTTGGGGTGCTTTAGTGAACTTTTGAAGACCGGAGAAAATCCACCACCTTGCATGTGGTGAGGTTTTTTCTAAATTATTAATGTTGTTGAATTGTGATTAAATTACCCATTTTCGTATGAGTTAGATAACTGAGATCCTGGGCTCACGGGTTTTTCGTGTTTATAAATTTTTTGAATATTCCGCACGTTGTTTTTCACAATTGTACTTAAAACCCAACAGTGGTATCAGAGCCAAAGTTATTACGCTCATACGAAAAAGGATCTGAACACTTCAAATTTTATGTATATATTTATTTATCGTGTTATGTGCATGGATCTTGCTGATTATGATTAATTATGTGCTCGGGTAAATAGCATAATTCATATTTGGGCCAGATATGCACTTTATGAAATTTACAGGGCTAAACTGCAAGTTGCGATTTTTTGTAAAATCTCGACAGAATCTGAAAGTTTTATTTTTCTAAAAATTCTGGGCTGAATTGAAATTCTGTTTTTCTGGAAATTGAGGTTTGTTTGTAATTTCCGTAAGTTATGGGGCTGTTTTGTAATTTACATAACTTCAGGGGGCACTTTTGCTATTAACGAAAGTTTCTGGAATTAAAATATTGGTTTATGTGTTCTGGGCTGATTTGCACGTTCTGGAATTTTTGGGGCTAATTTATTATTTCCAAAAGTTTTGGGGTCAAAACGTATTTTTTGAAAATTGAGGGACCAAACTGTAATTTTCAAAAATTTAAATTTCCAGAACCTGATTTATGCTTAAAAGGTGTTTTATTATCCGAAGGGTTGTGGGAGGTGTGTTTGAGGTCGGGTGTTTAAAATTTTTTTTTTCTGGCACGCCTCGCCGCGGCGAGGTCAGACCTCACTGCGGCGAGGTTTTTGCCGTAGCTAAAATGCCTCAACCTCGCCGCGACGAGCTTCCAGCTCACGGCGGCGAGGTTATTACTTATTTTTTTTTTTTAAACAAACCACTCACCATACGACGTCCGCGATCCATAGTTCATTCGCTTGATCTCGCTCGATTTGTGCTTGTCAATCTTCGATCCTTCACGCGTGTTCGTTTACCTACAACACAAAACGCGACAACGAAAACAAAAATGAACAACAAAAACACAAAAACACAAAACGCAAAACACAAAACGCAAAATAATAAAGCAATAGGCTCGGGTTGCCTCCCGAGAAGCGCTTGTTTATAGTCATGAGCTTGACTTGAAGCTTCTTTTTTTTTTCTTTTAGGGTGGCCAATAATCGAATAGGATCCCATCGGGATCAAGTATAAGCCCCGGCCTCTTTGCTTTTAAATTCGTCCCACGCTTTAATTTTTCCATTATACGGTCTTTTGGGACGGATTTGAACCTCATATCAAATCGAAAACTTTTATCTCCCGGTTTAAATCTTTTGTAATCTTTTCCCATAATTATCCATGATGCTTTGCTCGGGTGGATCCACTTGTCTTCTTCAGGAATAACCAAGTCCACATAAGAATATTTGATGACATTTTGATCAAACCCTTCATCCATGATGAATTTAGCTTCCTCTGCAAGCTCTTTCGATCCACCTTGTTCTTTTCTATATTGGAAAGCTCATTTGTTTCTAACATTTCACTCGGTTCATTAAAACTTTCATTAGGAGCAACTGATTCGATTGTACTCGGCAAAGTTCCAGGGAATCTTATGAATAAAGCTTGTGAGATTTGCTCCATTTGTGTATGAAGATCCCTTAATGTCCTCGAGTCTTCTTGCAATTGTTTGGAAATTTCTTCCAATTTAGAATCATTGTCAACCATGTATTTGGTGGTGTGCTCCATGAACATAGTGAATGCTTCTTCCAAAGATGATTTTGCTTCTACCGGAGGTTGAGAATATTCATGATAGTACGGTTGGATGAATGAAGTAGTCATCATCATATCCGGGTGTGGTCCACCTCCCCACTCATTGTTCCTTGGATAATACGGGTTATCTCCCCATTCGATATTGTAGCTATTGTAAGGGGGACTCGGCTCATAATGATTACCCATGTATGAATTCCCATATTGAAAATGAGTTGGACTCATTGGGCAACCGGCGATTGTGCTCTCCCCCATGCAATGCATACAATAACAAAGTGATCGTCCCTCGGTTGACCTTGGATAGCAATCATTGTAGGCCATCGTACCTAGGAAGACAAAGATCACAACGTAAATAGCAAATCCAAGGTAAGATATACAAGAATATAAATTGGCAAACAATCGTTATAACTCCCCGGCAACGGCGCCAAAAACTTGTTGCGTTCCAAATACTAGTACGCAAACATGCAAGTATACGGTCGTTACAAGTAATAAAGTGATAAGGAGTGTCGAACCCACGAGGAATTGTTCAATTAATTACCAACTAACGTCTTGTTACTTCGACTTAGATTTGTAAGTTGAGTTTTGTGAGGTGATGGTGGTTTTGATACTACAATTCAATTAAGGTGACTAAGGAAACTAACACTTGACTTAATATATGTAAAGGCTTCTACGATTTTACGTCACCTAGTTCAATTCAAGACAAACGACTCAACAATTGACAACCACACTCATGTTTGTTGTTCAAGATTTCGTAAAATATTCATACGTATCCTCCGATAGCGTACGAACCTACCAAAGTAGACCAATCCAATTTATGTCTAAAAGGATTAAGCCTAAGTGATGCATTAATTCCCAAACCTTATTAGAACATGAAATGACCTAGGTATATTCTTATCCTAAAATCAAATCACAACCTAGTTTTACAATCTAATCTTTAATCCACTATACCTAGCAATTAAAGATCAATTCATTTCATCCTATGGTTGGCCTAACCACAAGTTGACAAAAGCTCAAACTATTTTAACAAACACTTGTATTCAAGCATAGCAACAACCATTAACTCATCATTTAATCAAGAATCAAGAACCAAACATAGGATCAATAAAAACATAGAATAAATGAGATTAGCCACTCATAACAATAATATATCATTCATTACATTAAAAGACATCAATATAAATGAACAAAGTAAAAGAGTTTAGAGTAAGCTTAGTGAAGAGGTCTTCAACAACTTCTCCCTCAATGCCTTTTTATCTTATTTGGGGAGTCCAAGTGAGAGTTCTTCTCTTTTCTTCAAAAGGGAGGCAAGAGAGAAAATGTAAAGTGATGAAGTGTAGAATGCGTTGTGAATGATTTCCAACTTCTACCCTTATAACCTAGCAAACTATCACCCACTCATGCCTAAATTACCCCAAAAACTATAGTAACAAAGGCCAAAAAGTCGTAAAGGAAGTTGTATTTACAAGTGGGAGAAGGGCAATATACAAAAAGGCCCTCAAAAAACGATGAAATACAGAGCAGACCTCACTGCGGCGAGGTCCCACCTCGCCGCGGTGAGGTTTATGCCGTAGGCAAACTTGCCTTTTCTGCCACCAACTCGCCGCGGCGAGCCTCCACCTCGCCGCGGCGAGGTTTATGCCGTAGGTGAGCCGGTGTTTTCTGCTCTGCCGCACTTCCTTCCGAGCAGCATATCTTTTGATTCCGGACTCCGATTGCGGATCCGTAACGTCCGTAGCGTATCTAACTCACTCATCTATGACATATCCAAATTTCAGCTCATTTGGATCATCTATGAAATATTTATGCATGTTCTAGTGAGCAGCTATCTACATTCTTGTACGATTTGCTCTGGGTTCTAATTGCTTTGAAGCTCAAGCTTGACTCGCGGGGTGGGTAGAGCGACTCGTATCACTGATACGCAACTCCGAATCTCTCTAAGATGTCAATACCTACAAACCACGGAGAAAACGATCAAAACGAGAACAAAAACACAAAAACGAACAAAGGCCAAACAAAGGGGCCAAAAACACAAAAGAACGAAAACACGCAAAGACACACAATAACTCGGATCAAAACAAAATGTTTTGGGCTTAAAGAGATAGGTAATAACGACGTTTTAATGGCGTTATCAGCGAGCCTTATGTTTTTGGGCCACTTTGAGCCTCTGTAATAGATTTAGGCTTTACAGTTTTAATAGCTTAGGATGGACGCCCATTACAAGCGAGGTGGAGGCCCAAGAAGGAATGAAGGCCACGTATGCATGGTTACTTTTGTAACTTGTTAGATTCTTTAAAAACCCATTAGATTGACCAATTGGGCCAACATCATGGCTCAATGATGGCCCGCATAGGAGGCTCCCGATCGAAAACATACTGTTGTAGCATGCATGCTAGGTGTGAATGTTTTATATTATTTATTGATTTATTTTGGCTTGTGCGCTAGAAATTAGATCACTAAATAAAACATAAAGCATAATTAATGTGGTGAGATCTCGAGGAGAGTTACCTCAAACTTCCTAAAACCGAAAATCCCCTATTGAAATAAAATATTAAGTCATATTGGGTTAACTATAAAATGAAGTTTTATAAATCCAAGCCTTCCATCAATAGGGACTATAGTAAGTTGTCTACTTATCATTGAAGGTGATCCAGAGTCTGGCACCCGAGGCGAAGAAAGGGACAATACATGAAATCTCTCCATTCATGTTTTTAAATAAACTTGACAAGGGTTGAAATTGGTCGAGGCATGCGATCGACTGGGAGTCCCAGGGGTTGACATGTTCGGACCCGTTGCTCATTAAGATTGATTGGGTTAGACTTAACGAGTAGTACCATTTATGATGTATCAGTGCTAGATAAATGTGAAAATCGAGGCAAAATAGCTTGAAGGTTGTGTAGGGACACAATTGGTAAAAGTATACTTACCTAGGGAGTTAATTGTATGGCCACGAGTCGGGTGCAGTTAATGTCTGCTCGACGTCAAGACCTTCTAGGAAATAGAATTTTCCGAACAATGAAAGGGGTTATTGTTTCGAGAAAATAGTGGGAGAAATTTTTCGATAGAAAGACCAATTTTCGTTAATTATAATTATTATCTTAAATCTGTCTGCTTACTGTTGTCTTTTATTATTAATATTTTATGGATGCCAATATTCACAATCATGTGCGAATAAACATTATCACAAATCTTGATGACATCACTCCACGAGACAAGCGCGATTGGGTTCAACAATGTTAGTGAATATTGTACTTACCTGATCAAGAGACTAAAACAAATCAATAAGCTTGGAGCTAAATTGACTCAAGATGATGAAATGGAAATTATCATCAATGACTTGCCTGAATCATTTTCTCATTTTATCGATCATTGTTAAATTCCATGTGAAGGAATAAAGACCAATGATTTGCATAAGTTGTTAGACAAATATGAGAAAGCCCTCGAAAGAGGAGAAGGACTGATCAAAGGAGAGGATTGTCCCTTATGTAAGAAAGATAAGGAACTGAGGAACATGACTGAAAAGGAATTCCTGAAGAAATTTGATGAAGGTATAACCTAAGTTATTTCCTTTTGATGTAATACATCTTTAAGTTATTTCTTTTGATGTAAATCATCTTAAAAGACTCTCGTTTCTGTAAAAGTGACAAGGGATGATGGGAGTTTGTTACCCATGAGCAAAAGAGAGTTTCAACTGTACTTAAGGGAAAAATACTTCAGGAACTGGGTCAAGAAGCACCTGGATTTTTCTTTTTAGCAAATGTTAAACTTTATTTTTCGAATTAGGCATTAGTTATAGTTTTATCTAGTTATTTCAAACTTTGTAAGAAACTTTTTTAGCCTTACCATTATGAATGGAATAATTTTTATTAAAGCTTTTAATTCGTACACAATTGCTTTACTGTTGTAAATAAAGCAAAGAAATGAACATTGATAAAACCTATTAACAATTATGCTAAATCGAGAAAAGTAAAACAAATTAGATAATAATCAACATTCGATATTTTCCAAAAGAAGGACTCGATGGACTATTTTCATTTATAGCTCTTGAAATATAGAACGTAGATGAACTCGTAACATGCGAATCCTGTCTGATTAGGGAAAATGATCGATTAAACAAGGTATCTTAAACATACCAAGTGTTTAATGGATTTAATCCATAAACACACATGTGGATCACTAAAGCATTAGTGCGAGTAATTAATTGCTTCATGAAATATCCTAATGTCATTTAGGATATAGGTACTTTGGAAGGTACAAATTTTGGAAATGTTGAAGGGTTCAAAAGGGTTTCATATAGGCACTAAGTAAAGTGCAGATATGGAAATGTTGAAAGGATTCAAAGGAATTCCAAAACCGAAGCAATTAAGGGCATTAAAGTATGACCATTCTATATAATCGAATTGATTGATACATAAGCCCTAAATTACTCAAATTATATCAAGAATAAAATTCTTGAATAGCAAGTTAAATCTAATTTAAGGAATCGAACTAGGAAAGACTAGATTCATTCCTTAATTAGTATTGCTAAAATTCCTCAATCAATTCTAGGGTTCAACCCTATGACTCTAGAAGGATACTTAGACGAGTACCTTTTTAGGTTAATTCCTACAAAACCGTACTAACTAAAGTATGGTATATCATACATGAATGATAAGTTGGATAGTGGATCCAATTTGAGAAAATTTGTAGGGTATCCAACGAAATCCATTGGATACCTAATCCATGATCCTAAAGAACCCAAGGAGACCGATCCAAAGGATACCAAATTCTTACCGGGTGGTTTCCTCACTAATAGAAATGGGATTATCATGGAACTTGATGAAGTCCTAGACTCGGACGCATCCCTACAAATAGTAGGAGTATGTTTCAAACCTACTGAACCAAAATTTTGTACACCAAAATTTCGAAGATTCGATCGAATTCGAAAAGAACTAGTACATTCACGAAAATGATCGATTGGATAGTGATCCAAGAACTTGCAAAATATCTATATATAACATAGATTCGGGCACATAGCTTAAACGCCATGTCATCTATGTGGATTGTCAATAATCCATTTGGAAACACTGAACCATAGAAGCTTCGTGTGACTGTTGCGGTTTTTACACACGCAAATAAACTCAAGTGCACGTATCGCAAAAGTAATAAAGAGTAAGTTGAGTGTCGAACCCACGAGGACTTGAAACTAAAATTATACCAAATTCCCTACCTTAATTCTTATTCTAATTCAACTAGGATCAATTATTGTTTGTTTGTTGATTAACTAACTACTAAAACTAAAAAAATAATTAATCTAAGATGATGATTAAAGTGTTTGAGAAGACAATCAATGAGACAAGGGTCTAGAGTTAAAATTTACCAATGCTATGCTCCTAATGCTAACAAACTCCCTAATCTTAACTAGTGATTCTTATTCGCTATCCTAGGGTTCACAGCTATCCTTAAGTGTCTTCCGAATCACCTAAGAACCTATGCAATTAACTTACTATTCTTATTCCTAAGTTAGTAGAATTAATAACATGCATGAATCATATGACCTAATTTGGATATGGGCGTGTCGGGTATATTTCTATACTAACAAACAACCCACTACCTAATTGCTCTTCTATTCCTAATATTCCCTTCCCAGGTTCAATCAAGTAAAGTAAACAATCAAATAGGTGGCTAATCAATTTGACGGTAATTACCACAAAATTAGATAAACGAATATCGATAAATAAAAATCAAAAATCACTAAATTAAAACTAGAAAAGAAAATAAAGCATTATTCGCATAACATGGATCCGTAAAAACCCTAGACTAAACGAAATTAGTTCATACTAAAAATAACGAAATAAATAATAAAAGAGTTCATAATCTTCTCTAATAAAAGAATAACGAAAAATAGCCAAAGTGTAATGTGTGCTTGTTCTCTTTGATATCGCGTGTCTTCTCTTTTTTCTCTAATCTGGCATGTGATTTTTTCTGCTCTTTTTCCCTTTTTATTTCTTTCTTCAGACTCCTACGTGTATTAGGATTGTCTTCAATCTTTTAAAAAAAACCTCAAATGGGCCGCCAGCTCATTAATGCTCAAAGAGTTCCGCCGCATATTACTTACAAATTCATCAAAGTTTGCCTCTAATTGCATTTTCAGCCCCTGAATTCCTTCCTTTGTACCCTTTAACACCTTTAATATTTGAAATTGCTCATTCTCAATTGATTACAATCTTTGTTGGCTCATTTCAGCTCCTACAAGAGAATAAATCGAATTAGTATAAAAAATCAAGGATTATTCTCAACACTTGATTTAATTCGTAAATCGACTCTAAAAAGTGAAATATGCAATAAAATTCCAAACGACTCACAATTATTCGTGAGAAACACTCATTTAAGCCAAAAAGTCCACCGGATTTGGGCATGAGATTGATGCTGGCCCCTAAGTCGCATAATGCTTGTCCCACGTACTTATGGCCAATGTTACATGGAATGGTAAAACTGCCAGGATCCTTGAGTTTAGGCGGGAGCTTATTTTGCAAAATTGCACTGCATTCTTCGGTGAGAGCTACAATTTCTAATTCGCCTAATATTTTCTTTCGTGACAGTACATCCCTCATGAATTTGACGTAATTTGGCATCTGCTCGAATGCTTCAACTAATGGAATGTTGATGTGAAGTTGTTTCAGGATATCAAGGAATTTTCTGAATTGATCATTCTTCCTTTGTTGTTGAAATCTTTGAGGAAATTGTGGTGGAGGTTTGATTTCCGGTAGATTAGGTACATCTTTCTTCTCGCTCTCCTTTTCCACCTCCTTTTCTTTGTTTAGCTCAGAGTCTTCAGGTTTGTCTTGAGCTTCCTTGGGATCCTTAACTCGAACTTGTGTTCTGCTGGGCTCTTCGAGTTATCTACCATTTCTCAGAGTGATTGCTTTGCAGTGTTTGTTATGATTGGTCCTTGGGTTTTCAGTGTCACTTGGGAGTGAGCCTGGAGATCTGTGCTGCCTATCTTGAGCTAATTGAGCCATTTGGGTTTCTAGGTTTCGAATAGATGCAGTTGTCTGGCTCATGAACTGCGCCAACGTCTCTTCGAATGATGTCTTATTGTCCGTTGGTGGTTGTTTTTGTTGACCCTGAAACACAGGTGAGTTTTGCTGATTTTTGGCATTGTTTGACCCCTGTCCAACGTGCTGATTATTGCTCCATGAAAAGTTAGGATGGTTTCGCCATCTGGGATTATAGCTGTTAGAGTAGGGATTATACCCATGATTGTTTCGATTGTTTCCCACATAGCATGCTGACTCTGAATTTGAAGGACAGTTTTCATACGGATGCTCTCCTCTACAAATGATACAGAAAACCTCTGAGTTATGAATCATATTCACTGGTTGAGCTTGACATGAGATAGCTCCAGGTTTACTCATACTTAATCCATCAATCTTCTTGGATAAAGCGGCTAATTGTGCTTGCACTGCTGTCATTGTATCTAACTCAAATTTTCCAGGTGCAAGTTTTACTGATGAGCGTTCCGATGCCCATTGGTAATTGTTGTAGGTCATTCTTTCTAATACATCGTAGGCATCTGTATATGTCTTCCCCAAAAATGTCCCTCCTGCTGCTGCATCAAGAATGGTCCTGATTTGTCCCCCTAGTCCAGTGTAGAAGATATGTATCAGTTGCCAACCAGGAATTCCATGTTGTGGACACCGTGTCATTAGCCCCTTGAACCTTTCTCATGCATCATAGAGTGACTCTCCTTCTATTTGTTGGAATGAGTGAATTTCCATTCGAACTTTCCCACTCTTGGTGGGTGGAAAATATTTCCTAAGGAATTTTCAGTCAAATCAGTCCAAGATATGATGGAGAATTGTGTACATTGAGTTTAGCCAGACTCGAGCTCGATACCTTAAGGAAAAGGAGAAAAGTTTCATTCGTAGTTGATCAGCTGTAACCCCATTCAATTTGAATGAATTGCAAATTTCCATAAAGTTCTTCAAATGGGCGTGAGGATCTTCCATAGCCAACCCCGAAAATATAGCAGAGGAATTGATCAGATTCAGTATTACCGGTTTCACTTCAAAGTGATCTGCTTCAATCTCTGGTCTGACAATGCTTGAATCTAGAACACCCAAGATTGGTGTTATGTATTCATTAATAGGTCTTTCTATTTCGGTAGGAATGTGTGGACCCATTTGCTGATTTGCTAACTGTTGATTCCCCCGATTTTCATTCTGTAGTGCCTAAACTCCAGGTGGATTCTCCATTAGATCAGCTTTTCCTGGGTTCTTGTTTAGCTCTTCGTTGTCTGAAAGTCCGCTCGATCTCTGGATCAAACGCTACTAATTCAGCTTTTTTATCACTGCGCATAAACTAGGTATGAGTACCTACAAGAAAAAATTTGAACTATAAAAATAAATCGAATTAAAACAAAAATAAAAGTTGAAACATGGTAAATTATCAATTATCAAAGTCCCCGGCAACGGCGCCAAAAACTTGTTGCGGTTTTTACACACGCAAATAAATGCAAGTGCACGTATCGCAAAAGTAATAAAGAGTAAGTTGAGTGTCGAACCCACGAGGACTTGAAACTAAAATTATACCAAATTCCCTACCTTAATTCTTATTCTAATTGAACTAGGATCAATTATTGTTTGTTTGTTGATTAACTAACTACTAAAACTAAAAAAATAATTAATCTAAGATGATGATTAAAGTGTTTGAGAAGACAATCAATGAGACAATGGTCTAGAGTTAAACTTCACCAATGCTATGCTCCTAATGCTAACAAACTCCCTAATTTATCTAGTGATTCTTATTCGCTATCCTAGGGTTCACAGCTATCCCTAAGTGTCTTCCGAATCACCTAAGAACCTATGTAATTAACTTACTATTCTTATTCCTAAGTTAGTAGAATTAATAACATGCATGAATCATATGACCTAATTTGGATATGGGCGTGTCGGGTATATTTCTATACTAACAAACAACCCACTACCTAATTGCTCTTCTATTCCTAATATTCCCTTCCCAGGTTCAATCAAGAAAAGTAAACAATCAAATAGGTCGCTAATCAATTTGACGGTAATTACCACAAAATTAGATAAACGAATATCGATAAATAAAAATCAAGAATCACTAAATTAAAACTAGAAAAGAAAATAAAGCATTATTCGCATAACATGGATCCGTAAAAACCCTAGACTAAACGAAATTAGTTCATACTAAAAATAACGAAATAAATAATAAAAGAGTTCATAATCTTCTCTAATAAAAGAATAACGAAAAATAGCCAAAGTGTAATGTGTGCTTGTTCTCTTTGATATCGCGTGTCTTCTCTTTTTTCTCTAATCTGGCATGTGATTTTTTCTGCTCTTTTTCCCTTTTTATTTCTTTCTTCAGACTCCTACGTGTATTAGGATTGTCTTCAATCTTTTAAAAAAAACCTCAAATGGGCCGCCAGCTCATTAATGCTCAAAGAGTTCCGCCGCATATTACTTACAAATTCATCAAAGTTTGCCTCTAATTGCATTTTCAGCCCCTGAATTCCTTCCTTTGTACCCTTTAACACCTTTAATATTTGAAATTGCTCATTCTCAATTGATTACAATTTTTGTTGGCTCATTTCAGCTCCTACAAGAGAATAAATCGAATTAGTATAAAAAATCAAGGATTATTCTCAACACTTGATTTAATTCGTAAATCGACTCTAAAAAGTGAAATATGCAATAAAATCCCAAACGACTCACAATTATTCATGAGAAACACTCATTTAAGCCAAAAAGTCCACCGGATTTGGGCATGAGATTGATGCTGGCCCCTAAGTCGCATAATGCTTGTCCCACGTACTTATGGCCAATGTTACATGGAATGGTAAAACTGCCAGGATCCTTGAGTTTAGGCGGGAGCTTATTTTGCAAAATTGCACTGCATTCTTCGGTGAGAGCTACAGTTTTGAATTCGCCTAATCTTTTCTTTCGTGACAGTACATCCTTCATGAATTTGACGTAATTTGGCATCTGCTTGAATGCTTCAACTAATGGAATGTTGATGTGAAGTTGTTTCAGGATATCAAGGAATTTTCTGAATTGATCATTCTTCCTTTGTTGTTGAAATCTTTGAGGAAATGGTGGTCGATGTTTGATTTCCGGTAGATTAGGTACATTTTTCTTCTCGCTCTCCTTTTCCACCTCCTTTTCTTTGTTTAGCTCAGAGTCTTCAAGTTTGTCTTGAGCTTCCTTGGGATCCTTAACTCGAACTTGTGTTCTGCTGGGCTCTTCGAATTCTCTACCATTTCTCAGAGTGATTGCTTTGCAGTGTTCGTTATGATTGGTCCTTTGGTTTTCAGTGTCACTTGGGAGTGAGCCCGGAGGTCTGTGCTGCCTATCTTGAGCTAATTGAGCCATTTGGGTTTCTAGGTTTCGTATAGATGCAGTTGTCTGGCTCATGAACTGCGCCAACGTCTCTTCGAATGATGTCTTATTGTCCGTTGGTGGTTGTTTTTGTTGACCCTGAAACACTGGTGAATTTTGCTGATTTTTGGCATTGTTTGACCCCTGTCCAACGTGCTGATTATTGCTCCATGAAAAGTTAGGATGGTTTCGCCATCCGGGATTATAGCTGTTAGAGTAGGGATTATACCATTGATTGTTTCGATTGTTTCCCACATAGCATGCTGACTCTGAATTTGAAGGGCAGTTTTCATACGGATGCTCTCCCCTAGAAATGATACAGAAAACCTCTGAGTTATGAATCATATTCACTGGTTGAGCTTGACATGATATAGCTCCAGGTTTACTCATACTTAATCCATTAATCTTCTTGGATAAAGCGGCTAATTGTGCTTGCACTGCTGTCATTGTATCTAACTCAAATTTTCCAGGTGCAAGTTTTACTAATGAGCGTTCCGATGCCCATTGGTAATTGTTGTAGGTCATTCTTTCTAATACATCGTAGGCATCTGTATATGTCTTCCCCAAAAATGTCCCTCCTGCTGCTGCATCAAGAATGGTCCTGATTTGTCCCCCTAGTCCAGTGTAGAAGATATGTATCAGTTGCCAACCAGGAATTCCATGTTGTGGACACCGTGTCATTAGCCCCTTGAACCTTTCTCATGCATCATAGAGTGACTCTCCTTCTATTTGTTGGAATGAGTGAATTTCAATTCGAACTTTCCCACTCTTGGTGGGTGGAAAATATTTCCTAAGGAATTTTCAGTCAAATCAGTCCAAGATATGATGGAGAATTGTGTACATTGAGTTTAGCCAGACTCGAGCTCGATACCTTAAGGAAAAGGAGAAAAGTTTCATTCGTAGTTGATCAGCTGTAACCCCATTCAATTTGAATGAATTGCAAATTTCCATAAAGTTCTTCAAATGGGCGTGAGGATCTTCCATAGCCAACCCCGAAAATATAGCAGAGGAATTGATCAGATTCAGTATTACCGGTTTCACTTCAAAGTGATCTGCTTCAATCTCTGGTCTGACAATGCTTGAATCTAGAACACCCAAGATTGGTGTTATGTATTCATTAATAGGTCTTTCTATTTCGGTAGGAATGTGTGGACCCATTTGCTGATTTGCTAACTGTTGATTCCCCCGATTTTCATTCTGTAGTGCCTAAACTCCAGGTGGATTCTCCATTAGATCAGCTTTTCCTGGGTTCTTGTTTAGCTCTTCGTTGTCTGAAAGTCCGCTCGATCTCTGGATCAAACGCTACTAATTCAGCTTTTTTATCACTGCGCATAAACTAGGTATGAGTACCTACAAGAAAAAATTTGAACTATAAAAATAAATCGAATTAAAACAAAAATAAAAGTTGAAACATGGTAAATTATCAATTATCAAAGTCCCCGGCAACGGCGCCAAAAACTTGTTGCGGTTTTTACACACGCAAATAAATGCAAGTGCACGTATCGCAAAAGTAATAAAGAGTAAGTTGAGTGTCGAAGCCACGAGGACTTTAAACTAAAATTATACCAAATTCCCTACCTTAATTCTTATTCTAATTGAACTAGGATCAATTATTGTTTGTTTGTTGATTAACTAACTACTAAAACTAAAAAAATAATTAATCTAAGATGATGATTAAAGTGTTTGAGAAGACAATCAATGAGACAAGGGTCTAGAGTTAAACTTTACCAATGCTATGCTCCTAATGCTAACAAACTCCCTAATTTTAACTAGTGATTCTTATTCGCTATCCTAGGGTTCACAGAGTGTCTTCCGAATCACCTAAGAACCTATGCAATTAACTTACTATTCTTATTCCTAAGTTAGTAGAATTAATAACATGCATGAATCATATGACTTAATTTGGATATGGGCGTGTCGGGTATATTTCTACACTAACAAACAACCCACTACCTAATTGCTCTTCTATTCCTAATATTCCCTTCCCAGGTTCAATCAAGAAAAGTAAACAATCAAATAGGTGGCTAATCAATTTGACGGTAATTACCACAAAATTAGATAAACGAATATCGATAAATAAAAATCAAAAATCACTAAATTAAAACTAGAAAAGAAAATAAAGCATTATTCGCATAACATGGATCCGTAAAAACCCTAGACTAAACGAAATTAGTTCATACTAAAAATAACGAAATAAATAATAAAAGAGTTCATAATCTTCTCTAATAAAAGAATAACGAAAAATAGCCAAAGTGTAATGTGTGCTTGTTCTCTTTGATATCGCGTGTCTTCTCTTTTTTCTCTAATCTGGCATGTGATTTTTTCTGCTCTTTTTCCCTTTTTATTTCTTTCTTCAGACTCCTACGTGTATTAGGATTGTCTTCAATCTTTTAAAAAAAACCTCAAATGGGCCGCCAGCTCATTAATGCTCAAAGAGTTCCGCCGCATATTACTTACAAATTCATCAAAGTTTGCCTCTAATTGCATTTTCAGCCCCTGAATTCCTTCCTTTGTACCCTTTAACACCTTTAATATTTGAAATTGCTCATTCTCAATTGATTACAAACTTTGTTGGCTCATTTCAGCTCCTACAAGAGAATAAATCGAATTAGTATAAAAAATCAAGGATTATTCTAAAAACTTGATTAAATTCGTGAATCGACTCTAAAAAGTGAAATATGCAATAAAATCCCAAATAACTCACAATTATTCGTGAGAAACACTCATTTAAGCCAAAAAGTCCACCGGATTTGGGCATGAGATTGATGCTGGCCCCTAAGTCGCATAATGCTTGTCCCACGTACTTATGGACAATGATACATGGAATGGTAAAACTGCCAGGATCCTTGAGTTTAGGCGGGAGCTTATTTTGCAAAATTGCACTGCATTCTTCGGTGAGAGCTACAGTTTCGAATTCGCCTAATATTTTCTTTCGTGACAGTACATCCCTCATGAATTTGACGTAATTTGGCATCTGCTCGAATGCTTCAACTAATGGAATGTTGATGTGAAGTTGTTTCAGGATATCAAGGAATTTTCTGAATTGATCATTCTTCCTTTGTTGTTGAAATCTTTGTGGAAATTGTGGTGGAGGTTTGATTTCCGGTAGATTAGGTACATCTTTCTTCTCGCTCTCCTTTTCCACCTCCTTTTCTTTGTTTAGCTCAGAGTCTTCAGGTTTGTCTTGAGCTTCCTTGGGATCCTTAACTCGAACTTGTGTTCTGCTGGGCTCTTCGAGTTCTCTACCATTTCTCAGAGTGATTGCTTTGCAGTGTTTGTTATGATTGGTCCTTGGGTTTTCAGTGTCACTTGGGAGTGAGCCTGGAGATCTGTGCTGCCTATCTTGAGCTAATTGAGCCATTTGGGTTTCTAGGTTTCGAATAGATGCAGTTGTCTGGCTCATGAACTGCGCCAACGTCTCTTCGAATGATGTCTTATTGTCCGTTGGTGGTTGTTTTTGTTGACCCTGAAACACAGGTGAGTTTTGCTGATTTTTGGCATTGTTTGACCCCTGTCCAACGTGCTGATTATTGCTCCATGAAAAGTTAGGATGGTTTCGCCATCTGGGATTATAGCTGTTAGAGTAGGGATTATACCCATGATTGTTTCGATTGTTTCCCACATAGCATGCTGACTCTGAATTTGAAGGACAGTTTTCATACGGATGCTCTCCTCTACAAATGATACAGAAAACCTCTGAGTTATGAATCATATTCACTGGTTGAGCTTGACATGAGATAGCTCCAGGTTTACTCATACTTAATCCATCAATCTTCTTGGATAAAGCGGCTAATTGTGCTTGCACTGCTGTCATTGTATCTAACTCAAATTTTCCAGGTGCAAGTTTTACTGATGAGCGTTCCGATGCCCATTGGTAATTGTTGTAGGTCATTCTTTCTAATACATCGTAGGCATCTGTATATGTCTTCCCCAAAAATGTCCCTCCTGCTGCTGCATCAAGAATGGTCCTGATTTGTCCCCCTAGTCCAGTGTAGAAGATATGTATCAGTTGCCAACCAGGAATTCCATGTTGTGGACACCGTGTCATTAGCCCCTTGAACCTTTCTCATGCATCATAGAGTGACTCTCCTTCTATTTGTTGGAATGAGTGAATTTCAATTCGAACTTTCCCACTCTTGGTGGGTGGAAAATATTTCCTAAGGAATTTTCAGTCAAATCAGTCCAAGATATGATGGAGAATTGTGTACATTGAGTTTAGCCAGACTCGAGCTCGATACCTTAAGGAAAAGGAGAAAAGTTTCATTCGTAGTTGATCAGCTGTAACCCCATTCAATTTGAATGAATTGCAAATTTCCATAAAGTTCTTCAAATGGGCGTGAGGATCTTCCATAGCCAACCCCGAAAATATAGCAGAGGAATTGATCAGATTCAGTATTACCGGTTTCACTTCAAAGTGATCTGCTTCAATCTCTGGTCTGACAATGCTTGAATCTAGAACACCCAAGATTGGTGTTATGTATTCATTAATAGGTCTTTCTATTTCGGTAGGAATGTGTGGACCCATTTGCTGATTTGCTAACTGTTGATTCCCCCGATTTTCATTCTGTAGTGCCTAAACTCCAGGTGGATTCTCCATTAGATCAGCTTTTCCTGGGTTCTTGTTTAGCTCTTCGTTGTCTGAAAGTCCGCTCGATCTCTGGATCAAACGCTACTAATTCAGCTTTTTTATCACTGCGCATAAACTAGGTATGAGTACCTACAAGAAAAAATTTGAACTATAAAAATAAATCGAATTAAAACAAAAATAAAAGTTGAAACATGGTAAATTATCAATTATCAAAGTCCCCGGCAACGGCGCCAAAAACTTGTTGCGGTTTTTACACACGCAAATAAATGCAAGTGCACGTATCGCAAAAGTAATAAAGAGTAAGTTGAGTGTCGAAGCCACGAGGACTTTAAACTAAAATTATACCAAATTCCCTACCTTAATTCTTATTCTAATTGAACTAGGATCAATTATTGTTTGTTTGTTGATTAACTAACTACTAAAACTAAAAAAATAATTAATCTAAGATGATGATTAAAGTGTTTGAGAAGACAATCAATGAGACAAGGGTCTAGAGTTAAACTTTACCAATGCTATGCTCCTAATGCTAACAAACTCCCTAATTTTAACTAGTGATTCTTATTCGCTATCCTAGGGTTCACAGAGTGTCTTCCGAATCACCTAAGAACCTATGCAATTAACTTACTATTCTTATTCCTAAGTTAGTAGAATTAATAACATGCATGAATCATATGACTTAATTTGGATATGGGCGTGTCGGGTATATTTCTACACTAACAAACAACCCACTACCTAATTGCTCTTCTATTCCTAATATTCCCTTCCCAGGTTCAATCAAGAAAAGTAAACAATCAAATAGGTGGCTAATCAATTTGACGGTAATTACCACAAAATTAGATAAACGAATATCGATAAATAAAAATCAAAAATCACTAAATTAAAACTAGAAAAGAAAATAAAGCATTATTCGCATAACATGGATCCGTAAAAACCCTAGACTAAACGAAATTAGTTCATACTAAAAATAACGAAATAAATAATAAAAGAGTTCATAATCTTCTCTAATAAAAGAATAACGAAAAATAGCCAAAGTGTAATGTGTGCTTGTTCTCTTTGATATCGCGTGTCTTCTCTTTTTTCTCTAATCTGGCATGTGATTTTTTCTGCTCTTTTTCCCTTTTTATTTCTTTCTTCAGACTCCTACGTGTATTAGGATTGTCTTCAATCTTTTAAAAAAAACCTCAAATGGGCCGCCAGCTCATTAATGCTCAAAGAGTTCCGCCGCATATTACTTACAAATTCATCAAAGTTTGCCTCTAATTGCATTTTCAGCCCCTGAATTCCTTCCTTTGTACCCTTTAACACCTTTAATATTTGAAATTGCTCATTCTCAATTGATTACAAACTTTGTTGGCTCATTTCAGCTCCTACAAGAGAATAAATCGAATTAGTATAAAAAATCAAGGATTATTCTAAAAACTTGATTAAATTCGTGAATCGACTCTAAAAAGTGAAATATGCAATAAAATCCCAAACAACTCACAATTATTCGTGAGAAACACTCATTTAAGCCAAAAAGTCCACCGGATTTGGGCATGAGATTGATGCTGGCCCCTAAGTCGCATAATGCTTGTCCCACGTACTTATGGACAATGATACATGGAATGGTAAAACTGCCAGGATCCTTGAGTTTAGGCGGGAGCTTATTTTGCAAAATTGCACTGCATTCTTCGGTGAGAGCTACAGTTTCGAATTCGCCTAATATTTTCTTTCGTGACAGTACATCCCTCATGAATTTGACGTAATTTGGCATCTGCTCGAATGCTTCAACTAATGGAATGTTGATGTGAAGTTGTTTCAGGATATCAAGGAATTTTCTGAATTGATCATTCTTCCTTTGTTGTTGAAATCTTTGAGGAAATTGTGGTGGAGGTTTGATTTCCGGTAGATTAGGTACATCTTTCTTCTCGCTCTCCTTTTCCACCTCCTTTTCTTTGTTTAGCTCAGAGTCTTCAGGTTTGTCTTGAGCTTCCTTGGGATCCTTAACTCGAACTTGTGTTCTGCTGGGCTCTTCGAGTTCTCTACCATTTCTCAGAGTGATTGCTTTGCAGTGTTTGTTATGATTGGTCCTTGGGTTTTCAGTGTCACTTGGGAGTGAGCCTGGAGATCTGTGCTGCCTATCTTGAGCTAATTGAGCCATTTGGGTTTCTAGGTTTCGAATAGATGCAGTTGTCTGGCTCATGAACTGCGCCAACGTCTCTTCGAATGATGTCTTATTGTCCGTTGGTGGTTGTTTTTGTTGACCCTGAAACACAGGTGAGTTTTGCTGATTTTTGGCATTGTTTGACCCCTGTCCAACGTGCTGATTATTGCTCCATGAAAAGTTAGGATGGTTTCGCCATCTGGGATTATAGCTGTTAGAGTAGGGATTATACCCATGATTGTTTCGATTGTTTCCCACATAGCATGCTGACTCTGAATTTGAAGGGCAGTTTTCATACGGATGCTCTCCTCTACAAATGATACAGAAAACCTCTGAGTTATGAATCATATTCACTGGTTGAGCTTGACATGAGATAGCTCCAGGTTTACTCATACTTAATCCATCAATCTTCTTGGATAAAGCGGCTAATTGTGCTTGCACTGCTGTCATTGTATCTAACTCAAATTTTCCAGGTGCAAGTTTTACTGATGAGCGTTCCGATGCCCATTGGTAATTGTTGTAGGTCATTCTTTCTAATACATCGTAGGCATCTGTATATGTCTTCCCCAAAAATGTCCCTCCTGCTGCTGCATCAAGAATGGTCCTGATTTGTCCCCCTAGTCCAGTGTAGAAGATATGTATCAGTTGCCAACCAGGAATTCCATGTTGTGGACACCGTGTCATTAGCCCCTTGAACCTTTCTCATGCATCATAGAGTGACTCTCCTTCTATTTGTTGGAATGAGTGAATTTCCATTCGAACTTTCGCACTCTTGGTGGGTGGAAAATATTTCCTAAGGAATTTTTCAGTCAAATCAGTCCAAGATATGATGGAGAATTGTGTACATTGAGTTTAGCCAGACTCGAGCTCGATACCTTAAGGAAAAGGAGAAAAGTTTCATTCGTAGTTGATCAGCTGTAACCCCATTCAATTTGAATGAATTGCAAATTTCCATAAAGTTCTTCAAATGGGCGTGAGGATCTTCCATAGCCAACCCCGAAAATATAGCAGAGGAATTGATCAGATTCAGTATTACCGGTTTCACTTCAAAGTGATCTGCTTCAATCTCTGGTCTGACAATGCTTGAATCTAGAACACCCAAGATTGGTGTTATGTATTCATTAATAGGTCTTTCTATTTCGGTAGGAATGTGTGGACCCATTTGCTGATTTGCTAAATGTTGACTCCCCCGATTTTCATTCTGTAGTGCCTAAACTCCAGGTGGATTCTCCATTAGATCTGCTTTTCCTGGGTTCTTGTTTAGCTCTTCGTTGTCTGAAAGTCCTCTCGATCTCTGGATCAAACGCTACTAATTCAGCTTTTTTATCACTGCGCATAAACTAGGTATGAGTACCTACAAGAAAAAATTTGAACTAAATAAATCGAATTAAAACAAAAATAAAAATTGAAACATGGTAAATTATAAATTATCAAAGTCCCCGGCAACGGCGCCAAAAACTTGTTGCGGTTTTTACACACGCAAATAAATGCAAGTGCACGTATCGCAAAAGTAATAAAGAGTAAGTTGAGTGTCGAACCCCCGAGGACTTGAAACTAAAATTATACCAAATTCCCTACCTTAATTCTTATTCTAATTGAACTAGGATCAATTATTGTTTGTTTGTTGATTAACTAACTACTAAAACTAAAAAAATAATTAATCTAAGATGATGATTAAAGTGTTGGAGAAGACAATCAATGAGACAAGGGTCTAGAGTTAAACTTCACCAATGCTATGCTCCTAATGCTAACAAACTCCCTAATTTTAACTAGTGATTCTTATTCGCTATCCTAGGGTTCACAACTATCCTTAAGTGTCTTCCGAATCACCTAAGAACCTATGCAATTAACTTACTATTCTTATTCCTAAGTTAGTAGAATTAATAACATGCATGAATCATATGACCTAATTTGGATATGGGCGTATCGGGTATATTCCTATACTAACAAACAACCCACTACCTAATTCCTCTTCTATTCTTAATATTCCCTTCCCAGGTTCAATCAAGAAAAGTAAACAATCAAGTAGGTGGCTAATCAATTTGGCGGTAATTAGCACAAAATTAGATAAACGAATATCGATAAATAAAAATCAAAAATCACTAAATTAAAACTAGAGAAGAAAATAAAGCATTATTCGCATAACATGGATCCGTAAAAACCCTAGACTAAACGAAATTAGTTCATGCTAAAAATAACGAAATAAACAACAAAAGAGTTCATAATCTTCTCTAATAAAAGAATAACGAAAAATAGCCAAAGTGTAATGTGTGCTTGTTCTCTCTGATCTCGCGTGTCTTTTCTTTTTTCTCTAATCTGGCATGTGATTTTTTCTGCTCTTTTTCCCTTTTTATTTCTTTTTTCAGACTCCTACGTGTATTAGGATTGTCTTCAATCTTTTAAAAAAATCCTCAAATGGGCCGCCAGCCCATTAATGCTCAAAGAGTTCGGCCGCATATTACTTACAAATTCATCAAAGTTGGCCTCTAATTGCATTTTCAGCTCCTGAATTCCTTCCTTTGTACCCTTTAACACCTTTAATATTTGAAATTGCTCATTCTCAATTGATTACAAACTTTGTTGGCTCATTTCATCTCATACAAGAGAATAAATTGAATTAGTATAAAAATTCAAGGATAATTCTCAAAACTTGATTAAATTCATGAATCGACTCTAAAAAGTGAAATATGCAATAAAATCCCAAACGACTCACAATTATTCGTGAAAAACACTCATTTGAGCTTAAAAAGTCCACGCGATAACTCTATTTTCACAAAATTATCAGTGACTGCGAAGCATAACCATTTGATTTAAATCCAAAGGTATATATGACTCTAGACCAGTATCCCGAAACTGGAACATGATGAGACAGTCAAGGTAGTTGAATTTATCAAAATTGCATGTAAATCTTAATGTACAAAAGAATCAGTGGGAGTTTTTGTATTGTTCGTAAAATAAACATGATAATAACATTAAAGTTGACATAGAGATGTAAGAGTGTTAAAACGTAGACGAAAGCATGTTCATTCACGTAATTCTTCATTAAAAGATTTAAGGGATACATCTCACGTATTGGCAATACGTATCTATGGAGATAGATTAGAGAAGATGTTAGAATTCCCAAAATCTTAGTACATGGTCAAAAACTGAATTAATTCAGTATGGAAATGATCCTAGAGAGGACCTCTTCCATAGAGATATAAAATCTCTCTCAAAGTCAATGTGCCCTACATATGATGAGTAAAGAGGATAATATCTCTGTACACCTTCCAAATAAAAGGTGGCATAATATATCCAACGTCATCTACGAGACCAGACTAAACACATGCTATTAATATCATAAGCTGCTACTAGTCGAACACCAGTAAGGAGTACTAGATTACCGAGATATTCTTAATATTCTTAATTGTGCCCTAATACAATAAAAGTGAAGTATGATATTCTTAATTGTGCCCTAATACAATAAAAGTGAAGTATGATATTCTTAATTGTGCCCTAATACAATAAAAGTGAAGGATTTATATAGATCTACATCCCTAGTTATAAAAGGAAACATAACCATAATAGGATTCATAATGATGTCCCTCTGTTCTTCGGACTTTGGAGCTAGGTCGCTGAGATACTCCTTATTAGGTCGAGCTGCCCATTATAGTCGATCCGCATCTGGGCTGTGCATCTAGTTGGGCCGACCTTATCCTTATTGATTTCTCGTGTATCCTTTGGGGTGTAAAATAGCCCCCATCAGTACTCCCTCACTTCTTCGAGCGGAGATGTAGTCGTAGCTTATAGAAGTAGTTGATTTTCCCGACTAGGCTTTATGAATCGTGCCTCATTAGAAACCTTATTTGGAAAAACCCCTATGGGAAAAAATCCAAAATAAGGAAAAGAGTGCATCGTTTCACAAATAGTCGTATCTTTGTCCCCGTTGACAGGCGTCATTTCGAATCGAGGAGTCACTTCTCTTCAATCGATGGCGGGAAAATGAATCGTTGCAGAGGGGCTAAAATATCCTTTCGACTTTGTATATATATATATCCGTCTTTGGTTTCACCCTTACTTTTTACTCTCTGCCTTCTAATTTTCAGCAGTAAATTTTCAAGTCGATAAACTTCATAAGTAACATATTTTTAGACGATTAGCCAAACAATCTTCGATATGGCTTCCACTTCTAGAAACCCCAACTCATCGACTATTGATGACATGATCCCCACTGTTAACCCGGAGGGTTCTCAGAGTCCTCCTCCTGATCAAACTGAGATCTTGGACATAGATATCCTAGAAAAGGATACCTTATAGGTAGATATCCTCACTGACGAGGAGGTAGCTGCTAAAACTGCTACCAAAGCTAAGGGTGCCAATCCTCATGTTTCCGATCCAGTTGAGCACCTCGCTTGTATTTTCAAGGAGGATAACTTGAGAGAACTGCAGGCCAAATATAGTCGGGTCTTTCCTGAAGGCTCTGAGATTTTTCTTCCGTCCCCAACTGACAGGGTTACTTCCCCTCCCGAGGTTTGTCGTGCCTTCTATACCTCCGATTTCCAGCATGGTCTTAGACTCCCACTTTCTCCTCTTTTCCTTGAAATTCTGAATACTTTTACCGTCTCATTGACTCAATTAGTTCATAATTTTGTCGCTTTTGTTGTTTGTTTTGCCGTTTTAATGGTTGCCAAAGGTCTTCAGCCATCTTTTCGAAACCTTTTCAATTGTTTCATTTTAGCCTTTTAAGTTCTTCAAACCGTGGCTCTTTCTTTGTGAGCCAAAGATCTGGCTTCTATTTTTGATTCTCCCGTTTCTAGTAATTCCGAGTGGAAACCTCATTACTTCTTTGTTTGACCTCCAACCCATAAAACCTTGGCCGATGGGTCGACTGTCCCTTCTGAGATTTCCTAGGACCATGGATCCAAATGGACCTTTGGTGGCCGGAACGTTATAGGCAAGATGATCCCCGACGACCCATGCTTATTGAGCATGATAAAGGAAATGAGGTCGAACAAGTATTAATTTGCGATTTTCGTGGGAGAGGCCTTTCTTCGAAAGGCTGGGCTAAGTTCCCACGACTATTCTGCTAGAATCCCCAGTCGATCTCTTGGTAAATTCACACATTTACCTCTTGTATATTTTAATTGCTCTTATATTTCAGATTCTCTGTAACTCTATTTTCATTCTTTGCAGCTTCTATGGTTGAAGGTTCTAGGCACTCAAAGACAGGAAATATGGTCTTATCCAAATATACAAAGACAGCCAATAACCAGCCCATAGAGCAAAGGTTTTACCGAAAGAGGAGGAGAGATTAAGATCCATATTCTGAGGACAACAGGGAAGAAACTCCATAGGTCCCTGAAGATGTCCCTCACAGGCCTTCCTCTTCTCAAGCTCAGGCATTTTCTTCTTCTACCAGGACGAGCCAGGGATATCCTCCCTTATCCCTCAGAACTTCATATGGCATCCATAGTTGCAACTCATGGTCAGTGCCAAACTCTACCAGTTCTTCAGTGAAAAGAAGGAGACAGGTTTATGATTGTTTAGGTCAGAACCTTACTCTGGTGGGTGAGGCGAACCCGAAAGCCACCTTGGTTGAGTTGGTGGAAAATCATCTCGTAGGAAGAAAGGCGGCAGGGTTCTCCAACTGTGATGCGCTAGTATCTGATGATAAGGAGAATGCTGCTGATAAGGCTAGACGGATTCTTCTTTCTACAATTTTTACCAGGGATGTGCAATGGTTGCTGGAGAAAGATCCTTTGGAGAAGCTTGCAAAAGCTGCGCAATCTCATATTAGATTAAGAGGAGAAGATCTCGTGCTTCTTAAACTTTCTTTCTCTTTTTGTCTTTTAGTACTACTTCTAATTTGCTAATCTTTTGTATCATTAGTCCGGGCCCTGTATGGTGTCTTCCATGTATGAGTCAGCCTTGTTAAAGCAACAATGTCAATTCTTGGAAAAGAGAAACAAGGTTCTTCTTCAAACAGTGGCGGACTTAGAGCATAGGTTGACGGGCAGGACCTTCCACGACTTCTTCCCAACAGCTTGACGTCGGCGACCATCCTAATTCGGAGACATATAATCCTCATATAATTAATATTGTCCTGCAAGCTACACGGGCTTAGGAGCGGCAAAATCAATTGGCTAGAGAGCTGGAGGAGCACCAAGTTCATCATGCGACGCGGGTTAGTGAGCTTGAGTCCCAGATCACGAGTCTTCGAGCTCGCCTCAATGAGCAAGAAGAAGATAAAGACCTTGATGGCTTGATTGATAGGGCCGGTATTAGTCCTAAAGAGAGAGTCATTCGTGAATTCCTTGGTTGTCCAGTCCACACTTCCCTGGTCCATGAGATGGTCGGTCCACTCTTGGATAATGCTTTCAAGAAGACAGTTCATCAAATGGTAGCCCTCAATTTGATCGATGACCATAGAGAGGAGTACTTCAGATCTATTCATGTCAACTGAGATCATAATGGCCAGGAGTATTCACCCACTGATGTTCTAACGGTGACGTACGAACATCTTCCTTTGTCGCATTTGGTGAAGGAGTTCGGGGTTCCTCAGCCCGTGCCCCCTCCTGATGTAGATCCTCCAAAGGCAGATGGTGCGAGTACTTCCGAAGCAGGTCGTTTGGCTAGTAGGACGAGGTGGGTACCGACTAGGAGGACCATGAGGATCAAGCGCCTTGAGAGAATTTAGATGATATGTTAATATTGTGTTCTCTGTATTATCTTCCTTCGCACAATGCCCTCTTTGTTAACTTGTATAATTTTTAATCTATCAATTGTATTGGATAATTAGAAATAAGTCTTTTACCGCATAAATTATTTTCTTTGTCGGATTTAATTTCATCGAACTGATTGGTCGAGTAGTAAATTTTGTTTTTGAATATATCTTTTAGCGCCTCTTTCAGGGACCGTCCCGTCTTTTCCTTTAGTATAAATACAGGGTAAAAAGTTCTCACTATTTTACCGCGCGTCCCCACTTGGATAAAATATTCTCTCTAGTTGTTTGGTCATTCCCCTCGATTTTCCAATCTCTTCCTTATTTATTCGAGAATGAGTTCTCTTTCTCTAATACTTCTAAGCGCACGTCGCGTGATTCTCCCAGAAACGTTAGATCCAAGAGATCCCGAACTGGGGGTCCTTCTACTAAATTTTAGAACCTCGAGAAGTTACTAGCTCGGGTGCTCAGACATCAACCCTTTCTTCGAGTGGGGCAGATAACCCTCAAGGCCCCATAACTCATCCATCCACTATTCAACAAAATGTTCGCTCAAGCCCTCCTCCTACTTCAAATATTCAGAGAAGAGCTTCTACTGGGCAAGTCGCCTTTGGAGATATGGGTTCTGATGAGAGGTCTTCTGAGGTCGAAATCACAACCTCCATCCCTCTTTCCGAGCATAGTTCTCAGGTTCATGATCATACTGATATTCCTAGGGAAAATCCTACTGCTGATCATACTGAAATTCCCAGGAATGTAGTACGAATCATTCGTCGGGTAGACATAAGTCTTTGAGAATCTGAAAGGTCATATTTGAAGTTGGAGCTTTATTCCATAAAGTTTCATCTTTCAATCATTATGAATAATGTACTCTTATCTATAAACTCGGTAGAAAGTTTATTCAAAAACCCATAACTTAATCAATACCTCTTATATCACATTCCATGTGTTATACTAAATAATGTGAGATGTTTTCTTTATATTAGACCTGGCAAAGTTCTTTCCTTCATCGAAAAGCTGGCCGGTTTAAGAAAAGGGTCCATACTTCTCAACTTGAGTAGTCTTTTCGGTGAATGAAAAGATTTCGCTGGGCTTAATGTGAATTGTGGTTTCGAGATTTTGTTCGTCTGGCTTCCGTGCCAAGCCCCTTGTTGAATATGCGGGTTCTCCTGCTTAGGAATGATAAATTGTGTACATTTTTCGTCGATTGTTGTTTGTTGCGGAATAGGTATGATGCCTTTGTCGACTAGACATAAGTCTTTTGGAAGATGAAAAGTCCTATCTAATAATGTCTCCGTATTCCAAGACTGCGACGCTTATTCTTCCTCCTCTTAATAATACAGTTACGCAAACTTATAAACATGTAATGGAGGTTACCTAAACTCTCCAAGATGGATTCAAATACTTCAATCTCAATGTTTATCGTCGCTCTTGAAGAATTAGCTCATGAAGTTTCTTGTCGAACCAAATGGCGATTAACTGTGTCCAAAGATTTTCTTCATTTTGGTTTGGGTGGAATTGCAAAAAATGAGGATTCATCTTTTATTAGAGGATCCTGATATACCAAATATTCAATCAATGACATGGCAAGTTACACGTCAGAATAAAGTCAAACTAAGACTAACATCTGCTTTTATTCGACACAGACCAAGATTTGCTCTTATTCGACATACACCAGACTGGACTGGTTTGACATAGACCAAGATCTGCTCTTATTCGACATATAGCAGACTTGACATATTCGACATACACTAGACTGGACTTGTTCGACATACACCAGACTAGACCTGTTCGACATACACCAAAATGGACCTATTCGACATATACCAAAATTGACATATATATACTTGATCTCCAAAATGTCTTGAAAACATGTCACTTGACATCCAAACATGGTTATTCGACATGCCCACCATACATACCGATACATATGGGCATTATTTCAGCATAACCACTAAAGATCCGACCCGACCTGAAAGACCCGACCGATCCGAAAGATCCGATTTCTCCTCCTATAAATACCCCTCATTTGTTACATTTAAAGGTAGACTCTGGTCGACTTAACTACTACTTTTCTGCTATATTCTCCTATGCTTTGAATTGAACTGACTTAGGCATCGGAGGGTCAGGGCCGGGTCAACCACCGGCACAACCTGATGAGTTTCTTTAAGCACAGGGTTAGGAATCTTGAAGTGGAGTCCAGCTCGATCTGACTGGCTTAGAATTCCATATTGTGGAGCGGAAAAATTATCATTACGTGGCACATTGGACGTGTACCAGACACTTAGACGAAAATTCCTTTCATCAGTTGGCTCCGTCTGTGGGAACCTCTAACCAATGCTCGAACAAGAACGATGATCAGATCAAGGATGGTAGCAGCAATACTAGAGTATGATTAGATTGGAGACAACATATAAGTTGATTGAATAATGCGATGAGGAACAATGAAATGCTTGATGATGAAGAAGCAAAATGCCTTATTCGATATGAAGGCCTTCTTCGACGCAGAATGTCATGTTGTCCAACATCATCGATGAGCAAATCAATGAAGAGCAACCAAATATGAGATCTTCAGGACAAAAAACGAGGTTTTATCAACACACTCAAACATAGTTGTATGAACTCATCGATATCACCCATGAAAATGGAAGAGCAAGCAAAATACCATTGGTTTCAAATGTCATGTTCTTCAACATATCAAGGAGAACAAAAATGTCACAAGCAGTTTTAAAGCCTTGTTCGACATCATCGACCCTAAAGATCTTGTTCGACATCATCGATGATCAAATCAATGAAGAGCAGCGCATAACGTTAAAAACAGCTTTGAAGCCTTGTTCGACATATTCAATGAAGAGAAGAGCAAAATGTAATGTTTTTCGACATATGAAGGAAAAAGAGCAAAATCTCATCTTCTTCGACATAAACAAAATCAATGTAGAGCAGAGCATAATTTCACAAGCAGCTTTGAAGCCTTTTTCGACATATTCAATGAAGAGAAGAGTGGAATGTAATGTTCTTCGACATAAACGAAATCAATGAAGAGCAAAGCAAAATGTCACAAGTAGCTTTAAAGCCTTGTTCGACATATTCAATGAAGAGAAGAGCAGAATGTAATGTTCTTCAACATATCAAGGAAGAGAAGCAAAATCTCATGTTCTTCGACATAAACAAAATCAATGAAGAGCAGAGCAAAATGTCACAAGCAGCTTGGAAGCCTTGTTCGACATATTCAATGAAGAGAAGAGCAGAATGTATTGTTCTTCGACATATCAAGGAAGAGGAGCAAAATCTCATGTTCATCGACATAAACAAAATCAATGAATAGCAAAGCAGAATGTCACAAGCAGCTTTAAAGCCTTGTTCGACATATTTAATGAAGAGAAGAGCAGAATGTAATGTTCTTCGACATATCAAGGAAGAGGAGCAAAATCTCATGTTCTTCGAGATAAACAAAATCAATAAATAGCAGAGCAGAATGTCAGAAACAGCTTCAAAGCCTTTTTCGACATAAGTAGTTTTGAAAAGCATTTGATCAACTTCATCGATGATCAAATCAATGAAGAGGAGCAAAATGTCATGTTCTTCGACATATCGAGGAAGATGAGCAAAATCTCGTGTTCTTCGACATAAACAAATTCAATGAAGAGTGAAGCAGAATATCATGTTCTTCGACGTATTAAGGAAAAGGAAAAAAATATCATGTTCTTCAATATAAACAAGTTCAATGAAGAGGAGCAAGATATCATTGTCTTCAGCATATCAAGGAAAATGAGCATTATTGTCATGTTGTTCGACATAAACAACCATCCGGCTCAAATCAAACAAATAGGAGCAAACTGTCATGTTCACATAAACAACCATACTGCTCAAAACAAACAAATAGGAGCAAAATGTTATGTTGCTCAAAGAAAAAACCATACTGATCAAATCAATGAAGAGGAGCAAAATGTCACAAGCAGATTTTAAAAATCTTGTTCGACATCAAAGCATCTTTCAAAGTCTTGTTTCACTTTGAAAGTCTTGTTCGATATAAAATAGCCATAAAGGCGTTGTTCGACATCATCTTAGTTAAAGGGGAGCTCGACAATGATCATCGACGAGAAAACAAAGATCATAAGAAGCTATGAAGCATTGAGTGACGATATCGATGAAGAAAGTTAAAGGTCATTGACAACTATGAAAATCCTCGATTGACGACGAGCTTGACCAATTTTATGGCTTGACAAACTTTCTAGAAATACCAATTACGTAGCAAAAGAAAAAAAATCAATATTTCATCGACACGCGAAGAATGATATCTACAGCTTTCAAAGCATTAATCCTTGCACTATAAAAGTGACAATTCGAACAGTCGACGACGTTCAAAGCTTCGATGCCTTGCACTATAAAAGTGCTAAATGAATTGATCTACAGCTTTCAAAGCTTCAATTCCTTTCACTATAAAAGTGACAAGTCGAACAGTCGACAGCTTTCAAAGCTTCGATCCCTTGCACTATAAAAGTGCTAAGATGAACTGATCTACAACTTTCAAAGCTTCAATTCCTTATACTATAAAAGTGATAAGTTGAACAATTGATAGCTTTCAGAGCATCAATCATTTCGAAAGCTTTCAAAGCATCGAATCCGTACACTATAAAAGTGATAAGTGGAAAAATCAAAAGCTTCAAAACTTCAATTCCTTACACTATAAAAGTGATAAGTTGTATAATTGATAGCTTTCAAAGCATCAATCATTTCGACAACTTTCAAAGCATCGAATCCTTAGACTATAAAAGTGATAAGTCGACAAATCAAAAGCTTCAATTCCTTACACTATAAAAGTGATAAGTTGAACAATTGATAGCTTTCAAAGCATCAATCATTCCGACAGCCATCAAAGCATCGAATCCTGAAAAGTTGATAGCTTTCAAAGTATCAATCATTTTGACAGCTTTCAAAGCATCGAATCCTTTCACTATAAAAGTGATAAGTTGAATAATTGATAGCTTTCAAAGCATCAATCATTTCGACAGCTTTCAAAGCATCGAATCATGTCGACAACTTTAAAAGCATCGACCAGAAAGATTTAGGTCGAATAGCTTACAAAAGCATCGATCAAAAAACACTATCAAAGTGTTAATGAAGAATCTGGTCGACGTCAAAACATCGACCAAAATGATTTAGTTCGAATAGCTTTAAAAGCATCGACTAGAAATATTTAGGTCGAATAGCTTTAAAAGCATCGACCAAAAAATACTATCAAAGTGTTAATGAAGAATCTGGTCGATGTCAAAGCATCGACCGGAATGATTTAGGTCGAATAGCTTTAAAAGCATCGACTAGAAAGATTTAGGTCGAATAGCTTTAAAAGCATTGACCAAAAAACACTATCAAAGTATTAAAGAAGGATATGGTCGATGTCAAAGCATCGACTGGAATGAAGAATCTGGTCGACATCATTGCATCGATTGAAAAGATTTAGGTCGAATAGCTTTAAAAGCATCGACTAGAAAGATTTATGTCGAATAGCTTTAAAAGCATCAACTAGAAAGATTTATGTCGAATAGCTTTAAAAACATCGAACAAAAAACACTGTCAAAGTGTTAAAGAAGGATCTGGTCGACGTCAAAGCATCGACTGGAATGAAGAATCTGGTCGACATCATTGCATCGACCGGCAAGATTTAGGTCGAATAGCTTCAAAAGCATCGACTAGAAAGATTTAGGTTGAATAGCTTTAAAAGCATCGAACAACAAACACTATCAAAGTGTTAAAGAAGGATCTGGTCGACGTCAAAGCATCGATCGGGATGATTTAGGTTGAATAGCTTTTAAAAGCAGCGATAAAAAACACTATAAAATGTTAATAAATATGGTCGACATCAAAGCTTCGACCAGAAAGATTTAGGTCGAATAGCTTTAAAAGCATCGACCAAATAAACACTATAAAAATGTTAATGAATAAATCTGGTCAACATCAAAGCATCGACCAAAATGATTTATGTCGAAAAGCTTTATAAGCATCGACCAAATAACACTATAAAAGCGTTAGTGAACAATCGATATGAGTAAGTCAAATGAAATTATAATTCGACATAAATTAAAAAGCCACCTTATTCGACAACAATATTTGATTATTTATTTCGAAATCAATGTTTACGCGTTCATTTCTATTGGACTCATATCGGAATAAAAGCTCATTTAGTTCGACATAGCCTTTGAGACACTCACAAAATTCAATGCTTCGATCTTCAATATCGAAACACTTGAACTTGGGGTACTATTGACATACTAGGAATTTGAAAATTCAAAGTTACAAACTTCAAAACTTCGATTTACAATCGAACTCTCGTACGTGGGGGACTATTTATATACCAAATATTCAATCAATGACATGGCAAGTTACACATCAGAATAAAGTCAAACTAAGACTAAAATCTGCTCTTATTCGACACAGACCAATATCTGCTCTTATTCTACATACACCAGACTGGACTGGTTCGACATAGACCAAGATCTGCTCTTATTCGACATATAGCAGATTGGACATATTCGACATACACTAGACTGGACCTGTTCGACATATACCAAAATTGACATACATATACTTGATCTCGAAAATGTCTTGAAAACATGTCACTTGACATCCAAACATGGTTATTCGACATGCCCACCATACATATCGATACATATGGGCATTATTTCAGCATAACCACTACAAATCCGACCCGACCTGAAAGACCCGACCGATCCGAAAGATCCGTTTTCTTCGCCTATAAATACCCCTCATTTGTTACATTTAAAGGTAGATTCTGCTCGACTTAACTACTATTTTTCTGCTATATTCTGCTATATTCTGCTATGCTTTGAATTGAACTGACTTAGGCATCGGAGGGTCAGCGTCGGGTCAACCACCGGTACAACCTGGCGAGTTTCTTTGAGCACAGGGTGATGGGGGCTATTTTATACCCCTTATGATATTTGGATCGAGTTAAGCATATGAGGTCGGCCCGACCATATAGCTCATGCACTATAACGGTTCGACCCGATTAGAGACGACTCTCCACAGCGACCAGGCTGCAATCCGAACTGAAGAAGGATAAGTGTCCCGAGTCCTAATAGGATTATGTTTCCTTGTATGGCTAGGGTTTGTAACATATAAATACCTAGATTCATCATTGTATTACACACGCAAGAATAGAGCTTAGGCCTACATACTTGGGCAATCTGAGATTAATCTAATACTAGAGCTTTTGCTATACTTATTGATCATTACTTTATTTGTTCATTAACGTTATTGCATATTGTTCTTCCTTGAGATTTATCCATCCGGAATAAAGTAACTAGGCCCTATAATCTTCATATAACTTTACCCTGCACAATTATTATTGATTTAATCTAATCCTACGAAATTCGGTTAAATCAGTTGGCGCCCACCAAGGGGCATGAGTTAATTATTCGATAGACACATGGCTCGTCCGAGGAAGAATGCTCGCAACGACACAAGGAGCAATACTAAAGTATTCAAGATCGATATAAATTCTATCATATTATTTCTCCACGACTATTTATTCGACTAAGGGTGAAAGCCGTTGCTATGCCCCTTAAGTCTAAAGTATTCAAGATCGATCTAAATTCTATCATATTATCTCTCCACGATTACTTATTCGACTGAGGATGAAAGCCTTTGCTATGCCCTTTAGGTCTAAAGTATATTCAAGATCGATCAAAGTTCTATCATATTATTTCTCCACGATCATTTATTCGACTAAGGATGAAAGATCCATAATCCGAGAAAAATCTAAACTATGGAAGATATCTCACGGAAGGTTCAAATTTTACAGAAATGAAATTTCAAATCTATTCTGGCTCTCAAATTATCTCACAAAAGTTGCAAGTTACAGAGGTCGAAATTAAAAATATCGACAACAATATAAAAGAAAAAATTTTCATTCATAAAATCGTCAGTACATTTACGAGCATTTTTTCTACGAATACAAAGATGAAGTTCGAACTCAAATCTTCAGTACATTTACGACTAAGGATTACATTTATCATATCCTACTACAGATGCTACAAAGGATTTGAAGCTCTTCAAATTAAAAAGGAACAGAGGAGAACTAGATCGGAGCATCTTCCCGGACTCTTAACCGATCTTAGGCCTTCATCAGTAAATAATGTCTGCTATGCCAATACTTTAAAGATCCGCTGATGAAGGACCGGCGCACGAGAGGAGTCTCGGTCAATCTCCGCGCACACTAACCCGAATCGGAATACTGTGAACCAGCTTCGGAAGCATCTTGAAGAGGTTGAGATCAAAACCTCAAAGATCCTTCCACGAGTTGACCCATTATCAGACTGGGTGGAGCGACAGGATACAGGAGTTCGAACCGTCCTCAAATGGATGGAATCAGAGAGAGCTGGTCGCCTGCCGGTACCCCAGTCGCAATTCTTTTCGCCTGTCGATACCCTAGTCGAAATAAGTCGCCATTGGAGGCAGCCAAAGTAATAAAGGAATATAGTTCGAACCCGAACCTCGAACCGTATTATCGGAGATAAGAAGCGAAACATAATGGTCAAAGGAAGCAAAAGTTCAATCATATAATCGATCAAAACAATTACAGAAATGTAAAAATATGAAGGTAACTACGGAATTATATATAGTAAAAGGAAAGGGCGATCAACGACTCAGATTTTATTAAAACTAACGGCTGAGATACAAGCAATAAATACGCCGACCGTTTCGCTTACCGAGAATTAAGGAACCGTTTGGGTAAATGAAGAAAATGTCAAAATTAGTCCTGCTCGGATTTATCATAATCTCAATTCCGATCGTCGAAGGAAGCCGCAAAGAAAAATTCTGAGTATAGTTTTTAAAGAAAACATCATCAGTAATAAGCCTAAGAATGACCAAGATCGATAAAGTACTGTATCTAAGAATGATCGCAAAGGTTAATCAATAGACTATGATTTCCGAAGTTTGATATGTCAAGCAATTACAAATTACAAAAATATCAACTCTTATCACATATCAAGCCAATCTTCTGATACTAGTACATTTTACAATCCTACCAATATCGATAAAAACTAATCTCTATATCCGAACGTGAGAAGTCCTTCATGACCAGGCAATCCTATGAAATTTTTGGCGGACGATAATGTCCTTACTCAAAAATGAGGAGCCCGTCGAGCCACCAGCCTTTTATCCTTAGTTATGATTCTTCAAAGAGGAGAGGGGTAATACATCTTTTTCTAGGTGTAACGTGAATACTTTATTGAGAACCTCGACCCTCGAAGCACCACCCCTAACTTCTTCAAGGAAAAACCAAACAAACCGTTGAACACCCTTGAAGAACTCGATGCTTGAGCCTCCCCTAAACCATAAAAGGTCGTGGAAGCTACATGGGTCGTGGGTGGTCAGCAATGAGGCTTATTGGCCTCCAAGGTCGGGATAGCGTTCGCCTGCAGGTATCCTAGTCGAAGTAAAAGTACTAATCAGCCTACAATCTGCAAAGTAGGTCCTAACTCAAAATTCAAAATGTTGGGCCATGCAACAAGATCTTTTAACCAGCATGATTGAAGGAATCTGCCTTCAAATAATTTTATAAGGATACAAAATGAAAGACCCATTTATAGGTGCAATTTTCAAAAATCCAACGGTTAGCAGAAAACAAAAGGAACGGTCAAGATCAAAAGACTGTTACGCTTCCCGAGAATTTGAGCGGGAAAAGAAGCTGATCTGATTTTGGAAATAAGCGAAGTTAATATACCTAGATCGAAGATCAAGAATCCCGGCGGTCGGGACCGCAAGTTCGAACGACGAAAGCAGGCTAAAGTACTAATAAAAGAGAACACACCAAATTATACAAGAGCATGCAATCCGAGAAATAAATAAATTATTACAAACCATAGAGGATAAAAATGTCAGGAATTATTCATGATTACACAGAAATAAAACAGTATAGCCATACAGCAAGTCTGGAAAAATAAAGGACAACATCTAGAGAAGCTTATTGTCGGAGAAAATCTTCCGAAGCTCAGCATTCCGAGCCTCATACCCACGGTCGTAAGCTTCCTTTTCACGGCGCTCGAAGTCTTGTTTCTCCTGCTCGTGAAGACTCTTTTGTTTCTCGAGCTCCCACTCAGTTTCTTGTGGATTTCTTCTCCCTGATCTTTAGTAGCCTTTTCTTTCTCTAAAGCAAGCTTCTCCTCGAAGACACGATCGAATTCAGTTTTCTTTTTCTCCAGCTCAAGGGAGACAGCAGCATGCCGATTTGTCTCCCGCTCGGCAAACGTTTTGAGTTCGAGAAAGTCTTGTCCGGCCTATTAAAGATTCAGATAAGTTAAAAAAAAAAAGAGAGAGAGAAAGAGGGAGAAAGAGATTATAACACCTGAAACAGAAAGTGCGACCCAGATTGGAACAACTCTTCTAAATTTCTCTCCTTGGACATGTCGGTTTCAAAAGAAGTAAGGTCAACCCGCAACAGACCATCTATGGGATCAGCCTTAGAAATGGGCTCGTCTTTCGACTCATTAGGCGGGGAAGGAGTAACTTTCGGAGGAGCGGAATCAACTCGGGGTTCGGAAAGATTATCAGTTCTCAAGGATTCAGCAGAAGCTTCTCCACCAATCTCCAACTTAGGTTTTTTGCTAAAACCTCATGTGGGGGGGATGGCTGAAGAGTCGTCAGATGATGGCTTATTACCAATAACAAGATTCTGCAAATCCTCGATGGGAGTGACCCCGTCGAAATAAGGCCTTTTGTTCGAAGAAGGAACGGGAGTTTTCTGCCTAACGGGATCTCCACTCGAAGAATCGACAACTTTCGGGGAAGAACCCTCGAGCTCAGCCTCAAGCTCCTCATCCAAAATGGACTTATTTATGGTGCCCTTAGTTTGCTTCGACGAAGCGGTTTTCTCTTTTTTATTTTCCCCTCCCTTAGGAGCTTTGGGAGAAGACACGGAGGTTTTTGAAGAGGATTTGGAGGGTTTTGCCTCCTTGACTGGCTTTTGCTCTTTGGATGGATTTTTGTTTTTCGAACCACCAAATAGCAGTTTGGGGTCGATAGCCTTGCCCAGTATTTCTTCCATGATAAACGGGAAATAAGTTAAGAGATTTGAAGAATACAGAATATAGAGGAAGAGCTCCGATCTCTGAAAACAAAGGTGTCGTGTAAATAAATTGAAAGAGATCCTCATATTTATAGGCGCTACGCCCTATGATTATGGTAGTGGAATCGACGCGACTTTCAAGAAAGATTCTATTTGGAATAAATAGATTTCGAGCATAGAGTACGAAAAGATATCGAACTATGAAAGGCAGATGATGTATAAATATTTGTAAGATTAGGATTTACAAGTCATGCGAATCAAATCGTGAAGAAAACAAGTTCGATTACAAAAACGAGTTACATATACACATTTCATTCCTAACTACAAAGCTATGAATCGCCCCCCCCCCCCAGCATGCTCGAACCCAGCGTTCGGACCAACACCACCTTCACCGTCGCTGCTTAATGGATCGGTCTGATCAAAGGGTCGATCATCTTCCTTATCCGATCCATCCTCTATGTTGACATCTTCGTTTTCTCCTAAGGCAGATTGATGATCGACGTCAGACCGTTCGAGTAAATCTGGGTTAGGCATCGGAATGCCAAACTCCTCAACTAAGGGGGCAAAACGATGACTTTGCCAGTTCACGGTTCTTCTGGGTAATGATGAAGCTTTGTAGTCTTTTCCTTCGGCATTTTTGTAAGGATTCATATACAAGAGGTATTCTTCCATTTTATCCGGGATCCTATCAGCTGAAACCAATTGTTGAACCCCCTTATAAAAGAATGTTTGAAGGATTCCGCCAAACCTTCTCCGAACTAAAGGGTCGAAAACGGGGGAACTAAGAAATTTTCGTATGGCCGGGATTTCCGCCTCTTCTGCCCCTTGAGAATATGCACGAGCTGTGTCTTGCTTAGTTTGTTCGAGTTCGATCTTAATTCTCTTAAGCTCATCCTCGAGTGCACTCATTCTGTAACTACTGATAACAATTCATCCTCCACAGAGGAGGAATGTTTCATGCTTGTATTCTCTAGCTCTTTCTTCACTCGAGACAATTCTCGTTGACACTCTGCCAGTTGGGATCGAAGGGTTTGATTATCAACAAAAATTTGTGCGTAAGCATCGTGAGCATCTTGCGACTCCTGCTCTAGCAATGCTAAGCGATAGGTCTGAAGATCGAACAAATCTCCGACCTATGAGAAAATTTCGGTTATCAGCAAATGTTAGAGACCCTAAAGAAAGAATAAATAGTCAAGAGATAAATTCTTACCTCATGATATGTCCGGGAGAAATCACTCAAAACCTCAAAACTACCTTTAATGGTTTGAAGCAGCATATCCCGCTTAAACCGACTAGCCATATAAATTCTAGTGGCTTTGTCGAATTCATTCTCACCACCTGAATCCAGATCAGTTAGAATAGTCCCGTCTTCGGGGTATCCAGCAGCCCTGCTACCGCGAAAATGTTCGTCCATGAAATCTGCCACATCTGGCTCCGACCTACCCTCTCGACATGGAACCGAGTTAGAACTCACACCAAAGGGCTTTACCCTCCTAGAGGGTCCCGGATGGTCAGCATTCCTCTTTCGACTCAGAAGCTTCTCATACTCCTGAACACCCAGAGTTCGGTTCCAGGAATGTTGACTATAGCCAACGGACGAAAGAGTAGAAGTATCAGGGGAAAACAGAGTTCGGAGAGGTCCAGCAGTGGCAGAATTCAAGGAACTCATAGTACCAAGCCCTCTCAAATCGGGAAGGGTAATTGGTATATCAACTGAATCTCCGCCTAAATTACTCGCATACGCCTTTCTTTCCGAAGTATGTGGTAACGGCTCGAAGTAGAATGGCATATCTCCAACCGAGCCAGCAGTGGACAGTCGAAACCTCTCAACAATTCGACCTGCAAAGGAAACACAAGGTATACATGAGTTTAAAAAGGAAGAATTATTATATCACACCTTGAAATAGGAAGTAACTAAAAACATACTTAAAGAAAGAGGGGTGAGAGGCGGAGCAGCGGAAGCAGTTGAGTCGCCGAGCGGCCGAAGGGGTCCTTCGAAGGGTTGATCGGGTAAAGGGTAAGAGTATTTGATAATTGGGGCAGCATAGTCACATTTGCTCAACCCAGCCAACCGCAAAACACCTTCTTGAACTAGGAGCATGGTTTGGTAAGGATTGGACCGTAACTGCTCGAGAAATTCATCGGAAAGACGATGGTTGAGCTTCTCTTTAATTCTGCGACAACCATATGACCAAGAATTTACGCCATCCCATCGATATGGTCTAGTTTTTGAACTACCTTCTGATACGGGGACATCAGGACCTTTCACGAAAAGGAATCTCCTCTTCCATCCTTTAATCTTCTCCGTTGTTGTGTTCGTAAGAATAGGTCGCTTCGACCGCGGGCGGATAGACACGAACTCAGCATTCGAGTCCTTACACAGGTCCATTCGAAATATTTTCCAAAAATTACTAAAAGAGGCCTCTTCCCCTTTGGCTTCCATAAGAGCGCTGAACGCTACAATATACGCGACAAAATGTGGAAGAAGCTGAGCGGGGGAAAGCGAAAAGAAAGTCAAGATGTTTCGGATAAGAGGAATAAACGGGATACACAAACCGTAAGAAAATTTCTTCTCGTAGAAGGCTTGACACCCAGCTGGAGGCTCGGTCGCTCGCTCGGTGTAAGAAGGAATGACAATCGAAAAACCTTTAGGAAGAAATTTCCCGAACTCCGCATCAAGATGAACGCGGTCCTTTTTGGAAAAACCACAGGAAGTTTGATCGGCAGGAAGTTCTGACCTGTTCGAGATGGCTGTATTAGAAGGAAATGTATGTCTAAAAATCCTGACAAAGGCACCCTCGCCGATACTATGCTTCTCGACCACGTTTTCCTCTAAATCTTTGGTCTGATCAGCATCCTCATCTCCTGGATGAAACTCTCCATCCTCGTAATCGTCGACAAGCTTTAGCAAAGGATCGGACTCTTGGCCCTCTCCGACTTTGTTCTTGCCTTTCAGACCTCTGGAACTAGACATTGTGGACTAAGAAACGATTATACTAAAGAAGCTGCTCTTTCGACCTGAATACTCCGAGCTCGAGAAAGTATGTGATTTGTGAATAATTTTTCAACAAGTCAACATATATATACGGGGTTAAAAAGGTAAAATTGCAAACAGGTCCCCGAGTAACCGCGACGGTTGAACTTACACTGGGTAAAATTTAAAGTTATTTTTCTGAGAATTGCATTCTTGATCCCTCACTTTCCAGAAATTGGGGTATGTTCCTTGGAAATTGTTCCTATGGTATTCCGTTGATCCTTTGGGTTGCGGTCGGAAAATTAAGAAAGCATTCGCTAAGAAGTTGAATGAAGCATCACGGTAATTTACAGTAAAGAAAATTTCGATCTAGAAGTCCTACGCAAACAATAAACAACATGGTTATCATCTCGACACGACGTTATATTGCTTCCAATATATGCACTCTTTTTCCCTAGCTCGGTTTTTATCCCAAAGGGTTTTTTCGAGTTAGGTTTTTAACGAGGCATACGCGAAACATATTCTGAACGGCTCATCTCACCCCAGCGTTCAACATAGCCTATACTTCTTCGAGCGCAAGCTCCACTTTACGCTCGAGAAATGGGGGAGTATTGATGAGGGGTAATTTGGATCCCCTATCCTTGCTGGCTCGATGTGGATCGAACAGCACCAGTTTCCGTCCCCAGAAGTGCCGAACCAAGTCGGGGGTATATAGTGGACTGTCCCGAGCCAACAAAGAGAATCCGAGGTCGAAGGTCACTATTGGAGCGGACCAGAAAAGTACTGTTGCAAATATGTCCGAAAGCCCATTATCTCAGCTATATACCCCTAGCATTTATTACAAACACACAACTTCCCAGGTGCTCTTCCTCCGAGGCTACTGTTCGGAACTACATGGGAAGTATAGTACAGGCTTTCTTATGTGTATTTCACCCTTTAGCTTGTACGGCATCCTATAATGCTCGGATAGGACTCTAGATACTTGTAATTTGTACTCAACCATTCTGATATAATACTATTGATCTTTTATTCCTGTTTACAATCATTAGCATAGCATTTACACAACCCAGATCGAACAAACGAAATCACGTAAGATCACATTAATACCCTCGGTCTTCAGTATTTATTACTCCAAGTGCATTTATTAACGTTGGGGAGACTTCTTGATCCTTTCCACTTGGTTGATGAGAGTACAAGTCTAATGGTGAGCAGAGCTGATCTCAAACTCGAACAAATCTGATTTGAGTCGACTGATAGACACTAGTCTGATTTCTTCCCTTCAGCAGACCAGTAGTCTTCTGGACCTTGAATAATTGACCCTTCTGATTTGTCTTCTTACTTGGTCAAAATTCTTCTAAGGGTTTTAAACTAAGTTTTCCGTGCTTAGCTGATCTTGATGAGTTTTGGAAATCATCAAAACCTCCCTTAACTAATCTAAGTTCAGTACACTCTATATTCATCTTCATCCAATAATTTCCCCCTTTTTGATGATGACAAAACTTCAGCTAAGTACCTGTTTACCTATACTAAAGTTTTGATCCTCAAATTTTCTGAGATAGAAAAATATGTTGGAAAAGAACTTGAACTTTTATATATTTGAAAATTGTTACAAAGTACAAGTCTTTCAGATGAGATAACTGAAAAGAAAAATAAGGACAACTGATTACAATGAGTAGTCTGATCTAATCATCAGCTTCTTCACTTCCTTCTTCAATAACTTCCTCATATTCATACTCTGATTCATCATCATCATCTTCTTCATCAAATTCATCAGCCAGCAAATTTGCTTTGGCAGCTTCCATCTTCTGCTTAATTTCAGCTTCACGCTTGACTTCTTGTTCTGCCTCATCAATCCTCTTCTTCAAACGTTCTAAGTTCTTGTACTTGGTGGATGGCTCCAATTGCTCTTCAGGAGTCTCCTTAGATGCAGCCAATTCTTTATCAAACTTGACTAGTTCCTTGGGTTCTTCTTCAGAGTCTTCAATATCAGTCTCTTTGCCATCAACCTTTCCATCTTCTTCAGCAGCATCAATATCAGTCTCTTTGCCATCAACCTTTCCATCTTCTTCAGCAGCATCAGTTTCCTTGGTTTCAGCTTCTCCATTTCCTTCATCTTTTTCTTCAAGTGCTTGGGTCTCTTGCTCTTTTAGTTTCTCTTGAGCAGCAGCAGAGTCTTCTTCAGCAGCTTGAACAGTTGTCTCTTCCCTTTTCTCTTCCCCTTTTTTGTCATCATCAGGGTTAACAGGAGGGTTGAGTGCAACATCTTGGATTTGGGCAGCATCACACAAGTTCTTGACATTCTGATTTATTAATTCTTGGCTTGAGCTGAAATGATTAAGAGCAGTAGTGATGTTGTCAGCTTGATCATCGATGCAGTCAATGTTGAGTTGTAATTTGGAGATTCCCGTATAAATTTTGGTGGCAGTTTTGTGAACTTCTTCTACCAACAAACAATTCTTAGTCGTCTCTTCATCAGCAACTTTGATGAATGTGTTTGTGAGATGAGCAATACTATCTTCATTTCTCTTCAACGCTGCATGAAGATGATCAACATCAGCTTTGACATCTTCAATACTTCTGTTCATGTCCAAGATACTATGCGTCATCCTCAGAGTAGTGTCTTCTGGTAAAGGAAAGTTATCAATGGCATCCTTAACCATTTTTGCAGTTTCTTTCTGCATTTGCTCCATCTGCAGTCTGTTCCTCTCTTCCATTTGCTTCAAGGAGTTTTCAAGCATCATCTGGAAGGCTTCCATCAGTGATGAGTGCATATCAGCTGTTGGAATAGGAGTTGATGCAGTTTCCTCTTCTTCCTGTTGAACATGAGTGTCTTTCAGATCAGCTTCTTCTTCAGGCTTTCCCTTATCAGTCCACTCAATGGCTTTCCCTTAACAATTTGCCATCATCAGTGAAAACAGTTGTTTGACGGATCTTCCTCACAACAGGCAGACGATTTGGGGCAGTTGTCTTTACCTTAGGCAACTCTTGATAACTTTTCGTTTCTTCCCAAATGTGATATGCTGTACACGGGGTAGACTTGGCAGATCACTTGGAGATCCTTGTTCATATCTTGATTTGACAGCCCATTTCTCCAAGGCAGTATGAACAACAATTTGCACAGCCCGTTTGATGGGGTCATCTTGCCTTCTTCTTTTGGCTGGCAAAGCATCAGAGATGGTCTTGGCTTCTGAAGTAGCATACTCTTGTGCATATTTGTGTATCACATCTCTGACATAATCAGGATCCAGTGCTTTAGTGATTGAAGAAGTTTGCAACCAGCTGAGGACCCACTTCTCCTCATCAGCAAACTCTCTCCAGCTCTGGACCTCTTCAACAGACTTGTTCATCCTAAAATCTCTCCATCTGATGTATCTTTCCTTTTCTTGTATGAACAATGTTTTGCGCTGCAGCTTCTGATCAATGTCAGCCAAGGCAGCTTCAAATATGTTCAAAACAACAGAGTCAGTATTAACAATATCAAAGGCTTTCCTAACTTCAGACATTTTCTTTTCAGGAATTTCACTAGCAGGCATTTTCTTCTTTGCGTTCCTCGATTCTCGAATTTTAATGCCACAAGCTACGTTAGGACCATGAGCATCTTTCTTGCTGAGCTCAAGCACAAGTACAAATTATGTATCTTCAGCAGCTTTGCGTTCAGCCTCATACATTTTTCTTCTTTGCACTTGTTTTTCAGCTTCAATTTTACTGAGCTCAATGACCCTTTGCTCTTCTTGTTCATCTCTCTTCCTCTGCTCTGCTTCTTCCCTCTTTCTTTTATCAGCAGCAGACATTTTCTTCCTTTTGATGACAATCATTCTTTACCCTTTCTTCTTGTCATCTGTCTGTGCTTCTTGGGTAGCAGAAGGTTCAGGAGCAGCAGATGTAAGTGGTGCAACTGCAGCAGGAATGATGATCTGCACTTCAGGATCATCATGAGGTTGAGCAACCTTAGCTGTTGGTGCGGTTGAAGTAGTCTGTGGGGCAGTAGACTCTTCTTCAGCTCCAGCAGGCTTCTCTGCTGATTGAGGACTTTGTCTGACTAAGTCTGAGGGCTTAGTAGGAGATGGTTCAAAAACCACTTTCCTCTTAGCAGACTTCTTTGTAGCAGGCTTCTCTTTGACCGGTTTAGAAGCAGCAGTGTCTCTCAACTGGCTTCTAGTCCTCTTTGCTACTTTGTCAGCATATATTTCTTCTGGCACTGTTCTTGATGGAGAATCAGCTGATATCTCCAAAACTTCATCAGTAACCTTCTTTATGACAGCGTCAGCAGCAGCTTTCTTTTTCTTGTCTGTTTTGGCTTGAACATAGGCTTTGCTGTTTGAACAGACTTCCTTTGCTTCTTTGTAGGAACCTTGTCCTTAGGTTCCTCAGCTTCTTCCTCCTCATTTTTCCTTTTAGATACTCCCTATACAGCTTGGTATGTGGCCATAACTTTGGCATTGTGAATCTCCTTCCCATGAGTCATTCCACAACCCAGCTGAGAAAACAGATAACTTAGAGTAATCCTGTGATTGGTTTGCTTCTTCTGGTGAAAGTGCCCCAGAATGTACCAAATCACAACAGACCAGTTCACCTCATAGCCGTAGTAAACAGCCATCATTATGCAGTAGCGTTTCATGGTGACACTGTCTGGAGAGACGGTGCAGTTCTCTATCAGCATAGAGACCATATCAACCATGCGCTGATATTCATCCTTCAGCTGCTTCTTCTTTATATTTCCAGACATGACTTCTCCCTCCTTGGCACAGATTGCCCAGAACTCTTGGATTTTTTCTTCTGCCATAGAAGACACATCAGTTCTTCCTTCATTTGATAGCCCAAATTTCTCATGCAACAAAGCAGGAGTGATGACGACTGCCTGTCCTCCGACAGTAGCTTTGATTTCCCGTTTTTCTAGATCAACAGCGTCCTTTGCATTGTAATACTCCATCACATGGTCTTTCCGGACCATTTCTTCATGGGCTTCCATGAATTTCACAAGCGTTGCAGCCTTGAACTTCTCCAAGATTTATTTCATTACAGGGGTGCTAGAATGGTGATATGTATCATAAACAAGATACATACCCTCAGCCTTCGCTTCTTGTTGAGGATTCATTTTGATTTTGTAGAAGATTAGAGAAAACACAAGAAATTTTGCAGAATTTCTCACAAATGCCTTTGAATATTTTTGGGTGCGTAAAGAGTGACTGAGCTGATCAGATCTGATTTTATAGAGTTAGGGTATTTCGGTTTCCGTGATACATGCTAACGTTTAGATAAGTTTTGTGTTAGTTCTGATCGTGGGGCGTCAGTTACTTGGAAAAGCGCGTTTTTTAATATTACATTTTTAGAACACAAAGCTTTTACATAGCTGATCAGACGAGTAAATTTAAATACTTATATGATGGGACTAGTGTCCTGATGACAGACTGTTATCAGTGAAAGCCAATAACTGATAACCTACCTTAGCTGTTTGTCAATCCAGCTAGATAATTAATCTTTAGCCTTCAAACTTTAGATCTTCTGATGAAAACATAACTTCAACTAACTTTCCTCAACAAATTTCATCTTTTAATCAGAAGTACAGCTAGTCTTACACGTTCCCCCTGACTTTAAGAATCCATAAGTTAACTAGTCTGTTGAGAGTTAACATTGAAGATAATAAGATGAGTAAGCTGATGAACATCAGTCTTCTGATGAGTTCCCCCTCAGCTTATGCATCCAAATTTAGTAGACCTAGTTCAGCTCTTAAAGTCGAAAATCTTGCAACACTTAGAGGTTTCGTGAAGATGTCAGCGATCTGATTATCAGTATTAACATGTTCTATTATGACATTTCCTTTTTCCACATGATCTCTTATGAAGTGATGTTTGATCTCTATATGGTTAGTCCTTGAATGACTTGTAGTGTTCTGAGTAAGAGAGATTGCACTTGTATTATCACAGTAGATAGGTATTCCACTGGTTTTGATGTTGTATTCTTCTAGTTGATGCTTCATCCATAATATTTGTGCAAATCAAGCTCCAGCAGCTATGTACTCAGCTTCAGCAGTAGATATGGATACTGAAGTCTGTTTCTTACTCATCCATGAGATCAGGCAGCTACCTATGAATTGACAGGCACCTATTGTGCTTTTCCTATCAATTTTGCAGCCAGCAAGGTCAAAATCTGAATAGCCAATAAGTTCACGTCTAGATTCCCTAGGGTACCACAATCCCAGTTCCTGAGTCCCTTTGAGATATTTAAGTATCCTTTTGGCAGCTAGAAGATGAGATTCCTTAGTATTTGATTGATATCTCGCACAAACCCCAACAGAGTACATGATATCAGGTCTGCTAGCTGTTAAGTATAGCAGTGACCCAATAATACCTCTGTATTTGGTAATATCCACTGATTTCTCATCTTCATCTTTATCCAAACGAAGTCCAGTAGACATAGGAACACCAACAGACGAACTAGTTTCCATACCAAGTTTCTTAAACAGATCCTTTGTGTATTTTGCTTGGTGATGAATATTCCATCAGGCAACTGTCTTACTTGCAAACCAAGAAAATAATTAAGTTCTCCCATCATGCTCATTTCAAACTTGTTCTGCATCAGCTTTGAGAACTTATCACACATCTGTTGATTTGTTGAACTGAAAATAATATCGTCCACATATATTTGTACTAGCAATATATGATTTTTCCATTCAATAGTGAACAATGTCTTATCTACCTTACCTTTGCGAAATCCTTTAATTAAAAGAAAATCAGATAGGGTATCATACCATGCTCTAGGAGCCTGTTTTCGTCCATAGAGGGCTTTCCTCAGACGATACACCTTGTCTCCTTCATTATAAGCTTCAAATCCAGGAGGTTGGTCAACATAAACTTCTTCTTGCAATTCTCCATTGAGAAAAGCTGATTTCACATCCATTTGATAGACTGTGAAATTTTTATGTGCAGCATAGGCAAGAAACAATCTGATTGCCTCCAATCTTGCTACTGGTGCAAATGTTTCATCAAAGTCAATACCTTTCTCTTGGCAATATCCCTTGGTAACTAATCTTGCTTTGTTTCTGGTGACAACACCATCTTCATTCATTTTATTCCTGAACACCCATATCGTGCCAATTACCCTTTGATGACTTGGTCTAGGAACTAAGTACCAGACTTCATTCCTTTCAAATTGATTCAGCTCTTCTTGCATAGCTTCAATCCAGTTTGAATCATTAAGAGCTTCTTCAATCTGTTTAGGCTCTATTTGAGATGGGAAGTTGACGAACATTGCATCACTTGCAACAGCTCTCCTTGTCTTTACTCTATCCAAATGATCACCAATCACCAGCTCTGGTGGGTGATTCTTGAGCCATCTAAGATCAGGTTGCAAATCTGAATGTTGTCCTCTGTTTTGATCTTGCAACACTACTGTTGGAGTTCCAGTAGTAGTCTGTTGAACAACATTTGTCTGTTGAACAGTCTCTGGTCTATCAGCTGTTTGCAACTCTTCTGTTAGACAATTAGCAGTGTGATTTTGAATAGCACTTTAGTTAGCAGCTAAGTTGAGATTAGGTAGTATGATGGGTATATACTCTTCATTTCTTTCAACTCTCAATTTCTAAAAATCAGTAGACATATTTTGATCAGTACTTTGATTCTTTTCAGAAGATTGAGTAGGTTTATCAAATACTACATGAATGGATTCTTCTATAAGTAAAGTTCTTTTGTTAAAGACTCTATAAGCTTTACTAAGAGTAGAGTATCCTACAAATGCTGCTTCATCAGCCTTTTCTGCAAAAGTAGTAAGGTGATTTTTCCCATTGTTTAAAACAAAACATTTACAACCAACATTTCTAAAGTAATGAATGTTTGGCTTCCTGTTGTTCCAAATTTCATATGGAGTCCTGTTTTGGTGTTTGTAGATCATGCATCTGTTTTGGGTAAAGCATGCTGTATTTGTTGCTTCTGCCCAAAATCTTTGAGGCAGCTTTGCTTCAGCTATCATCGTTCTGGTAACTTCTTTCAGAGTTTTGTTTCTCCTTTCAGCAACTCCGTTCTGTTGAGGGTTCTGGCAGCAGAGTATTCATGGCTGATTCTTCTGGCATTACAATACTCTTCAACAGTCCCTCTATCTGATCTAATCTTCAATATCTTCATACTCTTCTTATTCTGGACCAGCTCCATCAGATTTGTAAGATGCTCCTTGGTTTCACTTTTCTTCTTCATGAAAATCACCCAAGTGTATCTTGAATAGTCATCAACAACAGCTAGGCAGTATATCTTTCCACCGTTGCTGATTGATCAATGGGTCCAAATAAGTCCATATGTAGCAGCTCCAAGATCCTTCCAGATGATTGGTGCTTCTTGCTTTTAAATGATGACTTGATTTGTTTACCCTTCTGACAGGCGTCACAGAGCTTATCTTTGCACATTACTGTCTTTGGAATTCCTTCTACCAGATCATTCTTGATAAGTCTGTTGATGGTATTGAAATTCACATGATTCAATCTTTTGTGCCACAGCCAACTGACTTCACTTGGTGTTGATGCCACCATACAAAATACTTGAACTCTTGTCAACAGAATTCCAGTCAACTGTGTAGACATTTCCTTGTTGTCTTCCAGATAAAATAACCATCTTTGTACCAATCTGTTCAACGTAGCACTTATCTGTTGAGAAGATGACTGAATATCCTTTATCACAAAATTGACTTATGCTCAGCAAATTGTATTTGATGCCTTTAACATAAGAGACGTCAGATATCTCAATGTTGCCTTTGATCAGCTTTCCACTTGCTACAATCTTGCCTTCCTTGCTTTCTCCAAAAGTAACTTTCAGACCGTCCACCGCAACAGCATTAGTCAGCTCATGTATGTTTCCACACATGTGTCTTGAATAGCCACTGTCCAAGTACCAAATCTTCTCTACTTTACTCCTACTCCTAATCCTAACTTACAAAACTAAATAAAATTGTTTTAGGTACCTTTATTGAGAGGGTCCTGAAGGATTAGTTCCACCTTTGACAACCCAAGATGTTGAAGTCTTAGGCTTCTTAGGCTTCTGAGTTTCAGCAGGAGCATGAATAGTTTTGCCTTTATCACATTTATCAGATTTGCTATGATGTTGATAATCAGCATGATAAGGATAATGTTCATAAGCAGAATAAGATGCATGATAAGCAGGATATGCATGCATTGGATGAGCAGGATATGGTGCATAGTAAGTTGGAAATTGAGGTGCATGATATATAGGAGGATACGCTGCAGGTTGCACATAATAAGACTCATTTCCATACCAAGCATTTTCATTTTTCTTGTTTTTATGCTTCTTTGGTTTACCTGATGCTTGCTCATTAACAGACGGATTAGTTTTACTAGTCTGATTGGTTTTGGCCTTATCAGAAGACTTCCTAGGACTCTTCTGTTTGGACTTACCAGTCTGTTTTCCTACACTAGGCTCTTTGCTGTTTTTAGCCTTAGGAGTATTCTTCAACATTAACACTTTCTCTGAAGTAGGTTTAGTAGTCTGAACCTACAAAATGACCTTACTATTGTCAACTGATACAAATTTTTCAGTATGGTTCAGTTCTAACTTATCCTGTTCTAAAGGTGTCTTCTGTTTACTAGAGATAGGAATGGATGCAACAGATGACTTTTCATGAGACTCAATTAACTTTTCAAGTTCCATGATTTTTCCTTTATGGACTTCACATTCATATTTCAGAGATTAATTCTCTTGCTCAAGCAATTTATACTCAGCTGATTCTTTTGGCTTTTCCGCTTTAAGTTTAAGTGAGCTGTATTGCTCTCTCAGCAATATCATCTATTCCTTAAGCTTAGTAAATGCTTCAGCAATAGTAGTATTGTTAAGCATCATTTGTTCAAATGAATTAAATAATTCATTATCAAGAGGAGTTACCTCATCATCCTCAGAGTTATCAGATTCCTTGGCCATCAGGCAGAGAAGAGCAGGACTCTCTTCTTCAGAAGACTCTTCATCAGAAGTGTTTGAATTCGAATCTGATGAGTAGATAGCAGCGAGCTTCTCAGCTTCTGCTAACAACACCTTGCCTTTCTGATGCTTTCTTTCTTTTCTGATTCTCTTTTCCTCTTCCGTGTACTTCTCAGCTTTAGGATATGGGCAGTCTCTGATGAAATGGCCCTGATAGGATAGTGCCTAGCAAGCAAATACTAATTAGCTTGTTAGAGTACTGTTTTCTTATGGTTTAAAATTAAATACGCCCGTTTATTCATACTACGTGAATTAAACAATGGCCAACTTCATCTCTCGCGAACTTATCTAAGCTATTGGATGAAATCCAAAGGTCACAATAGAATATGGGGCGATTCACTTCAGTACTGAGTGCAATCATGAAACAGTCTCAAAGGTCGTGATTTTAAAACCGTTCCAAATCATAGATTCCGAACGAGACGGGGTATCGTAGGAATCGCCAAGACTTGTACAAGTATGCATGATTCACATGGAGTGAATTCGTAGCGTTTCATGAGCAAGGCATTTGAGGCCAGTGCATATGAGTAGGTGGTTCAATGGAGGATTGAACGCATCGAATGACCCGAACAGAGAAACCCATTGTGCAAGCGCATGACGCATATCGGTGATGGGATGTTTCTCAAGGCTTATAATAGTGTACGATTTAGTCTTTGGACTTGAGGAGCTAGGGCGAATTCGGTGCACGAGTGTGCGTACTTAGATCCAGGTATAGATCACGTAGCCTTATCATAACTTGCCTAGGTGGGGTGCGTATAGTTGTGTACGCGAGTGGTTAGTACTAAGAAAGGATCTATCGACTCATCCTGATAAGGTAGGAGAATTTCCTGTACATTCTTCGATAATATGTTCCTAGATATCCATGGCCATGGTTGGTGACGAATTTGGAAAGGGGTTTTCAAATTTAGCAGTCACACTAGAATTATTATCCATAATTAGAAAGTACAGAATCGAGATAATTAGAGTTGCCGATCAATTCACACACCCTCGGTTTCGATCGGGAACTAGTCTTTAGAAGGACCGTATGTACATGGCAATTATAAGAGGTGCGGTTCACAATTATCAATTCACCTTTAATTGGGCTTCATGGGCTTGTGGCTAGACATCGACCATGAAGTGTGGGTACTCCTGAATTAATAAGGAAATTAATTCTGGAGTGGTCAATTAAAAGTTGCTTAACTGATCGGAGCATTTAATTGCTCGTTAATTAAATCACCAAAGTCGTGGGCCTGCTGCCAATTGATGGTGAACCCAGAGGGTCACATAAAATATAAGTGGACAGTGACAGTCATAAAGGGAAACAAGTGATTTAAAGTTTTTAAATCAAAGTAATTGAATTAAGGTATTAATTCAATGGGAGAATATTAATTAGATATCTAATTGATTAATTTTTAATTAATTAATTAGGGTTATCTGATTAATTATGAAGTTAATTGAAGTTGTTAATTAATTGGAAGATTAAATAATTACCAAATTCTAGGATTGGATAATTATATGAGTTGATTTGTGATAATCTTGAAATTGGGACACATAGGGGGCGATTTTTTGTAAAGAAAAGAAAAGAGTTTTATTTCTTGGAAAACAAGTAAGAAGAGATCTGTCAAATCTTACATTCCTAAGTTGATAATGAATGGGGATTTGATTGAGAAGGGAAGAAGATATCTTCTTAGATAAAGACTCTTCTCTTATAAATACTTCTTCACATCTCTTCATTCACAACCAGAAAAACTTTAGAAAAGAACAAAATTACTCTGCTGAAAATGAAAGAGAAAAACCGATTGCATAAGAGAGAAATCTGAATTTTGCACAAAGAATTTTTATTACAAAATCGCCCCACATACTTTCGCCTCAAAACCCTAGTCGCCCGAATCAAGCTCGGCCGAACCTAACCTGGCCGATCCTGACTTGGCCGAAACTTATCTAATCACATAAATCCTGTGATTTGTCTTCTTCCACTTAGATCTTCCAATCCAGATCCAGATCTAAGACCTGATCAAGTTCTACGGTCCTTTGCTGACAAACCTTCAAGATCCAGTTCGTAGCCTACGACTTGGAGGTGTCACTACAATTTAATTGGTGTGGATCAACTTTGGAGGTGAGACACATGGATCACTCAAGTTGTGGATCAAACGAAACGCCCGGAGGTAACCACCACCAAGCTGTGGTGAGGTAAATCGCAAAAAACCCCTTAGGTTTATGTTATCGTTTGATTCAACCTTTTCGTATAATTAACTATGGAGAAAGATTTATGGGACTAATAGGAACCTCGAAAAAATTTTAAATTCCGCACTTTGTTGTATTGACAATCGAGCCCCACAAGAAATATCCCAAATGTGGTATCAGAGCCAGGTCCATACTTCTTATATGAAAAGGCCTGATCATAATGTGTGTTCACCGTGTATGATTAATTATGTGTATGAGAACGCGTGATAATTATGTTCCGTTCATTGATTCTTGCTTGTTATGACTGGATTTATGATTGGGTAAAATTATCTTTTAAGATCTGTGGTAAATTTATAGTTTTTCGAAAAATCAGAAATCTTTGTGAAATTATCGCAAATCGTGTAAATAATGGCTGAAAATTTAATTTTCTGTTTTTGGAATTTTTTGTAAAATCTGGACTAGTTTTGAAATTCTGATCGCAAGTGTTTTTGGCCCGTTTTGCAATTTCCGAAAGTTCAAGGACTGTTTTGTAATTTTCGAAAGTTCAGGGGTCAATTTGCAAAATTCAAAAATTTTTCTGGATTTCAAAATTTTATTTTCTGGTACTTCAGTCCGAAAACTGTTTTGGGGGTATTTTGTAACTTTTCAAAAGTTTTGGGGTCAAAAATGCAATTTCCAAAAGTATAGGGGCCGAACTGCAATTTTCAAAAGTTGAAAAATCAGAATCTATTTTAAGGCAGAAAACTTGTTTTGTTCACCCGAGAATTCATTTTGTCATAATTAGTAGTGAGTAAAAAGTAAGAATCATAGGAAGTTAGTTTTAAAAGGTAGTTTTAAAATTAAGAAAGAAATACGTAAAAGTTGTTTGCATGTTTCTTGCTCTACGTGAATTTTTTACGTGGTTTTCGATCGCGCCGGGCCTTGACCTTAGGTTAGATGTGATTGGTTTAATTTAATGTTTGATTTTTATTGGGCCTGCGAGCCTGTTATTATTTTTGGGTCACTTTGAGCTTTTGTAATAGAATAGGGCTTTACTGCTTTACTAGTTTAGGCCCATTTACAAGCAAGGTGGGAGCCCAAGAAGAATTGAAGGCCATGTATGCATGGTACATTGTGTAATAGCATAGGCCTGTTTGAGAACCCTTTAGATTGACCAATTGAGCCAACATCATTGGCTCGATGATGGCCCGCATAGGAGGCTCCTGATCGAAAACATATTGTGGTAGTATACATGCTAGGCTTGTATGGCTTTTATTTATTAGTCGATTTAGGATTGCTTGTATGTATGCGCGCTAGAATCTAGATCGTAAATAAAAGATCATAAAGCATAATTGAAGCGTTGAGATATCGAGGAGAGTTTCTTTAAACTTTCAAAAACCGAAAATTCCCCTCTCGAATAAATATTAAGTCATATTGGGTTAAATATAAAATGAAGTTTTATAAATCCAAGCCTTCCATTAATTCATGACCGGGCACGTTGCTTATCATGATGGGTTAAACTTAACGCGTAGTAACATTTATGATGTAGCGGTGCTAGATAAATGCAAAAAATGAGGCAAAATAGCTTGAAGGTTGTGTAGTAGACACAATTGGTAAAATGTATACCTACCTAAGGAATTAATTGTATGGCCACGAGTCGTGGGTGCAACTAATTGCTGCTGGGACGTCAAGACCTACTAGGAAATAGATTTTTCCCGAAACTAGAAGGGGTTATTGTTTCGATAAAAATAGTGGGAGAACTTTTTCGATAAAAAGTACAAATTTCGTTAATTATAAGTATTAATATTAAACCTGTCTGCTTATAGTTTAATAAAGTGAGGGGGGAATCTCACAATTTATTTAACCCCCTAATCCGAGTGAGGGGGGAACCTCACAAATTATTTAACATCCAAAAGATCAAGGGATCAATCCCCGGACCAAAAGAAGCCAACAAGATGGCAAAATTGTCCTCGCAGGGACCCAAATGTAAAAGATACAGGCTCAAATCCAAAGGTATGCAAAAACAATCAAACCAACAACTGGCTAAACAAAACAACCACAAAGTTAACCACCCAAAGCAACAACTCGAAAAGAAAAGTAGCAAACATCAAGAAGCAAAGCTTCCCACCTTTCCGTAGTAATGTCCAAATGCCACAACCACCATATCAAGCAAAGGAGGGTAAGTGTTGGATGTACACCTACATGGAGACAAAACGAACACCTGAGAAGGAGGGAAGTGAGCCCAATATTCACGCCTAAAGCTCTCTGAACCCAAAAATTCCAACCACAAAGCACGGATGCAAGTCCCAAATCCAGCCATCAACCAACCACTAACCCAACAACTAATGCAAGATATGTCTTCCGTAGGCAAATGAACGACAAAGACTCCCACAATTCAAAAGATCCATAACCGGATGCTAACCTTAAACCCCCATCGACACACATCACCTCCTCAACCTCAAAAAGAAGGGAAATTAATCCAAATGCCACCAAATCAGCAACACAAACCCAGCTATCAAACAAACTAAAAGTAGTAACCAATCACACCTCCTTATGAAATGCACTCCAAAAGCCGAAAGCAACAAGGAGCTTTCTCCCAAATTTTTTTAAATCAATCAAGATGGAACGTGAGACAGGAACAAGATTAGACACCCAGTAAGCAGATGAAGAGCGGTATCCATAGGTGTTAATCCCAAGCAACAGCCACCAAAGCAAGCAACAACGTTGAAAGAAGTTGGATGTCCAAAACAGCCCATGAGTTAAAAGGAAGTGAGCCCAATATTCATGCCTAAAGCACTCTGAACCCAACAATTCCAACCACAAAACCCATGGCTAAAAGAACAGGATGAATCAAGACAACACGCCAACCAGTAACCAAACAAAAAATGCAAGCCCTGTCTTCGGAAGTCGAAGGATCAACAAGGACTCCCACAATCCAAAAGATCCATAACTATGTGCTAAACTTAAATCCCCATTAACATTTCCCACCTCAATGACCTCAAAAAAGAAGGGAAATCAGTCCACAAGTCACTCACGAACAACCGAAATCACACTAACAAAGAAGTAAGGAAGGTTACAAAGCAAACACCAAGAGATTAGCAAACAGCCACCTGCCAAAATCAATAGCAAACAGCCCCATATCTCCCAAATTCAACACCAAAGCAACCAGACAATCGAAACCACCAAATCCTAAATCGAAGTGAGGAAGATGAAATTTTCCAAATCATGATGAAAAGCCCTCAAAAAACCAAGAGAAAACAGGCTTCAAACACCCCCAATGCGAAGATTAAAGCCGGCTCAAGAACCCTAACTCCCCCAATTCAAGAGACATCCAACAAATCCAAAATTGAAGTGAGGTAAGTGAAATTCACCTAATCACGATGAAAAGCCCTCAATAAACAAAGAGAAAACAGGCCTCAAACACCCCCAATTCGAAGATTAAAGACGGCTCAAGAACCCTAATTTCCCCAATTTAAGAGACACCCACGTAATCCAAATTTGAAGAGAGGAAAGTGAAATTCACCTAATCATGATGAAAAGACCTCAATAAACCAAGAGAAAACGGGCCTCAAACCCCCCCAATCGAAGATTAAAGTCGGCTCAAGAACCCTAATTCCCTCAATTCAAAGAGACACCCAAAGTCAATCTCCAAGAGGTAAGCGCACGTCTATTTTTTGTAGACGAGAGAGTTCGTGAAATTAAAGTGATCAAAAGAAGTTATACATGCCCAGATTAACATTCACGAGCCCAATTGGATGAAATTGTTACGAATTGAATCGAATTTATGAACCCTAGTAATTGGGGATCGCAAAACGAAACCCTAACTCACCAATCTCCTCAATCTAGCCAAGAAACGTAAAATTGAAATAGAATAACGTACCCAATTGAAAGGAAACAAGGAGAAAGGATGAATTGAAGAGCCAAGGAAAAGGGGATCGCGCACCCTATAGCCCAAATCAATCCAAAACCCGAAATCCACCTTCAATCTTGAAATTAACACATGGAAAGTGACGAAATGGACTGTAAGATGAGGGCAACGAACCAATTTTCCAGAATTACAACCGGAATTAACAAGAATCGCGAACCCTAGAATTTGGGGCCGAAACCCAATCTGAATCCAATTGCGCAACATAGCCAATAATTCCCGAAATTTCTTGCATAGAAAGATGCCCAGTGATTAGACGAATCTAACCCAACAAGAATTACAAGAATCCATCCACAAACGAGAGAGGAATCGCCATTTTTGTGAGAGGAAGTGAAAATGAGCGGGGCCGAACTCCAATCCGATTCCAATCGCGCAAAATAGCCAATAATTCCAGAAATTGCTCCCATGGAAAGATGCCCAGTGATGAGACGAAGCTAACCCAACAAGAATTACTCAAATCCATCCACAAACGAGTGAGAAATCGCCATTTTAGTGATTTGAGTGAAAATGAGCGGGGAGAGAGAAATTCTCAGATTTTCTCTCTCCCCTTTAGCGCCGACTTCTTACTTTACCTGTCTGCTTATAGTTGTCTGTTTTAATGTTAGCCATTCACCATCCACTCTCCCGTTCAAACGATACTTGATGCCATTAAGAACCGAACCAACTTTGGGGAATATGATGTGCAATTACCTTTACGGAACGACCATGGCTAAGTTTAACAATGTTAAGAAATTTTGTTGCTACTTAACCAAGATGTTCGATCGAACCAAAGGGTTTGGAGCCCAATTGTTTCTCGAAGATGAGATAGCGATAACCCTCCAAGGATTATCTGACACCTTCACTCATTTTATGCAACATTGTGATATTCCGCCTGATGGAATCAAAACAAAACAATTGCATGAGTTGTTAGACAAATATGAGGAAGCTCATATGCAAGGATTTGGTCTGTATGAATGGAATTGCCCTCTGTGTAAGTACGAAAAAGAAATTAAGGAAGCTTGCTGAAAAGGAATTCCTGGATAAACTTAACAACGGTATGACTTAAAGTTGTACATCTGTTAATTCTTTTTGATGTAAGACATCTGATAAACTCTCATGTATGTAAAAGTGTTTGCAGGTGATGATAGTATTCCTCTCCACCTAAAAGGAGAAAATTCCTTGAAAGGAAGATGTAAGTAGTGCAGAGAGAGATGAGGGAAATCGAATTCAGGGATTGGGTCAAGGAAGAACTGAACCTAGACATTCCCTTTTAGCAGAAAAAGTTTTACTTAGTTTTTCGTATTAGCATAAGTTTTTAGTTTTAGTTTATTTTGAGTATTATTTCAAATTTTTTGTACAAGACATAATTGCTTTACCATTGAGAATGGAATTTATTTAATTAAAGTTATTTAACTTTGTACAAATATTGATGTTTTGAAACATAGAAATAAAACAATGATAAAAAAGACAATGCTTTAAAAGCTACTTGCTAAATCGAAAATCGTAAAACAAACAAGATAATCATTCACGCTTGAAATGTTCTTTTGGACATTCTTCCTAAAGAGAGATTCGAAAGGAAAGTTATTATCTACTGCTCTTGAAATAAAGAACTTGGATAAACTCGGAATTTTCAAATCTTGAAGGAATGATAACCGAAGTAAAGGATCGCTAAGGCATTCCAAACATTTCAATCGATAAGAACTAAACGCACTAGTTCAGAGGGATGCTACTTCATATATACTTACGATTTCAATCGTTATAGTGTATGTGTACTTTGTCGAAGTACAATTCTAAAATATTGAAGTAATTCAATAGACGTTTTGGAAATGAAGTAACCAAGAGCATTATGTCGATAGCAATTTGATCTAATCAAGCTCGCTGAAACATAAGCGACGAAACTGCTCGATTATCTAAACGAGAATAGAATTCTCACGAAGCAAATCAAAGAAGGAATAAAACTTGGTTCGATTCACGACATTGATCTTGCTAAAGTCCTTTATTCACATTAGGGGATAGCCTCCCCTTACTCTTCAAAAATACATGGTCTAGTACTTTTCGAAGAAAGTTCTTACACCGCCGTGTCATTTAAGACATAGCAAAACACCCTTATATGAGAAATTAGATGGTAGATCTGATTCATATAAAGTTTGTGGGGTATCCAACGAAATCCATTGGATACCTGTTCTACGACAACGAGAAACGAAAGTATCTCGTAAGTAGCTTGTTCCTCTGTTGACGAAACCTTGTCAAAGGAAATAGGGAATGTCATAGAACTTGATGAAGTCCATGAAATGGACCCATCCCCACGAACAGTGGGAGTATACCCTGAAACGTGCTGAACCGATCTTTGCACAAACGCTTCGTAATCTAATCAAATTCGTATGGAACTCGAAATTCCATTTTACGAAACTGAGAAACTGGATTTTAATCCAAGATTACAAAGAGATTATGTTAATCATAAACTAAGGGATATGGCATGAAGCCATAAGATTCAAAGTGGAAAGTTTGACTCGCTTAATGGCGATAGGTCATTATTCAAAAGTCCTTTTAGGACCAATGAAAACACCTTCTCCATGCGACGTCAAAATCCATTTCGAAACTATTAGTCATAGAAAGGTGGTTTTGACTACCGAAGTATGACTATTGGATATGAATCCTGCATCTCACAATTGAAAATTGATGAGAACATCTCTATTCAAATCTAAAGGTCAAACTATGATTTTTTCCCAAATTTAGAACATGCAACTTGATAAGTTGATCAAGAATGTTGAAGTTGTCAAAAGGCATATGGATTCCAATTGTGCAAAAGAATCAGTGGGAGCATAGTTGAGTTCGAAATGCAACAAGATGATGTTCTGCACATCAAGTACGATATAAGAATATCAGAGTAGCACAGACAAAAATGTGTTCTTCACGCAATTCTCCGTAATAAGATTTGGGAATTACATCTCACGTACTGGCAATACGTATTTATAGAGATAAAAGGGAAGTAGATGTTGCAATTCACCGAATCTATTTACAAAGACTATATATTGATTAAATTCAATATGGAAGAATCCAAGAAAGGATTGTTTCCAAAGAGACAAAATCTCTCTTACTTATTTAATGAGTCCTACATATAAAAGAGTAAAGAAGAAATTTTTTCAAGGAGCCTTATGTTTTGGCATTAGGATTGCATGTAGCATGCAAAGTCTTGTACAAGACCTGACTCGTCAAAAGCTCCGACCATTCACGAGCTACTGATAGTCGAACACCAGTAAAGGACGCTGGACTACCATAAATGCAATCCTTGAAGATAATTAAAGGATATAATGCTGGTCTGTGGTAGTAGTGGAGAATTGAAACTCGAAGGATTTAGTGATTCGAGATTTCCAGTCTGAAGTGGATGATTTATTCTGTCTCGATGGAGCAGAGGTAAATTGGAAGAAATTCCAATAGTATACCACTGCCAACTCAATCAGAATAAACGCAGCATTGGGATGCGGCAGAAGAAAGTGTTTAGATGAGAAATTTTCATCCAATGATTGGATGAAATACCTAGCATGGCAAAAGCCTATCATAATCTTAACCGATTTAGATAAGGCAATTGCTCAATGAAAGGAAAACGAGATCTCACTAATAATCTGAACAGAATACCATATGATTGAACAAGTCATAGGTAGTTGAGACGCGTAGAAGTAATACGTCATCTCAACAAGGACAAACTTAGTAGATCAACTAATTAAGCTTTTTCACAAATGGGTTCGACGGACATCCTTAAATGGATGGGACTTAGAAATGTGGTGATTGGCTTTAGGGCAAATGGGAGATTGATAGGATAGTGCCCAGCAAGCCAATACTAATTAGCTTGTAAGAGTACTGTTTTCATATGGTTTATAATTAATACGCCCGTTTATTCATAGTACGTGAATTAAACAATGGCCAACTTCATCTCTCGCGAACTTATCTAAGCGATTGGATGAAATCCTAAGGTCACAATAGACTATGGGACGATTCACTTCAGTACTAAGTGCAATCATGAAACAGTCTCAAAGGTCATGATCTTAAAACCATCCCAAGTCAAAGATCCCGAACGAGACGGGGTATCGCAGGAATCGCCAAGACTTGTACAAGTATGCATGATTCACATGGAGTGAATTTGTAGCGTTTCATGAGCAAGGCATTTGAGGCCAGTGCATATGAGTAAGTGGTTCAATGGAGGATTGAACGCATCGAACGACCCGAACAGAGAAACCCATTGTGGGAGCGCATGACGCATATCGGTGATGGGATGTTTCTCAATGCTTATAATAGTGTACGATTTAGTCATTGGACTTGAGGTGCTAGGGTGAATTGGGTGCATGAGTGTGCGTACATAGATCTAGGTATAGATCACGTAGCCTGATCATAACATGCCTAGGTTGGGTGCGTATAGTTGTGTACGCGAGTGGTTAGTACTAAGAAAGGATCTATCGACTCATCCTGATAAGGTGGGAGAATTTCCTGTACGTTCTTCGATAATATGTTCCTAGAAATCCATGGCCATGGTTGGTGACGAATTTGGAAAGGGGTTTCCAAATTTAGCAGTCACACGGGAATTATTATCCAGAATTATGAAGTACAGAATCGAGATAATTAGAGGTGCCGATTCATTCACACACCCTAGGTTTCGATCGGGAAATTAGTCTTTGGAAGGACCGTATGTACATGGCAATTATAAGAGGTGCGGTTCACAATTATCAATTCACCTTTAATTGGGCTTCATGGGCTTGTGGCTAGACATCGACAATGAAGTGTGGGTACTCCTGAATTAATAAGGAAATTAATTCTGGAGTGGTTGATTTGTGATAATCTTGAAATTGGGACACATAGGGGGCTATTTTTTGTAAAGAAAATAAAAGAGTTTTATTTCTTGGAAACAAGTAAGAAGAGATCTGTCAAATCTTACATTCCTAAGTTGATAAGGAATGTGGATTTGATTGAGAAGGGAAGAAGATATCTTCTAAGAGAAGGACTCTTCTCTGATAAATACTTCTTCACATCTCTTCATTCACAACCAGAAAAACTTTAGAAAAGAACAAAATTACTCTGCTGAAAATAACTGAGAAAAACGGATTACATAAGAGGGAAATCTGATTTTTGCACAAAGAATTTTTATTACAAAATCGCCCCACATACTTTCACCCCAAAACCCTAGTCGCCCGAATCAAGCTCGGCCGAACCTAACCTGGCCGATCCTGACTTGGCCGAAACAGATCTAATCACATAAGTCCTGTGATTTGTCTTCTTCCACTTAGATCTTCCAATCCAGATCCAGATCTAAGACCTGATCAAGTTCTACGGTCCTTTGCTGAGAAACCTTCAAGATCCAGTTCGTAGCCTATGACTTGGATGTGTCACTACAATCCAATTGGTGTGGATCAACTTTGGAGGTGAGACACATGGATCTCTCAAGTTGTGGATCAAATTAAACGCCCGGAGGTAACTACCACCAAGCTGTGGTGAGGTAAATCGCAAAAACCCCCTTAGGTTTATGTTATTGTTTGATTCAACATTTTCGTATAATTAACTATGGAGAAAGATTTATGGGACTAATAGGGACCTCGAAAATTTTTTAAATTCCGCACTTTGTTCTATTGACAATCGAGCCCCACAAGAAATATCCCAACAGGCCCAATTTCCTGCAATTATAACACATCATTTTGGATTTATAAGAATCCTTATCTTGAGAAGAAGAAGTAGGGTTAGAAGAAGAAGCATTGTTATATTTGTTCTTCATTTTTCTTTTGTTGAACTTCTTGAAGTTGTTCATCAGCAATGCAACGTCTCCAGTAGTGTACTCCTTTTTGTTAAGTATTGTGGCTTCATCAGATGAGTCCACATCTTTGCTTTTGTAGGCTGGTCTTCTGGGATTTTCAGCAGCAACCAGAGCAGCTGTGGGACTTGAAGTTGAGGTTTCTTCAATACCCATTCTAGGCAGTTTATACTCATATGCCTTAAGTACTGAGAACAACTCGGTGAGTGAGATCTTTCCTAAATCTCTTGACTCTTCCATGGTTGTCACCTTCATGTTGAACTTTGGAGGTAGAGCCTTCAGCACTCTGACAGTTATCTCCTTGTCTGTGAAGGTTTTCCAAGCTTTAAGACTTCATTCAGCGTCCTTGTAAACCTTGTATCCATCTGTTCAATGGTTTCCGAAGACTTCATCTTGAAGTTATCCAGCTTTTCCAGAGCAACACTCAGCTGATGCTCTTTGATGGCGTCGTTTTCTTCCCTCATATCATGAACCTTATCCCACATTTCTTTGGCAGTCTTGCAATGCTTGACTTTGTCAAATCTGTCATTGTCTAGGGCCTTGGTCATGATGAAACGGCCAACTTTGTCCAGGTTAACAGCTTTATTTCTTCAGCTGTCATCTCGTTCCACCACTATATCAACTTCATCAACCTTGGTAGTCTTGGTGAATTTGAATGGACCTTTGATGATACATGTGTTCATATTATCATTATAGGCAGCTAAGAAGATCTCCATCCTGATCTTCCAATCCTCAAAACTCATACCAGCAATGTGGGGAACATGGCTTATACAATCCATTTTCAAAAAGTTTTTATTTTTCAAAAATATGCTCTTTTGAAAAAGTTTGAAAACTTTTGAAAAACACTCGGATCAAGCTCGTTGATACAGAACAGTAAGCTGACGAAGCTGATCGCGAACAGATCTTTGAACAGCTTTGTTGACCACTAATCTGATAGTTACTTAGCTGATTTATTCAAAATTAGTTTTAATACCAGAATAATTGCAGCGGATTTTTAAAATGTTTTTCACAAGTAAACTTAGTAGTTTGAAAGATTTTATCCCCAGTTTTATAAAGCTTCTTTAAACCTTTTTTATCAAGTGTTTTTATGCAAACTGAAAATATGCAAGTAAAAAGCAAGGTAAAAACACACGGATTCTTATAGTGGTTATATGGATGTAAATCCTTTAGTCCACTCTTCCAAGTCACACAGACCTTGGGTTATACTAAAAACACACAGTAATAAGTGTACACTGCTTGCGCCAAACAACAAATGAAATGGCCACAAGTTCGCAATAGGAAATCACAAAGAAAACCTATTCTACAGAGTTTTATCACTTCACAAAGATGGATAAACACTCCTCACAACACTCTAACAGTTTTTCACTCAGAAAAATGTGTATATCTTTGATCTTCAACTTCTGCTTAAGTCAACAAATGACGAAGCTGATGAGTGAGCTGTTCTTGAGCTTTTTGAGACTTAGAAAATATTCTGCTTTGTAAATTCTCTCAGTTGTTGTGTGTGTAGCTCGTTTTCTCTTCGTCTCTTCAGCTATTTATACTCACAGATTCAAAAAGTGTACGTTAAAGAGAGACAGAGTTTGAATTTCTCGATTTGTGGTCCTTAATTTTCGCGAACGGCTCTCTGCACAGTGATAGTACTGCAGACTGTACTTTCTGTTAGGCAGCATTTAATGCACCAAGCTGATACGAGGTATTTTTTAAATCATTTGCCATTAATACCCTCGATCTTCAGCATTTATTACTTCTAGTGCATTTATTACCGTTGGGGAGACTTCTTGATCCTTTTCACTTGGCTGATGAGAGTACAAGTCTGATGGTGAGCTGAGCTGAACTCGAACTTGAACAAATCTGATTTAAGTTGGCTGATAGACACCAGACTGATTTCTTCTCTTCAGCAGATCAGTAGTCTTCTGGACCTTGAATAATTGACCCTTCTGATTTGTCTTCTTACTTGGTCAAAATTCTTCTACGGGTTTTAAACTAAGTTTTCCGTACTTAGCCGATCTTGATGAGTTTTGGCAATCATCAAAACATCCCTTAACTAATCTAACTTCAGTACACTCTACCTTTATCTTAATCCAACACAGTTTATAAGAACCCTGTGCAATTGCACAGAGTTCGGCCGATCCCTTATTTGTAAAACAGGGACGTCACCTTTTTTCAAGTAATGATAGAAAGTGGGCGGCTACTATATATTATTAGGGTTGTAGGATAGTTAATTTAATAATCATCCTACTACTTATAAATAATCGTCTACTCGATGTATATGTCTATATATTAAAGAATCCTTATCATATATATGTATATCTATATATGCCGAATCCTTATCATATACTTACATATATAAAGAATCCTTATCTAGTTCGGTTAGGAAACAAGAATTATATATTCAATTAGTTTCCTATTGAACTTGGACATCTTTAGTTAAGTAAATTTCTTTACTTAATTGGATTCTTTATTTAATTAAACTCCTTAATTAATTCAGCCCATTTAATTAATTAATTCAATTAATCAATTAAATTAATTCCTCTCTTATTAATTAATTAGTTTTCTTCTTCAAGAATTAATACTTTAATACTTAAGTTTTGATTTAACCCTTAAATCAAACATTCCTTATATGGTTTGTTGCAGTCCAATTGTATTGTGTGTGACCCTCTAAGTTCACCATCAATTGGCCACGGGCCCACGACTTTCGTGATTTAATTTGCGAGCTTATTAATTGCTCGATTAATTGAACCCCTTCAATTAACCACTCAAGAATTAATTTCCTTATTAATTCATGAGTACCCACACGTCATGGTCGAGGTCTAGGCCACAAGCCCATGAAGCCCAACTTCAGGTGAATTGAACTCAGTGAACCTCACCTCTTATAAGTACCATGGACATACGGTCCTTCTATCGACTTAATTTCCCGATCGAGACCTAGGGTGTGTGAATTGATCGGCACCTCTAATTATCTCGATAACTATACTTTCTAATTCACGATAATGATATCAGTGTGACTGCTAAATTTGGAAACCCCTTTCCAAATTTGTCACCAACTATGGCCATAGGTTTCTCGGAATCTATTATCTAAGAACGTATGGGAAATTCTCGCAACACACTACATTGAGTCAGTAGATCCCTTATTGATGCTAACAATTCGCGTACACGACTATACGCACCCAACTTAGGCACACAATGGTCAAGCTATGTGACCGGCACCTAAATCTAAGTATGCACGTCCATATACCGAATTCGCCCTAGCACCTCAAGTCTAAGGACTAAATCGTACACTATTATAAGTTTGAGAAACATCCCATCGCCGATGTGCGTCATGCGCTTCCACAATGGGTTTCTCTATTCGGGTCGTTCGATGCGTTCGATCCCCTATCGAACCACCTACTCATATGCACTAACCTCAAATGCCTTGCTCATGAAACACTACAAATTCACTCAAGTGAATCATGCATATTTGTACAAGTCTTTGCGATTCCTTCGATACCCCGTTTCGTTCGGAATCTATGACTTGGAACAGTTTTAAGATCACGACCTTAGAGACTGTTTCATGATTGCACTCATACTGAAGTGAATCGTCCCAAAGTCTATTGTGATCGAAGGATTCATCCAATCGCTTAATGGATTCGCGAGAGATGAAGTTGGCCATTGTTTGATTTACATACTATAAATAAACAGGCGTATTAAGTCTTTTATAGTAAAGAGAGATTAAGATAGTTCTAATACAAGCTAAATATATTGGCTTGCAGGGCACAATCCCATCACACTATATTTCCAAATTCCAAATCCAAATGTCTAATCCTTCAAAATTTATGTGCCCATAAACAATACATGACATCGAACAACAACTAGTTAACAACAAAAATAAAATCTAGTGGCAAAACCGCATAATACATATATCATCGGTGATTAAACTTCATTCAAGGCCACGGGATGTTCTATTCTATGGTAGATTAGCATTACCTGTCGTAGGCCCTTTTAAACTAAATAAATACTACTCGATTTATAGAATTTATTTATAGGATTCAGTCACTGAAAATTTAACCAAATTTTTACGAGAATTGAATGAGTGGTGTAATTAGGACCCTACGATCAAACCTTACATGATAAGCTCTCTATCATTTTTGTTTCCAAAGAAACTACCTATAATGCATTTAAATGTATAATATCCAAGAGTTTACGGTGTATTACTTACATTTTGATTTTACATTACGGCTAGAAATATCTCTTTAATTAAATATAAGAGAATGGTTGTCATGAAAAGATTTCGTAAGTGTCATTTTTCTATTGATGAAACTCGATGGTTTGAAAATTTTGAAACCATGTGAATTTCACTTAAAAATTAAATTAAGGTAAGAAAACGTCTTTTTGAAGATTTGGTGGTCCAAACCGCCTTCAAAAATTACAGAGGCATCCCCTCTGGTTAAAAACCTATCACAAAACCCTCCTCTACAAGGGATTGGGCCATTATCTTCCCATAATACATATATTATAATGTGTTTGGGCCCAATAAATTGGGTATTGAATAAAATGCTAAAAAGTAAAAACCATGTTCTGAATAATGATGAGTGGAACAAGCCCAAAATTGGTTCCATATAAGGACTACTTTTGCATATGCACACTCCAAGATAAAGATGGGCTTGATTTAAAGCAATACGTAATTTTTTCATATTCATAATTGAATAATAATCTCATTTAAAGTTTCAATACGCCCATGTTTACGTAATTTTTTTGAGAAACTTGATAATTAAATGTAACATGATATTACACTTGTGATATAAAGGGACACACATAATCTAATTTGTTCAATTATATTCAATGTATGTGATGTATATCCTATATTTTGCATAAACTCGTCACTTTTCCATCACAAAATTATGGAATATACATATCCAATGACAAAATAATATCTTTAAAATGAGCAATGTAAGGACGAAGAAATTTTTTGACATTTTCAACATAGAGCCATTTATTATAATAACGGCAAATACTTCTGCAGGTTTCACCGCAGCTTGTCAAGGGCTCCTCAATAGGTTCGGATACCCACTAGGAAAGTGCGCAAATAATGTACCCGTCCTAACTTTTGTAACCTTATTCTCGAGTGTCCAAACTTCTCTTGGAGTTTCTAACATTTCTTCAATTGATCGGGCGGTTCGTCGGCGGGCGTTACGACTAGCCCCTCCCGCTGGTCCACCAAAAATTATGTGTATCGTTCCGTTCACCTGGTCGTTATCCATATCTTGTGGTGGACCGTTGTTCGGGGTTCTTCTTGATGGGGTTCTTCTTCGATTAATATTCCGAGGGCTTCTGGTTCTATTCCTCTTTCTACTATTTCGTTCGACATATTCGTCTAGCTTTCCTTCCAGGATTAGTCTTTCGATTTCCTGTTTAGATGAAAACAGTCTTCGGTATGATGGCCATGAGCGTGGTAGTACCGTCAATACATATTGTAATTTCTGGCTCCGGGTTTAACTTGGGTAATTCTCTTAGCCGGAGGAATCCAATTGTTCTTTTCCTGTAATACTAGGATTTCTTCCCTAGGAACATTCAGTTTAATGTAATCCAAGTGATCTACACGATTCCTTGGAGGTTGCTCCGCTGATCGAGGTCTGGCATAGACATTAGGTCTTTTATCCTGATCGTTGCTGTTGTAATCTAACCTCTGGAGCACGTTTCGTCTAAGGGATCGGTCGTAATCCGTCATCTTTGGTATTGGTGCGTTATCTTGCCCCTTTATTCCCGACGTTGAAGCTTTGTTCCTATGTTTATCTTTAAAGGAGTTCATCTCCTCTTGAGTCATATATTTTGAATCTTGAGCCATTATCTTCCCAGAATACATATATTATAATATGTTTGGGCCCAATAAATTGGGTATTGAATAAAATGCTAAAAAATAAAAACCATGTTCTGCATAATAATGGGTGGAACAAGCCAAAAATTGGTTCCATATAAGGACTAATTTTGCCTATGCACGCGACAAGATAAAGATAGGCTAGATATAAAGCAATACGAATTGGTTTTGATTAGTATATATTCAATCAATAAATTTTTTACTATGTACTATATGTTTGAAATTCTTTTTCATATTCATAATTGAATAAGAATCTCATTTAAAGTTTCAATACACCCATGTTTACGTAATTTTTTTGAGAAACTTGATAATTAAATGTAACATGATATTACACGTGTGACATAAAGGGACACACATAATATAATTTGTTCAATTATATTTTAGGTAAGAGATGTATATCATATATTTTGCAGAAATTGGTCACTTTTCCATCACAAAATTATGGAATATACATATGCAATGACAAAAAAATATCTTTAAAATGAGCAATGTAAGGACGAAGAAAAATCTTGAAATTTTCAACTTAGAGCCATTTATTATAATAACGGCAAATACTTCTGCAGGTTTCACCCCCTCTTGTCAAGGGCTCCTCAATAGGTTCGGATACCCATTAGGAGAAGTGCGCACATAATGTACCCGTCTTACATGTCTCAAAATATAAGCCATATCTAAAACATAGAAATTTCTAGGAAAAAGAAAAGGAAAGAGAAAAGAATCCATTCAAACATTTGACTTTTTCCTAATAATTTCCTTTGAATCAATTGTGGATTACAAGAACAATAAAATTGGCAATGAAAAAAGCCTAAAAATGAAGGTAGGCAATTTTAATGCAATTATAAATAGGACCATCTTTTCACTTATTTTTCAAAAGGCAAGAATTAGTAGTGAAAAAAAGAGAAAAAGAATGGAGTGTAATAAAATCCCAGAAGTAATACTAAATTCTGGCCATAGGATGCCTCTAATTGCCATGGGGACTGTAGTGACCCCCTTCCACCACCCGTACAACTAGCATCAATCTACATCGACGCCATAGCCACCGGATACCGTCATTTTGACACGGCTTCCATCTATAACATAGAGGAGCCTCTTGGCAAAGTAGTGGCCAATGCTATAGAACTCGGCCTAATCAATAACCGCGTTGAATTGTTTATTACTTCCAAGCTATGGTGCACGGATGCACACCACGATCTCGTTCTACCTGCCCTCAAAGAAACACTCAGGTGCCATATTCTAAATAACATGGCATTTTTTCATCAATTGAAATGGTACGTGTTTTAGTTTTATTGCATGAAATTGGATCTAAGTTATGTGGATCTTTATCTGATACACTTGCCAGTAAGAGTCACGAAAAGCTCGAAATATTTAGAAAGTTTGTATGAAAACATCCTTACATTTGATATTAACACAACATGGATGGGTATGGACAAGTGTTGTGAAATTGGCTTGGCTAAATCTATAGGTGGAAGTAATTTCAGCTGTGTAAACTGAAGAAAATTCTTGATCAAGCCACCATACCACCCGCTGTTAATCAGGTAATTAACCATGGAGAGGAATTAATTTAATATTTATACTTTATATATAGCGCCCTCACATGTAGGCGGTACACATTTTACTTGAGCCTATGACGTGGAATTAAGGATCGGGTGGCAGAGAGATTCGAAAATGTAAAAGACCTCTTTTGGGCCCTCACTTTAATACCATATTGAATGTCCAACTTATCTAAGAGTCAGAGATGAGATATGTTTAAATTTTACACTTGGACGTATAATTTAAATTTTCAGGTAGAGTTGAATATTTCTAGGTAACAAGAAAAGCTGCTAGAGTTTATGGCGTTCATTTAAGTGCATGGTCACCGTTAGTATCTCATAATTCATATTGGGGATCACATAAAGTGTTGGAGAGTCCAGTTCTTCAAAATATTACATCTGCTATAGCAAAATCAGTGGCGCAGGTTTTTATATACATATATCCTTTTGATGCACATAAATTTGTTCTTGAATTTGTATTTAAATTTCTTATGTGTTAGTCAGATTGGTTTAAGTTGGATATATGAGCAAGGCGCAAGTATGGTTGTGAAGAGGTTTAACAAGGAAATGATGAAGGAAAACATTAAAATTTTCGACTGTGAACAAAGCACAGAAGAAGTTAAGAATATAAAGCAAATACCACAGTGCAGAGGATCTTTTGGTGAATGGTTTGTTCAAGAGAATGGTCCATACAAATCTTTCGAAAAACTTTGGGATGGTGAAATATGACTTTAGAAAAATTCCTTTTCAGTTAGTTCATTCTGTACTGACAATTTCTAGAATTAAGACCTTAATATATTAGAGCTTCATTTCTTTCTATAGCTAGGAATGATCTTGGAGATCAAATCAATAAAATAGAGCATGCAAAATACACTATGATATGAGATAGAAGATCAATAAAGTATATTTTGATCATGATGGGTACATATTACAAGTATTGAGGGTCCTATTTGAGCATTATAGGATGCCGTACAAGCTAGATGCTAAATACATACAACTAAGGTGATCTGATATAACTCATGTGGGAATTCGAGCAGGAGGCTCCGATCATGAAGCAGCCCCCCCCCCCCCCGAAAAAATCTCCCTTCCTTCATAAATGGGTGTGGTATTTATAGTTGAGGAGAGCATTTCTTGGCCCAAAGGCTTGGGCCTGGGGTTGGCCCAATGATAAATTCGACCATGAGCCCCTCTGCTGGCGATCGGACTGAGCTAATTGGAGTTCAAAGCTTCGAGATCAGAATTATGCCCTCAAGGTCGGACTCAGGGCCTTCAATGAGCACAAGGTCGAAATTTAGAGTCTTCAATGAGCTCAAGGTCGAAATTATGCCTTCAGTGAGCTCAGGGTCGGATTTAAGGGTCTTCCATGAGCTCAGGGTCGAAATTATACCTTCAGTGAGCTCGGGGTCGGATTTTAGGGTCTTTGATCCAGTCATGAGCTCCAAGAATAAAGATTCCAAAGTACCCCTCCTCAATACTCCCCCACTTCTCGAGCGTAAAGTGAAGCTGAAGCTCGGAGAAGTAGAAAATGCTTGAGGATCGCTATTTTGTGTTTCGGATATGCCTCGTTAAAAACCTAGCTCGGAAAAACCCAGTGGGATAAAAACCGAATCGGGGAAAAAGAGTGCATATCTCAAAAACACCAAAATATATTAGGGATAAGAATTATGCATTCGGGGTCGGATTTTGTAGTGTTTGACAACATATGAGTTATAATTCAATATCAAAATCATGCCTTCAGGGTCGGAATTTAGGGTCGGAATTTAGGATCTTAATTGAAACCCTAGATCGGAGATTATCGGTGGAATTTATTAAAAACCCTGACAGTTGATAACCAATAGCATATAGATCCATAATGTCTGGTTCGCAAGATTTCAAAGACAGGGCCAAAGTGGAAGAAGGATCGGAATCCCCTGAAAACTGATAACCAGCAGCATATAGATCCATAATGTTTGCTTCGAAAGATTTCAAAGACAAAGCCAAAGTAGAAGAAGGATCGGAATCCCCTGAAAACTGATAACCAGCAGCATATAGATCCATAATGTTTGCTTCGAAAGATTTCAAAGACAAAGCCAAAGTAGAAGAAGGATCGGAATCCGATCCTATCATGTAGACCGTCGATGCTTACAAAGGTTACGACTTTTACCCTTTGCCATTTTTTGATCAGAGAATTTGATCTTGGAGATATAAGAATTCGATCTTAGAGATCTAAGAATTTGATCTTGGAGGTCTGATAATTTGATCTTCGAGATCATAGAATTTGATCTTGGAGATATAAGAATTCGACCCTGGAGATATAAGAATTCAATCCTGGAGATATAAAAAATTCGATCCTGAAGATATAAGAATTCAATCTTGGAGATCTAAGAATTCGACCCTGGAGATATAAAAAATTCGATCCTGAAGATATAAGAAATTCGATCCTCAAGATATAAGAATTCGACCATGGAGATATAAGAAATTCGATCCTGGAGATTTAATAATTCGATCCTGGAGATATAAAAAATTCGATCCTGAAGATATAAGAAATTCGATCCTGAAGATATAAGAATTCGACCATGGAGTTATAAGAAATTCGATCTTGGAGATTTAATAATTTGATCCCGGAGATCATAGAATTTGATCTTGTAGATCCAAGAATTTGATCTTGGAGATATAAGAATTCGATCCTGAAGATATAAGAGTTCGACCCTGGAGATATAAAAATTCGATCCTGGAGACTGAGGATTTGATCCTGAGGGTCATAGCAACGGTTTTCACCCCTTAGCTTTAATCAGTCATAGCAACAGCTTTCACTTGAGGGTCATAGCAACGGCTTTCACCCTTTAGCTTTAATCGGCCATAGCAACAGCTTTCACCTGTGGGTCATAGCAACGGCTTTCACCCTTTAGCTTTAATTGGTCATAGCAACAGCTTTCACCTGAGGGTCATAGCAACGGCTTTCACCCTTTAGCTTTAATCGGTCATAGCAACAGCTTTCACCTGAGGGACATAGCAACGGCTTTCACCTTTTAGCTTTAATCGGTCATAGCAACAGCTTTCACCTGAGGGTCATAGCAACGGCTTTCACCCTTTAGCTTTAATCGGTCATAGCAACAACTTTCACCTGAGGGTCATAGCAACGGCTTTCACCCTTTAGCTTTAATCGGTCATAGCAACAGCTTTCACCTGAGGGTCATAGCAACGACTTTCACCCTTTAATTTATTTCGATCTAAGGGGCATAGCAACGGCTTTCACCCTTAGTCGTTTTGATCGGTCATAGCAACAGCTTTCACCCTTTAATTTATTTCGATCTAAGGGGCATAGCAACGGCTTTCACCCTTAGTCGTTTTGATCGGTCATATCAACAGCTTTCACCTGAGGGTCTTAGCAATAGCTTTCACCCTTTAATTTATTTCGATCTAAGGGGCATAGCAACGGCCTTCACCCTTAGTCGTTTTTTGTGGGTCGTCATCCATTTTGCTGATCCAAGGGGCATAGCAACAACTTTGACCCTTATTCGATATTTGATAGATATACAAAGAGATAGGCCATAATAACTTTGAATATGATAAATCGATAATATCTATGCGAATAACTTCATTGAATAGATAATCTTCGAGAACATGAGGAATAAAGAACGCAATAGAACAATAAAATAATAGATAGCATAGAAACTGCTAAATAATCTTCATCTTCCATAATATCTTCTCAAATTTATGGCATTCCAAGATCGAGGTATGACTTCCCCATTTGGATGAGCAATCTTGTAAGAGCCCTTCTTTCCTACTTCGATCACTACATAAGGTCCATCCCAATTGGGCTGAAGTTTTCCAACATGCTTTGAGACTTCTACTTTTTTCAGTACTAGATCTCCGACCTTAAAGGTTCGGATTCTGACTTTTTGATTGTATGCTTTTTCCATGTTGGATTTCATGGCCTGAATTTTCAGCTTAGCCCGATCCCTTTTGCTGTCTGCATGATCGACTTCCATTTCCCTCAACGATTTATTCTCTTCGGAATCATAAAATTCAACTCTAGGAGATGATACCAGATTCTCGACTGGAATAACTGCTTCAGATCCGTACACCAAGCTGAAAGGAGTTTCCCCGGTAGCTGCTTTTACAGTGGTTCTATAAGCCCATAAAACTCCCGGAAGTTCGTCAAGCCACTTTCCTTTCGCGTCAGATAATCGTTTTTCCAGAGATAGGACGATCTCTATATTTATGACCTCTGTTTGTCCATTGGCCTGGGGGTGCCCTACTGATGCGAAATTTTGCTGTATCCCGATCTTCTCACACCAATCTGTGATCTTTTTGCCAGCAAACTGCGTTCCGTTGTTCGAGATTAAAATTCTAGGAATTTCGAACCTGCAGACAATATTCTTCCATAGGAAATTGATTACTTGAAATTGAGTGATCTTAGTTAGAGCCACACATTCGACCCATTTACTAAAATACTCTACCGCGACCAACACGTAGTTCTTCCTAGATCTGGCGGTCGGGAAAGGACCAACAATGTCGATACCCCACTTATCAAAAGGCCAACAGATTGGAATATAGTGCATTTGTTCGGCTGGCAGGTGGATCAAATTCGAATGAATAATGATGGCATTTTTTCACGTAGTCTACTGAGTCAGAGAAGAGAGTTGGCCAATAATATCCCGTCCTTTAGCATTTTAGGGCTAATGCTCGAGCTCCGCTGATGGGGGCTATTTCGCAACCCTTACTATGTTCAGATCGACCAAGAAATATAAAGATCGGTTCAACCAGGCGAGCCTGTTCAGGAGAATCTATCGACCCGGTAGAATACAACTCTCGTCAACGAGCAGACTATAATCTCAAGAAGGACGATTTGGCCGAGTCCTATTAGAATTATGTTTCCTTGTAAAACTAGGTTAATTGTGATATAAATACCTAGTTAATCATTGTACTACAGACTCAGTTTATGTCTGCATACCAAAATAATCTAAGATTATTGAATAGAAAAGCTTTTGCTATACTATTATATTCATTGATTGTTTTTATTACTGATTGTTCCATCTAATTGTTCTTCCTTGAGATCAATCCATCCGGAATAAAGTAACAGAGCCCTTTAATTCATATTGATTGAGAACCCCTAATCACATATATTTACTGATTTAATCTTACCCGACGAAATTCGGTTAAATCAGTTGGCGCCCACCGTGGGGCCAGGTTAATTATTCGATCGACATATGGCTCGCCCAAGGAAGAGAGCGCGTAATGGGGCAAGAAGTAACACAACTAACCCTCATAACACATCTGAAGATCCACAGGGCAATACTGATAATAACGCCCCTGAGAACAACGACAATTTGCAGGGACCTCTTCAGCACCAGCAGAAACCCCAAGGGATTCCTACCGGTACAATACCGGAAGAACCTGTAGCTCCAGCGATCCCTGTTCCCCTCTCAGACGCTCAGGAGAAATTGCGAGAGATTGCTATGCTCTTTAAATCTCTCAGTCCAGAGGAACTACTCGTACTCAAACAGGTTCCTCGAAACCCTAGGGCTACTAGGGCAAATCCAATTCATAGGACGCCGAGGCAGAATGATCAAATCTCTCAACAAGCTGATAGCCCGGTAAGCGAGCAGCGCTCATTACACAGTCCGCAAAGGGGGAACTCAAAACCCTCCGATAACAATCTCCGGAAAAAACCGGGTCAAAGAAGACCGCAGTCGGGATGCAGCGGGTCCAAGGAACATACGATAATCCCCATCGAGGATGACGTGGGCAATGCAATCCCTGATCACGAACTATGCGGTTCTCGAAAAGAGAAATTGAAAAGATGGTAAACACTCCTCGGAATTCTACGATCGTCTTGGTTAAGATCCAATCAAGATACGACGAGTTGAGTATAAATTGATCCGCTCAATAAACGCTCCTCGATCTAACAATACGACGATTTGAGTATAAATTGATCCGCTCAATAAACGCTCCTCGATCTAACAATACAAAGAGTTGAGTATGAATTGATCCGCTCAATAAACGCTCCTCAATCTACCTTTAACGGTTAGACAGACTATGGTATGAAAACCTAAAAAGTCCAAACAAAAGAGTCAAGTATAAATTGATCTGCTCAATAAACACTCCTCGATCCATGTCTAACGATTAGAAGGCTTTAGTATAAAAACCTGATTCTACAACAAAAGAGTCGAGTACAAATTGATCCGCTCAATAAACGCTCCTCGATCTATTTTTAACGATTAGAAGACTTTGGTATAAAAACCTGAGTATACAACAAAATAGTCGAATATAAATTAATCCGCTCAATAAACACTCCTCGATCCATGTCTAACGATTAGAAGGCTTTGGTATAAAAACCTGAGTCTAAAACAAAAGAGTCGAGTATAAATTGATCCGCTCAATAAACACTCCTCGATCCATGTCTAACGATTAGAAGGCTTTGGTATAAAAACCTGAGTCTACAACAAAAGAGTCGAGTATAAATTGATCCGCTCAATAAACACTCCTCGATCCATGTCTAACGATAAGAAGGCTTTGGTATAAAAACCTGAGTCTACAACAAAAGAGTCGAGTATAAATTGATCCGCTCAATAAACACTCCTCGATCCATGTTTAACGATTAGAAGGCTTTGGTATAAAAACCTGAGTCTACAACAAAAGAGTCGATTATAAATTGATCCGCTCAATAAACACTCCTCGATCCATGTCTAACGATTAGAAGGCTTTGGTATAAAAACCTGAGTCTACAACAAAAGAGTCGAGTATAAATTGATCCGCTCAATAAACAATCCTCGATCCATGTCTAACGATTAGAAGGCTTTGGTATAAAAACCTGAGTGTAAAACAAAAGAGTCGAGTATAAATTGATCCGCTCAATAAACGCTCCTCGATCTATTTTTAGCGATTAAAAAGGCTTCTGGTATAAAAACCTAAGTACAAAAATTGAGTAAAATCGATCCGCTCGATATACACTCAATCTACCTTTAACGGTTAGACAGACTATGGTATGAAAACCTAAAAAGTCCAAACAAAAGAGTCTAGTATAAATTGATCCGCTCAATAAACACTCCTCGATCCATGTCTAACGATTAGAAGGCTTTGGTATAAAAACTTTAGTCTACAACAAAAGAGTCGAGTATAAATTGATCCGCTCAATAAGCACTCCTCGATCCATTCCAACGATCAGAAGGCTTTAGTATAAAAACCTGAGTCTACAACAAAAGAGTTGAGCACAAATTGATACGCTCAATAAACGCTCCTCGATCTATTTTTAACGATTAGAAGGCTTTGGTATAAAAACCTGAGTCTACAACAAAAGAGTCGAGTATAAATTGACCCGCTCAATAAAGACTCCTCGATTCATGTCTAATGATTAGAAGGCTTTGGTATAAAAACCTGAGTCTACAACAAAAGAGTCGAGTATAAATTGATCCGCTCTATAAACACTCCTCGATCAATGTCCAACGATTAGAAGGCTTGGGTATAAAAACCTGAGTCTACAACAAAAGAGTCGAGTATAAATTGATACGCTCAATAAACACTCCTCGATCCATGTCTAACGATTAGAAGGCTTTGGTATAAAAACGTGAGTCTAAAACAAAAGAGTCGAGTATAAATTGATCCGCTCAATAAACGCTCCTCAATTTATTTTTAGCGATTAAAAAGGCATCTGGTATAAAAACCTAAGTCTAAATAAAAGAGTTGAGTATAAATTGATCCGCTCAATAAACGCTCCTCGATCTATTTTTAGCGATTAAAAAGGCTTCTGGTATAAAAACCTAAGTCGAAATAAAAAGAGTTGAGTATAAATTGATCCTCTCAATAAACGCTACTCGATCTATTTTTAGCGATTAAAAAGGCTTCTGGTATAAAAACCTAAGTCTAAATAAAAGAGTTGAGTATAAATTGATCCGCTCAATAAACGCTCCTCGATCTATTTTTAACGATTAGAAGGCTTTGGTATAAAAACCTGAGTCTACAACAATAGAGTCGAGTATAAATTGATCCGCTAAATAAACACTCCTCGATCCATGTCTAACGATTAGAAGGCTTTGGTATTAAAACTTGAGTCTACAACAAAAGAGTCGAGTATAAATTGATCCGCTCAATAAACACTCCTCGATCCATGTCTAACGATTAGAAGGCTTTGGTATAAAAACGTGAGTCTAAAACAAAAGAGTCGAGTATAAATTGATCCGCTCAATAAACGCTCCTCGATTTATTTTTAGCGATTAAAAAGGCTTCTGGTATAAAAACATAAGTCGAAATAAAAAGAGTTTAGTATAAATTGATCCGCTCAATAAACGCTTCTCGATCTATTTTTAGCGATTAAAAAGGCTTCTGGTATAAAAACCTAAGTCTAAATAAAAGAGTTGAGTATAAATTGATCCGCTGAATAAACGCTCCTCGATCTATTTTTAACGATTAGAAAGCTTTGGTATAAAAACCTGAGTCTACAACAAAAGAGTCGAGTATCAATTGATCCGCTCAATAAAGACTCCTCGATTCATGTCTAACGATTAGAAGGCTTTGGTATAAAAACCTGAGTCTACAACAAAAGAGTCGAGTATAAACTGATCCGCTCAATAAACACTCCTCGATCCATGTCTAACGATTAGAAGGCTTTGGTATAAAAACGTGAGTCTAAAACAAAAGAGTCGAGTATAAATTGATCCGCTCAATAAACACTCCTCGATCCATGTCTAACGATTAGAAGGCTTTGGTATAAAAACCTTAGTCTACAACAAAAGAGTCTAGTATAAATTGATCCGCTCAATAAGCACTCCTCGATCCATTCCAACGATCAGAAGGCTTTAGTATAAAAACCTGAGTCTACAACAAAAGAGTTGAGTACAAATTGATACGCTCAATAAACGCTCCTCGATCTATTTTTAACGATTAGAAGGCTTTGGTATAAAAACCTGAGTCTACAACAAAAGAGTCGAGTATAAATTGATCCGCTCAATAAACACTCCTCGATCCATGTTTAACGATTAGAAGGCTTTGGTATAAAAATCTGAGTCTACAACAAAAGAGTCGAGTATAAATTGATCCGCTCAATAAACACTCCTCGATTCATGTCTAACGATTAGAAGGCTTTGGTATAAAAACCTGAGTCTACAACAAAAGAGTCGAGTATAAATTGATCCGCTCAATAAACAATCCTCGATCCATGTCTAACGATTAGAAGGCTTTGGTATAAAAATGTGAGTCTAAAACAAAAGAGTCGAGTATAAATTGATCCGCTCAATAAACGCTCCTCGATTTATTTTTACTGATTAAGAAGGCTTCTGGTATAAAAACCTAAGTCTAAATAAAAGAGTTGAGTATAAATTGATCCGCTCAATAAACGCTCCTCGATCTATTTTTAGCGATTAAAAAGGCTTCTGGTATAATAACCTAAGTCGAAATAAAAAGAGTTGAGTATAAATTGATCCGCTCAATAAACACTCCTCGATCCATGTCTAACGATTAGAAGGCTTTGGTATAAAAACGTGAGTCTAAAACAAAAGAGTCGAGTATAAATTGATCCGCTCAATAAACGCTCCTCGATTTATTTTTACCGATTAAAAAGGCTTCTGGTATAAAAACCTAAGTCTAAATAAAAGAGTTGAGTATAAATTGATCCGCTCAATAAACGCTCCTCGATCTATTTTTTGCGATTAAAAAGGCTTCTGGTATAAAAACCTAAGTCTAAATAAAAGAGTTGAGTAGGTATAAAAACCTGAGTCTACAACAAAAGAGTCGAGTATAAATTGATCCGCTCAATAAACACTTCTCGATTCATGTCTAACGATTAGAAGGCTTTGGTATAAAAACCTGAGTCTACAACAAAAGAGTCGAGTATAAATTGATCCGCTCAATAAACACTCCTCGATCCATGTCTAACGATTAGAAGGCTTGGGTATAAAAACGTGAGTCTACAACAAAAAAGTCGAGTATAAATTGATACGCTCAATAAACACTCCTCGATCCATGTCTAACGATTTGAAGGCTTTGGTATAAAAACGTGAGTCTAAAACAAAAGAGTCGAGTATAAATTGATCCGCTCAATAAACGCTCCACGATTTATTTTTAGCGATTAAAAAGGCTTCTGGTATAAAAACCTAAGTCTAAATAAAAGAGTTGAGTATAAATTGATCCGCTCAATAAACGCTCCTCGATCTATTTTTAGCTATTAAAAAGGCTTCTGGTATAAAAACCTAAGTCGAAATAAAAAGAGTTGAGTATAAATTGATCCGCTCAGTAAACTCTCCTCGATCTATTTTTAGCGATTAAAAAGGTTTCTGGTATAACAACCGTATTCTAAGCATGCAAGACATACATCAAAGGATAATAGTAAACATATATCACCTAGCATTGCACATATGATTGGTCGACTGCCCATCCTATGCGATCCATCACTAGCCATGTGATGGATCAATTGGTCAGTTGAGGGTGGAAATTAAATTTCCTAACTATTACAATTTTCAAACCCATACATCATGGGCCTTCTTGTAATATCCACCTTGATTGGGCCTCCATGTAATGAATTGGGCCTCCATGTCCTCCAAGGTTATGGGCCTCCATGTGGATCTCCAAGTCTTCATGAGGTCTTTTCGGCTCCAAGCCTAATCTAAGCCTAGCTTATAAAAATAAAGGCCCTTTTCTATTACATTTGTTTGTGCAAGCAAGGGCACCAATCAGGCCCATTTAATTACAACCCATAAAATAAATAAACCAAAACTACACAGGGCTTAAGGGCAAAATCGACCAATCCACATATTCACTCAAGAACATGCATAAATTCACATAAGGGCATAAATGTAAATTTACCGGCTCGTTTAATTTTAATTCACAAAAATTACCCAAGTTAATTTAATTTTGAATTAACAATTAATCTCTACGATTAATTAACTCTTACTTGAGTTCTAAGTAACCTACAACTCTTATCTTGATAAAGTTGGTTAATTAAGATAGTTACAAATCTTCCAAGATTACTATCTTATTCAAAACTCTAAGTTTTCCAATTTTACAAATCTCCAAGATTCTCAAGATATTACAATTTTGAATAGATTAGTTAACTAAGGTAGTGTCCAAATCCACCAAGATTTCTACCTTATCCAAAACTCCAAGTTTCCTATTTTAATAAGATCTCTAAGATCTTTAATCTTCGTAACTTACTAGAAGACATTAATTTTAATTAAATGTCTTATCACAATTGAAACTCTAAGTTTCCTTGATTAATAAGATCTCTAAGATCTTTAATCTTGGTAATTAACTAGAAGACATTAATTTTAATTAAATGTCTTATCACAAACGAAACTCTAAGTTTCCTTGTTAATTAGATCTCTAAGATCAATCCAAGATTCACCAAGATTTCATAACAACCAAATCTCCAAGATTTAATGCAAGATTATCCAAAATTCTGCCACGAAGATTTTGAACCACCATGTCATTGCCGTAAATCGTTGGCTTCAAGATGACTAAATCCAACATTTTTGCAACCAGCAAAACTCAATTGCAATTTAATACATTTGGTGGCTTCAAATCTCACGTAGCACAAGTCAAGCATATATGCCAAATTAAAACAACATGGTCACGTTAATTGTGACTACAAAAGAAAATATAGAAATTTGTGCCGAGCACTAATTCTCACCAAGAGAATAAAGTGTCGATCTAATTACTTTCTTTTCCTTTTGTTTTGTTTTAATTTGTGTTTGATTACTTGTTGATTTAATTAGAATCAAATCCAGAAGCCTTCTAATCGTTAGACATGGATCGAGGAGTGTTTATTGAGCGGATCAATTTATACTCGACTCTTTTGTTGTAGACTCAGGTTTTTATACCAAAACCTTCTAATCGTTAGACATGGATCGAGGAGTGTTTATTGGGCGGATCAATTTATACTCGACTCTTTTGTTGTAGACTCAGGTTTTTATACCAAAGCTTTCTATTTATTAGACATGAATCGAGGAGTGTTTATTGAGCGGATCAATTTATACTCGACTCTTTTGTTGTAGACTCAGGTTTTTATACCAAAGCCTTCTAATCATTAAAAATAGATCGAGGAGCGTTTATTGAGCGGATCAATTTGTACTCGACTCTTTTGTTGTAGACTCAGGTTTTTATACTAAAGCCTTCTGATCGTTGGACATGGATCGAGGAGTGTTTATTGAGCGGATCAATTTATACTCGACTCTTTTGTTGTAGACTCAGATTTTTATACCAAAGCCTTCTAATCGTTAGACATGGATCGAGGAGTGTTTATTGAGCGGATCAATTTATAATCGACTCTTTTGTTGTAGACTCAGGTTTTTATACCAAAGCCTTCTAATCGTTAGACATGGATCGAGGAGTGTTTATTGAGAGGATCAATTTATACTCGACTCTTTTGTTGTAGACTCAGGTTTTTATACCAAAGCCTTCTAATCGTTAAATCGAGGAGCGTTTATTGAGCGGATCAATTTATACTCAACTCTTTTATTTAGACTTAGGTTTTTATACCAGAAGCCTTTTTAATCGCTAAAAATAGATCAAGGAGCGTTTATTGAGCGGATCAATCTATACTCAACTCTTTTATTTAGACTTAGGTTTTTATACCAGAAGCCTTTTTAATCGCTAAAAATAGATCGAGGACAGTTTATTGAGCGGATCAATTTTTACTCGACTCTTTTGTTTTAGACTCAGGTTTTTATACCAAAGCCTTCTAATCGTTGGACATGTATCGAGGTGTCTTAGACATGATATAAACACTCCTTTAATTAATTGGTTATAACTTGATATATAAACGAGAGACTAACATGTACATGACCACTAACACCTCCGTAAATCAATGTTTTGGGGAAATTATTTCCAAATTTCATCAATCGAAGATCCAAACGGGAGACTACCTTGTACAGGACCACTAACCCCTCCTTAAATCAAAGTTTAGGTGAAATTATTTTGAAATTTCGTCAATCGAAGATCCAACGGGAGATTAACTAGTACATGACCACTAACCTCTCCGTAAATCAATGTTTAGGTTAAATTATTTCAAAATTTCATCAATCAAAGATCCAAACGGGAGACTAACTTGTACAGGACAACTTAGGGGAAATTAACATTAATTGATAAAAGTTTAGGGGAAATTAACATTAATTGATCAAAGTTTAGGGGAAATTAAATTTCCGACGGGTAACACCCGTCGGGAAGTAGATAATTATTTTTTCATTATTTTTTATATATTTTCCGACAGATTATGGGTAACACCCGTCGGAAATAAATTTTCTATTATTTATTTAATTTTAACAAATTTTCCAGCGGGTTTCAGAAGTCGGCGGGAGAGAGATGGAGAATGAGGAGAGATTTGTTTTTAGTGAAATTAGGGCTTTTGACTTATGTCAATTAACTATATAAGTATAGTTTAAGATCAAATTAAATTATTATTATAGATTTGCAAATGGCATGTATATATGTTAAGTGAACTTTTCTACCCAATAACGAAATATTAAGTGAACAAATTAATTACGAACCAGTCACTCTCTCCCTAGGCCGAATATAATTGTGTATCTGTGGAGCTAGAGTTTTAGAAATTGCAATTTAGTCTTAAACATGATATAAACGCTCCTTTAATTAATTGGTTATAACTTGATATATAAACGGGAGACTAACTTGTAAATGACCACTAACCCCTCCGTAAATCAATGTTTAGGGGAAATTATTTCCAAATTTCGTCAATCGAAGATCCAAACGAGAGACTAACTTGTACAGGACCACTAACCATTCCGGAAATCAAAGTTTAGCGGAAATTTTTTCAAAATTTTGTCAATCGAAGATCCTACGTGAGATTAACTAGTACATGACCACTAACCTCTCCGTAAATCAAAGTTTAGGGTAAATTATTTCGAAATTTCGTTAATCAAAGATCCAACGAGAGACTAACATGTACAGGACAGCTAACCCCTCTGTAAATCAAAGTTTAGGGAAAATTACTTTGAAATTTCGTCAATCAAAGATTCAAACGGGAGACTAACTTGTACATGACCACTAACCCCTCCGTAAGTCATATGGAGTTGTGTGAAAAATCAACTATAAGAAAGCTACTTATAGTTTTTCTCTCTAACCTAGTCCTAAAAGGACTAGGGTTCTTCTCTCCTACATGGGCCATGGCCCTCTTTAATTAGAAGACCAAGTCTTCTAATTAATTCATGGCCCAGTTAATTAATTTGACCAGGCCTAATTTAATCTCCCAATTAAATAGCCCAATTAATTAACTTAATCTCCCATTTAATTAAATCAGACTCTAAGCCCATTTAATTAAAATCTGTTCTAATTAATTAAATCCAACTTAATTAATTAATCCACAAATTAAATTCCAATTTAATTTATGATCCTGATCCAATTCCAATTGGATCCCATTTTGTTCCAATTGGGTCGACCCAGTCGACCCACCCAATATAATCGACCCAGTCGATTTATCACGCAGTCGACCCAGTCGACTCGGTCGTTCTTATTTCCTCGCTTTCTTTAAAATATATATCTTACATCAACTTTTATAATTTATTTATAACCTAAGTACGTAATTTTTATTTGGTTAGAAAAGCAAAATATAAACAATATCCAAGAACATTATGACATGCATAACGACAATCAAGACATGAATAGACTCAAATATAAATATTGGTAAAGTTAGTGGAAAACCAAGTGAAACAAGTAGAAAAATATTATATTCAAATTTTCATGGAGTTCTTTTCATGAAAAACGGATGAAATTGGTGAAATCGATAAAAGTCGGTTAAATCAAATGAAAATGATAAATAAATAAAATGTTGAACACTGGTAAAGTTGGTGAAAAACGAATAAAATCGGTAAAAAAAGGTCTACGTAATCGATAAATCATATGCATTCGAATAACTTTGGATGAAATTAGTGAGAAACGGAAGAAATCGTTTAAAATGGGTGAAATCAGTGGATCATAAAACATGTGAAAAAGATAAAAATTTGGGTGAATATTGGTAAAGTTGGTGAAATCGAAAAATACACATGGAATCAAAAAACTTTAGATGAATTTCGTGAAAGTCGGATAGGAACGGTGGAATTACTGAAAAACAGATGAAATCATTATAATTGGATGAAATCAGTGAATTGAGAAACAAAGGTAAAGTAGGTGAAAACATGTGAAATCAATGAAATGTGAGGTGAAATTGGTGAATAGATATGTAAATCAGTGGGAAAACGTGAGAAATAGGTGAAAACGAGTGAGATCTGTAAAAATAAAAAAATAGTTTAACTGGCAAAACATGGTTAGAGTTAAATCGATAGAATGCACAATTTACGCCGGAAAAACATAAAAAAATTGACGAAAATGAAAAAAATAATGAAAGTAGGTTAAATCTATAAAAGAACGAATAAAACGGTGAAAAAATATATTTAATTGATAAAAAATGAATGAAATCGGTTGGAAAAAAGGATTAAGCGGATTAGATATGAAAATAAATGCATTTCAATTAAATGACATGGTGTTATTTCAAAATAAAACAAATAAATAGTGCTATTAAATTGGTGTTTTTGAAATGAGTAAGATAACTAATGAACTAAATAATTTTGTTATGATCTTATTTTGGAGGAAAAAAATTACAAGATCTTATGAACAAATTGATCATCAAAATTTAATTACAATACTATATAATAATTAAATTAAATATTAGTCATTAATTTGTATTTATGACAAGATAAAATTACTTTTACTAAAATTTATAAAATTGACTTACTAAATTAATTACACACATACAACGTACGTGCACTTTTCTAATACACATAAATGTACGACTTCAGAAAATAGAATTTCTTGAATTTTTTGTGAAGACTAATATACACATACTTAAATTTTATTATAAAAAAATAGAAAAATACTTGAAAAAGCATACTTCTATATAAACACTACCACTTGAAGAAATATATCTTAGAGATTCTTTCTCTATCGGAATTCCAAAAGTCCATACCCAACCACATAGTAGCTAATTCCATGTAAATGCAAAGGCTAATCAACACTACCCAACACACCGTGACATTAGTATAAGGAATATTAGTAAAGTGAATTATTGAAGATGATAGAAAATAATCAAAGAAACAAATTAGTGAAATTGATGATACTCGAATTTTCGTGGAGTTCTTTTGATGGAATACGGGATCGGTTAATGAAAATTAGTGAAATTGACAAAAGTCGGTTAAAACATGTGAAAATGATAAAAATTTGGGTGAAATTGATGAACACTTGTAAAGTTGGTAAAAAATGAGTGAAGTCAGTAAAAAGGTGCCCATGAAATCAAATTGAGTAAAATCGATCCGCTCGATATACACTCATCGATCTCCTCAACAAAGACAAAACGGGTTAAAACCAATTATTGGTAAAAAACTTAAGTACTAAAATTGAGTAAAATCGATCCGCTCGATATACACTCATCGATCTCCACAGCAAAGACAAAACGGGTTAAAACCAATTATTGGTAAAAAACCAAAGTACTAAAATTGAGTATAATCGATCCGCTCGATATACACTCATCGATCTCCACAGCAAAGACAAAATTGGTTAAAACCAATTATTGGTAAAATACCTATGTACAAAAATTGAGTAAAATCGATTCGCTCGATATACACTCATCGATCTCCACAGCAAATACAATACGGGTTAAAATCAATTATTGGTAAAAAACCTAAGTACAAAAATTGAGTAAAATCGATCTGCTCGATATACACTCATCGATCTCCACAGCAAAGACAAAACGGGTTAAAACCAATTATTGGTAAAAAACCTAAGTACAAAAATTGAGTAAAATCGATCCGCTCGAAATACACTCATCGATCTTTGACTAAACATATTAAGCCCTTAGGAGTCATTTTATTTGTTTTTCGGTCACTTATTTTAGCTTATTTTGAGAAGTCATTTTTTAGAGGCTCGATTTTCGGGACCCAAAAATTTTAATTTTTTCGAGATTTAAAGCTTTGGGAAGTCATGTAATAACATATTAAGCACTTAAAAGTCATTTGATTTGTTTTTCGGTCAATTATTTTAGCTTATTTTGAGGTGTCGTTTTTCTGGTGCTAGATTTTCGAGACCCTAAAAATTTGTTTTTTTTTTAAGATTTAAAGCTTTGGAAAGTCAAATAATAACAATAATAAGCACTTAAGAGTCATTTTATTTGTTTTTCGGTCACTTGTTTCAGCTTATTTTGAGACGTCGTTTTTCAGGGGCTTGATTTTCAAAACCCTAAAAATTTCAATTTTTTCAAGGTTGAAAGCTTTGGGATGTCAAGTAATAACATATTAAGCACTTAAATATCATTTGATGTGTTTTTCGGTGAATTATTTTAGCTTATTTTGATACGTCATTTTTCAGGGGCTCGATTTTTGAAACCCGAAAAATTTCAATTTTTCGAGATTTAAAGCTTTGGGAATTCAAAGAATAACATATTAAGCACTTAAGAGTCATTTTATTTATTTTTCAGTCACTTATTTTAGCTTATATTGAGACGTCGTTTTTCGGGGGATCGATTTTCGAGATCCTAAAATTCTCATTTTTTCGAGATTTAAAGCACCGGGAACTCAAATAATAACATATTAAGCCCTTAGGAGTCATTTTATTTATTTCTCGGTCACTTATTTTAGCTTATTTTGAGACATCCTTTTTCAGGAACACGATTTTCGAGACCCTAAAAATTTCAGTTTTTCGAGATTTAAAGCTTCGGGAACTCAAATAATAACATATTTAGCCCTTACGAGTCATTTGATTTGCTTTTCGGTCACTTATTTTAGCTTATTTTGAGACGTCGTTTTTTGGTGGCTTGATTTTCGAGATCTTAAAATTTTCATTTTTTCGAGATTAAAAGCTTCGGGAACTCAAATAATAACATATTTAGCCCTTAGGAGTCATTTGATTTGCTTTTTGGTCACTTATTTTAGCTTATTTTGAGATGTCGTTTTTCGGGGGCTTGATTTTCGAGATCTTAAAATTTATATTTTTTCGAGATTTAAAGCTCCGGAAACTCAAATAATAACAAATTTAGCCCTTACGAGTCATTTGATTTGCTTTTCGGTCACCTATTATAGCTTATTTTGAGACGTCGTTTTTCGGGGGTTGATTTTCGAGACCCTAAAAATTTTCATTTTTTCGAGATTTAAAGCTCCGGGAACTCAAATAATAACATATTAAGCACTTAAAAGTCATTTGATTTGTTTTTCGGTCAATTATTTTCGCTTATTTTGTGGCGTCGTTTTTCAGGTGCTCGATTTTCGAGACCCTAAAAAATTGTTTTTTTTTCAAGATTTAAAGCTGTGGGAAGTCAAATAATAACAATAATAAGCACTTAAGAGTCATTTTATTTGTTTTTCGGTCACTTGTTTCAGCTTATTTTGAGACGTCGTTTTTCAGGGGCTTGATTTTCGAAACCCTAAAAATATAAATTTTTTCAAGATTGAAAGCTTTGAGATATCAAGTAATAACATATTAAGCAATTAAATGTCATTTGATGTGTTTTTCGTTGAATTATTTTAGCTTATTTTGATACGTCATTTTTTAGGGGCTCGATTTTCGAAACCCTAAAAATTTCAATTTTTCGAGATTTAAAACTTTGGGAATTCAAAGAATAACATATTAAGCACTTAAGAGTAATTTTATTTGTTTTTCGGTCACTTATTTTAGCTTATATTGAGACGTCGTTTTTCGGGGGATCGATTTTCGAGATCCTAAAATTTTCATTTCTTCGAGATTTAAAGTTCCGGGAACTCAAATAATAACATATTAAGCCCTTGGGAGTCATTTTATTTATTTTTCGGTCACTTATTTTCGCTTATTTTGAGACGTCCTTTTTCAGGAACTCAATTTTCGAGACCCTAAAAATTTGCATTTTTTAAAGACTTAAAGCTTTGGGAATTCAAATAATAACATATTAAGCACTTAAGAGTCATTTTATTTGTTTTTCGGTCACTTATATTAGCTTATTTTGAGACGACGTTTTTCGATGGCTCGAATTTGGAGACCCTAACAATTTCATTTTTTCGAGATTTAAAGCTTCGGGAACTCAAATAATAACATATTAAGCCCTTAGGAGTCATTTTATTTGTTTTTCGGTCACTTAATAACATATTAAGCCCTTAGGAGTCATTTTATTTGTTTTTCAGTCACTTAATTTCGCTTATTTTGAGAAGTCGTTTTTTAGTGGCTCGATTTTCGAGACCCCAAAAATTTTAATTTTTTAGAGATTTAAAGATTTGGGAAGTCATGTAATAACATAATAAGCACTTAAGAGTCATTTGATTTGTTTTTCGGTCAATTATTTTAGCTTATTTTGTGGCGTCGTTTTTCAGGTGCTCGATTTTCGAGACCCTAAAAATTTGTTTTTTTTTCAAGATTTAAAGCTTTGGGAAGTCAAATAATAACAATAATAAGCACTTAAGAGTCATTTTATTTGTTTTTCGGTCACTTGTTTCAGTTTATTTTGAGACGTCGTTTTTCAGGGGCTTGATTTTCGAAACCCTAAAAATTTCAATTTTTTCAAGATTGAAAGCTTTGAGATATCAAGTAATAACATATTAAGCACTTAAATGTCATTTGATGTGTTTTTTGGTGAATTATTTTTGCTTATTTTGATACGTCATTTTTCAGGGGCTCGACTTTCGAAACCCTAAAAATTTCAATTTTTCGAGATTTAAAACTTTGGGAACTCAAATAATAACATATTTAGCCCTTACGAGTCATTTTATTTGTTTTTCTGTCACTTATTTTCACTTGTTTTGAGACGTCCTTTTTCAGGAGCTCGATTTTCGAGACCCTAAAAATTTGCTTTTTTTAAAGACTTAAAGCTTTGGGAATTCAAATAATACCATATTAAGCACTTCAGAGTCATTTTATTTGTTTTTCGGTCACTTATTTTAGCTTATTTTGAGACGACGTTTTTCGATGGCTCGAATTTCGAGACCCTAACAATTTCATTTTTTCGAGATTTAAAGCTTCGGGAACTCAAATAATAACATATTTAGCCCTTAGGAGTCATTTGATTTGCTTTCCGGTCACTTATTTTAGCTTATTTTGAGACGTCGTTTTTTGGTGGCTTGATTTTCGAGATCTTAAAATTTTCATTTTTTCGAGATTTAAAGCTTCGGGAACTCAAATAATAACATATTTAGCCCTTAGGAGTCATTTGATTTGCTTTTTGGTCACTTATTTTAGCTTATTTTGAGATGTCGTTTTTCGGGGGCTTGATTTTCGAGATCTTAAAATTTATATTTTTTCGAGATTTAAAGCTCCGGAAACTCAAATAATAACAAATTTAGCCCTTAAGAGTCATTTGATTTGCTTTTCGGTCACCTATTTTAGCTTATTTTGAGACGTCATTTTTCGGGGGTTGATTTTCGAGACCCTAAAAATTTTCATTTTTTCGAGATTTAAAGCTCCGGGAACTCAAATAATAACATATTAAGCACTTAAAAGTCATTTGATTTGTTTTTCGGTCAATTATTTTAGCTTATTTTGAGGTGTCGTTTTTCTGGTGCTAGATTTTCGAGACCCTAAAAATTTGTTTTTTTTTTTAAGATTTAAAGCTTTGGGAAGTCAAATAATAACAATAATAAGCACTTAAGAGTCATTTTATTTGTTTTTCGGTCACTTGTTTCAGCTTATTTTGAGACGTCGTTTTTCAGGGGCTTGATTTTCGAAACCCTAAAAATATAAATTTTTTCAAGATTGAAAGCTTTGAGATATCAAGTAATAGCATATTAAGCACTTAAATGTCATTTGATGTGTTTTTCGTTGAATTATTTTAGCTTATTTTGATACGTCATTTTTCAGGGGCTCGATTTTCGAAACCCTAAAAATTTCAATTTTTCGAGATTTAAAACTTTGGGAATTCAAAGAATAACATATTAAGCACTTAAGAGTAATTTTATTTGTTTTTCGGTCACTTATTTTAGCTTATATTTAGACGTCGTTTTTCGGGGGATCGATTTTCGCGATCCTAAAATTTTCATTTCTTCGAGATTTAAAGCTCCGGGAACTCAAATAATAACATATTAAGCCCTTAGGAGTCATTTTATTTATTTTTCGGTCACTTATTTTAGCTTATTTTGAGACGTCCTTTTTCAGGAACACGATTTTCGAGACCCTAAAAATTTCATTTTTTAGAGATTTAAAGCTTCGGGAACTCAAATAATAACATATTTAGCCCTTAGGAGTCATTTGATTTGCTTTTCGGTCACTTATTTTGAGACGTCGTTTTTCGGTGGCTTGATTTTCGAGATCTTAAAATTTTCATTTTTTCGAGATTTAAAGCTTCGGGAACTCAAATAATAACATATTTAGCCCTTAGGAGTCATTTGATTTGCTTTTTGGTCACTTATTTTAGCTGATTTTGAGATGTCGTTTTTCGGGGACTTGATTTTCGAGATCTTAAAATTTATATTTTTTCGAGATTTAAAGCTCCGGAAACTCAAATAATAACAAATTTAGCCCTTAAAAGTCATTTGATTTGCTTTTCGGTCACCTATTTTAGATTATTTTGAGACGTCGTTTTTCGGGGGTTGATTTTCGAGACCCTAAAAATTTTCATTTTTTCGAGATTTAAAGCTCCGGGAACTCAAATAATAACATATTAAGCACTTAAAAGTCATTTGATTTGTTTTTCGGTCAATTATTTTAGCTTATTTTGTGGCGTCGTTTTTCAGGTGCTCGATTTTCGAGACCCTAAAAAATGGTTTTTTTTTCAAGATTTAAAGCTGTGGGAAGTCAAATAATAACAATAGTAAGCACTTAAGAGTCATTTTATTTGTTTTTCGGTCACTTGTTTCAGCTTATTTTGAGACGTCGTTTTTCAGGGGCTTGATTTTCGAAACCCTAAAAATATAAATTTTTTCAAGATTGAAAGCTCTAAGATATCAAGTAATAACATATTAAGCACTTAAATGTCATTTGATGTGTTTTTCGTTGAATTATTTTAGCTTATTTTGATACGTCATTTTTCAGGGGCTCGATTTTCGAATCCCTAAAAATTTCAATTTTTCGAGATTTAAAACTTTGGGAATTCAAAGAATAACATATTAAGCACTTAAGAGTAATTTTATTTGTTTTTTGGTCACTTATTTTAGCTTATATTTAGACGTCGTTTTTCGGGGGATCGATTTTCGAGATCCCAAAATTTTCATTTCTTCGAGATTTAAAGCTCCGGGAACTCAAATAATAACATATTAAGCCCTTGGGAGTCATTTTATTTATTTTTCGGTCACTTATTTTCGCTTATTTTGAGACGTCCTTTTTCAGGAACTCAATTTTCGAGACCCTAAAAATTTGCATTTTTTAAAGACTTAAAGCTTTGGGAATTCAAATAATAACATATTAAGCACTTAAGAGTCATTTTACTTGTTTTTCGGTCACTTATATTAGCTTATTTTGAGACGACGTTTTTCGATGGCTCGAATTTGGAGACCCTAACAATTTCATTTTTTCGAGATATAAACCTTCGGGAACTCAAATAATAACATATTAAGCCCTTAGGAGTCATTTTATTTGTTTTCCGGTCACTTAATAACATATTAAGCCCTAAGGAGTCATTTTATTTGTTTTTCGGTCACTTAATTTCGCTTATTTTGAGAAGTCGTTTTTTAGTGGCTCGATTTTCGAGACCCCAAAAATTTTAATTTTTTAGAGATTTAAAGATTTGGGAAGTCATGTAATAACATAATAAGCACTTAAGAGTCATTTGATTTGTTTTTCGGTCAATTATTTTAGCTTATTTTGTGGCGTCGTTTTTCAGGTGCTCGATTTTCGAGACCCTAAAAATTTGTTTTTTTTTCAAGATTTAAAGCTTTGGGAAGTCAAATAATAACAATAATAAGCACTTAAGAGTCATTTTATTTGTTTTTCGGTCACTTGTTTCAGCTTATTTTGAGACGTCGTTTTTCAGGGGCTTGATTTTCGAAACCCTAAAAATATAAATTTTTTCAAGATTGAAAGCTTTGAGATATCAAGTAATAGCATATTAAGCACTTAAATGTCATTTGATGTGTTTTTCGTTGAATTATTTTAGCTTATTTTGATACGTCATTTTTCAGGGGCTCGATTTTCGAAACCCTAAAAATTTCAATTTTTCGAGATTTAAAACTTTGGGAATTCAAAGAATAACATATTAAGCACTTAAGAGTAATTTTATTTGTTTTTCGGTCACTTATTTTAGCTTATATTTAGACGTTGTTTTTCGAGGGATCGATTTTCGAGATCCTAAAATTTTCATTTCTTCGAGATTTAAAGCTCCGGGAACTCAAATAATAACATATTAAGCCCTTGGGAGTCATTTTATTTATTTTTCGGTCACTTATTTTCGCTTATTTTGAGACGTCCTTTTTCAGGAACTCAATTTTCGAGACCCTAAAAATTTGCATTTTTTAAAGACTTAAAGCTTTGGGAATTCAAATAATAACATATTAAGCACTTAAGAGTCATTTTATTTGTTTTTCGGTCACTTATGTTAGCTTATTTTGAGACGACGTTTTTCGATGGCTCGAATTTGGAGACCCTAACAATTTCATTTTTCGAGATTTAAAGCTTCGGGAACTCAAATAATAACATATTAAGCCCTTAGGAGTCATTTTATTTGTTTTTCGGTCACTTAATATTATATTAAGCCCTTAGGAGTCATTTTATTTGTTTTTCGGTCACTTAATTTCGCTTATTTTGAGAAGTCGTTTTTTAGTGGCTCGATTTTCGAGACCCCAAAAATTTTAATTTTTTAGAGATTTAAAGATTTGGGAAGTCATGTAATAACATAATAAGCACTTAAGAGTCATTTGATTTGTTTTTCGGTCAATTATTTTATCTTATTTTGTGGCGTCGTTTTTCAGGTGCTCGATTTTCGAGACCCTAAAAATTTGTTTTTTTTTCAAGATTTAAAGCTTTGGGAAGTCAAATAATAACAATAATAAGCACTTAAGAGTCATTTTATTTGTTTTTCGGTCACTTGTTTCAGCTTATTTTGAGACGTCGTTTTTCAGGGGCTTGATTTTCGAAACCCTAAAAATATAAATTTTTTCAAGATTGAAAGCTTTGAGATATCAAGTAATAACATATTAAGCACTTAAATGTCATTTGATGTGTTTTTCGTTGAATTATTTTAGCTTATTTTGATACGTCATTTTTCAGGGGCTCGATTTTTGAAACCCTAAAAATTTCAATTTTTCGAGATTTAAAACTTTGGGAATTCAAAGAATAACATATTAAGCACTTAAGAGTAATTTTATTTGTTTTTCGGTCACTTATTTTAGCTTATATTTAGACGTCGTTTTTCGGGGGATCGATTTTCGAGATCCTAAAATTTTCATTTCTTCGAGATTTAAAGCTCCGGGAACTCAAATAATAACATATTAAGCCCTTAGGAGTCATTTTATTTATTTTTCGGTCACTTATTTTAGCTTATTTTGAGACGTCCTTTTTCAGGAACACGATTTTCGAGACCCTAAAAATTTCATTTTTTAGAGATTTAAAGCTTCGGGAACTCAAATAATAACATATTTAGCCCTTAGGAGTCATTTGATTTGCTTTTCGGTCACTTATTTTAGCTTATTTTGAGACGTCGTTTTTCGGTGGCTTGATTTTCGAGATCTTAAAATTTTCATTTTTTCGAGATTTAAAGCTTCGGGAACTCAAATAATAACATATTTAGCCCTTAGGAGTCATTTGATTTGCTTTTTGGTCACTTATTTTAGCTGATTTTGAGATGTCGTTTTTCGGGGACTTGATTTTCGAGATCTTAATATTTATATTTTTTCGAGATTTAAAGCTCCGGAAACTCAAATAATAACAAATTTAGCCCTTAAAAGTCATTTGATTTGCTTTTCGGTCACCTATTTTAGATTATTTTGAGACGTCGTTTTTCGGGGGTTGATTTTCGAGACCCTAAAAATTTTCATTTTTTCGAGATATAAAGCTCCGGGAACTCAAATAATAACATATTAAGCACTTAAAAGTCATTTGATTTGTTTTTCGGTCAATTATTTTAGCTTATTTTGTGGCGTCGTTTTTCAGGTGCTCGATTTTCGAGACCCTAAAAAATGTTTTTTTTTTCAAGATTTAAAGTTGTGGGAAGTCAAATAATAACAATAGTAAGCACTTAAGAGTCATTTTATTTGTTTTTCGGTCACTTGTTTCAGCTTATTTTGAGACGTCGTTTTTCAGGGGCTTGATTTTCGAAACCCTAAAAATATAAATTTTTTCAAGATTGAAAGCTCTAAGATATCAAGTAATAACATATTAAGCACTTAAATGTCATTTGATGTGTTTTTCGTTGAATTATTTTAGCTTATTTTGATACGTCATTTTTCAGGGGCTCGATTTTCGAATCCCTAAAAATTTCAATTTTTCGAGATTTAAAACTTTGGGAATTCAAAGAATAACATATTAAGCACTTAAGAGTAATTTTATTTGTTTTTTGGTCACTTATTTTAGCTTATATTTAGACGTCGTTTTTCGGGGGATCGATTTTCGAGATCCCAAAATTTTCATTTCTTCGAGATTTAAAGCTCCGGGAACTCAAATAATAACATATTAAGCCCTTGGGAGTCATTTTATTTATTTTTCGGTCACTTATTTTCGCTTATTTTGAGACGTCCTTTTTCAGGAACTCAATTTTCGAGACCCTAAAAATTTGCATTTTTTAAAGACTTAAAGCTTTGGGAATTCAAATAATAACATATTAAGCACTTAAGAGTCATTTTACTTGTTTTTCGGTCACTTATATTAGCTTATTTTGAGACGACGTTTTTCGATGGCTCGAATTTGGAGACCCTAACAATTTCATTTTTTCGAGATATAAACCTTCGGGAACTCAAATAATAACATATTAAGCCCTTAGGAGTCATTTTATTTGTTTTCCGGTCACTTAATAACATATTAAGCCCTAAGGAGTCATTTTATTTGTTTTTCGGTCACTTAATTTCGCTTATTTTGAGAAGTCGTTTTTTAGTGGCTCGATTTTCGAGACCCCAAAAATTTTAATTTTTTAGAGATTTAAAGATTTGGGAAGTCATGTAATAACATAATAAGCACTTAAGAGTCATTTGATTTGTTTTTCGGTCAATTATTTTAGCTTATTTTGTGGCGTCGTTTTTCAGGTGCTCGATTTTCGAGACCCTAAAAATTTGTTTTTTTTTCAAGATTTAAAGCTTTGGGAAGTCAAATAATAACAATAATAAGCACTTAAGAGTCATTTTATTTGTTTTTCGGTCACTTGTTTCAGCTTATTTTGAGACGTCGTTTTTCAGGGGCTTGATTTTCGAAACCCTAAAAATATAAATTTTTTCAAGATTGAAAGCTTTGAGATATCAAGTAATAGCATATTAAGCACTTAAATGTCATTTGATGTGTTTTTCGTTGAATTATTTTAGCTTATTTTGATACGTCATTTTTCAGGGGCTCGATTTTCGAAACCCTAAAAATTTCAATTTTTCGAGATTTAAAACTTTGGGAATTCAAAGAATAACATATTAAGCACTTAAGAGTAATTTTATTTGTTTTTCGGTCACTTATTTTAGCTTATATTTAGACGTTGTTTTTCGAGGGATCGATTTTCGAGATCCTAAAATTTTCATTTCTTCGAGATTTAAAGCTCCGGGAACTCAAATAATAACATATTAAGCCCTTGGGAGTCATTTTATTTATTTTTCGGTCACTTATTTTCGCTTATTTTGAGACGTCCTTTTTCAGGAACTCAATTTTCGAGACCCTAAAAATTTGCATTTTTTAAAGACTTAAAGCTTTGGGAATTCAAATAATAACATATTAAGCACTTAAGAGTCATTTTATTTGTTTTTCGGTCACTTATGTTAGCTTATTTTGAGACGACGTTTTTCGATGGCTCGAATTTGGAGACCCTAACAATTTCATTTTTCGAGATTTAAAGCTTCGGGAACTCAAATAATAACATATTAAGCCCTTAGGAGTCATTTTATTTGTTTTTCGGTCACTTAATATTATATTAAGCCCTTAGGAGTCATTTTATTTGTTTTTCGGTCACTTAATTTCGCTTATTTTGAGAAGTCGTTTTTTAGTGGCTCGATTTTCGAGACCCCAAAAATTTTAATTTTTTAGAGATTTAAAGATTTGGGAAGTCATGTAATAACATAATAAGCACTTAAGAGTCATTTGATTTGTTTTTCGGTCAATTATTTTATCTTATTTTGTGGCGTCGTTTTTCAGGTGCTCGATTTTCGAGACCCTAAAAATTTGTTTTTTTTTCAAGATTTAAAGCTTTGGGAAGTCAAATAATAACAATAATAAGCACTTAAGAGTCATTTTATTTGTTTTTCGGTCACTTGTTTCAGCTTATTTTGAGACGTCGTTTTTCAGGGGCTTGATTTTCGAAACCCTAAAAATATAAATTTTTTCAAGATTGAAAGCTTTGAGATATCAAGTAATAACATATTAAGCACTTAAATGTCATTTGATGTGTTTTTCGTTGAATTATTTTAGCTTATTTTGATACGTCATTTTTCAGGGGCTCGATTTTCGAAACCCTAAAAATTTCAATTTTTCGAGATTTAAAACTTTGGGAATTCAAAGAATAACATATTAAGCACTTAATAGTAATTTTATTTGTTTTTCGGTCACTTATTTTAGCTTATATTTAGACGTCGTTTTTCGGGGGATCGATTTTCGAGATCCTAAAATTTTCATTTCTTCGAGATTTAAAGCTCCGTGAACTCAAATAATAACATATTAAGCCCTTGGGAGTCATTTTATTTATTTTTCGGTCACTTATTTTCGCTTATTTTGAGACGTCCTTTTTTCAGGAACTCAATTTTCGAGACCCTAAAAATTTGCATTTTTTAAAGACTTAAAGCTTTGGGAATTCAAATAATAACATATTAAGCACTTAAGAGTCATTTTATTTGTTTTTCGGTCACTTATGTTAGCTTATTTTGAGACGACGTTTTTCGATGGCTCGAATTTGGAGACCCTAACAATTTCATTTTTTCGAGATTTAAAGCTTCGGGAAGTCAAATAATAACATATTAAGCCCTTAGGAGTCATTTTATTTGTTTTTCGGTCACTTAATAATATATTAAGCCCTTAGGAGTCATTTTATTTGTTTTTCGGTCACTTAATTTCGCTTATTTTGAGAAGTCGTTTTTTAGTGGCTCGATTTTTGAGACCCAAAAAATTTTAATTTTGTAGAGATTTAAAGATTTGGGAAGTCATGTAATAACATAATAAGCACTTAAGAGTCATTTGATTTGTTTTTCGGTCAATTATTTTAGCTTATTTTGTGGCGTCGTTTTTCAGGTGCTCGATTTTCGAGACCCTAAAAATTTGTTTTTTTTTCAAGATTTAAAGCTTTGGGAAGTCAAATAATAACAATAATAAGCACTTAAGAGTCATTTTATTTGTTTTTCGGTCACTTGTTTCAGCTTATTTTGAGACGTCGTTTTTCAGGGGCTTGATTTTCGAAACCCTAAAAATTTCAATTTTTTCAAGATTGAAAGCTTTGAGATATCAAGTAATAACATATTAAGCACTTAAATGTCATTTGATGTGTTTTTCGGTGAATTATTTTTGCTTATTTTGATACGTCATTTTTCAGGGGCTCGATTTTCGAAACCCTAAAAATTTCAATTTTTCGAGATTTAAAACTTTGGGAACTCAAATAATAACATATTTAACCCTTAGGAGTCATTTTATTTGTTTTTCTGTCACTTATTTTCACTTGTTTTGAGACGTCCTTTTTCAAGAGCTCGATTTTCGAGATCCTAAAAATTTGCTTTTTTTAAAGACTTAAAGCTTTGGGAATTCAAATAATACCATATTAAGCACTTCAGAGTCATTTTATTTGTTTTTCGGTCACTTATTTTAGCTTATTTTGAGACGACGTTTTTCGATGGCTCGAATTTCGAGACCCTAACAATTTCATTTTTTCGAGATTTAAAGCTTCGGGAACTCAAATAATAACATATTTAGCCCTTAGGAGTCATTTGATTTGCTTTTCGGTCACTTATTTTAGCTTATTTTGAGACGTCGTTTTTTGGTGGCTTGATTTTCGAGATCTTAAAATTTTCATTTTTTCGAGATTTAAAGCTTCGGGAACTCAAATAATAACATATTTAGCCCTTAGGAGTCATTTGATTTGCTTTTTGGTCACTTATTTTAGCTTATTTTGAGATGTCGTTTTTCGGGGGCTTGATTTTCGAGATCTTAAAATTTATATTTTTTCGAGATTTAAAGCTCCGGAAACTCAAATAATAACAAATTTAGCCCTTAAGAGTCATTTGATTTGCTTTTCGGTCACCTATTTTAGCTTATTTTGAGACGTCATTTTTCGGGGGTTGATTTTCGAGACCCTAAAAATTTTCATTTTTTCGAGATTTAAAGCTCCGGGAACTCAAATAATAACATATTAAGCACTTAAAAGTCATTTGATTTGTTTTTCGGTCAATTATTTTAGCTTATTTTGAGGTGTCGTTTTTCTGGCGCTAGATTTTCGAGACCCTAAAAATTTGTTTTTTTTTAAGATTTAAAGCTTTGGGAAGTCAAATAATAACAATAATAAGCACTTAAGAGTCATTTTATTTGTTTTTCGGTCACTTGTTTCAGCTTATTTTGAGACGTCGTTTTTCAGGGGCTTGATTTTCAAAACCCTAAAAATTTCAAATTTTTCAAGATTGAAAGCTTTGGGATGTCAAGTAATAACATATTAAGCACTTAAATGTCATTTGATGTGTTTTTCGGTGAATTATTTTAGCATATTTTGATACGTCATTTTTCAGGGGCTCGATTTTCGAAACCCGAAAAATTTCAATTTTTCGAGATTTAAAGCTTTGGGAATTCAAAGAATAACATATTAAACACTTAAGAGTCATTTTATATATTTTTCAGTCACTTATTTTAGCTTATATTGAGACGTCGTTTTTCGGGGGCTCGATTTTCGAGATCCTAAAATTCTCATTTTTTCGAGATTTAAAGCACCGGGAACTCAAATAATAACATATTAAGCCCTTAGGAGTCATTTTATTTATTCTTCGGTCACTTATTTTAGCTTATTTTGAGACGTCCTTTTTCAGGAACACGATTTTCGAGACCCTAAAAATTTCATTTTTTAGAGATTTAAAGCTTCGGGAACTCAAATAATAACATATTTAGCCCTTAGGAGTCATTTGATTTGCTTTTCGGTCACTTATTTTAGCTTATTTTGAGACGTCGTTTTTCGGTGGCTTGATTTTCGAGATCTTAAAATTTTCATTTTTTCGAGATTTAAAGCTTCGGGAACTCAAATAATAACATATTTAGCCCTTAGGAGTCATTTGATTTGCTTTTTGGTCACTTATTTTAGCTGATTTTGAGATGTCGTTTTTCGGGGACTTGATTTTCGAGATCTTAAAATTTATATTTTTTCGAGATTTAAAGCTCCGGAAACTCAAATAATAACAAATTTAGCCCTTAAAAGTCATTTGATTTGCTTTTCGGTCACCTATTTTAGATTATTTTGAGACGTCGTTTTTCGGGGGTTGATTTTCGAGACCCTAAAAATTTTCATTTTTTCGAGATTTAAAGCTCCGGGAACTCAAATAATAACATATTAAGCACTTAAAAGTCATTTGATTTGTTTTTCGGTCAATTATTTTAGCTTATTTTGTGGCGTCGTTTTTCAGGTGCTCGATTTTCGAGACCCTAAAAAATGGTTTTTTTTTCAAGATTTAAAGCTGTGGGAAGTCAAATAATAACAATAGTAAGCACTTAAGAGTCATTTTATTTGTTTTTCGGTCACTTGTTTCAGCTTATTTTGAGACGTCGTTTTTCAGGGGCTTGATTTTCGAAACCCTAAAAATATAAATTTTTTCAAGATTGAAAGCTTTGAGATATCAAGTAATAGCATATTAAGCACTTAAATGTCATTTGATGTGTTTTTCGTTGAATTATTTTAGCTTATTTTGATACGTCATTTTTCAGGGGCTCGATTTTCGAAACCCAAAAAATTTCAATTTTTCGAGATTTAAAGCTTTGGGAATTCAAAGAATAACATATTAAACACTTAAGAGTCATTTTATTTATTTTTCAGTCACTTATTTTAGCTTATATTGAGACGTCGTTTTTTGGGGGCTCGATTTTCGAGATCCTAAAATTCTCATTTTTTCGAGATTTAAAGCACCGGGAACTCAAATAATAACATATTAAGCCCTTAGGAGTCATTTTATTTATTTTTCGGTCACTTATTTTAGCTTATTTTGAGACGTCCTTTTTCAGGAACACGATTTTCGAGACCCTAAAAATTTCATTTTTTCGAGATTTAAAGCTTCGGGAACTCAAATAATAACATATTTAGCCCTTAGGAGTCATTTGATTTGCTTTTCGGTCACTTATTTTAGCTTATTTTGAGACGTCGTTTTTCGGTGGCTTGATTTTCGAGATCTTAAAATTTTCATTTTTTCGAGATTTAAAGCTTCGGGAACTCAAATAATAACATATTTAGCCCTTAGGAGTCATTTGATTTGCTTTTTGGTCATTTATTAGCTGATTTTGAGATGTCGTTTTTCGGGGGCTTGATTTTCGAGATCTTAAAATTTATATTTTTTCGAGATTTAAAGCTCCGGAAACTCAAATAATAACAAATTTAGCCCTTAAGAGTCATTCGATTTGCTTTTCGGTCACCTATTTTAGCTTATTTTGAGACGTCGTTTTTCGGGGGTTGATTTTCGAGACCCTAAAAATTTTCATTTTTTCGAGATTTAAAGCTCCGGGAACTCAAATAATAACATATTAAGCACTTAAAAGTCATTTGATTTGTTTTTCGGTCAATTATTTTAGCTTATTTTGTGGCGTCGTTTTTCAGGTGCTCGATTTTCGAGACCCTAAAAAATTGTTTTTTTTTCAAGATTTAAAGCTGTGGGAAGTCAAATAATAACAATAATAAGCACTTCAGAGTCATTTTATTTGTTTTTCGGTCACTTGTTTCAACTTATTTTGAGACGTCGTTTTTCAGGGGCTTGATTTTCGAAACCCTAAAAATATAAATTTTTTCAAGATTGAAAGCTTTGAGATGTCAAGTAATAACATATTAAGCACTTAAATGTCATTTGATGTGTTTTTCGTTGAATTATTTTAGCTTATTTTGATACGTCATTTTTCAGCGGCTCGATTTTCGAAACCCTAAAAATTTCAATTTTTCAAGATTTAAAACTTTGGGAATTCAAAGAATAACATATTAAGCACTTAAGAGTAATTTTATTTGTTTTTCGGTCACTTATTTTAGCTTATATTGAGACGTCGTTTTTCGGGGGCTCGATTTTCGAGATCCTAAAATTTTCATTTCTTCGAGATTTAAAGCTCCGGGAATTCAAATAATAACATATTAAGCCCTTGGGAGTCATTTTATTTATTTTTCGGTCACTTATTTTCGCTTATTTTGAGACGTCCTTTTTCAGGAACTCAATTTTCGAGACCCTAAAAATTTGCATTTTTTAAAGACTTAAAGCTTTGGGAATTCAAATAATAACATATTAAGCACTTAAGAGTCATTTTATTTGTTTTTCGGTCACTTATATTAACTTATTTTGAGACGACGTTTTTCGATGGCTCGAATTTGGAGACCCTAACAATTTCATTTTTTCGAGATTTAAAGCTTCGGGAACTCAAATAATAACATATTAAGCCCTTAGGAGTCATTTTATTTGTTTTTCGGTCACTTAATAACATATTAAGCCCTTAGGAGTCATTTTATTTGTTTTTCGGTCACTTAATTTCGCTTATTTTGAGAAGTCGTTTTTTAGTGGCTCGATTTTCGAGACCCCAAAAATTTTAATTTTTTAGAGATTTAAAGATTTGGGAAGTCATGTAATAACATAATAAGCACTTAAGAGTCATTTGATTTGTTTTTCGGTCAATTATTTTATCTTATTTTGTGGCGTCGTTTTTCAGGTGCTCGATTTTCGAGACCCTAAAAATTTGTTTTTTTTCAAGATTTAAAGCTGTGGGAAGTCAAATAATAACAATAATAAGCACTTAAGAGTCATTTTATTTGTTTTTCGGTCACTTGTTTCAGCTTATTTTGAGACGTCGTTTTTCAGGGGCTTGATTTTCGAAACCCTAAAAATTTCAATTTTTTCAATATTGAAAGCTTTGAGATATCAAGTAATAACATATTAAGCACTTAAATGTCATTTGATGTGTTTTTCGGTGAATTATTTTTGCTTATTTTGATACGTCATTTTTCAGGGGCTCGATTTTCGAAACCCTAAAAATTTCAATTTTTCGAGATTTAAAACTTTGGGAACTCAAATAATAGCATATTTAGCCCTTAGGAGTCATTTTATTTGTTTTTCTGCCACTTATTTTGAGACGTCCTTTTTCAGGAGCTCGATTTTCGAGACCCTAAAAATTTGCTTTTTTTAAAGACATAAAGCTTTGGGAATTCAAATAATAACATATTAAGCACTTAAGAGTCATTTTATTTGTTTTTCGGTCACTTATTTTAGCTTATTTTGAGACGACGTTTTTCGATGGCTCGAATTTCGAGACCCTAACAATTTCATTTTTTCGAGATTTAAAGCTTCGGGAACTCAAATAATAACATATTAAGCCCTTAGGAGTCATTTTATTTGTTTTTCGGTCACTTATTTTAGCTTATTTTGAGAAGTCATTTTTTAGTGGCTCGATTTTCGAGACCCAAAAAATTTTAATTTTTTTGAGATTTAAAGCTTTGGGAAGTCATGTAATAACATATTAAACACTTAAAAGTCATTTGATTTGTTTTTCGGTCAATTATTTTAGCTTATTTTGAGGTGTCGTTTTTTAGGTGCTAGATTTTCGAGACCCTAAAAAATTGTTTTTTTTTTAAGATTTAAATCTTTGGGAAGTCAAATAATAACAATAATAAGCACTTAAGAGTCATTTTATTTGTTTTTCGGTCACTTGTTTCAGCTTATTTTGAGACGTCGTTTTTCAGGGGCTTGATTTTCGAAACCCTAAAAATTTCAATTTTTTCATGATTGAAAGCTTTGGGATATCAAGTAATAACATATTAAGCACTTAAATGTCATTTGATGTGTTTTCCGTTGAATTATTTTAGCTTATTTTGATACGTCATTTTTCAAGGGCTCGATTTTCGAAACCCTAAAAATTTCAATTTTTCGAGATTTAAAGCTTTGGGAATTCAAAGAATAACATATTAAGCACTTAAGAGTCATTTTATTTGTTTTTCGGTCACTTATTTGAGCTTATATTGAGACGTCGTTTTTCGGGGGCACGATTTTCGAGATCCTAAAATTTTTATTTTTTCGAGATTTAAAGCTCCGGGAACTCAAATAATAACGTATTAAGCCCATAGGAGTCATTTTATTTGTTTTTCGGTCACTTATTTTCGCTTATTTTGAGACGTCCTTTTTCGGGAGCTCGTCTTAAAATAAGCTAAAATAAGTGACCGAAAAACAAATAAAATGACTCTTAAGTGCTTAATATGTTATTATTTGAATTCCCAAAGCTTTAAGTCTTTAAAAAAAACAAATTTTTAGGGTCTCGAAAATCGAGCTCATGAAAAAGGACGTCTCAAAATAATCGAAAATAAGTGACCGTAAAACAAATAAAATGACTCCTATGGGCTTAATATGTTATTATTTGAGTTCCCGGAGCTTTAAATCTCGAAAAAATGAAAATTTTAGGATCTCGAAAATTGTGCCCCCGAAAAACAACGTCTCAATATAAGCTAAAATAAGTAACCGAAAAACAAATAAAATGACTCTTAAGTGCTTAATATGTTATTCTTTGAATTCCCAAAGCTTTAAATCTCGAAAAATTGAAATTTTTAGGGTTTCGAAAATCGAGCCCTTGAAAAATGACGTATCAAAATAAGCTAAAATAATTCACCGAAAAACACATCAAATGACATTTAATTGCTTAATATGTTATTACTTGACATCCCAAAGCTTTCAATCTTGAAAAAATTGAAATTTTTTGGGTTTCGAAAATCAAGCCCCTGAAAAACGACGTCTCAAAATACGCTGAAGCAAGTGACCGAAAAACAAATAAAATGACTCTTAAGTCCTTATTATTGTTATTATTTGACTTCCCAAAGCTTTAAATCTAAAAAAAAAACAAATTTTTAGGGTCTCGAAAATCTAGCACCTGAAAAACGACACCTCAAAATATGCTAAAATAATTGACCGAAAAACAAATCAAATGACTTTTAAGTGCTTAATATGTTATTACATGACTTCCCAAAGCTTTAAATCTCGAAAAAATTAAAATTTTTTTGGTCTCGAAAATCGAGTAACTAAAACATGACTTCTCAAAACATTCTTGGACTTCTTTGCGTGATCGTTTATTTCGACACACGGCTATACATTCGACATGGATATGAGATGGACATGATTCAAGGCATCGAGTAAAGCTTCATCGATAACGTATCCTAATTTCATGTTATATGCTTTGCAACGTGCCCATACAAATATGGCTTGTTACATGACTTGTATATGACTTGATTTTTGATATATGGAGTTATAAATGTTATTTTGGATCAATTGTTATAATTGTATAACTCTCCCACATGCATGAATCACGGCATCACTTACTAAGTCTTTCGACTTACCCCGTTTACTTTGTTTTCCATAGATCATAGTACCACCGGCGGTAGGCCTGAGTGAGGACCGGGGATCAACATCGAGTAGCCTGGGGTAGGTTGTTGTACATAGTTTGGTAAGGTAGTTGTATATCGCAGTGAGGCATTTTTGTACATGTACGGATCATTTAGATCCTTTGAGTCTCTTTTGTTGTATATTTTGTAGCTCATAGCCTCACTCTTGTATGTTGTACTTATGTCTATCTTGGTTGTAACACAGTATTAGCCACATAATTTGTACCGTTTTAGTTGAGGAGATGACAATTATTTGCTACAGGGTTTGTTTATATGGTTGCTACAATATTGTGGTTTATTTATATACTTGTGTTGGTGCCACAATTGGCGGTTTGATTAATTGTACATGTTATGTATTTTTGTTATGCCATATTATAGTAGTAAAATCGCCCGATTACTTTGTATAACAAATAGTTCGGCGGAATTTTAATATCCGTCCCTTTATTACTTGCTATGTTATATATTTTACAAAGGAATTATATGTCACGAGATATGGTTTTGTTGATAAAATGACATGTACTTGATATGATATGCTTGACATGCACATCACTTTCCCGTGCTCGGGACCTTCCCGGGACGGGGATGTGACAACTAGAGAGAAAGAGAGGACTATAAAGGACTAGAGGGAGACAGAAAGGACTAGAGAGAGAGACCGGTAGGTTGTTTTAATGAACGTTAGTTAAATAATTAGCACTTGACAACTCAGAAATTTATTTTATTTTTTCAAAATTATCCTATGATGTTGGCTTAGTTGAGATTTTATGATTTTAATGGAGAAATTATTCTATTTGGTCTTAATCATCAACGAAGATGTAAAATTAAAGACAGTTAACCAACGAATCAACATCTCGGATCGGGAAGAAAGAAATTGTATGAAGTTAATCCGTAAGTTGATGAAACTTTTATCAACTCGAAAAATAGAAATTATTGAAGTCAACTATCACTTGTCATATTATGTCTCTCACAATTTAAATTGGCAACCACGCGCTTAAAGGTCACGACGAAAACATGCTAGGATTTTCATGGAATAACCTGTAGGTTGTTTACCAATTATTGGTTTTAAGCAGTAAGTCCATCGCTTTGGAGATCGAAGAGTGTTTATCGAGCCGATTGATTTTACTCAATTATTTGACTTAGGTTGTTTACCAATTATTGGTTTTAACCAGTAAGTCCGTCGCTTTGGAGATCGAAGAGTGTTTATCGATTTGAATCGATTTTACTCAATTCTTTGACTTAGGCTGTTTACCAATTGTTGGTCTTAACCAGTAAGTCAAAAGCGACAGACTTACTGGTTAAGACCAATAATTGGTAAACAACCTACGTCAAAGAATTTAGTAAAATCGATTCAAATCGATAAACACTCTTCGATCTCCAAAGCGACGGACTTGCTGGTTAAAACCAATAATTGGTAAACAACCTAAGTCAAAGAATTGAGTAAAATCGATCGGCTCGATAAACACTCTTCGATCTCCAAAGCGACGGACTTACTGGTTAAAATCAATAATTGGTAAACAACCTAAGTCAAAGAATTGAGTAAAATCGATCCGCTCGATAAACACTCTTAGATCTCCAAAGCGACGGACTTTCTGGTTAAAACCAATAATTAGTATTAATTCAAAGAATTGAGTAAAATCGATTCAAGTCGATAGACACTTTTTGATCTCCAAAGCGACGGACTTACTGGTTAAAACCAATAATTGGTTAACAATCTAAGTCAACGAATTGAGTATAATCGATCCGCTCGATAAACACTCTTCGATCTCCAAAGCGACAAACTTTCTGGTTAAGACCAATAATTGGTAAACAACCTAAGACAAAGAATTTAGCAAAATCGATTCAAATCGATAGACACTCTTCGATCTCCAAAGCGACGCACTTGCTGGTTAAAACCAATAATTGGTAAACAACCTAAGTCAAAGAATTGAGTAAAATCGATCCGCTCGATAAACACACTTCGATCTCCAAAGCGACAGTCTTACTGGTTAAAACCAATAATTGGTAAACAACCAAAGTCAAATAATTGAGTAAAATCGATCCGCTCGATAAACACTCTTCGATCTCCAAAGCGATAGACTTACTGGTTAAAACCAATATTTGGTAAACAACCTAAGTCAAAGAATTGAGTAAATACGATCAGCTGGATAAACACTCTTCGATCTCCAAAGCGAGGCCAATGTATATGGAACTGATTTGGTTCAACAATCGGTTGAGATGGTGATATTGATTAGACATAGGCTTCTTACAGCACAGAGTCGTCATAAGAGTTATGCTGATCACCGTCGTCGAGAACTTGAATTCTAGGTAGGAAATTTTGTATTTATGAAGGTATCGCCAAACTGTGGGATCAAGAGGTTTGGGAAGAAAGGTAAGTGGACTACGAGATTCATAGGCCCTTTTGAAATACTTGAGAGAGTCGGCTCGTTGGCTTACCGGTTGGCTCTACCACCATCAATCACTGGAGTACATGATGTTTTCCATGTTTCTATGTTGCGGAAGTATATATCTGATCCGTCACATGTCTTGAACTATGAGCTACTTGAGGTTCAGCCCGATGTATCATATGTTAAGCATCCAAATCGAATTCTTGACACGAAAGAACGAGTATTGTGGTCTAAGGTCATTCCTCCCGTGAAGGTTCTTTGGAGAGATCATGGAATAGAGGAAGCTACCTGGGAAACGGAAGCCGGCATGAGATTGAATTACCCCCATTTGTTCAACGATCATGGTATGAATTTAGAGGACTAAATTCCTATAAGGAGGGTAGGATGTCATGACCCATTTTCGTGACAAGTTGCATGTGTGTGAATGTGCATATATTCTATTGGGCACTGCGTGCTTTGAATCATTAATTGCTAGATAATATTATTTTATATGGTTTATGCCATAATTATGTGTTATATGACTTCATTTACATGTTCATGTGAGTTGTTAAACTCAAAATGTTGATCTATAAGTTTTCGGAGCTTTGTGAACCGAATTTGAAGCCCTAACTTCAGAAAATCATAATTAATTCATACGACCTCGGAATCAGATGATTCAAAAGGATAACTTGCCTAATTTTTCATGATCTAGCTAATGGAAGAGGGTTTGAGTGTTTTTGGTTCAGTAAAATATAACAAACGAGCCCTGGACAGAATTGAAAAGGCTAGGCAATCTAGAAGGGTCAAAATGGTCCTTTCTCATTTCCACTCACTTATCCTCTATAAGATTATCTTCAACCTTAGTTCCAAATCATATAGAAACAGAGCAAAAACGTTCAGGTCTTCTTGGAGGGTTTCAAAGCATCAAAATAATTGTTAAGAAATCAAGAAAAAAATCGGTTACGGTGTCGGCTTTGACCAAAGTTGCTACTTGTGTCTTCGTCTTCAATTTGCACCGATTATTTTCTCTTGTAAGTGATGTTGTTAACTTCTAAGATTCATCCATGTTTATGGATAATTAAGATTAATTCATGGGGTGGTTATATACTTGTTCTAAATTGTTCTAGCTTGGTACTTTGTAGAAGTTATGGCTAGAATTGTGAGTTTTCCCATAGATGTATTATAGGTATGGGCTGATTTTATAAGGAATTTATTTTTGTGTTTTAGGAATATTTAGTAGGATCTATTGTGACAAATTGAGCTTCCTTGACATATAAAACAATGGTGAAATTATTGGACTAGTTTTAATTGACTAGTTTTATGAAATTGTGCACATATCATAAAGCGACGGACTTACTGGTTAAAATCAATAATTGGTAAACAACCTAAGTCAAAGAATTGAGTAAAATCGATCCGCTCGATAAACACTCTTAGATCTCCAAAGCGACGGACTTTCTGGTTAAAACCAATAATTAGTATTAAGTCAAAGAATTGAGTAAAATCGATTCAAGTCGATAAACACTTTTCGATCTCCAAAGAGACGGACTTACTGGTTAAAACCAATAATTGGTTAACAACCTAAGTCAACGAATTGAGTATAATCGATCCGCTCGACAAACACTCTTCGATCTCCAAAGCGACAAACTTTCTGGTTAAGACCAATAATTGGTAAACAACCTAAGACAAAGAATTTAGCAAAATCGATTCAAATCGATAGACACTCTTCGATCTACAAAGCGACGCACTTGCTGGTTAAAACCAATAATTGGTAAACAACCTAAGTCAAAGAATTGAGTAAAATCGATCCGCTCGATAAACACACTTCGATCTCCAAAGCGACAGTCTTACTGGTTAAAACCAATAATTGGTAAACAACCAAAGTCAAAGAATTGAGTAAAATCGATCCGCTAGATAAACACTCTTTGATCTCCAAAGCGATAGACTTACTGGTTAAAACAAATATTTGGTAAACAACCTAAGTCAAAGAATTGAGTAAATACGATCAGCTGGATAAACACTCTTCGATCTCCAAAGCGACGTACGATCCATGTCTAACGATTAGAAGGCTCTGGTATAAAAACCTGAGTCTACAACAAAAGAGTCGAGTATAAATTGATCCGCTCAATAAACACTCCTCGATCCATGTCCAACGATCAGAAGGCTTTAGTATAAAAACCTGAGTCTACAAAAAAAGAGTCGAGTATAAATTGATCCGCTCAATAAACACTCCTCGATCCATGTCTAACGATTAGAAGGCTTTGGTATAAAAACCTGAGTCTACAACAAAAGAGTCGAGTATAAATTGATCATCTCAATAAGCACTCCTCGATCCATGTCCAACGATCAGAAGGCTTTAGTATAAAAACCTGAGTCTAAAACAAAAGAGTTGAGTACAAAATGATCTGCTCAATAAACGCTCCTAGATCTATTTTAAACGATTAGAAGGCTTTGGTATAAAAACCTGAGTCGACAACAAAAGAGTCGAGTATAAATTGATCCGGTCAATAAACACTCCTCGATCCATGTCTAACGATTAGAAGGCTTTGGTATAAAAACCTGAGTCTACAACAAAAGAGTCGAGTATAAATTGATCCGCTCAATAAACACTCCTCGATCCATGTCTAACGATTAGAAGGCTTGGGTATAAAAACCTGAGTCTACAACAAAAGAGTCGAGTATAAATTGATACGCTCAATAAACACTCCTCGATCCATGTCTAACGATTAGAAGGCTTTGGTATAAAAACGTGAGTCTAAAACAAAAGAGTCGAGTATAAATTGATCCGCTCAATAAACGCTCCACGATTTATTTTTAGCTATTAAAAAGGCTTCTGGTATAAAAACCTAAGTCTAAATAAAAGAGTTGAGTATAAATTGATCCGCTCAATAAACGCTCCTCAATCTATTTTTAACGATTAGAAGGCTTTGGTATAAAAACCTGAGTCTACAACAATAGAGTCGAGTATAAATTGATCTGCTCAATAAACACTCCTCGATCCATGTCTAACGATTAGAAGGCTTTGGTATAAAAACCTGAGTCTACAACACAAGAGTCGAGTATAAATTGATCCGCTCAAGAAACGCTCCTCGATCTATTTTTAGCGATTAAAAAGGCTTCTGGTATAAAAACCTAAGTCGAAATAAAAAGAGTTGAGTATAAATTGATCCGCTCAATAAACGCTCCTCGATCTATTTTTAGCGATTAAAAAGGCTTCTGGTATAAAAACCTAAGTCTAAATAAAAGAGTTGAGTATAAATTGATCCGCTCAATAAACGCTCCTCGATCTATTTTTAACGATTAGAAGGCTTTGGTATAAAAACCTGAGTCTACAACAAAAGAGTCGAGTATAAATTGATCAGCTCAATAAACACTCCTCGATCCATGTCTAACGATTAGAAGGCTTTGGTATAAAAACCTGAGTCTACAAAAAAAGAATCGAGTATAAATTGATCCGCTCAATAAACACTCGTCGATCCATGTCTAATGATTAGAAGGCTTTGGTATAAAAACCTGAGTCTACAACAAAAGAGTCGAGTATAAATTGATCCGCTCAATAAACACTCCTCGATCCATGTCTAACGATTAGAAGGCTTTGGTATAAAAACCTGAGTCTACAACAAATTAGTCGAGTATAAATTGATCCGCTCAATAAACACTCCTCGATCTGATGATGGGTATTTTGGTCCTCACTTTCTAAATATACGATGAAAGGACCGGAACCTCAACCCCGAAGATGCGAACTCGAGCTCAAGTTGAAGCCAAGGTAACACGATCCATTTTATGCAGCCCTTGATCAAATGTTACTGTTGGGCCGATCCCAGGCCCAAATCTATGGGCCGATCCTCATTTTCGATCCATGTCTAACGATTAGAAGGCTTTGGTATAAAAACCTGAGTCTACAACAAAAGAGTCGAGTATAAATTGATCCCCTCAATAAACACTCCTCGATCCATGTCTAACGATTAGAAGGCTTTGGTATAAAAACCTGGTCTACAACAAATGAGTCGAGTATAAATTGATCCGCTCAATAAACACTACTCGATCTGATGATGGGTATTTTGGACCTCACTTTCTAAATATACAATGAAAGGACCGGAACCTCAACCCCAAAGATGCGAACTCGAGCTCAAGTTGAAGCCAAGGTAACACGATCCATTTGATGCAGCCCTTGATCAAATGTTACTGTTGGGCCGATCCCAGGCCCAAATCTATGGGCCGATCCTCATTTTCGGTTATAAATACCCCAAGCATTTATGACTGCGCACACGCTTTCCCAGGTGCACTCAGCTCGAAGCTACAGCTCGGATAGATAGGTTTGACCACCATATATGTATTTCACCTTCTAGCGTGTACGGCATCCTTTAATGCTCAAATAGGATCCTCAATACCTGTAATTTGTACATCAACGTTCGGAATATATATATATATATATTGATCTTTCACTTGTCTCCTAGCTTTTACAACTTTATTTGATTAATACCGATCATACCGCGAATTGGCGTAAGATCAATTGGCGCCCACCGTGGGGCACTATTTGGGTGTTAGATCGAAAAATGCCTACTACGAGGAGGAATACATATAACAGAGGAGAACCATTCCACGCTGCGGGGGTTCAGTATTTCGGTTATCAATGAGCCTGTTAATCTCTCCAGGGCAGCTCAGTAACCAGATGTTTCCGCTAGATCCTTCTGCAAATCAATGCTCCGACCTACGGAGCCCTTGCCGATTTAAGTTCGAAATTGGGATCATACGATGCACTACGTAGATCACAACTGTATAACGGAGCTACCGATGTCGGAAGAAATGTCGACAGTTTTTATCATTATAATCTTTATTCGGATATCCCAAAGGATTCATGCGACAAAATTATACATTGCCGTCGGGAAGATTGCTCTCGATAGATTGGAAAAATTGCTATCGAGCTCTATAGTATCTTCCTTGGACCCAATTTAACAAAAATTATGGTTCGGATATGTGGTATAATGGACAAACAAAACTACTTGTGGATTATCTATCTTGTGGACATCATTATCTTATCTTTTCATTTTGTCCTCGCTTATTTTATTACGAAAAAGGATTATCTATCTTGTGGACATCCTATTCACGTTTGGAATCTTATTAACGGTTTGGAAATTTATTATTATAGACAATGAAGACTATACAGGATCTTCTGGAATATCCGCCACATCTCGCCTTGTCTATGCTTATCCTATATTGCAAAGGGTTATCTATCTAATGGAAGTCTTACTTATTCGTTATATTCAAGAAAATTATTATGGCCAATCTTAATGTCTGTTGAAAATAACGACTAAGGGTGAAAGTCGTTGCTATGCCCCTTAGATCGAAATATATGAAAAGGGTGAAAGCTGTTGCTAAGACCCTCAGGTGAAAGCTGTTGGTATGACCGATAATAACGACTAAGGGTGAGAGCCGTTGCTATGCCCCTTAGATCGAAATATATGAAAAGGGTGAAAGTTGTTGCTAAGACCCTCAGGTGAAAGCTGTTGCTATGACCGATAATAACGACTAAGGGTGAAAGCCGTTGCTATGCCCCTTAGATTGAAAAATATGAAATGGGTGAAAACTGTTGCTAAGACCCTCAGGTGAAAGTTGTTGCTATGACCGATAATAACGACTAAGGGTGAAAGCCGTTGCTATACCCCTTAGATCGAAATATATGAAAAGGGTGAAAGCTATTGCTAAGACCCTCAGGTGAAAGATGTTGCTATGACCGATAATAACGACTAAGGGTGAAAGCCGTTGCTATGCCCCTTAGATCGAAATATATGAAAAGGGTGAAAGTTGTTGCTAAGACCCTCAGGTGAAAGCTGTTGCTACGACCGATAATAACGACTAAGGGTGAAAACCGTTGCTATGCCCCTTAGATCGAAATATATGAAAAGGGTGAAAGCTGTTGCTAAGACCCATAAAGTGAATCTTCGATCTTCAAATATTTGGAGAAAAGTTACGAGGACTGAAATGATGATACGAAAATGAACAAGGAAAAGTTCTACGGATATCTTTCTCAACTAATCAATGCAGAGTTAATCCAATCAATTTGATCATCAATTAACAACAGTAGAGTAAGAGAGTTTTTGGAGTTATAGCCTATTGATACTCGGGATTTATTTTTCCGATTATCAAATTTAGTAATTTCAGAATAATCGCATGAATCAATCACGATCGAAAATCATTCCCCCGAGGGTCGAGTTCAACAATTTCAGAATAATTATACACATTATTCGCTATCATCCCGGATTCATTCACGATCGATTAGCTAATTTAGGCGGATTATTTATCTGGTTGTCTGATACTCTACTCGATCAGTTGGGACAGAATTGATTTCGCCCTTTTGGTTAAGCGCCTGTTTCAAATTAACCACACAAAGTTACAATCAATCAAGTTCCAATAAATCTCACTTACATTCGACCGAAGAAATCGAGAAAACACAAAAGAATAAACAAGGAAATTCGAGCAGAAAACAAAGCTTTATTATTAATTTCGAACAAGATTACAAGAAAAGCCTCGGGTAAAATATTCGGACTCAGAAAATATAGTACAATCGTTCCAACCCTACTACAAATTCTACGGGTAAAAGATAAATAGGTTCGGTCCACGTTCTCGAGATCGATCCAGATGCAGAACTCAGCGATGGTTCTTCAAGGTAATCGCTCGCCACGTGTCGCACATCCGTCTTCATAACGGGGTCAAAGCCGGATCCGAGCTCTTTTCCAGGGCTTTTAACCGATCTTAGGTCTTTATCTGTAGATAATGATTGTTATACACAATCATTATCTACAACCTAATCCGATCTAGAGCAGCGGAGAGTTACCTCAGTGGAATTACTCCAAGTAATCTCGAAGGAACTATACTTCAAGAAAGCCCTCGAGGAAGCTGATGCTCCAGATTTAAAGAATTCCTCTGAGGTTAACCTTCTGCCTGACCGAACATAACGCCAGAAAACCGAAATTCAAACCCGTCACAGATTGCCTGCCGGTATTCTAGGCGCAATTTCTTTTGCCTGTCGATATTCTAAGCGAAAAAGGCTACACTAAAGGGATTAGGATCGAAAAACAGGGTCCGAATCCTAATTTCAAACTCCTTTATCTTAGAGGTAATACGGATCATTTTTAAAGGAAAAACTCGAGCCATGATGATCGAACGAGGCATTAAGAGTGGAGTGAAGAATGTCACATAAACAAATTGGAACTATTTATAGCAGCAAAGAGTTAGAACCAATGGCCCAGATGAAAGATTATGGATGGTTATGATATAAACAATAAATGAACTGACCGATACATTTCCCAAGAAATAGGGTCCTGTTTGGTTGGGAAAAGAAATAATCTTTTGGGCACGTAAAGGAAGGTTATGTCCAAAAGAATCGTTCCAACATGTAATCAAGGATATTTGTTTAAAATTCAAACCTTACCAGCACGCTGTTCGAAATACGAAACCGATCTAGAAAACCTATAGCGTTATTATCAAGAATTCGCGATTTGGATACCAGCTCAGATTTTCAACTAGCTAGTGATGTTCGAATTGGAAAAAGCTATGATTGGTCCAGCCCCTCGATCACAACGGGCTGGACATCAGAAACGATTCAAAGGTTATTTTTGTCTAAATAATGATTCTAGGATAAATAGTAACCCGAACGAGTAAAATAATTATTGTTGCTAAGGATTTATTGATCGGTAGAAGATTTCTCGAAAGGAAAAGCTCGACCGACTTTGGAAATTTGACAATACTAAGAATTAATTGAATGCTCATACTTAGAAATTTTCAAGGGAAGGATAATTACTCGATTACTAGAATACTTGTTCTTTAAGAAATTTTCAAGGGAAGGATAATTACTCGATTACTAGAATACTTGTTCTTTACTCAATCAAAAAGAGGTGTTCGACTATTAACGTAGTAATTCTGAATATTCAAGGTCGGGTTATCGCAGATGATAATTTATCTGATTATAGTTTGCTTAATTGACGAGAAAAGAAAAGAAAGGCGTTTATAAATATTATTACAAAGATACAAATATACAAAGATACAAGAATTCAAAGATATAAGATATCGGAGATATATTTCGAGCATAATACAAGCTATTATGTTACATAAAAATCCCATTACTCTCTACAATCCTATGAAATTTTTGGTCTCTTCTCCTATCGGTTGTTCGGAATAACTCAGCTCCGAGCATGGAATCTCCTTTGGACCCGCAGGCTTTTAACTTTATTCGCGACCCTCCGAAGACAGAGAGGCGAACGCACGATTTTACCGGGTAGATGCATTTCTCGACGTTCGCTCCCCAGTGTATCTTCCTAAATGCATTGTGGCAATAGGTCCCCGATCGAAGACCTACGCGGTAACCTGCGGACTCCAAGAGTCTGGCATATTGGCCTTCAAGATGGAGAATATATTTGCCTGTCGATATTCTAAGCGAGGTCAGAGTAGTCTTTCTTCCGCTCGAAGATTGTTCGAAGTCTGATCTCAAAAAGTTGAATTAATTGAGTATTGATCTTAATCAACATGATCGGACAAATAAAGTGCCAGTAAGATGAACGAGATAATTTCAGAAATGTGACAGCCTTTTATAGCAAAAGTTGAAAGGAATTCAACGGCGGATAATCCGTGAAACGAATGGATAAGATTTGACGACCGTTGCAACTCCCGAAAATGAGGAACCGTTTGGAAAGTTCAAACTTACCAAAGTTTGGAACATATACACAACAACAAGAATCTCCTGAAGAACCTTTAAATAAATAAAAAAATACTTTTCGACCTATTTACTGGCTATGGGCAAAAGTCTCGATCTTATTACAAGATAAAAGAAGAGGATTTCGTTCCTATTACAACTTACAAGAAGAAAACTTCAATCCTATTACAAGCTATGAATCCTATTACTAACTAAATCCAATCCAGCTGGTCCAACATTCCAAGCTAGGAGATCGAATAAACTCTTCTTTAGGCTTGACAAGTGGGAGATACAGAGATCTTTAATCGATTAGTCATTATAAAAAATAAAGGATAACGAATACGGGGTGTTGGTTGATAATGCCCTTGCTCGAAAGATTTACAAGGATAACGAATATTGGGTGTTGGTTGATAATGGGAAGGGAAGGTTGAAGGGCTAGTTTGATGCTTGAGATCAAACAGCTCGACCCGAATGACAACCCATTTATTAGACCTGCACCATCCCGCACCTTCAGTGGACATTGTGCCAACAGGTCCCCCATTATGAGAACAGTTCCGGGGAGATAGTGGCTCATTCTTCGAAGGGTTGGCGCGAGATTAGGGCCGTGGATGGTCAGCAATACACAGTGTTGGCATTCAAGGCCAAATATTTCTTCGTCTACAGATATCCTAATCGATGATAAAATGTTCAACATCGTATGATTCGCAAAATACGTTCTAACTCGAATTTCAAAGTCTTGGGGTGTAAAGGAACTTTCCTTGATCATATCAAAGGAATGATAGGATAGTGCCCAGCAAGCCGACAAATATAAGCTTGTTTAGGAACTACCTTTAGAAGCAATCTTATGATTCATAAGATAATACACCCGTTTATTTCATAGTACGTGAATTAAACAATGGCCACCTTCATCTCTCGCGAACTTATCTAAGCGATTGGTTGAAACCCTGAGATCACTCATGACTACGGGATTATTCACTTCAGTATTGGGTGCGATTAATCATGAAACAGTCTCAAAGGTCGTGATCTCAAAAACGTTCCAAGTCATAGATTCATATCGAGACGGGGTATCGAATGAATCGTCAAGACTTGTAGGATTATGCATGATTCACATGAAGTGAATTTGTTGTCGTTTCATGAACAAGGCATTGAATGCTAGTGCATATGACTAGGTGGTTCGATAGGGGATCGAACGCATCGAACGACCCGAACAGAGAGACACATCATGGAAGTGCGTTAAGCATATCGGTAATGGGATGTCTCTCAAGACTTATGATAGTGTACGATTTAGTCCTTTGACTTGAGGTACTAGGGCGGATTCGGTACACGGGAATACGTACTTTGATTTAGGAGCCGATCACATAGCTTGGTCATTGTGCGACTACTTTGGGTACGTATGAACGTGTACGCGGATAGTTAGTACTAATAAAGGATCTATCGACTCATCTTGATAATATGAGAGAATTTCCTGTACGTTCTTAGATAATAAATCCGAAGAATCTACGGCCGTAGTCGGTGACGGATTCGGAAAGGGGTTTCCAAATTTAGCAGTCACACTGGAATTATTATCCTGAATTAGAAAGTACAGAATTGAGATAATTAGAGGTGCCGACCAATTCACACACCCTAGGTCTCAATCGGGAAATTAGTTGATAGAAGGACCGTATGTACATGGCATTTATAAGAGGTGAAGGTTCACGAAATCAATTCACCTGAAGTTGGGCCTCATGGGCTTGTGGCTAGACATCGACCATGAGGTGTGGGTACTCCTGAATTAATATTAATCCTGGAGTGGTCAATTAAAGTGGTTAATTGATCGGAGCAATTAATTACATATTAATTGCTCACTAATTAAATCACGAAAGTCGTGGGCCTGCTGCCAATTGATGGTGAACCTAGAGGGTCACACACAATACAGTTGGACAGTGACAGTCTGGAAGGAATCAATTGATTTAAGGAATTAAATCAATAAATTGAATTAAAGTATTAATTCAAGAAGAAGAATAATTAATTGGGAGTAACTAATTAATTAATCAAGAATTAAAGTGTTAATTCAAAATGGAGAATCATTAATTAGGAGTAACTAATTAATGAATCAATTGGAATTTCTGATTGATTAAATCCTCAATTAAAGTATTAATTGGAAAGGATTAATTAATTAATAGTGGATTAATTAATTAAAACACATGGGCCGATCCATATGTAATTTAATTGATCTTTGATTAATTAATTTAAGCATATGGGACAATTATTGTAAAGATAAATTAGTCTGGGATTAATTAATCTTGCATGGGCCGATTTTGGCAACAATGATCAAATTAATTTAGGATTAATTAAAGAGCATATGGGCCGATTTATTTTAATAAGATGGCCGATTTTTGCTTGATTATTTAATCTTGAATTAATGTTAATCATGTTTGGTTATGATAGGGATGAAAGAGTTTGTGTTATCTTGTGTAACTAGGAAAGAGATTGAAAGATATCTTGTTTCCTAAAGTGATAAGATTATGTATATCTTGTTTCTTGATAAGAAGATATTCTTTCAAGATTTAGATATCTATTAGGAGAAGGAATCTTCTAATAGAGATATCTATAAATACTAGATACACATAATCTAAGAAAAGAAGAAGCTAACCCTAATTCTAAGCAAGAAAGAAAAACACAAGAACACATAGGGCCGAAAATTTCAGCCCCTCTCTCGCCCTCTCTGCATAATCGAACCCTGTCAGAAAAATCGCCCCATCCCTGTGTAGGATTTTTCTCCAAGTTTTCTTCCCGGATCTGAATCCAATTCCTGACGAGACAATTCCTTAATCCTAGTTCTGAGCCTGGGGATTTCGCGAAGTCACTCAAATCCATCTGGTGTGGACTTTCTCTAGAGGCACAACACTTGGGGTGCTGTAGTGAACAATTGAAGACCGGAGGAAAACCACCACCTTGCCTGTGGTGAGGTAAAATAGCTTTTACCTTCTAATTTAATTTTAGTATATGCTTGCTGAAATTGAATTCAACTTTTATTCATATGTGCTAATAAGTGTTCCCTGGGATTTGGTGTATAAACAAAAATTTTAAATTCCGCACTGTTGTAGTTGACAATTATACCCATAAAATCCCAACAGTTGTATCAGAGCCAGGTTATTATGCACATATGAAAAAAAGGCCTGAACACTTCAAATTTTCGTGAATATGTTTATTTGTCGTGTTCTATGCATGGATCTTACTGATTATGATTAATTATGTGTTCGGGTAAATAGCATAATTCTTATTTGGGCTAGATCTGCAATTTGCGATTATTACAGGACTAATATTGCAATTTGCGATTTTTATAAAATCTGGACAGAATCTGAAATTTTACTTTTCTGGAAATTTTGGGCTGAAATTGAAAATCTGTTTTCCAAGCGATAGGGGTCTGTTTTGCAATTTCCGTAAGTTGTTGGGCTGTTTTGCAATTTACGAAAACATCAGGGGCAGTTTTTGCGATTAACAAAAGTTTCTGGAAATAAAATATTAATTTCTGTTTTCTGGGCCAATTTGCAAGTTCTGGAATTTTTGGGGCTGATTTGTTATTTCCGAAAGTTTTGGGGTCAAAACGTAATTTTCAAAAATTGAAGGACCAAACTGTAATTTTCAAAATTTGAAATTTCCAAAACCTGAATTATGTTTGAAAGGTGTTTTTAGTAGTGGACTAAAGTAAGAACCATGAGATATTTTAAAAGGGATTTTAAAATAGAAATAGTGATTTAATTTTAAAAGGGGTTTTAAAATAAAATCAAAGGGTCATTTTAAAAGGGGGTTTTAAAATGATGATTAAGAGATTGTTTTAGAAAGGGGTTTTTAAAACTAGAATCTAAAGTTATTTTGAAAGGTAGATTTAAAATAATATAAGAAATAAGAAAATTATAATTTTGCTTGTTTCTTGCTCAACGTGAAATTGTTTACGTGGTTTTCGATCGCGCCGAGCCTTGACCTTTAGGTTAGATGTGATTGGTTGTTTTAATCTTATTGGTTTTATTGGGCCTGCGAGCCTTAAGTTTTTGGGCCACTTTGAGCCATTGTAATAGATAGGGCTTTACTGTTTTATTAGTTTAGGATGGAGGCCCGTTACAAGCAAGGTGGGAGCCCAAGAAGACTAAAGGCCATGTATGCATGGTAAAATATGTAATAGAGTAGGTCTATATCTCCCGATCGAAAACATACTGTGGTAGCATGCATGCTAGGTGTAAATGTTTTATTTTATTTGTTGATTTATTTTTGGCTTGCGCGCTAGAATATAGATCACTAAAATAAATAATAAAGCATAATTAATGCGGTTAGATCTCGAGGAGAGTTACCTCAAACTTCCTAAAACCGAAAATCCCCTCTCGAATTAAAATATTAAGTCATATTGGGTAAACTATAAAATGATGTTTTATAGATCCAAGCCTTCCATCAATAGGGACTAGTGTATGTTGTCTACTTATCGATAGAGGTGATCCAAAGTCTGGCACCAGAGTCGAAGAAAGGGACAATACACGAAATTCCTTGATTCTTGTTTTTAACTAAACTCGACAAGGGTGGGGACTGGTCGGGACGTGAAAATCGACCGATAACCAGTTACGGGGATTTCATGACCGGGCCCGTTACTCATCAAGATTGACTGGGTTAGACTTAAACGAGTAGTAACATTTATGATGTAGCAGTGCTAGATAGATGCGAAAATCGAGGCAAAATAGCTTGAAGGTTGTGGAGTAACACAATTGGTAAAAGTATACCTACCTAGGGAGTTAATTGTATGGCCGCGAGTCGTGGGTGCAATTAATGTCTGCTGGGACGTCAAGACCTACTAGGAAATAGAATTTCCCGAACAATGCAAGGGGTTATTGTTTCGATAAAATAGTGGGAGAACTTTTTCGATAGAAAGACCAATCTTCGTTAATTATAAGTATTATCTTAAATCTGTCTGCTTATTGTTGTCTATTATTTATATTTAGCCATGCCAAAATTCACTGTCAATTGCGAACAAACGATATTGCAAATCTGGATATCATCACTCCACGATGAAGGCATGACTGGGTTCAAAAATATTAATGAATATTGCACTTACCTGATCAAGAGGCTAAATCGAATCGATGAGCTTGGAGCTAAATTGACTCTAGATGATAAAATGGTAATCATCACAAATGGCCTGCCTGAATCATTCTCTCATTTTATCGATCATTGTGAAGTTCCAAGTAAAGGAATTGAGACCAATGATTTGCATAAGTTGTTAGACAAATATGAGAAAGCCCTCGAAAGAGGACAAGGATTGATCGAATGAAAGAACTGTCCCTTATGTAAGAAAGATGAGGAACTGAGGAACATGACTGATGAGGAATTCCGAAACATACTTGACCAAGGTATAACCTTAGTTATTTCCTTTTGATGAAAAACATCTTAAGATTTTTCTTTTGATGTAAAACATCTAACATTTCTGGTTTCTGTAAAAGTGTTTACAGAGGATGACTGGAACGTGCTGCATGTAACCAAGTTCGGGTTTCGACTGCACATGAGGGAAACATACTTCAGGGAATGGGTCAAGGAGCATCTGGATTTTTCTTATTAGCATATGTTTTTCTTTAATTCTGAATTTAAGCATTAGTTAGAGTTTTTCTATTTATTTCGAACTCTGTACGAAACTTCTTAGCTTTACCATTATGAATGGAGTTATTTTAATTAAAGCTTTTATTTCGTACACAATTGCTTTACTGTTGTAAATAAAGCAAAGAAATAAGCATTGATAAAACTTAAACAATTATGCTAAATCAAGAAAAGAAAAACAAATTAGATAATAATCCACATTCGATCATAATTCCTAAAAGAAGGAATCGATGAATTGTTTTCAATCATGGCTCTTGAAAAATATAAGATTGATGAATTCAAAACATGCGAATCCTGTCTGAATAGGAAATCAATCGATTAAAGGTATTTTGAAATACCAAGTGTTTAATGAATAAAAATTCGTTAATACACATGTGGATCACTAAAACATTAGTGCGAGTAATTAAACTGCTTCATAAAAATCCTGATGGCATTTTAGGATATGTGTACTTTGGAGGTACAAGTTTTTGGAAAGGTTGAAGGGTTCAAAGTGTTTCATAAAGGCACTAAGTAAAGTGCAAATATGAAAATGTTGAAAGGATTCAAAGAATTCCAAAACCGAAGCAATTAAGGGCATTAAAGTATGATCATTCGATGTACTCGAAGTGATTAATACATAAGCCCTAAATTACTCAAATTATCTAAATCGAGAATTGAATTCTTGAATAGCGAGTTAAATCTAGTAAAAGGAATCGAACTATGAAAGACTAGATTCATTCCTTAAATTAGTATTGCTAAAACTCCTCAATCAATTCTGGGGGTCAACCCCATGACTCTAGAAGGATACTTTGACTAGTTACCTTTTGAGTCAATTCCTACGAAAAACCGTACTAACTCAAGTATGGTATATCATCCATGAATGATAAAATTGGATAGTTGATCCAATTAAGAAAATTTGTAGGGTATTCAACGAAATCCATTGGATACCTGTTCCATGATCCTAAAGAACGAAAGGAGTCTGTTGCTTAAGGATAGCCAATTCTTAGAGGGTGGTTCCCTCGCTAATAGAAATGGGATTTTACCATGGAACTTGATGAAGTCCTAGACTTGGACACATCCCTACAAATAGTGGGAGTATATTTCCAAACCTACTGAACCAAAATTTTGTACACCAAATTTCGAAGATTCGATCAAATTCGAAAAAGAACTAGTACGTTCACGAATATGATCGATCGGATAGTGATCCAAGAACTTTCGAAATATCTATGTAAAACATAGATTTGGGCACATAGCTTGAAACGCCATGTGATCTGGGTGGATTTCTAATAATCCATTTAGAAATGCTGAACCGTAGAAGCTTCGTATGACCACGAGGTAAAAACCATTGGATGTAATTCCAAAGGTGGATCTATGATTCTGGACCAGTATCCCGAAGCTGGAACATGCGACTAGATGAGAAAGTCAAGGCGGTTGACTTTATCAAAATTGCATGTAAATCTCAATGTACAAAAGAATCAGTGGGAGTTTTTGCATTGTTCGTAATATAAACACTAAAGTTGACATAGATGTTGTAAGAGTGTTAAACGCAGACGAAAGCGTGTTCATTCATGCAATTCTTCATTAAAAGATTTAAGGGATACATCTCACGTATTGGCAGTACGTATCTATTGTGATAGATTAGAGGAGATGTTTGAAATCCCAAATCTTAGTACATGGACAAAACTGAATAAAATCAGTATGGAAAGTCATAGTGAGGACATTTTCCATAGAAATATAAAATCTCTCTCAAAGTCAATGAGCCCTACATTTGATGAGTAAAGAGGATAATATTTCTATACACCTTCCACATAAAAGGTGGCATAATATATGCAATGTCATGTACACGACCAGAATAAACAGAAGCTATGAATATCATAAAGCTACTGTTTGTCGAACACCAGTAAGAAGTACTAGGTTACCGAAAATAGCATTCCTTAAACAACTCTGGGAGTTCTGAGGATATATTGCTGGTCAACGGTAATAATGAAGAATTGGAACTCGAAGGATTTAATGATTCGAGTTTCCCGTTTGAAGTGAATATAATATTCTAGTTTTATGGGGCAACGATGATTTGAAAGAAGTTCAAAAGACAATCGATGCTGGGTTACCCAATAAAACAGAATATTTCGCAATATTAAATACAGCGAAGGAAAGTGTTTGGACGAAAACTTCTTCCAATAAATGGAAGTAGTACCTAGCATTGCGAGGCCTATAGTTATCTTCAATGATAACTTAAGGCAATTGCTTTAGCAAAGGAATCGAGATCTCACCCATGATCTAAACACAAGTATACCATATGATCTGGAAAATCATAGGTAGAATAAGACGTGGGGGCACGTCAAGAGACAACATAGCAGATCCACTAATTAAGTCATAATCACAAAAGGGTTCGACGGACATCTGGAGTGAGATGGGCCTTAGAAACGTATGTGGTTGGCTTTAGGGCAAGTGGGAGATTGATAGGATAGTGCCCAGCAAGCCGACAAATATAAGCTTGTTTAGGAACTACCTTTAGAAGCAATCTTATGATTCATAAGATAATACGCCCGTTTATTCATCGTACGTGAATTAAACAATGGCCACCTTCATCTCTCGCGAACTTATCTAAGCGATTGGTTGAAACCCTGAGATCACTCATGACTACGGGATAATTCACTTCAGTATTGGGTGCGATTAATCATGAAACAATCTCAAGGGTCGTGATCTCAAAAACGTTCCAAGTCATAGATTCATATCGACACGGGGTATCGAATGGATCGTCAAGACTTGTAGGATTATGCATGATTCACATGAAGTGAATTTGTTGTCGTTTCATGAACAAGGCATTGAATGCTAGTGCATATGACTAGGTGGTTCGATAGGGGATCGAACGCATCGAACGACCCGAACAGAGAGACCCATCGTGGAAGTGCGTTAAGCATATCGGTAATGCGATGTCTCTCAAGACTTATGATAGTGTACGATTTAGTCCTTTGACTTGAGGTACTAGGGCGGATTCGGTACACGGGAATACGTACTTTGATTTAGGAGCCGATCACATAGCTTGGTCATTGTGCGACTACTTTGGGTACGTATGAACGTGTGCGCGGATAGTTAGTACTAATAAAGGATCTATCGACTCATCTTGATAAGATGAGAGAATTTCCTGTACGTTCTTAGATAATAAATCCGAAGAATCTACCGCCGTAGTCGGTGACGGATTTGGAAAGGGGTTTCCAAATTTAGCAGTCACACTGGAATTATTATCCTGAATTAGAAAGTACAGAATTGAGATAATTAGAGGTGCCGACCAATTCACACACCCTAGGTCTCAATCGGGAAATTAGTTGATAGAAGGACCGTATGTACATGGCATTTATAAGAGGTGAAGGTTCACGAAATCAATTCACCTGAAATTGGGCCTCATGGGCTTCTGGCTAGACATCGACCATGAGGTGTGGGTACTCCTGAATTAATAAGGAAATTAATCCTGGAGTGGTCAATTAAAGTGGTTAATTGATCGGAGCAATTAATTACAAATTAATTGCTCACTAATTAAATCACGAAAGTCGTGGGCCTGCTGCCAATTGATGGTGAACCTAGAGGGTCACACACAATACAGTTGGACAGTGACAGTCTGGAAGGAATCAATTGATTTAAGGAATTAAATCAATAAATTGAATTAAAGTATTAATTCAAGAAGAAGAATAATTAATTGGGAGTAACTAATTAATTAATCAAGAATTAAAGTGTTAATTCAAAATGGAGAATCATTAATTAGGAGTAACTAATTAATGAATCAATTGGAATTTCTGATTGATTAAATCCTCAATTAAAGTATTAATTGGAAAGGATTAATTAATTAATAGTGGATTAATTAATTAAAACACATGGGCCGATCCATATGTAATTTAATTGATCTTTGATTAATTAATTTAAGCATATGGGACAATTATTGTAAAGATAAATTAGTCTGGGATTAATTAATCTTGCATGGGCCGATTTTGGGAACAATGATCAAATTAATTTAGGATTAATTAAAGAGTATATGGGCCGATTTTATTTTAATAAGATGGCCGATTTTTGCTTGATTATTTAATCTTGAATTAATGTTAATCATGTTTGGTTATGATAGGGATGAAAGAGTTTGTGTTATCTTGTGTAACTAGGAAAGAGATTGAAAGATATCTTGTTTCCTAAAGTGATAAGATTATGTATATCTTGTTTCTTGATAAGAAGATATTCTTTCAAGATTTAGATATCTATTAGGAGAAGGAATCTTCTAATAGAGATATCTATAAATACTAGATACACATAATCTAAGAAAAGAAGAAGCTAACCCTAATTCTAAGCAAGAAAGAAAAACACAAGAACACATAGGGCCGAAAATTTCAGCCCCTCTCTCGCCCTCTCTGCATAATCGAACCCTGTCAGAAAAATCGCCCCATCCCTGTGTAGGATTTTTCTCCAAGTTTTCTTCCCGGATCTGAATCCAATTCCTGACGAGACAATTCCTTAATCCTAGGTCTGAGCCTAGGGATTTCGCGAAGTCACTCAAATCCATCTGGTGTGGACTTTCTCTAGAGGCACAACACTTGGGGTGCTCTAGTGAACAATTGAAGACCGGAGGAAAACTACCACCTTGCCTATGGTGAGGTAAAATAGCTTTTACCTTCTAATTTAATTTTAGTATATGCTTGCTGAAATTGAATTCAACCTTTATTCATATGTGCTAATAAGTGTTCCCTGGGATTTGGTGTATAAACAAAAATTTTAAATTCCTCACTGTTGTAGTTGACAATTATACCCATAAAATCCCAACAGTGGTATCAGAGCCAGGTTATTATGCACATATGAAAAAAAGGCCTGAACACTTCAAATTTTCGTGAATATGTTTATTTGTCGTGTTCTATGCATGGATCTTGCTGATTATGATTAATTATGTGTTCGGGTAAATAGCATAATTCTTATTTGGGCCAGATCTGCAATTTGCGATTATTACAGGACTAATACTGCAATTTGCGATTTTTATAAAATCTGGACAGAATCTGAAATTTTACTTTTCTGGAAATTTTGGGCTGAAATTGAAAATCTGTTTTCCAAGCGATAGGGGTCTGTTTTGCAATTTCCGTAAGTTGTTGGGCTGTTTTGCAATTTACGAAAACATCAGGGGCAGTTTTTGCGATTAACAAAAGTTTCTGGAAATAAAATATTAATTTCTGTTTTCTGGGCCAATTTGCAAGTTCTGGAATTTTTGGGGCTGATTTGTTATTTCCGAAAGTTTTGGGGTCAAAACGTAATTTTCAAAAATTGAAGGACCAAACTGTAATTTTCAAAATTTGAAATTTCCAGAACCTGAATTATGTTTGAAAGGTGTTTTATTATCCGAAGAATTAATTTTTCATAATTAGTAGTGGACTAAAGTAAGAACCATGAGATATTTTAAAAGGGATTTTAAAATAGAAATAGTGATTTAATTTTAAAAGGGGTTTTAAAATAAAATCAAAGGGTCATTTTAAAAGGGGGTTTTAAAATGATAATTAAGAGATTGTTTTAGAAAGGGGTTTTTAAAACTAGAATCTAAAGTTATTTTGAAAGGTAGTTTTAAAATAATATAAGAAATAAGAAAATTATAATTTTGCTTGTTTCTTGCTCAACGTGAAATTGTTTACGTGGTTTTCGATCGCGCCGAGCCTTGACCTTTAGGTTAGATGTGATTGGTTGTTTTAATCTTATTGGTTTTATTGGGCCTGCGAGCCTTAAGTTTTTGGGCCACTTTGAGCCATTGTAATAGATAGGGCTTTACTGTTTTATTAGTTTAGGATGGAGGCCCGTTACAAGCAAGGTGGGAGCCCAAGAAGACTAAAGGCCATGTATGCATGGTAAAATATGTAATAGAGTAGGTCTATATGAAACCTAATAGATTGACCAATAGGACCATCGTCTTTGGCTCGATGGTGGTCCGCATAGGAGGCTCCCGATCGAAAACATACTGTGGTAGCATGCATGCTAGGTATGAATGTTTTATTTTATTTGTTGATTTATTTTTGGCTCGCGCGCTAGAATATAGATCACTAAAATAAATAATAAAGCATAATTAATGCGGTGAGATCTCGAGGAGAGTTACCTCAAACTTCCTAAAATCGAAAATCCCCTCTCGAATTAAAATATTAAGTCATATTGGGTAATCTATAAAATGATGTTTTATAGATCCAAGCCTTCCATCAATAGGGACTAGTGTATGTTGTCTACTTATCGATAGAGGTGATCCAGAGTCTGGCACCCGAGTCGAAGAAAGGGACAATACACGAAATTCCTTGATTCTTGTTTTTAACTAAACTCGACAAGGGTGGGGACTGGTCGGGACGTGAAAATCGACCGATAACCAGTTACGGGGATTTCATGACCGGGCCCGTTACTCATCAAGATTGACTGGGTTAGACTTAAACGAGTAGTAACATTTATGATGTAGCAGTGCTAGATAGATGCGAAAATCGAGGCAAAATAGCTTGAAGGTTGTGGAGTAACACAATTGGTAAAAGTATACCTACCTAGGGAGTTAATTGTATGGCCGCGAGTCGTGGGTGAAATTAATGTCTGCTGGGACGTCAAGACCTACTAGGAAATAGAATTTCCCGAACAATGCAAGGGGTTATTGTTTCGATAAAATAGTGGGAGAACTTTTTCGACAGAAAGACCAATCTTCGTTAATTATAAGTATTATCTTAAATCTGTCTGCTTATTGTTGTCTATTATTTATATTTAGCCATGCCAAAATTCACTGTCAATTGCGAACAAACGATATTGCAAATCTGGATATCATCACTCCACGATGAAGGCATGACTGGGTTCAAAAATATTAATGAATATTGCACTTACCTGATCAAGAGGCTAAATCGAATCGATGAGCTTGGAGCTAAATTGACTCTAGATGATAAAATGGTAATCATCACAAATGGCCTGCCTGAATCATTCTCTCATTTTATCGATCATTGTGAAGTTCCAAGTAAAGGAATTGAGACCAATGATTTGCATAAGTTGTTAGACAAATATGAGAAAGCCCTCGAAAGAGGACAAGGATTGATCGAAGGAAAGAATTGTCCCTTATGTAAGAAAGATGAGGAACTGAGGAACATGACTGATGAGGAATTCCGAAACATACTTGACCAAGGTATAACCTTAGTTATTTCCTTTTGATGAAAAACATCTTAAGATTTTTCTTTTGATGTAAAACATCTAACATTTCTGGTTTCTGTAAAAGTGTTTACAGAGGATGACTGGAACGTGCTGCATGTAACCAAGTTCGGGTTTCGACTGCACATGAGGGAAACATACTTCAGGGAATGGGTCAAGGAGCATCTGGATTTTTCTTATTAGCATATGTTTTTCTTTAATTCTGAATTTAAGCATTAGTTAGAGTTTTTCTATTTATTTCGAACTCTGTACGAAACTTCTTAGCTTTACCATTATGAATGGAGTTATTTTAATTAAAGCTTTTATTTCGTACACAATTGCTTTACTGTTGTAAATAAAGCAAAGAAATAAGCATTGATAAAACTTAAACAATTATGCTAAATCAAGAAAAGAAAAACAAGTTAGATAATAATCCACATTCGATCATAATTCCTAAAAGAAGGAATCGATGAATTGTTTTCAATCATGGCTCTTGAAAAATATAAGATTGATGAATTCAAAACATGCGAATCCTGTCTGAATAGGAAATCAATCGATTAAAGGTATTTTGAAATACCAAGTGTTTAATGAATAAAAATTCGTTAATACACATGTGGATCACTAAAACATTAGTGCGAGTAATTAAACTACTTCATAAAAATCCTGATGGCATTTTAGGATATGTGTACTTTGGAGGTACAAGTTTTTGGAAAGGTTGAAGGGTTCAAAGTGTTTCATAAAGGCACTAAGTAAAGTGCAAATATGAAAATGTTGAAAGGATTCAAAGAATTCCAAAACCGAAGCAATTAAGGGCATTAAAGTATGATCATTCGATGTACTCGAAGTGATTAATACATAAGCCCTAAATTACTCAAATTATCTAAATCGAGAATTGAATTCTTGAATAGCGAGTTAAATCTAGTAAAAGGAATCGAACTATGAAAGACTAGATTCATTCCTTAAATTAGTATTGCTAAAACTCCTCAATCAATTCTGGGGGTCAACCCCATGACTCTAGAAGGATACTTTGACTAGTTACCTTTTGAGTCAATTCCTACGAAAAACCGTACTAACTCAAGTATGGTATATCATCCATGAATGATAAAATTGGATAGTTGATCCAATTAAGAAAATTTGTAGGGTATTCAACGAAATCCATTGGATACCTGTTCCATGATCCTAAAGAACGAAAGGAGTCTGTTGCTTAAGGATAGCCAATTCTTAGAGGGTGGTTCCCTCGCTAATAGAAATGGGATTTTACCATGGAACTTGATGAAGTCCTAGACTTGGACACATCCCTACAAATAGTGGGAGTATATTTCCAAACCTACTGAACCAAAATTTTGTACACCAAATTTCGAAGATTCGATCAAATTCGAAAAAGAACTAGTACGTTCACGAATATGATCGATCGGATAGTGATCCAAGAACTTTCGAAATATCTATGTAAAACATAGATTTGGGCACATAGCTTGAAACGCCATGTGATCTGAGTGGATTTCTAATAATCCATTTAGAAATGCTGAACCGTAGAAGCTTCGTATGACCACGAGGTAAAAACCATAGGATGTAATTCCAAAGGTGGATCTATGATTCTGGACCAGTATCCCGAAGCTGGAACATGCGACTAGATGAGAAAGTCAAGGCGGTTGACTTTATCAAAATTGCATGTAAATCTCAATGTACAAAAGAATCAGTGGGAGTTTTTGCATTGTTCGTAATATAAACACTAAAGTTGACATAGATGTTGTAAGAGTGTTAAACGCAGACGAAAGCGTGTTCATTCATGCAATTCTTCATTAAAAGATTTAAGGGATACATCTCACGTATTGGCAGTACGTATCTATTGTGATAGATTAGAGGAGATGTTTGAAATCCCAAATCTTAGTACATGGACAAAACTGAATAAAATCAGTATGGAAAGTCATAGTGAGGACATTTTCCATAGAAATATAAAATCTCTCTCAAAGTCAATGAGCCCTACATTTGATGAGTAAAGAGGATAATATTTCTATACACCTTCCACATAAAAGGTGGCATAATATATGCAATGTCATGTACACGACCAGAATAAACAGAAGCTATGAATATCATAAAGCTACTGTTTGTCGAACACCAGTAAGAAGTACTAGGTTACCGAAAATAGCATTCCTTAAACAACTCTGGGAGTTCTGAGGATATATTGCTGGTCAACGGTAATAATGAAGAATTGGAACTCGAAGGATTTAATGATTCGAGTTTCCCGTTTGAAGTGAATATAATATTCTAGTTTTATGGGGCAACGATGATTTGAAAGAAGTTCAAAAGACAATCGATGCTGGGTTACCCAATAAAACAGAATATTTCGCAATATTAAATACAGCGAAGGAAAGTGTTTGGACGAAAACTTCTTCCAATAAATTGGAAGTAGTACCTAGCATTGCGAGGCCTATAGTTATCTTCAATGATAACTTAAGGCAATTGCTTTAGCAAAGGAATCGAGATCTCACCCATGATCTAAACACAAGTATACCATATGATCTGGAAAATCATAGGTAGAATAAGACGTGGGGGCACGTCAAGAGACAACATAGCAGATCCACTAATTAAGTCATAATCACAAAAGGGTTCGACGGACATCTGGAGTGAGATGGGCCTTAGAAACGTATGTGGTTGGCTTTAGGGCAAGTGGGAGATTGATAGGATAGTGCCCAGCAAGCCGACAAATATAAGCTTGTTTAGGAACTACCTTTAGAAGCAATCTTATGATTCATAAGATAATACGCCCGTTTATTCATCGTACGTGAATTAAACAATGGCCACCTTCATCTCTCGCGAACTTATCTAAGCGATTGGTTGAAACCCTGAGATCACTCATGACTACGGGATAATTCACTTCAGTATTGGGTGCGATTAATCATGAAACAGTCTCAAGGGTCGTGATCTCAAAAACGTTCCAAGTCATAGATTCATATCGACACGGGGTATCGAATGAATCGTCAAGACTTGTAGTATTATGCATGATTCACATGAAGTGAATTTGTTGTCGTTTCATGAACAAGGCATTGAATGCTAGTGCATATGACTAGGTGGTTCGATAGGGGATCGAACGCATCGAACGACCCGAACAGAGAGACCCATCGTGGAAGTGCGTTAAGCATATCGGTAATGCGATGTCTCTCAAGACTTATGATAGTGTACGATTTAGTCCTTTGACTTGAGGTACTAGGGCGGATTCGGTACACGGGAATACGTACTTTGATTTATGAGCCGATCACATAGCTTGGTCATTGTGCGACTACTTTGGGTACGTATGAACGTGTGCGCGGATAGTTAGTACTAATAAAGGATCTATCGACTCATCTTGATAAGATGAGAGAATTTCCTGTACGTTCTTAGATAATAAATCCGAAGAATCTACCGCCGTAGTCGGTGACAGATTTGGAAAGGGGTTTCCAAATTTAGCAGTCACACTGGAATTATTATCCTGAATTAGAAAGTACAGAATTGAGATAATTAGAGGTGCCGACCAATTCACACACCCTATGTCTCAATCGGGAAATTAGTTGATAGAAGGACCGTATGTACATGGCATTTATAAGAGGTGAAGGTTCACGAAATCAATTCACCTGAAGTTGGGCCTCATGGGCTTGTGGCTAGACATCGACCATGAGGTGTGGGTACTCCTGAATTAATAAGGAAATTAATCCTGGAGTGGTCAATTAAAGTGGTTAATTGATCGGAGCAATTAATTACATATTAATTGCTCACTAATTAAATCACGAAAGTCGTGGGCCTGCTGCCAATTGATGGTGAACCTAGAGGGTCACACACAATACAGTTGGACAGTGACAGTCTGGAAGGAATCAATTGATTTAAGGAATTAAATCAATAAATTGAATTAAAGTATTAATTCAAGAAGAAGAATAATTAATTGGGAGTAACTAATTAATTAATCAAGAATTAAAGTGTTAATTCAAAATGGAGAATCATTAATTAGGAGTAACTAATTAATGAATCAATTGGAATTTCTGATTGATTAAATCCTCAATTAAAGTATTAATTGGAAAGGATTAATTAATTAATAGTGGATTAATTAATTAAAACACATGGGCCGATCCATATGTAATTTAATTGATCTATGATTAATTAATTTAAGCATATGGGACAATTATTGTAAAGATAAATTAGTCTGGGATTAATTAATCTTGCATGGGCCGATTTTGGGAACAATGATCAAATTAATTTAGGATTAATTAAAGAGCATATGGGCCGATTTTATTTTAATAAGATGGCCGATTTTTGCTTGATTATTTAATCTTGAATTAATGTTAATCATGTTTGGTTATGATAGGGATGAAAGAGTTTGTGTTATCTTGTGTAACTAGGAAAGAGATTGAAAGATATCTTGTTTCCTAAAGTGATAAGATTATGTATATCTTGTTTCTTGATAAGAAGATATTCTTTCAAGATTTAGATATCTATTAGGAGAAGGAATCTTCTAATAGAGATATCTATAAATACTAGGTACACATAATCTAAGAAAAGAAGAAGCTAACCCTAATTCTAAGCGAGAAAGAAAAACACAAGAACACATAGGGCCGAAAATTTCAGCCCCTCTCTCGCCCTCTCTGCATAATCGAACCCTGTCAGAAAAATCGCCCCATCCCTGTGTAGGATTTTTCTCCAAGTTTTCTTCCCGGATCTGAATCCAATTCCTGACGAGACAATTCCTTAATCCTAGTTCTGAGCCTGGGGATTTCGCGAAGTCACTCAAATCCATCTGGTGTGGACTTTCTCTAGAGGCACAACACTTGGGGTGCTCTAGTGAACAATTGAAGACCGGAGGAAAACCACCACCTTGCCTGTGGTGAGGTAAAATAGCTTTTACCTTCTAATTTAATTTTAGTATATGCTTGCTGAAATTGAATTCAACCTTTATTCATATGTGCTAATAAGTGTTCCCTGGGATTTGGTGTATAAACAAAAATTTTAAATTCCGCACTGTTGTAGTTGACAATTATACCCATAAAATCCCAACAAGGAAACCCTATTAATGGAGGAAGATATGTCTAAGAAAGAGAGATAGCCCATTTATAGGAGCAATTTAGTGCAATCCGACGGATGAGATATAAAAGTTCATACGGTCCGGATTTGTCAACCGTTCAACTTCCTGAGGAAATAAATAAAAAAAAAAAAAAAAGAGGAGAGGGAAGGAAAGAAAATTGTCAAATCTGCTCGTTATACGATCAAGAATTCAGAAACCGCCTTAATCAATAATATGATCGAACAAGGAAACACGTAACGTTGTCAGTAGGGATGTGATCGAATAACGAAAACAACTTATTTATCAGAGTACAGCAAGGCCCAGAGCAGAAAAGTAAAAACACTTATGATCAGGGCTACATTACAACGAAATAAGTCAGAAGGCCCAGAGCAGAAGTTAGTACTCAAAGAAAATCTTTCGAGCCCTCCATAAAGGAACGAGCAAATTAAGAAATTAACCTGAGCAAAAGATTTCGATCCCGACGGAAACAGATACAAAGGACTTATTCCCTATCAAGATATTTTGATCAGATAAGCGTTTCAATAAGATCGAAAGATCCTTCTTTCGACCTTTAGACTGTTCTTTTGGCATATGGAAACTTGCGTCCCCTGAAATAGCTTTGGTATTTATAGCAAAGAAAGCACCCAGCCAGCATTATAATAAACAATCATCGCCTAAAAAGAAGAATTCGGTACAAGGCATCAAAAGCTCTCAATAAAGATAACAACTCGATTTAAGAAAGGCAAGGACAAAATGTACATACAGATGGGAGATCGGAAAAATACACGGATCTACTAATTACAATATAAGGATTAATAAAGTCCTATTATATTCATCGGTGATCAGACTCTTCGGCACTAGACTCACGACCTTTCTCTGTCCTTTCGCCCTCTTCCTCGAAATCACTCTCCGAACTATCGTCAGAAGAGCTGCTCGAGCTATCGTCCCCTTCGCTGCTGCTTTGGTCCTCAGAGCTGGAGCTGTTTGCCCGTGAAGGATCGATATTCTGGACAATCTGATCTTTGGTTTCGCCCTCGATATCAGGGTTAGGCATCGGAACCCCGAACTCAGTAAGGAACGGAGCAAATTTATGATCATCCGGACCTTCAATTTTGGGAGGAAGAGAGGAAGCCTTATAATTTTCCCCGAGAATGTTCTTATAAGGGTCGATATAACGAAGATAATCATCGATAGTGCCTTGAACCCATCCGGCTACGATGAGCTGCTGAATTCCTTTATAATAAAAGGCTTGATTGACTTCACCCGATCGCAAGCGAACTAAGGCGTCAAGAAACGGCGACTCTAAAAACTCCCTTATAGCTGGTAGTTTGCCCTCTTCTCGACCTCGAGTGTACGCCTGATCGGACGATGCCTTAGCCTGCTCAAGATCCGACCTTAATTTTGCCACCTCATCCTCGAGGGCCCTTTTTCCTTCATGTTCTTTCCGAGCATCCTCGAACTCCTTCTCAACATCAGAAAGCTTCAAAGAGATGTCTTTCAGTTGATTGGCCTTAACAGCTTCTTCTTTCAGAATGTCAAGAAGAGCGTTATGAGATTGACGAGACTCCTCTTCTAAAGTGGCTAATCGGTAAGATGGGTGAGTAAATAAATCTTCAGCCTACAAAGAAAACAAGACTTCATATTGGAAAAGAGGCTACTACAATCGAAGAAGGAAACATACCCTTTGATGTGCGTAAGCATAATCGCTCATGATTTGAAATCCATCCCTCTGGTAGAGCTCAGTGATATCGTCCTTAAACCTCCCGGCCATCAACATTCGGAAGGACTTGTCCACGTATGGTCACCATTAGGGCCAAGGTCGGACTCGATGGTCCCGTCCTCCGGAAACCCAGCAGCCCTCGGTCCGCGAAGGTGATCCTCTATAAAGTCTACCAAATCCAGCTCGGTGCGGCCGGGTCGACATTGAATTGGCCCAGGATTTCGACCAAATGGCCTAACCCTTCTCGAGGACTCGGGATCCCCGCTATTCCTTTTTTGGGCCATCCGAGCATCAACGATCTCTCAGGATCGGATCCCCTGGATTGTGTAATAGCTACATCCCGCTGCATTCAGGTCAGATGTACTGGCCGGAAATACCGATCGTAGAAGCCCGACTTCTTGGGATTGTGAAGTTCCCTCGGTAACAGCTTGAAGAAAGCTCGTAGCTACGTTCGGAACTGCAAAATTATGAGTTCTGGCATTGGCTCCTTCAATCGTCAGAGTAGCCCTTGATTTCTTCTGCTTCCGAGGCAAGCCTTGAGATTCTGAAGAAAATGAAGCAACGACCGAACCAGCTACAGAGGTTCGAAACTTCTCAACAATCTCGGCTGTGAAATTAAGAATGGATTAAATTTCGAGCCAAAGAAAGTAAATTGAGTATTAGCGAAAGAAATAGTATACCTAAGGTTGGGGGAACAGTTGAAGCAGGATCCTCCCCATCGGCCTGGGCAACTTGGTCAACCTGATCAGCAAGAGGAGTGATTGATGATTCTCCAAAAATAATAGGAGGAGCAGGATAAGAACACTCGCTGAGCCCTGCCATTCTCAACACCCTCTCTTGGGTCAACAAAGTAGTTTGGTAAAGATCGGGATAGAGGGTCTGCAAGAAGGCATCCCGAAGCTCGTGACTCATCCGTCCTACAAGTTTTCGCCTACCATAAATCCAAGACCTCTCTCCAGGCCACTCATAGGGGGTTGGTTCGGATGTCTCAGCGGAGGAGGAAGTATAGGGGCCTCGAACGAAAAAGAACTCTTTCTTCCAACCTTTCAGATTGCTCGAAACTGTATTCGACAATATCGATCGATTAGACCGCTGCGAGAAATATACATAACTTGCGTTCGAAGATGTGGAGGAGCTCACTTGGAAAACCCTCCAGAAAATTTGGAAAGCTGCTTTCTTCCCTTTGGCCTTCATTAACACGCTGAAGGCGATGATATACCCGATCAAATTCGGGAGGATTTGGGATGGAGACAGGCGAAAAGCCTGTAAAACGCTACGAATCAAAGGAGCAAAGGGGATCCGTAGGCCATAAAAGAATTGCCGAGTATAAAAAGCTTGACACCACGGGGGAGGATCAGTAACTCGCTCTTCGGGAGTCGGGACGACGATCGAAAATCCATCACCGAAAAACTTACCAAAGTTGGTCTCCAAGTATTCTAGGTTTTCTTCAGTATAGCGGCAAATGGTTTCATCGGCTCTCTTCTAGGTTTTGTTAAGTCGTGTGCTGGTCGAAGGCTCCGACCAATCGAAAATCGTAACGACAACGCCTCTACCTATCCTGAACTTAATTTGCTCATTCTTCCCTAAGGAAAGATCATCGTCCTCCGTGGCCTCCTCATCGGTGGCCTCGCTCGAAGAATCACTTTCATTATTCTCGGAGCTAGGATTTGATTCCTCTTCTTTATCGGAGCCAGAATTAGGGCTCGGAACCCTTATGTTTTCTGCCTCCGAAGAACGGACGACCGTGGCCCGTGTCTCGTCAGGACCACTCTCTTGCTCTTATACTACCTTGGCCTTACCCTTGGAATCTGTTGGGCTAGACGTTATATATTCAGATTGATCGGACAAAAGTTGGGGTTTTCTTATCGATCTATGCGCTCCGATCTAGAGTTGCTTGAGAATTTTTGCGAAGTAAACATCCCACGAACAAGCTATATATATAAGGTTAAAACGGTAAATTGCAAACCGGTCCCCGAAAGGTCGCGACGGATGAACTCCCTTAAGACGATTTCGAAACCTACTTTCTATTTAATTGCATAATAGACCCCTATACAGCGCGAGTTGATGGGCCGCGGCCCAGCACGTGAAGAGACGCAACACCCGAATGTCAATGTTCAAATTATGCTTGTGATTTTCTGTGCTAATATATGATCGAAAAAACCGAATCAAGAAGGGAAGCAAGGCAATATTATCGAGGTTGGCACCCACGACTTACAAAATTATTAAGCAAACGGGATGTTTTCGATTAATCCTACGAATCATCATCGAAAGAGAATATTTTTGCATCATTAAGAGTTCATGGGAATTTCAATGGTGTGCACTCTTTTTCCCTAACCTGGTTTTTATCCCAATAGGTTTTTCCAAGTTAGGTTTTTAACGAGGCACATCCATAACCCATCAAGGTATGATCTCTTTATCTTGATGTTCGGAATGACACATACTTCTTCGAGCTTAAGCTTCTCTTTACACTCGAGAAGTGGGGGAGTATTGATGATAGGTATTTTGAACCTCACTTTCTAAATATACGATGAAAGGACCGGAACCTCAACCCCGAAGATGCGAACTCGAGCTCAAGTTGAAGCCAAGGTAACACGATCCATTTGATGCAGCCCTTGATCAAATGTTACTGTTGGGAAGATCCCAGGCCCAAATCTATGGGCCGATCCTCATTTCCGATTATAAATACCCCAAGCATTTATGACTGCGCACACGCATTCCCAGGTGCACTCAGCTCGAAGCTACAACTCGGATTGATAGGTTCGACCACCATATATGTATTTCACCCTCTAGCTTGTACGACATCCTATAATGCTCAAATAGGATCCTCAATACCTGTAATTTGTACATCAACGTTCAGAATATATATATATATATATATATATATATATATATATATATATATATATATATATATATATATATATATTGATCTTCACTTGTCTCCTAGCTTTTACAACTTTATTTCATTAATACCGATCATACCGCGAATTTGCGTAAGATCACGATCCATGTCTAACGATTAGAAGGCTTTGGTATAAAAACCTGAGTCTACAACAAAAGATTCGAGTATTAATTGATCCGCTCAATAAACGCTCCTCGATCTATTTTTAGCGATTAAAAAGGCTTCTGGTATAAAAACCTAAGTCGAAATAAAAAGAGTTGAGTATAAATTGATCCGCTCAATAAACGCTCCTCGATCTATTTTTAACGATGAAAAGGTTTTTGGTATAAAACCTAAGTCTAAATGAAAAAGAGTTGAGTATAAATTGATCCGCTCAATAAACGCTCCTCGATCTATTTTTTAAACGATTAAAAGGTTTTTGGTATAAAACCTAAATCTAAATAAAAAGAGTTGAGTATAAATTGATTCGCTCAATAAACGCTCCTTTATCTATTCCAACCATGATAATGTTTTAATATAAATCCTAAATCCGAAAACAAGTCGAGTATAAATTGATCCGCTCAATAAACGCTCCTCAATCTATTTTTAGCGATTAAAAAGGTTTCTTGTATAAAAACCTAAGTCTAAATAAAAGAGTTGAGTATAAATTGATCCGCTCAATAAACGCTCCTCGATCTATTTTTAGCGATTAAAAAGGTTCCTGGTATAAAAACCTAAGTCTAAATAAAAGAGTTGAGTATAAATTGATCCGCTCAATATACGCTCCTCGATCTATTTTTAGCGATTAAAAAGGTTTCTGGTATAAAAACCTAAGACTGAATGAAAAAGAGTTGAGTATAAATTGATCCGCTCAATGAACGCTCCTCGATCTATTCTTAACGATAAAAAATATTTGTTAAATACACCTAAGTCTTAGAAATGAGTTGAGTATAAATTGATCTGCTCGATAAACGCTCCTCATAAATAAGATTAAGACGAAATCAACAACAAGAAGAATGCAAGGAATAATAATAAAGTTTTATTCATCTGTGTTCAAGGAACATGTAATAAATTACATACAAAAGCTTTGATCTGATTACAAAGGTCTATATACGATTTACACATCGTTACAATTGTTTAGATAAAACGATCCTGTCCTATAGATCAGCGATCTTCACGACAATGTCCACGGAAACATCAATCTCCTCCCTAGTGCCTCGACGATTATGATCGACCACCTAAGAAGCATGCTGCTCAGAATGGTCGACTTCTTTGATGCGATGGTCAGGATCAGAAGATCAAATGTTCCTCCAGACGAATTGACCATCACCAGCCAGATGCCCGGTAACGGCCACTCGCCCAGAAGGAGATACTGCTGGTATAATGGGGTTGAATTTCACTCTAGAGCAGCATCTCTTCAGGACCGTCGCAGAAGAAAAAATTTACCAGCACACCCTGGTGGTCTATCAATCCGGAGGTAACACCCAAAAGCGGCGGTGCCTGGTAAATATGAACCCTCCATGTGCAAACAGAAACCACGGACCTCAAACCTGTGAAGACAAAGGTTGAGGCCTCATGGGACCCGTCAGTACGAGGTAGGGCTTCCATGGGACCCGTCAGTACAAGACAGAAGAAATTTAAGATATTACGATAGGAATCACGATAATGTGACTTTTTGAACATTATGGGATCAGAAGGCAAAGTGAAATTCAAAGAAACTGAAACATCCATCCTATTTGAGAAGTACAAGTAAAATATGGAAACCACCTCCCTATTTATAGGGATAGATCTGATTAATCCAACGGCTGGATGGAGATTTAATCAAGGGATGGAAATGCGACCTTTGGACTACCCGTATTTAATGCGAGTAAGTTGGAACGGCACCTCTCTGATCGACTCAACAAATCGATGACAAAAGAAAATTCAGATCGAAGCGGTCAATGCACATTACTTGCAGATCTAAAAAGAGCTCCGGACCAGAAAAGTTTGCACACTCACATATGCTAGTCGCTCAAGCTTGAGATCCTCAACGAAGGCATGCAAGTTTACACCGTTATGAAAAAATATTGGTTCGCTTAGAAGTACAAGACCTAACCCTCCAGCATACGAGGGTCGTCACTGCCTCATATATTATATGGAAAATTATCAATTGGCTATACAAGAACTCCACTGGAGTCCAAGAAGCCTGATAATGATATTAAGGCAGTAATTTCCATCATTCCAGACTGCACTATCGCCGCTGCCTAACATTCCAAAGAATCGCTGAAGGAGGTCTGAACAAGCCAGATCTGGCTAATAATTCTACATTCCAGATCTGGCTAATAATTTCTAGATCCTCAACGAAGGCATGCAAGTTTACACCGTTATCAATATCTACAACACCGTTATAAACATTCAATATCTACAACACATCACTATTTTCCCGCTTCTCCCTCGTGAATCTCTTTAAGAATTGTATCATACTGACTTTCATGGATACATTTTAATAAAATTCCCGAGGAGGATCATTTATAGAGCTGATCACCAATCAAGGTAAATAATGGGGAACGATACAAGATTCTTCTTGCTTCATTAGCATCTTCTGGCAGTTTTCATTTCTTTAGATAATCTATGATGGGGTCGATCCAAGAGATCTTTTGTTCGTCAATTTCCATGATGTCAATGCCAGGGGCGACATCCAGATCGATAGCGGATGAGCTCGATAACAGCCATGTAATAACCCTCTCCTTCTTACCTTCCGCTAGATCCGTGAATTTTGACAGTAAATCAGCCCATAGATTTTCTTCCCTAGGAATAGACTGGATATCAAACTTCTCGAATTGCGAAATCAGACTTTTCGTTTTATCCAAATATTTTATCATATTGAACTCTTTCGCCTCGTAAGTGCCCTTCACCTGCCTATGAACAAGCTGAGAATCCGTCAATACAGTAATCGATCTTGCCTTTGCCTTTAAGGCCATTTCTAGTCTTGTGATCAAAGCTTCGTATTCTGCTTCATTATTTGTAACGACAAAATCAAAGTAATGGCATAATTCAAATCTTCGCCGTTGGGTCCTTGAAAATGAATTCTTGCCCCTCCCCCTTCTTTGGTCGAAGAGCCATCCACATGCATCAACCAAATTGGATACTCGAGCTCTGTAAGAATATTTATTTCAGAATTTTCCTCATTTTCTGAGCTCTTCAAACTAGTTGATTCCACCAGGAAGTCTGCTAGCACTTGAGCCTTTACTGCTGTTCGTGGCAAGTACTCAATTTCGAATTGCCCCAATTCGATTGCCCATTTGATCAGCATGCTGGATGTTTCTGGCTTAGACAGAACTTGCCTCAAAGGTTGATTGGTCAAGACAATGATTTTATAGGTTTGAAAGTAGGGCCTCAATCTTTGTGCAGCCACCACCAAATCAAGCGTGAATTTCTCAATGTCCAAATAGTTCTTCTCAGCGCCTTGCAGCAATTTGCTAAAGTAATAGACCGGTTTTTTGCACGGATTCTTCTAATTTCACCAGTACCGAACTAACAGCCTCCTCCGAAACGGCTATGTAGAGGTACAAAGGTTCTCCATCCGTAGGCTTGGCCAGCATAGGAGGTGAAGTTAAGTACTTTTTTAGGTCCTCGAAAGCCTTGTCACATTCGGCATTCCACTTGAAGTCTTTCGATTTACGCAACAACTTGAAAAATGGCAAACTCTTGTCGGCGGATCGAGAGATAAATCTATTTAATGAAATGATTTTTCCGATCAAGCTCTGAACATCCGAAAGTCTTCTTGGAGGTTGAAGATTGGTAACTGCTCGGATCTTTTCTGGGTTTGCTTCGATCCCTTTCTCGTGGACAAGATATCCAAGGAATTTTCCCGATCGTACCCCGAAAGTGCATTTTGCTGGGTTCAATTTCATTCCATATTTTCTAAATATTTCGAAGCATCTACCGAGATGCTTAATGTGGTCTTCTTCTGTCATGCTCTTTACAAGCATATCGTCCACATAAACTTCCATGATCTCTCCAATTAATTCTTTGAACATCATATTGACCAGCCTTTGATAGGTTGCGCCTGCGTTTCTCAGACCGAAAGGCATAACTATGAAGCAATACACTCCTTGCTCGGTAATAAATGCGGTCTTGTCCTGATCCTTCTCATTCATGAAAATTTGATAAAAACCCTGGAAAGCATCCATCATGCTAAAGAACACAAATATTGGAGTGGAATCTACCAACATATCAATCCTAGGCAGCGGGTAAGGATCCCTCGGGCATAACTTGTTTAAGTCAGTAAAATCATTACACATCCTCCACTTATTCTCGGCTTTGTCACCCTTGGTGACCAAAACCCCATTACATAGCCACTCGGTGAACTTGATTTCTCTGATCTGACCAGCAGCCAGTAACCTATCGACTTCCGCCTTAATTATTTTATCCTTTTCGCGTCCGTGGTTACGCTTCTTCTGTCTTACTGGCTTAGCCTTGGGATCGATGTTTAAAGAGTGAGTTATTACATGCGGATCGATTCCCACTATATCATCCGAGCTCCAGGCAAATACATCTACATTCTCTCGCAAGAATTCCAGGAGCATAGATTCCATTCTTTCACTTAGTTCCGTTCCGATTCTCGTAACTTTCTCCGGGGATCCTGGAACCAACATCACCTTCTTGTGATCGGATGCTTGTATGCTCATGTCTACATTCTTTCCTTTCTTTCCCTGCAATTTTTCAGTTTCGGGAATTTGCAAATTTGAGGCCGGGCCTGATTCCAGATCAACCAAATTTCTTTTTGCTGGGATTTCCGGCTCCAATTTCTTCTTTATGCTTAAAGATGAGTTATAACACTCCCAAGCCATGTATTAATCGTTCCGCATCTCCCCTACTCCACCGTCCGTTGGGAATTTTACCTTTTGATGGTAAGTAGACACTCGTGCCTTGAAGGTGTTTAGAGCAGGTCTTCCCAGTATAGCGTTGTAAGCAAACGGTGTTTCGACCACTAGAAATTTTATCATCCTTGTTACACTTTTGGGATTTTTTACTGAGAGTTGTGCTTAAAAGAATGGTTCCTAATGGAACAATCTCTGAGCCTCCGAACCCGACTAAAGGAGTGGCTACTCGATCGAGATGAAGATGCTGAAGATTCATTCGAGCGAGGGCTTCTGAGGAGATAATGTTTGCCGAACTTCCATTGTCGACCAGAACTCGTTTGACTTCGTAATTAGCGATTTTCAGCGTCAATACCATGGAAAAATCCGGATCGTCTTCATTTGTATCCCAAGTAACATCGGAAGGTCGATCAGCATCGCTAAAGCTTATCACTTGATTCTCTATGAATGGGAGTTCCAAAGAAAATATTTCCCTTTTGGTCGAAACGGATGATTTTATCGACCTCATTGTCCTTTTTCTAGCATTTTTGCTATCCCCTCCTGCTGGTCCGCCTGCGATCACGTTTATTACTCCATTCAACTACTCGTCTCCCTGATTCCAAACCTCCTTTCGCTGATTATTAAACATTCGTGGACTCCTGGATCTGTATCGGCCTTTGTAGTTATTTCCTTTGACAAACTCCTCAAGTTTTCCTTGCGCAATTAACTTCTCGATCTCAACTTTCAGTTGATAACAATTCTCAGTACTGTGCCCACGAGCCCTATGGTATCCGCAGTATTGGTCGTATCCCATTGCCCCTGGTCTTGCCTGGGTAATCCTTTGGGCTTCGGAAATTAAATTTCCTTCTTCCAATACAGTCAAAATTTCCTCTTTTGGGATATTCAACTCGGTGAATTGAATTTTTTCAGGCCGGGGAGGCCGGTTTTGATCATAAAGTGGACCGCATGCATTCGGCCTTTGCACTGGTACCTGCGGCTTATATGCATTGAGTCGCTGCCATACCGATCCTCTGTTCGTCCCTCCATAGTCGCTTGGTTTTGGTATGGTGGCTCGATCTTGCTTCTTGTTAGGAGGGAACTTTGGGCAATGTGCATTTTTTAATCTATTCATCTCCTCCTGAATCATATACTTCTCAGCAATCTCCATTATTCGTTCAAAAGACTTTGGTTACTTCCTACATAATACGTTTCCAAACTGAACGCTCCTAGTTAATTCGAACATCAGAGAAGATAAGTATTCGATTTGAGGGGTATCAACTTTCAATAGCTCGATACTAAATCTAGACAGCCATTGCCTCAAGGTCTCTCCTTCCCATTGTTTGACCATTCCCAAATGATTTGCCGGCAACTTAGGTTTTCTCTGGCTCGCAAATTGATGCTTAAATTTGTCACAAAATTCATCAAAAGACAATATTGAATTCGGCGGTAATTTTTCGAACCAATCAAGTGCAATTCCTTCAAAGGTTGTGACCATAATTTTGCAGCAGAAATCTTCCGAATGTCCATATAAGTTCATCACATTAATGAAACTGTTGACATGTTCCCCGGGGTCGGTAGTCCCGTTATACCGCGTAACCTTGTTGGTACTGTCTCTGTATTCCAGGCTTCACGTATCTCTTGGCAGAATGGCGAGCATCGCATGATGCTATTTCCGATCTCTCTATCTCTGATATTTCCTTGGATGATTTCTCTATTTTGGTTCATTTCGGTACCCATAACAGCTGTGGCGGCACGGCGGACCTCTATCACTGCTTCTTCCCTATCCAACTTCTTTGTAACCCGCTCCTGCACTATCCTTTCAAGCTCGGATTCTGTAATTCTTTTGTAGGTTGTTTTTTTCTTTCCTGTCAAATTTATAGGGTGACTTTCTCCTACCACCGAGTCCTCCAGATCATGTACTGATCGTACCGAGTTTTCCGAGCGGACATTAGTTTTCGCGGGAGCAGCTCGAGGCAAGTTTGGAGCAGGTGCATTTGATGTTGCTCTTAACATACTGTTTTCTTTTTGGACGTTCGAAGAAGGGATCTCTGGTCTCCCATAGATAGGTGGCTGATCCACGGGAGATTGGTCAGCCCTACCACTATTCAGAAATTCTCTGCACATGGTGCCTATGATGGATCTCAAACAATAGTTGTGTGGATCGGAGCATTGTCCTGGGGAGGGATTGGCGGAACCTCTGGTTGCTGAGCCGCCCTGGATATATTATCAGGCTCATTATTAACTGAATTCTGAACCCCCGCAGCTTGGTATGGTTCTCCTCGGTTATATGTATTTCTCCTCGTAGTAGGCATTTTTCGATCTAACGCCCAAATAAGGCTCCACGGTGGGCGCCAATTGATCTTACGCGCTTTCGTTGGAGATCAAATTAATAAAATAGAGCATGCAAGATACACTATGAAATGAGATAGAAGATCAATAAAGTATATTTTGATCATGATGGGTACAAATTACAAGTATTGAGGGTCCTATTTGAGCATTATAGGATGCCGTACAAGCTAGAGGCTAAATACATACAACTAAGGTGATCTGATCTAACTCACGTGGGAATTTGAGCAGGAGGCTCCGACCATGAAGCAGCCCCCCCCCCCCCGAAAAAATCTCCCTTCCTTCATAAATGGTGTGGTATTTATAGTTGAGGAGAGCATTTCTTGTCCCAAAGGCTTGGGCCTGGGGGTGGCCCAATGATAAATTCGACCATGAGCCCATCTACTGGCGATCGGACTGAGCTAATTGGAGTTCAAAGCTTCGAGATCAGAATTATGCCCTCAAGGTCGGACTCAGGGCCTTCAATGAGCTCAAGGTCGAAATTTAGAGTCTTCAATGAGCTCAAGGTCGAAATTATACCTTCAGTGAGCTCAGGGTCGGATTTAAGGGTCTTCCATGAGCTCAGGGTCGAAATTATGCCTTCAGTGAGCTCAGGGTCGGATTTTAGGGTCTTTGATCCAGTCATGAGCTCCATGAATAAATATTCCAAAAGTACCCCTCATCAAGGAATATTTGTAGTGCTTGTTGGAGCTCGAAATTTCATCGTTCATTATCATCGATTTATCGCTTAAAGCCAAAACCGTTGTCACATTTATCATTGATATTGTCGATGCTAACTGATCAGGCATCCACTATCTTTCCAAATTCCAAATCCAAACGTCTAATCCTTGAAAATTTATGTGCCCATAAACAATACATGACATCAACAACAACTAGTTAACAACAAAAACAAAATCTAGTGGCAAAACCGCATAGTACATATAAAATAGATGATTAAACTTCATTCATGGTAACGGGATGTTCTATTCTATGGTGGATTAGCATTACCTGTCGTAGGCCCTTTTAAAATAAAGAAATACTACTCGATTGATAGAATTTGTTTATTGGAGTCACTGAAAATTTAACCAAATTTTTACGAGAATTGCACGAGTGGTGTAATTAGGACCCTAAGATCAAATTTACATTTCTCCCCCTCAGCAATTGCTCCTGCTGGGAATCGAACACGTGACCTCGGCTCTGATACCACTTGTAGGACCTCAGGCGCTACCACCTGCCCCAAAACCAATTGGTGTTAGGGAATGCGCATCCCCTTCCCTTATAGTGCATTCACGCAAACGCCCACGATATTCGATTGTGGCTCCACCCGTACACTTAGTTTGGGTCTCCATCCGCACACTAAGTGTGGCTGCCACAGGACAATTGCTGTCACCCACACACTTAGTTTGGGTGCCCAACAACAAGCTGGGGTGAAACCTGCAGAAGTATTTGCCGTTATTATAATAAATGGCTCTAAGTTTAAAATGTCAAATTTTTCTTCGTCCTTACATTGCTCATTTTAAAGATATTATTTTGTCATTGGATATGTATATTCAATAATTTTGTGATGGAAAAGTGACGAGTTTATGCAAAATATAACATATACATCACATAACTTGAATATAATTGAACAAATTAGATTATGTGTGTCCTTTTATATCACACGTGTAATATCATGTTACATTTAATTATCAAGTTTCTCAAAAAAATTACGTAAACATGGGTGTATTGAAACTTTAAATGATATTATTATTCAATTATGAATATGAAAAAGAATTTCAAACATATAGTACATAGTAAAAATTTTATTGATTGAATATATACTAATCAAAACCAATTCATATTGCATTAAATCTAGCCCATCTTTATCATGGTGTGTGCATATGCAAAAGTAGTCCTTATATGGAACCAATTTTGGGCTTTTTCCACCCATCATTATGCAGAACATGTTTTTATTTTTTAGCATTTTATTCAATACCCCATTTATTGGGCCCAAACACATTATAATATATGTATTCTAGGAAGATAATGGCCAATCCCTTGTAGAGGAGGTTTTGTGATAGGTTTTTTTAACCAGAGGGGATGCCTCTGTAATATTTGAAGGCGGTTTGGACCACCAAATCTTCAAAAAGACGTTGTTTTCTTACCTTAATTTAATTTTAAGTGAAATTCACATGGTTTCAAAATTTTCAAACCTTCGAATTTCATCAATAGAAAAATGATACTCACGAAATCTTTTCATGACAACCATTCTCTTATCTTTAATTAAAGAGATATTTCTAGCCGTAATTTAAAATTAAAATGTAAGTAATAAACCGTAAACTCTTGGATATTACACATTTAAATGCATTAGAGGTAGTTTCTTTAGAGACAAAAATGATAGAGAGCTTATCATGTAAAGTTTGATCATAGGGTCCTAATTACACCACTCATGCAATTCTCGTAAAAATTTGGTTAAATTTTCAGTGACTGAATCCTATAAACAAATTCTATCAATCGAGTAGTATTTCTTTAGTTTAAAAGGGCCTACGACAGGTAATGCTAATCCACCATAGAATAGAACATCATGTGGCCTTGAATGAAGTTTAATCACCGATGCTATATGTATTATGCGGTTTTCCCACTAGATTTTGTTTTTGCTGTTAACTAGTTGTTGTTGATGTCATGTATTGTTTATGGACACATAAATTTTCAAGGATTAGACATTTGGATTTGGAATTTGGAAAGATAATGGACGCCTGATCAGTTAGCGTCGACAATATCAATGAATATCAATGATAAACGTGACAGCTGTTTTGACTTTAAGCGATCAATCGATGACATTGAAAGAACAAGTTTCGAGCTCCAACAAGCACAACAAGTATTCTTAGTTATAGTAAGAAATGAAGCTCTAATATATTATGGTCTTAGTTCTAGAAATTGTCGGTACACAATGAACTAACTGAAAAGGAAGTTTTCTAAAGTCATATTTCACCATCCCAAAGTTCTTCGACAGATTTGTATGGACCATTCTCATGAACAAACCATTCACCAAAAGATCCTCTGCACTGAGGTATTTGCTTTATATTCTTCAATTCATCCGTGCTCAGTTCCCAGTCGAAAATTTGAATGTTTTCCTTCATCCTTTCCTTGTTAAAGCTCTTCACAACCATGCTTGCACCTTGCTCATATATCCACCTTAAACCAATCTGAGGAATACATAAGAAATTTAAATACAAATTCAAGAACAAATTTATGTGCATCAAAAGGATATATGTATATAAAAATCTGCGCCACTGATTTTGCTTTAGCAGATGCAATATTTTGAAGAACTGGACACTCCAACACTTTATGTGATCCCCAATATGAATTATTAGATCCTAACGGTGACCATGCACTTAAATGAACGCCATTCACTCGAGAAAACTCTAGCAGCTTGATGAGGGGTATCCTGGATCCTACTTTTCTTTACAGTTACACGAGATCGAGCGGTACTTACCTCGAAGATTCGAGTTCGAGCCCGATGACGGAAATACAGCGAGTGCAAGCTAGCCCAGGATCCAAAGTTACTGTTGGGCCGAGCTCTGAACCAAACTTGTGGGCCGAAGAATTACATGTCTGCGGGTAGACCACCTAGACCCCAATTTCAGCTATAAATACCCCATGCATTTATGATATTGGACACGATTTTCCAGGTGCTCCCTCCTCGAAGCTACTGCTCGGAATCACTTGGTAAAATAGGCATAGCATCTTGTGTATTTCACCCTCTAGCTTGTACGGCATCCAATAATGCTCGAGTAGGACCCCTAATATTTCTACTTGTACTCAATTAACTCGAATACAATTACGTTTGGTCTTTATTTTCCTTTTAACATTATTGTCATCGTGTTATTCCCCACCCTTGATCGAACAAACGAAACCACGTAAGATCAATTGGCGCCCACCGTGGGGCTACTGTTCGAGTATTAGACCGAAATATGCCTACTACGAGGAGAAATACATATATTAGAGGAGAGCCTTCCCAAGCAGGGGGAGCACAAAATTCTGTCAACAATGAACCTGATAACTTGTCGCGCGCCGCTCAACAACAACCAGAGGCACCGCCGGCGGTTCCGCAAAATAACATTCCAATACACACGACCATTGGAGATTTGAGGTCTATAATAGGCACCATGTGCAGGGAGTTTATGAACAGCGGAAGGGCAGATCAATCACCCGTCGACCAACCAGGGATTCAGGGAAGACCTGAAATACCTTCATCGAACTTACAGAAGGAAAATGATATGTCACATATCCCATCAATGCGTCCACAAAGGACTGCACCCTCGAAAGTCAATGCCCGATCAGAAAACCCTCCTGCACGAGTGCACGATCTTGAGGATTCTGTTGTGGGGGAAAGTCACACCGCTGGCGCTGCGAGAAGAAATAAACCAACTTACAAGAGAATTACAGAATCCGAATTGGAGATAATAGTACAGGAAAGAGTAGCTAAGAAATTGGAAGAACAGGATACTATGATAGAGATTCCCTTCACTAATCAAGCTGCCAGGCAAACGGGGAATACCCTGACCAGAGGAAACCTACGAGAGAGGGAGGTCTCGAATAATATCATGCGATGTTCACCCTTTTGTCGAGAAATACGCGAAGCTCAAAACACAGAAACGGTGCCAACCAGGCTCCCACGGTATAACGGGACTACCGACCCCGGCGAACACATTAACAGCTTTGTTAATGTTATGAACTTGTATGGACACTCGGATAATTTCTGTTGCAAGATTATGGTCACCACTTTTGAAGGGATCGCCCTCGATTGGTTCGGAAAGTTACCTCCGAACTCCATATTTTCTTTCGAAGAATTTTGCGATAAGCTGAAGCATCAATTCGCTAGCCAGAGGAAGCCAAGACTGTCGGCGAATCATCTGGGCACTGTGAAACAATTGGAAGGAGAGACGTTGAGGCAATGGCTGGCAAGATTTAGTATTGAGCTCTTGAAAGTGGATACCCCGCAAATTGAATATCTGTCCTCGTTGATGTTCGAGCTGACTAGAAGCACCCAATTTGCGAATGCGTTATGCAGAAAGCAACCAAAATCTTTCGAACGGATAATGGAAATTGCTGAAAAGTATATGATACAGGAAGAGATGAACAAATTGAAGAGTTCACATCTAGATAAGTCTCATCTCAACAGAAAACAAGATCGGGCTCCGATCCCAAAACCAAGTGATTATGGAGGATCGAGTAAAGGATCCGTTTGGCAGCGAATCAACACTTTTAAGCCGCATATGCCACCCCAAGGACCGAATTCATATGTACCTCCCTATGATCGAAATCGAGCCCCAAGGCCGGGTAAAATTCAGTTTACTGAGCTAAACAGTTCAAAAGAAGAGGTGTTGACCGTATTGGAAGAAGGGAATTTAATTCCGGAAGCCCAAAGAATCACACAGGCAAGGCCGGGCGCGCCTGGATATGACCAATACTGTCGATATCATCGAGCTAGAGGCCACAGTACGGAAAATTGTTATCAGTTGAAGGTCGAGATCGAAAAGTTAATCAACCAAGGAAAACTAAAAGAATTTGTCAAGAATGGCAACTATAACAATCGCTACAGATCCCGTAGTCCGAGAAAACTTAACGCTCGGCAGAGGCAGATTCAAAGTCAAGCGGAAGAACAATCGAACGGTGTGATCAACATGATTGCAGGTGGACCGGCGGGTGGAGATAGTAGGAATGCCAGAAAAAGGACTTTAAGGTCAATCAGGACAGGAGTGTCCACAAAAAGGGAAGTTCTATCTTTGGAGTTTCCATCAATGGAGAATCAAGTCATCAGCTTTAGCGAGGCGGATCGACCTGCAGATGTTAGTTGGGACACGAATGAAGATGATCCAGACTTTTCCATGGTATTAACACTAAGAATTGCAAATTTCGAGGTCAAGAGAGTGCTGGTCGATAACGGGAGCTCGGCAAACATAATTTCATCAGAAGCTCTTACGAGAATGAAACTCTGTCATCCACATTTGGATAAGGTATCCACCCCTTTGGTCGGTTTCGGGGGATCGGAGATCACTCCACTCGGAACCATACTTTTGAGTACCACTCTAGGATCAAAACCAAAGAATGTCACGAGAATGATCAAGTTCCTAGTGGTGGACACACCGTTTGCTTACAATGCCATCTTGGGAAGACCCGCTCTGAATACTTTTAAGGCTATCGTATCCACCTACCATCAGAAAATAAAGTTCCCAACCGACGGAGGAGTAGGTGAGATGAGGAATGACCAGTACATGGCCTGGGAGTGTTATAGTTCGTCCTTGACTATCAAGGAAAAGGTGGAGCCTGAGCTCCCTAACAAAAGAAAGATAAATGAATTAGTCTCTAACTCCGGAACTCCGATTCCTGATTATGAAAGACTGGATGGAAAGAAAGGGAGAATCATTGACATGAGTGTGCAAGCACCTGATCAGAAAAAGGTGAACTTGGTACCTGGATCTCCAGAAAAATTCACGAAAATAGGAACGGAGCTAAGTAATTGCATGGAAGCAAAACTCATCGGATTCTTGCAAGAAAATGTGGATGTCTTCGCATGGAGTTCGGATGACATAGTAGGAATCGATCCGCGTGTGATAACGCATTCCTTGAATATTGACCCAAGGGCCAGACCGGTAAGGCAGAAAAAGCGTAATCATGGACGAGAGAAAGACAAGATAATTAACGCAGAGGTCGATAGATTGTTAGCAGCAGGACAAATCAAAGAGATAAAATTCACGGAATGGCTGTGCAATGTGGTCTTAGTTTCCAAGGGGGAAAAGGTCGAGAACAAATGGAGGATGTGCAATGATTTCACCGACTTGAACAAATTATGTCCAAGGGACCCTTACCCTTTGCCCCGAATTGACATGCTCGTAGATTCCACTGCAGGATTTGTGTTGTTTAGCATGATGGACGCATTCCAAGGATTTTATCAGATCTTCATGAACGAAAGAGATCAGGACAAAACGGCATTTATCACCGAACGAGGAGTGTACTGTTTCATCGTTATGCCCTTCGGATTAAGGAATGCCGGTGCAACATATCAGAGATTGGTCAATATGATGTTCAAAGAGTTAATAGGAGAAATTATGGAAGTATATGTAGATGACATGCTCGTGAAAAGCATGTCTGAAGAAGATCATATTAACCATCTTGATAGGTGTTTCCAAATCTTAAGAAAGTATGGGATGAAATTAAATCCTGCAAAGTGCACATTTGGGGTGCGATCAGGAAAGTTCCTTGGATATTTAGTTCATGAAAGGGGGATCGAAGCTAATCCAGAAAAAATCCGAGCAATCACTAATCTCCATCCACCGAGGAAACTCTCAGACGTTCAAAGTCTGATCGGAAAAATCATCTCATTGAATAGATTCATCTCCTGATCCGCTGACAAGAGTTTACCTTTCTTCAAACTATTGCGCAAATCCAAGAATTTCGAGTGGAACGATGAATGCGATAAGGCTTTCGAAGAACTGAAAGCATACTTAACCTCGACACCCATGCTAGCAAAACCATCCGAAGGGGAACCCCTATATTTGTACATAGCTGTGTCAGAAGAAGCTATTAGCTCGGTTCTGGTCAAAATAGATAAAGCTGAACATAAACCAGTTTACTATTTGAGTAAATTGTTGCAGGGTGCCGAAAAGAACTATATGGAGATTGAAAAATTCGCGCTTGCCCTAATTGTGGCTGCCCGGAGATTGAGACCCTATTTTCAAACATATAAAATCATTGTTTTAACTAACCAACCTTTAAGACAGGTTCTGTCCAAACCAGAAGCTTCAGGCAGGTTGATAAAGTGGGCGGTCGAGCTCAGCCAATTTGAAATTGAATACCGACCACGGGTCGCTGTGAAGGCGCAAGTGCTAGCTGATTTTGTGCTTGAATCAACCAACATATCAAACGGGAAAGAAGGAACAACCTCGGAATTAGCTATGGTGGAGGAAGCAAACGATCAAGTTTGGCTAATGCATGTGGACGGATCTTCGACCAAGGAAGGAGGAGGAGCTGGGATACACTTCCAAGGGCCCAATGCTGAAGACCTGAGCTATGCGATAACTTTGGATTTTGTCGTCACCAACAATGAGGCTGAATACGAAGCATTGATAGCTGGATTAGAGATGGCCATTAAGGCAAAGGTAAGATCGATTGTCGTGCTAACAGATTCGGAACTTGTTCACAGACAGGTGAAAGGCACTTACGAGGCCAGAGAATTCAACATGATTAAATATCTGAACAAAGCGAAGAAGTTAATCTCAGAATTCGATAAGTTTGACATTCAACCGATACCAAGAGAAGAGAATCTCGGGGCCGATATATTGTCGAAATTTACAGGACTGGCCGACGGAAAGACGGAGAGAACGATTACTTGGCTGCTATCGAATATGTCTGCCATCGAGTTAGATGCAGCCCCTGCAATTGATGTTATGGAAATTGAAGAGCCGAGCGAGTCATGGAGCGACCCTCTTGTCGCCTATCTTAGGGACGGAAAACTGCCGGAAAACGCAAATGAGGCTCGGAGAATCAAATATAGAGCGCCGTCATTTACTTTGATGGATAATCAACTCTATAAGCGTTCCTCTTCGGGAATTCTATTGAAATGTGTCCCCGAAACACGCTACAACACAATATTGAGAGAAGTTCATGAGGGGGAAGCAGGAAATCATTGTGGCGCTCGAGCGTTAGCTCTTAAATGCTCGAGATCTGGATATTATTGGCCTACACTCTTTTCTGATTCTGTCGAGTATGTGAAAAAATGCCATCACTGTCAAATTCATTCGAACTTAATACACCAACCAGCCGAACATATGCATTCGATCCCTATTTGTTGGCCCTTCGACAAATGGGGCATCGATATTGTGGGACCTTTCCCAACAGCGCGAGCCAGAAAAAATTATGTACTAGTAGCGGTGGAATACTTCAGCAAGTGGGTCGAATGTGTTGCCTTGACCAAAATCACCCAATTTCAAGTTATTAATTTTTTATGGAAAAATATAGTCTGCAGGTTCGGAATCCCCAGGGTTCTAATATCAGATAACGGAACGCAGTTTGCAGGAAAAAGGATCACGGATTGGTGTGAAAGGTTTGGAATACAACAGAACTTTGCGTCTGTTGGCCACCCTCAGGCTAATGGACAAACTGAAGTAGTAAATCGGGAAATTGTTCGATCTCTGGAGAAGCGCTTATCGGAAGCGAAGGGAAAATGGCTGGATGAACTACCGGGAGTATTATGGGCCAACAGGACAACAGTCAAAGCGGCAACCGGAGAAACTCCATTCAGTTTGGTTTATGGGTCGGAGGCTGTTATCCCGGTAGAGAATCTTATACCTTCTCCCAGGGTCGAATTTTATGATCCCGAAGAGAACCAATCGCTGAGGCAGGTGGAAGTTGATCACGCGGATGCTCGAAGGGACCGCGCGAAGTTAAAAATTCAAGCCGCCAAGGCCAACATGGAAAAGTCCTATAATCGGAATGTGAGGATTCGATAATTCAAAGTGGGAGATCTGGTGCTCAAAAAAGTGGAAGTATCAAAGCACGTAGGGAAACTACAGCCCAATTGGGAGGGCCCCTTCGTGATCGTGGAAGTTGGGAGAAAAGGTTCTTATAAGATTGCACACCCTAACGGAGAGATACTGCCTCGAACTTGGAATGCGATCAATCTAAGAAGATATTATGGAAGATAGTTACAATCGAGGCTTCTACTTTTTAGTTATTTTGTTCCATTTTCTTTGACTATATCTATTTGGCAAACCATATGTGTTTAATGAAGAATTGGGTTATTTGAAGAATATTTATTCGGACTATTTATTCAATGAAAGCTTATTTCGCCTACATTCTTACTTATTCGTCATATTCTCGATCTATATTCGTTATTATCGATCTCTATTTTTTTTCTATCAATTATGGAAAGGGTGAAAGCCTCTGCTATGACCCTCGAGCTAAAAACGCTCTAAAAACGACTAAGGGTGAAAGCCTCTGCTATGCCCCTTAGATCGAAATTATTGAATGGGTGAAAGCCTCTGCTATGACCCTCGAGCTAAAAACGCTCTAAAAACGACTAAGGGTGAAAGCCTCTGCTATGCCCCTTAGATCGAAATTATTGAATGGGTGAAAGCCTCTGCTATGACCCTCGAGCTAAAAACGCTCTAAAAACGACTAAGGGTGAAAGCCTCTGCTATGCCCCTTAGATCGAAAATATTGAATGGGTGAAAGCCTCTGCTATGACCCTCGAGCTAAAAACGCTCTAAAAACGACTAAGGGTGAAAGCCTCTGCTATGCCCCTTAGATCGAAATTATTGAATGGGTGAAAGCCTCTGCTATGACCCTCGAGCTAAAAACGCTCTAAAAACGACTAAGGGTGAAAGCCTCTGTTATGCCCCTTAGATCGAAACAAACATTCTATTGAAAAACTTAAAACATTCTATTGAAGATTGATCTAAATTCTATTATAAATTTCTCAATGACTATCTCGTGAAAACTGCGAATTATGAATTCAGAGATTAACGACAATATAACAGAAAATATTCATTCATAAATTTTCAGGAGAATTACATATGAACTCTTGTTTACATTCAAGAAATTGAGCTAATCGGAATATTTTACATCTGGTCAAACCCTATTACAAATGGGTATTCCCTATGGATACGCAAAGAAGGAATGAGAGGCTGGTACACTTCTACCCTTCATCCGCTGCTTCCCTACAAACAAGCCCATAAAGGACCGAATCGAAAAACAAGGAAGCAACTCCAGTTGGAGGCGCTCCTAGTAAACTCGAGGGCCACACCTTTCAAGAAGACGCCTCGAAGACGTGGAGATCGAGAGCAGGAAAACCCCTCCAGCAGTAGACCCACTATCCCAACTGAATAGAGGACAGGGTACAGGAGGTCAAGACCGACTCAGAGATTTGGAATCAGAGAGAGCAGGTCGCCTGCCGGTACCCTAGTCGCGGTTCTTTTCGCCTGTCGATACCCTAGCCGAAATTTATCATAGGGGTACTCCGAAGAGTTCGGAAAAGAAGGTTCGAATAAAAATCTCGAAGGATATAATCAAAGACATTGAATGGAGTATGGAATTATTCGACGAAAGTAAAAACACAACCATATCGATCGAACGAGACATTTACAGACAAGTAAAAGTGAAAGTAAAATTAGAACTATATATAGGGGAAAGAATTTGGCACTAACGGTATAGATCTCTCAGGTTGAATGGCCACGATACGAGCATTAAAAGCTCTGACCGTTTCACTTCCCGAGAAATGAGGGACCCCCAAAAAAAAAAAAAAAAAAAAAAAGGGGGGGAAGACGGAGGGAATATTATTCCAGCAAATATTATATCATTACAACAAGGGTAATACTACAACAAGAAAGGAAAACCGTTTCAACAAAGGTGATGTTACAAGGAGAAGTCTTAACTCATGATACAAAGGAAAACCACAGAATTACTAAACGAAATTATTTTCGGAGAGGATCTTTCGAACTTCAGCACTACGATCAGTATACCCGCGGATGTAAGCTTCTTTCTCACGAAGCTCAGAGTGTCTCTTCTCACGCTCGTAAATACCTTTGAGTTTCTCTAATTCCGAACTTAACTTGTCCTGAGATATTCTCTCCTTGAAAAATCTATTAGCTTCCAATGCACGTTCCAGCTCGATCCTCTTCCCGATAAGCTCGAGCGAAATAGAAGTCCGTTGTTCGAACTCATGTTTGGCCAATGCATAAAGCTTAGAAAAGACCACCCTGGCCTGAACTTATAAGAAAATATGTTATAACAGAAATAAAGAGATTAAACGGTCAACAACAAAGAGGTGAGAAAGAATTACTTGGGCAAGAGATTCCAACCCAGAATTAAACAAGAATGAGGAATATTCTCCAGTCGAAAAGTCCGCCTCGGAGATAGAAACACCGGCCCGAAGAAGGGTCAGGTCAGATTTATCATGGGACACTTTGTCAAAAGAAGCCATGTCCTTCTTAAACGAAGATCCGCTGACCAACGAAGGTATGGATTGAAAAGGGACATGTCCGATTACATCTTCCGCAAAAGAAACCCTTTTCGTTCTCTTATTGGAGCCCCTAGTTTTCAAGCACGAAGAAAGGGCAGCGGTCGGATACTTCTTTCCCTCGGGGAAGTTTTGCTGATTGGACCTAATGGATGAAATTGACGATCGATTTCTTTTCCCTGATTTTCTACCAACATTTGACTTGGAGAAAGACGTGGAAGAAATGGCGAGAACATTCGAATTTTTATTCATCTCTCGTTTTTCGGCTAAAGATCCAACCAAGATAATTTTAAGGAAAGCTCCGAACACTGTGAGGAATATCAGTGCAAAGACAACATAAAGTGGTCATGCTATTTATAAGAAAAACGACATCATGCAAATTGCAATGATTGGTAAAACGCTACTCCCAAAAAAGATCCAATGACGCAGCTAAGTACGTAAGAATGACGTTATAGAATTCAACAGAAAGTTCGAACAGGTAATAGCCCAAAGATAAGCATAAAGGAAAGAAATTCAAATTCAAGCACCCACTAAATAGGCAAGAGGAAAAGATTACAAGTAAAGAAGTACATAGATTCGCTAAGTCAGTTCTATTACATAGCAATCGTTATTGGTTAGACTCTTTCACGCCTGAATCATGGTCCGGTCTATCTTGTTTCTCTGGATCGCTAGAGCTGCTTTCCGAGCCGTCAGAATCACCTTTGCTTGAGCTGCTACCTCCTCCATCATGACTTTGTGCGTCGGACGCAAATTTACTCGAACCGGAAGAAGGAGTGCCTTGTTCACTCTGATCGCGGGAATCCCCTTCAGAATCCACATCTTCGCTTTCGGATTGGGCTTCGAGCTCATCAGGATTTGGCATCGGAGCACCAAATTCCTTAAGAAAAGGAGCAAACTCGTGAGTGGCAAGTTCCTCGGGCTTAGGAGGAAGGGAAGACGCTTTATAATCTCTACCAAAGATATTCTTGTAAGGATTCATCTTGGGAAGGAAGTCATCAAGGCCGTTTTCAATCTTAGCAGCTGTAAGGAGATGCTGAGCTCCTTTAAAGTAGAAGGCTTGATTAATTTCTCCCGACCGTAATCGAACCAAGGCGTCGAGGATCGGAGACTCTAGGAACTCCCTTATGGCGGGAAGCCTGGCTTCGACTCGACCCCGCTCATAAGACTGTTCGGCAGACACTTTGGTTTGCTCAAGCTCCTGCTTTAATCTCTCCACTTCCTCCTCTAAAGCCCTCTTTGTTTCCAACTCTTTCCTAGTTCTCTCGAGTTCAATTTCGACCTCAGACAACTTAATCTTGGCGTCCTCAAGCTGACTGGCCTTAGCAGCTTCATCCTTCAGAACATCGCATAAGGCTTTCTGTACCGCCTGAGACTCTTCGCTCAAAACAGACAGTCGAAGAGCAGTTTGAGTAAATAGGTCTCCGGCCTGTAAAGGAAAAGATATGTAAAAGCACAAGATGAGGATTATAGGGAAAAAGCTAGAAACTTCCGGAATTAGACAGTACCATCTGCTGGGCGTGGGCATAATCGCCAAATATCTCAAAATCTTTCTTAGCAAAAGATTGGATAGTATCATCCCTAAATCTCCCGGCCAAGAACATCCGGAGAGACTTATCCACCGTATGCTCACCCTCGGAACCCAAATCAGATTAGATGGTCCCACAGTCCGGATATCCGGCGGCCCTCGGTCCTTGCAGATGATCCTCGATGAAATCTGCCAAATCTGGCTCGGAATGACCAGCCCGACATGGTATGGGATTCGGCCCACGAGCAAAAGGTTTGAGTCTCCTGGAGGACTCAGGAACATTGCTACTTCTTTTGCGATTCATCCTGGCCTGCAAAATCTCTCTGGCACGATCCTCCAGGAGAGTATAGTTACTGAATCCCTCGTCGTTCGGGTTGGAGGAGATATTCGGAAAAACCGATCGAAGGATTCCGGGACCCTGGAAATCGGATGCCCCTTCCGCCTCGGCCCTAGACCGAGAGGTTCCTGCTTGGGTAATTGGGGGAACAATCACTAAAGCATTTGAGGTCGACGCGATCCCAGCTGGGACCTTGGACTTTTTCGTTTTCCGAGGATTCGTTGATGTTTGAGGACGAGGTCGACCCTTATTACCCTTCGAAAAGGAAGCAACGTGCGGGCCAGCTATCGATGTACGGAATTTGTCAACAATATCAGCTAACGTGGAAGGGGGGTTAGCAGGATCGATCTGAGCTTTCCCGTATTCGATTGGATCGGCAGGAAAAGTGCAACTACTGAGCTCAGCCAATCGCAGGACTGTTTCTTGAGTCATTAGAGCGGTCTGATGGGGATCAGCACGAAGTGATTGCAGAAATCTATCTGTTATCTCATTTTTCATACTCCCCACGAGACGGCGTTTTCCATATATCCATTCCTTTGCTCCAGGCCAATCGAAGGGAGTAGGCTCGGGATTTTCTTCAGAAGACGGAGACTCTGGCCCTCGAACAAAGAAGAACTCATGTTTCCATCCCTTCAGATTGCTACTCACGTTGGTCGATAAAATCGAAATCTTCGGCCTCTGAGAAAAATACACGTAGCCCGCGTTTGAAGAGGTGGAAGCACTCATCTGAAATATCCGCCAGAAATTCTGAAACGCTGCCTTTTTCCCCTTAGCCTTCATCAACACGCAAAAAGCTATGATCAGGCCGATCGAATTCGGTAAGATCTGGCAAGGAGCCAACTTGAAAGCATCCAGAAGGTTTTCTAGCAAAGGGTGGAAGGGGATGCGTAAGCCATAATGGAAGTGTTTGGAATAAAAGGCTTGGCAACCGGCAGGAGGATTGGTAACTCGTTGATCGGAAGAGGGAAGCACAATCGAAAAACCGTCGCCTAGATATCGACCGAATTCTTCTTGCAACTGCGCCAAGTCTGTCTCCTTATAGGAACAGACGATCTCATCCGCCCTCTCCTCAGTCATATTTAGAGCTGCGCTAGTCGAGGGCTCTTCCCAATCATAGATCGTAATCACCACGTCACGGTTCAGTTTATATTTCTGCTGCTCATTGTTACCCAAAGGAAGCTCCACATCCTCTGTATCTTCCCTTTCAAAAACTGTTGCTTCGCTAGAATTTTCGTCTTCACTATTTCCAGTTTCAGAGTTCGACTCCCGCTCCTCTCCACTGGAATCCGAAGCGGAACCCGAGCTTTGTGGATTCTCATTTTCAGATGATTGACTCTCTACAACTTCTTCCTCCTTGCGGTTATCGACCTCGTTCTCCTCTAAGGGAGATTTTCCTTTCAAATCTACTGAGCTCGACATAATAAATATAAGATGACTGTTCAAATATGGCTAATAAAAATCACTTATCGACCTGTCTGCTCCGATCTAAAGTTCTTTCCTCAGAATTTGTGAGGAACAGCGACCCTCCGTGTAACTATATATACAGGGACAAAATGGGAAATTGCAAATCAGTCCCCGAGTAACCGCGACGGTTGGACTCTCTTGAGGTAAATTTGAAGTCATATTTTCAGAAATTGCACCTACGGCCCCTATACTTTCCAGAATTCCAGAAATAAAGATCCACATCACGAACAACAAGGACGATCTTATAACTGCGCTATCAAGAAATGGTTTAAGTGTGCACTCTTTTTCCCTGACCCGGTTTTTATCCCAGAAGGGTTTTTCCGAGCCAGGTTTTTAATGAGGCATACCCGAAACGATAAGCCGAGATCGATTTATCCTACTGTTATACATACTTCTTCGAGCTTAAGTTCCACTTTACGCTCGAGAAGTGGGGGAGTATTGATGAGGGGTATCCTGGATCCTACTTTTCTTTACAGTTACACGAGATCGAGCGGTACTTACCTCGAAGATTCGAGTTCGAGCCCGATGACGGAAATACAGCGAGTGCAAGCTAGCCCAGGATCCAAAGTTACTGTTGGGCCGAGCTCTGAACCAAACTTGTGGGCCGAAGAATTACATGTCTGCGGGTAGACCACCTAGACCCCAATTTCAACTATAAATACCCCATGCATTTATGATATTGGACACGATTTTCCAGGTGCTCCCTCCTCGAAGCTACTGCTCGGAATCACTTGGTAAAATAGGCATAGCATCTTGTGTATTTCACCCTCTAGCTTGTACGGCATCCAATAATGCTCGAGTAGGACCCCTAATATTTCTACTTGTACTCAATTAACTCGAATACAATTACGTTTGGTCTTTATTTTCCTTTTAACATTATTGTCATCGTGTTATTCCCCACCCTTGATCGAACAAACGAAACCACGTAAGATCACAGCTTTTCTTGTTACCAGGAAATATTCAACTCCACCTGAAAATTCAAATTATACGTTCAGGCGTAAATTTTAAACATATCTCCTCTCTGACTCTTAGATAAGTTGGACATTCAATATGGTATTAAAGTGAGGGCCGAAAAGAGGTCTTGTACATGTTTGAATCTCTCTGCCACCTGATCCTTAATTCCACGTCATAGGCTCGAGTAACATGTGTACCGCCTACATGTGAGGGCGCTATGTATAAAGTATAAATATTAAATTAAAGCCTCTCTATGGTTAATTACCTGATTAACCGCATATGGTATGGTGGCTTGATCGAGAATTTTCTTCAGTTTTACACAGCTGAAATTGCTTACCCTATAGATTTAGCCAAGCCAAATTCACAACACTCTTCCATGCCCTTCCATGTTGCGTTAATATCAAATGGAAGGATGTTTTCATTCGAAATTTCTAAATATTTCGAGTCTTTCGTGACTCTTACCGGCCAGTGTATCAGATAAAGATCCACATAACTTAGATCCAATTTCCTGCAATAAAAATAAAACATGTACCATTTCAATTGATGAAAAAATGCCATGTTATTTAAAATATGGTACCTGAGTGTTTCTTTAAGGGCAGGTAGAACGAGATCGTGGTGTGCATCCGTGCACCATAGCTTGGAAGTAATAAACAATTCATCGCGGTTATTGATTAGGCCGAGTTCGAAAGCCTTGGTCACTGCTTTGCAAAGAGGCTCCTCTGTGTTATAGATGGAAACCGTGTCAAAATGACGGTATCCGGTGGCTATGGCGTCGATGTAGATTGATGTTGGATTTTCTCTTTTTTTCACTACTAATTATTACCTTTGGAAAAATAAGTGAAAAGATGGTCCTATTTATAAGGACTTCATTTCTTTCTGGCGGAGCAGAGGATTGTGATTTGTGAATGGGATGCTGGTAATCAATAATTGCCTTAAAATTGCCTAAATCAGCGCCTTCATTTTTAGGCAAGGCATTCATTTTTCATTGCCAGTTTTATTGTTTTTGTAATCCAGAGGAGATTTAAAGGAAAATATCAGGAAAAAGTCAAATGTTTGAATGGATTATTTTCTCTTTACTTTTTTTTACCTAGAAATTAATAAGTTTTAGACATGACTTATATTTTGAGACAGGTAGGACGGGTACATTATTTGTGCACTTCTCCTAATGGGTATCCGAACCTATTGAGGAGCCCTTGACTAGCTGGGGTGAAACCTGCAGAAGTATTTGCCGTTATTATAATAAATGGCTCTAAGTTGAAAATGTCAAGATTTTTCTTCGTCCTTACATTGCTCATTTTAAAGATATTATTTTGTCATTGGATATGTAAATTCCATAATTTTGTGATGGAAAACTGACGAATTTATGCAAAATATATGATATACATCACATACCTTGAATATAATTGAACAAATTAGATTATGTGTGTCCCTTTATATCACTCGTGTAATATCATGTTACATTTATTATTAAGTTTCTCAAAATAATTACGTAAACATTGGTGTATTGAAACATTAAATGAGATTATTATTCAATTATTAATATGAAAAAGAATTTCAAACATATAGTACATAGTAAGAATTTTATTGATTGAATATATACTAATCAAAACAAATTCATATTTCATTAAATCTAGCCCATCTTTATCTTTTAGTGTGCATATGCTAAAGTAGTCCTTATAAGGAACTAATTTTGGGCTTGTTCCACCCATCATTATGCAGAACATGGTTTTTATTTTTTATAATACCCAATTTATTGGGCCCAAACACATTATAATATATGTATTCTGGGAAGATAATGGCCAATCCCTCGTAGAGGAGGTTTTGTGATAGGTTTTTAACCAGAGGGGATGCCTCTGTAATTTTCGAAGGCGGTTTGGACCACCAAATCTTCAAAAAGACGTTGTTTTCTTACCTTGATTTAATTTTTAAGTGAAATTCACATGGTTTCAAAATTTTCAAACCTTTAAATTTCATCAATAGAAAAATGATACTTACGAAATCTTTTCATGACAACCATTCTCTTATCTTTAATTAAAGAGATATTTCTAGCCGTAATTTAAAATTAAAATGTAAGTAATACACCGTAAATTCTTGGATATTACACATTTAAATGCATTAGAGGTAGTTTCTTTAGAGACAAAAATGATAGAGAGTTTATCATGTAAAGTTTGATTGTAGGGTCCTAATTACATCACTCATGCAATTCTCGTAAAAATTTGGTTAAATATTCAGTGACTGAATCCTATAAACAAATTCTATCAATCGAGTAGTATTTCTTTAGTTTAAAAGGGCCTACGACAGGTAATGCTAATCCACCATAGAATAGAACATCATGTGGCCTTGAATGAAGTTTAATCACCAATGCTATATGTATTATGCGGTTTGCCACTAGATTTTGTTTTTGCTGTTAACTAGTTGTTGTTGATGTCATGTATTGTTTATGGACACATAAATTTTCAAGGATTAGACATTTGGATTTGGAATTTGGAAAGATAGTTGACGCCTGATCAGTTAGCGTCGACAATATCAAAGAATATCGATGATAAATGTGACAGCGGTTTTGGCTTTAAGCGATCAATCGATGACATTGAACGAACCAATTTCGAGCTCCAACATGCACAACAAGTATTCTTAGCTATAGAATGAAATGAAGCTCTAATATATTATGGTCTTAGTTCTAGAAATTGTCGGTACACAATGAACTAACTGAAAAGGAAGTTTTCTAAAGTCATATTTCACCATCCCAAAGTTCTTCGACAGATTTGTATGGACCATTCTCATGAACAAACCATTCACCAAAAGATCCTGATGAGGGTCTATTTCGCACCCCTTGTAATAACCGGAATGACTAGTCCTTATACGTGTTGGTCCCAAAAGTGGTCAGATGAGATCTAGAGGGGGGGGTGAATAGATCTCATAAACTTTAAAACTTTTTCTCTAACTTTTTCTGTCAGCAGACTAAGTTGATCTGATTCGTAAGTTTACTAAGCTGATCGCGCACAAAGCTTTGAGCAGCAGAGTTGACCACTCTTCTGATTTCACTTATCTGATTCAGATATACTCAGAGTTTCAAAACTTGTATGCAGCGGATATAACAAGTATGTTTTTCAAACAAGTTTATCTTTCAAAGTTTTACCCCAGTTTCACAAAATTCTTTTCAAAACATTTTTAACAGTTGAATGCTCTTTTTGAGATATGCAAGAAAAGAATGCAGATGTAAAACACCGATATTTTTATAGTGGTTATATGGATAAAAATCCTTTAGTCCACTCTTCCAAGTCACACAGATCTTGGGTTATACTAGAAAACACAAAGTAATCAGTATACAATGCTTGCGCCAAACAACAAATGAAATGGCCACAAGTGCGCAGTAAGAAATCACACAGAAATCCTACTCTCCGAAGCTAGATCACTCACATAGATGGATCTACACTCCTCACGCTATTTTCAGTATAGGAGCTCACAAAGAAAACCTACACTAAGAAGCTATATCACTTCACACAGATGGATATACACTCCTTTCTTTTCTCAGTTGAAAGTCACTCAGACAGACAACGCAAGTTCTCTGTTCTTCAACGAAAAGCTTTGTCAACAAATGACTGGGCTTGTGATCAGACGACTCAACTGATGGATCTTGCTCTATAGATGTGATCTTGAATTGTGCAAGTCTCTTTTAGATCTTCAGTTAGTCTTCTATTTATACTCTTGGATTTGAATTTCTGCCCGTTGAAGATGAGACAAAAATTTGCAGTCCTCGAGTTCTGGTCCCCATTTTCTGGAACGGCTCCCTGCAACTGCTCACTGTACACTCTGCTGTACGGATATCTGCTTTCTGTCAGTCGCATTTAATGCACTCAGCATTGTTACCGTTGGTAAGCTTACTGACCATCTTCACTATGCTGTTGGGAGTACTCTGCTGATGATCACTCTACTGATGATCACTCGGCTGATGGCTACTCGGCTGTTTCAAGAATGAACACATCTATCTTGACTCGGCTGATGATAACCAATCTGATCTTCACTGATCTGATATCCCACTCGGCTGATTCGGTCACATAGCTTCCAGACCTTGAGATAGGTTTCACTAAGCTTGTTCTTAGTTGATGACTTAACCTTTTGATCTTCAAAACCATTTTGGCCTTTTTGTCATCTTCAAAACCTTCTCCAATATTAACCAACAATTTCCCCCTTTTTGATGATGACAAAACCTTCAACTAAGAACGTCTTCTAAGTCTTCAGATTTGGTCTTCATTCCTTGAGATGGAAATTTATTGATCTGATACAACTTTCAAGAATTACCAATAGTTGGTTCTTTTCCCTTTTCTGATCTTCTGTTTAAAGGGTTCTTAGTTGCATCCTTTATCTTCCCCCTTTTTGTCATCAACAATAATACTTGAGTTGCATCTCTTCTTCCCCTTTTTCTCTTTATAGGATTGCAAACTTAGTATGATGAAGACAATTAGGTGAGTACTAGGCTGATTTAGGTAGTCTTCGTTGCTGTTTATCACTCCAGCTTTGAAAATTTCCCTTAACTTCAAGAATTGATACCACTTGTTGGTATTTGTGGTCTGATTCCACTTGTAGTCTGATGCTACTTGTAGTTTGATACTACTTGTATAAATGTAAATCAGATTAGTCAGCTGATATCACTTGATGTAGTACATTCTTGAATGACACTTGTCTGTTGAGCTCCAGTCGGCTGATGAGAAGCAGTCTTCTGATAACTTCATTTGACTTATTGAAAACATCATCTCTAATCAGGAGTACCGCTCGTCGTACACGTTCCCCCTGAGTTCAAGAATCTGTGGTCAAGTAGTCTGATGAGAGTTTCTCTTCAAAGACACTCAGCCGTTGAATTCCAGTAAGCTGTTCTGGGTTAGTCTTCTGATAAGTTCCCCCTCAACTTATGAATTCAAAATCAACAAACCACTTTCTTTGTCACATGGTTGACTGATACCACACTTGTTGTAGGTGATACTGCTTGTTGCGATCAGTTGTTGGTCTTTAATACCACTTGTTATTCTTTGATAATCTTCAACTTTTCAACACTCTTGCGTTCCTTGAAATCTCCAAATGTAGAGTCTACCACTTGAATTATACCACTTTGTTGATATCACTTATTTGATAACACACTTGTTGGTACATGCTTGCTGGTGAGACCACTTGTTGAACTTGATGAAATTTGCAAGGCAGTCAACTCATCTTTGTCATCTCACATGCACTTCACCTGTAAAACAGATGACTATTTTTGGTACCCCTTGTTTATTGGGTCCAGCATGGTTAGTATAACCTTTAACATGTGATGATCTAGTGACTTATGTTTTATCATGATGATACCATTTGTCATTATGATACCACTTTCTGGTCATGATTAAAACAGAGCTCATAAGCAAGGTAAGATGCATGAAATGTGTGATAAACATGCATATTAAAATGAGGAAGGCAATCAGCACAGTGAATATGATCAACATGATAATATGAATAAGCATAGTACATGTCATAATAGTAATTATCATAATGTGATTCAAATTCTTGCCATATAATTCATTTTTGCCTCAATTTCTTACCTGAGTTATTTAATAACTCTCCTTAGATTTAGCAGACTTGTCATTTAAATTATACTCCTATCAGCAGCCTATTCGGCTGATGGGTTTTAGTAGTCTGATTCGTCTTAGGTAGCTTACTAGGTTTTCTAACCTGTTGAGCATCAGTAGACTTGTTCTTTTAAGTCTCTGATTTCTTTTTAGAGAATGATGCAAGTTTTTCTTTTAAAGTTCATTTATATCTTCAAAACAAATTGCATACTCAGTTTTTAGAGTTTCATTCTCATGCTCAAGCTTTTTGGTAGTCAGCTGATTCTTGAGGTTTTTCAACCTAAAGTTTCAGTAATCTGATTTGCTCTTTTTAGCAGAGTCATCTCTTCCTTAAGCTTGGCAAATGCACACAAATATTTGAATTTGTAATTCAGCATTTATTCAAACGATTCAAATAGTGCATTTAATTAATAGTAGAAGTTACCTCAGTTTCAGAATCATCAGATTCTATGACAGTTAAGCATAGAGTTTCAGGTACTTCTTCAAATTCTCTATCAGACGACTGGTTGTCTGAATAAGATATGCCGGAGTTTATTAGCTTTGCTGCATCAGCTAACTTTGATTTGCTCTTTGTAAGCTTACGCTCCTTATTGGCACGCTTTTCCTTTTCAGCTAACTTCTCAGATGATGAGTGTGGATGACCTCTGATCAAGAGTCCATACTCTTTGTCATTGTTGTCTCTAAGAATTGCTTTAGAGGAATCCCTGTTTTCCTGAAAATGATTAGAAGAAGATGAAGTAGCATTTTTATATTTTAATTTCATTTTCTTCTTGTAGAACTTCTCAAAATCATTTAGCAGCAGGGTAACGTCGTCAGCAGTGTAGACTTTTTCTGAATTCAGCAGAGTCTTCTGTTTTGACTTGTCTGCTGATTTTCTTGACTTGTCTGACGTCATTAGAGCAGCAGTAGGGTCTGAACTGGTTGACACTTCTAATCCCATTCTTGGCATTTGATACTCATATGCTTTGAGGGATGAGAACAGTTCGGAAAGGGAAATCTTCCCTAAATCCCTTGATTCTTCCATGGCTGTCACCTTCATGTTGAATTTAGGTGGCAAGGCCTTGAGAACCTTTGCGGTGATCTCCTTGTTCGAAAATTCTTTACCAAACCTTAGAACTTCATTCAGAGCTTTGGTAAATCTGGTATCCATCTGATCAATCGTTTCACCAGACTTCATCTTGAAATTTTCAAACTCCTCAAGAGCCACACTGAGCTTGTGTTCTTTGATAGCGTCGTTTCCTTCGCTTAGCTCGCAGACTTTATCCCACATCTCTTTGGCAGTTTTGAAATGCTTGATCTTCTGGAATCTTTCTTCGTCTACAGCTTTGAACATGATGAGCTTAGCCTTTTTATCAAGGTTTACTAACTTGACTTCTTTGGGAGTCAGCTCATCCAGCTCTTTGTCAACTATCTGATCTGGTTGGCCAGCAACCTTCACAGTCTTCTGAAATCTGAATTGTCCTTTTGTAAAACAGGTAAGCATGTTGTCGTCGTAAGCGGCAAGAAGGATTTCCATTCTGATTTTCCAGCTTTCAAAGTCCATAAGGCCAATGTGAGGAACATGGCTTATGACATCCATTTTTCAAAAAGTTTTTGATTTTCTAAATATACTCTCTTTTTGAAAATTTTGAAAAACACACCTTTGATCAAGTTCGTTTAATCAGGCAGCTAATTCTGATGAACAACCTGCTCTGATACCACTTGTTGGTCCCAAAAGTGGTCAGATGAGATCTAGAGGGGGGGGTGAATAGATCTCATAAACTTTAAAACTTTTTCTCTAACTTTTTCTGTCAGCAGACTAAGTTGATCTGATTCGTAAGTTTACTAAGCTGATCGCGCACAAAGCTTTGAGCAGCAGAGTTGACCACTCTTCTGATTTCACTTATCTGATTCAGATATACTCAGAGTTTCAAAACTTGTATGCAGCGGATATAACAAGTATGTTTTTCAAACAAGTTTATCTTTCAAAGTTTTACCCCAGTTTCACAAAATTCTTTTCAAAACATTTTTAACAGTTGAATGCTCTTTTTGAGATATGCAAGAAAAGAATGCAGATGTAAAACACCGATATTTTTATAGTGGTTATATGGATAAAAATCCTTTAGTCCACTCTTCCAAGTCACACAGATCTTGGGTTATACTAGAAAACACAAAGTAATCAGTATACAATGCTTGCGCCAAACAACAAATGAAATGGCCACAAGTGCGCAGTAAGAAATCACACAGAAATCCTACTCTCCGAAGCTAGATCACTCACATAGATGGATCTACACTCCTCACGCTATTTTCAGTATAGGAGCTCACAAAGAAAACCTACACTAAGAAGCTATATCACTTCACACAGATGGATATACACTCCTTTCTTTTCTCAGTTGAAAGTCACTCAGACAGACAACGCAAGTTCTCTGTTCTTCAACGAAAAGCTTTGTCAACAAATGACTGGGCTTGTGATCAGACGACTCAACTGATGGATCTTGCTCTATAGATGTGATCTTGAATTGTGCAAGTCTCTTTTAGATCTTCAGTTAGTCTTCTATTTATACTCTTGGATTTGAATTTCTGCCCGTTGAAGATGAGACAGAAATTTGCAGTCCTCGAGTTCTGGTCCCCATTTTCTGGAACGGCTCCCTGCAACTGCTCACTGTACACTCTGCTGTACGGATATCTGCTTTCTGTCAGTCGCATTTAATGCACTCAGCATTGTTACCGTTGGTAAGCTTACTGACCATCTTCACTCTGCTGTTGGGAGTACTCTGCTGATGATCACTCTACTGATGATCACTCGGCTGATGGCTACTCGGCTGTTTCAAGAATGAACACATCTATCTTGACTCGGCTGATGATAACCAATCTGATCTTCACTGATCTGATATCCCACTCGGCTGATTCGGTCACATAGCTTCCAGACCTTGAGATAGGTTTCACTAAGCTTGTTCTTAGTTGATGACTTAACCTTTTGATCTTCAAAACCATTTTGGCCTTTTTGTCATCTTCAAAACCTTCTCCAATATTAACCAACAATACGTTTGGACGGACCAGGAACTGTAATTCACTAAAGAGCTGCCCAGTCCGCTCTGTGCTATCAACCCTTGGCGACCAAGAGTGAATGTCCGAGTTCCTTAAGGATTGTTATACCTAGTCCTATTAGGATTATTTTTTCCTTGTAAAGCTAGGGTTAATGTCATATAAATACCTAGTTAAACATTGTATTACGGACAACATACAATCAGAGCTTACGCCTACATACTTTGGCAATCTGATAACGTATTTAATAAAAAAGCATATGCTATACTATTTACATATTAATCGTCTTGCTTACTTATTGTTCTTTATGTAACTGCTTCCTTGAGATTGATCCATCCGGAATAAAGTAACAAAGCCCTATCATCTATACTTAATTTGACCTCTAAAACATATTTTTATTGATTTAGTCCAACCTAACGAAAAACAGTTAAATCAATTGGCGCCCACCTAGGGGCTAGGTTAATTATTCGATCGACATATGGCTCGCCCAAATAAGAGCGCCCGTAACTGAGCAAGGAGTAACACGACGAACCCTCGCAACACATCCGAGGATCAACCGGACGATACTAATAATAACGTCCCTATAATAAGTGACAATCAGCAAGAGAACGAGCAGCTGCCGAATCAGGAGGAACCACAAGGGATAAATATCCAAAACCCCCAAGGACAACAAGGGATCCCCGCCAGTGCGGTACCAGAAGACCATGTGGCTCCAGCAATCCTTGTTCCCTGATGAGGGGTAATTTGGATCCCCTACTCTCGCTAGCTCGAGGTGGATCGAATAGCACCAATTCCCATCCCCAGAGACGTCGAGCAGAGCCAGGGTTTTGAAATAAACTATTCCGAGCCTATAAAGAGAATCCGAGGTCAAAGGCTACTATTGGGCCGAGCCCAGGCCCAAGCCCATCAAATCAGCTATAAATAACCCAAGTATTTATGACGATGACACAACTTCCCAGGTGCTCTTCGTTCGAGACTGCTGCTCGGACTCACTTGGGAATAATAGCATAGGCTTTCATATATGTATTTCACCCTCTAGCTTGTACGGCATCCAGTAGTGCTCGAATAGGACTCCCATTTCTTGTAATCTGTATTCGATCACCAAGAATATAATACTATTGATCTTTTATCTCCATTTACATTCATTAGCACGGCATTTTACACCACCCTTATCGAACTAACGAAAACACGTAAGATCAATTGGCGCCCACCGTGGGGCCTTATTCGAGTATTAGATCGAAATATGCCTACCACGAGGAGAAATACGTATATCACAGGAGAGCCTTCCCAGGCAGCAGGAGCACAGAATCCGATCGACATCGAGCCAGACGATCTGTTGTGTGGGACTCACCAACCGCCATTCATTTTTAGCGACGATCCTCCGACCAGCGGAGCAAAGGTAAAAGATAAGCCTTATGAAATTAATCTCCGACCTTCGAATTATTGGTTCTATTATACGATCGTCCAATTCTTTTCTCCCTTCGTCGGATTTATTTTCCACAAATGTTCGGTACTCTGTTTATAAATGAATAAACTTCACGAATTTCGTTCTCGACTAGCCAAGACCAAATCAGTCTGATCATTGGTCAGCGTCAAAAGATCGTGAAAGTCTATGGAATCATAACTTATTAAGGATCGAAATTTATTTTTCCGATCTTCATCTTTAGTGATCTCAGAATAAATTACGCGAATCAATTATTATTTATCGATTATCTGATGATTTTCCCGATAGAGTTGAAATAGAAGTAATTTCATTCTTTTGCTCGATGACATTTTCTATTGGACCCTACAATCGAATATCACTAAGTGTTCGTACAACGGCAACAAGTCATCGAAGTCGAGATCAAGGGTGGGCTATTGTTCGATCGATAAAAGAAATTTACAATCCCAAATGGAATATATATATAACCTCACGATAACTATAAATCCCATCGAGCCTCACTCAAATTCGATCAGAGAAGTAGAAAAGACAAAGGAATAAAACAAGAAAATTCGAGCAAGAAACAATGCTTATTTATTGGTATTCTTCGAACAAGTTACAAGCGAAACTTCGGATATAATATTAAATTTCGAGCTCAAGTAATACAGCGCAATCACTCCTACCCTATTACAAATTCTACAAGTAATTCTACTTTATTACATGCTCGGTCTTTATTCCCTAAGATCGCTCCAGATGCAGAACTCAGCAGGGACTCTTCATGGCAATCACTAGCCACGTGTCGCACATCCGTCTTCATACGGGATAGAAGCCGGGTCGGAGCTCCCCCCTGGTTTCCAAATCGATCTTAGGTCTTCGTCGGTAAACAATGATTGTTAAAATCAATCATTATCTACAGCTCGATCCGAACCGGTGCAGCGAAGGTTTATCTCAACGGAGTCACCTCCAGGAAGCTCGAAGGAAATATACTTCAAGAAAGCCCTCGAGGAAGCTGATGCTTCAGATTTAAAGAACTCCTCTCAGATTAACCGGCTGCCCGATCAGATGCTACACTAGAAGACCGGAGCTCTAACCCGCACCAGATAAGATATGTCTGGGAAAACAGGTTGCCTGCCGGTATTCTAGGCGCATTTTCTTTTGCCTGTCGATATTCTAAGCGAAAAATGTTATACCTAAAAGACCAGGGTCGGGAAATAAAGTTCGAATTCTTATCTCGAATTCCTCTATTTTGGAAATAATGCGAGTCAAAGGCAAAATTCGATCCACGATGGTCGGACGAAACATGATGACAAAAAATGAAGAATATCAGATAACCAAAGGGGAACTATTTATAGCGGTAAAGTTTTTGAACCAATGGCCCAGATAACAGATCGTGGACTGTTACGATGAACGCAATAAATGAGTTGACCGATACGTTTCCCGAGAAATAGGGTCCTGTTTGGTTAGGGGAACATACGGTTTAACAATCTGCAAAGGAGGGCTTATTTGAAAAGTTTCGCTCGAACAAATTTTTTATTTATTACCTTGCTCAAAAGAAAGCACAGGAATCGGGAGCACTTGTCTGAAAGTTCAACCTTCGTTCACATGATATTATAAATATGAAGCCGTTATTCTTACAATTGACTAATGGAACTCGAATCGAAAAAGTTATGATCAGTCTATTCGAATAAAACTCTCGAACTTGAAAGTTCGACGATTATGGAAATTCGGCACTATGAGGATCAGTTACAACATATTTCTTATTAATTTAGGGTCTACCAAAAATATTTATTTAATACTTACTCGGACAAATGGTGTTCGGTTATTCCTTTATAGATATTAGAGGAACGAAGTCGGGTTATTTAAGATGGGAATTTATCTAAATATTTTTAATTTATCGACAAGGTAAAGTGGAAAAACATTTATATTATTTCGGGAAATACAAGATGTGTGAGATACATTTCGAACATAGCACAAGCTAAATATGTTACATAAGAATCCCTTTACTTTCTACAATCCTATGAAATTTTCGTTTTTCTCTCCTATTGTCTACTCGAAGTAACACGGCTCCGAGCGGGGAATTTCCCTCGGATCCGCAGGCTTTTAACTTTATTTACGATCTTCCGAAGACAAAGGGGCGAATGCACGATTTTTCGGGTACATCTATTCTGATCGTTCTCTCCCAAGTATGTCATCCTAAATGCATTGTAGCAACAGGTCCCTGTTCGAGGACCTGCGCAATGACCTGCGGACTCCGTGATCCTGGCTTATTGGCCTTCCAGATAGAAATTGTATTTGCCTGTCGATATTCTAAGCAAGGTTGGGTAGGAAGGCTATTCGACTTAAAGAATGTTCGATGTCTGAGCTCAAATAGTTGAATTAATTGAACAATGATTTTGATCGCCATGATCGGACGAATAAAATGCTGGAAATAAGACATCTCCAAAGGTACTACTACCTTTTATAGTGAAATTTGAATAAAATCCAACGGCATAGGATCCGCGAAGTTAATGGATGAGATTCTTCGACCGTTACAATTCTCAATAAAGGAGGGACCGTTTGGAAAAAAATCAGACTGGGGAACTTAAAGGCAACAATAGAGAACAAAGGGTATTGGATTAAGCAAAGCCTGGCAAAGAATGTTCTTAACAAGACAAAGGATTACTTATTAAATTCTAAAGTTATTTACTATATGCTATTTCGCTATGATTCATCTATTTCTCATGGTTACAGAAGACTATTATTCCATCAAAATTTATTTCGGTCAGAATTATATATTCATTGGAAATTCGTTTTGCCAATATTCCTTTTTATTCGTCTTATTCCGATGATTATCAATCTCTGTTCATCTATTGTTCTATCTCTACTTGTCTCCATCTACTATTGAAACGACTAAGGGTGAAAGCCGTTGCTATGCCCCTTAGATCGAAATTATTGAATGGGTGAAAGCTGTTGCTATGACCCTCGGGCTAAAAATGCTCTGAAATGACTAAGGGTGAAAGCCGTTGCTACGCCCCTTAGATCAAAATTATTAAATGGGTGAAAGGCGTTGCTATGACCCTCGGGCTAAAAATGCTCTGAAACGACTAAGGGTGAAAGCCGTTGCTACGCCCCTTAGATCGAAATTATTAAATGGGTGAAAGCCGTTGCTATGACCCTCGGGCTAAAAATGCTCTGAAACGACTAAGGGTGAAAGCCGTTGCTATGCCCCTTAGATCGAAATTATTGAATGGGTGAAAGCTGTTGCTACGACCATCGGGCTAAAAATGCTCTGAAATGACTAAGGGTGAAAGCCGTTGCTACGCCCCTTAGATCGAAATTATTAAATGGGTGAAAGCCGTTGCTATGACCCTCGGGCTAAAAATGCTCTGAAACGACTAAGGGTGAAAGCCGTTGCTATGCCCCTTAGATCGAAATTATTGAATGGGTGAAAGCCGTTGCTATGACCCTCGGGCTAAAAATGCTCTGAAACGACTAAGGGTGAAAGCCGTTGCTATGCCCCTTAGATCGAAATTATTAAATGGGTGAAAGCCGTTGCTATGACCCTCGGGCTAAAAATGCTCTAAAACGACTAAGGGTGAAAGCCGTTGCTATGCCCCTTAGATCGAAATTATTAAATGGTTGAAAGCCGTTGCTATGACCCTCGGGCTAAAAATGCTCTGAAACGACTAAGGGTGAAAGCCGTTGCTATGCCCCTTAGAACGAAATTATTAAATGGGTGAAAGCTGTTGCTACGACCCTAAATGCAAATTATCAACTGAACAAGATTCCGATATATATCCTATTTCGAACTACGGCGATCGTGATCCGCTAAGATTGCCTATTATTATCCAAGTATTATTAGTCTTCGACCACTCTACCAACAAAATGAAATCGGCGAAGAACGCCTAGTATCATTTATATCTGAATATCAAAGGTCGAAGATCGGCAGTTATTGTTTATTATCTAAATACTTCTCGAAGTCACTAAAGAATGGCACTTGTTATTCATATTTTCGAGGTGAAGAAATTGATGCTCGTTACAAGAGAGTTCGTAATTACAGTAATAAGGAAAATCGAGTAAAGCTGAGACTCTACATTTAATGTAACCTTATTACAAATTAACCCTACGCTAGAATGTTTTCGTAATCAAAGGAGGAAGGCGGGGCTAGAATGACACTTCTACCCTTCATCCATCGCTTCCTCAATGGTTGTTCCATGCTGGACCAGATCGAGAGACAGGGAAGCAATCCCTAGAGAAATTACTCCACGCAATCTCGAAGGCAACATTCTTCAAGAAACATCTTGAAGAAGTGGAGATCGAGCGCAGGAAAACTCCTCCAGCAGTTGACCCACTATCCGACCGGGTGGAGCGACAGGATACAGAAGCTCGAACCAGTCTCAAATGGTTGGAATCAGAGAGAGCTGGTCGCCTGCCGGTACCCCAGTCGCAATCTTTTTCGCCTATCGATACCCTAGTCAAAATTATTCCCCATGCAGGGACGCCGAAGAGATCGAAAAAGAGAGTTCGAATCCGAATCTCGAACGCTTTTATTGCTGAGATCAAATGGAACATAAAGATGGTCGATGGAGGTAAAAGTACAACCATATTGATCGAACGAAATGACTACAGACAAGTAAAAAATATGAAGGTAAATTCAGAGGTATTTATAAGGGGAAAAATTCCGTTTCAACGGTGTAGATCTCTTCAGATGAACGGTGGCAATGTGTACATTAAAAGCGCTCTGACCGCTCAGATTCCCGACAAATCAGGGACGATTTTGTTAAAAGAAGACGGGACGTAACGGTAAAACCTCAATCACCAAAGCTGAACAAAACTAATGGCTAAGATACGAGCAATAAATACGGCGACCGTTTCCGCTTCCCGAAAATTCAGGAACCATGTGGATAAATGAAGAAAGAGTCAAATTCAATAATGCTCGAAATACTTATAGTTTAAATTCCGGTCATCAAAGAAAGTCACAAAGAAAATGTCGGACTATAACTGATCAAGGAAGCATTATCAATAACTCGTCTAAAGATGGACCAAGATCGGTAAAGAGCTTTATTTAAGAAGATAAGAACGATTGTACAAAATTAATCGAGAAATTATTATTTCCAAAGTTCGATACATTGAGGAGTTAGAAGTTACAAAGATATCAACTCCTAATATATATCGGGCTAATCTCTTGATGCTAGTACATTTTATAATTCTACAAACATCTACAAAGACTAATCTCTATATCCGAACGAGATAGGGACTTCATGGCCACCCAATCCTATGAAATTTTCGGCGGACGATAATGTCCTTACTCGAATAGGACTAGCCCATTAAAATAACTGGCTTATTCCTTTAATTAAGATTCTTTGAAGGAGGGATGATAATACCTCTTTTTCTAGGTATAATGTGAATACTTTTTGAGGACCTCGATCCTCGAACCATCACCTCCTCACATCTTCCAGAAGAACCAAGCAAACCGTCGAACATCCTCGCAAGAAATTTGATACTTAAGTCTCTCCTCGGCCATAGAAGATCGAAGGAGCTACTGGGGTCGTGGATGGTCAGCAATAAGGCTGTTCGGCCTTCAAGGTCGAAGTAGCGTTCCCCTGCAGGTATCCTAGTCGAAATAGAAGTACTAATCAGCCTACAACCTGCAAAGTAGCTCCTAACTCGAAAATCAAAAAGTTGGGTCATGCAACAGGATCTTTTAGATAGCATGATCGAAGGACTTTGCCTTCAAATAATTTTATAAAGGTACAAAATGAAAGACCCCATTTATAGGTATAACCTTCAAAAATCCGACGGCAAGCAGAAAACAAAAGAAACGGTTAAGATCAGAAGACTGTTGCGCTTCACAAGAAATTGAGCGGGAAAAGAGGATTATCTGATAAGCAAAGTTATTATACCAAGATCGGAAATCAGGAGCCACGACGTTCGGACCTCCAGTCCAAAACGAAAAAGGCAGTCTAAAATACGAATGAAAGAGAACACATCAAATTATACAAGACCAGGCAAGTATGAGAAATAAATAAGTTGTTACAAACCATAGAAAATGGAAATATCAGAAATTATTCATAATTACATGAAAATGAAACAATACAGCCAAACGGCAAATCTGAGGAAAAGAAAGACAACATCTAGAGGAGCTTATTGTTGGAAAAAATCTTCCGAAGCTCAGCATTACGAGCTTCATATCCCACTTCATATCCACGGTCGTAAGCCTCCTTTTCACGGCGCTCAAAATCTCGTTTCTCCTGCTCGTGAAGACTTTTCAGTTTCTCGAGCTCCTCGTTCATTTTCTTGTGGAGTTCTTCTCCCAGATCTTTAGAAGCTTTCTCTCTCTCTAAAGCAAGCTTCTCCTCAGAGACACGATCATATTCGATTTTCTTCTTCTCCAGCTCGTGGGAAATAGCAGCATGCCGACCTATTTCCCGCTCAGCAAGTGTCTTGAGTTCGACAAAATCTTGTCCGGCCTGTTAAAGGTTCGCATAAGTATAAAAAAAAAAAAAAAAAAAAAAAAAAAAAAAAAAAAAAAAGAGAGAGATTAACACCTGAAACAGAAAGTGCGACCCATATTGGAACAACTCTTCTAAACTTCTCTCCTTGGACATGTCGGTCTCCGAAGTAGTAAAGTCAAGACCCAAAGGGCTATTCACAGGATTCCCGAAGGCAATTTTAGAAGTGGACCCGTCTTTCGATTCTTTAGGCGGGGAAGGAGTAACCATCGGAGGAACGAGGTTAACTTGGGGTTCGGGAATGGTATCAGTTCTTAAGGATTCAGCATAGGTTTCTCCACCAATGTCCAACTTAGGTTTTTTGCTCAAAACCCCTGTGGGGGGGACATCCGAAGAATCATCAGACGATGGGCTATTACCAATGGCAAGCTTCTTCAAAGCTTCGATGGGTGTAACCCCGTCAGGATAAGGCCTTTTGTTCGATGAGGGAACGGGAATTTTCTGCCCAGATGGTTCTTCGCTCGAAGAATCAACAACTTTCGGGGAAGAATCCCCGAGCGTAGCCTCGAGCTCTTCATCCAAAATGGATTTGGTAGAACTGCCCTTAGTTTGCTTTGATGAAGCGTTTTTCTCTTTCTTATTTTCCCCTCCTTTAGGAGCTTTTGGGGAAGACAGAGAAGTTTTAGATGAGGATTTCGAAGGTTTGGCCTCCTTGGCAGGTTTTTGCTCTTTGGACGAGTTTTTATTCTTCAAACCACCCAATAGCAGTTTGGGGTCGATAGCCTTGCCCAATATAATTTCCATAGTAAACAGGGAGTGAATCGAGAAATTAGAGGAATGCAGAATATATAGGGAGAGCTTCGATCTCTATAAGCAAAGGTGTAGTGTAAATGATTTGAAGATATCCTCGTATTTATAGGCACTACGCCCTATGATTATGATAGTGAATCGACGCGACCTTCAAGAAAGATTCCATTGGAATAAACAGATTTCGAGCGTAAAATACAAAGAAAACAAACTTTGAAGAGCAAATGATGTCAAAATATTTATAAGATGAGAATATACAAGTCATGCGAACCAGATTGTAATGAAAACAAATCCGACCGCAAAGAGAAAACGAATTACGAGCATACGTATATACATTTGATTCTTAACTACAAAACTATGAATCGCCCCCTCCGGCATGCTCGAACCCAGCCTTCAGACCAACGACATCTTCGCCGCCGTTGCCTAATAGATCAATCTGATCGAAGGGTCAATCGCCTTCCTTATCCGATCCATTATCTACGTCAACATCTTCGTTCTTTTCCCCTGAGATAGAAAGGTGATCATCGTCCGAACGCTCGAGCAAATCTGGATTAGGCATCGGAATGCCAAACTCCTCAACTAAGGGGGCATAACGATGACTTTTCCAGTCCACAGTTCCTTGAGGTAATGACGAAGCTTTATAGTCTTTTCCTTCGGCATTCTTGAAAGGATTCATATACAGAAGGTACTCTTCCATTTTGTCCGCGATCCTCTTGGCTGAAATCAATTGTTGAACCCCCTTATAAAAGATAGTTTGGAGGACTTCGCCAATCCTCATTCGAACTAAAGGATCGAAAACAGGCGAACCAAGGAATCTTCGTATGGCAGGAATATCCGCCTCTTCTGCCCCTTGAGAATAGGCGCGAGCTGAATCTGGGTTGGTTTGCTCAATTTCGATCTTAATTCTCTTGAGTTCATCTTCAAGTGCGCTCTTTTCTGTCACTACAGACAACAATTCTTCTTCCACAGATGAGGAATGCTTCATAGTTGCTTTCTCGAGCTCCTTCTTTACTTGAGATAATTCTCGTTGGTTTTCTGCTAGTTGAGACCGAAGAGTTTGATTATCAACGAAAATCTGTGCATATGCATCATGGGCATCCTGCGACTCCTGCTCCAGCAATGCTAAGCGATAGGTTTGAATAGCGAACAAATCCCCGACCTATGAAATAATTTAAGATATCAGCGAATGTTAGGGACTCTAAAGAAAGAAGAGATGGTCAAAAGACAGATGTCAAAGACAGATGTTTCACCTCATGATACGTTCGGGAGAAATCACTCAAAACCTCAAAATCACCTTTGACGGTATGAAGCAGCATATCCTTCTTAAACCGACTAGCCATATAAATTCTAGCGGCTTTGTCGAATTCATTCTCACCACCCGAGTCCAGATCGGTCAGAATGGTACCATCTTCAGGGTATCCAGCAGCCCTGCTGCCGCGGAGATGCTCGTCCATAAAATCCACCACATCGGGCTCCGACCTACCTTCTCGACATGGAACCGACTCGGAACTCACACCAAAGGGTTTTACCCTCCTTGACGGTCCCGGGTGGTCAGCATTCCTCTTTCGGCTCAGAAGCTTCTCATATTCCTGAATACCCTGAATCCGGTTCCAGGAATGTTGACTATAGCCGACGGACGAAAGGGCAGAAGTGTCAGGGGAAAACAAAGTTCGAAGAGGTCCGGCAGTGGGGGAGTTCAGGGAACTCATAGTGCCAAGCCCTCTCAAATCGGGAATTGTAACTGGTATAACAACTGAATTTCCACCTAAATTACTTGTGTCCGCTCTTCTTTCGGAAGTATATGGTAACGGGTCGAAATAAAATGGCTTATCTTCAACCGAGCCGGCAGCGGACAATCGAAACTTCTCGACAACTCGACCTGCAAAGGAAATATAAAAATGTGCATGAGTTTAAACAAGAGGAATTGATCTGACACACCTCAAAGTAGGCAGAAGCTAAGATGCATACCCAAAGAAAGAGGGGCGAGAAGCGGAGCTGATTTAGCCGGATTTCATCGGGTTAATTGAATATCAGTAAATTTGTGATATCGGGGGGTTTTCGATATTTATATATATGTTATATAGGGCTCTGTTACTTTATTCCGGATGGATCGGTTACAAAGAAAAGCAATATTCAAGAACAAGAAGTAAAACCACAAAACAAAGCTAAGAACACACCGATATGAAGGTAAAAAGCTCTGTAATAATATTGAATATATTGAGTTGTGCTGTTGTAAGCAGTGTTAAATCCTGTATTCTTAGAGTTCAGGAATTTTCGTAGTTGTCTAATACAATGATTAACTAGGTATTTATATAATTTTAAACCTAGCGTTACAAGGAAACATAGTCCTAATAGGACTCGGCCCAAATATCCTTCTTGAGTCCGGAGTATAATCTTCTATCGAAGCGAGCTGCACTTGGCCGGGTCAGTAAGATAATTCCGATCTGTTTAAATTGGTCGAATCGATCTTATCTTCTTCATTCGATCCGAGTAGTACGTAGGGTGCGAAATAGCCCCCATCAGTACTCCCTCACTTCTTCGAGCGTATAGATAATAGAAGCTCGTAGAAGTAGATAAATTTTTACGACTGTTTGTTCTCTATGAATGGAGCCTCGTTAAAAACCTTTCTTAAGAAAAAACCCTGTGGGAAAAAATCTTAAGTAAGGAAAAGAGTGCTACATATCATAGATAGTCGTTTTCTCTGTCCGATTACGAATCGCCACGCGTCTATTCAGGAGGCTTTTCGTATCCTTCCGTTTTTGGCGGGAATATGAGTAGCTGCGATGAGTTCGAAACGTCTTGTCTCATCTTATTATAAATAGGTGACTTTTGAGTTCGCCATTTCTCTTTTATACTTTCTTACAACTCGTAATCATTTTCTTGATTTGTCGTTCATCTCATAAAACTTTTCCTTTTATCGACCTTCATCTTCCGAGAACCAGAATATATGGCTTTTGTAAGAAGATCTTCTTCTTCTTCTAGAGAGATCGTCGCCCCCGATAACGAGGAGGAGTTGCATTCTAATCCTTTTGGCGAACAAACTACAGTATCTGACTTCGTCGTCCCTGTAGAAGATACTTTCAGGGTACGAATCCTTTCTGATGCAGATGTGGCTGCCCGAGCCAAAAAGGGCAAAGGCATTGTTCCTCAGATTTTCGAACCAATCGAGGACGTAGCTTGTGCCTATACGGTGGAAACATTCCCGGAGGTTGTGAATAATTATACCAAATATTTTCCGGAAGGTTCTGAGATAATTCTTCCTTCCCCTACTGATAGGGTCACGTCTCCACCGGAGGGATGTCGAGCCTTTTATACGACTCACTTCAATAGCGGACTGCGTCTTCCTTTGTCTCCCCTCTTTCTCGAAGTTTTGAAAACTTTCAGTGTATGCTTGACACAGCTGGTTCCAAATTCCGTTGCTTTTGTGGTTTGTTTTTCCGTTTTGATGATCGCAAAGGGGTTTAAACTTTCTTTTCGTAATTTTACGCAACTTTTCCGCTTCAATATTTCTAGCTCTTCAAATCGTGGATATTTCTTCGCTAGTCAGCGGCCTAGTCGAGCAATCTTTGACGCCCCTGTTTCTAGTAATCCTTCATGGAAATCTCATTTCTTCTTTGTTCGTCCTCCGTCTAATATTTGTTTGGCGGATGGTTCGACCATGCCTTTTTCATGGGATCATGGTTCCAGTTGGATTCCTGGAGGTCGCTTACCGACTGGTGAACTTGTTCCTGACGATGTACAGTTTATCACTGAGATCCCCGAAATGCGTGCAAACAAATATCAAAGCGCTCTTCTGATCGGGGAGGCTTTCCTTTGTAAGGCGGGGTTAAGTGTTCATAACTTTCCCATCAGTTCATCATCTGAACCTCTTGGTTAGTACTTTATTTTATCTTAGTGCTGTAACTATACCTTTTATACGGAGAAACCAACTTTTATTTTGTTTCTTTTTCAGCCCATATGGTAGAAAACTCTCGACATTCTTCGAAGGGAAAAATGGTGCTGTCGAAATCTTCCAAATCCGTAGAGAACGCCCCTATCGAGCAGAGAGCGTCGCGAAAAAGGAAGCTGGAGTTGGGTCATGAATCTGAGGAGAATAGAGAGGAATCTCCAGATTCTTCTCGTGAGTCCCCTATTCGTCAGGGCACGGGATCTGGTTATCCTCCTCTTCATCTTAGATCCTCTTTGGGTATTCGAGGATGTCGCAGCTGGTCAATGCCTCATCCTACTAATAATCCAGTGGGTAGAAAAAGGAGTTACAAAGGACGTTCTGGTGACGACCTTTCTTTACTCGGAGATAAACATCCAAAACCTACTCTGGTCGAAATGATCGAGGATCATTTAGAGGGAAGGAGGGCCGCTGATTATTCCGAGAAGGATTCTCTTGTTCATGATGATAGTGAGAACGCGGTCGATAAGGCGACCCGTGTTCTTTTGTCTGGCGTTTTTACTCGCGATCTCAATAAGCTTCTTCATAAGGATCCTCTGGAGAAATTCCAGCGAGCTTCTCTTTATGCTGAGAAGGTGATATCTTTTTCCTTCAATCATATTGACAGATAATTTTAAGGGTTTTCCTTAATTTACTAATCCATCTCTTTTTCTTGCTCTCTTTGTTCTTCCAGACTAAAACTTGTCTCGCGTCATACGCCTATGAAAATGCACTTTGGAAACAACAGTGCGAGTTCCTGGAAGAGAAGTATAAAGCTTTACTTCATAAATCCTCCGGTTCAGAGGTTGGTCCCTCAACATCTTCTTCCGTTCCCATCGTAGAGACTCGTGCTACCGGGACCGAAGATCAATAAATGATAGACAGGGTGATGGAGGTTTCTCGTGCTCAAGAGCAGGCCAATCAAATGGCTAGAAAGTTAGAGGAATTGCAGTTACAGAGCACGACTCGAATTAGTGAGCTTGAATCTCAGGTATCAAACCTTGAAACTTCTTTAGAGGAGTACGAAAAGGATGTCCCACTTAGTGGGCTTAAAGATCGATATGGTAGGAATCCTGATGAAAGAGTTGTTCGTGAATTCCTTAATTCTCCTGTTCATACGGCGTTGGTGTATCGGATGGTCGGTCCTCTTCTTGAGAATACTTTTAAGAAGGCGATTCATCAGCTGGTCGCTTTAGAGATGATCGACGACCGTCGAAAGGAGTATTTTAAGGCGGCGCACATTCGGTTGAATCGCTATGGCAAACTTTATTCTTCATCCGAGGTTCCAGATGTCGTATATCAAGGTTTTCCTCTGGCTCACCTTGTCGAAGAATTTGGAAATCCATTGCCGATTCCTCCTTCTGATGTTAACGATGAGCTCGATAATACTTTTATCGATCCAGAAGACGAAGAAGAAGAAGAAGACGATATATGCATGACTGAGGACGTCGGTAGCGAACAGAAGATTCCGGATAGCGACCAGGCTTCTTGAAATAGTGATTTATTTTTGAAATAATCTTTGTAATTATTCATTCGTAGGTTTTGATTGTAACTTTAGCTTTCCTTACTTTGTACGCTAAACGTTTCGTATTCTGACAGTCGTGTCTTTTCACATTCGCCGTAATAATTCAGACAAGTCATTTAATTTGCCGTAATCATTATGTGTGTGTCTTTTCAAATTCTAGCGTTTGCTCCAAGGTCAGTTTTCCCGTTTTGCGCCCTTTCTTTAGGTCTGTCGCGTCCTTTCGTGTAGTATAAATACGAAAGGTAAAAACTTGACTTGTTTTTTACTGCTATACTCCTCTCTTAACAGAATACTCTTTCTTTAGCTAGTCGATAAACTTTCTCGATATTATTTAGTATTTTTCCATAATCCGATCATGAGTAACCTTTTTGGTAGTACTTCGAAGCGACGATCCCGTGAGGGCGCTCGGGATAATAGATCCAAAAGATCTCGAAGAGATGGGTCGTCGATGGAGCCTCCTCGTTCGTCCCCAACAATTAGGTCGGAGATTGATACTCGTGTTATTGCTTCTGAACCTCTCTCCGTGGTAAACTCGTCGTCTTCAGAACCAATCTTTTCTGCTTCCACTCAAGTAGGAAGCATGCCTTCCCCTGGTCGAGTTGCTTTTGGCGATATGTCCAACGAGGAATCGGTTTATAATATAGCTGTTAGTTCAAATGCTTCTTCCTTTGAGCACGTTCTTCATGGAGGGGATTTTGCTATTTCCCTTCCTTTGTCTGCTTCTACTGCCCTGATTGCCAGTGAAGGGCAAGTTGGCGATGGTTTTTCTGTTAATCCTTCCGTAACGCAATCTATTTTGCAAGATTGTCCTGAATATTTGTTTCATGATACCACTGTAACGACTGCTTCTTTTGAATCTGGGGGACCTTCTGGGGGTCGGTTTGGGTCGAGGTCTGGTCGTCGAACTGTTATTTCTGCTTCGGGCAAGGAGACCTCCGTTAGCCCCAACGAGAGAGACTCTCCCCGTCCGTTAGACGATCGATGCATCCTTGAACAAGTTAAGGATATTATGCTGTCAGAGACTCCACGCCCTGATGGTGTCGCTTCTAATAGTGAATTGCCTGGCTCAGTTGAGCCTGATACTTTGTCTTGGGATCTGGGTTTGAGCACCATTCTGCCCGGAGAGTTGAAGAAACTTGAGGGTACTTCAAACGTACGCCTTGTTCAATCGCTAGTGAAGATATGCGAACAGGTGGATGAATCTTTCATTGTTTTATTTGTTTTTATTTTGACTGCCTTGTTACATAAAGGCTGTTTTCTTTTTTTTTAGGCTAAGTACTTTGCACTCCAGCTGGGTGTGCAAAACGATGAACTGTGGAATAGTAAGGATTCTTATCGAAAACGGTTGGCGTTGGAGTCGGCGAAGGTCGCAAGGCAGACTCTCCAGCTGCAACTCGTCAATGATGATTTGAAAAAATTGCAGGAGGAGAAGTCTGTCTGGGAGAAGGAGAAAAACGACTTGGTTCGGGCTGCTGCCCTTGCAGAGGAGTCTCAACGGCGGTCCTATGAGGAAGGATATGACGCCGGTTATCTAAAGCGTCAAGAGGAGTTGATGGCGTTTGCTGGCAACTGGACTCCTCGGAGGACTGTTTCTAGTAGTCGACCTACTGACCGTTCTTCTCAGTGATCTTTGTTCGACCTGGCAGGCCTTGGACTGTCTATTTTTATTTTATTTTATTTTTTTTTTGCTGCCCAATTTTTGTGCATATGTTTGGGCTGAAATTTTTTGTAATGGGAGAAGTACTAAATTGAAAATTACGACCTTCTTGTAGGCAGATTCTTGCCTATATCTATTTTCTCCTCCTTGTTATGCACATTTTGCCTTTATGCATAAATATAATCATCATGAAATAATCAGAATTGTTCAGTACACGTATCTGAAATTGATCTTTGCGGAGAATATTTAGGATAGAGAAAAGCTAGCTTGATCTTGATGTTTGCTCTGCAAATCAAATCTTTGTTGATCAACCCAGTATAGTCCCTTGGGTTATATTCAAAATCATGTTTGCGCATAATCGTGCAGATAGAAGGTTTATTCGTATTGGAAAGTCGATTGAATTGCTGTTAGGGAACGTTCAGCATTTTGGTCGATGTTCAATCCATGCCTTGTAAAATTGTCCTGTTGTGACACATACTTTTATATAAGGAGGCTTTTTATACCTTTTGTTGAACTCTTCTTTTCTTTTCATAAGACTAAGAGAAAATAACCCTTTCAGTATCCTCCAAAGCTTTATGTTTCTCATTATCAACTTCGAACTACTTGTTCTTCAACCAATGTTTCGTTTATAGCATATCTTTGATATGGGAGGAATTGGAAATTGTAGAAGTCTTAGTCAGATCTGACCTGTTCAGACCTCCTTAAGCAATTCTCTGGTATGTTAGGCAGTTACGTCCTTGCTGTTTTGAATAAGGAGGACTATTCTCCTGATTTCTATATCAGATATCATGGATTCCAGAGGAGTTCCTGTATGGCTTAGTCAATGGTCATCCATATGATGTATGAGGCAGTGACGTCCCTCGTATGGTGAAGGGTTTGGTCTTTTATCTTTTATCGAGCAACTGTCCTTTTCGCTGCGATTTTAAAGCTTGTATGACTTTGTTTGTGGATTCTAGGGTTTTAAGCCATCGACCATGAAGTATGATTGTGCCGGTATGTCTAATCCAAAGCTTTTTTAGGTTTGATCATTTCGATCTATGGCCTCTTTTGTTATCGACTAGTTGAGGCGATTAGATAGTGCCGTTCCAACTTACTAGCATTTATTGCGGGGAGTCAAGGGGTCGCATCTGTGTCCGTTGATCAAATGCTTTTTCAGCCGTTGGATTGTTTGAGTCTATCCCTATAAATAGGGTGGTGGTTTGCATTCTTCCTTTGCAATTTCCCAAAGAGAATGGAGATCTCAACTTCTTTGGATTTCATTCTGCCTTCAGATCCAATAATATTCAAAAAGTCACATTATCGTGATTCACTCTGTAATAACTTGATGTTCATCTACCTTGTACTGACGGGTCCCATGTCAGCCCTTCCTTGTACTAACGGGTCCCATGAGGCCTCAGCTTTTGTCTTCATCAATTAGAGGTCCGTGGTTTCCGTTTGCACATGGGGGGTTCATACTTGCCAGCCACCCTCGCTCTTGGATGTTACCTCCGGAGTGATAGACCACTGGGGTGCGCTGGTAGGTTTACTGTTTCGCGACCGCCCCGAAGAGATGCTGCTTTAGAGTAAAATGTTTTATCTTTAAAGTAAAAGCAGTATCTTGTTGTGGGTGAATAAGTATTGCCGGTTATCTGGCTGGTAATGCTCATTTAGTCTGGAAGAACATTCGATCTTCAGAGCCTGGCCATCGAACCAAAGAAGTCGACCATCCTGAGCAGCGTGCTTCTTAGGTGGTTTATTATAATTGACGAGGTACTAGGGAGGAGATTGGTGTTTCCGTGGACATTGTCGTGAAGATAACCGATCCTATAGGATCATTTTAACTAAATCATTGTAATGATCTTTAAGTAACAAGCAGATCTTTGTAACGTAGGATTTTTGTATGTAACTGATTTGATGAATAAAATATTACTTTTATCTCTTGCATCTTCTTTGTCGTTGATTCTGTCATAATTTTTATTTACGAGGAGCAATTTCCGAGCAGATGGAGTCATACTTGATTCATCTTCAAAACTTTAGGAGTATCAGCAGATCTTTTAGATCGTTAGGAATAGATCGAGGAGTGTTTATTGAGCGGATCAATGTTTACTCAACTTGTTACAATTTAGACTTAGGTTTTTATCAGCTGAAATTTTTCTGATCGTTGTAAATATACCGAGGAGTTTTTATTGAGCGGATCAATGTATACTCGACATTTTTTTATTAGACTTAGGTTCTTAACCCAAAAAGTCCTTATGATCGTTGAAGATATATCGAGGAGTTTTTATCGAGCGGATCGATGTTTACTCAACTCGTTTTGATTAGACTTAGGTTTTTAACCCAAAAGGTCTTTTTGATCGTTTAAGATATATTGAGGAGTTTTTATCGAGCGGATCGATGTTTACTCAACTCGTTTTGATTAGACTTAGGTTTTTAACCCAAAAAGTCTTTTTGATCGTTGAAGATATATCGAGGAGTTTTTATCGAGCGGATCGATGTTTACTCAACTCGTTTTGATTAAACTTAGGTTTTTAACCCAAAAAGTCTTTTTGATCGTTGAATATATATCGAGGAGTTTTTATCGAGCGGATCGATGTTTACTCAACTCGTTTTGATTAGACTTAGGTTTTTAACCCAAAAGGTCTTTTTGATCGTTTAAGATATATCGAGGAGTTTTTAAATAGCGGATCGATGTTTACTCAACTCGTTTTGATTAGACTTAGGTTTTTAACCCAAAAAGTCTTTTAATCGTTGAAATATGGGCGAGGAGTTTGTATTGAGCGGATCAATGTATACTCGACTCGCTTTTGAATATATCGAGGAGTTTTTATCGAGCGGATCGATGTTTACTCAACTCGTTTTGATTAGACTTAGGTTTTTAACCCAAAAAGTCCTTTTAATCGTTGAAGATATATCGAGGAGTTTTTATCGAGCGGATCGATGTTTACTCAACTCGTTTTGATTAGACTTAGGTTTTTAACCCAAAAGGTCTTTTTGATCGTTTAAGATATATCGAGGAGTTTTTAAATAGCGGATCGATGTTTACTCAACTCGTTTTGATTAGACTTAGGTTTTTAACCCAAAAAGTCTTTTAATCGTTGAAATATGGGCGAGGAGTTTGTATTGAGCGGATCAATGTATACTCGACTCGCTTTTGAATATATCGAGGAGTTTTTATCGAGCGGATCGATGTTTACTCAACTCATCTGTAATTTGGACTTGGGTTCATCACCAAAAAGTCCTTTTTGTCGTTGATATAAATCGAGGAGTGTTTATTGAGCGGATCAATGTATACTCGACTCGTTTCGTTCTAATTTTTATCAATATGATAGTGTAATTCCAAGGAGCGTTAACCGAAATAATCGATGTATAGAAAATGCTAAAAATCTTTACTAATTGAACTGTAGGCTAAGGCCTTTGTTACAAGGATTAAAACTTGATAAAGTAAAATAAAACAATGCAGTATAATCTGCTAAAATTTATTTACCATAGTATTTCCTAAGGTTGACCGCATTCCAGGTTCTTGGTAAGGCTGTTCCATCCAAGTGTGCAATTTTGTATGAACCTTTCTTTCCTACGCCAATGACGATGTAAGGTCCATCCCAATTTTGTTGTAACTTTCCCACATGCTTGGATACTTCTACCTTTTTCAAGACCAAGTCTCCTTCTTTGAAAGTTCGGATGCGTACTTTTTGATTGTATGCTTTCTCCATATTTGCTTTAGTGGCTTGTAGGCGTACGGCAGCTTTATCTCTTAAAGCTTCTGTTAAATCAATGTCATTTTCTCTCTCCTTTTCATTTTCTTGATCATCGAACATCTCTATTCTTGGCGTTGGGATTAAAGTTTCAACAGGAATAACAGCCTCCGACCCATATACCAAGCTAAATGGGGTTTCCCCGGTTGAGCTCCTTACTGTGGTTCGATTAGCCCATAGTACTCCTGGGAGTTCATCAAGCCATTTTCCTTTGGCCGATCCTAATCTTTTTTCCAAAGATTTTATTATTTCTCGGTTTGCTACTTCGGTTTGTCCGTTCGCTCTTGGATGCCCGACCGAAGTGAAATTTTGTTGAATTCCCAGTTTCGAACACCATTCTATTACTTGTTTTCCCGCGAATTATGTTCCATTATCGGAAATTAGGATCCTCGGGATGCCAAATCGACAAACTATGAACTTCCATAGGAAGTTGATCACTTGGAATTGAGTTATTCGTGCGAGGGCGATGCATTCTATCCATTTGCTGAAATATTCTACAGCGACCAGGACGTAAGCTTTTTTGGATCTGGCCGCCGGGAATGGCCCCACGATGTCCATTCCCCATTGATCGAAAGGCCAACATACTGGAATTGGATGCATGTTTTCTGCTGGTCGATGACATATGTTAGCATGGTTCTGGCAGTGATGACATTCTTGGACATATCGAGCGGCATCTTTATTGATGGTAGGCCAATAGTAACCTGTCCTGAGACATTTTAAGGCCAATGCCCTTGATCCGCTGTGATTTCCTGCATCTCTTTCGTGTATTTCTCGTAGTATATCAATGGTTTGTGATTCAGAGACGCATTTCAGAAGAATTCCTGATACTGATATTCGGTAGAGTTTTCCTTCTACAAGTGTATATTTTGGAGCTCGATATCTTATTTTCCGAGCTTCATTTTGGTCAGGTGGTAATTTTCCTTCTCGAAGATAGTCTATCATCGGGGTCATCCAGTTTTCTTCGACTTCTTCGATTTCTATTATATCGACTACCGGTGTTTCATCGATATCGATTGCCGGCGTATTAGAGATCAACCAGTTGATTACCCGTCCGGTCTTTCCGTCATGGGATCCTGTGAACTTTGATAGCTGGTCGGCCCATTTATTTTCCGAACGCGGAATGTTCTGAATACCGAAGCTTTCAAATTTTTTAGCTAGTGTTTTCACTTTGGCGAGGTATTTGACCATATTGAATTCTTTAGCCTCGTATCCTTCAATTTGTCTTTGCACTAACTCTGAATCAGTTAATACTTTAAGACTTTTTATGTTGGCTTTAATCGCCATTTCCATTCCCGCAATCAATGCTTCATATTCAGCTTCATTGTTTGTTACAACGAAGTCCAATGTTATCGCGTAATTCAAATCTTCCTTATTCGGTCCGGTGAAGTTGATTCCGGCGCCTCCTCCTTCTCGGCATGAAGCACCGTCGACATGCATTAACCAAGTTTGATCTTCTATGATCAAGACATCGTCGTTGAGGCTGCTCGATGATTCAGTTGCCTGTGTCGGTGTTTCTAATATAAAGTCAGCCAACACTTGTGCCTTAATTGCGATTCTTGGTTTGTAATCGATTTCGAACTGGCTTAGTTCGATCGCCCATTTAATTAGTCTTCCTGAGGCTTCTGGTTTTGCTAAGACTTGTCTTAGCGGTTGATTTGTCAAAACCACTATTTTGTAAGTTAAAAAGTAAGGTCGAAGTTTTCGTGCAGCCACTACTAAGGCCAGCGTGAATTTTTCTATTTCCAAGTAATTCTTCTCCGCCCCTTGCAATAACTTGCTGAGATAATAGACAGGCTTATGCTCTGAGCCCTCTATCTTAATTAGTACTGAACTAATGGCCGTATCGGAGATGGAGATGTAGATATACAACGGTTCCCCTTCCGTTGGTTTGGCTAACATCGGTGGTGTCGTTAAATATTCTTTGAGTTGTTCGAAGGCTCGTTCGCATTCTTCGGTCCAAGCGAAGTTTTTTGCCTTTCGAAGCGTTTGGAAAAAGGGCAAGCTTCTGTCCGCAGATTTTGATATGAATCTATTCAATGCTACGATTTTCCCAACCAAGCTTTGTACTTGAGAGATGGTTTTGGGAGGTTTCATTTCAGTTATGGCTCGAATTTTCTCTGGGTTGGCTTCTATTCCTCGCTGGTGTACCAAGTATCCCAAAAATTTTCCTGACTTAACACCGAAGGTGCATTTCGCAGGGTTCAACTTCATATGGTATTTTCTTAGGATTTGGAAACATCGATCTAGATGTTTTACGTGATCCGCTTCATTCATACTATTGACTAACATGTCGTCTACATAGACTTCCATTATTTCTCCGATTAATTCTCTGAACATTAGGTTTACTAACCTTTGGTAAGTAGCCCCGGCATTCCTCAATCCAAATGGCATTACAATAAAGCAGTATACTCCCTGCTCGGTTATGAACGCGGTCTTCTCTTGATCCCGCTCGTCCATGTATATTTGGTAAAACCCTTGGAAGGCGTCCATCATGCTGAATATCGCGAAGCCAGCGGTCGAGTCGACCAATAAGTCAATCCTTGGGAGGGGGTATGGGTCGCGTGGACATAACTTGTTAAGGTCGGTGAAATCATTACACATTCTCCATTTATTGTCCTTTTTATCCCCTTTTGCTACTAGTACAACATTACACAGCCATTCCGAGAAATGTATTTCTCTGATTTGTCTTGCTTCAAGCAGTCTTTCTACCTCGGCTTTGATAATTTTATCTTTTACTGGTCCATGATTTCTCTTCTTCTGTCTGGCGGGTTTTGCTGAAGGGTCAATTTTTAGGGTATGCTTGATTACCCGAGGATCGATTCCTTCAATGACATTCGCGCTCCAGGCGAAGACGTCGGCATTGTCTCTGAGGAAGTCGATTAACATTATTTCCCCTTCTTTGCTCAGTTTTGTCCCTATTCTTGTTGTTTTCGACGAGTCGCCTTCTACTAGGATTATATCTTTATGTTCTGGGGGTTTCAAGGATAAGTCTAGTGGTTCTTTTCCCTTTTTATCTAATCGATCAGTGGTAGGAATTTCAACCTCATTTCTAATGAGATCGTCTTCGATCTTTCTCTTGCTCGGAGTAATAGACTTAGGGTGTTCTTTCAAAGTTAACGATGTGCTGTAGCAATCCCACGCCATACAGTGGTCGTTCGTTATTTCTCCAATGCCCATATCGGTCGGAAACTTTATCTTCTGATGATAGGTAGAGACTACAGCTCGGAAAAGGTTAAGGGCTGGTCGCCCTAATATAGCGTTATAAGCGAAGGGTGTTTCTACCACTAGGAATTTTACTAACTTCACTGTCCGAAGTGGTTTCTTTCCAAGTGACACACTTAAAGATATTGTACCGCTGGGGATGATCTCGGACCCTCCAAAGCCTACTAACGGCGTAGCTACTTTTTGTAGGTTTATTTGTCCCAAGTTCATTTGGGCTAAAACCTCCCGGGAGATGATATTTGCTGAGCTTCCATTATCGATTAGGATTCTTCTTACATTATAATTCGCTATCTCTAACGATACTACCATAGGAAAATCGGGGTTATCCTCTTTTGTGTCCCAAATGATGTTTTTAGGTACTTCGCCTTCGTTAAAGCTGATCGGCTGGTGATTTGTCGAGCTGTTTTCCAGAGTCCATATTTCTTTTGGATATTTAGAATTTCCAATTATGGATCGGGCTGTCCTTCGTCGTGCGTTACGACTATCTCCACCCGCGGGTCCCCCGGATATCGTATGGATAGTCCCATTGATCTGGTCGTGATTCAACTCTTGAGTAGGTCGACGTTCAGGCGACCTTCGATGAGAACTTCTCCTTGGATTATCGTTCCGAGGGCTTCTACTTCTTTCCCTTTTGCGATTATCTCGCTCTATGTATTCGTCTAATTTTCCTTGTTCGATCAGTTTTTCAACTTCTCTCTTAAGGTGAAAACAATTCTCCGTTCGGTGTCCATGTGCCCTATGGTACTTACAGTATTGATCGTAGTTTCGAGACCCTGGTCTTGGCTGAGCGATTTTCCTCGCCTCGGGAATCCAGTTATTTCTTTCTAGAACTTCCAATATTTCTTCCATTGGAGCATTTAGCCTTGGGTGTTCCACTTGATTCACCCTGCTTCTGATTGGTTGTTCAGGGTTTCTTGGTTTTTGATAGAAATTAGGCTGCCTTTCTCGGTCGGTTTTGCTGTATTCGAATCGTTGGAAGACGTTACCTTTTCTGATAGATCGCTCATAATCCACGGACCTTTGGTCAGGAATCCTGTCATGTCGTTTAGAGCCCGAAGCTGTGGCTTTATTTTTGTTTTTGTCCTTAATGGAATTCATCTCCTCTTGGGTCATATATTTAGACGCCAAGCTCATGATGTCGGCAAACGTTCTTAGTTGCTTTCTACTAAGAGCGTTTCCGAACTGCCTGTTTTTTGTGAGGTCAAAGAGAATAGAAATTATGTAATCGATATTCGGAGAATCGATCTTGAGTAGTTCTACATTAAATCTTGCCAACCAGTTCCTCAGGGATTCCCCTTCTTGTTGATGTATGGTTCCTAGGTAGCTCATCGGGAGTTTTTGCCTCTTTTGACTGGCAAACTGCTGCGTTAATTTATTGCATAATTCCCGGAAACTGAATATGGAGTTGGCAGGTTGTTTTGCGAACCAATCCAAGGCTAGGCCCTCGAATGTGGTCACCATTAACTTGGCGGTGAATTCGGCAGAGTGGACATATAAATTCATTATATTAGTGAAGCTAAAAATATAATCATCCGGGTCGGTGGTTCCGTCATATCGGGGTAGTCTACCCGGGACCTGTCCAATGGATTGCGCTTCTTTTATTTCTCTGCAGAAGGGAGAACATGCAGCAAGGCTCTCCTGGAGTTCCGCGGTTTGGGTCCACGGGTTTTGAACAGACCGTAGACGTTGCTCCAGTCGTTCCTGTACTTATTCTCTCGATTTCTCTTTCCGAGAATCGAGTCGCTCGTGGTCGATCTGGGATAGCATCATCTATGTCATCCTCGATAGGGATTATTGTTCGTTCCTTCGATCCGCTGCGACCCGCCTGTGGCCTTCTTCGACCTGGTTTTCTTCGGGGATGGTTATCGGAGGGTTTAGAATTGCCCTGCTGTGGGCTATGTAGCGAGCGTCGCTCACTTGCTGGGATGTCCGCTTGATGAGAGGTTTGTTCGTTTGGCCTTGGCATTCCTGGTGCAGGAGTTGTCCCGGGAGCCGTAACGTTTCGAGGAATTTGGTCTAAAACTAGCAATTCTTCTGGAGAGAGTGATTTGAAGAGCATTGCTATTTGTCTCAGTTTTTCCTGAGCGTCCGGGAGAGGAACGGGTATTTCGGGGAGTTCCGGTTCTTCCTGTATTGCACCGGTAAGACCTCCTTGGTGTTCCTGCTGACGGGAACGGGTATCTGGGAGATTTTCATTGGTGTTGGGAATGTTGTTATCGTTGTTGTCTTGTGGATCTTCGGATGTGTTGTGGCCGGTGGTCGTATTACTTCTTGCTCCAATGCGAGCGCTTTTCCTTGGGCGAGCCATGTGTCGATCGAATAATTAACGTAGCCCCACGGTGGGCGCCAACTGATTTAGCCGAATTTCGTCGGGTTAATTGAATATCAGTAAATTTGTGATATCGGGGGGTTTTCGATATTTATATATATGTTATATAGGGCTCTGTTACTTTATTCCGGATGGATCGGTTACAAAGAAAAGCAATATTCAAGAACAAGAAGTAAAACCACAAAACAAAGCTAAGAACACACCGATATGAAGGTAAAAAGCTCTGTAATAATATTGAATATATTGAGTTGTGATGTTGTAAGCAGTGTTAAATCCTGTATTCTTAGAGTTCAGGAATTTTCGTAGTTGTCTAATACAATGATTAACTAGGTATTTATATAATTTTAAACCTAGCGTTACAAGGAAACATAGTCCTAATAGGACTCGGCCCAAATATCCTTCTTGAGTCCGGAGTATAATCTTCTATCGAAGCGAGCTGCACTTGGCCGGGTCAGTAAGATAATTCCGATCTGTTTAAATTGGTCGAATCGATCTTATCTTCTTCATTCGATCCGAGTAGTACGTAGGGTGCGAAATAGCCCCCATCAGGAGCAGCAGAGGCTGGCAGGTCGCTGAGCTGTGGAAGGGATCCTTCGAAGGATTGGTCGGATACAGGATAAGAATATTCGATCGATGGGGCAGGATAATCACAATAGCTCAAACCAGCCAACCGCAAAACACTTTCTTGAATCAGGAGCTTGGTTCGATAAGGACTGGACCGTAACTGCTCGAGAAACTCGTCGGAAAGACGGTGGTTGAGTTTCTCTTTAATCCTGCGAGAACCATATGACCAAGAGTTTACCCCGTCCCATCTATATGGTCTCGTTTTCGAGCTAGCGTCTGATACTGGAACATCAGGGCCTTTCACAAAAAAGAATCTCATCTTCCAACCTTTGGTCTTTCCCATTGTTATGTTCGTAAGGAAAGGCCGCTTCGACCGCTGGCGAATGGACACAAACCCCATATTCGAACCCTTGCACAGGTCCATTTGGAATATTTGCCAAAAATAACTAAAGGAGGCCTCTGCCCCCTTTGCCTCCATAAGAGCGCTAAAGGCTACTATATACGAAACAGAGTGAGGGAGAAGCTGAGCGGGTGAAAGTGAAAAGAATGTCAAGATATTTCTGACAAGGGGAATGAACGGGATACGTAAACAACAAGAGAATTGATTCTCGTAGAAGGCTTGACAGCCAGCCGGAGGCTCGGTAGCACGTTCGGTGTAAGAGGGAATGACGATCGAAAACCCCTTGGGAAGAAATTTCCTGAACTCCGCCTCGAGGTAAACTCGATCCTTCTTCGATAAACAACAGGAAGTTTGACTGGCGGGAAGTTCTGACCTGTTCGAGGTGGCGGCGGCAGAAGGATGCGTATGTTTAAAAATCATGACGAAGGCACCTTCGCCGATGCTGTGTTTCTCGACCACATTCTCCTCAAGATCCTCGGTCGGGTCATCATCCTCGTCTTCTTGACGAAGTTCTCCATCTTCATAATCATCGACAAGCTTTAACAACGGATCGGACTCTTGGTTCTCTCCAACCTTATTCTTACCCCTTGAACTTCTGGAACTGGACATTATAAATTGGGAAACGAATATACCAAAGTAAGTGCTTTTTCGACTCGAACGCTCCGAGCTCAAGAAAGGGTGTGATATGTAAGTAACTTTTCAACGAGTCAACATATATATACGGGGTTAAAAGGGTAAAATTGCAAACGGGTCCCCGAGTAACCGCGACGGTTGAGCTTACTCTGGGTAAAAATTCAAAGTTATCCTTCTGAGAATTGCATTATTGATCCTTTACTTTCCGAATTGTGGGATATGCTCCTTGGAAATTGTCCCTGGATATCCCATTGACCCTTTAGGCCCATGGTCGGAAAATAAAGAAAGCGTTCGATGAGGGATTGAAGGAAGCATCGCGGTAAAGAACATATCAATTTAGAGGTCCTATGCGAACAATGGACGACAAGGTTATCATCTCGACACGCTGATATATTGTTTCTTATGTATGCACTCTTTTTCCCTAGCTCGGTTTTTATCCCAATGGGTTTTTCCGAGTTAGGTTTTTAATGAGGCACATCCGAAACATTTCCTGAACGGCTCCTCTCGTAACAGCGGGCAACATAACTTGTACTTCTTCGAGCGCAAGCTCCACTTTACGCGCGAGAAGTGGGGGAGTATTGATGAGGGGTAATTTGGATCCCCTACTCTCGCTAGCTCGAGGTGGATCGAATAGCACCAATTCCCATCCCCAGAGACGCCGAGCAGAGCCAGGGTTTTGAAATAAACTATTCCGAGCCTATAAAGAGAATCTGAGGTCAAAGGCTACTATTGGGCCGAGCCCAGGCCCAAGCCCATCAAATCAGATATAAATAACCCAAGCATTTATGACGATGACACAACTTCCCAGGTGCTCTTCCTTCGAGACTGCTGCTCGGACTCACTTGGGAATAATAGCATAGGCTTTCATATATGTATTTCACCCTCTAGCTTGTACGACATCCAATAGTGCTCGAATAGGACTCCCATCTCTCGTAATCTGTATTCGATCACCAAGAATATAATACTATTGATCTTTTATCTCCATTTACATTCATTAGCACGGCATTTTACACCACCCTTATCGATCTAACGAAAACACGTAAGATCATTCCCCTATCAGACACTCGGGAGAAGCTGCGACAGATCGCTATTCTCTTTAATTCACTCTGCCCAGAGGAATTACTAATAGCCGAGCAGGTTCCTAGAAACCCTAGAGCGACTAGGGAAAATCCTATTCAAAAGACACTGAGGCAGGTCGATCAGATCTCGCAACAAGCGGACAGCCCTGCAAGCGAGCAATGATCGTTGCACAGTCCGCCAAAGAGCAATTCGAAACCCTCCGATGAACATATCCGAAGAAAAATGGATCGGACGAGGCCGCAGCCCGTCCGCCACGGATCAAAGGAACATACCATAATTCCCATCGAAGATGACGTAGTCGACGCAATTCCTAATCGACCACGAACCATGCGATTCTCGGAAAGAGAAATTGAAAAGGTGGTACAGAAACGTCTGGAATAACGTCTACGAACTGTTCAAAATCCATGGGCCAGAAGCACGGAGATCCAAGAGAGCCTAGCAGCGTGCTCCCCCTTCTGCAAGGAAATAAAAGAAGCACAATCATCGGGACAGGTTCCGGGACGACTACCCAGATATGACGGAACCACCGATCCAGATGACTATATATTCAGCTTTACTAACATAATGAACTTATATGCCCAGTCGGCAGAATTCACTGCAAAGCAGATGGTCACCACGATTGAGGGATTAGTTTTCGATTGGTTTGCAAAACAACCCACCAATTCCATATTCAGCTTTATGGAATTATGCAATAAGCAGTTCGCTAGCCAGAAGAGACAGAAATTGCCAATGAGCTACCTAGGGACCATCCATCACTAAGACGGAGAAACCCTCCTTTCCTGGTTGGCAAGGTTTAACGTAGAATTACTTAAAATCGATTCCCCAAATATCGATTACATAATTTCCATTCTTTTCGATCTCACCAAAAACAGGCAATTCGGGAATGCCCTCAGTAGAAAGCAACCAAGAACGTTTGCTGATATTATGACATTGGCATCAAAATACATGACCCAAGAGGAGATGAACTCTTTTAAAGACAAGAATAAAAACAAAGCTCCCGCCTCCGGCTCCAAGCGGCAAGATAGAGTTCCTACTAAAAAATCCATTGATTATGATCGATCCATCAGAAGAGGCAATGTCTTCCAGCGATTAGAATATAATCGAAATGATCAAGACAGACGACCTAATGTCTATCAAAGACCTAGATCGGCCGAGCTGGCGAATAGGAGCAGAATTAACCAAGTAGAATACCCCAGGCTGACCGTTCCAATAGAAGAAATCTTGGTAGTACTTGAGAGGAATAATTGGATCCCGACGGCGAAGAGAATCGCTCAGCCAAGGCCAGGTGCACGAAACTATGATTTATACTGTAGATATCACCGGGCACATGGGCATCGCACGGAAGATTGTTTTCACCTTAAAAGAGAAATTGAAAAGCTGATCGAACAAGGAAAATTAGATGACTATTAAGAACGGAACAACCGCAAGAGAGGTAGAAGTCGGAGTCCTCGGAATAATAACCATAGAGGGAGCTCCCGAAGAAGGTCCCCTAACGATGGTCCCCCACAAGATTTGAACGATGGTCAGGTGAACGGCACCATTCATACGATCTCAGGAGGACCAGCCGGCGGGGACAGTCGCAATGCTCGCCGCAGGACCACCAGGTCCATACTTGGAAGCGTCAGGTACCCAAAAGAAGTGTGGACACTAGAAAGCAAACAACCAAAGGACCAGCTGATCAGTTTCAATGAGAGCGAGGTACCAAAGAACTTTGTTTGGGACACGAAAGAGGACAACCCTGATTTCCCGATGGTGGTATCGCTGGAAATAGTGAACTAAAACGTCAAAAGAATCCTGATCGACAATGGAAGCTCAGTTAATATCATCTCTAAAGAGGTCCTAGCTCAGATGAACTTGGGAGAAATAACATTCCAAAAGGTAGCTACGCCTTTATAAGGATTTGGAGGTTTCGAAATTGTCCCCTGTGGCACAATAAATTTAAGTGTCTCACTCGGAAAGAAACCACGTCGTACGGTGAAGTTAATCAAATTCTTGATAGTAGAAACTCCCTTTGCCTACAACGCGATCCTAGGGCAACCCACCCTCAACCTATTTCGAGCAGTTGTTTCAACTTACCATCAGAAGATAAAATTTCCGACTAACATGGGAATCGGAGAGATAATAAACGACCATTTTATGGCATGGGACTGTTACAACACCTCCTTAACTTTAGGGAACCGCTCCAGATCATTTACCCCAGCTAAAGCTCAAGGACGACGTTGACAGAGTCGAAGTTGAAATCCACAGCACAGATCGAATAGATAAAAAGGGAAAGGAACCGGTCGATTTGGCTTTGAAACCACCGGAACACAAAGATGTCCTACTAGTGCAAGGGGATCCAACAAAAACAACCAGAATAGGAACTGAACTCAGTAGGGAAGGGGAATTAATGTTAGTAAACTTCCTCAGAGAAAACATAGATATCTTCGCCTGGAGCGCGAACGACATCGAAGGATTGATCCCAGAGTAATCACTCATTCGCTAAAAATCGACCCCATGGCAAAACCTGCTAGACAAAAGAAGAGGAATCATGGGCCGATAAAAGATAAAATAATCAAGGCAGAAATAGAAAGGCTACTCAAGGCAAAACAAATTCGAGAAATACACTTCTCGGAATGGCTATGTAATGTCGTGTTAGTAGCGAAAGGGGATAAAAAGGATAATAAGTGGAGGATGTGCAATGATTTCACTGACCTTGATAAACTATGTCCGCGCGATCCTTATCCCCTCTCGAGGATCGACTTATTAGTCGACTCAACCGCGGGTTTTGCAATTTTCAGCATGATGGACGCCTTTCAAGGTTTTTATCAAATATACATGGATGAGCGAGACCAAGAGAAAACTGCCTTCGTAACAGAGCAGGGTGTTTACTGCTTCATAGTCATGCCATTTGGCCTGAGGAACGCCGAGGCCACTTACCAGAGGTTAGTAAACCTGATGTTCAAGGAGCTGATCGGAGAAATAATGGAAGTCTACGTAGACGATATGCGGGTCAAAAGCATGAATGAAGCTGACCATGTAAAGCATCTCAATCGATGCTTCCGAATATTGAGAAAATACCGAATGAAGCTGAATCCTGCAAAATGCACTTTCGGAGTTAAATCAGAAAAGTTTTTGGGCTATTTGGTACATCAACGAGGAATTGAGGCCAATCCAGAAAAAATTCGAGCTATAACCGAAATGAAACCTCCCAAAACGATCTCCCAAGTACAAAGTTTGGTAGGAAAGATCGTAGCATTAAACAGATTCATCTCCATGTTGGCCAACAGAAGTTTGCCTTTCTTTCAAACTCTACGAAAAGTAAAAAACTTTGTTTGGACCGAAGAATGCGACCAGGCTTTCGACCGGCTAAAGGAATACCTGACGACCTCCCCACTATTGGCCAAACCAACTGAGGGAGAACCATTATACATTTACATATCAATTTCCGATGTGGCCATTAGTTCGGTTTTAGTAAAAGTAGAAGGTGTGGAACATAAGCCTGTTTATTACTTAAGTAAGTTACTACAAGGGGCGGAGAAGAACTACTTGAAAATAGAAAAATTCGCTTTGGCCTTAGTAGTGGCGGCACGCAAGCTCCGACCTTACTTTTTAACCTACAAAATTGTGGTGTTAACCAACCAACCGCTAAGACAGGTCTTAGCGAAGCCGAAAGCCTCTGGAAGATTGATCAAGTGGGCTATCGAGCTCGGTCAGATCAAAATCGAATACAGACCAAGAATTGCGATTAATGCCCAAGTCCTAGCCGATTTCCTGTTAGAAACTCCGACCCAGACAATTGAACATAGTGAATCGACCAGCCATGACAATGATATCCTGATCGTAGAAAATCAAACCTGGTTGATGCATGTCGATGGTGCTTCATGCAGAGAGGGAGGAGGTGCCGAAATCAACTTCACCGGACCAAATAAGGAGGATATAAATTATGCAATAACATTGGACTTCGTAGTAACAAATAACGAAGCAGAATATGAAGCGCTAATCACAGGAATGGAAATGGCGGTTAAGGACAACATAAAGAGTCTCAAAGTATTAACCGATTCAGAGTTAGTACAAAGACAGATAGAAGGCCTATACGAGGCTAACGAATTTAACATGGTCAAATACCTCGCCAAAGTAAAGGAATTGGCTGATGAATTCGAAATTTTGAGATACAGAACATTCCACGATCGGAAAATAAATGGGCCGATCAACTTTCTAGATTTACAGGGTCTCATGACGGTAAAACAGAAGAGTAATCAACTGGTTAATTTCCAATACACTGGCAATTGATATCGACGAGACACCAGTCGCTGAGATTATGGAAATCAAGAACCTAAAAGAAATTGGATGACTCCGATGATAGACTATCTTCGAGAAGGAAAATTACCGCTTAATCCAAACGAAGCTCGGAAAATAAAATATCGAGCTTCAAAATAAAAGTTGTTAGAAGAAAAACTTTACCGAAGATCGGTATCAGGAATTCTTCTAAAATGCATCTCCGAATCTCAAACCAACGATGTCCTTCGAGAGGTACATGAAGGAGAAGCAGGAAATCACAGTGGAGCAAGGGCCTTAGCCTTAAAATGCCTTAGAACAGGCTATTATTGGCCTACCATCAACAATGATGCCATGCAATATGTTCAAAAATGTCATCATTGCCAGGTTCATGCAAATATAAGTCATCAACCGGCCGAAAACATGCACCCAATACCAGTATGCTGGCCATTTGATCAATGGGGAATGGACATCGTGGGACCTTTCCCAGTAACCAAGTCTAAGAAAGCATATGTTCTAGTCGCTGTCCAATATTTCAGTAAATGGATAGAATGTGTCGCCCTTGCTCGAATAACTCAATTCCAAGTGATCAACTTCCTATGGAAGTTCATAGTATGTAGATTTGTTCATCCCGAGAATCCTGATCTCTGATAACGGAACGCAATTCGCAGGTAAACAAGTAATGGAATGGTGTACCAAGATAGGAATTCAGCAAAACTTCACTTCAGTTGGGAATCCAAGGGCGAATAAACAAACTGAAGTAGCGAACCGAGAAATAATAAAATCTTTGGAGAAAAGACTAGGGGCAGCCAAAGGAAGATGGCTAGATGAACTCCCCGGAGTACTTTGGGCTAATCGAACGACAGTCAGAACTTCAATCGGGGAGACCCCATTCAGTCTAGTATATGGCTCGGAAGCTATAATTCCGGCAAAACACTAGTTCCGACAACAAGAATTGAAATGTATGATGACAAGGAAAACGAGAAAGCAAGAGAGAATGATGTCGACCTGGCAGAAGCCTTAAGAGAAAAAGCAGTTGTACGACTGCAGGTCACTAAGTCGAACATGTAGAAGGCCTACAATCAAAAGGTACGCATACGAACCTTCAAAGAGGGGGACTTGGTGCTGAAAAAAGTAGAGGTGTCCAAGCATGTAGGAAAATTACAACAGAATTGGGATGGACCATACATTGTCATTGATGTAGGAAAGAAAGGTTCATACAAAATTGCACACTTGGACGGAACGCCCCTATCACGAACCTGGAATGCAGTCAACCTAAGGAGATACTATGGAAAATAAATCCTAGAAATCATCCTTGTTAATTTCTTTTAAATTTTGTTTGTTTTATTTTCTTTCTCGTATTATCCATTGTAATAAAGGCCTTGGCCTGAGATTCATTCTCAACACTTTTATCAATAATTACGAATCAAGGATTCACATGAGTTAGCGCCAAAGACTTAATCGAGTTGAGTAAAATTGATTCGCTCAATAAACACTTCTCGACCTCCATAACAACGACGACTAAAACGAGTTGAGTATAAATCGATCCGCTTGATAAACGCTCCTTGATCTCCAAGACAATAATGACTGAAAGGTTAGAAGCCAAAATATTTTTCAGTAAAAACCTAAGTACTAAAAAAACGAGTTGAGTAAAATTGATTCGCTCAATAAATGCTCCTCGACCTCCATAACAACGACGACTAAAACGAGTTGAGTATAAATTGATCCGCTCGATAAACGCTCCTCGATCTCCAAGACGATAATGACTGAAAGGTTAGAAGCCAAAAAAAATTTTCGTTAAAAAACCTTAAAGTACTAAAAAAACGAGTTGAGTAAAATTAATTCGCTCAATAAACACTCCTCGACCTCCATAACAATGACGAATAAAACGAGTTGAGTATAAATCGATCCGCTCGATAAACGCTCCTCGATCTCCAAGACGATAATGATTGAAAGGTTAGAAGCCAAAATATTTTTCAGTAAAAAACCTAAGTACTAAAAAAACGAGTTGAGTAAAATTGATTCGCTCAATAAACACTCCTCGACCTCCATAACAACGACGACTAAAACGAGTTGAGTATAAATCGATCCGTTCGATAAACGCTCCTCGATCTCCAAGACGATAATGACTGTAAGGTTAGAAGCCAAAAAAAATTTTCGGTAAAAAACCTTAAAGTACTAAAAAAACGAGTTGAGTAAAATTGATTAGCTCAATAAACACTCATAGACCTCCATAGCAACGATTACTAAAACGAGTTAAGTATAAATCGATCCGCTCGATAAACGCTCCTCGATCTCCAAGACGATAATGACTGAAAGATTAGAAGCCAAAATATTTTTCGGTAAAAAACGTAAGTACTAAAAAAACGAGTTGAGTAAAATTGATTCGCTCAATAAACACTCATCGACCTCCATAACAACGGCGACTAAAATGAGTTGAGTATAAATTGATCCGCTCGATAAAGGCTCCTCGATCTCCAAGACGATAATGACTGAAAGGTTAGAAGCCAAAAAAATTTCGGTAAAAAACTCAAATACTAAAAAAACGAGTTGAGTAAAATTGATTCACACTCCTCGACCTCCATAACAACGACGACTAAATGAGTTGAGTATAAATCGATCAGCTCGATAAACGCTCATCGACAACAAAAAGGTTAAGACCAAAAATACTTTGGAAAAAAACCTAAGTCTTACAACGAGTTGAGTATAAAATCGATCCGCTCGATAAACGCTCCTCGATCTCCATAAACGACGACAAAAAGGTTAAGACCAAAAAGATTTGGTAAAAAAACCTATGTCTTAACACGAGTTGAGTATAAATCGATCCGCTCGATAAACGCTCCTCGATCTCCACAGTAACGATAAAAATAAGTTACAAGCCAAAAGATTTGGTAAAAAAACTAAGTTTTTCACGATTGAGTAAAAGCCAATCAGCTCTACAATCGCTCCTTGATATTGATGATAAATAAGAACAGGTTGAGAGAAACCAACAAACAAGAAATATGAAAGTAATAATATTGAAGTGTTTTTTCTGAGTTCTGAGAACAGGTCTCAAATTACATACGAAGTTTTGATCAGAATACAAAGAACTTTATACAATCTACATATCATTACAACTGTTTAGATAAAATAATCATATTCTATAGATCAAAGGTCTTGACGACAATGTCCACGGAAACATCAATCTCCTCCCTAGTGCCTCGATGATTATGATTGACCACCTAAGAAGCATGCTGCTCGGGATGGTCTACTTCTTTAGTTCGATGGCCAGGCTTTGAAGATCAAATGTTCTTTCAGACGAAATGACCATTGTCGGCCTGAGGTCCGACAAACAGTCACTCGCCCAAAACGAGCTACTGCTTATATGATGGGGTTGATTTTTACACTAAAGCAGCATCTCGAGAGGACCGTCGCAAAAGTGAAAATTTACCAGCACACCCCGGCGGTCTATCACTCCGGAGGTAACATCGAAAAGCGGCGGTGCCTGGTAAATATGAACCCTCCATGTGCAAACAGAAACCACAGACCTCAAACCTGTGAAGACAAAGGCTGAGGCCACATGGGACCCGTCAGTACAAGGTAGGGCATCAATGGGACCTGTCAGTACAAGGCAAATTCTGACTAAGATTTCGTGGAACGATGGAACACGATAATGTGACTTTTTGAATATTATGGGATCAGTGGGCAAAGTGAGACTCAAAGAAACTGATATCTCCATCCTTTTTGGGAATTATGAGTGAGATATGGAAACTGCGTACCTATTTATAGGCACTGATACAATTAATCCTACAATTAGATGAAGATCTAAGAGAAAAAGAACCGCAACCGTTTGACTTCCACCTTTAAATGCGAGTAAGTTGGAACGGCTCCTCTATAGTCGGAAAGACTATTTGATGGTAAAGAAGAATCAAGATCGAAGCGATCAACATGAAAATAAGGAGGATCTAAAGAGCTCCAGACTGAAAAGAGCTTGCACACTTACAAATGCTAATCGGTTGATAAAGAACCAGAGATCCTCGACGCAGACGTATAAGTTTGCACCAATATGACAAGAACTAGCTCGTTTAGAGGTGTAAAATCTCATAATCAAGCGTACGAGGTCGTCACTGCCTCATATATCACCAGGCAGATTGTTACATAACTATATTAGACCCCTAGTGGAGTCTAAGAAATCTGACACGAAAATTAGAGGAATGATCATAAATATTCCAGCCTACAATATCGTCACTGCCTAATATTTCAGAGAATTGCTAAAGGAGGTCTGAATCAGATGAATCTTACTAATTACTTACATATTTCCAATTCCTCTCATACCAAGAATGCATCTTAAGGAAATAGTGGTTGCTTTATTTGAGGAACATGGAACTCACAATCAGTGCAAAGAAACATAGATTTTAAGAAGATGAATAAACCGATATTCTTTCTACGAGCTTAGAATTTCTTTTAAAAGAAAAGCGATGCTCAACAGAAAAAATGACAACGTCCTTATATAAGAAGTCCATGGCAAATGGATAATTTTACAAAGCATTGATCGATTATCGACTAAAGCACTAAACGTCCTTCACAATTCGTCAGCTAATTGTTTACGTGGACGACCTACGATCAACATTCTAATGTCTAAAGTGACTTCAGAAATAGCCTAAGGGACCATGCTTGATCGATAATCATACTTATATTGGATTAAACGTTTGATTTACAAAGGAAATACTACATCATTCAGCTATTCAGGACTGATCAGCCAGAAACGAGCGACTTTTTCAAACAAAAGATAATCTCCCAGGAAATTAATATCAGATAAGTCTGCTAAAATTTCCTGCTTATTTAGAAAATTTATACTTAATTATAACGATAAAATTGTGCATGACATAATTTATCAAAATATATCTACTGACTGAATTCAATCAAGGCGTTAAACTAATCAGAACAGGTCATCATTGTCATTAATTTTTACGTACAAAAAAGTATATTCAGCCTTGACAACCACATGAAGATTGTGGCCTACATCGTCTAAAAAAAAAAAAAGATAGAGAAGCATTCCACTATAGCAGCTTTGTCACAACAGGTCACTGAGGTTGGTTAACGTCACCCGGGCGACCCGAAGAAGCACCCTTTCGAGGAGTAGCCGTATCAAGAAACGCTTCCACCTCCGCTTGTCGCTTCTGATAACCCGCATCATAGCCTTCTTCAAAGGCGCGATGACGAGATTCTTCTAAATTGGCATTTGACCGAGCTAGGTCATCCCTCTCCTTCTCAAGAGCTAGCTTTTCCTCACGTAACTTTTGAAGATCGTCGTTCAGAAGCTCAATCTGGAGAGCTTGCCCCTCAACCTTCGAAATCTCCGCATCCAGCCGAAGCCTCAGGTTGTCCCTACTAAGCCACAACTCGTCATGTTGGGCACCCAGTTGCAGGGCATAATACTTTCCCTGAGAAAAAAAGAAAGCGTAAACAATAAGATAACAAAACATAAACAAATATGAAAATAAGTAAAGAAGTACCTGCTCAAATTGCTTAAACAAGGACTGAACAAGATAAAGGGAAGAAGAACCCTCATGCTTCTTCAACTCGCCTGCAAGACGGTACTAAGTCCTAGGTCCCAGGAAAGAGGGTCAGGCTCACAAGAACAAGGCAAGACAGAGTCTAAAGGAATCTTATCATGACGGGGGAGTCCGGACTCAGTTATGTCCTTAATTTGCTCTAAAATACAACGATCATCCAATAAACGCGGGGATTCCCTCTCGCTAGGACTCACCGAAGTCTCCTTGCCCGAAGCAGAGATCATGGTCCGCAGACCGGACCTAGAGCCTGTCAGACCTCCAGAAGGCCCGCCGGCTTCAAAAGAGGTGGTCATAACAGTGGTATCGTTAAATAAGAAGTCCGAAAAATCTTGAGAAACAGATTGTGTCATGGATGAATTCAAAAAGGAATCTCCGCTAACTGCCCCCGCGGCAACATCCCCTTGGCTTCCGCCAACAACTAGGTCGGTAGAAGTAGAGGAAGGAACGGAGTTATCTGGAATATGCTCACGTAAGTCATGCTCGAAAGAAGAAACACCTGAAGAAGCGGGTATAGTAAAGGTTTGCTCCATATTGGACATATCTCTGAAGGCCACCCGACCAGGGGAGGGCCTCCTTTCGACCCCACCAGAAAAGGGGAAATCTTATTGAATAAAAGTTGAACTAATTACGGGAAGAGTTTCGGAAGGAATAACAGGAGTCTGAATCTCCGACCTCCTAATCGAGTGGGGACGAGGAGGATCTACCGAAGGCCCCTCAGTACGGGATCGTTTCGGTCTTGGGTTTCGACTACCCTGACGAGAAGAACGCTTCGAAGTGTTGCCGAAAAGATTGCTCATTTTCGGAAATAGAAAATAATATTTAACTATCGAGAAAGCTTATCGACCTCCAAAGAGAGAGTATTCTATCGGAGTTGAATAAAAACGATAAATAGCGAGTAAAGTTTTTACCGTATGTATTTATACTAAACGAAAAGATGTAGGAGACCCTAAGAACGGGCGCGAAACAGAAAACCTGACCTATGAACAGCCGCAGGAATTCAAAAAGAAATAAGCATAATGATTACAACGAAGTTAATGACTTGTCTAGATTATTATCAATAGATAAGCCGAAAAGACATAACTGTCAGAATACGAATCGTCTTATTTACAAGAGAATAAAAAAGTAAAATTACAAATCAAATTATGTTGGTTATTATCAAAGTTATTTCTTAGGCCAGATTGGTCGCTCCCCACTTCACACAACCTGGTCGCCATCTGGAACTCCCTGATCGCCAACAGCCTCTCCATCGTTCGCTCCCTCATTTGCTGCCTCCACATTATCCTCCTCTTCCTCTTGATCGATAAAATTATTATCGACCTCCTGGTCAATATCCGAAGGACGAGTCGGCAACGGCTTCCCGAACTCTTCGACAAGGTGAGCCAATGGAAATTGTTGATAGATAACATCTGGCAGCTCGGAAGGAGAGTATACCTCGCCATAGCGATTTAGCCTAACGTGCGCCACCTTGAAATATTCCATTCGATGATCTTTAATCAGTTCCAGAGCAACCAGCTGATGAATTGCCTTCTTGAAAGTACTCTCCAGGAGCGGACCGACCATTCGATACACCAAGGCTGTATGAACGGGAGAACTAAGGAACTCACGAATCATCCTTTCATCGGGATTCCTGCCATCACGATTTGTGAGTCCGCTAAGAGTAAGGTCCCTATCGTACTCCTCTAACGAGGCTTGAAGACTTACTACCTGAGATTCCAGCTCGCTAATCCGAGTAGTACTCGGAAGTTGATAATCTTCCAACTTCTTAGCCAACCGGTCAACCTGCTCCTGAGCACGGGAAGTCTCCAAAACTTTATTTACGATCTCCTGGTCATCGGTTCCCGTGGCCTGAGGTTCTATGATCGAAAGAGGAAAAGAAGAGGATGTCGAGGTGATAGAGTAGTGCCCAGCAAGCCAATATTAATTAACTTGTTGAAGTACTATTCTCTTATGGTTTATAATTAATACGCCCGTTCATTCATAGTACGTGAAATTGAACAATGGCCAACTTCATCTCTCGCGAACTTATCTAAGCGATTGGATGAAATCCTAAGGTCACAATAGACTATGGGACGATTCACTTCAGTACTGAGTGCAATCATGAAACAGTCTCAAAGGTCGTGATCTTAAAACCGTTACAAGTCATAGATTCCGAACGAGACGGGGTATCGTAGGAATCGCCAAGACATGTACAAGTATGCATGATTCACATGGAGTGAATTTGTAGCGTTTCATGAGCAAGGCATTTGAGGCCAGTGCATATGAGTAGGTGGTTCAATGCAGGATTGAATGCATCGAACGACCCGAACAGAGAAACCCATTGTGGAAGCGCATGACGCATATCGGTGATGGGATATTTCTCAAGGCTTATAATAGTGTACGATTTAGTCCTTAGACTTGAGGTGCTAGGGCGAATTCGGTGCACAAGTGTACGTACTTAGATTTAGGTACTGGTCACGTAGCCTGGCCACAAAGTGCCTAAGTTGGGTGCGTACACGACTGTACGCGAGTGGTTAGTACTAAGAAAGGATCTATCGACTCACCCTGATAAGGTGAGAGTATTTCCTGTACGTTCTCCGATAATATGTTCCTAGAAACCCATGGCCATGGTTGGTGACGAATTTGGAAGGTATTTCCAAATTTAGCAGTCACACCGGAATTATCATCCAGAATTAGAAAGTACAGTATTGAGATAATTAGAGGTGCCGATCAATTCACAAACCCTAGGTCTCGATCGGGAAATCATCGTGGAAGGACAGTATGTACATGGCAATTATAAGAGGTGAGGTTCACAATAATCAATTCACCTTTGATTGGGCTTCATGGGCTTGTGGCTAGACATCGACCATGAAGTGTAGGTACTTCTAAATTAATAGGAAACTTAATTATAGGAGTGGTCAATTAAAAGTTTAATTGATCGGAGCATTTAATTGCTCGTTAATTAAATCACGAAAGTCGTGGGCCTGCTGCCAGTGATGGTGAACCCAGAGGGTCACACACAATACAATTGGACGGTGACTGTCTTAAAGGAAAAGCAAATGATTTAAAGTTGTTAAATCAAAGTTATTGAATTATGGTATTAATTCAATAGGAGAATATTAATTAGATGTCTAATTGATTAATGTTTAATTAATTAGAGTCATCTGATTAATTATGGAAATTAATTAAAGTAGTTAATTAATTGGAAGAATAAATAATTAACCAATTTTAGTATTGGATAATTATGGGGTTGATTTTGCAATTAACTAGAAATAAGGGAGTGGGCGATTTTTGATGAATGAGGAAAAAGAGTTTTATTTCTTGGAGAGCAAGTTAGAAGAGATCTATCAAATCTCACATTCCTAACTTGATAAGGAATGAAGATTTGATAGACAAGGGAAGGAGATATCTTTTTGGAGAAGGACTCTTCTCCTATAAATATATTTCTTCTCTTCTCTTCATAAAAAGTGAATTCAGAAAATTTTGAGAAAAAATTATTTTGCTGAAAATTTTGAGAGAAGTCGATTTTACACAAGAAAGAAAATCAGTTTTTGCACAAGAATTATAATCTACAAAATCGCCCCACTAGTTTCACCCCAACCCCAAGTCGCCAGAATCCTACTCGGCCGAACCCTGAGCTGGCCGAACCCAACCTGGCCGAGCCCTGCTCCAATCGCACAAGTCCTGTGATCCTTTTCTTCCATCTGTATCTCCTAACCGTGATCAAGATCTTAAGTCCAGATCTAGATCCGAAATCCTTTTCTGACAAACCTGCGAGATCCAGTTCTGAGCCTAAGACTTGTAGGCGTCACTACAATCCGATTGGTGTGGACTAACTTTGGAGGTGAGACACATGGATCACTCAAGCTGTGGATCGAACCAAACACATGGAGGAAACCACCACAAATCCGTGGTGAGGTAAATTGCAATTAAACCCCCTATGTTTAATTAAGTGTTTGATTCATGCTTTTCGTATAAATAACTGTGGAGAAAGATTTATGGGACATATAGGGACCTCGAAAAGTTTTTAAATTCCGCACTTTGTTGTATTGACAATCGAGCCCCTAGATAGAATATCCCAACACGAGGGACCAGCCTCTGAACCAGAAGCCTTGTGAAGCAATGCCTTGTACCTCTCTTCCAAAAATTCACATTGCTGTTTCCAGAGAGCAGCTTCATAGGCATACGAGGCCAAGCAAGTCTTTATTGACAATCGAGCCCCTAGATAGAATATCCCAACAGTGGTATCAGAGCCAACTCCATACGTTTTTATACGAAAAGGCCTGAACATAATGTGTTTTCACTATATATGCTTGATTGTATGTATGAGAACGCGTGATAATTATGTTCTGTTGATTGATTCTTTCTTGTTATGACTGGATCTATGATTGGGTATAATTGCCTTTTAAGATCTGTGGCGAATTTATAGTTTTTCGAAAAATCAGGACTCTTTGTGCAAATAATCGCATATCTCAAAATTAAGGGCTGAAAATTGAATTTTCTGTTTCTAGAAATTTTTGAAAAATCTGGGCTGTTTCTGAAAATTAGATCGCACGGGTTTTAGGACCATTTTACAATTTCCGAAAATTCAAGGACTGTTTTGTAATTTCCGAAAGTTCAGGGGTCAGTTTGCAAATTCGAAAATTTTCTGGATTTCAAAATTTTATTTTCTGGTCCTTCTGTCTGAAAACTGTTTTGGGGGTAATTTGTCACTTTTCAAAAGTTTTGGGGTCAAAAGTGCAATTTCCGAAAGTATAGGGGCTGAACTGCAATTTTCAAAAGTTGAAAAATCAGAATCTTAATTTGAGGCAGAAAACTTGTTTTAATTTATCCGAGAATTTATTTGTCATAATTAGTAGTGACTAAAAAGCAAGAATCATAGGAAGTTAATTTTAAAATGAAGTTTTAAATTAAGAAAGAAATACGTAAAAGTTGTTTGCATATTTCTTGCTCTACGTGAACTGTTTACGTGGTTTTCGATCGCGTCGAGCCTTGACCTTAGGTTAGATGTGATTGGTTTAATTTAATGCATGGTTTTTATTGGGCCTGCGAGCCTGTTATAATTTTTGGGCCACTTTGAGCCTTTGTAATAGAATAGGGCTTTACTGCTTTCCTAGTCTAGGATGGAGGCCCGTTTACAAGCAAGATGGGAGCCCAAAAAGGAATTGAAGGCCATGTATGCATGGTATATTGTGTAATAGCATAGGCCCATTTACAAACCCTTTAGATTGACCAATTGGGCCAACATCATTGGCTCGATGATGGCCTGCATAGGAGGCTCCCGATCGAAAACATATTGTGGTAGTATGCATGCTAGGCTTGTATGGCTTTTATTTATTAGTCGATTTAAGATTAGTTGTGTGTTTGCGCGCTAGAATCTAGATCGTAAATAAAAGATAAAGCATAATTGAAGCGGTGAGATCTCGAGGAGAGTTTCCTTAAACTTTCAAAACCGAAAATTCCCCTCTCGAATAAATATTAAGTCTTATTGGGTTAAATATAAAATGAGGTTTTATAAAATCCAAGCCTTCCATTAATAGGGACTAGTGCATGTTGTTTACTTATCGATAGAGGAGATCCAGAGTCTGGCACCCGAGTCGAAGAAAGGGGCAATGCACAAAATTCCTTGATTCTATTTTTAATAAAACTTGACAAGGGTAGGGACTGGTCGGGACGTGAAGATCGACCGATAACTAGTTACGGAGAATTCATGACCGGGCCCGTTGCTTATCATGATTAATGGGTTAGACTTAATGCGTAGTAACATTTATGATGTAGCAGTGCTAGATAAATGCGACAAACGAGGCAAAATAGCTTGAAGGTTGTGTGGTAGACACAATTGGCAATAAGTATGCCTACCTAGGGAATTAATTGTATGGCCACGAGTCGTGGGTGCAACTAATTTCTGCTGGGACGTCAAGACCTACTAGGAAATAGATTTTTCCCGAAACTAGAAGGGGTTATTGTTTCGATAAAAATAGTGGGAGAACTTTTTCGATAAAAAGTCCAAATTTCGTTAATTATAAGTATTAATATTAAACCTGTCTGCTTATAGTTGTCTGTTTTATTGTTAGCCATTTACCATCCACTGTTCCGTTCAAACGAGTCTTAATGAATGTTAGACGCGAAAATACTTTGGGGGCTATGATGTGCTATTATCTTCAAGAAAAGACCATGGCTAAGTATAATAACGTTAAGGAATATTGTTGTTACTTAACCAAGATGTTCAAACGACTCAAAAGGCTTAGAGTCGGATTGATGCTCGTAGATGAGATAGAAATTACCACACACGGTCTTTCTGACATCTTCACTCATTTCATGCAATACTGTGAAATTCTGCTTGATGGAAATGAAACAAAGCAATTGCATGAGTTGTTCGACAAATATGAACAAGCTCATCTAAGAGGTCTTGGACTGCATGAAGATAATTGCCCACTGTGTAAGCACGAAAGGAAAATAGGAAAGCTTACTGAAAAGGAATTCCTGGATAGACTTAACTACGGTATGATTTTTTAAATTATACATTTGTTAAATCTTTTTGATGTAAGACATCTGATAAAACTTTCATTTCTATAAAAGAGTTTACAGTGGATGAAACAATTCCCTCTCCAACTGCAAGATGGAAATTCCTTGAAAGGAAGATGCAAGCAGCGCAGAGAGAGCTGAGGGAAATCGAATTCAGGGACTGGGTCAAGGAAGTACTGGACCTAGACATTCCTTTTTAGAAGAAGTTTTTCGAATTAGCAATGAGTTTCTAGTTTTAGTTTATTTTGAGTATTATTTCAAATTTTGTACAAAACATTATTGCTTTACCATTGAGAATGGAATTTATTTAATTAGAGCGATTTAACTTTGTACAAATGTTGATGTTTTGAAACATAGAAATAAACAATGATAAACAAATCAAAACTTCGAAGACTATATGCTAAATCGAAAAACCTGGATAATCGTTCACTGAAATGTTTAATTTGGACATTCTTCCTAAAGAAAGATTCGAAAGGAAAGTTTTTGTCTACTGTTCTTGAAATAAGGAACTTGGATAAAATTCCGAACTTTCAAATCTTGTCTTAAAAGAATAATAACCGAAATAAAGGATTGCTAGGCATTCCAAACATTTCAAATCAATAAGAACTAAAAGCACTAGTTCAAAAGAAGTACAATTCTGAAACTATTGAAGAAATTCAATAGACGTTTTGGAAATGAAGTCATTAGATGCATTATGTCAAAAGCAATTTGATCTAATCAAAATTGCTGAAACATAAGCAACTAAATCCTCGATTATCTAAAGGAGAATAGAATTCTAAACAAAGCAAATCAAAGAAGAAGATCGAGCTTTGATAAAACTTAGTTCGACTCTCGACTATGATCTTGCTAAATTCCTATATTCACATTAGGGGATAGCCTCCCCTGACTCTTCAAAAGTACTTGGTCTAGTATTTCGAAGTAAGTTCTTACACCGCCATGTCATGTAAGACATAGCAATACACCCTTATATGAGAAATTAAATGGTAGATCTAATTCATATAAAGTTTGTGGGGTATCCGATGAAATCCATTGGATACCTGTTCTACGACAAAGAGAAACGAAAGTATCTCGTAAGAAGCTTGTTCCTCTGTTGACAAAACTCTTGTAAAAGGAAATAAGGAAAGTCATAGAACTTGATGAAGTCCAAGGAACTGGACCCATCCGCACAAACAGTGGGAGTAAACCCCGAAACCCACTGAACCGATCCATGCACAAATTAGTAATCTGATCAATTCGTAAGGAACTCAAAATTCCATTTTACGAAATTAAGAAACTGGATTCTAATCCTAGATTACAAAGAACTAAGGGATATGGCATGAAGCCATAAGATTCAAAGTGGGAACTTTGACTCACTTAATGGCGATAGGTCACTCTTCAAAAGTCCTTCTAGGACCAATGAAAGTACCTTCTCCGTTTGCTACGTCAAAATCCATTTCGAAACTATTAGCCATAGAAAAGTGGTTTTTCACTGCCGAAGAATGACTATTGGAAATGAATCCTGCATCTCACAATTGAAAATTGATGAGAAGATCTCTATTCAAATCCAAAGGTCAATCTGTGACTTTTTCCCGAACATGGAACATGCAACTTGATAAGTCAATCAAGAATGTTGAAGTTGTCAAAAGGCATATGGATTCCAAATGTGCAAAAGGATCAGTGGGAGCATAATTAAAATTCGCAACGTAACGAGATATTGATCTACACATACGATATAAGAATATCAGAGAAGCACAGACGAAAGCGTGTTATTCACGCAATTTTCCATGATATGATTGGGAATTACATCTCACGTAATGGCAATACGTATTTACGGAGATAAAAGCGAAGTAGATGTTGCAATTCACCAAATCGAAGTACAAAGACTATATATTGATTAAATTAAATATAGAAGAATCCAAGAAAGGATTAGTTCCAAAGAGACAAAGCTCTCTTACTTATTTAATGAGCCCTACATTTAATAAGTAAAGAAGTAACTGTCTCAAGAAGCCTTATGCTTTAGGCATTTGGATTGCATGTAGCATGCAAAGTCTTGTACTAGACCTGACACATCAAAATGATCTGATCATTCAAGAGCTACTGATAGTCGAACACCAGTAAAGGACACTGGACTACCATTAAAGCAATCCTCGAAGATAATTAAAGGATATAATGCTGGTCTGTGATAGTAGTGGAAAATTGAAAACTCGAAGGATTTAAAATTTCGAGATTTCCAGTCTGAAGTGGATGAATTATTCTGTCTCGATGGAGCGAAGGTAAATTGGAAGAAATTCCAATAGTATACTGTTGCGGATTTTACACACGCAAATAAACGCAAGTGCACGTATCGAACAAGTAATAAAGAGTAAGTATAAGAGTATCGTCTCCACAGGGACTTGACTAATATCTACCAATTCCAATTCCTAATTTACTTTTAATTGATTCCAAATTCAAATATAGTTTTGGAGTTTTAACTAAATTAACTAAACTAGTTAACTAATCTAAATACTTGGATTGAGTTCGAATAATGAGAAGAGAAACCTAGGGTTATAATCCACTATGTTATCTATCGATTGCTCAATTAAGATTTTCGTAGTTATTGTGGTGACAAGAGTGCTACCCGAGGATTCAAGTATATTCCTACGTATCTTCCGAATTACATAACAACCTAATGTATTATACAAATCGATCCTATTCCTAGGTGATTCATAAATAACACAAAGCATTAAACACAAACCTCATGTAACGGGTATAAACGCCTTAAGTATATTCCTATCCTAAGAATCGTTTACTATTCAATTTCCTATCTAATCCTAATCTCCCTTTTCCAAGTTCAAAAAGAATATTAAATCTAACAACTAGGTGATCAGTCAAGTTGCAAGCATAGAGAACGAAATTAAATCAAACACAAGAATTGCCCCTAACTACGAATAATCCAATAAAAATAATCAAAGTAACATAGTTTCATAAAAACCCTAAATCCTAAAGAATTAGTTCATGATAAACATAAGAAGAAAATAATAAAGGAAAACAAATCCAAGTTCATGTGGTTTTATAGACAAAACGATGAATCTGAGATAAAGATCTTCAATATTGTGTTCTTCTTGCTTGGGTGATCTTCAGGACTTCTCTCTTTTCTTCTTCAATCTTTCTCCAAGTAGATCTTTGATGTTGTAGGTGTATTCTATGAGAAAAGTATGTTTAGAGCTGATCAAAGATGTGTAATTTCGTGACCTAGAAGTCCTTAAATAGATCTACTAAGTTGAGTCCAAGTAGGAGACTTTGGGCCCAAGAATTCTCTTAAAAGCCCGCTGAAAATCGCGTCAGGTTTGCGCGACAGTTTTGTAAGAGTCATAACTCTCAGCTCCGAACTCCAAATAAAGATCCGTAAAATCTGTGGTGTAGCCAACTCATTCCTCTACACCATAGTTGAAATTCAACTTCATTGAAGCTTCCTTGAATGAGTTATGGTCCTCGGAGTGCACAACAACATTTCTGACAGCTTCTTCGTTCTTAGTTCTTGCACTAGTTGACTTCATTTGATTTAATTCGGTGTTCTTCGCTTCAAATCATGTATTTTGATCCAAAATAGCCTAGGCCTACAAATATGAACACAATATATAAGAAAATATCTCAATTCATGCATAAAACAATTAAACCAATGACTCGAGCGACAAAATACAAAACTAACTAAAATTGCCTAAGATTCTATCAAAACTCTAATAATAATAATCGAATGAGTTAAGGAAATAGACTTGATAACACTGTTTTCACAGAGTTATCACACCCCCAAACTTAAACTATTGCTCGTCCTCGAGTAATGATAAAAACTTAAACAACGACACGAACATTTATAATCATGCATCCCAAGTCAAACTACTAACCTACAATTTCAAAACGTTATGCATTCTATCATGTAGTTCCTGCGTGTGTGTGTGTATACATAAAACGAGAATGTCGGAATCACCTAGATCCATATAGCTTCGAAATCATTGAGCCTAATTGCATGAATTCCTAAATTGCTAAACATATTCTCTATTTCCTCAGGTTATCATACTAATTACTAAGTTCTAGCAAAGCTTTCAGTCGAAGTTATGGAATCCTTTAAGTTTGAACTTTCACTTAGCACTTTCTTCATTAAATCAGCATAACTTAAGTATATTTAGCACCACTCACACTCATAACTCGTTCTAAAGAAGCAGTCAAAATAGAGGAGTGCAGAATAGTAGAATAGTTAAGTCGATGCACCCATATATCGTTCATCTTATCGCAGTCAAGTTAGAGGAGTGCAAGTATAAGTCTCAAGCGATGAGGTTTTTCAGGTCTCATACAAGTGAGGTTATTTTCTTTGAATTTAACTTATAGTTTTTTCAATTATTTGCTTCATTTGGTTCTTGTTAAAGTTATCCTTCCCCCCAAACTTAGGCAAAATTATCACTTAGATCCTTAGCATTTTAACCCTCGAATCTAGAGATCATGTAGGCAAGAAAGGATTTCTTAAGCTCTATTCTAACTATAATCCTCTAACGTCATCCTAAATTCTCGATTATGTATTCGTGCTTAAAATGTGCAGAAAAAAACAGTCAAAAACACATAAAATTTCAAAAAAATTAGTCAAAGTCGACCTAGCATGCATGAAGTAAATGCGACCTCACCCCCAAACTTAAACTAAGCAGTGTCCTCACTGTGACATAAACACACGAGTTGAAACATGCCAGATTAACCAAACAGGAAAGATGAGAATATGCACATGCAGTCAGTAATAAAACCACCAACAAAATATAACAGAGATCAGTAAAAAGAATACGTCCCTACGAGGCTGTGTCTGGCGGTCTCCTGCATGTCTGTCCATCCTACGCATCATCCTCGGGACCGCTCGACTTCGTGGTACCATTTGGTTCACTCCACCAAAACAATCAATTCCCAAGTAGCACACCAAAACCGAAAATATAATCAATCCCAACCACCCACACAATCAAGCAACGATCCAAGTATCTACTATCCGTTCAAGAACCCGTTCCTCCATAATCCTCAAATAATCACAAACAGCAGTCCGAAAATAGCAAAACAAACCCTCTAACTATTATTTGAATTGCAAGTTAGGAATCGAACCAAGAAAGGCAAAAAATCAATGTTGTTACCGCTGCCCGGCACTTAAGAGAGGGCCAACGGGGGTGGAGGAGCTGCGGCGGCGTGGTTGAAGCAAGGGGCGGCGGTTTAGGCTGAATAGGGGGCAGGTCGCGGCTGCTCTGTGGCTGAACACGCGTGGGGGAAGGACGCGGGTTCGTGGTCGCGGCTGGGTAGGCGCAACAGGTTAGATCTGTGCAGTTGTGGTTGAAGTTCGCGGCTGGGTTAGGGTTTCAGCGGGGCAGTCGCGGTTGGGTTGGGGATGGGTGCGGCTGAGGTTAGGGGTTCAGCTGTGGTTCGGGTTTGGGTTTCGGCGGTGCAATCGCGGTTGCTGCTGGTGGGTGCGGCCTGAAGTCAATGGCGGCGGAGATGGTGCGGCTTCGGCGGTGGGGCAGATCTGAGGGAGAGAGGCAGATCTGGGTGCGGCTGGGTCCGTGGGGGATGAGGGCTGCGTGGCTGGGTTGCGCGATTTTGGCCGGAAAGGGGGCGGCGGTTCTGGGCGGTGGTCTCGGCTGAATATGAAGGCCCGATCCATTTCTCTTTTTTTTTTCTTTTATTTTTATTTTTATTTATTTATTTTTTTTTTTTTTAGGCCATGGCTCGATCCAAATTGAGCCATGGCCTTCCGATTCTGAAAATTTATGGCTTTTGGGCACTTGAAGTTGAGCCATGGCATGACTAAAGTTGTGCCATGGCTTAAAGCTGCTGGAATTTGTTCACTTTATTGTTCAAGACTTGAGCCATGGCCTGACTCAAGTGGTGCCATGGCTTCAAGCTGCTGGAATTTATGCACTCTTTTTGGTCAAAATTGAGCCATGGCCTGATTCAAGTTGTGTCATGGCTTGATTATTTTTCTTCTCCAAAACGCCCTAGTCCATGAAATATTCATCTCCTCGTTACCTTGCACCGCGATACGCCTGCAAAACCCAACAAAATACCACATATCACACTAAAACTAAAACAAAACGAAACAAAAAACGCAAAAACAAAAACAAATAAAAGCTTGGGTTGCCTCCCAAGAAGCGCTTAGGTTTAAGTCCTTAGCTCGACTTTGATACTTCCCTTTTAAGGTGATCAATAATCAAATAGGGTTCCATCCGGATCAAGCATAAGTCCGGGCCTTTTTGCTTTCTTTGTTGTCCCGAAATTTGGTCTTTCCTTTGTAAGCTTAATTGGGACAAATTTGAACCTCGTATCGAATCGACAAGCTCTATCCCCAGGTTCAAATCTCTTGTAATCTTTACCAACTCTTATCCAAGTCACGCTTTGAGGATGGGTATGCATATTGTACTTCGTTTTATCATCAACCCTTCCTTTTTGCGTATCTCTCATTAATATCTCATCCACACCAAAATAAGATTCATCGCATTTTGACTCATAAATTGGAGGTATGATAAACTCAGTTGTATCCTCCTTTATCTCCATTACCTCAATCTCATCTATCAACGTCATTGACTTGTTGACTTCGATGTATTCCCTGATTTGATCGTCCTCCGGAATGGTTAAGATATTTTCTTCTACATCCGGGATCTCCTCGTTATGACGAACATCGAAACTTGTCCATTTATTGCTATGCGGCTGCTCTATTTCACTCTCAACAATAAGAGAATTTGTCTCGCTCGGCTTAGTATCTGATAACATCGAATTATCCTCTTCATTCAAGAGTGAGCCTTGAGGTAGATTACCCATTCTTAAATTGAATGCGTTAATTTCAGATTCGATATTTTTCAACTTCTCCATACAATCGGTGAATTCCATCATAAATGCAATACTTGGTTCTGTTGATAGTTGAGAATACGCTTGATCAATTTTAGATCTGATCTTTTTTATCTTCTCCATACAATCGGTGAATGCCACCATAAATGCAATACTTGGTTCTGTCGGTGGTAGTTGAGAATACTCTTGGTGGCTTGGAGGTATGAACGAGTTGGTCATCATGAAGTTTGTGTCTTGATTACTACCCAGATCATCGCTCCATGGAACATTTGGGTTAGTCCCCCACCCTGAATTGTAGTTGTTGGGGTGAAGATTCTGACCATACTGACTATCCTGAAATTGATCCACGTAAAACCATGAATTTGAATTCAATGGGCAACGATCGTACGAGTGTTCACCTGCACAATACACACAAGTCGTTCCTTCATTAAGCCAATGATAATTGCTATGATTCATACCAAATGAAGAGAATGAGAAAAATAATAACTAACTAGGAACCAACCAAAAGAAAAATCAAAAATAAAAATTGGCAAATAAATGTTGCAAGTCCCCGGCAACGGCGCCAAAAACTTGTTGCGGATTTTACACACGCAAATAAACGCAAGTGCACGTATCGAACAAGTAATAAAGAGTAAGTATAAGAGTATCGTCTCCACAGGGACTTGACTAATATCTACCAATTCCAATTCCTAATTTACTTTTAATTGATTCCAAATTCAAATATAGTTTTGGAGTTTTAACTAAATTAACTAAACTAGTTAACTAATCTAAATACTTGGATTGAGTTCGAATAATGAGAAGAGAAACCTAGGGTTATAATCCACTATGTTATCTATCGATTGCTCAATTAAGATTTTCGTAGTTATTGTGGTGACAAGAGTGCTACCCGAGGATTCAAGTATATTCCTACGTATCTTCCGAATTACATAAGAACCTAATGTATTATACAAATCGATCCTATTCCTAGGTGATTCATAAATAACACAAAGCATTAAACACAAACCTCATGTAACGGGTATAAACGCCTTAAGTATATTCCTATCCTAAGAATCGTTTACTATTCAATTTCCTATCTAATCCTAATCTCTCTTTTCCAAGTTCAAAAAGAATATTAAATCTAACAACTAGGTGATCAGTCAAGTTGCAAGCATAGAGAACGAAATTAAATCAAACACAAGAATTGCCCCTAACTACGAATAATCCAATAAAAATAATCAAAGTAACATAGTTTCATAAAAACCCTAAATCCTAAAGAATTAGTTCATGATAAACATAAGAAGAAAATAATAAAGGAAAACAAATCCGAGTTCATGTGGTTTTATAGACAAAACGATGAATCTGAGATAAAGATCTTCAATATTGTGTTCTTCTTGCTTGGGTGATCTTCAGGACTTCTCTCTTTTCTTCTTCAATCTTTCTCCAAGTAGATCTTTGATGTTGTAGGTGTATTCTATGAGAAAAGTATGTTTAGAGCTGATCAAAGATGTGTAATTTCGTGACCTAGAAGTCCTTAAATAGATCTACTAAGTTGAGTCCAAGTAGGAGACTTTGGGCCCAAGAATTCTCTTAAAAGCCCGCTGAAAATCGCGTCAGGTTTGCGCGACAGTTTTGTAAGAGTCATAACTCTCAGCTCCGAACTCCAAATAAAGATCCGTAAAATATGTGGTGTAGCCAACTCATTCCTCTACATCATAGTTGAAATTCAACTTCATTGAAGCTTCCTTGAATGAGTTATGGTCCTCGGAGTGCACAACAACATTTCTGACAGCTTCTTCGTTCTTAGTTCTTGCACTAGTTGACTTCATTTGATTTAATTCGGTGTTCTTCGCTTCAAATCATGTATTTTGATCCAAAATAGCCTAGGCCTACAAATATGAACACAATATATAAGAAAATATCTCAATTCATGCATAAAACAATTAAACCAATGACTCGAGCGACAAAATACAAAACTAACTAAAATTGCCTAAGATTCTATCAAAACTCTAATAATAATAATCGAATGAGTTAAGGAAATAGACTTGATAACACTGTTTTCACAGAGTTATCATATACCATTGCCAACTAAATCAGAATAATAGCACCATTATGATGCTGCACAAGAGAAAGTGTTTAGAGGAGAAACATTCGTCCAATGATTGGATGAATTACCTAGCATGGCAAAAACCTGTTATAATCTTAACCGATTTAAACAAGGCAATTGCTCAATGAAAGGGAAACGAGATCTCACCGATGATCTGAACACAATATCATATGATTGAACAAATCATAGATAACTGAGACGCGTAAAAGTACTACGTTATCTCAACAAAGACAAACTTAGCAGATCCACTAATTAAGCTCTTTCGCAAATGGGTTCGAGGGACATCTTGGTATAGATGGGTCTTAGAAATGTTGTGATTGGCTTTAGGGAAAGTGGGAAATTGATAGAGTAGTGTCCAGCAAGCCAATATTAATTAACTTGTTGAAGTACTATTCTCTTATGGTTTATAATTAATACGCCAGTTCATTCATAGTACGTGAAATTGAACAATGGCCAACTTCATCTCTCGCGAACTTATCTAAGCGATTGGATGAAATCCTAAGGTCACAATAGACTATGGGACGATTCACTTCAGTACTGAGTGCAATCATGAAACAGTCTCAAAGGTCGTGATCTTAAAACCGTTCCAAGTTATAGATTCCGAACGAGACGGGGTATCGTAGGAATCGCCAAGACTTGTACAAGTATGCATGATTCACATGGAGTGAATTTGTAGCGTTTCATGAGCAAGGCATTTGAGGCCAGTGCATATGAGTAGGTGGTTCAATGGAGGATTGAATGCATCGAACGACCCGAACAGAGAAACCCATTGTGGAAGCGCATGACGCATATCGGTGATGGGATGTTTCTCAAGGCTTATAATAGTGTACGATTTAGTCCTTAGACTTGAGGTGCTAGGGCGAATTCGGTGCACAAGTGTGCGTACTTAGATTTAGGTACTGGTCACGTAGAATGGCCACAAAGTGCCTAAGTTGGGTGCGTACACGACTGTACGCGAGTGGTTAGTACTAAGAAAGGATCTATCGACTCACCCTGATAAGGTGAGAGTATTCCTGTACGTTCTTCGATAATATGTTCCTAGAAACCCATGGCCATGGTTGGTGACGAATTTGGAACGTATTTCCAAATTTAGCAGTCACACCGGAATTATTATCCAGAATTAGAAAGTACAGTATCGAGATAATTAGAGGTGCCGATCAATTCACACACCCTAGGTCTCGATCGGGAAATCATCGTGGAAGGACCGTATGTACATGGCAATTATAAGAGGTGAGGTTCACAATAATCAATTCACCTTTGATTGGGCTTCATGGGCTTGTGGCTAGACATCGACCATGAAGTGTAGGTACTCCTAAATTAATAGGAAAATTAATTATAGGAGTGGTCAATTAAAAGTTGTTTAATTGATCGGAGCATTTAATTGCTCGTTAATTAAATCACGAAAGTCGTGGGCCTGCTGCCAGTTGATGGTGAACCCAGAGGGTCACACACAATACAATTGGACGGTGACTGTCTTAAAGGAAAAGCAAATGATTTAAAGTTGTTAAATCAAAGTTATTGAATTATGGTATTAATTCAATAGGAGAATATTAATTAGATGTCTAATTGATTAATGTTTAATTAATCAGAGTCATCTGATTAATTATAGAAATTAATTAAAGTAGTTAATTAATTGGAAGAATAAATAATTAACCAATTTTAGTATTGGATAATTATGGGGTTGATTTTGCAATTAACTAGAAATAAGGGAGTGGGCGATTTTTGATGAATGAGGAAAAAGAGTTTTATTTCTTGGAGAGCAAGTTAGAAGAGATCTATCAAATCTCACATTCCTAACTTGATAAGGAATGAAGATTTGATAGACAAGGGAAGGAGATATCTTTTTGGAGAAGGACTCTTCTCCTATAAATATATTCCTTCTCTTCTCTTCATAAAAAGTGAATTCAGAAAATTTTGAGAAAAAATTATTTTGCTGAAAATTTTGAGAGAAGTCGATTTTACACAAGAAAGAAAATCAGTTTTTGCTCAAGAATTATAATCTACAAAATCGCCCCACTAGTTTCGCCCCAACCCCAAGTCGCCCGAATCCTACTCGGCCGAACCCAACCTGGCCGAGCCCTGCTCCGATCGCACTAGTCTTGTGATCCTTTTCTTCCATCTGTATCTCCTAACCCTGATCAAGATCTTAAGTCCAGATCTAGATCCGAAATCCTTTTCTGACAAACCTGCGAGATCCAGTTCTGAGCCTAAGACTTGTAGGCGTCACTACAATCCGATTGGTGTGGACTAACTTTGGAGGTGAGACACATGGATCACTCAAGCTGTGGATCGAACCAAACACATGGAGGAAACCACCACAAATCCGTGGTGAGGTAAATTGCGATTAAACCCCCTATGTTTAATTAAGTGTTTGATTCATGCTTTTCGTATAAATAACTGTGGAGAAAGATTTATGGGACATATAGGGACCTCGAAAAGTTTTTAAATTCCGCACTTTGTTGTATTGACAATCGAGCCCCTAGATAGAATATCCCAACACGAGGGACCAGCCTCTGAACCAGAAGCCTTGTGAAGCAATGCCTTGTACCTCTCTTCCAAAAATTCACATTGATGTTTCCAGAGAGCAGCTTCATAGGCATACGAGGCCAAGCAAGTCTTGGTCTGAAAAATAAATGAAAAGAATTTGTGAACTAAAGAATTCGTTAGATAAATCGATAAACGAGCATACAAAACAACAAATAACCTTCTCAACCTAAAGAGAAGCTCTCTGAAATTTCTCCAAAGGATCCTTTCGAAGGAGCTTATTCATATCACGAGTAAAGACACCAGAAAAAGAACACAAGTTGCCTTATCCACAGCATTCTCGTTCTCATCGTGAACCAAAGAATCGTTCTCAGGATAGCCAGTCGCTCTCTTCCCTTGTAAATGATCTGATAGAATAGTACCCAGCAAGCCAGTTCAATTAGCTTGTAATAGGTCTATTCTGTAAGAAACAATCTTTTGATTTTATAATAATACGCACGTTTATTTATATGTGTATAAGGATAAACAATGGCCAACTTCATATCTCGCGAATACATTTAAGCGATTGGATGAAACCCTTAGATTACATTAGACTATGGGACGATTCACTTCAGTACTGAGTGCAATCATGAAACAGTCTCAAACGTCGTAATCTTAAAACTGTTCCAAGTCATAGATTCCGAACGAGACGGGGTATCGTAGGAATCGCCAAGACTTGTACAAATATGCATGATACACATGGAGTGAATTTGTAGCGTTTCATGAGCAATGCATTTGAGGCCAGTGCATATGAGTAGGTGGTTCAATGGAGGATTGAACGCGTCGAACGACCCAAACAGAGAAACCCATTGTGGAAGCGCATGTCGCATATCGGTGATGGGATGTTTCTCAAGGATTATAATAGTGTACGATTTAGTCCTTTGACTTGAGGTGCTAGGGCGAATTCGGTGCATGAAAGTGCGTACTTAGATCTAGGTATAGGCCACTTAGCTTGGTCATAACATGCCTAGGTTGGGTGCGTATGGACATGTACGCGAGTGGTTAGTACCGATATGGAATCTATTGACTCACTGTAATGGGTGAGAGAATTTCCTATACGATTCTTAGATAATATATCCAAGGAATCTGCGGCCGCAGTCGGTGACGGATTTGGAAAGGGGTTTTCAAATTTAGGAGTCACACTGCAATATTATCCTTGTAGGGATATTCTATCATGGGGCTCGATTGTCAATACAACAAAGTGCGGAATTTAAAATTTTTCGAGGTCCCTAATAGTCCCATAAATCTTTCTCCACAGTTAATTATACGAAAAGGTTGAATCAAACAATTAAATAAACACAGGGGGTTAATCGCAATTTACCTCACCGTGGTTTTGTGGTGGTTTCCTCCAGGTGTTTGGTTCGATCCACAGCTTGAGTGATCCATGTGTCTCACCTCCAAAGTTTAGTCCATACCAACTGGATTGTAGTGACACCTACAAGTCTTAGGCTACGAACTGGATCTCGCAGGTTTGTCAGCAAAGGATTTCAGATCTGGATCTGGACTTAAGATCTTGATCAGGATTAGGAGATACAAATGGAATAATCGAATCACAGGACTTGTGTGATTCGAACAGAGTTCGACCAGGACAGATCTGGTCGAGTTTGGGTTCGGCCAAGGTTGATCTTGGGCGACTAGGGTTTGGGGCGAAAGTAAAGGGGGCGGTTTGCAATTGAATATTCTTGTCAAAAATCTGATTTTCCTCACTTGTGTAATCGATTTTTCTCTCTCAATTTTCAGCAAAAGTTTTGTTCTCTCAAAAGCTTTTTTTAGGGTTGTGTATCTTGTGCAAGTCTTTTTGATGAGGGGTAATTTGGATCCCCTGTCCTCACTAGCTCGATGTGGGTCGAATAACATCAGTCTTTGTTCCCAGGAACGACGAGCCGAACCAGGGCTTAAATTAATCTGTTCCGAGCTTATAAAGAGAACTCGAGGTCGAATGGCACTGATGGGCCGAGACCAGGACCAGGCCCATCAGCTCAGCTATAAATACCCCAAGCATTTATGACGACGACACAACTTCCCAGGTGCTCTTCCTTCGAGACTGCTGCTCGGACTCACTTGGGGAATAATATTAGTATAGGCTATCTTATATGTATTTCACCCTCTAGCTTGTACGGCATCCTGTAATGCTCGAATAGGACTCCCAATTCTTGTAATCTGTACTCGATAATCCTGAATACATCACTATTGATCTTTTTCTTCTATTTTGTTAGCACTCATACCACATTGCATAACACTTTGATCGAACCAACGAAAACGCGTAAGATCAATTGGCGCCCACCGAGGGGCCTTATTCGAGTATTAGATCGAAATATGCCTACTACGAGGAGAAATACGTATATCAGAAGGGAGCACAGAATTCGGTCGTTAATAAGCTCGACAATATGTCGTGGGCGACTCACTAATCAGGGATTCCGTCATTCATTTTTAGCGACGATCCTCCGACCAGCGAAGCAAAGGTAAAAGATAAGCCTTAGGGAATTAATCTCCGACCTTCGGATTATTGGTTCTATTATACGATCGTCCAATTCTTTTCTCCCTTCGTCGGATTTATTTTCCACAAATTGTTCAGTACTCTGTTTATAAATGAATAAACTTCACGGATTTCGTTCTCGACTAGCCAAGACCAAATCAGTCCGATCATTGGTCAGCGTCAAAGATCGTGAAAGTCTATGAAATCATAACTTATTAAGGATCGGAATTTATTTTTCCGATCTTCATCTTTAGTGATCTCAGAATAAATTATGTGAGTCAAATTATTATCAATTATCTAATGGTTTTCTTGATCAGTTAGAATAGAAATAGTTACATTTTATTGCTCGATGATAATCTCTAAATATGAATATCAATGAATGTTCGTACGACGGCGATAAGTTCCCGAAGTCGCAATTGAGGGTGGGCTATAGTTCGATCTATAAAAGAAATTTTCGATCCCATAGGGAAGGGATCTATAGCTTCGCAATGACTATAAGTTCCTGCAAGCCTAACTCAAATTCGACTGGAGAGATAGAAGAGACGAAGGAATAAAACAAGAAAATTCAAACAAGAAATAAAGCTTTATTAATTGATATTCTTCGAACAAGTTACAAGCGAAGTTTTGAATATAATATTCGAGCTCAAGAAATACAGTACAATCACTCCTACGTTATTACAAGTTCTGCGAGTAAGTCTATCCTGATACATATTCGGTCGTCGTCCCTATTAGATCGCTCCAGATGCAGAACTCAGCAGTGATTCTTCATGATCATCACTAGCCACGTGTCGCACATCCGTCTTCGTACGGGATGAAAGCCGGATCGAAACTCTTCTCCGGGGCTTCAGACCGACCTTAGGTCTTCATCTGTAAATAATGATTGAAATACTCAATCATTATTTACAGGTTAATCCGAACCGGTGCAGCGGTGGGTTATCTCAGCGGAGGCGCCCCAAGTAAGCTCGAAGGAACTATACTTCAAGAAAGCCCTCGAGGAAGCTGATGCTTCAGATTTAAAGAACTCCTCTCAGATTAACCGGCTGCCCGATCAGATGCTACACTAGAAGACCGGAGCTCTAACCCACACCAGTTAAGATATGTCTGGGAAAACAGGTTGCCTGCCGGTATTCTAAGCGCAATTTCTTGTTGGGATATGGCTCGATTTGTCATACAACAAAGTGCGGAATTTAAAATTTTTCGAGTCATCCAATGGTCCCATAAAAGAAGTCTCCATATTATGTATACAAAAACAAGAAACAAAAACGCACACAATGAATTAACAAGGGGGTTTTTGCGATATACCTCACCACAGGCAAGGTGGTGGAAACCTCCGGCTTCGTTTCTGATTCTGATCTGGTTCACAGGAGTGATCCAAGTGTCTCACCTCCAGGGATAGTCCACACCAATTGGATTCTGGCAACACCTCAAGATCTTAGGCTCAGAACTGGATTCAGGAGATTTGTTATTGCAGGATTGTGTTGAATCTCTTGACAGATCAAGATCTAACACAACGGAACAGGGAGATGGCGGCGGCGGCACCAAGGCAGCCCACGGCAGCAGGTGGCGGCGGCTCAATGGTGGCGGCGGCGGCGGCTAGGGTTTCTAGCTAAGGGGGGCGGCGCTTACTAGGGCAAAAGGAGGCTAGGGTTTTCTTTTTTGAGTGTTTCCCATTTGAGCTCTAGATGTGCTCTATTTATAAGCTCCTTCTGACCTAGGTCTACAAGACTCCTTATGGGCTTTAATTAATAAAAGCCCATGTCTTGCAATCCTTCATTTAATTAACAACTTTAATTAAATGCCCAGCCCAATTAAATCATTATTTCTTTTATATAATTAATTAGCAACTCAATTATTAATTAAGTTAGCCAATTAATTAATCTCCCACTTGAATTAAATACTCTTAATTCATTTAATTGATTTAATTATCTTTAAATCAATTAATTCCTTTCATGTCCTTTTATAACAGACACCGTCCAATTGTATTGTGTGTGACCCTCTGGGTTCACCATCAATTGGCAGCAGGCCCACGAATCCTCCGTGATTTAATTTATGAACAATAAATTGTTCCGGTCAATTAAACAACCTTTAATTGACCACTCCTAGAATTAAATCCTCTATTAATTCAGGAGTACCCACACTTCATGGTCGATGTCTAGCCACAAGCCCATGAAGCCCAACTTCAGGTGAATTGATATTTGTGAACCTCGTCTCATATAATTGCCATGTACATACGGTCCTTCCATCGACTAATATTCCCGATCAAGACTTAGGGTGTGTGAATTGATCGGAACCTCTAAATTTGTCTTGATAACTATACTTTCTAATTCAGGATAATATTCCAGTGTGACTGCTAAATTTGGAAACCCCTTTCCAAATCCGTCACCGACCGTGGCCACGGGTTTCTTGGATATATTATCTAAGAATCGTATAGGAAATTCTCTCACCCATTACAGTGAGTCAATAGATTCCATATTGGTACTAACCACCCACGTACATGTCCATACGCACCCAACCTAGGCATGTTATGACCAAGCTAAGTGGCCTATACCTAGATCTAAGTACGCACTTTCATGTACCGAGTTCGCCCTAGTACCTCAAGTCAAAGGACTAAATCGTACACTATTATATTCCTTGAGAAACATCCCATCACCGATATGCGTCATGCGCTTCCACAATGGGTTTCTCTGTTCGGGTCGTTCGATGCGTTCAATCTTCCATTGAACCACCTACTCGTATGCACTGGACTCAAATTCCTTGCTCATGAAACACTACAAATTCACTCCATGTGAATCATGCATACTCGTACAAGTCTTTGCGATTCCTACGATACCCCGTCTCGTTTCGGAATCTATGACTTGGAACAGTTTTAGGATTACGACCTTTGAGACTGTTTCATGATTGCACTCAGTACTGAAGTGAATCGTCCCATAGTCAAATGTAATCTAAGGGTTTCAACCAATCGCTTAAATGTATTCGCGAGAGATGAAGTTGGCCATTGTTTATCCTTATACACAAATAAACATGCGTATTAAGTCATTTATACTAAAGAAAGATAATGATAGTTTCACTACAAGCTAAATATATTGGCTTGCAGGGCACTATTCCATCAATCTCCCACTTGCCCTAAAGCCAATCATAAACGTTTCTAGGACCCATCTTTCTAAAGATGTTCTTCGAACTCATTTTATGATATAGTCTCTTTTAGTGGATCCGCTATGTTGTCTTCTGAGTCGACGCGATCCATTACGCGCGTTAACTCTACCAATGATTTTTCTAATCAAATGGTACCTTTCTTTCAATTGTGTTTAGATTTCTGGTAAGATCTCGAATGCTTTGCTTTAGCAATAGCTCCAATGTTATCATAGAAGATAATCATGAGCTTCGCAATGCTAGGCACTACATCCAACCATAGGATGAAGTTTTATATCCAAACACTTTCTTAAGCCGCATTTAATGCTACATTTAATGCTGCAATATATCTTGCTTCAGTGGTTTAGATGGTTACGGTGATTTGCTTGGAACCCTTTCAAATTCACTGTTACCCCATTGAGGCAGGATATGTATCCAAAAATGGATGTTCTTAATTCATCCACATCAGACTGAAAATTCGAATCAGTGAATCCTTCGAATTTTAATTCTCCACTACCACCGTAGACCAAGAACAAATCCTTAGTCTTTGTCAAGAGCTTAAGGATATCTTTTACGGTGGTCCAGTACTTCTTCACTGGAGTTTGACTAGCAACTGCTCGCGATACTTGAGCAAGTTCTACGTCTGGTCTAGTACATAGTAAAGCATGCCACATGCAACCTTTTGTTTGAAACATAAGGTATTTGAGACATCCTCCTTTGTTCTCATTTGATGTAGGGCACATCGATTTTGGAACAAGGGATACGGGTCTCACTGGAAGCAATCCTTTCTTGGATTCTTCATACTGAATATTTCCAGTATTGATTCTATGTACTTAGATTTAGAGAGTGTCAGCATCTTTTTCTGATCTATTCTATAGATACGTATCCCAATACGCAAGATGCTTCTCCTAAATCTTTCATGGAGAATTGCATGGACAACCATGCTTTCGTCTGTGCTAACATTCCGATATCATCCCAGATAACCAGAACATTATCGACATATAAAATATGAGCTTCATCGCGCTCCCACTAATCCTTTTGTACACTCATTGTTCATACTCGTTTTGATGAAGTCAATTGTCTTGACTATCTCATCAGAACAACTGTGAATCTAAATGGATTCAAATATCGCTAATGGAGAAAAAGTTTCAACAAAGTCTGTTCCAGAACATTGTGAATAACCCTTTTACCACTAGTCGATTCTTAGAGGTCAACACCTCTCCATTTATTCCAAGTTTGAAGATCCATTTATAACTTATAACCAACTTATAGGGATAAATCCCTTAGGTGGATCAATCAAGGTTATACCTTGGTGGAATGGATGGGATCCATTTTGGTTTACATGGCTTCGAGCCACGTACCCAAGTCTATGTCTGACATCGCTTCTTGATAGGTCTTTGGATTACTTTCCACATTCTCGTTTTCGTGAATGAGACCAAATCGCTTTGGCTCCTTACGAATTCGATCAGACCTTCGAAGAGTAGGTGTACTAGTAGGTTTAGTAAATTCTGGATTAACTCCCACTGTTTGCGGGGACGGGTCCAAATCTTGGACTTCATCAAGTTCCATGACGTTTCCATTTCCTTTGACGTGTGATTCATCAACAGAGGAACTGGTATCTAGGAGAAACGATTGTTTCTCATTGTCGTGGAACAGGTATCCAATGGATTTCGTTGGATACCCCACAATTATATACAAATTGGATCAACTAGCCAATTTATCTCCTTTCTCGTTTCTACCATCGGCAGGAGATCTCCATACTCAGAAATAAGAGCATAGAGGTATTTTGCCATACCTTTCTTGGTAAAGCTTTGCAGGCACAAACTTTGAAGGTACTTTGCTTAGTATCTTCGATGCAGTCAGGAGCACTAACCCCTAGAATGCATAAAGAAGCTTAACAAAACTCAATATGGATCGAACAATGTTAAACAATGTTAGATTCCATCTCTTTAGACACTTCAATAAGTCGTGACGTCTTAGGAGGAGTTTGTTGTATGAGAACCCCATTCTCAATGAGATAATAGAGGAATCCTTGACAAGTATTTGCTACCTCGATTAAATCGAGTAATACTATGCCTTTGTTGATTCTCTACTTCGTATTGAAATACCTTTCTTGGTTTTTCGGATTTGTATCTCACTAGAATCATTTTTCACTAACGACCAAGGTCTTTAGCAAAAAGTACGAAGTATGAGTAATCTCTTCTCACAGTAACCTTTAGTGATCCATATTCATGGATTTAAATCCAGACTTTGTTTGGTTCGCTCCGGATTCCCTGTGACGGGAGATCTGGTCATATTTCCTTTGAGACATGATTCGCAGGTTGGAAGTTCATCCAAGTTCTATTTTTCAAGAAGCTTAGGTGAAACCAACTTTTGAATCCTACTCTTGGAGATGTTTCCAAGTCTAGCGTACCAAAGTTATGGATTATTATCTTTGTATTAATTTGAACTTCACACATTAATTCAATAAAATTGAGTTAATGGTTTAGTTCAATTAATTTGCTTCCTTTCAATTAACATCTTTAATTGAATACTTTTCGTTTTCAATTAACCCTTTAATTGAAACGTTGCTTAATTAATTAGATCATCTAATCAATTAAACACATCAGTGCCTTTCTTAGATGCAGTGGGATAATTCGACTTATAGGCTACTTGCATTCTTTTGACTACCTTTATGGTCGAATTAGAAGAGAATAAATTCCTCTTCATTTTACACTTCTTTGACTTCGCAGTCCATGAAGTGTAAACGATCATTACAGGTTTGTCCTATTTGCCTTTAACCAGTACTTTGGTTGATTCATGAAATGTGATCAACTTATCAAATAAGATCAGTTTATTTCAAGAGTCATTTGAATGAGCGGGAGGAGAATTTAAGAAGAAGTTAATGTTAAGATCACTTGCAGGCTTACGTTTAATCGATCCAGTTTTCAACTAGATTGATAAAACAAAGACAGTGATCCTTGACACTAGTTCCTTCAATTATTCTCGAGTTTTGAAACAATTCCTTGGAAGTCTTGAATCATATTGATTCAAAACTACTCCTCAAAACAAGCCTTTTGAGGTGGAGGTTTGTTTCAGAAGATAGGTCCTCAAAACGGGCCTTTTGAGGTGGAAATTCAGACATGCTCCTCATGTTGCTTCCATAACTCTTTCAATCTTGATGCTTATTTTAGGAAACGATCATTTAAGATTCCCATACTCTATAGGTGATTCGTTTCACTTTTGAGATTCATCTATATATGAGAAACAATCATTAATATTCCCATATTCTACGGGTGATTCGTTTCTTATATTTTGACATATCTCATAAGCGCATAAGGCATAGGATTGTCATTTAAGAACATCATTCCACTCTTGGAATTCAAGACAATTCTCAAGTTTCTTGCCTAGTCGATATTTTAATCCAGCTATTTTATTGGTCGAGGATAAATAGTAAAATGGATAATTACTGATATCTCAGTATCTAATTTAAAGAGAAGACAAACATTCAGTGGACTAGTTAATGAATAATACTTATAATCTACGAAGGTTGGACTTTCTATCGAAGAAGTTCTCCCACTATTTTATCGAAACAATTACCCCTTCAATTGTTCGGGAAATTCTATTTCCTAGTAGGTCTTGACGCCCCAGCGGCAATTAATTGCACCCACGACTCGTGGCCATACAACCAATTCCCCAGGTAGGCATACTTATTGCCAATTGTGTTACTCCACAACCTTCAAGCTATTTTGCCTCGGTTTTCGCACTTATCTAGCACTGCTACATCATAAGTGTTACTAATCGTTAAGTCTAACCCATCAATCATGATGAGCAACGGGCCCGGTCGTGAGTTCTCCGTAACTAGTTATCGGTCGATCCTCACATCCCGACCAGTCCTCACCCTTGTCGTGTTTAGTTAAAAACAGGAGTCAAGGAATTTCGCGTATTGTCCCTTTCTTCGACTCGGGTGCCAGACTCTGGATCACCTCTATCGATAAGTAGACAACATACGCTAGTCCCTATTGATGGAAGGCTTGGATTTATATAAATACTTCATTTTATTTTAATCCAATATGACTTAATATTTAATTCAAGAGGGGATTTACTGGTTTGAAAGTTATGCTAACTCTCCTCGAGATCTCACCGATTCAGTTATGCTTTATCTTTTATTACGATCTAATATTCTAGCGCGTAATACCATACAAGCTAAATATAAATCGACAAATAAATAAAAGCCATACAAGCCTAGCATGCATACTACCACAATATGTTTTCGATCGGGAGCCTCCTATGTGGGCCATCATCGAGCCAATGATGTTGGCCCTATTGGTCAATCTAAAGGGTTCGCAAACAGGCCTATGCTATTACACAATGTACCACGCATACATGGCCTTCATATTTTCTTGGGCTCCCACCTTGCTTGTAAACGGGCCTCCATTCTAAACTAATAAAACAGTAAAAGCCCTATTCTATTACAAAGGCTCAAAGTGGCCCAAAAATATAAAAGGCTCGCAGGCCCATTAAAAACCAAACAATAAATTAAACCAATCACATCTAACCTAAGGTCAAGGCTCGGCTCGATCGAAAACCACATAAACAATTCACATAGAGCAAGAAACATGTAAACAACTTTTACCTATTCCTTTTATCTTAATTTTAAAACATCCTTTTAAAATTACCTTCCTATGATTCTTGCTTTTTAGTCACTACTAATTATGACAAAATAAATATCCGGGTAAATAAAAATTAATTTTCTGCTCAATTTCAGATTCGGTTTTTCAACTTTTGGAAAATTTCATTTTGACCCCTCAACTTTCAAAAATTGCATTTCGACCCCAAAACTTTTTTAAAAAGTTACAAAAACACCCCTGGGCAGTTTCGGGCAGCAGACCAGAAAATAAAATTTTGAATTTTGAAAATTTTTGATTTTTCAAATTGACCCCTCAAGTTTCGGTAATTGCAAAACAGCCCCTAAGTTTTTAGAAATTGCAAAACGACCCCAAAATCCGTGCGACCAGAATTGCAAGAACAGTCCAGAATTTTCAAATTTCCAGATTTCAAAAATTTCGAATTTTCAGCCCCAAAAACCCTAATTTGCGATTTTTGCCCAAAAAGTCCTGAAGTTTACAAAAACTATAAAAACGCCACAGATCTTGAAAAGCAGTTTTACCCAATGATAGATCTAGTCATAACAAGCAAGAATCAACTTACAGAACATAATTATCATGTGTTCTCATACATATAATTAAACATATACGGTGAACACAATTATGTTCAGGCTTTTGTATAATAATAATGGAGTTGGCTCTGATACCACTGTTGGGATATGGCTCGATTTGTCATACAACAAAGTGCGGAATTTAAAATTTTTCGAGTCATCCAATGGTCCCATAAAAGAAGTCTCCATATTATGTATACAAAAACAAGAAACAAAAACGCACACAATGAATTAACAAGGGGGTTTTTGCGATATACCTCACCACAGGCAAGGTGGTGGAAACCTCCGGCTTCGTTTCTGATTCTGATCTGGTTCACAGGAGTGATCCAAGTGTCTCACCTCCTGGGATAGTCCACACCAATTGGATTCTGGCAACACCTCAAGATCTTAGGCTCAGAACTGGATTCAGGAGATTTGTTATTGCAGGATTGTGTTGAATCTCTTGACAGATCAAGATCTAACACAACGGAACAGGGAGATGGCGGCGGCGGCACCAAGGCAGCCCACGGCAGCAGGTGGCGGCGGCTCAATGGTGGTGGCGGCGGCGGCTAGGGTTTCTAGCTAAGGGGGGCGGCGCTTACTAGGGCAAAAGGAGGCTAGGGTTTTCTTTTTTGAGTGTTTCCCATTTGAGCTCTAGATGTGCTCTATTTATAAGCTCCTTCTGACCTAGGTCTACAAGACTCCTTATGGGCTTTAATTAATAAAAGCCCATGTCTTGCAATCCTTCATTTAATTAACAACTTTAATTAAATGCCCAGCCCAATTAAATCATTATTTCTTTTATATAATTAATTAGCAACTCAATTATTAATTAAGTTAGCCAATTAATTAATCTCCCACTTGAATTAAATACTCTTAATTCATTTAATTGATTTAATTATCTTTAAATCAATTAATTCCTTTCATGTCCTTTTATAACAGTCACCGTCCAATTGTATTGTGTGTGACCCTCTGGGTTCACCATCAATTGGCAGCAGGCCCACGAATCCTCCGTGATTTAATTTATGAACAATAAATTGTTCCGGTCAATTAAACAACCTTTAATTGACCACTCCTAGAATTAAATCCTCTATTAATTCAGGAGTACCCACACTTCATGGTCGATGTCTAGCCACAAGCCCATGAAGCCCAACTTCAGGTGAATTGATATTTGTGAACCTCGTCTCATATAATTGCCATGTACATACGGTCCTTCTATCGACTAATATTCCCGATCAAGACTTAGGGTGTGTGAATTGATCGGCACCTCTAAATTTGTCTTGATAACTATACTTTCTAATTCAGGATAATATTCCAGTGTGACTGCTAAATTTGGAAACCCCTTTCCAAATCCGTCACCGACCGTGGCCACGGGTTTCTTGGATATATTATCTAAGAATCGTATAGGAAATTCTCTCACCCATTACAGTGAGTCAATAGATTCCATATTGGTACTAACCACCCACGTACATGTCCATACGCACCCAACCTAGGCATGTTATGACCAAGCTAAGTGGCCTATACCTAGATCTAAGTACGCACTTTCATGTACCGAATTCGCCCTAGTACCTCAAGTCAAAGGACTAAATCGTACACTATTATATTCCTTGAGAAACATCCCATCACCGATATGCGTCATGCGCTTCCACAATGGGTTTCTCTGTTCGGGTCGTTCGATGCGTTCAATCTTCCATTGAACCACCTACTCGTATGCACTGGACTCAAATTCCTTGCTCATGAAACACTACAAATTCACTCCATGTGAATCATGCATACTCGTACAAGTCTTTGCGATTCCTACGATACCCCGTCTCGTTTCGGAATCTATGACTTGGAACAGTTTTAGGATTACGACCTTTGAGACTGTTTCATGATTGCACTCAGTACTGAAGTGAATCGTCCCATAGTCAAATGTAATCTAAGGGTTTCAACCAATCGCTTAAATGTATTCGCGAGAGATGAAGTTGGCCATTGTTTATCCTTATACACAAATAAACATGCGTATTAAGTCATTTATACTAAAGAAAGATAATGATAGTTTCACTACAAGCTAAATATATTGGCTTGCAGGGCACTATTCCATCAATTCTTTTGCCTGTCGATATTCTAAGCGAAAAGGCTTATACCAAAAGAGCTAAAATAAAAAAACAGGGTTCGAAGTCTAATCTCAAATTCCTTTATCTGGGAGAAAGTATGAATCAAATTTAAAACTCGACCCATGGAGATCGGAGGAAGCATAATGGAAAAAGTAGGGAATGTCATATAAATAAAGGGACCTATTTATAGCGGTGAAAGATTTTGAATCAACGGCCCAGATAACAGATCGCAAAAGGCTAGGATGTATGTATTAAATGGACTGACCGATGCGTTTCCCGAGAAATAGGGTTCTGTTTGGTTAGGAGAACGTACGGTCTAATAATGTGCAAAGAAAGACCTATTCGAAATGTTCATTCGAACAGATATTTTACTTACGATCTTATTCGAAAGATAGCCCAAGGATCAGGAGCACTTGTCTGAAAGTTCAACCCTCATGCGCCTAATATTCTAAATATAAAACCGCTATTTTTACAACCGACTAGTGACGTTCGAATCTAAAAGGCTATGATGGATCTACTCAAACAAGACTCTCGAGCTGAAAAATTCGACAGCTCAGGAAATTCGGCGGTAGCAAGGATCAATCACAATAAGTCCATATTTAATTTCAAGTCTACCAAGATATTAGTCTCTCACTCGCTCAAGAGACCACTGCCCGAAGACCTTTATTTCATCAAAGTTTATTTCGATCGGAGCTATATATTCAGTGGAGACTCGTCTCGCCAATATTCATATTATTTCTTCTTATTCCGTTATTATTGATCTCTGTTCATCTATTATTCGATCTCTACTTGTCTCCATCTACTATAAAAAAGGGTGAAAGCTGTTGCTACGACCCTCGAAGACTGACCAAGGGTGAAAGCCGTTGCTATGCCCCTTGGATCGAGAAATAAAAAATGGTTGACGACCCTCGGGCTAAAAATGCTCTGAAACGACTAAGGGTGAAAGCCGTTGCTACGCCCCTTAGATCGAAATTATTAAATGGGTGAAAGCCGTTGCTACGACCCTCGGGCTAAAAATGCTCTGAAACGACTAAGGGTGAAAGCCGTTGCTACGCCCCTTAGATCGAAATTATTAAATGGGTGAAAGCCGTTGCTACGACCCTCGGGCTAAAAATGCTCTGAAATGACTAAGGGTGAAAGCCGTTGCTACGCCCCTTAGATCAAAATTATTAAATGGGTGAAAGCCGTTGCTACGACCCTCGGGCTAAAAATGCTCTGAAACGACTAAGGGTGAAAGACGTTGCTACGCCCCTTAGATCAAAATTATTAAATGGGTGAAAGCCGTTGCTACGACCCTCGGGCTAAAAATGCTCTGAAATGACTAAGGGTGAAAGCCGTTGCTACGCCCCTTAGATCGAAATTATTAAATAGGTGAAAGCCGTTGCTACGACCCTCGGGCTAAAAATGCTCTGAAATGACTAAGGGTGAAAGCCGTTGCTATGCCCCTTAGATCGAAAATATTCGAAGGGGTGAAAGCTGTCGCTAAGACCCTAACTGCAAGTTATTGATGATGCAAAAAATTCCAGCAATATCCTATTCCGGACTACAGCAATCGAGATCTGCTAAGACCGCCTATTATTATCCAAGTATTATTAAACTTTCGATTACTCTATCAGCAAATAAAATCGACGAAGAGCGCCAATTATCATTTATATCTGATCATCAAAGGTCGAAGAGTGTCGATTGTTGTTTATTATCTAAATACTTATTAAAGTCGCTGGGGATTAGCATTCGTTGTTCATATTCTTGAGGCGAAGAAATTGATGCTCGGTAACAAAACACGGAAGCTATTCTGCAGGTTAACAAATAAGGATGATAAAGGAAATAAATATTTCATTCATGATCTTTCAAACAGTTACAAGAGAGTTCGTGATTACAGTAATAAGGAAAATCGAGCAAAGCTGAGACTTTACATTTAATGTAACCCTATTACAAATTAACCTAACCCTATTACAAATTAACCCTACATTAGAATGTTTTCGTAATCGAAGACGGAAGGCGAGGCTAGGATAACACTTCTACCCTTCATCCATCGCTTCCTCAATAATTGCTCCACGCCGGGCCAGATCGAGAGACAGGGAAGCAGTCCCTAGAGAAATTATTCCACGCAATCTCGAGGGCAACATTCTTCAAGAAACATCTTGAAGAAGTGGAGATCGAGTGCAGGAAAACTCCTCCAGCAGTTGACCCACTATCCGACCGGGTGGAGCGACAGGATACAGGAGTTCGAACCAGTCTCGAATGGTTGGAATCAGAGAGAGCTGGTCGCCTGCCGGTACCCCAGTCGCAATCCTTTTCGCCTGTCGATACCCTAGTCGAAATTATTCCCCATACAGGGACGCCGAAGAACTCGAAAAAGAGAGTTCGAGTCCGAATCTCCAACGCTTTTATTGCTGAGACCGAATTGAAAATAAAGATGGTTGATGGAGGTAAAAATACAACCATATTGATCGAACGAAATGTTTACAGACAAGTAAAAATATGAAGGTAAATTCAGAATTATTTATAGGGGGAAGAATTCCGTATCAACGGTGTAGATCTCTTCAGATGAACGGTGGTAATATGTACATTAAAAGCGCTCTGACCGCTCAGATTCCCGACAAATCAGGGACTATTTTGTTAAAAGAAGACGGGACGTAACGGTAAAAACTCAATCACCAAAGCTGAACAAAACTAATGGCTAAAATACGAGCAATAAATACGGCGACCGTTCCGCTTCCCGAAAATTCAGAAACCATATGGATAAATGAAGAAAGAGTCAAATTCAATAATGCTCGAAATACTTATAGTTTAAATTCCGGTCATCAAAGAAAGTCACAAAGAAAAAGTCGGACTATAACTGATCAAGGAAGCATTATCAATAACTCGTCTAAAGATGGACCAAGATCGGTAAAGAGCTTTATTCAAGCAGATAAGAACGATTGTACAAAATTAATCGAGAAATTATTATTTCCAAAGTTCGATACATTGAGGAGTTACAAGTTACAAAGATATCAACTCCTATTATATATCGGGCTAATCTCTTGATGCTAGTACATTTTATAATTCTACAAACATCTACAAAGACTAATCTCTATATCCGAACGAGATAGGGACTTTATGGCCACCCAATCCTATGAAATTTTCGGCGGACGATAATGTCCTTACTCGAATTGGAGGAGCCTGTCAAGCCAACAGACTTTTGTCTTTATTTATGATTCCTCAAAAAGGAGAAGGGTAATGCATCTTTTTCTAGGTGTAACGTGAATACTTTATTGAGGACCTCGACCCTCGAAGCTCCAACCCTTACATCCTCGAGGAAGAACCGAACAAACCGCTGGAGACCCTTAAAAGATTTGATGCTTGAGCTTCTCCTAAACCACAGAAGGTCGTGGGGACTGCCCGGGTCGTTGGTGGTCAGCAATAAAGCTGACCGGTCTTCAAGGTCGGAATAGCGTTCGCCTGCAGATACCCTAGTCGAGATTGAAGTACTAATTAGTCTATGACCTGCAAAATAGGTCCTAACTCGAAATTCAAAATATTGGGCCATGCAACAAGATCTTTTAACCAGCATGGTCGAAGGAGTCTGCTTTCAAATAATTTTATAAGGATACAAAATGAAGAACCCCATTTATAGGTACAATTTTCAAAAATCCAACGGTTAGCAGAAGGCAAAGGGAACGGTCGAGATCAAAAGACTGTTACCCTTCCCGAGAATTTGAGCGGGAAAAGAAGATTATCTGATTAATATATCAAGATCGAAAATCCAAACGGTCGAAACCTAAAATTCGAACAAAGAAAGCAGGCTAAAAGTACGAATGGAAAAGAGCACATCAAATTATACAAGACCAGGCAATCCGAGAAATAAATACATTATTACAAACCAAAGAAGATAGAAATGTCAGAAATTATTCATGATTACATGGAAACGAAAGAAAGACAACATCTAGAGGAGCTTATTATCGGAAAAAATCTTCAGAAGCTCAGCATTACGAGCCTCATATCCCACTTCATATCCACGGTCGTAAGCCTCCTTTTCACGGCGCTCGAAATCTCGTTTCTCCTGCTCGTGAAGACTTTTCAGTTTCTCGAGCTCCTCGTTCATTTTCTTGTGGAGTTCTTCTCCCAGATCTTTAGAAGCTTTCTCTCTCTCTAAAGCAAGCTTCTCCTCAGAGACACGGTCATATTCGATTTTCTTCTTCTCCAGCTCGAGGGAAATAGCATCATGCCGACCTATTTCCCGCTCAGCAAGTGTCTTGAGTTCGACAAAATCTTGTCCGGCCTGTTAAACGTTCGCATAAGTATAAAAAAATAAAAAAAATAAAAAAAATAAAAAAAAAAAGAAAAAAAAAAAAAGAAAAGAGAGAATGAGATTAACTCCTGAAACAGAAAGTGCGACCCAGATTGGAACAACTCTTCTGAACTTCTCTCCTTGGACAGGTCGGTCTCCGAAGTAGTAAAGTCAAGACCCAAAGGGCTATTCACAGGATTCCCGAAGGCAATTTTAGAAGTGGACCCGTCTTTCGATTCTTTAGACGGGGAAGGAGTAACCATCGGAGGAACGAGGTTAACTTGGGGTTCGGGAATGGTATCAGTTCTTAAGGATTCAGCAGAGGTTTCTCCACCAATGTCCAACTTAGGTTTTTTGTTCAAAACCCCTGTGGGGGGGACAGCCGAAGAATCATCAGACGATGGCCTGTTACCAATGGCAAGCTTCTTCAAAGCCTTGATGGGTGTAACCCGTCAGGATAAGGCCTTTTGTTCGAAGAGGGAACGAGAATTTTCTGCCCAGATGGTTCTTCGCTCAAAGAATCAACAACTTTCGGGGAAGAATCCCCGAGCGTAGCCTCGAGCTCTTCATCCAAAATGGATTTGGTAGAACTGCCCTTAGTTTGCTTTGATGAAGCATTTTTCTCTTTCTTAATTTCCCCTCCTTTAGGAGCTTTTGGGGAAGACAGAGAAGTTTTAGATGAGGATTTGGAAGGTTTGGCCTCCTTGGCAGGTTTTTGCTCTTTGGACGAGTTTTTATTCTTCAAACCACCCAATAGCAGTTTGGGGTCGATAGCCTTGCCCAATATATTTTCCATAGTGAACGGGGAGTGAGTCGAGGAATTTGAAGAATGCAGAAAATATGGGGAGAGCTCCGATCTCTATAAGCAAAGGTGTCGTGTGAATTGTAAGAAGAGATCCTAATATTTATAGACACTACGCCCTATGATTACGATAATGGATCGACGCAACCTTTAAGAAAGATTCCGTTTGGAATGAATAAAGTTCGAGCATAAAGTGCAAAGAGATACCGAACCTTGAAAAGTAAATGATGTCTAGATATTTGTAAGATTGGAATTTACAAGTTACACGAATTAATTCATAAAGAAAACAAATCCGACCGCAAAGGGAAAACGAATTACGAGCATACGTATTTACATTTGATTCTTAACTACAAAACTATGAATCGCCCCCTCCGGCATGCTCGAACCCAGCCTTCAGACCAACGACATCTTCGCCGCCGTTGCCTAATAGATCAATCTGATCGAAGGGTCAATCGCCTTCCTTATCCGATCCATTATCTACGTCAACATCTTCGTTCTTTTCCCCTGAAATAGAAAGGTGATCATCGTCGGAACGCTCGAGCAAATCTGGATTAGGCATCGGAATTCGAAACTCCTCGACTAAAGGGGCATAGCGATGACTTTTCCAGTTCATAGTTCCTTGGGGTGATGACGAAGCCTTATAGTCCTTTCCTTCGGCATTTTTAAAAGGATTTATATACGGGAGATACTCTTCCATTTTGTCCGCGATTTTCTTGGCTGAAATCAATTGTTGAACCCCCTTATAAAAGATAGTTTGGAGGAATTCGCCAATCTTCATCCGAACTAGGGGATCGAAAACAGGGGAACCAAGAAATTTCCGTATGGCAGGGAACTCCGCCTCTTCTGCCCCTTGAGAGTAGGCGCGAGCTGAATCTTGCATGGTTTGCTCAAGTTCGATCTTAATTCTCTTGAGTTCATCCTCAAGAGCGCTCTTCTCTGTGACTATAAATAACAATTCTTCCTCCGCAGAGGAGGAACGTTTCGTGCTTGCTTTCTCCAGCTCTTTCTTCACTTGAGACAATTCTCGTCGACTCTCTTCTAGCTGAGATCGGAGATTCTGATTATCAACGAAAATCTGTGCATACGCGTCATGAGCATCCTGCGATTCCTGCTCTAGCAGTGCCAAGCGATAGGTTTGAATAGCGAACAAATCCCCGACCTATAAGATAATTTAAGACATCAACAAACGCTAGGGACTCTAAAGAAAGAAAGAGATAGTCAAAAGACAAATGTTCACCTCATGATATGTTCGAGAGAAATCACTCAAAACCTCGAAGTCACCTTTGACGGTATGAAGCAGCATATCCCTCTTAAACCGACTAGCCATATAAATTCTAGCGGCTTTGTCAAATTCATTCTCACCACCCGAGTCCAGATCGGTTAGAATAGTACCGTCTTCAGGGTATCCAGCAGCCCTGCTGCCGCGGAGATGCTCGTCCATAAAATCCGCCACATCGGGCTCCAACCTACCTTCTCGACATGGAACCGACTCGAAACTCACACCAAAGGGTTTTACCCTCCTTGACGGTCCCGGGTGGTCAGCATTCCTCTTTCGGCTCAGAAGCTTCTCATATTCCTGAATACCCTGAATCCGGTTCCAGGAATGTTGACTGTAGCCAACAGACGAAAGAGTAGAAGTGTCAGGCGAAAACAGAGTTCGAAGAGGCCCTGCAGTGGCAGAGTTCAAGGAACTCATAGTACGAAGCCCCCTCAGATCGGGAATTGCACTTGGTATATAAACCGAGTTTCCGCCCAAGTTATTCTCTCTTCTTTCGGAAGTATGTGGTAACGGATTGAAATAAAATGGTTTATCTTCAAACGAGCCGACCGCAGACAGTCGGAACTTCTCAACGATTTGACCTGCAAAGGAAATACAAGGTGTGCATGAGTTTAAATCAATGATCTATCATGCCTCAAGATAAGAACATGATTTAGCCGGATTTCGTCGGGTTAATTGAATATCAGTGAATTTGTGATATCGGGGGGTTTTCGATATTTATATATGTGTTATATAGGGCTCTGTTACTTTATTCCGGATGGATCGGTTACAAAGAAAAGCAATATTCAAGAACAAGAAGTAAAACCACAAAACAAAGCTAAGAACACACCGATATGAAGGTAAAAAGCTCTGTAATAATATTGAATATTATTGAGTTGTGCTGTTGTAAGCAGTGTTAAATCCTGTATTCTTAGAGTTCAGGAATTTTCGTAGTTCTTTAATACAATGATTAACTAGGTATTTATATAATTTTAAACCTAGCGTTACAAGGAAACATAGTCCTAATAGGACTCGGCCCAAATATCCTTCTTGAGTCCGGAGTATAATCTTCTATCGAAGCGAGCTGCACTTGGCCGGGTCAGTAAGATAATTCCGATCTGTTTGAATTGGTCGAATCGATCTTATCTTCTTCATTCGATCCGTGTAGTATGTAGGGTGCGAAATAGCCCCCATCAGTACTCCCTCACTTCTTCGAGCGTATAGATAATAGAAGCTCGTAGAAGTAGATAAATTTTTACGACTGTTTGTTTTCTATGAATGGAGCCTCGTTAAAAACCTTTCTTAAGAAAAAACCCTGTGGGAAAAAATCTTAAGTAAGGAAAAGAGTGCTACATATCATAGATAGTCGTTTTCTCTGTCCGATTACGAATCGCCACGCGTCTATTCAGGAGGCTTTTCGTATCCTTCCGTTTTTGGCGGGAATATGAGTAGCTGCGATGAGTTCGAAACGTCTTGTCTCATCTTATTATAAATAGGTGACTTTTGAGTTCGCCATTTCTCTTTTATACTTCCTTACAACTCGTAATCATTTTCCAGATTTGTCGTTCATCTCATAAAATTTTTCCTTTTATCGACCTTCATCTTCCGAGAACCAGAATATATGGCTTTTGTAAGAAGATCTTCTTCTTCTTCTAGAGAGATCGTCGCCCCCGATAACGAGGAGGAGTTGCATTCTAATCCTTTGGGCGAACAAACTACAGTATCTGACTTCGTCATCCCTGTAGAAGATACTTTCAGGGTACGAATCCTTTCTGATGCAGATGTGACTGCCCGAGCCAAAAAGGGCAAAGGTACTGTTCCTCAGATTTCCGAACCAATTGAGGACGTAGCTTGTGCCTATACGGTGGAAACATTCCCGGAGGTTGTGAATAATTATACCAAATATTTTCCGGAAGGTTATGAGATAATTCTTCCTTCCCCTACTGATAGGGTCACGTCTCCACCGGAGGGATGTCGAGCCTTTTATACGGCTCACTTCAATAGCGGACTGCGTCTTCCTTTGTCTCCCCTCTTTCTCGAAGTTTTGAAAACTTTCAGTGTGTGCTTGACACAGCTGGTTCCAAATTCCGTTGCTTTTGTGGTTTGTTTTTCCGTTTTGATGATCGCAAAGGGGTTTAAACCTTCTTTTCGTAATTTTACGCAACTTTTCCGCTTCAATATTTCTAGCTCTTCAAATCGTGGATATTTCTTCGCTAGTCAGCGGCCTAGTCGAGCAATCTTTGACGCCCCTGTTTCTAGTAATCCTTCATGGAAATCTCATTTCTTCTTTGTTCGTCCTGCGTCTAATATTTGTTTGGCGGATGGTTCGACCATGCCTTTTTCATGGGATCATGGTTCCAGTTGGATTCCTGGAGGTCGCTTACCGACTGGTGAACTTGTTCCTGACGATGTACAGTTTATCACTGAGATCCCCGAAATGCGTGCAAACAAATATCAAAGCGCTCTTCTGATCGGGGAGGCTTTCCTTCGTAAGGCGGGGTTAAGTGTTCATAACTTTCCCATCAGTTCATCATCTGAACCTCTTGGTTAGTACTTTATTTTATCTTAGTGCTGTAACTATACCTTTTATACGGAGAAACTAACTTTTATTTTGTTTCTTTTTCAGCCCATATGGTAGAAAACTCTCGACATTCTTCGAAGGGAAAAATGGTGCTGTCGAAATCTTCCAAATCCGTAGAGAACGCCCCTATCGAGCAGAGAGCGTCGCGAAAAAGGAAGCTGGAGTTGGGTCATGAATCTGAGGAGAATAGAGAGGAATCTCCAGATTCTTCTCGGGAGTCCCCTATTCGTCAGGGCACGGGATCTGGTTATCCTCCTCTTCATCTTAGATCCTCTTTGGGTATTCGAGGATGTCGCAGCTGGTCAATGCCTCATCCTACTAATAATCCAGTGGGTAGAAAAAGGAGTTACTATGGACGTTCTGGTGACGACCTTTCTTTACTCGGAGATAAACATCCAAAACCTACTCTGGTCGAAATGATCGAGGATCATTTAGAGGGAAGGAGGGCCGCTGGTTATTCCGAGAAGGATTCTCTTGTTCATGATCATAGTGAGAACGCGGTCGATAAGGCGACCCGTGTTCTTTTGTCTGGCGTTTTTACTCGCGATCTCAATAAGCTTCTTCATAAGGATCCTCTGGAGAAATTCCAGCGAGCTTCTCTTTATGCTGAGAAGGTGATATCTTTTTCCTTCAATCATATTGACAGATAATTTTAAGGGTTTTCCTTAATTTACTAATCCATCTCTTTTTCTTGCTCTCTTTGTTCTTCCAGACTAAAACTTGTCTCGCGTCATACGCCTATGAAAATGCACTTTGGAAACAACAGTGCGAGTTCCTGGAAGAGAAGTATAAAGCTTTACTTCATAAATCCTCCGGTTCAGAGGTTGGTCCCTCAACATCTTCTTCCGTTCCCATCGTAGAGACTCGTGCTACCGGGACCGAAGATCAAGAAATGATAGACAGGGTGATGGAGGTTTCTTGTGCTCAAGAGCAGGCCAATCAAATGGCTAGAAAGTTAGAGGAATTGCAGTTACAGAGCACGACTCGAATTAGTGAGCTTGAATCTCAGGTATCAAACCTTGAAACTTCTTTAGAGGAGTACGAAAAGGATGTCCCACTTAGTGGGCTTAGGGATCGATATGGTAGGAATCCTGATGAAAGAGTTGTTCGTGAATTCCTTAATTCTCCTGTTCATACGGCGTTGGTGTATCGGATGGTCGGTCCTCTTCTTGAGAATACTTTTAAGAAGGCGATTCATCAGCTGGTCGCTTTAGAGATGATCGACGACCGTCGAAAGGAGTATTTTAAGGCGGCGCACATTCGGTTGAATCGCTATGGCAAACTTTATTCTTCTTCCGAGGTTCAAGATGTCGTATATCAAGGTTTTCCTCTGGCTCACCTTGTCGAAGAATTTGGAAATCCATTGCCGATTCCTCCTTCTGATGTTAACGATGAGCTCGACAATACTTTTATCGATCCAGAAGACGAAGAAGAAGAAGAAGACGATATATGCATGACTGAGGACGTCGGTAGCGAACAGAAGATTCCGGATAGCGACCAGGCTTCTTGAAATAGTGATTTATTTTTTAAATAATCTTTGTAATTATTCATTCGTAGGTTTTAATTGTAACTTTAGCTTTCCTTACTTTGTACGCTAAACGTTTCGTATTCTGACAGTCGTGTCTTTTCACATTCGCCGTAATAATTCAGACAAGTCATTTAATTTGCCGTAATCAGTATGTGTGTATCTTTTCAAATTCTAGCGTTTGCTCCAAGGTCAGTTTTCCCGTTTCGCGCCCTTTCTTTCGGTCTGTCGCGTCCTTTCGTGTAGTATAAATACGAAAGGTAAAAACTTGACTTGTTTTTTACTGCTATACTCCTCTCTTAACAGAATACTCTTTCTTTAGCTAGTCGATAAACTTTCTCGATATTAATTTGTATTTTTCCATAATCCGATCATGAGTAACCTTTTTGGTAATACTTCGAAGCGACCATCCCGTGAGGGCGCTCGGGATAATAGATCCAAAAGATCTCGAAGAGATGGGCCGTCGATGGAGCCTCCTCGTTCGTCCCAAACAATTAGGTCGGAGATCGATACTCGTGTTATTGCTTCTGAACCTCTCTCCGTGGTAAACTCGTCGTTTTCAGAACCAATCTTTTCTGCTTCCACTCAAGTAGGAAGCATGCCTTCCCCTGGTCGAGTTGCTTTTGGCGATATGTCCAACGAGGAATCGGTTTATAATATAGCTGTTAGTTCAAATGCTTCTTCCTTCGAGCACGTTCTTCGTGGAGGGGATTTTGCTATTTCCCTTCCTTTGTCTGCTTCTACTGCCCTGATTGCCAGTAAAGGGCAAGTTGGCGATGGTTTTTCTGTTAATCCTTCCGTAACGCAATCTATTTTGCAAGATTGTCCTGAATATTTGTTTCATGATACCATTGTAACGACTGCTTCTTTTGAATCTGGGGGACCTTCTGGGGGTCGGTTTGGGTCGAGGTCTGGTCGTCGAACCGTTATTTCTGCTTCGGGCAAGGAGACCTCCGTTAGCCCCAACGAGAGAGACTCTCCCCGTGCGTTAGACGATCGATGCATCCTTGAACAAGTTAAGGATATTATGCTGTCAGAGACTCCACGCCCTGATGGTGTCACTTCTAATAGTGAATTGCCTGGCTCAGTTGAGCCTGATACTTTGTCTTGGGATCTGGGTTTGAGCACCATTCTGCCCGGAGAGTTGAAGAAACTTGAGGGTACTTCAAACGTACGCCTTGTTCAATCGCTAGTGAAGATATGCGAACAGGTGGATGAATCTTTCATTGTTTTATTTGTTTTTATTTTGACTGCCTTGTTACATAAAGGCTGTTTTCTTTTTCCAGGCTAAGTACTTTGCACTCCAGCTGGGTGTGCAAAACGATGAACTGTGGAATAGTAAGGATTCTTACCGAAAACGGTTGGCGTCGGAGTCGGCGAAGGTCGCAGGGCAGACTCTCCAGCTGCAGCTCGTCAATGATGATTTGAAAAAATTGCAGGAGGAGAAGTCTGTCTGGGAGAAGGAGAAAAACGACTTGGTTCGGGCTGCTGCCCTTGCAGAGGAGCCTCAACGGCGGTCCTATGAGGAAGGATATGACGCCGGTTATCTAAAGCGTCAAGAGGAGTTGATGGCGTTTGCTGGCAACTTGACTCCTCGGAGGACTGTTTCTAGTAGTCGACCTACTGACCATTCTTCTCAGTGATCTTTGTTCGACCTGGCAGGCCTTGGACTGTCTATTTTTTTTTTTTTTTTTTTTTTTTTGCTGCCCAATTTTTGTGCATATGTTTGGGCTGAAATTTTTGTAATGGGAGAAGTACTAAATTGGAAATTATGACCTTCTTGTAGGCAGATTATTGCCTATATCTATTTTCTTCTCCTTCTTGTTATGCACATTTTGCCTTTATGCATAAATATAATCATCATGAAATAATCAGAATTGTTTAGCACACGTATCTGAAATTGATCTTTGCGGAGAATATTTAGGATAGAGAAAAGCTAGCTTGATCTTGATGTTTGCTCTGTAAATCAAATCTTTGTTGATCAACCCAGTATAGTCCCTTGGGTTATATTCAAAATCATGTTTGCGCATAATCATTCAGATAGTAGGTTTATTCGTATTGGATAGTCGATTGGTTTGCTGTTAGGGAACGTTCAGCATTTTGGTCGATGTTCAATCCATGCCTTGTAAAATTGTCCTTTTGTGACACATACTTTTATATAAGGAGGCTTTTTATACCTTTTGTTGAACTCTTCTTTTCTTTTCATAAGACTAAGAGAAAATAACCCTTTCAGTATCCTCCAAAGCTTTATGTTTCTCATTATCAACTTCGAACTACTTGTTCTTCAACCAATGTTTCGTTTATAGCATATCTTTGATATGGGAGGAATTGGAAATTGTAGAAGTCTTAGTCAAATCTGACCTGTTCAGACCTCCTTAAGCAATTCTCTGGTATGTTAGGCAGTTACGTCCTTGCTGTTTTGAATAAGGAGGACTATTCTCCTGATTTCTATATCAGATATCTTGGATTCCAGAGGAGTTCCTGTATGGCTTAGTGAATGGTCATCCATATGATGTATGAGGCAGTGACGTCCCTCGTATGGTGAAGGGTTTGGTCTTTTATCTTTTATCGAGCAACTGTCCTTTTTGCTGCGATTTTAAAGCTTGTATGACTTCGTTTGTGGATTCTAGGGTTTTAAGCCATCGACCATGAAGTATGATTGTGCCGGTATGTCTAATCCAAAGCTTTTTTAGGTTTGATCATTTCGATCTATGGCCTCTTTTGTTATCGACTAGTTGAGGCGATTAGATAGTGCCGTTCCAACTTACTAGCATTTATTGCGGGGAGTCAAGGGGTCGCATCTGTGTCCGTTGATCAAATGCTTTTTCAGCCGTTGGATTGTTTGAGTCTATCCCTATAAATAGGGAGACGGTTTGCATATTCCATTTGCCATTTCTCAAAAAGGATGGAGATCTCAGTTCCCTTAGATTTTGTTTTGCCTTCAGATCCCATAATATTCAAAAAGTCGCATTATCGTGATTCACTCTGTAATAACTTGATGTTCATCTACCTTGTACTGACAGGTCCCATGTCAGCCCTTCCTTGTACTAACGGGTCCCATGAGGCCTCAGCTTTTGTCTTCATCAATTAGAGGTCCGTGGTTTCCGTTTGCACATGGAGGGTTCATACTTGCCAGCCACCTCCGCTCTTCGATGTTACCTCCGGAGTGATAGACCACCGGGGTGGCTGGTAAACTCACCGTTTCACGACGGTCCCGAAGAGATGCTGCTTTAGGATAAAATATTTTATAGATAATGTAAAAGCAGTATCTTCTTGCGGGTGAGTGAGCATTGCTAGTTATCTGGCTGGTAATGTTCATTTCATACTGAAGAACATTTGATCTTCAGAGCCTGGCCAACGAACCAAAGAAGTCGACCATCCTGAGCAGCGTGCTTCTTAGGTGGTTTATTATAATCGACGAGGTACTAGGGAGGAGATTGGTGTTTCCGTGGACATTGTCGTGAAGATAGCCGATCCTATAGGATCATTTTAACTAAATCATTGTAATGATCTTTAAGTAACAAGCAGATCTTTGTAACGTAGGATTTTTGTATGTAACTGATTTGATGAATAAAATATTACTTTTATCTCTTGCATCTTCTTTGTCGTTGATTCTGTCATAATTTTTATTTACGAGGAGCAATTTCCGAGCAGATGGAGTCATACTTGATTCATCTTCAAAACTTTAGGAGTATCAGCAGATCTTTTAGATCGTTAGGAATAGATCGAGGAGTGTTTATTGAGCGGATCAATGTTTATTCAATTTGTTACAATTTAGACTTAGGTTTTTATCAGCTGAAATTTTTCTGATCGTTGTAAATATACCGAGGAGTTTTTATTGAGCGGATCAATGTATACTCGACTCTTTTTTATTAGACTTAGGTTTTTAACCTAAAAGTCTTTTTGATCGTTGAAGATATATCGAGGAGTTTTTATCGAGCGGATCGATGTTTACTCAACTCGTTTTGATTAGACTTAGGTTTTTAACCCAAAAGGTCTTTTTGATCGTTGAAGATATATCGAGGAGTTTTTATCGAGCGGATCGATGTTTACTCAACTCGTTTTGATTAGACTTAGGTTTTTAACCCAAAAGGTCTTTTTGATCGTTGAAGATATATCGAGGAGTTTTTATCGAGCGGATCGATGTTTACTCAACTCGTTTTGATTAGACTTAGGTTTTTAACCCAAAAAGTCTTTTTGATCGTTGAAGATATATCGAGGAGTTTTTATCGAGCGGATCGATGTTTACTCAACTCGTTTTGATTAGACTTAGGTTTTTAACCCAAAAAGTCTTTTTAACCCAAAAAGTCTTTTTGATCGTTGAAGATATATCGAGGAGTTTTTATCGAGCGGATCGATGTTTACTCAACTCGTTTTGATTAGACTTAGGTTTTTAACCCAAAAAGTCTTTTTGATCGTTGAAGATATGGGCGAGGAGTTTGTATTGAGCGGATCAATGTATACTCGACTCGCTTTCAAATATATCGAGGAGTTTTTATCGAGCGGATCGATGTTTACTCAACTCATCTGTAATTTAGACTTAGGTTCATCACCAAAAAGTCCTTTTTGTCGTTGATATAAATCGAGGAGTGTTTATTGAGCGGATCAATGTATACTCGACTCGTTTCGTTCTAATTTTTATCAATATGATAGTGTAATTCCAAGGAGCGTTAACCGAAATAATCGATGTATAGAAAATGCTAAAAATCTTTACTAATTGAACTGTAGGCTAAGGCCTTTGTTACAAGGATTAAAACTTGATAAAGTAAAATAAAACAATGCAGTATAATCTGCTAAAATTTATTTACCATAGTATTTCCTAAGGTTGACCGCATTCCAGGTTCTTGGTAAGGCTGTTCCATCCAAGTGTGCAATTTTGTATGAACCTTTCTTTCCTACGCCAATGACGATGTAAGGTCCATCCAAATTTTGTTGTAACTTTCCCACATGCTTGGATACTTCTACCTTTTTCAAGACCAAGTCTCCTTCTTTGAAAGTTCGGATGCGTACTTTTTGATTGTATGCTTTCTCCATATTTGCTTTAGTGGCTTGTAGGCGTACGGCAGCTTTATCTCTTAAAGCTTCTGTTAAATCAATGTCATTTTCTCTCGCCTTTTCATTTTCTTGATCATCGAACATCTCTATTCTTGGCGTTGGGATTAAGGTTTCAACAGGAATAACAGCCTCCGACCCATATACCAAGCTAAATGGGGTTTCCCCGGTTGAGCTCCTTACTGTGGTTCGATTGGCCCATAGTACTCCTGGGAGTTCATCAAGCCATTTTCCTTTGGCCGATCCTAATCTTTTTTCCAAAGATTTTATTATTTCTCGGTTTGCTACTTCGGTTTGTCCGTTCGCTCTTGGATGCCCGACCGAAGTGAAATTTTGTTGAATTCCCAGTTTCGAACACCATTCTATTACTTGTTTTCCCGCGAATTGGGTTCCATTATCGGAAATTAGGATCCTCGGGATGCCAAATCGACAAACTATGAACTTCCATAGGAAGTTGATCACTTGGAATTGAGTTATTCGTGCGAGGGCGATGCATTCTATCCATTTGCTGAAATATTCTACAGCGATCAGGACGTAAGCTTTTTTGGATCTGGCCGCCGGGAACGGCCCCACGATGTCCATTCCCCATTGATCGAAAGGCCAACATACTGGAATTGGATGCATGTTTTCTGCTGGTCGATTACATATGTTAGCATGGATCTGGCAGTGATGACATTCTTGGACATATCGAGCGGCATCTTTATTGATGGTAGGCCAATAGTAACCTGTCCTGAGACATTTTAAGGCCAATGCCCTTGACCCGCTGTGATTTCCTGCATCTCCTTCGTGTATTTCTCGTAGTATATCAATGGTTTGTGATTCAGAGACGCATTTCAGAAGAATTCCTGATACTGATCTTCGGTAGAGTTTTCCTTCTACAAGTGTATACTTTGGAGCTCGATATCTTATTTTCCGAGCTTCATTTTGGTCAGGTGGTAATTTTCCTTCTCGAAGATAGTCTATCATCGGGGTCATCCAGTTTTCTTCGACTTCTTCGATTTCCATTATATCGACTACCGGTGTTTCATCGATATCGATTGCCGGCGTATTAGAGATCAACCAGTTGATTACCCGTTCGGTCTTTCCGTCATGGGATCCTGTGAACTTTGATAGCTGGTCGGCCCATTTATTTTCCGAACGCGGAATGTTCTGAATGCCGAAGCTTTCAAATTTTTTAGCTAGTGTTTTCACTTTGGCGAGGTATTTGACCATATTGAATTCTTTAGCCTCGTATAGGCCTTCAATTTGTCTTTGCACTAACTCTGAATCAGTTAATACTTTAAGACTTTTTATGTTGGCTTTAATCGCCATTTCCATTCCCGCAATCAATGCTTCATATTCAGCTTCATTGTTTGTTACAACGAAGTCCAATGTTATCGCGTAATTCAAATCTTCCTTATTCGGTCCGGTGAAGTTGATTCCGGCGCTTCCTCCTTCTCGGCATGAAGCACTGTCGACATGCATTAACCAAGTTTGATCTTCTATGATCAAGACATCGTCGTTGAGGCTGCTCGATGATTCAGTTGCCTGTGTCGGTGTTTCTAATATAAAGTCAGCCAAAACTTGTGCCTTAATTGCGATTCTTGGTTTGTAATCGATTTCGAACTGGCCTAGTTCGATCGCCCATTTAATTAGTCTTCCTGAGGCTTCTGGTTTTGCTAAGACTTGTCTTAGCGGTTGATTTGTCAAAACCACTATTTTGTAAGTTAAAAAGTAAGGTCGAAGTTTTCGTGCAGCCACTACTAAGGCCAGCGTGAATTTTTCTATTTCCAAGTAATTCTTCTCCGCCCCTTGCAATAACTTGCTGAGATAATAGACAGGCTTATGCTCTGAGCCCTCTATCTTAATTAGTACTGAACTAATGGCCGTATCGGAGATGGAGATGTAGATATACAACGGTTCCCCTTCCGTTGGTTTGGCTAACATCGGTGGTGTCGTCAAATATTCTTTGAGTTGTTCGAAGGCTCGTTCGCATTCTTCAGTCCAAGCGAATTTTTTTGCTTTTCGAAGCGTTTGGAAAAAGGGCAAGCTTCTGTCCGCAGATTTTGATATGAATCTATTCAATGCTACGATTTTCCCAATCAAGCTTTGTACTTGAGAGATGGTTTTGGGAGGTTTCATTTCAGTTATGGCTCGAATTTTCTCTGGGTTGGCTTCTATTCCTCGCTGGTGTACCAAGTATCCCAAAAATTTTCCTGACTTAACACCGAAGGTGCATTTCGCAGGGTTCAACTTCATACGGTATTTTCTTAGGATTTGGAAACATCGATCTAGATGTTTTACGTGATCCGCTTCATTCATACTTTTGACTAACATGTCGTCTACATAGACTTCCATTATTTCTCCGATTAATTCTCCGAACATTAGGTTTACTAACCTTTGGTAAGTAGCCCCGGCATTCCTCAATCCGAATGGCATTACAATAAAGCAGTATACTCCCTGCTCGGTTATGAACGCGGTCTTCTCTTGATCCCGCTCGTCCATGTATATTTGGTAAAACCCTTGGAAGGCGTCCATCATGCTGAATATCGCGAAGCCAGCGGTCGAGTCGACCAATAAGTCAATCCTTGGGAGGGGGTATGGGTCGCGTGGACATAACTTGTTAAGGTCGGTGAAATCATTACACATTCTCCATTTGTTGTCCTTTTTATCCCCTTTTGCTACTAGTACAACATTACATAGCCATTCCGAGAAATGTATTTCTCGGATTTGTTTTGCTTCAAGCAGTCTTTCTACCTCGGCTTTGATAATTTTATCTTTTACTGGTCCATGATTTCTCTTCTTCTGTCTGGCGGGTTTTGCTGAAGGGTCAATTTTTAGGGTATGCTTGATTACCCGAGGATCGATTCCTTCAATGTTATTCGCGCTCCAGGCGAAGACGTCGGCATTGTCTCTGAGGAAGTCGATTAACATTATTTCCCCTTCTTTGCTTAGTTCTGTTCCTATTCTTGTTGTTTTCGACGAGTCGCCTTCTACTAGGATTATATCTTTATGTTCTGGGGGTTTCAAGGATAAGTCTAGTGGTTCTTTTCCCTTTTTATCTAATCGATCAGTAGTAGGAATTTCAACCTCATTTCTAATGAGATCGTCTTCGATCTTTCTCTTGCTCGGAGTAATAGACTTAGGGTGTTCTTTCAAAGTTAACGATGTGCTGTAGCAATCCCACGCCATACAGTGGTCGTTCGTTATTTCTCCGATGCCCATATCGGTCGGAAACTTTATCTTCTGATGATAGGTAGAGACTACAGCTCGGAAAAGGTTAAGGGCTGGTCGCCCTAATATAGCGTTATAAGCGAAGGGTGTTTCTACCACTAGGAATTTTACTAACTTCACTGTCCGAAGTGGTTTCTTTCCAAGTGACACACTTAAAGATATTGTTCCGCTGGGGATGATCTCGGACCCTCCAAAGCCTACTAACGGCGTAGCTACTTTTTGTAGGTTTATTTGTCCCAAGTTCATTTGGGCTAAATCCTCCCGGGAGATGATATTTGCTGAGCTTCCATTATCGATTAGGATTCTTCTTACATTATAATTCGCTATCTCTAACGATACTACCATAGGAAAATCGGGGTTATCCTCTTTTGTGTCCCAAATGATGTTTTTAGGTACTTCGCCTTCGTTAAAGCTGATCGGCTGGTGATTTGTCGACTTGTTTTCCAGAGTCCATATTTCTTTTGGATATTTAGAATTTCCAATTATGGATCGGGCTGTCCTTCGTCGTGCGTTACGACTATCTCCACCTGCGGGTCCCCCGGATATCGTATGGATAGTCCCATTGATCTGGTCGTGATTCAACTCCTGAGTAGGTCGACGTTCAGGCGACCTTCGATGAGAACTTCTCCTTTGATTACCGTTCCGAGGACTTCTACTTCTTTCCCTTTTGCGATTATCTCGCTCTATGTATTCGTCTAATTTTCCTTGTTCAATCAGTTTTTCAACTTCTCTCTTAAGGTGAAAACAATTCTCCGTTCGGTGTCCATGTGCCCTATGGTACTTACAGTATTGATCGTAGTTTCGAGACCCTGGTCTTGGCTGAGCGATTTTCCTCGCCTCGGGAATCCAGTTATTTCTTTCTAGAACTTCCAATATTTCCTCCATTGGAGCATTTAACCTTGGGTGTTCCACTTGATTCACCCTGCTTCTGATTGGTTGTTCAGGGTTTCTTGGTTTTTGATAGAAATTAGGTTGCCTTTCTCGGTCGGTTTTGCTGTATTCCAATCGTTGGAAGACGTTACCTTTTCTGATAGATCGCTCATAATCCACGGACCTTTGGTCAGGAATCCTGTCATGTCGTTTAGAGCCCGAAGCTGTGGCTTTATTTTTGTTTTTGTCCTTAAAGGAATTCATCTCCTCTTGGGTCATATATTTAGACGCCAAGCTCATGATGTCGGCAAACGTTCTTGGTTGCTTTCTACTAAGAGCGTTTCCGAACTGCCTGTTTTTTGTGAGGTCAAAGAGAATAGAAATTATGTAATCGATATTCGGAGAATCGATCTTGAGTAGTTCTACATTAAATCTTGCCAACCAGTTCCTCAGGGATTCCCCTTCTTGTTGATGTATGGTTCCTAGGTAGCTCATCGGGAGTTTTTGCCTCTTCTGACTGGCAAACTGCTGCGTCAATTTATTGCATAATTCCCGAAAACTGAATATGGAGTTGGCAGGTTGTTTTGCGAACCAATCCAACGCTAGGCCCTCGAATGTGGTCACCATTAACTTGGCGGTGAATTCGGCAAAGTGGGCATATAAATTCATTATATTAGTGAAGCTAAAAATATAATCATCCGGGTCGGTGGTTCCGTCATATCGGGGTAGTCTACCCGGGACCTGTCCAATGGATTGCGCTTCTTTTATTTCTCTGCAAAAGGGAGAACATGCTGCAAGGCTCTCCTGGAGTTCCGCGGTTCGGGTCCACGGGTTTTGAACAGATCGTAGGCGTTGCTCCGGTCGTTCCTGTACTATTCTCTCGATTTCTCTTTCCGAGAATCGAGTCGCTCGTGGTCGATCTGGGATAGCATCATCTATGTCATCCTCGATAGGGATTATTGTTCGTTCCTTCGATCCGCTGCGACCCGCCTGTGGCCTTCTTCGACCTGGTTTTCTGATAGGATAGTGCCCTGCAAGCCAACGAAATAGCTTGTAATAGGATCATTATCTTGTCTTGAAAGAATCTTTGATTTATCAATTAATACGATCTGTTTATTTTATTGAGAATTCATAATATAAACAAATGGCCATCTTCATCTTTCGCGAACACATTTAAGCGATTGGTTGAAACCCTGAGATCACTCATGACTACGGGATTATTCACTTCAGTATTGGGTGCGATTAATCATGAAACAGTCTCAAAGGTCGTGATCTCAAAAATGTTCCAAGTCATAGATTCATATCGAGACGGGGTATCGAATGAATCGTCAAGGCTTGTAGGATTATGCATGATTCACTAAGAGTGAATTTGTTGTCGTTTCATGAACAAGACATTATTAATGTCAGTGCATATGACTAGGTGGTTCGATAGGGGATCGGACGCATCGAACGACCCGAACAGAGAGACCCATTGTGGAAGTGCGTAAAAAGCATATCGGTAGTGGGATGTCTCTCAAGACTTATAACAGTGTACGATTTAGTCCTTAGACTTGAGGTGCTAGGGCGAATTCGGTATACGGGTATGCGTACTTTGATTTAGGAGCCGGGCACATAGCTTGTCCATTGTGCGCCTACGTTGGGTGCGTGTAGTCGTATGCGCGGATGGTTAGCATCAATATAGGATCTACCGACTCATTGTAATGGATGAGGGAATTTCCTGTACATTCTTCGATTATACATTCCGAGAAATCCATGGCCATGGTCAGTGACGGATTTGGAAAGGGGTTTCCAAATTTAGCAGTCACACTGGAAGTATTATCCTGAATTAGAAAGTACAGAATCGAGATGATTAGAGGTGCCGACCAATTCACACACCCTAGGTCTCGATCGGGAAATTAGTCGTTAGAGGGACCGTATGTACATGGTACTTATAAGAGGTTTAAGGTTCACTAAAGTCAATTCACCTGAAGTTGGGCCTCATGGGCTTGTGGCTAGACATCGACCATGGGGTGTGGGTACTCCCGAATTAATAGTGGATTAATTCTGGAGTGGTCAATTGAAAGTAGTTTAATTGATCGGAGCAATTAATTAAATAATTAATTGCTCACTAATTAAATCACAGAAATGTGAGCCTGCGGCCAATTGATGGTGAACCTAGAGGGTCACACACAAAAGCTGGAACTGTGATAGTCAGTGGCAGAACGAAATGATTTAAAGTGGTTAAATCAAGATAAGGAATTAAAGGAATAATTCCTGGAGAGAAATTAATTAGATTTATCTAATTAATTAAATTAAATCTTTAATTAGATTTATTGGATTATTTAATTAAAGTGTTAATTAAATAAATGGGTCATTTAATTAAAGTGGTTAATTAAATGACTTGGGCTATTTAATTAAAGGACTAATTAAATAGAGAGGGATTGGGCCAGACTTATCTGATAGCCCATTAGCTAGGAGATAAGATTAGGGATAGGGTTTGAACTCTCCTATAAAAAGGAGTCTTCAAGAATCAAAACCCTAACTAACCAAGCAAGGAAAAAGCAAAACCCTAATCTTCTCTCCCTCACATAGCCGCCGCCCCCTCCCCAAGAAACCCTAGCCGCCGCCGCCGCCGCCCCTTGGTTGTAGATCGGCCGTGTAGCTCCATCTCTCCCTCTTCCGTTCTGCATCTAGAGTTGGATCTAAGTCCAACTCTCGAATCTGAGCTGCTTTTCTCCTAGTTCTGAGCCTAAGGATTAAAGTGATTGCAGATCCAGCTGGTGTGGACTAATCTCTGGAGGCACAACATTTGGGGTGCTCTAGTGACCCAAAAGAAGACCGGAGAAACCACCACCTTTGCCTGTGGTGAGGTAAAACTTTATTTTACCAGCTATTCGTTTTAGTATTTGTGCTAAAATGATTCATACTTATTTATATGTGCTAATAAGAACCCTGGGTTGTGGTGTATAAAATTTTAAATTCCGCACCGTTGTAGTTGACAATTATACCCACAAAACCCAACAGTGGTATCAGAGCCTAACTTATTATGCGCATATAAATAAGGCATGAACGCATCAATTTATGTGTTATATATATGATTGCTGTGTTCTGGTATTTGATTCTTGCTTGTTATGATATATTGAGTGTTCGGATTTTTGCACTTTTCGGTTTTTGGGCCTAAAATGTAATTTCCGAAAATTGGAGGGCTTGTTTGCAAATTACGATTTTTATTAAATCTGGACAGAAATTGAAATTTTGTTTTTCTGCAATTCTGGACCAAATTGTAAATTCTGAAATTTTTCAAATTTTGGGTCATTTTGCAATTTACGAAAGGTTAGGGGTGTTTTTGCTATTTTCCGTAAAACTGGGGTCTGTTTTGCAATAAACAAAAGTTTCTGGAAATTTTATTAATTTTCTGCTTTCTGGTCCAATTTGCGTATTCTGGAAATTTTGGGGCTGATTTGTAATTTCCAAAAGTTGAGGGGTCAAAGTGTAATTTTTGAAAATTCAGGGGCCGAACTGCAATTTTTCAAACTTGAAAAACAGAAACTGTTTTGTGCACTAAAGGTGTTTAGTAAATCCGGAAAGTCAATTTTATCATAATTAGTAGGGACTTAAAGTGAGAATCAAAGGATCATTTTAAAGGGGTTTAAAATGATGTTAGGGATTGTTTTAGAAGGGTTTTAAAACTAGAATCTAAATGTTTTAATAGGCTGTTTTAAAACATAATTAGAAATAAGAAAAAGGGGTTTTTGCTTGTTTCTTGCTCTACGTGAAATTGTTTACGTGGTTTTTGATCGCGCCGAGCCTTGACCCTTAGGGTAGATGTGATTGGTTATTTTTAATCTTGTTGGTTTTATTGGGCCTGCGAGCCTTAAAGTTTTGGGCCATTTTGAGCCATTGTAATAGATAGGGCTTTACTGTTTTATTAGTTTATAATGGAGGCCCGTTACAAGCAAGGTGGGAGCCCAAGAAGACTAAAGGCCATGTATGCATGGTAAAATGTGTAATAGTGTAGGTCTCTTTGAAACCTAATAGATTGACCAATAGGACCATCGTCTTTGGCTCGATGGTGGTCCGCATAGGAGGCTCCCGATCGAAAACATACTGTGGTAGCATGCATGCTAGGTGTGTATGTATTTATTTACGTATTTATATCTGAGCTTGTATGGTGATGCGCGCTAGTTATAATTAGATCGTAAATAAAAGATAATGCATAACTGGAACGGTGAGATCTCGAGGAGAGTTACCTCAAACTCTTAAACCCGAAAATCCCCTCTTGAAAATAATATTAAGTCATATTGGGTACATTTAAAATGATGTTTTAAAGATCCAAGCCTTCCATCAATAGGGACTAGTGTATGTTGTCTACTTATCGTTGAAGGTGATCCAGAGTCTGGCACCCTAGGCGAAGAAAGGGACAATGCACGAAATTCCTTGATTCTCGTTTTTAACTAAACTAGACAAGGGTGGGGACTGGTCGGGATGTGATTATCGACCGATAACTAGTTACGGGGACTTCACGACCGGGCCAGTTGCTCATCATGATTGATGGGTTAGACTTAACGATTAGTAACACTTATGATGTAGCAGTGCTAGATAAGTGCGAAGACCGAGGCAAAATAGCTTGAAGGTTGTGGAGGAACACAATTGGTAAAAGTATACCTACCTGGGGAGTTAATTGTATGGCCACGAGTCGTGGGTGCAATTAATGTCTGCTGGGACGTCAAGACCTACTAGGAGATTAGATTTCCCGAACAATTGAAGGGGTAATTGTTTCGAGAAAATAGTGGGAGAACTTTTTCGATAACAAGTCCAACATCGTTAATTTTAAGTATTAATATAGATCAGTCAGCTAAACGTTATCATTTACTTTTGTAGATCATTCTGCAAAAATGTCTAAGAATCCATTAGCTATCATCCTTGACACTAACAAACTGAACGGATCAAATTTTATCGACTGGCTTAGAAATCTAAGGATAGTCCTCGACTCCGAGAAAAGGAGTTACATTCTCGATGCACCCATGCCTGGTGCACTTCCGGAAGGGGTTTCGGAAGAGGAACGAGCTACCCATCAAAGGTGGGTCGACGATGATATTCAGGTTCGTTGCCTCATGCTGGCATCAATGACCAATGAGCTGCAGAAACAGCATGCAAGGATGTTGCATGCTGCTGACATAATTCTTCATCTCCGAGAGCTATTTGGAGAGAAGTCTAGGACCGAAAGGTGCAAGACTACAAAAGAATTATTCAATCTGAGAATGGCTGAGGGTTCAAGTGTGAAAGATCATTGTTTGCGCTTCATTAATCTGGTTGAAAAACTGGAGAACTTGGAGGTAGACCTGCACGCTGATCTATCCACTGACCTGCTCCTCCATACTCTGCCGCGCTCATTTGATCAGTTTGTGATAAACTTCAATATGGAAGATAGAGAACTCGCTCTACACGAACTGACCAATTTATTGGTCACGGCAGAATCTACCCTGAAAAGGGAGAAGTCTGTCATGATTGCTGAGCAACCCAAGGCTGCAAAGCCTAAGAAGGGCAAGTAAAAGAAGAAGAGAGTAATCTCTTCTAAAACAACCAAGAAGGTTGTCGAGAAGAAGAGGAAAGGCCCAGAAGATGAATGTTTCCACTGCAAGAAAGCAGGGCACTGGAAAAGGAACTGCCCAGACTACCTGAAAGAGGTGGTCAAAGGTATTTTCTTTATTGAAGTTAATATTTCTATTAACTGTGCATCATGGGTGTTAGACACCGCAGCCGGTTCTCATATATGCAATGATTTGCAGGTGATGGGAGCAGTAAGGCCTCTTAAACCTGGGGATAGAATCCTGCGCTTTGGAAACGGAGCTAGGGTTGCGGCAGAGGCCATAGGAGACGTTGAATTAGTCCTAGGAAATTTTTCTTTGGTTTTGAAAGACTGTTTGTACGTACCAACGATTATCAAAAACATTATTTCTATTCCTCTTTTAGACAATGATGGTTTTTGTTTTTCCATTTCTAATGGAAATTTTAGCATAATGAAAGGTGGTTTTTCTTATGCTTGTGGTACTTTGATAGATGGTCTTTATTCCTTAGAACCTGCTAATTCTAATGTCATGCACATTCAATCAAAGAAAAGAAAACAAGATGAAAATAATCCACAACTTTGGCACGCTAGGCTTGGACATATTTCCAAGAGTAGAATTCAAAAGTTGGTCTCCTCTAGGGCTCTTGAAATACAGAACCTAGATGATCTCCCAACTTGCGAATCCTGTCTCAAGGGAAAAATGACCAAAGCGCCTTTTACTGGGAAACCGGAGCGAACCAAACAAACCTTGGATCTAATCCATACTGATGTTTGTGGACCACTGAGTATCAGTGCGAGAGGAGGATTCTCATACTTCATAACCTTCACAGACGACTTCAGTCGTTATGGGTATGTATACCTGATGAAGTATAAGTCCGAAGCTTTTGATAAATTCAAAGAGTTTCGAATGGAAGTTGAGAATCAACTTGGACATAGTATCAAGGCACTTCGGTCGGATCGAGGTGGTGAATACTTAAGTCAAGAATTCCTCGATTATCTTGTAGAGAATGGAATTCTCTCTCAGCGAACTCCTCCTAGAACACCGCAGTTGAATGGTGTGTCTGAGAGAAGGAAAAGAACTTTGTTAGACATGGTTCGTTCCATGATGAGCTTCGCTGACCTTCCTTTTTCGTTTTGGGGCCAAGCCCTATTAACTGCTTCGAAGATACTTAACATTGTACCTTCAAAGTCGGTGCCGACGACGCCATACCAAGAGTGGTTTGGTAAAGCACCCATATACTCATATCTACGAGTATGGGGATCTCCTGCCTATTTAAGAAACAAGAAAGGAGATAAACTAGAGAGTAGATCTAGTTTGTGCAAATTTGTGGGGTATCCAAAGGAATCCATTGGATACCTGTTCTACGAACCTAAGGAACAAAAGATGTTTGTGTCCAGGAACGCCCACTTCTTAGAGGATGACTTCCTCACTAAAAGAAGCGGGATATCCGTAGAACTTGATGAAGTCCAGGAATTGGACCCATCCCCACAAGCAGTGGGAGTTGATCCTGAACCCGTTGAACCATCTAGTACACCAGTACTTCGTAGGTCCGATCGAGTTCGTAGAGAGCCTGAAAGGTATGGCTTTATTCACGAAAACGATCAATTGGACACTGATCCAAGGACATACGAGGAAGCTATGTCAGACATAGATTCGGGTGCGTGACAGGAGGCCATGCAATCCGAAATGGATTCCATGCATTCCAACAAAGTATGGACTTTGGTCGATCCACCTGAGGGAACCATCCCTGTAGGCTGCAAATGGATCTTCAAGCGCAAGCTAGGAATGAATGGAGAGGTTTTAACTCATAAGGCTCGCCTTGTGGCAAAAGGTTATTCTCAAAGGCCTGGAATAGACTATGAGGAAACCTTTTCGCCAGTAGCGATGTCTAAATCCATTCGGATACTATTAGCCATAGCCGCGTGGCATGACTACGAGATATGGCAAATGGATGTAAAGACCGCCTTTCTCAATGGCGACATTGATAAGGAAATTTATATGCAACAGCCAAAAGGCTTTACATCTAAAGGAAGTGAGCATAAGGTTTGCAAACTTCAAAGGTCAATCTATGGCCTAAAACAGGCGTCCCGAACCTGGAACATACTATTTGATGAGACAGTCAAGGAGTATGGCTTCATCAAGAACGTTTATGAGTCATGTGTGTACAAGAAATTCGATGGGAGTTCGGTACAATTTATTGTGTTATATGTCGATGACATTCTGTTGATCGGAAACGATATCAGAACGTTGACGCAGACGAAAGCGTGGCTATCCACGCAATTCTCCATGAAGGATATGGGAGACGCATCTTACGTACTAGGCATACGTATCTATAGAGATAGATCGAAGAAGATGTTAGGTCTCTCCCAATCCCAGTACATTAACACTATACTTAAGAGATTCAGTATGGAAGAATCCAAGAAAGGATTGCTTCCAATGAGACATGGAATCTATCTTTCTAAATCAATGTGCCCTACGAGTGATGAAGAAAGAAAGAAAATGTCTCTCATACCTTATGCATCTGCCATTGGCAGCATAATGTATGCAATGTTATGTACTAGACCTGACGTAGCTCACGCTCTCAGTGTAACGAGCCGCTACCAGTCAAATCCAGGGGAGGAACACTGGACCGCCGTAAAGGCTATCCTAAAGTACCTGAGAAGGACTAAGGATATGTTCTTGGTCTACGATGGTAGTGGAGAATTGAAACTCGAAGGATTCACTGATTCGAGTTTCCAGTCTGACGTGGATGATTTTAAATCCAATTCTGGATATATATTTTGCCTCAACGGCGCAGCGGTGAGTTGGAAGAGCTCCAAACAGTCGACCACTGCAGACTCAACCACTGTAGCAGAATATATCGCCGCATCAGATGCAGCGAAGGAAAGTGTTTGGATGAGAAACTTCATCCAAGAGCTGGATGTGGTACCTAGCATTGCAAATCCCATAGTAGTCTTCTGTGACAACAATGGGGCAATTGCTCAAGCGAAGGAGCCGAGATCACACCACCAGTCCAAACACGTATTGAGGAAATACCATGTGATCAGGGAGATCATAGGTAGAGGAGACATTCAAATGGAGCGTGTCGACTCAAAGGATAACGTAGCTGATCCACTAACTAAGCCATTATCGCAAAAGGTGTTCGAAGAGCATCTAGGAAGGATGGGTCTTAGAAACGTTTGTGATTGGCTTTAGGCAAGTGGGAGATTGATAGGATAGTGCCCTGCAAGCCAACGAAATAGCTTGTAATAGGATCATTATCTTGTCTTGAAAGAATCTTTGATTTATCAATTAATACGATCTGTTTATTTTATTGAGAATTCATAATATAAACAAATGGCCATCTTCATCTTTTGCGAACACATTTAAGCGATTGGTTGAAACCCTGAGATCACTCATGACTACGGGATTATTCACTTCAGTATTGGGTGCGATTAATCATGAAACAGTCTCAAAGGTCGTGATCTCAAAAATGTTCCAAGTCATAGATTCATATCGAGACGGGGTATCGAATGAATCGTCAAGGCTTGTAGGATTATGCATGATTCACTAAGAGTGAATTTGTTGTCGTTTCATGAACAAGACATTATTAATGTCAGTGCATATGACTAGGTGGTTCGATAGGGGATCGGACGCATCGAACGACCCGAACAGAGAGACCCATTGTGGAAGTGCGTAAAAAGCATATCGGTAGTGGGATGTCTCTCAAGACTTATAACAGTGTACGATTTAGTCCTTAGACTTGAGGTGCTAGGGCGAATTCGGTATACGGGTATGCGTACTTTGATTTAGGAGCCGGGCACATAGCTTGTCCATTGTGCGCCTACGTTGGGTGCGTGTAGTCGTATGCGCGGATGGTTAGCATCAATATAGGATCTACCGACTCATTGTAATGGATGAGGGAATTTCCTGTACATTCTTCGATTATACATTCCGAGAAATCCATGGCCATGGTCAGTGACGGATTTGGAAAGGGGTTTCCAAATTTAGCAGTCACACTGGAAGTATTATCCTGAATTAGAAAGTACAGAATCGAGATGATTAGAGGTGCCGACCAATTCACACACCCTAGGTCTCGATCGGGAAATTAGTCGTTAGAGGGACCGTATGTACATGGTACTTATAAGAGGTTTAAGGTTCACTAAAGTCAATTCACCTGAAGTTGGGCCTCATGGGCTTGTGGCTAGACATCGACCATGGGGTGTGGGTACTCCCGAATTAATAGTGGATTAATTCTGGAGTGGTCAATTGAAAGTAGTTTAATTGATCGGAGCAATTAATTAAATAATTAATTGCTCACTAATTAAATCACAGAAATGTGAGCCTGCGGCCAATTGATGGTGAACCTAGAGGGTCACACACAAAAGCTGGAACTGTGAAAGTCAGTGGCAGAACGAAATGATTTAAAGTGGTTAAATCAAGATAAGGAATTAAAGGAATAATTCCTGGAGAGAAATTAATTAGATTTATCTAATAAATTAAATTAAATCTTTAATTAGATTTATTGGATTATTTAATTAAAGTGTTAATTAAATAAATGGGCCATTTAATTAAAGTGGTTAATTAAATGACTTGGGCTATTTAATTAAAGGACTAATTAAATAGAGAGGGATTGGGCCAGACTTATCTGATAGCCCATTAGCTAGGAGATAAGATTAGGGATAGGGTTTGAACTCTCCTATAAAAAGGAGTCTTCAAGAATCAAAACCCTAACTAACCAAGCAAGGAAAAAGCAAAACCCTAATCTTCTCTCCCTCACATAGCCGCCGCCCCCTCCCCAAGAAACCCTAGCCGCCGCCGCCTAGCAACCATAGCCGCCGCCGCCCCTTGGTTGTAGATCGGTCGTGTAGCTCCATCTCTCCCTCTTCCGTTCTGCATCTAGAGTTGGATCTAAGTCCAACTCTCGAATCTGAGCTGCTTTTCTCCTAGTTCTGAGCCTAAGGATTAAAGTGATTGCAGATCCAGCTGGTGTGGACTAATCTCTGGAGGCACAACATTTAGGGTGCTCTAGTGACCCAAAAGAAGACCGGAGAAACCACCACCTTTGCCTGTGGTGAGGTAAAACTTTATTTTACCAGCTATTCGTTTTAGTATTTGTGCTAAAATGATTCATACTTATTTATATGTGCTAATAAGAACCCTGGGTTGTGGTGTATAAAATTTTAAATTCCGCACCGTTGTAGTTGACAATTATACCCACAAAACCCAACATTTTCTTCGGGGATGGTTGTCGGAGGGTTTAGAATTGCCCTGCTGTGGGCTGTGTAGCGAGCGTCGCTCACTTGCTGGGCTGTCCGCTTGATGAGAGGTTTGTTCGTTTGGCCTTGGCATTCCTGGTGCAGGAGTTGTCCTGGGAGCCGTAACGTTTCGAGGAATTTGGTCTAAAACTAGCAATTCTTCTGGAGAGAGTGATTTGAAGAGCATTGCTATTTGTCTCAGTTTTTCCTGAGCGCCTGGGAGAGGAACGGGTTTTTCGGGGAGTTCCGGTTCTTCCTGTATTGCACCGGTAAGACCTCCTTGGTGTTCCTGCTAACGGGAACGGGTATCTGGGAGATTTTCATTGGTGTTGGGAATGTTGTTATCGTTGTTGTCTTGTGGATCTTCGGATGTGTTGTGGCTGGTGGTCGTATTACTTCTTGCTCCAATGCGAGCGCTTTTCCTTGGGCGAGCCATGTGTCGATCGAATAATTAACGTAGCCCCACTGTGGGCGCCAACTGATTTAGCCGGATTTCGTCGGGTTAATTGAATATCAGTGAATTTGTGATATCGGGAGGGTTTTCGATATTTATATATGTGTTATATAGGGCTCTGTTACTTTATTCCGGATGGATCGGTTACAAAGAAAAGCAATATTCAAGAACAAGAAGTAAAACCACAAAACAAAGTTAAGAACACACCGATATGAAGGTAAAAAGCTCTGTAATAATATTGAATATTATTGAGTTGTGCTGTTGTAAGCAGTGTTAAATCTTGTATTCTTAGAGTTCAGGAATTTTCGTAGTTCTTTAATACAATGATTAACTAGGTATTTATATAATTTTAAACCTAGCGTTACAAGGAAACATAGTCCTAATAGGACTCGGCCCAAATATCCTTCTTGAGTCCGGAGTATAATCTTCTATTGAAGCGAGCTGCACTTGGCCGGGTCAGTAAGATAATTCCGATCTGTTTGAATTGGTCGAATCGATCTTATCTTCTTCATTCGATCCGTGTAGTATGTAGGGTGCGAAATAGCCCCCATCAGAACAAGCTAAAAACATACCCAAAGAAAGAGGGGCGAGAGGCGGAGCGGCAGAAGCTGACGAGTTACCGAACTGGGGAAGGGACCCCTCGAAGGATTGATCGAATACGGGATAAGAATATTTGATTGTTGGGGTAGGATAATCACAATGGCTCAAACCAGCCAACCGCAAAACACCTTCCTAAATTAGGAGCTTGGTTTGGTAAGGATTGGACCGCAGCTGCTCGAGAAACTCGTCGGAAAGACAGTGGTTGAGTTTCTCTTTAATCCTGCGAGAACCATATGACCAAGAGTTTACCCCGTCCCATCTATATGGCCTCGTTTTCGAGCTAGCGTCTGATACTGGAACATCAGGGCCTTTCACAAAAAAGAATCTCCTCTTCCAACCTTTGGTCTTTCCCATTGTTATGTTCATAAGGAAAGGCCGCTTCGACCGCTGGCGAATGGACACAAACCCCATATTCGAACCCTTGCACAGGTCCATTTGGAATATTTGCCAAAAATTACTAAAGGAGGCCTCTGCCCCCTTTGCCTCCATAAGAGCACTAAAGGCTACTATATACGCAACAGAGTAAGGGAGAAGCTGAGCGGGGGAAAGTGAAAAGAATGTCAAGATATTTCTAACAAGGGGAATGAACGGGATACGCAAACCACAAGAGAATTGATTCTCGTAGAAGGCTTGACAGCCAGCCGGAGGCTCGGTAGCACGTTCGGTGTAGGAGGGAATGACGATCGAAAACCCCTTGGGAAGAAATTTCCCGAACTCCGCCTCGAGGTAAACTCGATCCTTCTTCGAAAAACAACAGGAAGTTTGACTGGCGGGAAGTTCTGACTTGTTCGAGGTGGCGGCGGCAGAAGGATGCGTATGTTTAAAAATCCTGACGAAGGCACCTTCGCCGATGCTGTGTTTCTCGACCACATTCTCCTCAAGATCCTCGGTCGGGTCATCATCCTCGTCTTCTTGACGAAGTTCTCCATCTTCATAATCATCGACAAGCTTTAACAACAGATCGGACTCTTGGTTCTCTCCAACCTTATTCTTACCCCTGGAACTTCTGGAACTGGACATTATAAATTGGGAAACGAATATACCAAAGTAAGTGCTTTTCGACTCGAACGCTCCGAGCTCAAGAAAGGGTGTGATATGTAAGTAACTTTTCAACGAGTCAACATATATATACGGGGTTAAAAGGGTAAAATTGCAAACGGGTCCCCGAGTAACCGTGACGGTTGAGCTTACTCTGGGTAAAAATTCAAAGTTATCCTTCTGAGAATTGCATTATTGATCCTTTACTTTCCGAATTGTGGGATATGCTCCTTGGAAATTGTCCCTGGATATCCCATTGACCCTTTAGGCCCATGGTCGGAAAATAAAGAAAGCGTTCGATGAGGGATTGAAGGAAGCATCGCGGTAAAGAACATATCAATTTAGAGGTCCTATGCGAACAATGGACGACAAGGTTGTCATCTCGACACGTTGATATATTGTTTCTTATGTATGCACTCTTTTTCCCTAGCTCGGTTTTTATCCGAATGGGTTTTTCCAAGTTAGGTTTTTAATGAGGCATATCCGAAACATTTCCTGAACGGCTCTTCTCGTGACAGCGGGCAACCTAACTTGTACTTCTTCGAACGCAAGCTCCACTTTACGCTCGAGAAGTGGGGGAGTATTGATGAGGGGTAATTTGGATCCCCTGTCCTCACTAGCTCGATGTGGGTCGAATAACATCAGTCCTTGTTCCCAGGAACGACGAGCCGAACCAGGGCTTAAATTAATCTGTTCCGAGCTTATAAAGAGAACTCGAGGTCGAATGGCACTGATGGGCCGAGCCCAGGACCAGGCCCATCAGCTCAGCTATAAATACCACAAGCATTTATGACGACGACAAAACTTCCCAGGTGCTCTTCCTTCGAGACTGCTGCTTGGACTCACTTGCGGAATAATATTAGTATAGGCTAACTTATATGTATTTCACCCTCTAGCTTGTACGGCATCCTGTAATGCTCGAATAGGACTCCCAATTCTTGTAATCTGTACTCGATAATCCTGAATACATCACTATTGATCTTTTTCTTCTATTTTGTTAGCACTCATACCACATTGCATAACACTTTGATCGAACCAACGAAAACGCGTAAGATCACTTTTATGAAGAGAAGAGGGAAGAGTATTTATAAGAGAAGAATCATTCTCTTGATAGATATCTTCTTCCCTTATCTACCAAATCTCCAAATCTTTCATTCCTTATCAACTTGGGAATGTGAGATTTGATAGATCTCTTCTTGCTTGTCCTTCAAGAATCAAAACTCCTTTTCCTTTAATTGTCAAAATCGCCCCTACCCCTATTTTAAGGTAATTGCAAAATCAACCCATAATTATCCAATACTAAAATTGGTTAATTTATTTATTCTTCCAATTTAATTAACTACTTTAATTAATTTCATAATTAATCAGATAACTCTAATTAATTAATTGAACATTAATCAATTAGATATCTAATCAATATTCTCCTATTGAATTAATACCATAATTCAATTACTTTGATTTAAGAACTTTAAATCATATATTTCCTTTTCGACAGTCACCGTCCAATTGTATTGTGTGTGACCCTGTGGGTTCACCATCAACTGGCAGCAGGCCCACGACTTTCGTGATTTAATTAACGAGCAATTAAATGCTCCGATCAATTAAACAACTTTTAATTGACCACTCCAGAATTAATTTCCTTATTAATTCAGGAGTACCCACACTTCATGGTCGATGTCTAGCCACAAGCCCATGAAGCTCAATCAAAGGTGAATTGATAATTGTGAACCTCACCTCTTATAATTGCCAAGTACATACGGTCCTTCCACGATGATTTCCCGATCGAGACCTAGGGTGTGTGAATTGATCGGCACCTCTAATTATCTCGATATTGTACTTTCTAATTCTGGATTATAATTCCGGTGTTACTGTTAAATTTGGAAACCCATTTCCAAATTCGTCACCAACCATGGCCATGGGTTTCTAGGAACATAATATCGAAGAACGTACAGGAAATTCTCTCATCTTATCAGGATGAGTCGATAGATCCTTTCTTAGTACTAACCACTCGCGTACAGTTGTGTACGCACCCAACTTAGGCACTTTGTCGCCAGGCTACGTGACCAGTACCTAAATCTAAGTACGCACACTCGTGCACCGAATTCACCCTAGCACCTCAAGTCCAAGGACTAAATCGTATTATAAGCCTTGAGAAACATCCCATCACCGATATGCGTCATGCGCTTCCACAATGGGTTTCTCTGTTCGGGTCGTTCGATGCATTCAATCCTCCATTGAACCACCTACTCATATGCACTGGCCTCAAATGCCTTACTCATGAAACACTACAAATTCACTCCATGTGAATCATGCATACTTGTACAAGTCTTGGCGATTCCTACGATACCCCGTCTCGTTCGGAATCTATGACTTGGAACGGTTTTAAGATCACGACCTTTGAGACTGTTTCATGATTGCACTCAGTACTGAAGTGAATCGTCCCATAGTCTACTGTGACCTTAGGATTTCATCCAATCGCTTAAATAAGTTCGCGAGAGATGAAGTTGGCCATTGTTCAATTTCACGTACTATGAATGAACGGGCGTATTAATTATAAACCATAAGAAATTAGTACTTCAACAAGCTAATTAATATTGGCTTGCTGGGCACTATACTATCAATCTCCCACTTGCCCTAAAGCCAATCACAACATTTCTAAGACCCATCTATACCAAGATGTCCCTCGAACCCATTTGTGAAAGATCTTAATTAGTGGATCTTCTAAGTTTGTCTTTTTGAGATAACGTAGTACTTTTACGCGTCTCCGGTATCTATGACTTGTTCAATCATATGATATTGTGTTCAGATCATCGGTGAGATCTCGTTTCCCTTTCATTGAGCAATCGCCTTGTTAAAAATCGGTTAAGATCATGACAGGCTTTTGCCATGCTAGGTAATTCATCCAATTATTGGACGAATGTTTCTTATCTAAACACTTTCTCTTGTGTAGCATCATAATGGTGCGTTCTATTCTTGTTTGAATTGGCAATGGTATACTATTGGAATTTCTTCCAATTTACATTTGCTCCATCGAGACAGAATAAACTATCCACTTCAGACTGGAAATCTCGAATTACTAAATACTTCGAGTTTCAATTTTCCACTTACTACCACAGACCAGCATTATATCATTTAATTATCTTCGAGGATTGCTTTAATGGCAGTCCAGTGTCCTTGACTGGTGTTTGACTATCAGTAGCTCTTGAATGATCAGAGCATCTTTATGTGTCAAGTCTAGTACAAGACTTTGCATGCTACATGCAATCCAAATGCTAAAGCATAAGACTTCTTGAGACATTTACTTCTTTACTCATTTATATGTAAGGCTCATTAAATAAGCAAGAGAAATTCTCTCTTTGGAACTAATCCTTTCTTGGATTCTTCCATATTGAATTTAATCAATATATAGTCTTTGTACTTTGATTTGGTGAATTGCAACATCTACTTTGCTTTTATCTCCATAAATACGTATTGCCAGTACGTGAGATGTAGTTCCCAAATCTTATCATGGAAAATTGCGTGAATAACACGCTTTCGTCTGTGCTTCTCTGATATTCTTATATCGTACTTGATGCGTAGATCAACATCTCGTTGTGTTGCGAATTTAACTATGCTCCCACTGATCCTTTTGCACAATTGGAATCCATATGCCTTTTGACAATTTCAACATTCTTGATTGACTTATCAAGTTGCATGTTCCATGTTCGGGAAAAAGTCACAGATTGACCTTTGGATTTGAATAGAGATCTGATGAGGGGTAAATTGGATTCAGACATTACTACGGCCTAGTGAGGTCGGACTTCGTCATTTTCGATCTCATGAGCATAAGTTCGAGCCCAAGGCACGGGAATCCTACGCTGACTATACTATGGAAATTCTGGGTCCAAAGTTACTGTTGGGCCGACCTCAGGCCCAGGCCTTTGGGCTGAGTAATGCGCACCTATGGGTGGTTCATCTGGTCTCGGATCTCAACTATAATTACTCCAAGCATTTATGACGAGGACACAACTTCCCAGGTGCTCTTCCTTCGAGACTGCTGCTCGAACTCACTTTGGAATAATAGCATAGGCTTTCTTATATGTATTTCACCCTCTAGCTTGTACGGCATCCAATAATGCTCGAATAGGACTCCCAGTTCGTGTAATCTGTATTCGATCACCAAGAATATAATATTATTGATCTTTTATCTCCTTTTACGTACATTAGCACGGCATCTTACACCACCCTTATCGAACTAACGAAAACGCGTAAGATCAATTGGCGCCCACCGTGGGGCCTTATTCGAGTATTAGATCGAAATATGCCTACTACGAGGAGAAATACGTACAACCGAGGAGAACCCTCCCATGCAGCAGGAGCGCAGAATTCGGTCAATAATGAGCCCGATAATCTGTCTCGTGCAGCTCAACAACAGGAGGTTCCACCAATTATACCACAAGATAATATTCCAATTCACACGACAGTTGGGGATCTAAGGTCCATCATAGGCACGATGTGTCGAGAATTTCTGAATGGGGGAAGGGCTGATCAATCACCTGTAGATCAGCCAGCAGTTCACGGGAGACCTGAAATACCATATTCGAACCTCCAGATGGAGAATAGTGTACCGCGATCTATATCGCGTGCGCCATTAACAAACCCTCCTCGGGGTGTACCATCGCGATCAGAAATTCCGCCGAGATCAATACATGATCTGGAAGATTCAATAGTAGGGGAGAGCCACCCTTCTGGTGTTGTCAAGAACAAAAAATCGACCTACAAAAGGGTTACTGATGTTGAACTGGAAAAAATAGTTCAAGAAAGAGTGGCTAAGGAGTTGGAGAAAAAAGGTACATTGATAGGAATTCCTCGTGGCAATTATACCAACAGGCGAGCGGGAAATATTCCGAATAGAGAGAGTCTGCGAGACAGGGAGGTTTCGAACAGTATCATGTGTTGCTCGCCGTTTTGTCAAGAAATACGCGAGGCTCGAAACGCGGAAACTGTACCGACCAGACTCCCGCGGTATAACGGGACTACCGACCCCGGTGAACACATTAACAGCTTTATTAATGTGATTAACTTGTACGGACATTCTGAGGACTTTTGCTGCAAGATCATGGTTACTACCTTCGATGGAATTGCCCTCGACTGGTTCGGAAAGTTGCCACCTAACTCAATATTTTCCTTCGAAGAATTTTGCGATAAATTAAAACATCAATTCGCTAGCCAAAGGAAACCGAGGCTACCGGCAAATCATTTGGGTACTGTAAAACAATTGGAAGGAGAAACTTTGAGACAATGGTTAGCAAGGTTCAGCATCGAACTTCTCAAAGTTGACACTCCGCAAGTTGAATATCTCTCCTCATTGATGTTCGAACTAAGAAGAAGCACTCAGTTCGGGAACGCCTTATGTAGAAAACAACCGAAATCCTTCGAGAGGATTATGGAAATCGCTGAGAAATATATGATACAGGAAGAGATGAATAAGCTGAAAAGCTCGCATGCTGTGAACTCCCTCTAAACAAGAAACATGATCGGGCTCCTATCCCAAAGCCCGGTGATTACGGAGGATCGAACAGAGGGTCTGTTTGGCAACGAATCAACACCTATAAACCACATATGCCACCCCAAGGATCGAATTCCTATGTACCTTCCTATGAACGAGCTCGACCTCCTAGAGCGGGAAAAATTCAATTTACCGAACTTAACAGCTCAAAGGAAGAAGTGTTAACTGTGCTAGAACACTACAAGAAAAACAGCATTTTCCGACGGATTTTCCGACGGATTTTAGTAAAATTCCGTCGGAAAATCAATTTTCCGACGGATTTCGGTCGTCGGAAAATCCGTCGGAAAAAGTGGCGTGGGAAAATTTCCGCCGAATTTTCCGATGGATATTTTCCGACGACCAAATCCGTCGGAAAATCCGTCGGAAAAAGGAAAATTTCCGACGAGCAAAGCTGTCGGAAATCCATCGGAAAATTTCCGACGGAAAACTAATATATCGGAACTTTCACTTTTTCCGACGGATTTTATCCGTCGGAAATTATATTTAAAAAACTTAAATTTTTTTATTTTTCCGACGGATTTTATCCGTCGGAAATTATTTTAGAAAATTAAAAAAAACTTCCGACGGATTTAATTCCGTCGGAAATGGATAAAAATTAAAAAAAAAAAAACTTTTTATTTTTTCTTATTTCTCCCCAATAAAAACAAATATTGGTGAAACTATAATGAAAAAGGACACTATTTATTAGGGCTCAGAACCACCTCTTCATCAATAATTCCCAAATAACTGATATGACAAGGCATTCACACACCAAAATCTTATCCCTTTGAATTCAATCAGACAAAATAAAGTAAACAAATACTTATCTGGAAATAAGTAGCTGTGTGAATAGATTCCAACACAGAAGCTGACTTCCGAAAGCCAATGGTTATATTTCTCCACGTTAAACAAGAACAATTTTCTTCTTTAAGGACCAATGAGTTAACATATATATACATTCTTTTAAAAGACACCAAAAAAACAATATTTCAGAACATACTAACCTGATTGAACTCCTCTACAATCAGTGTTCTTCAAGAAATGTTGTTTCTTTAGATCTTTGGAGAAGTTCTAGAGCTCATGTACCCTCATGGAGTGCTGCAAACCTAATATTTCCAGGATGATGAGTTCAAAGTACAAAAAAGTTAAATCTAATAATAGTCATGATTATTTGCCACGAGAAACGAATTTTAGTCAGTCGTTTGAATTACCTCACTCTCAAGCATCTTAAGTTTTGCCTCTAGATGAGCAACTGACTTGATGGGAATAGAATCATCAACCTTTTGATTTGCACAGACCATTAGGAGAATCACTTCTGTTGCATATTGTGCATCTAATGCTTCTTATCATTTATGAGTTTCTTGATGTCAAGATTATGCACGAGTCAAACTCAAAACAATTAATATTAAAAGCCTTACATATGACGTAACAAGAACCAATCTATTTAGTTTATCTTTCATGCTATAATAATTAAAAATATCATGGAAGATTAGGTTATGCAAGATTTACCTCTAGTTCTTTCAGCTCTTCTTCTTCTTTCTTTCTATGTTCAAGCTCAGCCAAAGTGCTGCTTCATCATCGTCATCCTCAATGAAAATGAATAATTAGTTATTAATTAAATGGCCTGCAATAACAATAAAAACAAAAAAAACTCACAATGCAAAAGCAACATTGACTAATATTACTGCAGAGTGAAAATGACTGTTTGTTAATCGATAAGCTCAAAAACAATTGAGTTCAACAAAATAACTGATGTCAGTACATGGCTGATTACTACTTAACCCCAACAATCTACTCCCCATCCCCCACTCTTAAGAAGAAGTAATCAATATATTCTTATTTTATTTATTCTCTTCAAGTAAGCAAGACCGAAAGAAATCAAAACATAAGGAAGGAAACTGTAACCGAAAACCAATACTGATTAAGAGTAAACTTTCTGACAGCATGACTAATATATTTAAATGTACAAAATATAATGGATTGCACAAACATGTCAAAATCAGTCAATGCACGTAAGAACTACCATTGGCATTGATAAAATTACAACAAAAAATGAAGAAACACACACCTGTCATTAATGATCAATCTTCGAGTTCTCTCCTACACCCTGTTAAAAGAGACTTTTTCCTTTAATACTCATTAACTTCTTACTTTGAAATATGACAGTGGGCACTTAGTTGTAGCAAACAAAGAAACATAGTTGTTTATCCGTAAAAAGGAAAACAGGGGACTCAACAACTCAATTAAAAATCAATTGCCTATTTTGTAAAATTATATTTTTAGTCCCATATTATGGTATCCTCAACACTTTTGGCCCCATCCCCTTTCACTAACAGTAATATGTCATACACCGAAAGTGCTAAAAATGCAGCAAAAAATGTTTCTTTGTCAGCAGCAAATATGCAATTAGACTAACCCTATTTAATATGGGACTAAAAATGTCATACACCAAATGTTCTTCAATATGTCATACCATAATATGGAACTAAAAATGTAATTACTAAAAATGTTGAGGATACTAAAAATGCAGCAAAAATGTTTATTACTAACCCTGTTTATTACAGAAAAAATGCAATTAGACTAAAAGGAGCAGCCATTTCAGATTGCTTCGTCGTATATATTGGGTGAAAAATGTTAAATGAACTTATATGTTGAGAATGCAATTAGACTAACCCTGTTTATTATAGAAAAAATGCAATTAGACTAAAAGGAGCAGCCATTTCTTCGAAAAATTGAAGAACTTACTCGAAGGAAGAAGCTAAAGGGTCGGGTTGGCCGTGGTGGAGTACTCACGCGGGTTCGGGCTTGCGGTAGGGGCGGCGGAGTGGATCTGCCGTGGTGGAGTCGCGCGGCTGCGCGAAGGACTAGGGCTGCGGCTGCTGTTGGGCGACTGCGGGAAGGACTTGCTGCGGCTGCGGGAAAGAGCTAGGGTTGCTGCTGTGGAGAAATGGAGAGTGAAGGAGGGTGCGGCGGGAAATGAATTAGAGGGAGAGAGAGAGAGTTTGAGGAGGGGTGGAAAAATTAGGGCTTTTCAATTATTTTAGGGAACATTTGAAAATACATGAATTTAGTAGGAAAAAAAGAAATAATTATTTTACTATATTTATCTTATGTTATATACTTATATTTATTGTATTTGTGGATTTTGTAATATAATTGTGTTTTTTTTTTTTTTTTTTTTTTTTTGAAAAGATAAGTATATACTACTTCGGTCGAGTTTGGTATATAAAATCAAACACAGAGGGGGTTTTGGGGATTTGTAAATTATTATTCAGTTTATTTATAATTTAAATTGCTATATTTTCTTACTTTTTAATTCAAAATTATTCGAAATTAAAATTTGTAACATTAATTGACCAAATAAATTATTGACCATATGGTTATGTACATTGAGATTATTCAAAATTAGATGTCTCGATTCTCAAATCGTAACGTTAGTTGACCAAAATCGAAATTATTGACCATAAGGTTATGTACATTGAGGTTATTTGAAATCAGACTGGTCGATTCTCGATTTAATAAATGTTAATTGACCAAAATCAAAATTATTGATCATAAGGGTATGTATGTTGAGGTTATTCGACTTGATCGATTCTCGATTTTTAACGTTAATTCACCAAAAATGAAATTATTGATCATAGGGTTATGTACATTGAGGTTATTCAAAATCAGATTGATCGATTCTTGGTTTTTTAACGTTAATTGACAAATTTAGAAATTATTGACCATAGGGTTAAGTACATTGAGGTTATTCGAAATCAGATTGATCGATTTTTTATTTTTAAAATTAATTCACCAAAAATGAATTTATTGACCATAGAATTATGTACATTGAGGTTATTCGAAATCAGATTGATCGATTCTTGGTTTTTTAACGTTAATTGACCAATATCGAAATTATTGACGATAGGGTAAAGTACATTGAGGTTATTCGAAATCAGATTGATCGATTCTCGATTTTTAACTTTAATTCACCAAAAATGAAATTATTGACCTTAGGGTTATGTACATTGAGGTTATTCGAAATCAGAATGATCGATTCTTGGTTTTTTAAGGTTAATTGACCAATATCGAAATTATTAACCATAAGGTTATGTTCATTGAGGTTATTCGAAATCAGATTGATCGATTCTCGATTTTTAACGTTAATTCACCAAAAATGAAATTATTGTCCATAGGGTTATGTACATTGATGTTATTCGAAATCAGATTGTTGAATACATGTACATTGAGGTTATTCAAAATCAATCGAAGATCTAAACAGAAGACGACTAATTTTTACATAACCAGTAACCCCTACATATATAAATCAAAGTTTAGAGAGAATTATTTCGGAATTTCGTTAATTGTAGATCAAAATGGGAGACTAACTTGTACAAGACCACTAACCCCTTCGTAAATCAAAGTTTTGGGAAAATTATTTAAAAATTTCGTCAATCGAAGATCCAAACGAGAAACTAACTTGGCTAGAAAATTTAAATTATTGCAAAAAGTGGTTTAAATCGATCAAAATTTATGAAAAATGAGTCAAGTCAACAAAATTTGCAATAATATGGATCAAAATATTTAATTTTTCCGGTTATATAATTCAATTATTTTCATATTCTATATTTATTATTATTATTTTGGGTAGGAAATAATTAATTTATTATTTTTTATCGAAAATAATTTTTAAAAAAATTCTATTATTTTCCGACGGATAAATTCCGTCGGAAATAATTAAGTTATTTTTTTATTTTTATTATTATTTTCCGACGGATAAATTCCGTCGGAAATAATTAAAGTATTAATTTTTATTTTTATTATTATTTTCCAACGGATAAGTTCCGTCGGAAATAATTGAATTGGTATTCTCTTTATTTTTTTATAAATGTTTTCCGACGGATATTCATTTCCGTCGGAAAATACTTATTTTTTATTTTTCCTTAGTTTCCGACGGAATATTTCCGTCGGAAACCTATTTTTTTTTATTTTTAATTTATTTTCAGTGCCTTTTCTGACGGAAATTATACCCCGCCGGAAATTCCGTCGGAATTTTCCGATGAATATTGGCCGTCGGAAAATCCGTCGGAAATTCCGACGGAATTTGTACCGTCGGAAAATCCGTTGGAAATTTCCGACGGAATGTCGTCCATCGGAAATTTTCCGTCGGAAAATCCTGTTTTTTTTGTAGTGGAAGAGGGAAATTTGATTCCCGAGGCTCAAAGAATCACGCAGGCTAGGCCAGGTGCATTGGGTTACGACGAATACTGTCGATATCATCGGTCTCGGGGGCACAGCACCGAAAACTGTTACCAACTGAAAGTTGAGATAGAGAAACTAATTGCACAAGGAAAACTAAGAGAATTTGTCAAGGGAGGTAACTATAACAATCGTTATAGGTCAAGGAGTCCGAGGAAGTTTAAAACTCAACCAATGCAAGGTCAAAATCAAACGGAAGAGCGGTCAAACGGAGTGATAAACATGATTGCTGGTGGACCAGCAGGAGGAGATAGCAGAAATGCTAGGAAAAGAACGCTGAGGTCAATAAGAGTTGGGGTCTCTGCAATGAGGGAAATTCTGTCCTTGGAATTTCCCTCCATGGAAAATCAGGTTGTGAGTTTCAGAGAAGCCGATCGACCTGTAGATGTCAATTGGAATGTAAACGAAGATGATCCAGATTTTTCCATGGTATTGACATTAAAAATTGCCAATTTTGAGGTCAAGAGAGTACTGGTCGATAATGGAAGCTCGGCAAACATTATCTCTTCGGAAGCTCTCACAAGGATGAACCTTTGTCACCCACGTCTGGAAAAAGTAACCACTCCCTTGGTTGGTTTTGGGGGATCGGAGATCGTCCCGCTGGGGACCATTCTTTTGAGCACGACTCTAGGAACCAAACCAAAGAATATAACAAGAATGATCAAATTCCTAGTGGTAGATACATCATTCGCTTACAATGCTATATTAGGGAGACCAGCTCTGAACATTTTCAAAGCAGTTGTATCTACCTATCACCAAAAGATAAAGTTCCCAACCGAGGGAGGAGTAGGGGAAATGAGGAACGACCAATACATGGCCTGGGAATGCTATAATTCGTCTTTAAGCATTAAAAAGAAAGTGGAACCCGAACTCCCGATTAAGAGAAGAGCAGCGGAATTGGAACCTGGCTTAGAATCCACAGTTCCTGATTGCGAGAAATTACAAGGAAAGAAAGGAAAAAATATCGACATGAGTGTGCAGGCGCCTGGCCACAAAAAAGTAACTCTAGTTCCGGGATCCCCTGAGAAATTCACCAAAATTGGAACAGAGTTAAGCGAAGGCATGGAAACCATGCTCATTGAATTCTTACAGAAAAACGTGGACGTTTTTGCCTGGAGCTCGGACGATATAATTGGAATCGACCCACGGGTGATAACACATTCGTTGAATATCAATCCAAAGGCAAAACCTGTAAGACAAAAGAAGCGCAATCATGGTCGCGAAAAGGACAAAATAATCAATGCGGAGGTCGATAGATTACTAGCAGCGGGTCAGATCAGGGAAATAAAGTTCACAGAATGGCTGTGTAATGTGGTCTTAGTTTCTAAGGGCGAAAAGATCGAAAACAAATGGAGAATGTGTAATGACTTTACAGATCTAAACAAATTGTGCCCAAGAGATCCTTATATGTTGCCTCGGATCGATATGCTCGTAGATTCAACCGCGGGGTTTGTATTTTTTAGTATGATGGATGCTTTTCAAGGATTTTATCAGATCTTCATGAATGAAAGAGACCAGGATAAAACAGCGTTCATCACCGAGCGAGGGGTCTACTGCTTCATTGTCATGCCTTTTGGCTTAAGGAACGCAGGCGCAACCTACCAAAGGTTAGTCAATATGATGTTTAAAGATTTGATAGGGGAAATCATGGAAGTTTATGTAGACGACATGCTCGTAAAAAGTATGACGGAGGAGGACCACATCAACCATCTTGATCGATGTTTTGGAATTCTAAGGAAGTATGGAATGAAGTTGAATCCTGCTAAGTGCACTTTTGGCGTGCGATCAGGAAAATTTCTCGGATATCTTGTCCATGAAAGAGGCATCGAAGCCAATCCCGAAAAGATTCGAGCAATTACCAATCTACATCCACCAAGAAAGCTCTCAGATGTTCAAAGCCTAATCGGGAAGATTATCTCATTGAATAGATTCATCTCACGATCTGCTGACAAGAGTTTACCATTCTTCCAACTGTTGCGCAAATCTAAGAATTTTGAATGGAATGAAGAATGCGACAAGGCTTTCGAAGACCTGAAAGCATACTTAACCTCACCACCAATGTTAGCCAAGCCATCTGATGGAGAACCTCTATACTTATATATAGCTGTGTCGGAAGAAGCTATTAGCTCGGTCTTGGTGAAGCTCGATAAGCACAAGCTAGTGTACTATTTAAGCAAGTTATTGCAGGGCGCGGAGAAAAATTACTTGGAGATCGAGAAATTCGCGCTTGCCTTGGTGGTGGCTGCGCGAAGGTTAAGGCCTTATTTTCAAACATACAAGATCATTGTCTTAACAAATCAGCCACTAAGACAGGTCCTATCAAAGCCTGAAGCATCCGGCAGACTGATAAAATGGGCAGTCGAACTGGGTCAGTTTGAGATCGAATATCAACCACGAGTTGTTATAAAAGCACAGGTTTTGGCCGACTTCATAGTCGAGTCAACATGTTTATCGAATGAGGAAGAAGGGGCAATCTCCGAGGTAAGAATGGTCGAAAAAGCAGAAGATCGGGTATGGCTGATGCACGTGGATGGTTCCTCAACCAGGGAAGGAGGTGGAGCAGGAATTCACTTTCAAGGACCCAATGGTGAGGACTTAAGTTATGCTATCACTTTGGACTTCGTCGTCACAAACAACGAAGCAGAATATGAAGCCTTGATCGCCGGATTAGAAATGGCCATAAAAGCAAAGGTAAAATCAATTGTTGTGCTAATTGATTCTGAACTCGTTCATAGACAGGTGAAAGGCACTTACGAGGCCAGGGAGTTCAATATGATAAAATATTTGAACAAAACAAAAAAGTTGATCTCTGAATTCGACAAGTTTGATATTCAGCCTATACCAAGGGAGGAAAACATGTGGGCAGATTTATTATCGAAGTTTACAGGGCTTGCTGAGGGGAAGAATGAAAGAATAATCACATGGTTATTATCGAATACATCTGCTATCGAACTAGATGTGATTCCCTCGGTCGACATCATGGAAATCGATGAGCCTAGGATTTCTTGGATCGACCCTCTTATTGCTTATCTCAGAGAAGGAAAACTTCCAGAAAACTCAAACGAAGCTCGAAGGGTTAAATACCGAGCACCATCGTTCGCTCTGGTCGACAATCAACTCTATAAAAGATCTTCTTCTGGAATTTTATTGAAATGTATTTCCGAAGTACACTATAATGCTATTTTAAAAGAAGTTCACGAGGGAGAGGCAGGTAATCATTGTGGTGCTCGAGCGTTAGATCTTAAATGCTCGAGGTCAGGATATTATTGGCCTACCCTTTTCTATGATTCGGTTGATTATGTGAAGAAATGCCACCATTGTCAAATTCACTCGAATTTAATTCATCAACCGGCCGAACATATGCACTCTATTCCAATCTGTTGGCCTTTTGATAAATGGGGCATCGATATTGTTGGGCCTTTCCCAACAGCAAGAGCTCGGAAAAACTACGTATTGGTTGCAGTAGAATATTTCAGCAACAGTTAAGAAAACTATATGATCAATGAAAGTTTATTCCGAATTAAGTTGTTTATTCTATGGAAGTTCGTTTCGTCAAAATCATCATTTATTCGTCATATTATGGATATCCTCGATATTCATTCTTTTATTATCAATTTCTATTGTTCTCCATCAACTATTAAATGGGTGAAAGCTGTTGCTACGACCCTCGGGCTAAAAATGCTCTGAAACGACTAAGGGTGAAAGCCGTTGCTATGCCCCTTAGATCGAAATTATTGAATGGGTGAAAGCTGTTGCTACGACCCTCGGGCTAAAAATGCTCTGAAACGACTAAGGGTGAAAGCCGTTGCTATGCCCCTTAGATCGAAATTATTGAATGGGTGAAAGCTGTTGCTACGACCCTCGGGCTAAAAATGCTCTGAAACGACTAAGGGTGAAAGCCGTTGCTATGCCCCTTAGATCGAAATTATTGAATGGGTGAAAGCTGTTGCTACGACCCTCGGGCTAAAAATGATCTGAAACGACCAAGGGTGAAAGCCGTTGCTATGCCCCTTAGATCGAAATTATTGAATGGGTGAAAGTTGTTGCTACGACCCTCGGGCTAAAAATGCTCTGAAACGACTAAGGGTGAAAGCCGTTGCTATGCCCCTTAAATCGAAATTATTGAATGAAGACGACAAAGCGCAAAAAGCATTGCTATGCCCCTTAAAGTATAATCGAGATCGACCTAATTCTATTCTTTCTTCACAGCTATATATTCGGCTAAGGAAGTTTATTCCGTCCAATTCTAAGAGAAGCAAATCTGAAATATCTAAGCTATGGGAGATGACTCATGAAATGTTTAAATTGCAAAGACCGAAATTCAAATCTATTATTGGATTTCAAAATTATCTCGCAGAAGTTGCAAATTATGAAGATCGAAATTAAGATTGATAACAATATGGAAGAGGATTCTTTCATTCATAAACTTACATGCAATTTTTTTATTACAATCAAGAAATCGAAATAATCTGAAAGTTTACATCTAGTGCGATCCTATTACAAAAGACTATCCCCAGGGATGCTCAAAGAGGAAAAGTGAGGCTGGTACACTTCTACCCTTTATCCAATGTTTCCTTGCAAAATTGGTCCACAAAGGACCAAGTCGAGAGACAGAGAAGCAACTCCAGTTGAAGTACTCCTACCAAATTCGAATACCACATCCTTCAAGAAGCCGCCTTGAAGACGTGGAGATCGAGTGCAGGAAAACCCCTCCAGCAGTAGACCCGCTATCCCGACTGGATAAAGGACAGAGTACAGGAAGTCGAGCCCGCCTCAAAGACTTGGAATCAGAGAGAGCTGGTCGCCTGCCGGTACCCTAGTCGCAATTCTTTTCGCCTGTCGATACCCTAGCCGAAAGATTTTCATATGGGAATTCCGAGGAAGTTGGAAAAGAAGGTTCGAATAAAAATCTCGAACGCTTTAATTACCGATATTAAATGGAACATGGAGCTGATCGACGAAAGTAAAAACACAATCATACTGATCCGAGGCAAAATATTTACAGACAAGTAAAAATATGAAGGTAATTTCGAGAGCTATATATAGGAAAAGGAATTCCGTATCAACGGTGCAGATCTTTTGAACTAAACGGTCACGATACGAGCATTAAACGCTCTGACCGTTTCACTTCCCAAGAAATGAGGGACGCAAAAAAAAAAAAAAAAAAAAAAAAGAGGGGGTGAAGATAGAAGAAGACAGAACTTCCTGAAAGACAACATTTGACAATATTATTACAACAAGGTTATGTTACAACAAGAGAAATCCTAATACAACTAAACGAAATTATTCTCGGAAAGTATTTTTCGAACTTCAGCGCTGCAGTCAGCATATCCGCGAATATAAGCTTCTCTCTCACGAAGCTCGAAGTCTCTTTTCTCACATTCGTAGATATCTTTGATGGCCCTTAATTCTGAGCTCACCTTCTCCTGAGATAATTTCTCCTTAAAGAATCTATTGGCTTCCAGCGCGCGATCTAGCTCAATCTTCTTCCTAGCTAGCTCAAGAGTAATAGTAGCCCGTTGCTCAATCTCACGTCTCGCCAACACATGGAGCTTAGAAAAGCATTCACCAGCCTGAGGGAAGACATGTCAATCCTAAAATAAAAAGATTATAGAACCAGGATAAAGAGGTTAGCAAAGATTACCTGGGCGAGGAAATCTGACCCAGACTGAAACAAAAACGAAGAGTATTCTCCCTTTGATAAAATCGCCTCGGATATAGAGATATTGGCTCGAAGAAGGCTCAGATCGAGTTTCTCATGCGTTACTTGGTCAAAATGGAATGTACCTCTTTTAAGCGGGAGGACACCAGAAGGAAATGTTAAAGGTTATCCGGCCGGCAAGGAACCGGACCGGACGGGAAAAGATCCGCGCACAGATACATCCTCTCCAAAAGAAACCTTTTTAATTTTCTTGTTTGAGCCTTTGGCTTTCAAGCACGAAGAAAGGGCGACAGTCGAAGATTTACCTCCTACATGGAAGGTCTTCTCGTCGGGAGCAGTGGACTTTAACGGAGCTTGTCTCTTTTTCATTATGTTTCTACTATAATGGGTTTGGGGAAGGGCACGGAAGGAATTGCAGAAACGTTCGAATTATCATTCATCTCTTGGTTTTCGGATAATTATTCGACCGTGACAATTTCCCAAAGCTCCGATCAATGTGTATGATGTTATCGTAAAAACAAGGTAAAATTGCCTTAGTATTTATAAGAAGTACGACATCATGCCAATTACAATAATTGGTAAGTCACCACTCCCAAGAAAGATTCGATGACGCAACCAAGTATGCAAGAATGACGTTATAAAGTTGACGTTATAAAGTTCAACAAAATGGTCAAACAGGCAATAAATTAAACATGGCACTAAGGGAAATATGTAAATTCGAGCATCCACCAGATAGAAAAAAGCAGGAGACTATAAGAACAAATTTACAATAGGTCGCTAAGTAAATCCTATTACATGATAATCATTAACGGCTGGATTCCTTCACACCAGAACCGTGGTCCGATCTCTCTAGTTCTTTCCCTTCACTAGAATCGCTTGTCGAGCTGTCAGAATCATCACTACTCGAGCTGCTCCCTCCTTCATCATTACCTTGCGCATCAGATGAAGATCTACTCGAATTAGAAGACGGAGTGCCTTACTCTCCCTGATCACGGGAATCCCCTTCAATGTCCACATCTTCATCCTTGGATTGAGCTTCGAGCACATCAGGGTTTGGCATTGGCACTCCAAATTCCTGAAGAAATGGAGCAAACTCGTGGTGGGCTAAGTCTTCGAGTTTGGGAGGAAGAGAAGAAGCCTTATAATCTTTTCCGTAGATATTCTTATAAGGATCCATGTAAGGAAGATAATCATCAAGGGCGCCTTTAATCCTTCCGGCTGTGAGGAGATGCTGAATTCCTTTATAATAGAAGGCTTGATTAATTTGACCCGACCGTAAGCGAACCAAGGCGTCCAGAAAAGGTGATTCTAAAAATTCTCTTATGGCAGGGAGTCTGCCCTCCTCTCGGCCTCGAGCATAGGCCTGTTCGGATAATGCCTTAGCTTGCTCAAGATCCGATCTCAGCTTGGTTACCTCTTCTTCGAGGACCCTCTTTCCGTCAAGGCCCCTCTTAGCTTCCTCGAGCTCCTTTTCAACCTCAGATAACTTGGTCGTAGTATCCCTCAACTGATCAGCATTGGTAGCTTCCGCAGTAAGGACGTTGTGAAGGGCAATTTGAGCCATCTGAGATTCCTCGTTTAAGATGGCCTGTCGGTAAGCTTGATGACTGTACAAGTCTCCGACCTAGAGAAGAAATTAAACATTAAAGGCAAAGCAAAAAACTTTGAGGATAAATCAGTATTCATGAGAGAACTTATATACCTTTTGAAGAGCATAGGCAAAATCACCCGCGAGCTCGAAGTCGCTTTTAAGGAATAGCGCTGTATTGTCATCCTTAAATCTCCCAGCCATGAACATCCGAAGAGACTTATCCACTGTATGTTCCCCGTTTGGGCCCAAATCAGACTCGATAGTCCCATTCTCCGGGAATCCAACAGCCCTTGATCCTTGGAGATGGTCCTATATGAAGTCTGCAAGATCCGGCTCGGAATGGCCAGCCCGACACTGAATAGGATTCGAACCTCGACTAAAGGGTTTGACTCTCCTGGAGGACTCGGGAATATTGCTATCTCTTTTACGAGCCATCCTGGCCTGCAAAATCTCTCTTGCCCGTTCCTCCATAAGAGTATAATAACTATACCCCACTTCATTGGGATTGGAAGAGCCAGGTGGGAAAACGGATCGAAGGGAGCCTGAAGCCTGAAGGTTGGAAGTTCCCTCCATCTCAGCCTGAAGGCGAGAGGTCCCAACTTCGGCGGTTTGAGGAATAGTTACCAAAGCATTCGAAGCTGCAATGGCATCGACGCCAGCGTTAATCTTAATCGCTTTTCGGGAGATCTTCGACGTTTGAGGACGAGGACGACCTTGGTTACCCTTCGAAAATGAAGTAACGTTCCGACCAGCTACTGATGTCCGGAACTTGTCAACAATCCCAGCTGAAAAAGGAACAGGGTTAACCAAGGTCATGAAAAATTAAGTCAAAATAATTCAACGCACCTAACGTAGAGGGAGCATTAGCAGGATTGATCTGAGCCTTCCCGTAATCAATTGGGGGGGCAGGAAAGGAGCAGCTACTAAGCCCAGTCAACCGCAAAACTGCCTCCTGAGTCATCAAAGCTGTCTGATGAGGGTCAGCTCGAAGGGATTGCAGGAATTCGTCCGAGATTTCATTATTCATTTTTCCTCTAAGGCGGCGTTTACCATAGATCCATGATTTTGCACCAGGCCACACATACGGAGTGGGCTCGGGATTATCTTCGGAGGATGGAGAATCAGGTCCGCGGACAAAAAAGAACTCAAGTTTCCAGCCTTTCAAGTTGCTGCTAACGTTGGCTGATAAGATCGAGATTTTCGGTCTCTGAGAAAAATAAACATAACCAGCGTTCGAAGACGTGGAAGCACTCATTTGAAATATTCGCCAGAAGTTCTGAAAAACAGCCTTTTTCCCTTTGGCTTTCATCAGCACGCAAAAGGCTATAATAAGCCCGATCGAATTTGGTAGAATCTGGGAGGGAGTTAACTCGAAAGCTTCCAAAATACTTTCTATCAAAGGAGTTAAAGGGATACGTAAGCTGATAGGATAGTGCCCTGCAAGCCAGTTCAATTAGCTTGTAATAGATCTATCTTGTATATAACAATCTTTGATTTTATAATAATACGCATGTTTATTTATATATGTATAAGGATAAACAATGGCCAAACTTCATCTCTCGCGAATACATTTAAGCGATTGGTTGAAACCCTGAGATCACTCATGACTATGGGACTATACACTTCAGTACTGAGTGCACTTATCATGAAACAGTCTCAAAGGTCGTGATCTCGAAAATGTTCCAAGTCATAGATTCATATCGAGACGGGGTATCGAGTGAATCGTCAAGACTTGTACGATTATGCATGATTCACACGGAGTGAATTTGTTGTAGTTTCATGAACAAGGCATTTGAGACCAGTGCATATGACTAGGTGATTCGATGGAGGATCGAATGCATCGAACGACCCGAACAGAGAAACCCATTGTGGAAGCGCATGACGCATATCGGTGATGGGATGTTTCTCAAAGGATTATAATAGTGTACGATTTAGTCCTATGACTTGAGGTGCTAGGGCGAATTCGGTGCATGAAAGTGCGTACTTAGATCTAGGTATAGGCCACTTAGCTTGGTCATAAAAATGCCTAGGTTGGGTGCGTATGGACATGTACGCGACTGGTTAGTACCAAGATGGAATCTGTTGACTCATCGTAATGGATGAGAATATTTCCTATACGATTCTTAGATAATGTTTCCAATGAATCTACGGCCGTAGTCGGTGACGGATTTGGAAAGGGGTTTCCAAATTAGGCAGTCACACTGGAACATTATCCTGAATTAGAAAGTATAGTTATCGAGACAAATTTAGAGGTGCCGATCAATTCACACACCCTAAGTCTTGATCGGGAAATTGGTCGACAGAAGGACCGTATGTACATGGTAATTATATGAGGTGAGGTTCACTAAATATCAATTCACCTGATGTTGGGCTTCATGGGCTTGTGGCTAGACATCGACCATGAAGTGTGGGTACTCCTGAATTAGTAGAGGAATTGATTCTAGGAGTGGTCAATTAAAGGTAGTTTAATTGATCGGAGCAATTTATTGTTCATAAATTAAATCACGAGGTTTCGTGAGCCTGCTGCCAATTGATGGTGAACCCTGAGGGTCACACACAATACAATTGGACGGTGACTGTTCTGTAGGAATATAAAAGGAATTAATTGATTTAAAAGTAATTAAATCAATTAAGTGAATTAAAGTGTTAATTCAAGTGGGAGATAAATTAATTAATTGATTTAATTGATTTAAATGACAATTGATTAATTAAACTAAATATTAATTAAGTAATTAATTAATATGGGCTGGATATTTAATTAAGTAATTAATTAAATTAAGGTGGGCTTGCAAGAGATGGACTCCTAAGCCCATTAGGAATCTTGTAACCCTAGGTCTTGAGGAGTGCTTATAAATAGAGCTCTGACAGAACTCAGAGAACTAACACGTAAGCAAAAACCCTAGTCTTCTCTTGCCCTAAGAAATCCGCCCCACCCTGCGCCGCCCAAGCCCTAGCGCCGCCGCCGTGTGCTGCCGTAACACCGCCGCACCGCCGCCGTGAAAGCCCTAGCGCCGCCGCCGCATATCTTCTCCCTCATTCCTTTTGTGCAGAATTTTGATCTGTCAAATAGATCTGCACAATCCTTCATCAACAAACCTCTTAGATCTAGTTCTGAGCCTAAGACTAAGAGGTGTCATCATAATCCAGTTGGTGTGGACTTTTCTCTGGAGGTGAGACGCTTGGATCACTCCAGTGAACCAGAACCTTAATCAGAGTTCAGAATCAGAGTTGGAGGTTTCCACCACCTTGCCTGTGGTGAGGTAAAAATCGAAAACCCCCTTTGTTAGATTATTTCTGTGCTTTGTTTTGTGTCTTTCGTATATATAACTTGGAGATATTATTATGGGACCTGTGGGTGTGCCTTGAAAAATTTTAATTTCCGCACTTTGTTGTATTGACAATCGAGGCATATCCCAACAGTGGTATCAGAGCCAACTCCATGATTATTATACGAAAGGCTTGAACATAATATGTGTTTATATTATATGTTTAATTATGTATATTAAAACGCATGATAATTATGTTCTGTCGATTGATTCTTACTTGTTATGACTAGATCTACAATTGGGTAAAACTGTTTTTCAGATCTATAGCGTTTTCATAGTTTTTGAAAACTTCAGGACTTTTTGGGCAAAAATCGCAAATTAGGGTTTTAAAGGGCTAAAAATTCGAAATTTTATAATCTGGAAATTTCAGAAATTCTGGACTGTTTTCGCAAACTGGTCGCACGCTTTTTGGGGTCATTTTGTAATTTCCGAAAGTTTTGGGACTGTTTTGCAATTACCGAAACTTCAAGGATCTGTTTGGAAAAATCGAAAATTTTCAGAATTCAAAATTTATTTTCTGGAATGCTGGCCGAAACTGCTTTGGGTGTTTTTGTAACTTTTTAAAAGTTTTGGGGTCAAAATGCAATTTTCGAAAATTGAGGGGCCGAAAATGCAATTTTCAAAAGTTGAAAAACAGAATCTGATTTTCAGCAGGAAAATTTATTTTGTTTACCCGAAAGTTTATTTTGTCATAATTAGTAGTGACTAAAAGTAAGAATCAATGGAAGTTAGTTTTAAAAGGATGTTTTAAAATTAAAGAAAGGAGAAAGTAAAATGTTGTTTACATGTTTCTTGCTCTACGTGAACTGTTTACTTGATTTTCGATCGAGCCGAGCCTTGACCTTAGGGTAGATGTGATTGGTTTAATTTAATGTTTGGTTTTTATTAGGGCCTGCGAGCCTTTTATGTTTTTGGGCCAACTTTGAGCCTTTGTAATAGAATAGGGCTTTAATGCTTTCCTAGTCTAGGATGGAGGCCCGTTACAAGCAAGATGGGAGCCCAAGGAGATATGAAGGCCATGTATGCATGGTGATTAATGTAATAGCATAGGCCTGTTTGAGAACCCTTTAGATTGACCAATAGGACCAACATCATGGCTCGATGATGGTCCACATAGGAGGCTCCCGATCGAAAACATATTGTGGTAGAATGCATGCTAGGCTTGTATGGTTTTTAATTTATTTGTCGATTTATATTTAGCTTGTATGTGATGCGCGCTAGAATCTAGATCGTAATAAAAGAATAAAGCATAACTTACACGGTAAGATCTCGAGGAGAGTTAGTATAACTTTCAAACCAGAAATACCCCTCTCGAAATAAAATATTAAGTCATATTGGGTAAACTATAAAATGAAGTTTTATAGATCCAAGCCTTCCATCAATAGGGACTAGTGTATGTTGTCTACTTATCGATAGAGGTGATCCAGAGTCTGGCACCCGAGTCGAAGAAAGGGACAATACACGAAATTCCTCGATTCTTGTTTTTAACTAAACAAGACAAGGGTGGGAACTTGTCGGGATGTGAAAATCGACCGATAACTAGTTACGGGGATTTCATGACCGGGCCTGTTGCTCATCAAGATTGACTGGGTCAGACTTAAACGAGGAGTAACATCTATGATGTAGCAGTGCTAGATAGGTGCGAAAATCGAGGCAAAATAGCTTGAAGGTTGTGGAGTAACACAATTGGTAAAAGTATACCTACCTGGAGAATTACTTGTATGGCCACGAGTCGTGGGTGCAATTAATTGCTGCTGGGACGTCAAGACCTACTAGGAAATAGAATTTCCCGAGCAATCAAAGGGGTGATTGTTTCGACAAAATAGTGGGAGAACTTTTTCGAAACTAAGTCCAACTTCGATAATTATAAGTATTAGACATAAGATCAGTTAGCTTAATGTTGTCTTCTTTCCTATTGTAGATATTAATTACAATGTCTAAGAATCCATTATCTGTTATCCTCGACGCAAACAAATTGAATGGTTCAAACTTTGTCGACTGGCTGAGAAATCTGAGGATAGTCCTAGACTCCGAACGTCGCAGTTATGTGCTCGACACACCCATGCCTGCTGCACCCGCAGCACGAGCTACTGAGGAACAACGAACCACCCATGCTAAAAGGGTTGATGATGATCTTCAGGTTCGTTGCCTCATGCTAGCTTCGATGTCAAACGAACTGCAGAAACAGCATGCTGCTATGCCGCTTGCTAGAGATATGCTTCTCCATCTCCAGCAGATGTTTGGGGAAAGGTCTCGCGCTGAAAGATTCGCGACCTCTAAAGAGTTGTTTAATCTCAAGATGGCTGAGGGAAGCAGTGTAAAAGATCACTGTCTGCGTTTCATCAACTTGGTTGAAAAACTGGGGCGATTGGACGTGGATTTGCACGCTGATCTTAGCACTGACCTCCTTCTCCATACGCTGCCCCGTTCATTTGACCAGTTCGTGTTGAACTTCAATATGGAGGATAGAAACCTCGCTCTTCATGAACTGACCAATTTATTGGTAACGGCAGAATCGACTCTCAAGAAAGAGAAACCTGTAATGATTGCACACCAATCGAAGGCTGCAAAGCCTAAGAAAGGTAAGAAAAAGAAGAAGGTATTTTCTTCAAAGGCAGTCACCAAGGTGGTCGAGAAAAAGCGCAAAAGCCCAGAAGACGAATGTTTCCACTGCAAGAAAGCAGGGCACTGGAAAAGGAACTGCCCAGACTACCTAAAGATGAAATTGGTAGCAAAAGGTATTTTTCTAGTTGAAGTTAATATTTCTATTAACTGTGCATCGTGGGTGTTAGACACCGCAGCAGGTTCTCATATCTGCAATGATTTGCAGGTGATGGGAGCAGTAAGAACCCTGAAGCCCGGGGATAGAATCCCGCGTTTTGGAAACGGAGCTAGGATCGCCGCCGAGGCTATAGGAGACGTGGAATTAGTCTTAGGGAATTTTACTTTAATTTTAAGGGATTGTCTGTACGTACCAAACATTATTAAAAACATCATTTCTATTCCTATGTTAGACATTGATGGTTTTAATTTTTCCATTCAAAATGGATCTTTTTGCATATTTAAAGGTGATTTAATGTATGCTCGTGGTACTTTGATAGATGGTCTATATTCCCTAGAACCTATAAATTCCAACGTCATGCACATTCAATCTAGAAAAAGGAAATATGATAATCAAACTCCACAACTTTGGCACGCTAGACTTGGACATATTTCCAAGAGTAGGATTCAAAAGTTGGTTTCCTCTAAGGCTCTTGAAATAAAGAACTTAGATGAACTCCCGACTTGCGAATCTCGTCTCAAAGGAAAGATGACCAAATCACCCTTCACCGGGAATCCCGAGCGAACCAAACAGACATTGGATCTTATCCATACTGACGTTTGTGGACCATTGAGTGTCAATGCGAGAGGTGTATTATCTTACTTCGTAACATTCACCGACGATTTTAGTCGTTATGGATATGTGTATCTTATGACACACAAATCCGAAATCTTTGAGAAATTCAAAGAGTTTCGAATGGAAGTAGAGAACCAACTTGGACATAGTATTAAAGCACTTCGTTCTGATAGAGGTGGTGAGTATTTAAGCCAAGAATTCCTTGATTATCTAAAAGAGAATGGAATTCTCGCACAGCGAACTCCCCCTAGGACACCCCAACTCAATGGAGTGTCTGAGCGGAGGAACCGGACTTTGTTAGACATGGTTCGTTCCATGATGAGCTTTGCTGACCTTCCCTTTTCATTTTGGGGCTTAGCCCTATTAACTGCTTCGAAGATACTAAACATAGTACCTTCAAAGTCAGTGCCAACAACGCCGCACCAAGTATGGTATGGTAAAGCACCCGTGTATGTAAAGAACAAGAAGGGAGATAAGCTAGATAGTAGATCTAGTTTGTGCAAATTTGTGGGTTATCCAAAGGACTCTATTGGATACCTGTTCTTCGATCCTAAAGAACGTAATACGTTCGTATCTAGGAACGCCCACTTCTTGGAAGAGGATTTCCTCACCAACCGAAATGGGACAATCGTAGAACTTGATGAAGTCCAAGAATCAGACCCATCCCCACAAACAGTGGGAGCTGAACCAGAATTAACTGAACCTACTAGTACACCTATGCTTCGAAGGTCAAATCGAATTCGTAAGGAGCCAGAGCGATTTGGTCTCATTCACGAAAACGAGAAAGTTGATGCTGATCCAAGGACCTATCAAGAAGCGATGTCTGACATAGATTCGGGTGCGTGGCTCGAAGCCATGCAATCCGAAATGGATTCCATGCATTCCAACAAGGTTTGGACCTTGGTCGATCCACCTGAGGGAACTATCCCTGTAGGATGTAAATGGATCTTCAAGCGTAAGCTTGGAATGAATGGAGAGGTAATTACTCATAAAGCTCGCTTAGTGGCGAAAGGGTATTCTCAAAGGCCTGGTATAGACTATGAGGAAACCTTCTCTCCCGTGGCGATGTCAAAATCCATTCGGATATTACTTGCTATAGCCGCGTGGCATGACTACGAAATATGGCAAATGGACGTAAAGACCGCCTTTCTCAATGGAGACATTGATAAGGAGATCTTTATGCAACAACCTGAAGGTTTTGCGTCCAAAGGAAGTGAGCACAAACTGTGTAAGCTTCAAAGGTCAATCTATGGCCTCAAACAGGCGTCCCGAACCTGGAACATACGATTTGATGAGACAGTCAAAGCTTTTGGCTTTATCAAAAACGTATATGAACCTTATGTGTACAAAAGGAATAGTGGGAGCTCAATACAATTCATTGTTTTGTACGTCGATGACATTTTGTTAATCGGAGACGATATCAAGATGTTAGCGCAGACTAAAGCGTGGTTATCCGCGCAGTTCTCTATGAAAGATATGGGAGACGCATCTTACGTATTGGGAATACGTATCTATAGGGATAGATCGAAGAAGATGATAGGACTCTCCCAATCTCAGTACATCAACACGATCTTGAAGAGATTTAGTATGGAAGAATCTAAGAAAGGATTTGTTCCAATGAGACATGGTATCTCTCTTTCCAAGTCTATGTGCCCTACAACCGACGAAGAAAAGACGAGAATGTCTATCATACCTTATGCCTCTGCTATGGGGAGTATAATGTATGCAATGTTGTGTACTCGACCAGACGTAGCACACGCTCTAAGTGTAACGAGCCGCTATCAGTCAAATCCAGGCGAGAAGCACTGGACTGCCGTAAAAGCAATCCTAAAGTACCTGCGAAGGACTAAGGATATGTTTTTGGTCTACGGTGGTAGTGGAGAACTGAAACTTGAAGGATTCACTGATTCGAGTTTCCAGTCTGACGTGGATGATTTCAAATCCAACTCTGGATACATATTCCGCCTCAATGGAGGAGCGGTCAGTTGGAAAAGCTGTAAACAGTCTACCACTGCCGACTCAACCACAGAAGCAGAATATATCGCAGCATCAGATGCAGCAAAAGAAAGTGTATGGATGAGAAATTTCGTCCAGGAATTGGATGTTGTTCCTAGCATTGTTGAACCTGTAGTCGTCTTTTGTGACAACAACGGGGCAATAGCTCAAGCAAAGGAGCCGAGATCACACCATCAATCCAAACACGTACTGAGGAAGTACCACGTGATCAGAGAGATCATTGGTAGAGGAGATATGCATATGGAGTATGTCAAATCAGAAGACAACATAGCTGACCCACTAACTAAGCCACTTTCGCAAAAGGTGTTCGATGGACATCTAGATAAGATGGGTCTAAGAAACGTTTGTGAATGGCTTTAGGGCAAGTGGGAGATTGATAGGATAGTGCCCTGCAAGCCAGTTCAATTAGCTTGTAATAGATCTATCTTGTATATAACAATCTTTGATTTTATAATAATACGCATGTTTATTTATATATGTATAAGGATAAACAATGGCCAAACTTCATCTCTCGCGAATACATTTAAGCGATTGGTTGAAACCCTGAGATCACTCATGACTATGGGACTATACACTTCAGTACTGAGTGCACTTATCATGAAACAGTCTCAAAGGTCGTGATCTCAAAAATGTTCCAAGTCATAGATTCATATCGAGACGGGGTATCGAGTGAATCGTCAAGACTTGTACGATTATGCATGATTCACACGGAGTGAATTTGTTGTAGTTTCATGAACAAGGCATTTGAGACCAGTGCATATGACTAGGTGATTCGATGGAGGATCGAATGCATCGAACGACCCGAACAGAGAAACCCATTGTGGAAGCGCATGACGCATATCGGTGATGGGATGTTTCTCAAAGGATTATAATAGTGTACGATTTAGTCCTATGACTTGAGGTGCTAGGGCGAATTCGGTGCATGAAAGTGCGTACTTATATCTAGGTATAGGCCACTTAGCTTGGTCATAAAAATGCCTTGGTTGGGTGCGTATGGACATGTACGCGACTGGTTAGTACCAAGATGGAATCTGTTGACTCATCGTAATGGATGAGAATATTTCCTATACGATTCTTAGATAATGTTTCCAATGAATCTACGGCCGTAGTCGGTGACGGATTTGGAAAGGGGTTTCCAAATTAGGCAGTCACACTGGAACATTATCCTGAATTAGAAAGTATAGTTATCGAGACAAATTTAGAGGTGCCGATCAATTCACACACCCTAAGTCTTGATCGGGAAATTGGTCGACAGAAGGACCGTATGTACATGGTAATTATATGAGGTGAGGTTCACTAAATATCAATTCACCTGATGTTGGGCTTCATGGGCTTGTGGCTAGACATCAACCATGAAGTGTGGGTACTCCTGAATTAGTAGAGGAATTGATTCTAGGAGTGGTCAATTAAAGGTAGTTTAATTGATCGGAGCAATTTATTGTTCATAAATTAAATCACGAGGTTTCGTGAGCCTGCTGCCAATTGATGGTGAACCCAGAGGGTCACACACAATACAATTGGACGGTGACTGTTCTGTAGGAATATAAAAGGAATTAATTGATTTAAAAGTAATTAAATCAATTAAGTGAATTAAAGTGTTAATTCAAGTGGGAGATAAATTAATTAATTGATTTAATTGATTTAAATGACAATTGATTAATTAAACTAAATATTAATTAAGTAATTAATTAATATGGGCTGGATATTTAATTAAGTAATTAATTAAATTAAGGTGGGCTTGCAAGAGATGGACTCCTAAGCCCATTAGGAATCTTGTAACCCTAGGTCTTGAGGAGTGCTTATAAATAGAGCTCTGACAGAACTCAGAGAACTAACACGTAAGCAAAAACCCTAGTCTTCTCTTGCCCTAAGAAATCCGCCCCACCCTGCGCCGCCCAAGCCCTAGCGCCGCCGCCGTGTGCTGCCGTAACACCGCCGCACCGCCGCCGTGAAAGCCCTAGCGCCGCCGCCGCATATCTTCTCCCTCATTCCTTTTGTGCAGAATTTTGATCTGTCAAATAGATCTGCACAATCCTTCATCAACAAACCTCTTAGATCTAGTTCTGAGCCTAAGACTAAGAGGTGTCATCATAATCCAGTTGGTGTGGACTTTTCTCTGGAGGTGAGACGCTTGGATCACTCCAGTGAACCAGAACCTTAATCAGAGTTCAGAATCAGAGTTGGAGGTTTCCACCACCTTGCCTGTGGTGAGGTAAAAATCGAAAACCCCCTTTGTTAGATTATTTCTGTGCTTTGTTTTGTGTCTTTCGTATATATAACTTGGAGATATTATTATGGGACCTGTGGGTGTGCCTTGAAAAATTTTAATTTCCGCACTTTGTTGTATTGACAATCGAGGCATATCCCAACATAAGCCATAATGGAAGTGCTTAGAATAAAAGGCTTGACATCCAGCGGGAGGGTCAGTAACTCGTTGTTCGGGAGCAGGAAGAACAATCGAGAATCCGGCGCCTAGGTATTGACCAAAGTCTGCCTGCAGTTTTCCCAGATCTTTTTCCACATAGGAACAAACGATCTCGTCCGCCCTATCCTCAGTCATGTTCAGTCCTGCGCTGGTCGACGGCTCTTCCCAGTTGAAGATCGTAACCACGACATTGCCACTCAGTCTATACTTCTTCTGTTCATTTTTCCCTAAGGGAAGGTCTCCATCCTCTGCGATTTCCTCCTCGGAGACTGTGGCTTCGCTCGAATTGTCTTCACCATTATCTTTCGATCCGGAACACGATTCTCTCTCCTCCCCATTAGATTCGGAAGGGGGACTCGAATCTCTCGGGTTCTCCACCAAGGATGGTCGAACATCTACGACCTGCCTTCCCTCCTGATCATTTTCTCGACTTTCCACTACAGGGGATTTTCCCTTCAAATCTACTGAATTGGACCTGGTAAATAAACGAAGAGTACTCGAAAAAGATTGTTTGAACTCACTTATCGATCTATTCGCTCCGATCTAGGGTTTTATATATACAGGGACAAAATGGGAAATTGCAAATCGGTCCCCGAGTAACCACGACAGTTAAACTCCTCAAGGGTGAACCTGAAGTCGTAATTCCGATAATTGCACTTATGACCCCAATATTTTCTAAAATCACAAAATTGAAGACCAACATGGCGAAAAAAGTATTTATGGGGGCGTCGATTCCGCATTCTACCACCAACCTACCCTATCAAAATCAAAGGAATATAGAGATATTGTTAAAGATCGACTATAGCGACGCAATAGGTAACAGTGAGAAGATCCTTACCTGAAAATCCTATACCAACACTAGATGACAAGGGTAATATCATGGTGACACCATTACATAGTTTCCAAGTTATGCACTCTTTTTCCCTGGCTCGGTTTTTATCCCGAAGGGTTTTTCCGAGTTAGGTTATTAATGAGGCATATCCGAAACTTATCCAAAAATGGATCGTTCACCCAGCGTCCAAATTATACTTCTTCAAGCTTAAGCTCCTCTTTACGCTCGAGAAGTGGGGGAGTATTGATGAGGTGTAATTTGTATTCAGACATTACTACGGTCTAGTGAGGTCGGATTTCGTCATTTTCGATCTCATGAGCATAAGTTCGAGCCCAAGGCACGGGAATCCTACGCTGACTATACTATGTTAATTCTGGGTTCAAAGTTACTGTTGGGCCGACCTCAGGCCCAGGCCTTTGGGCTGAGTAATGCGCACCTATGGGTGGTTCATCTTGTCCCGGATCTCAACTATAAATACCCCAAGCATTTATGACGACGACACAACTTCCCATATGCTCTTCCTTCGAGACTGCTGCTCGGACTCACTTGGGAATAATAGCATAGGCTTTCTTATATGTATTTCACCCTCTAGCTTGTACGGCATCCAATAATGCTCGAATAGGACTCCCATTTCTTGTAATCTGTATTCGATCACCAAGAATATAATATTATTGATCTTTTATCTCCTTTTACATACATTAGCACGGCATCTTACACCACCCTTATCGAACTAACGAAAACGCGTTAGATCAAGATCTTCTCATCAATTTTCAATTGTGAGATGCAGGGTTCATATCCATCAGTCATTCTTCGGCAGTGAAAACCACCTTTCTATGGCTAATAGTTTCGAAATGGATTTTGACGTAGCAAATGGAGAAGGTATTTTCATTGGTCCTAGAAGGACTTTTGAAGTGTGACCTATCGCCATTAGGTGAGTCAAACTTTCCACTTTGAATCTTATGGCTTCATGCCATATCCTTTATTTGTGCATGGATTGGTTCAGCGGGTTTCAGGGTTAACTCCCACTGTTTGTGGGGATGGGTCCAGTTCTTGGACTTCATCAAGTTCTATGACATTACTTGTTTCCTTTGACAAGGATTCGTCAACAGAGGAACAAGCTACTTACGAGATACTTTCGTTTCTCTTTGTCGCAGAACAGGTATCCAATGGATTTCGTCGGATACCCCACAAACTTTATATGAATCAGATCTACCATCTAATTTCTCATATAAGGTTGTGTTGCTATGTCTTAGATGACATGGTGGTGTAAGAACATACTTCGAAAATACTAAACCAAGTTTTATCCCCTAATGTGAATATAGGAATTTAGCAAGATCATAGTCGAGAGTCGAACCAAGTTTTATCAAAGTTCGACCTTCTTCTTTGATTTGCTTTGTTTAGAATTCTATTCTCCTTTAGATAATCGAGGATTCAGTTGCTTATGTTTCAGCAAGTTTGATTAGATCAAATTGCCTTTGACATGATGCATCTAGTTACTTCATTTCCAAAATGTCTATTGAGTTACTTCAACAGTTTTAGAATTGTACTTTCTACAATGTACAAATATACTTTAACGATTGAGAATCGCGAGTATATATGAAATAGTATCCTTTTGAACTAGTGCTTTTAGTTCTAATTGATTTGAAATGTTTGGAATGCCTAGCAATCCTTTATTTCGGTTATTATTCTTTTAAGACAAGATTTGAAAGTTCGGAGTTTTATCCAAGTTCCTTATTTCAAGAACAGTAGATAAAAACCTTTCTTTCGAATCTTTCTTTAGGAAGAATGTCCAAAATAAACATTTCAAGCGCGGACGATTATCCAGTTTTTCGATTGAGCATACAGCCTTCAAAGTTTTGATTCGTTTATCATTGTTTATTTCTATGTTTCAAAACATCAATATTTGTACAAAGTTAAATCGCTCTAATTAAATAAATTCCATTCTCAATGGTAAAGCAATAAGGTCTTGTACAAAATTGGAAATAATACTCAGAATAAACTAAAACTAAACTCATGGTAATACGAAAAACTTCTTCTAAAAAGGAATGTCTAGGTTCAGTTCTTCCTTGACCCAGTCCCTGAATTCGTTTTCCCTCAACTCTCTCTGCCCTACTTGCATTTTCCTTTCAAGGAATTTCCTCCTTGTAGTTGGAGAGGGAATAGTTTCATCCGCTGTAAACTCTTTTACAGAATGAAAGTTTTATCAGATGTCTTACATCAAAAAGATTTAACAAATGTACAATTTAAAAATCATACCGTAGTTAAGTCTATCCAGGAATTCCTTTTCAGTAAGCTTTCCTATTTTCTTTTCGTGCTTACACAATGGGCAATTTTCTTCATATAGTCCAAGACCTTTTAGATGAGCTTGTTCATATTTGTCTAACAACTCATGCAATTGCTTTGTTTTAATTCCATCAAGCAGAATATCACAGTGTTGCATGAAATGAGTGACGATGTCAGAAAGACCATTTGTTGTAATTTCTATCTCATCTTCGAGAGCCAATCGGGCTCCAAGCCTTTTGATTCTTTTGAACATCTTGGTTAAGTAACAACAATATTCCTTGACATTATTAAACTTAGTCATGGTCTTTTCTTGAAGATAATAGCACATCATAGCCCCCAAAGTATTTTCGCTTCTAACATTCATTAATACTCGTTTGAACGGAAAAGTGGATGGCAAATGGCTAACAATAAAATAGACAACTATAAGCAGACAGGTTTAATATAAATACTTATAATTAACGAAATTTGGACTTTTTATCGAAAAAGTTCTCCCACTATTTTATCGAAACAATAACCCCTTCTAGTTTCGGGAAAAATCTATTTCCTAGTAGGTCTTGACGTCCCAGCAGCAATTAGTTGCACCCACGACTCGTGGCCATACAATTAATTCCCTAGGTAGGTATACATTTTACCAATTGTGTCTACTACACAACCTTCAAGCTATTTTGCCTCATTTTTCGCATTTATCTAGCACTGCTACATCATAAATGTTACTACGCGTTAAGTCTAACCCATTAATCATGATAAGAAACGGGCCCGGTCATGAATTCTCCGTAACTAGTTATCGGTCGATCTTCATGTCCCGACCAGTCCCTACTCTTGTCAAGTTATAGAAAACTAGAATCAAGGAATTTCGTGTATTGCCCCTTTCTTCGACTCGGGTGCCAGACTCTGGATCACCTTCTATCGATAAGTAGACAACATACACTAGTCCCTATTAATGGAAGGCTTGGATTTATAAAACTTCATTTTATATTTAACCCAATATGACTTAATATTTATTCGAGAAGGGAATTTTCGGTTTTGAAAGTTTAAGGAAACTCTCCTCGAGATCTCACCGCTTCAATTATGCTTTATCTTTTATTTACGATCTAGATTCAAGCGCGCAAACACACAAGCAATCATAAATCGACTAATAAATAAAAGCCATACAAGCCTAGAATGCATACTACCACAATATGTTTTCGATTGGGAGCCTCCTATGCAGGCCATCATTGAGCCAATGATGTTGGCCCATTTGGTCAATCTAAAGGGTTCTCAAAGGACCTATGCTATTACACAATGTACCATGCATACATGGCCTTCAATTCTTCTTGGGCTCCCACCTTGCTTGTAAACGGGCCTCCATCCTAGACTAGTAAAGCAGTAAAGCCCTATTCTATTACAAAGGCTCAAAGTGGCCCAAAAATAATAACAGGCTCGCAGGCCCAATAAAAACCAAACATTAAATTAAACCAATCACATCTAACCTAAGGTCAAGGCTCGGCGTGATCGAAAACTACGTAAACAGTTCACGTAGAGCAAGAAACATGCAAACAACTTTTACGTATTTCATTCTTAAATTTAAAACTACCTTTTAAAACTAACTTCCTATGATTCTTGTTTTTTAGTCACTACTAATTATGACAAATAAATTCTCGGACAAATAAATCTAGTTTTCTGCCTCAAATTAAGATTCTGATTTTTCAACTTTTGAAAATTGCAGTTTGGCCCCTATACTTTCGGAAATTGCACTTTTGACCCCAAAACTTTTGAAAAGTTACAAATTACCCCCAAAACAGTTTTGAACAGAAGGACCAGAAAATAAAATTTTGAAATCCAGAAAATTTTTGAATTTGCAAACTAACCTCTGAACTTTCAGAAATTACAAAACAGTCCTTGAATTTTCAAAAATTGCAAAACAGCCCCAAAAATACGTGCGATCGAAATTTCAGAAACAGTCCAGATTTTACAAAAATTTCCAGAAACAGAAAAATTAATTTTCAGCCCTTAATTTTGAGATTTGCGATTTTTGCACAAAGAGTCCTGATTTTTCGAAAAACTATAAATTCGCCACATATCTTAAAAGGCAATTTTACCCAATCAAGCAAGAATCAATAAACAGAACATAATTATCACGCGTTCTCATACATACAATCAAGCATATGTAGTGAAAACACATTATGTTCAGGCCTTTTGGTATAAAAACGTATGGAGTTGGCTCTGATACCACTGTTGGGATATTCTATCATGGGGCTCGATTGTCAATACAACAAAGTGCGGAATTTAAAATTTTTTGAGGTCCTTAATAGTCCCATAAATCTTTTCTCCACAGTTAATTATACGAAAAGGTTGAATCAAACAATTAAATAAACACGGGGGGTTAATCGCAATTTACCTCACAAAGGTTTTGTGGTGGTTTCCTCCAGGTGTTTGGTTTGATCCACAGCTTGAGTGATCCATGTGTCTCACCTCCATGTATAGTCCACACCAACTGGATTGTAGTGACACCTACAAGTCTTAGGCTACGAACTGGATCTCGCAGGTTTGTCAGCAAAGGATTTCAGATCTGGATCTGGACTTAAGATCTTGATCAGGATTAGGAGATACAGATGGAAGAATAGAATCACAGGACTTGTGTGATTCGAACAGGGTTCGACCAGGACAGATCTGGTCGAGTTTGGGTTCGGCCAAGGTTGATCTTGGGCGACTAGGGTTTGGGGCGAAAGTAAAGGGGGCGGTTTGCAATTGAATATTCTTGTAAAAAATCTGATTTTCCTCACTTGTGTAATCGATTTTTCTCTCTCAATTTTCAGCAAAAGTTTGTTCTCTCAAAAGCTTTTTTTAGGGTTGTGTATCTTGTGCAAGTCTTTTATGAAGAGAAGAGGGAAGAGTATTTATAAGAGAAGAATCCTTCTCTTGATAGATATCTTCTTCCCTTATCTATCAAATCTCCAAATCATTCATTCCTTATCAACTTGGGAATGTGAGATTTGATAGATCTCTTCTTGCTTGTCCTTCAAGAATCAAAACTCCTTTTCCTTTAATTGTCAAAATCGCCCCTACCCCTATTTCAAGATAATTGCAAAATCAACCCATAATTATCCAATACTAAAATTGGTTAATTTATTTATTCTTCCAATTTAATTAACTACTTTAATTAATTTCATAATTAATCAGATAACTCTAATTAATTAATTGAACATTAATCAATTAGATATCTAATCAATATTCTCCTATTGAATTAATACCATAATTCAATTACTTTGATTTAACAACTTTAAATCATACATTTCCTTTTCGACAGTCACCGTCCAATTGCATTGTGTGTGACCCTCTGGGTTCACCATCAACTGGCAGCAGGCCCACGACTTTCGTGATTTAATTAACGAGCAATTAAATGTTGGGATTCGGTAAGAAAAACAGCCCTAGGCACAGCGGAATATAAAAAAATTTCTAGGGCCTCTTAAAGAATCTTGCCAGGATATTCTCTAGTTGTATATATATAAATATAATTAAACGACAGTATAAGTTTTCTCGTTTATACCTGTCTCCTTGCAAATCCTCGGCTAGCAATATGAGCTCTGAATTCTGACCCCGGTAAGATCGACCCACACCTTTTGTAGCGCCCCACGTGTTGCGCCTCTACGAGTTGATACACCACAATATCACGAAAATTAATATACCTAATCGACTAGAACATAGGCTATATTAATATCTAGGTTTTAGGAACGATTTGGGAACAAAACGAAGACGAAAAAATTCTTCCACAGGGAAGAACTGGTTCGGCCGATCTGGTAGGGAGAGGGAGAGAGATTTTTCTTTGCTCAATTTTTGCTTAAGGAGTTGTGTGAAAAATAACTAGAAGAAAGCTATTTATAGTTTTCTTTCTATCCTAGTCCTATTAGGACTAGGTCTTCTCTCTCCTACATGGGCCATGGCCTTCTTTAATTAGAAGACTAAGTCTTCTAATTAATTCATGGCCCATATTAATTAATCTTTCAGGGCTTTATTTAATCTTCCAATTAAATAGCCCAATTAATTAAATCATCTCCCAATTAATTAATTAAACTCCAAGTCTAATTAAATTAATTATTCCATTAATTAATTAAATCCTAATTAATTAATTTACTCATAAATTAAATTCCAATTTAATTTATAATCTTGATCCACTTCCAATTGGATCCATTTTCGTTCCATATGGGTCGACCCAGTCGACCCAGTCGATTTTGATCCAGTCGACCCAGTCGACTGGTTCGTTCCTGTTTCCTCGCTTTCGCTACTTGTGTATTGTGTATGCCCCCGTAGGTTCACCACATAATTGGCCGTGGGTTGTAATTAAATATTATTTAATTACTTGAGCAATTAATGCTCTAAATTAATCGAACACTCTGTCGATTAATCATTCCAAAATTAGCACCCCTGCTAATTTGGGAATTCTCCCACACTCCACGGTCGATGTCCAGTCACAAGCCCATGGAGCCCAATCACTGGTGAATTAATTCAGTGAACCTTTTATCATTTACAATTTCCATATACGACACAATCTCTCCATCGATCAATCTCCCAGTCGAGACTTAAGGGTATGGTCCTTCATCGGATTCCCTTATCTTTTGTCTTGACCTTATGTTCTCTGATCTCGAAATAAATTCTCTCTGACTTGTTCTTTATGAGCTACTTACATAAAGTCGTCAGTTACCTTGGCCAAGGATTTCATCAGAATTAATTTCTCACAGAAATCCATAGGAGAATTTCTCGACCTATCAAGTCGAGTCAATGGATCCTTTGTTGATGATATGAATCTGCATACGAGTTCCTCTATACCCAACATGAGTCCACAGAGACTTTCTGGCGATCCCCAGTCAGTCGGAACTCATATCAAAGTATAGACGTTCTCGTACCAGATAAACCCTATCATCTCAAGTTGTTAGGGATCGTTCCTCGTATACTATTGTAAATTGGAATAACTTCAATCCCGATATGCGACTACCGCTTCCATGGTGAGTTATTTCCTAATTGGGGTATTCAGTGCGCTTGCCATCCCAGCAAGCCACCCACTTATGTGTATCGACTATCCCAGTCACGCTCGTGGACCCCAGCGTCCTCCAGTTCATCGGAGTATACACAATAGTGAGAGTCTAACCGAATCCAACGATGTCCTATCTCGATTGGATTCTACGACTCTTGAATATATTCTAGATCACGGCCTTAGAGATCAGTCCACGGGTTGTCCCATAGCACTGTGATCTAAGGACTTCTATCCTTATGCGTAGACAAATATTACATAAGATAAAGTTGACCATTTAATAAAAGTGCATTTATTAATCTAAATTGAATAGTTCCTCATTAATTACAATTAATGCTAGCCACACAGCTGGCTTGCAGGACACTATTTCTATCAATCTCCCACTTGTCCTAAAGCCAGTCTTTTATGTTCTTGAGTCCCATCTTATGCAGATGTTTCTCAAATGCCTTTTGAGGCAGAGGCTTCGTTAGTGGGTCCGCCGTATTATCTTCTGAGTCGACACGTTCCATCTTAATGTCTCCTCTACCAATGATATCTCTTATCACATGGTATCATCTCTGGACGTGCTTGGATTTCTGATGAGATCTCGGCTCCTTTGCTTGCGCTATTGCCCCATTATTATCGCAGAAGATAGTAATGGGCTCAGCAATGCTAGGTATCACATCCAATTCCTGGATGAAGTTCCTCATCCAAACACCTTCCTTTGCTGCGTCACTCGCGGCAATGTATTCTGCTTCAGTGGTTGAATCCGCGGTTGTTTCCTGCTTGGAGCTCTTCCAGCTAACCGCACCACCATTGAGGCAGAAAACATATCCTGATGTCGACTTGAAGTCGTCTACATCACATTGGAAGCTTGAGTCTGTATAGCCTTCCAATTTCAATTCTCCTCCACCGTATACCAAGAACAATTCCTTAGTCCTTCTCAGGTACTTCAGAATTGCCTTTACGGCTATCCAGTGCTGCTCACCTGGATCAGACTGGTAGCGACTTGTTACGCTAAGAGCGTATGCTACGTCTGGTCTCGTACATAGCATACCATACATTATGCTTCCTATCGCGGATGCATATGGTACTCGAGACATATTGCTTCTCTCTTCAGGCGTCTTTGGGGCCATAGACTTAGAGAGTGCAATCCCATGTCTTATTGGAAGCAATCCTCTCTTGGATTCTTCCATACTAAATCTTTTCAAGATTTTATCTATGTACTGGGATTGGGAGAGGCCCAGCAGTCCTTTTGATCTATCTCGGTAGATCCTTATACCTAGTACGAAGGATGCTTCTCCCATATCCTTCATTGAGAATTGTGTAGACAACCATGCTTTAGTTTCAGACAATGCTTTTACATTGTTTCCAATGAGAAGAATGTCGTCAACGTAAAGCACCAAAAATTCAACTGTACTCCCACTGATCTTCTTGTACACGCAAGGTTCGAACATGTTCTTGATGAATCCAAAAGTTTGGATTGTCTCATCAAAACGAATGTTCCAACTTCGGGAAGCTTGCTTCAGTCCATAAATGGACCTCTGGAGTTTGCACACCTTGTGTTCATCTCCTTTGGATGCATATCCTTTTGGTTGCTCCATGTAGATCTCCTTATCAATGTCTCCATTGAGAAAAGCAGTCTTTACATCCATCTGCCATATCTCGTAGTTATACCACGCAGCTATGGCCAGCAAGATCCGAATGGATTTGGGCATTGCGACTGGCGAGAAGGTCTCCTCAAAGTCGATACCTGGTCTTTGAGTGTATCCTTTTGCCACTAGTCGCGCCTTGTAGGTAATCACCTCTCCGTTCACTCCAAGCTTTCGCTTATAGATCCACTTGCAACCCACGGGAGCCACTCCCACTGGTGGATCTACCAAGGCCCAGACCTTGTTTGAGTGCATGGAGTCCAGTTCGGATTCCATGGCTTCGCGCCACTTTCCTGAGTCTATGTCTAGCATAGCCTCTTCGTAAGTCCTTGGGTCGGTTAGAGACTGTCCAGTCTCATGCAGCAGACCGTAGTACCTCTCGGGTTCTCTACGTTGTCTTTCTGACCTACGAAGTATCGGTGTACTTTCTGGTGCACTTTCATGCTCCTGTTCTCCCACTGCCTGTGGTGACGGGTCAGCTTGATCGACCTCTAAGGTCTTTTCAGCTTCAGTGACCTCATCTAGTTCTACGTTATTTTCCTTCTTGTCAACCAAGAAATCCTTCTCCAAGAAGTGAGCGTTCCTCGAGACAAACGTTGTTTGTCTTGTAGGATCGTAGAACTCGTATCCTATTGAGTTTTCTGGATACCCCACGAATTTGCACAAAGTGGATTTAGTTTCCAATTTATCTCCCACTAGCTTTTTAACGTAAGCGGGAGATCCCCATATGCGCATGAATGCGTATGAGGGTGCCTTGCCAAACCATTGTTCGTATGGTGTCTTTTCTACGGATTTCGAAGGTACCATATTCAGTATCTTCGTTGCCGTGAGGAGGGCATGTCCCCAAAATGAAAGAGGAAGGTCAGTGGCACTCATCATGGATCGAACCATGTCCATCAAGGTTCGATTCCTTCTCTCTGCTACTCCATTTAATTGGGGTGTTGCAGGAGGAGTCCACTGCGATAGTATTCCATGCTCTACAAGATAATTCAGAAATTCGTTACTAAGAAATTCTCCACCTCGGTCAGAACGAAGAGCCTTTATCGTATGACCAAGTTGATTCTCTACTTCCATCTTGAATTCTTTGAATCGTTCAAAGGCTTCAGACTTGTGTTTCAACAAGAACACATATCCATAACGACTAAAGTCGTCAGTGAAAGTGATGAAGTAGTCATAGCCACCTCGGGCGCTTTTTCTTAGTGGTCCACATACGTCAGTATGTATTAAGTCCAATGTTTGCTTGGCTCGCTCAGGGTTTCCCTTAAATGGCAACTTAGCCATTTTACCCTTTAAACATGGTTCACATGTTGGCATTTCATCAATGCGATTGATTTCAATCGCGCCAGATGATGCTAACTTTTGAATCCTTGACTTAGATATATGTCCAAGTCTAGCGTGCCATAATTGGGCAGATATTTCATTATCTTGTTTCCTTTTGTTTTGTTGCACATGCATCACTAACTTAGGTGGTTCAATGGTATATAGTCCATCTTTCAATGTACCAGTGAAAAACATATTATCATTCATGAATAACGAAAAGGAACCTTTATTAATAGTAAAACTAAAACCTTCATTATCCAAAACAGGAATTGAAATAATGTTTTTCACCAAACCAGGTACATAAAGAACGTTCCTAAGGACTAATTTATTACCACCTAAATCTAACTCCACTTCGCCTATGGCCTCGGCAGCAGCTCTAGCTCCATTGCCAAATCTCAGGATCCAATCCCCTGGCCTAAGTGGCCTTGTTGCTCCCATCACCTGTAAATCATTACAAAGATGAGAACCACAAGCAGTGTCTAGCACCCATGATGCACAGTTAATTGATAAATTAACTTCAACAAGGAATATACCTTTCGAGCTCTCCAAGAACTCTTTGCAGTTCCTCTTCCAGTGTCCAGGTTTCTTGCAGTAGAAACATTTCTGTTCACCAGACGAAGCTTTACGCTTCTTTCCCTTCCCTATGGGCCCAGATGGTGCTTTGCCTTTGCTTGAAGAAGCATTTCCCTTCCCCTTCCCTTTCTTTGTCCTTTTGGACTTGGATTGGGTTGAGGTAGCAACCATCACTGGCTTCTCTCTTTTCATGGAAGCCTCGGCAGTGGCGAGCATATTAGCCAACTCGTGAAGTTCAACATTCATCTTGTGCATGTTGTAGTTCACTACGAATTGCTCGAATGATCTAGGCAATGACTGGAGGATTATATCCTGGCAGTAGGTCTTGTCCATCTTTACGTCAAGATGACTAAGCTTTTCAATGAGCCCAATCATTTTGATGCAGTGAGATCGAACATCAGCACCTTCAGCCATCCTCGTTTGTTGCAAAGCCTTAGCAGTTTCATACCGCTCATATCTACTTTGCACCCCAAATAGACCATTCAGGTGCGTGTAGATTTCAAAATAAGACTTCATATGCTCGTGCTGCTTTTGAAGCTCATTCGACATGGATGCCAACATGAGACAACGTGACTGCAAGTCATCGTCAAGCCATAAATCAACGGCTTCTTTCTCAGTGTCGTCGGCATCCTTAGCAAGTTCGGGAGGGGGCCCATCAAGGACAAAACCTCGCTTTTCAGAAGCGAGAATGATCTTAAGGTTCCTGACCCAGTCATGGAAGTTTGGTCCAGTCAATTTGTTATGTTCAAGTATGATGGAAATCGGATTCTTAGACATTATATCTACAAAACGACGATAGAAGAAATAAATACGCGAAAGATTAATTTAAAATGCACAATTCACAAACATGGATTTCATTTGCAAATTACTCCCACTATTTTAATCAAAATCTTATGCCCCCACATAAGTTTCGGGAATTTAAAATATCCTAGCGGGCTTAAGGCCCAAATGCAATCTCCTAGTACCCACGACTCGTTGGCCATACTATTTGATCCACTTGGTGGTCGACTATGTCAACGGTTAACCATCGCAGCAAACCCTTAAGTTCATTTAGCCTCGTTTTTCGATATGGACCCACGACTCGTGAGACATCCATACTTACTAGCGTTAAATCATGTCCAATACTCGTGAAGAGAAATAGTTCAATCCTAGACGCCCCACGACTCGTGAGACAGCGCCTAAAACCTTGCTATCCCCTCCCTTGGCACTAAACTCGTGCATCGAGGCAATAGACATATTATCTTCCTATAGCTCGACCCACGACTCGTGAGACATCGAGATATATTCTTACAATATGTCCAAGACCTAGTAATTGGATAGGCTCGGACCATAGATACTATTCATATGCGCCCGTTATTCGATTTAATATTCTAATTGAATTTTAAGTTCAATTGGAGGTTTCTAAGTGTGCGAGGTCTCATCAGGTTATGCTTATCTTGTTTACGTTTTCTATCCTAAGCATGCATCTCATACATCAAAGAATAATTTGCGAAAAAGTAAACATTCATCACCTAGCAAGATATGATTGGTCGATTGCCCATCCTATGCGATCCATCACGAGCCACGTGATGAATCAATTGGTCAGTCTAGGGTGAAAATTAAATGTCCTAACTATTACAATTTTTAAACCCATACATCATGGGCCTTCTTGTAATATCCAGCTTGATTGGGCCTTCATGTAATGAATTGGGCCTCCATGTCCTCCAAGGTAAATGGGCCTCCATGTGGATCTCCAAGTCTTCATGAGGTCTTCTCGGCTCCAAGCCTAATCTAAGCCTAGCTTACATAATTTAAATGGTCCTATTCTATTACATTTGTTTGCGCAAGCAAGGGCACCAATCAGGCCCATTTAATTACAACCCAAAAATAAATAAACCAAAAACAACACAGGGCTTAAAGGGCAAAATCGACCAATCCACATATTCACTCAAGAACATGCATAAATTCACATAAGGGCAATAATGTAAATTTACCGGCTTCATTAATTTTAATTCGCAAAAATTCATCCAAGTTAATTAATTTTGAATTAACAATTAACCTCTAAGATTAATTAGCTCTTACTTGAGCTCTAAGTAATCTACAATTCTTATCTTGATTAAATTGGTTAATTAAGGTAATCTAAATCTCTAAGATTCTTACCTTATCCAAAACTCTAAGTTTCCCAAAATTTCAAATCTCCAAGATTTTCAAGATAATCCTATTTTGACTAGATTAGTTAATTAAGGTAGTGTTTAAGTCTAACAAAATAACTACCTTATCCAAAAACTCTAAGTTTCCCAATCTTCCAAAATTCTCCAAGATTTTCAGGACTTTCAAAATAGGCAGAATTAGAGTCCAACCAGAAATCAACCAGACGAGGCCAATCACGGACTGCCACGTAGGACAGCCCACGCGCGACCACCAAGGCGGCGCGTGCACGCGGCTGCGTGCGGCAGCGAGCAGCCGCGCACAGCAGCGCGTAAACAGCAGCCCGAAGGCTGCTGCTGCGCGCAGCGTGTGCGGCCAGCGTGCTGCCAGCACGCTGCCGTTGGCAGCGGCTTGCGGTGGCCGCCCAGCCGCGGTGCGCTGCCGCGCACCGCCGCGTGCCACCGCGAGTCGGATCTAATAAAAATTTTTTTTTTGTTTCTTCGATTACTTATGATTTAATTAAACAAAAACCAGTCAATTAAATCCCAATCCAAAATTAAAAACAACATGATAAAATTTTCGAATCCAAAATTAAACATTAACTCCAAGTTAATTAAACATACGTCCTATAACATGCAAAGTTAAAGAACTAGCCACATAAATCAAACATATGATTTAATAAACACATAATTCGCAAATTCATATATATACAAAGCCTAGAGTTGGCTCTGATACCACTGTTGGGATTCGGTAAGAAAAACAGCCCTAGGCACAGCGGAATATAAAAAAATTTCTAGGGCCTCTTAAAGAATCTTGCCAGGATATTCTCTAGTTGTATATATATAAATATAATTAAACGACAGTATAAGTTTTCTCGTTTATACCTGTCTCCTTGCAAATCCTCGGCTAGCAATATGAGCTCTGAATTCTGACCCCGGTAAGATCGACCCACACCTTTTGTAGCGCCCCACGTGTTGCGCCTCTACGAGTTGATACACCACAATATCACGAAAATTAATATACCTAATCGACTAGAACATAGGCTATATTAATATCTAGGTTTTAGGAACGATTTGGGAACAAAACGAAGACGAAAAAATTCTTCCACAGGGAAGAACTGGTTCGGCCGATCTGGTAGGGAGAGGGAGAGAGATTTTTCTTTGCTCAATTTTTGCTTAAGGAGTTGTGTGAAAAATAACTAGAAGAAAGCTATTTATAGTTTTCTTTCTATCCTAGTCCTATTAGGACTAGGTCTTCTCTCTCCTACATGGGCCATGGCCTTCTTTAATTAGAAGACTAAGTCTTCTAATTAATTCATGGCCCATATTAATTAATCTTTCAGGGCTTTATTTAATCTTCCAATTAAATAGCCCAATTAATTAAATCATCTCCCAATTAATTAATTAAACTCCAAGTCTAATTAAATTAATTATTCCATTAATTAATTAAATCCTAATTAATTAATTTACTCATAAATTAAATTCCAATTTAATTTATAATCTTGATCCACTTCCAATTGGATCCATTTTCGTTCCATATGGGTCGACCCAGTCGACCCACCCATTTAATCGACCCAGTCGATTTTGATCCAGTCGACTGGTTCGTTCCTGTTTCCTCGCTTTCGCTACTTGTGTATTGTGTATGCCCCCGTAGGTTCACCACATAATTGGCCGTGGGTTGTAATTAAATATTATTTAATTACTTGAGCAATTAATGCTCTAAATTAATCGAACACTCTGTCGATTAATCATTCCAAAATTAGCACCCCTGCTAATTTGGGAATTCTCCCACACTCCACGGTTGATGTCCAGTCACAAGCCCATGGAGCCCAATCACTGGTGAATTAATTCAGTGAACCTTTTATCATTTACAATTTCCATATACGACACAATCTCTCCATCGATCAATCTCCCAGTCGAGACTTAAGGGTATGGTCTTTCATCGGATTCCCTTATCTTTTGTCTTGACCTTATGTTCTCTGATCTCGAAATAAATTCTCTCTGACTTGTTCTTTATGAGCTACTTACATAAAGTCGTCAGTTACCTTGGCCAAGGATTTCATCAGAATTAATTTCTCACAGAAATCCATAGGAGAATTTCTCGACCTATCAAGTCGAGTCAATGGATCCTTTGTTGATGATATGAATCTGCATACGAGTTCCTCTATACCCAACATGAGTCCACAGAGACTTTCTGGCGATCCCCAGTCAGTCGGAACTCATATCAAAGTATAGACGTTCTCGTACCAGATAAACCCTATCATCTCAAGTTGTTAGGGATCGTTCCTCGTATACTATTGTAAATTGGAATAACTTCAACCCCGATATGCGACTACCGCTTCCATGGTGAGTTATTTCCTAATTGGGGTATTCAGTGCGCTTGCCATCCCAGCAAGCCACCCACTTATGTGTATCGACTATCCCAGTCACGCTCGTGGACCCCAGCGTCCTCCAGTTCATCGGAGTATACACAATAGTGAGAGTCTAACCGAATCCAACGATGTCCTATCTCGATTGGATTCTACGACTCTTGAATATATTCTAGATCACGGCCTTAGAGATCAGTCCACGGGTTGTCCCATAGCCCTGTGATCTAAGGACTTCTATCCTTATGCGTAGACAAATATTACATAAGATAAAGTTGACCATTTAATAAAAGTGCATTTATTAATCTAAATTGAATAGTTCCTCATTAATTACAATTAATGCTAGCCACACAGCTGGCTTGCAGGACACTATTTCTATCATTAAATGCTCCGATTAATTAAACAACTTTTAATTGACCACTCCAGAATTAATTTCCTTATTAATTCAGGAGTACCCACACTTCATGGTCGATGTCAAGCCACAAGCCCATGAAGCCCAATCAAAGGTGAATTGATAATTGTGAACCTCACCTCTTATAATTGCCATGTACATATGGTCCTTCCACGATGATTTCCCGATCGAGACCTAGGGTGTGTGAATTGATCGGCACCTCTAATTATCTCGATACTGTACTTTCTAATTCTGGATAATAATTTCGGTGTGACTGCTAAATTTGGAAACCCTTTTCCAAATTCGTCACCAACCATGGCCATGGGTTTCTAGGAACATATTATCGAAGAACGTACAGGAAATTCTCTCATCTTATCAGGATGAGTCGATAGATCCTTTCTTAGTACTAACCACTCGCGTACAGTTGTGTACGCACCCAACTTAGGCACTTTGTGGCCAGGCTACGTGACCAGTACCTAAATCTAAGTACGCACACTCGTGCACCGAATTTGCCCTAGCACCTCAAGTCCGAGGACTAAATCGTACACTATTATAAGCCTTGAGAAATATCCCATCACCGATATGCGTCATGCGCTTCCACAATGGGTTTCTCTGTTCGGTCGTTCGATGCGTTCAATCCTCCATTGAACCACCTACTCATATGCACTGGCCTCAAATGCCTTGCTCATGAAACGCTACAATTTCACTCCATGTGAATCATGCATACTTGTACAAGTCTTGGCGATTCCTACGATACCCCGTCTCGTTCGGAATCTATGACTTGGAACGGTTTTAAGATCACGACCTTTGAGACTGTTTCATGAATGCACTCAGTACTGAAGTGAATCGTCCCATAGTCTATTGTGACCTTAGGATTTCATCCAATCGCTTAGATAAGTTCGCGAGAGATAAAGTTGGCCATTGTTCAATTTCACGTACTATGAATTAACGGGCGTATTAATTATAAACCATAAGAAATTAGTACTTCAACAAGCTAATTAATATTGGCTTGTTGGGCACTGTACTATCAATCCTGAATTAGAAAATATAGTTATCGAGACAAATTTAGAGGTGCCGATCAATTCACACACCATAAGTCTTGATCGGGAATATTGGTCGATAGAAGGACCGTATGTACATGGTAATTATATGAGACGAGGTTCACTAGTATCAATTCACCTGAAGTTGGGCTTCATGGGCTTGTGGCTAGACATCGACCATGAAGTGTAGGTACTCCTGAGTTAATAGAGGATTTGATTCTAGGAGTGGTCAATTAAAGGTTGTTTAATTGACCGGAGCAATTTATTGTTCATAAATTAATTCATGAGGAATTCGTGGGCCTGCTGTCAATTGATGGTGAACCCAGAGGGTCACACACAATACAATTGGACGGTGACTGTTGAAAAGGGATACTAAAGGAATTAATTGATTTAAAGGTAATTAAATCAATTAAATTAATTAAAGTATTTAATTCAAGTGGGAGATTAATTAATTGGCCGACTTAATTAATTAAATACTTAATTGAGTTGCTAATTAATTATATAAAAGAAATATTGATTTATTTGGATTGTGCATTTAATTAAAGAAATTAATTAAATGAAAGGCTTGCAAGACATGGGCCTTTAATTAAAAGCCCATACAGAGTCTTGCAAACCTAGGTCAAAAGGGAGACTAGAGCTCAAAAAGCTAACATTCTAGCAAAAACCCTAGCCTCTTTTCTCTGACCTAGCCGCCGCCCCCTCTCCTGCGCCGCAAACCTAGTGCCGCCGCCACCTGCTGCCGTGAGCTGCCCTAGCGCCGCCGCCGCCGCCGCCTCTCCCTTGTTCCACCGTGTTAGATCTTGCCTTGCCAAGTAGATCTGCACAGTCCTGCTACGACAAATCTCCTAGATCCAGTTCTGAGCCTAAGACTAGGAGGTGTTGCCAGAATCCAGTTGGTGTGGACTATCTTTGGAGGTGAGACTCTTGGATCACTTCTGTGAACCAGATCCAGATTCAGATTCAGAATCAGAACTGAAGGTTGCCACCAACTTGCCTGTGGTGAGGTAAATCGCAAAAACCCCTTTGTTAATTCAATGTGTGTTTTTGTTTCATGCTTACGTATAAATAATATGGAGAATCTTATATGGGACCTTGGGTGCTTCGAAAAATTTTAAATTCCGCACTTTTGTTGTTCTGACAATCGAGGCAACCCAACCACTATCCCAACAGTGGTATCAGAGCCAACTCCATCATTATTATACGAAAAGCCTGAACATAATGTGTTTTCATCGTATATGTTTAATTATGTATATGTAAACACGTGATAATTATGTTCTGTAAATTGATTCTTACTTGTTATGACTGGATCTATGATTGGGTAAAACTGCTTTTTCATATCTCTGCCGGTTTTATAGTTTTTGAAAACTTCAGGACTCTTATGCAAAGAAATCGAGATTTGGGTTTTTAGGGGCTGAAAATTAAATGTTTTCGAATCTGGAAATTTCAAAATTACTGGACTGTTTTGCAAATAAGGTCGCACGCTTTTTGGGGTCGTTTTGTAATTTTTGAAAGTTTAGGGACTGTTTTGCAATTACCAAAAATTTAGGGAAAAATAAAAAAATTTCAGAATTCAAAATTTTATTTTCTGGTAGCTGCCGGAATCTGCCAAGGGGTGTTTTTGTAACTTTTTAAAAGTTTTGGGGTCAAAGTGCAATTTTTGAAAGTTGAGGGGTGAAAATGCAATTTTCAAAAGTTGAAAAACAGAATCTAAATTTGAGCAGAAAATTTTATTTTTTTTACCCGAATATTCATTTTGTCATAATTAGTAGTGACTAAAAAGTAAGAATCATAAGAAGTTAGTTTTAAAAGGTAGTTTTAAAATTAAGAAAGAAATAGGTAAAGGATGTTTGCATGTTTCTTGCTCTACGTGAATTGTTTACGTGGTTTTCGATCGAGCCGAGCCTTGACCTTAGGTTAGATGTGATTGGTTTAATTTATTGTTTGGTTTTTATTGGGCCTGCGAGCCTATTATGTTTTTGGGCCACTTTGAGCCTTTGTAATAGAATAGGGCCTTACTGCTTTCCTAGTTTAGGATAGAGGCCCGTTTACAAGCAAGGTGGGAACCCAAGAAGATATGAAGGCCATGTATGCATGGTACATTGTGTAATAGCATAGGGCTTTATGAGAACCCTTTAGATTGACCAATAGGGCCAACATCATTGGCTCGATGATGGCCTGCATAGGTGGCTCCCGATCGAAAACATATTGTGGTAGTATGCATGCTAGGCTTGTATGGCTTTTATTTATTTTGTCGATTTATATTTAGCTTGTATGAGATGCGCGCTAGAATCTAGATCATAATAAAAGATAAAGCATAACTGAATCGTTGAGATCTCGAGGAGAGTTAGTATAACTTTCAAACCAGAAATTCCCCTCTCGAATTAAATATTAAGTCATATTGGATTAAAATAAAATGAAGTATTTATATAAATCCAAGCCTTCCATCAATAGGGACTAGCGTATGTTGTCTACTTATCGATAGAGGTGATCCAGAGTCTGGCACCCGAGTCGAAGAAAGGGACAATACGTAAAATTCCTTGACTCATGTTTTTAACTAAACACGACAAGGGTGAGGATCGACCGATAACTAATTGATGGGTAGACTTAACGATTAGTAACACTTATGACGTAGCAGTGCTAGATAAGTGCGAAAACCGAGGAAAAATAGCTTGAAGGTTGTGGAGTAACACAATTGGTAAAAGTATACCTACCTGGAGAATTAGTTGTATGGCCACGAGTCGTGGGTGCAATTAATTGCTGCTGGGACGTCAAGACCTACTAGAAATTAAAATTTCCCGAGCAATCAAAGGGGTGATTGTTTCGATAAAATAGTGGGAGAAGTTTTTCGAAAACAAGTCCAAAATTCGATAATTATAAGTATTAGACATAAGATCAGTTAGCTAAACGTTGTCTTCTTTCCATTTGTAGATATTAAGTACAATGTCTAAGAATCCATTATCTGTTATCCTTGACGCAAACAAATTGAATGGCTTAAATTTTGTTGACTGGCTGAGAAATCTCAGAATTGTCCTCGACTCCGAGCGATGAAGCTATGTGCTCGACACACCTATGTCTGCTGCACCCGCAGCACGAGCTAGTGAGGAACAACGAACCGCCCATGCTAAAAGGGTTGATGATGATCTTCAGGTTCGATGTCTCATGTTAGCCCCGATGTCGAATGAACTGCAGAAACAGCATGCTGCAGTGCCGCTTGCTAGAGAGATACTTCTCCATCTCCAGCAGATGTTTGGAGAGAGGTCTCGTACCGAAAGGTTCGTGACCACTAAGGAGTTGTTTCATCTCAAGATGGCTGAAGGAAGCAGTGTCAAGGATCACTGTCTGCCTTTCATCAACCTGGTTGAAAAACTGGGGCGATTGGACGTGGATTAGCATGCTGATCTTAGCACTGACCTCCTCATCCATACGCTGCCCCGTTCTTTTGACCAGTTCGTGTTGAACTTCAACATGGAGGATAGAACCCTCGCTCTTCACGAACTGACCAATTTGTTGGTAACGGCAGAATCGACTCTCAAGAAAGAGAAGCCGGTAATGATTGCACACCAATCGAAGGCTGCAAAGCCCAAGAGAGGTAGGAAGAAGAAGAAGGTGTTTTCTTCGAAGACAGTCACAAAGGTGGTTGAAAAGAAGCGCAAGAGCCCAGAAGACGAATGTTTCCACTGCAAGAAAGCAGGGCACTGGAAAAGGAACTGCCCAGACTACATAAAGATGAAACTGGTAGCCAAAGGTATTTTCTTGGTTGAAGTTAATATTTCTATTAACTGTGCATCGTGGGTGTTAGACACCGCAACAGGTTCTCACATCTGCAATGATTTGCAGGTGATGGGAGTAGTAAGATACCTGAAGCCCGGGGATAGAATCCTGCGTTTTGGAAACGGAGCTAGGATTGCCGCTGAGGCTATTGGGGACGTCGAATTGGTTTTAGGAAATTTTACTTTGATTTTAAGGGATTGTCTGTACGTACCAAACATTATTAAGAACATCATTTCTATTCCTATGTTGGATATTGATGGTTTTAATTTTTCAATTGAAAATGGAGCTTTTTGCATATTTAAAGGTGGTTTAATGTATGCTCGTGGTACTTTGATAGATGGTCTGTATTCCCTAGAACCTACAAATTCCGACGTCATGCACATTCAATCTAGAAAAAGAAAATATGATAATCAAACTCCACAACTTTGGCACGCTAGACTTGGACATATTTCCAAGAGTAGGATTCAAAAGCTGGTTTCCTCTAAGGCTCTTGAATAAAGAACTTGGATGAACTTCCAACTTGCGAGTCTTGTCTCAAAGGAAAGATGACCAAATCACCCTTCACCGGGAATCTCGAGCGAACCAAGCAAACATTGGATTTAATCCATACTGACATTTGTGGACCATTGAGTGTCAATGTGAGAGGAGGATTCTCTTACTTCGTAACATTCACCGACGATTTTAGTCGTTATGGATATGTGTATCCTATGAAACACAAATCCGAAACTCTTGAGAAATTCAAAGAGTTTCAAATGGAAGTTGAGAATCAACTTGGACATAGTATTAAAGCACTTCGTTCTGATAGAGGTGGTGAGTACTTAAGCCAAGAATTCCTTAATTATCTAAAAGAGAATGGAAGCCCAGCGAACTCCCCCTAGGACGCTCCAACTCAATGGAGTGTCCGAGCGGAGGAACCGAACTTTGTTAGACATGGTTCGTTCCATGATGAGCTTCGCTGACCTTCCCTTTTCGTTTTGGGGCTTAGCCCTTTTAACTGCCTCGAAGATACTAAACATAGTACCTTCGAAGTCAGTGCCAACAACACCGCACCAAGTATGGTATGGTAAAGCACCCGTGTATTTGTATTTACGAGTATGGGGATCTCCAGCGTATGTAAAGAACATGAAGGGAGATAAGCTAGATAGTAGATCTAGTTTGTGCAAGTTTGTGGGGTATCCAAAGGAATCCATTGGATACCTGTTCTTCGATCCTAAAGAACGTAATACGTTCGTGTCTAGGAACGCCCACTTCTTGGAAGAGGTTTTCCTCACCAATCGAAATGGGACAATCGTAGAACTTGATGAAGTCCAGGAATCGGACCCATCCCCACAAATAGTGGGAGCTGAACCAGAATTTGTTGAACCTACTAGTACACCTACTCTTCGAAGGTCTGATCGAATTCGTAAGGAGCCAGAGCGATTTGGTTTCATTCACAAAAACGAGAAAGTTGATAATGATCCAAAGACCTATCAAGAAGCGATGTTAGACATAGACTCGGGTGCGTGGCTCGAAGCCATGCAATCCGAAATGGATTCCATGCATTCCAACAAGGTTTGGACCTTGGTCGATCCACCTGAGGGAACTATCCCTGTAGAATGCAAATGGATCTTCAAGCGTAAGCTTGGAATGAATGGAGAGGTATTAACTCATAAAGCTCGCTTAGTGGCGAAAGGGTATTCTCAAAGGTCTGGAATAGACTATGAGGAAACCTTCTCTCCCGTGGCGATGCCGAAATCCATTCGGATACTACTTGCCATAGCCGCGTGGCATGACTACGAAATATGGCAAATGGACATAAGGACCGCCTTTCTCAATGGAGACATTGACAAGGAGATCTTTATGCAACAACCTGAAGGTTTTGCGTCCAATGGAAGTGAGCACAAATTGTGTAAGCTTCAAAGGTCAATCTATGGCCTCAAACAGGCGTCCCGAACCTGGAACATACGATTTGATGAGACAGTCAAAGCATTTGGCTTCATCAAAAACGTATATGAACCTTGTGTGTACAAGAAGAACAGTGGGAGCTCGATACAATTCATTGTTTTGTACGTCGATGACATTTTGTTAATCGGAGACGATATCAAGATGTTAGCGCAGACTAAAGCTTGGTTATCCGCGCAGTTTTCCATGAAAGATATGGGAGACGCATCTTACATATTGGGAATACGTATCTATAGGGATAGAACGAAGAAGATGATAGGACTCTCCCAATCTCAGTACATCAACACTGTTTTGAAGAGATTCAAAATGGAAGAATCCAAGAGAGGATTGCTTCCATGGTATCTCTCCTTCTAAGTCAATGTGCCCTACAACTGACGAAAAAAAGACGAGAATGTCTCTCATACCTTATGCCTCTACTATAAGGAGCATAATGTATGCGATGTCTACGGTGGTAATGGAGAACTGAAACTTGAAGGATTCACTGATTCGAGTTTCCAGTCTGACGTGGATGACTTCAAATCCAACTCTGGATACATATTCCGCATCAATGGAGGAGCGGTCAGTTGGAAAAGCTGTAACAGTCTACCACTGCCGATTCAACCACAGAAGCAGAATATATCGCAGCATCAGATGCGGCAAAAGAAAGTGTATGGATGAAAAACTTCATCCAAGAACTGGATGTTGTTCCTAGCATTGCTGAACCTGTAGTCGTCTTCTGTGACAACAACGGGGCGATAGCTCAAGCAAAGGAGCCGAGATCACACCATCAATCCAAACACGTACAGAGGAAATACCATGTGATCAGGGAGATCATTGATAGAGTAGACATGCACATGGAGTATGTCAAATCGGAAGACAACGTAGCTGACCCACTAACTAAGCCACTTTCACAAAAGACGTTCGATAGTCATCTAGAGAAGATGGGTCTTAGAACCATAGGTGAATGGCTTTAGGGCAAGTGGGAGATTGATAGAATAGTGCCCAGCAAGCCAGTTCAATTAGCTTGTAATAGGTCTATTCTGTAAGAAACAATCTTTTGATTTTATAATAATACGCACGTTTATTTATATGTGTATAAGGATAAACAATGGCCAACTTCATCTCTCGCGAATACATTTAAGCGATTGGATGAAACCCTTAGATTACATTAGACTATGGGACGATTCACTTCAGTACTGAGTGCAATCATGAAACAGTCTCAAAGGTTGTAATCTTAAAACTGTTCCAAGTCATAGATTCCGAACGAGATGGGGTATCGTAGGAATCGCCAAGACTTGTACAAATATGCATGATTCACATGGAGTGAATTTGTAGAGTTTCATGAGCAAGGCATTTGAGGCCAATGGATATGTGTAGGTGATTCAATGGAGGATTGAACGCATCGAACGACCCGAACAGAGAAACCCATTGTGGAAGCGCATGTCGCATATCGGTGATGGGATGTTTCTCAAGGATTATAATAGTGTATGATTTAGTCCTTTGACTTGAGGTGCTAGGGCGAATTCGGTGCATGAAAGTGCGTACATAGATCTAGGTATAGGCCACTTAGCTTGGTCATAACATGCCTAGGTTGGGTGCGTATGGACATGTACGCGAGTGGTTAGTACCGATATGGAATCTATTTGTGACAGCCCGACTCCGCGGGTCCATCGGATGACGGTCGAAAATTATTATTATTTTGAAAATGCGTTAAAATATCGAAACTTTTTTTTTTTTTTTTGGAATGATGAATTAAAAGTTTAAAAGCGGAAGCGGTTTAAAATAAAATAAGAACAATTTAAATTACTAAGTTTTCTTTTTGACGAACAAATAAAATCAATTTTCATAGTAGAATTTTCAAGCGAAAACATTTAATCACAACATATCAAAATATTTGAACAAAATCAACCGAGAGAGATAACTAAGTAATTTATGAAAATCTTATCTCTTTTGCGAAAATATAAATCATCTTTAACGAATCAAATAGTCTAAGCAAGGTTTTAAACAAAATAAAAAAAAACATAAATCAACCACAAAATATTACTACTCTCCCGAATACTAAGGTGGGACCGCAACCGTGATGACCTAACCGCAACTCGACTATTATTTCCAGAACGCCTGAAACTGAAAAGAGTGAAACATAGAACGCATAAGTTGATCGTCCAACTTAGTGAGGCTATGTGCGAATTTGCATGGTGATGTGTGAATGCAACATATTATATAACATAATCATGTTATCAAGCAAATAAACATATATTCAAGACGGAAGAAACACGGAATTCACATAACTCATAATTGCTGATGTCGTCCTCCACTTACCCTCCATCCTCAGTCTGAAGTCCATCCAAACACACCAAGTAAGGAGCGACCTTACTATCTAATATGCATCGACATGTCTTTGCCTAAGTTCGTCCTTACTCACCAAGTGTTCCTCCCCACTTGGATTGTAAGGCCAGGCCTATGGGTAACCGTGACAATCCTGCCGGCCCTTGCCGGCCAGGTTGGCATCGGGTCCATATACCAATCAAAAGGGGCCCACACACAATCGGAAACAAACGGAAACATAATTGGAGACAAACAAAAACATAACATATCAAACATATATAACATATTATCAACATTTGACAACTTATAATAGGCAATTTTAGGTGTCATGATAAATTAGTAAAATGTATTTGCAACTAGTAGATTCGGACGTAGCATGTATTTTGATAATCATGTTGAAATGCTAAGTGATTTCATGCGAGTAATGTTGACCTAATAAGTCAACATATTCGTGACGACATGCAAGAAAAGTTAGAATAAGATTCATGCTTTGATTATTAAGAGCCTAAGTGCATGTTTGGACTCGATCTACTAGCACATCGGACCGACATACAAATTAAACACACAGCGCTCACATTTGTACGTATACGACTTAGAATGTATCTAACAACCTTACTTAAACATAACTAATGAAAATCCCACACAAGGATTTCCTAAACTAACACTTCGCACAAAATTGCTTAGAACTTTCGACATGAACTCCACTTAAAAGTTAATATTTTCAAAACTCAAAATTCTAATTTCATAAAACAGTGCCAAAACAGCAAAATTTTCCCTTTATTTTCCAGATTTACAAAACAGCCCCTAAACTTTTAAAAATCTCCATTTTTGCAAAAATTTGCAACAAACTTTAAATCGAAAGATTTTTAACCAAACTCATATCGAAAATCAAATAAAAGTATTAAGTATCTTGTTACTTCAAAACTCAAATCTTTAAGATTCCCATAAGTTTAAAACTTTTCAAAAATACCCTCATAGTTTTAAAAAGCTTAAAAAAATCAACTTTCTTGAAAAATAATTCAAGATCCAAGCATCTAAGCAATATTTAAAAATAATCAAGCATATTTTTCACTATAAAACTGGGATTAAAGATAATTTTTAGTAACTTTCCACCAAACTAATAATGAGAAACAAAAAATTCTTTAATCATAAATTTTCATCGGAAAAATTTACAAACTTTCAATCTTAAAACTAAAATGAATAAACCACTATTTCAAATCAATTAATCAAGAGTTTATAAAAGAACCATGTAAAAACAGTGACAAAACAGCAACTTTAACCCCTTATTTTCAGATTTACAAAAATAACCCCAAATATTTCAAAAACTCTCATTTTTGCAAAATATCGGAACAAACTTTAAAACAAATGCTTTTCAAGTAAACCTAACCAAATATCAAACAAAAACTTATATTTTCAGTCCCTTTTTAATCCCAACAAGAATCGCAACCTAAGCCCTTCAACTTTTAAAACCTTTCAAAAATACCCCCCAAAGTTTCGGAAATTATGAACAATAACTTTTTTTTTTTTTTTACGAAAATAAATCAAGATCCAAACATATAAGCAATATTTAAACAAAACCAAAGCAAGTCACACTAAATATTACATATGAACTCAACAAGTTATCACAAGGACAAACTAACTTCTTCAACATATATTTTAAAGAGAATAAAGTAATATCACAAAGACTAAAGAACACATGCATAGATGTCTTTTTACCCAAATCAACGAAAGGGGTGGAAATCTCTTCATTTCCAGAACTCCGAAGGTGGTGGTGGCAGCTCCGGTGGCAGTGGTGGCGGCTCCGGTGGTGGTTCATAAAAAGGCCCTCAAATCCTTACTTTTCACCATTTTCCAATGGCAGTCCATTCGCTTTGGGAGATCCAATCGACGATCCGAACGGTCAATATGTAGCCCCATGTGTGTAGAACCTTCTCACAAAAATTGGGCATGATCCAACGGTGGACGGAGGCGGAAAGATCGGAAAACCGAGGCTGGGTTGTATAAATCCGAAAATTTTCTTTCTAAATGTGTTATCTCTTTTTCTCTCTCTTTAACACTCAAGTTTTCACTATGTGAGGAGTAAAAAGAATTTAAGATTGAGATGGAGTGTTTAGATAGAGAATGAAATCATATTTAAAAATGTATACATACATGTATACATACAAACTTTACTTAGAAAAGTGGGAAGACATAATTGTCTTCAATAAACCCACCAATGCATGCATTTTCTTGGGTAGAGGAGTTCCTCAATCCAAGGGCATGCTTTTGCAGCTCTTGGAGTGTGATAGGAGGAGAAATTATTACTTCTGCAGAGAATCTTCAACTTGGGGCGAATTTACACTTTGCCCCCTGAAGTTTCGGTAAAGTGCATTTTTGCCCCAAAAATTATTTATTTTGCACAATAAAGTCAAAATATTTTTCAAAAGAGGTATACTATTATGCTAAAGTATTTTTGTGTTTTTTTTTAAAACATTTCAAAGTTAATAAGGACATAGGACATAATTAAATTTTATATTTTAGTTGAAATTAATGTTTAACTTTGAAAATAAAAAGTAGCACATAAATTTGGATTAAAAATCCAAATCAAACGGGTTCGAAATTTTGGGGGCGTTACAATCCTCCCCCCTTAAAAGAATTTGGTCCCCAAATTCGTTCTTGAGATTCGCGTGGTATGGTTAACACCGTCGTATCTTCTTTTCTTGTTCCCGAAACGTTTCTTCATAACTCTGTGTGCGTCATAAAACATTTTCCTATAGAATCTGCAGCCTTCTTGATTAAAACGAGTGTGCGGAAATGTTCTCTCGTACATTAGGCGTTTCAAAACTCTGACGTATCTTTTCTCTAACTCCCAAGTCGCCTTTTTATACTCTGGCCGTGCCATATACGTTACGCATAATCATGATGCGGCAGAATGTGATACGACGATAATTCCAACTCCTATGTCGCGGATAGATTCTTCTCAAAGGAAAAACTACTCACATAGCAAAATATAGTTCAGTTTGGCCCAGAGAATTCAAAAGATACTGAATGACATTTGACTTGGGATTCCCGCAAGGAACAAAATGAGTCAAATGTAGAGACACGATAAGGATTGGAAAATATGATCGAATCAAGATGCTCAAGATGACAAGATAAGAATTAGCAATGGCAACATAAAGAAGAATCAACGAAGATTGGAAAAGGACTGAAATATCGATAATAAAGATAACCAAATGAATAGTTCGATATAAGTGACAAGGCGAACAATTAAGGTGCACCAATAAGAATAACGAAAGGGATGAGCCTCACCATTTCAAATGGTGCAAGTAAAAAGAAGATCAAAGCAAGGATATCGGTAAGGATAACAAAAAGTCGAAACAAGTATCATGACAATAATAACCAAAAACATTAAAGTGTGTTTGGTCATTTGAAAAGCAAGTCAAGATAAATGGCAAGATTCGAAGATCATTTCAATAATGATTACAACAAGCTGCAATAGAAAACAAGTAAAACTCGATAGTGAAATATGAGAACATCGAAACGATCAAATTGAACGAGACGGGAATTAAAAATAAGTTCAAAACAAATAGAAGGAAGTCCGAAGTTCAAAAGGAATTGAGAATAAATTGATATGATTTATGCGGCTTGCAACAAGGAATGAAATAGACAAAGGAACAACAATTTATGAATGGACAAATGAAAACGTGAAGTTCAAAAGAAATTGAGACAATTCAATTCCTTCAGGAAATTCAGAAGATTGTATAATTGAATACAACAAAAACGAGTAACATGAAATCATATGGATAATTTCAAAACGATCATAACGGAATAAATGTGCTCGGAAAAAGAAGGACAAGGAACAATAACAATCATAGAATCCGACAAAAATAAATAATTTTGGTTTACGAAGTCGATACGAGAAAGTATCTCATGAAATAGGGAGGGGTAAACTCTGAACGAGTAAAAAGATAAGGGATCAATATAAAAACTTGATAGGATATAAGAAGTCAATCCCCAATAGACAAAGACATGTTAATTGAGAGTGTCGATAAGCTCGAAGGAAAACAGTCAAAGAGTTAGATTAAAGGTAATTAAGGGCACGGCTTGAAGAAGCCATATCAAGAATGAGGCTAAAATGATTGAAGAATATTTTACGGTAAATTACACAACATGAAGGAAAAGATACAATCGGACAATGGCATTTAGAAACTTCAGAAAAGCATGAGCGAGAATGCGAAGATTAGATATGAACTTAGGGTAGTTTTAGAATTCAAAATGAAGTTACTCGCTATCGATAAAAAATCATAGTTGAATGCAAGGAACGAGTAATAGACAAGTTAGAACTCAGGATGATGTCAATGAAATTTGAATGATATTTTGTCTATTGAAAGAAAGATTACATAGATAACAATTTGATTCACCAAAATGATGAAGAAAAGACATCTAGGGATCACAAGCTCAAAAATGAATAAGTACCAACATTAGAATAAGGGCGAAACAATTAATTATAGCAAAAATAGGCTCAAGAAAGCTTACCGAAGTCGAGAGATCAATTTGGAGATGGATACATTTAGGATCGAAATTATGAGTTTTGAGTAAGGTAAACTCGATAATGGAATTCAAAATGATTAGGGCTATTTTAGTCATGCTATATGTACTTCAAGAAGGGTCACTTGATTCAAATATTTTAATTTACGTAAAATCATGGAGCACACACATATACAATTATAACCAGACAATGATATCAACAATAAAGTTCGAATAACATTATGGTATTCGGGATACCACCAACAAAATAATTAATCAAGAAAACTCAGAATCAAGCAAAAATAACCATTAACACCAAGAAGACGTACTAAACATATGGTTTCGGTTGCGGTCTTGTCCTAAACGTGAACTACCCAATGTGCGTAGACACCCTAAAATCATGACGGTGAGTCCCACCATACTAGCACCTCAGTACAAATCCGAGGATCCTATCCTGGCCTTGAGCCGAAGCTCTGATACCATCTGTGACGGCCCGACTCCGCGGGTCCATCGGATGACGGTCGAAAATTATTATTATTTTGAAAATGCGTTAAAATATCGAAACTTTTTTTTTTTTTTGGAATGATGAATTAAAAGTTTAAAAGCGGAAGCGGTTTAAAATAAAATAAGAACAATATAAATTACTAAGTTTTCTTTTTGACGAACAAATAAAATCAATTTTCATAGTAGAATTTTCAAGCGAAAACATTTAATCACAACATATCAAAATATTTGAACAAAATCAACCGAGAGAGATAACTAAGTAATTTATGAAAATCTTATCTCTTTTGCGAAAATATAAATCATCTTTAACGAATCAAATAGTCTAAGCAAGGTTTTAAACAAAATAAAAAAAAAGCATAAATCAACCACAAAATATTACTACTCTCCCGAATACTAGGGTGGGACCGCAACCGTGATGACCTAACCGCAACTCGACTATTATTTCCAGAACGCCTGAAACTGAAAAGAGTGAAACATAGAACGCATAAGTTGATCGTCCAACTTAGTGAGGCTATGTGCGAATTTGCATGGTGATGTGTGAATGCAACATATTATATAACATAATCATGTTATCAAGCAAATAAACATATATTCAAGACGGAAGAAACACGGAATTCACATAACTCATAATTGCTGATGTCGTCCTCCACTTACCCTCCATCCTCAGTCTGAAGTCCATCCAAACACACCAAGTAAGGAGCGACCTTACTATCTAATATGCATCGACATGTCTTTGCCTAAGTTCGTCCTTACTCACCAAGTGTTCCTCCCCACTTGGATTGTAAGGCCAGGCCTATGGGTAACCGTGACAATCCTGCCGGCCCTTGCCGGCCAGGTTGGCATCGGGTCCATATACCAATCAAAAGGGGCCCACACACAATCGGAAACAAACGGAAACATAATCGGAGACAAACAAAAACATAACATATCAAACATATATAACATATTATCAACATTTGACAACTTATAATATGCAATTTTAGGTGTCATGATAAATTAGTAAAATGTATTTGCAACTAGTAGATTCGGACGTAGCATGTATTTTGATAATCATGTTGAAATGCTAAGTGATTTCATGCGAGTAATGTTGACCTAATAAGTCAACCTATTCGTGACGACATGCAAGAAAAGTTAGAATAAGATTCATGCTTTGATTATTAAGAGCCTAAGTGCATGTTTGGACTCGATCTACTAGCACATCGGACCGACATACAAATTAAACACACAGCGCTCACCTTTGTCGCTTAGTATAGCGACTAAAACTCCACAAATGATGCGTATCCGAAACCTGAGCAAGTACGTATACGACTTAGAATGTATCTAACAACCTTACTTAAACATAACTAATGAAAATCCCACACAAGGATTTCCTAAACTAACACTTCGCACAAAATTGCTTAGAACTTTCGACATGAACTCCACTTAAAAGTTAATATTTTCAAAACTCAAAATTCTAATTTCATAAAACAGTGCCAAAACAGCAAAACTTTCCCTTTATTTTCCAGATTTACAAAACAGCCCCTAAACTTTTAAAAATCTCCATTTTTGCAAAAATTTGCAACAAACTTTAAATCGAAAGATTTTTAACCAAACTCATATCGAAAATCAAATAAAAGTATTAAGTATCTTGTTACTTCAAAACTCAAATCTTTAAGATTCCCATAAGTTTAAAACTTTTCAAAAATACCCTCATAGTTTTAAAAAGCTTAAAAAAATCAACTTTCTTGAAAAATAATTCAAGATCCAAGCATCTAAGCAATATTTAAAAATAATCAAGCATATTTTTCACTATAAAACTGGGATTAAAGATAATTTTTAGTAACTTTCCACCAAACTAATAATGAGAAACAAAAAGTTCTTTAATCATAAATTTTCATCGGAAAAATTTACAAACTTTCAATCTTAAAACTAAAATGAATAAACCACTATTTCAAATAAATTAATCAAGAGTTTATAAAAGAACCATGTAAAAACAGTGACAAAACAGCAACTTTAACCCCTTATTTTCAGATTTACAAAAATAACCCCAAATATTTCAAAAACTCTCATTTTTGCAAAATATCGGAACAAACTTTAAAACAAATGCTTTTCAAGTAAACCTAACCAAATATCAAACAAAAACTTATATTTTCAGTCCCTTTTTAATCCCAACAAGAATCGCAACCTAAGCCCGTCAACTTTTAAAACATTTCAAAAATACCCCCCAAAGTTTCGGAAATTATGAACAATAACTTTTTTTTTTTTTTACGAAAATAAATCAAGATCCAAACATATAAGCAATATTTAAACAAAACCAAAGCAAGTCACACTAAATATTACATATGAACTCAACAACTTATCACAAGGACAAACTAACTTCTTCAACATATATTTTAAAGAGAATAAAGTAATATCACAAAGACTAAAGAACACATGCATAGATGTCTTTTTACCCAAATCAACGAAAGGGGTGGAAATCTCTTCATTTCCAGAACTCCGAAGGTGGTGGTGGCAGCTCCGGTGGCAGTGGTGGCGGCTCCGGTGGTGGTTCATAAAAAGGTCCTCAAATCATTACTTTTCACCATTTTCCAATGGCAGTCAATTCACTTTGGGAGATCCAATCGACGATCCGAACGGTCAATATGTAGCCCCATGTGTGTAGAACCTTCCCACAAAATTTGGGCATGATCCAACGGTGGACGGAGGCGGAAAGATCGGAAAACCGAGGCTGGGTTGTATAAATCCGAAAATTTTCTTTCTAAATGTGTTATCTCTTTTTCTCTCTCTTTAACACTCAAGTTTTCACTATGTGAGGAGTAAAAAGAATTTAAGATTGAGATGGAGTGTTTAGATAGAGAATGAAATCAGATTTAAAAATGTATACATACATGTATACATACAAACTTTACTTAGAAAAGTGGGAAGACATAATTGTTTTCAATAAACCCACCAATGCATGCATTTTCTTGGGTAGAGGAGTTCCTCAACCCAAGGGCATGCTTTTGCAGCTCTTGGAGTGTGATAGGAGGAGAAATTATTACTCCTGCAGAGAATCTTCAACTTGGGACGAATTTACACTTTGCCCCCTGAAGTTTCGGTAAAGTGCATTTTTGCCCCAGAAATTATTTATTTTGCACAATAAAGTCAAAATATTTTTCAAAAGAGGTATACTATTATGCTAAAGTATTTTTGTGTTTTTTTTAAAACATTTCAAAGTTAATAAGGACATAGGACATAATTAAATTTTATATTTTAGTTGAAATTAATGTTTAACTTTGAAAATAAAAAGTAGCACATAAATTTTGATTAAAAATCCAAATCAAACGGGTTCGAAATTTTGGGGGCGTTACACTATTGACTCACTGTAATGGGTGAGAGAATTTCCTATACGATTCTTAGATAATATATCCAAGGAATCTGCAGCCGCAGTCGGTGACGGATTTGGAAAGGGGTTTCCAAATTTAGGAGTCACACTGGAATATTATCCTGAATTAGAAAGTATAGTTATCGAGACAAATTTAGAGGTGCCGATCAATTCACACACCCTAAGTCTTGATCGTGAATATTAGTCGATAGAAGGACCGTATGTACATGGTAATTATATGAGACGAGGTTCACAAGTATCAATTCACCTGATGTTGGGCTTCATGGGCTTGTGGCTAGACATCGACCATGAAGTGTAGGTACTCCTGAGTTAATAGAGGATTTGATTCTAGGAGTGGTCAATTAAAGGTTGTTTAATTGACCGGAGCAATTTATTGTTCATAAATTAAATCACGAGGAATTCGTGGGCCTGCTGCCAATTGATGGTGAACCCAGAGGGTCACACACAATACGATTAGACGGTGACTGTGTAAAAGGGATACTAAAGGAATTAATTGATTTAAAGGTAATTAAATCAATTAAATGAATTAAAGTATTTAATTCAAGTGGGAGATTAATTAATTGGCTGACTTAATTAATTAAATACTTAATTGAGTTGCTAATTAATTATATAAAAGAAATATTGATTTATTTGGATTAGGCATTTAATTAAAGTAATTAATTAAATGAAAGGCTTGCAAGACATGGGCCTTTAATTAAAAGCCCATAAGGAGTCTTGCAAACCTAGGTCAAAAGGGAGTCTATAAATAGGGTTCTACTAGAGCTCAAAAAGCTAACACCCTAGCAAAAACCCTAGGCTCTTTTCTCTGATCTAGCCGCCGCCCCCTCTCCTGCGCCGCAAACCTAGTGCCGCCACCACCTGCTGCCGTGAGCTGCCCTAGCGCCGCCGCCGCCGCCTCTCCCTTGTTCCACCGTGTTAGATCTTGCCTTGCCAAGTAGATCTGCACAGTCCTGCTACGACAAATCTCCTAGATCCAGTTCTGAGCCTAAGACTAGGAGGTGTTGCCAGAATCTAGTTGGTGTGGACTATCTTTGGAGGTGAGACGCTTGGATCACTTCTGTGAACCAGATCCAGATTCAGATTCAGAATCAGAACTTAAGGTTGCCACCACCTTGCCTGTGGTGAGGTAAATCGCAAAAAACCCCTTGTTTAATTCAATGTGTGTTTTTGTTTCATGCTTACGTATAAATAATATAGAGAATCTTATATGGGACCTTGGGTGCTTCAAAAAATTTTAAATTCCGCACTTTCGTTGTTCTGACAATCGAGGCAACCCAACCACTATCCCAACATGATCTTCGATCATCTCAACAAGAGTGGGTTCTGGATGATTCTCACCAAGTAGAGAAAGATCCTCACCAGAACGACCATAGTAACACCTTTTTCTCTCTACTGGCTTATCTTTGGGATGGGGCATCGACCAGCCGCGGCATCCGCGAATGCCAAGGGAAGTCCGAAATTGGAGAGGAGGATAACCCGATCTCGTCCCCTGACGAACAGGAGATTCTTTGGATGAATCCGGAGATTCCTCTCTGTTATTTTCTGAATCATGGCTCAAGTCCAATTTTCTCTTCCGGGATGCTCTCTGCTCGATGGGAAGATTCTCTATTGTCTTAGTGGATTTCGACAGGACCATCTTTCCCTTAGAGGAGCGCCAAGAATTTTCTACCATAAGACTGAAAGAGAACGAATTCTGAATTAGACATGATACTGAAAGAAAGTATAAAATTAGTTTGATACTAAAATAAAGTGCTAACCTAGCGGTTGAGAAGGGGAAGAGATTGGGAAAGTATGAGGAGTCAATCCCGCTTTACGGAGAAAAGCCTCGCCGATAAGAAGAGCACTCTGATACATGTCGGCACGCATATCCTTGATTTCACCGATCAATTGAGGATCGTCAGGGATAAAATGACCCTTCACCAAGCGACCGCCGGAAATCCACTCGGAATTGTGGTCCCATGAGAATGGCTCAGGATAACCATCTGTTAGACGAAGGTGAGATGGGGGTTGTACGAAGAAAATATGAGATTTCCAGGAAGGATTGCTGGAAGCTGGGGAGTCAAAGATAGAGCGACTAGTCTTCTGGATGGCAAAAAAAGTATCCGCGGTTGGAAGAACTAGAAATATTGAGACGGAATAATTGTGTTGAATTACGAAAAGATGGCTGGAATCCTTTCGCTATCATCAAAACAGAAAAACACACCACAAAGGCCACAGAGTTTGGGACTAATTGTGTCAGGGATACACTAAATGTTTTCAAAATATCAAGAAATAAGGCGGACAGGGGAGGACGCAAACCGTAGTTGAAATGAGCAGTTTAAAAAGCCCGACAACCCTCCGGTGGAGAAGTAACCTTATCGAAAGGAGAAGGAAGGATAATCTTAGAACCTTCAGGAAAGTATTTTGCATAATTATCCACGACCTCATGGAAAGTCTCATCAGTGTAGGCACAAGCGAGGTCCACGATCGGTCGAGATATTTGAGGAACCGTACCCCTGCCTTTCTTGGCCCTGGCAACGACGTCAGTATCAGATATAATTTGCACTTTGAAAGTGTCCTTATCCGGAATAGTGGTTTCAGATATTCCGGTCTGCTCAGTTGGAGGACTCGGAGGTACCCCTTCCTCGATGGTGTGAGTAACTCTTTCCCTTGAAGACGAAGAAGGTTTCTTTGAAATTGAAGCCATTTTTGGGATCCTCGAAAAATATGAGTCGATAAAAGTAAGTTGGGAAAGAAATTATCGAGTAAGAAAGTTACCGCAAAAATATGGGGAGAAGAAAGTAAAAAGTGATTAAAACAACGATCACCTATTTATAAATAGAGATGAAAAGACGTTTCGAACTTCTCGCGGCTGATCACATTCCCGCCAAACGGTAAAAGTCGAAATGCTTACTCGAGAGATAAGTAACGATTCAAGTTCGGAACGACAAAACGACTATCTATGAGGCGTAGCACTCTTTTCCTTACATAGGATTTTTTCCCACAGGGTTTTTTCCCAAGTGAGGTTTTTAACGAGGCACAAATCATAGAAAATACAGTCGTAATTGACCATCTACTTCTACGAGTTTCTACTACGTATGCGCTCGAAGAAGTTAGGGAGTACTGATGAGGGGCATTTTGCACCCCTTGTAATAACCATAATGACTAGTCCTTATATGTTCGTACCGACCAGGAAGTGTAATTCACAAAAGAGCTGCCCATTCCGATCTGTGCTATCAACCCTTGGCGACCAAGAGTGAATGTCCGAGTTCCTTAAGTATTGTTATACCTAGTCCTATTAGGATAATGTTTCCTTGTAAAGCTAGGGTTAATGTCATATAAATACCTAGTTAAACATTGTATTACGGACAACATACTTTGGCAATCTGATAACGTATTTAATAGAAAAGCTTATGCTATACTATTTACATATTCATCATCTTGCTTACTTATTGTTCTTTACGTAACTGCTTCCTTGAGATTGATCCATCCGGGATAAAGTAACAAAGCCCTATCGTCTATACTTAGTTTGACCTGTAAAACATATTTTTATTGATTTAATCCAACCTAACGAAAAACGGTTAAATCAGATCCTGTGCATTGAGGTATTTTCTTTATATTCTTCAGTTCTTCCGTGCTCAGTTCCCAGTCGAAAATTTGAATGTTTTTCTTCATCCTTTCCTTGTTAAAGCTCTTCACAACCATGCTTGCGCCTTGCTCATATATCCATCTTAAACCAATCTGACGAATACATATGAAATTTAAATACTAATTCAAGAACAAATTTATGTGCATCAAAAGGATATATGTATATAAAATCCTGTGCCACTGATTTTTCCTTTAGCAGATGCAATATTTTGAAGAACTGGACTCTCCAAAACTTTATGTGATCCCCAATATGAATTATGATATCCTAACGGTGACCATGCACTTGTATGAACGCCATTCGCTCGAGAAAACTCTAGCAGCTTTTCTTGTTGCCAGGAAATATTCAACTCCACCTGAAAATTCAAATTATACGTTCAAGTGTAAATTTTAAACATCTCTCCTCTCTGACTCTTAGATAAGTTGGACATTCAATATGGTATTAATGTGAGGGCCCAAAAGAGGTCTTGTACATGTTCGAATCTCTCGACCACCCGATCCTTCATTCTATGGCATAGGCTCGAGTAAAATGTGTACCGCCTACACGTGAGGGCGCTATATATAAAGTATAAATATTAAATTAATGCCAGTCTGTGGTTAATTACCTGATTAACCGTGGGTGGTATGGTGGCTTGATCGAGAATTTTCTTCTGTTTTACACAGCTGAAATTGCTTACACCTATAGATTTAGCCAAGCCAAATTCACAACACTCTTCCATGCCCTTCCATGTTGCGTTAATATCAAATGGAAGGATATTTTCATTGGAAATTTCAATATATTTTGAGTCTTTCGTGACTCTTACCGGCTAGTGTATCAGATAAAGATCCACATAACTTAGATACAATTTCTTGCAATAAAAATAAAACACGTACCATTTAAATTGATGAAAAAATGCCATGTTATTTAGAATATGGTACCTGAGTGTTTCTTTGAGGGCAGGTAGAACGAGATCGTGGTGTGCATCCGTGCACCATTGCTTGGAAGTAATAAACAATTCATTGCGGTTATTGATTAGGCCGAGTTCTAAAGCTTTGGCCACTTCTTTGCCAAGAGGCTCCTCTATGTTATAGATGGAAGCCGTGTCAAAATGAATGTATTCGGATCGATGTAGATCGTTGTTAGTTGTTCAGGTGGTGGAAGGGGGTCACCTACAGTCCCCATGGCAATTAGAGGCATCCTATGGCCATAATTTAGTATTACTTCTGGGATTTTATTACACTGCATTCTTTTTCACTTTTTTTTCACTACTAATTATTGCCTTTGGAAAAATAAGTGAAAAGATGGTCCTATTTATAAGGACTTTATTTCTTTCTGGTAGAGCAGAGGATTGTGATTTGTGAATGTGATGCTGGTAATCTATAATTGCATTAAAATTGCTTAAATCAGCGCTTTCAGTTTTAGGCAAGGCATTCGTTTTTCATTGCCAGTTTTATTGTTCTTGTAATCTAGAGGAGATTTAAAGGAAAATATCAGGAATTAGTCAAATGTTTGAATGGATTCTTTTCTCTTTCCTTTTTTTTACCTAGAAATTTATAAGTTTTAGACATGACTTAAATTTTGAGACAGGTAGGTTGGGTACATTATTTGCGCTCTTCTCCTAATGGGTATCCGAACCTATTGAGGAGCCCTTGACAAGCTGGGGTGAAACCTGCAGAAGTATTTGCCGTTATTATAATAAATGGCTCTAAGTTGAAAATGTCAAGATTTTTCTTCGTCCTTACATTGCTCATTTTGAAGATATTATTTTATCATTGGATATGTATATTCCATAATTTTGTGATGGAAATGTGACGAGTTTATGCAAAATATATGATATACATCACATACCTTGAATATAATTGAACAAATTAGATTATGTGTGTCCCTTTATATCACACGTGTAATATCATGTTACATTAAATTATCAAGTTTCTCAAAAAAATTACGTAAACATTGGTGTATTGAAACTTTAAATGAGATTATTATTCAATTATTAATATGAAAAAGAATTTCAAACATATAGTACATAGTAAGAATTTTATTGATTGAATATATACTAATCAAAACCAATTCATTTTTCTTTAAATCTAGCCCATCTTTATCTTGGAGTGTGCATATGCAAAAGTAGTCCTTATAAGGAACCAATTTTGGGCTTGTTCCACCCATCATTATGCGGAACATGGTTTTTATTTTTTAGCATTTTATACAATACCCAATTTATTAGGCCCAAACACATTATAATATATGTATTCTGGGAAGATAATGGCCAATCCCTTGTAGAGGAGGTTTTGTGATAGGTTTTTAACCAGAGGGGATGTCTCTGTAATTTTCGAAAGGCGGTTTGGACCACCAAATCGTCAAAAAGACGTTGTTTTCTTACTTTAATTTAATTTTTAAGTGAAATTCACATGGTTTCAAAATTTTCAAACCTTCGAATTTCATCCATAGAAAAATGATATACACGAATTCTTTTCGTGACAACCATTCCCTTATGTTTAATTAAAGTGATATTTCTAGCCATAATGTAAAATTAAAATGTAAGTGATACACCGTAAACTCTTGGATATTATTCATTTAAATGCATTAGAGGTAGTTTCTTTGGAGACAAAAATGATAGAGAGCTTATCATGTAAAGTTTGATCGTAGGGTCCTAATTACACAACTCAAGCAATTCTCGTAAAAATTTGGTTAAATTTTCAGTGACTGAATCCTATAAACAAATTCTATCAATAGAGTAGTATTTCTTTAGTTTAAAAGGGCCTACGACAGGTAATGCTAATCCACAATAGAATAGAACATCCTGTTGCCCTGAATCAAGTTTAATCACCGATGCTATATGTATTATGCGGTTTTGCCACTAGATTTTGTTTTTGCTGTTAACTAGTTGTTGTTGATGTCATGTATTGTTTATGGGCACATAAATTTTCAAGGATTAGACATTTGGATTTGGAATTTGGAAAGATAGTGGACGCCTGATCAGTTAGCGTCGACAATATCAATGAATATCAATGATAAATGTGACAGCGGTTTTGGCTTTAAGCGATCAATCGATGGCATTGAACGAACAAATTTCGAGCTCCAACATGCACAACAAGTATTCTTAGCTATAGAAAGAAATGAAGCTCTAATATATTATGGTCTTAGTTCTAGAAATTGACGGTACACAATGAACTACCTGAAAAGGAAGTTTTCTAAAGTCATATTTCACCATCCCAAAGTTCTTCGACAGTTTTGTATGGACCATTCTCATGAACAAACTATTCACCAAAAGATTCTCTGCACTGAGGTATTTTCTTTATATTCTTCAGTTCTTCCGTGCTCAGTTCCCAGTCGAAACTTTGAATGTTTTCCTTCATCCTTTCCTTGTTAAAGCTCTTCACAACCATGCTTGCGCCTTGCTCATATATCCATCTTAAACCAATATGACGAATACATAAGAAATTTAAAAACAAATTCAAGAACAAATTTATGTGCATCAAAAGGAGATGTATATAAAAACCTGCCCCACTGATTTTTCTTTAGCAGATGCAATATTTTGAAGAACTGGACTATCCAAAACTTTATGTGATCCCCAATATGAATTATGAGATCCTAAAGGTGACCATGCACTTAAATGAACGCCATTCGCTCGACAAAACTCTAGCAGCTTTTCTTGTTGCCAGGAAATATTAAACTCCACCTGAAAATTCAAATTATACGTTCAAGTGTAAATTTTAAACATCTCTCCTCTCTGACTCTTAGATAAGTTGGACATTCAATATGGTATTAATGTGAGGGCCCAAAAGAGGTCTTGTACATGTTCGAATCTCTCGGCCACCCAATCCTTCATTCTATGGCATAGGCTCGAGTAAAATGTGTACCGCCTACACGTGAGGGCGCTATATATAAAGTATAAATATTAAATTAATGCCAGTCTGTGGTTAATTACCTGATTAACCGCGGGTGGTATGGTGGCTTGATCGAGAATTTTCTTCTGTTTTACACAGCTGAAATTGCTTACACCTATAGATTTAGCCAAGCCAAATTCACAACACTCTTCCATGCCCTTCCATGTTGCGTTAATATGAAATGGAAGGATATTTTCATTGGAAATTTCTAAATATTTCGAGTCTTTCGTGACTCTTACCGGCCAGTGTATTAGATAATGATCCACATAACTTAGATACAATTTCATGCAATAAAAATAAAACATGTACCATTTAAATTGATGAAAAAATGCCATGTTATTTAGAATGGTACATGAGTGTTTCTTTGAGGGCAGGTAGAACAAGATCGTGGTGTGCATTCGTGCACCATAGCTTGGAAGTAATAATCAATTCGTCGCGGTTATTGATTAGGCCGAGATCTAAAGCTTTGGCCACTGCTTTGCCAAGAGGCTCCTCTGTGTTATAGATGGAAGCCGTGTCAAAATGAATGTATTCGGATTGATGTAGATTGATGTTAGTTGTTAGGGTGGTGGAAGGGGGTCACCTACAGTCCCCATGGCAATTAGAGGCATCCTATGGCCATAATTTAGTATTACTTCTGGGATTTTATTACACTCCATTCTTTTTCTCTTTTTTTCACTACTACTTATTGCCTTTGGAAAAATAAGTGAAAAGATGGTCCTATTTATAGGGACTTTATTTCTTTCTGGCAGAGCAGAGGATTGTGATTTGTGAATGGGATGCTGGTAATCTATAATTGCATTAAAATTGCCTAAATCAGCGCCTTCATTTTTAGGCAAGGCATTCATTTTTCATTGCCAGTTTTATATTTCTTGTAATCCAGAGGAGATTTAAAGAAAAATATCAGGAAAAAGTCAAATGTTTGAATGGATTCTTTTCTCTTTCCATTTTTTTTCCTAGAAATTTATAAGTTTTAGACATGACTTATATTTTGAGACAGGTAGGACGGGTACGTTATTTGCGCACTTCTCCTAATCGGTATCCGAACCTATTGAGGAGCCCTTGACAAGGTGGGGTGAAACCTGCAGAAGTATTTGCCGTTATTATAAGAAATGGCTCTAAGTTGAAAATGTCAAGATTTTTCTTCGTCCTTACATTGCTCATTTTAAAGATATTATTTTCTCATTGGATATGTATATTCCATAATTTTGTGATGGAAAAGTGACGAGTTTATGCAAAATATATGATATACATCACATACCTTGAATATAATTGAACAAATTAGATTATGTGTGTCCCTTTGTTCCATAATTATGAATATGAAAAAGAATTTCAAACATATAGTACATAGTAAGAATTTAATTGATTGAATATATACTAATCAAAACCAATTCATATTTCTTTAAATCTAGCCCATCTTTATCTTGGAGTGTGTATATGCAAAAGTAGTCCTTATAAGGAACCAATTTTGGGCTTGTTCCACCCATCATTATGCATAACATGGTTTTTATTTTTTAGCATTTTATTCAATACCCAATTTATTGGGCCCAAACACATTATAATATACATATTATGGGAAGATAATGGCCAATCCCTTGTAGAGGAGGTTTTTTGATCGGTTTTTAACCAGAGGGGATGCCTCTGTGATTTTCGAAGGCGGTTTGGACCACCAAATCTTCAAAAAGACGTTGTTTTTACCTTAATTTAATTTTTAAGTGAAATTCACATGGTTTCGAAATTTTCAAGCCTTCGAATTTCATCAATAGAAAAATGATACTCACGAAATCTTTTCATGACAACGATTCTCTTAACTTTAATTAAAGTGATATTTCTAGCCGTAATGTAAAATTAAAATGTAAGTAATACCCCGTAAACTCTTGGATATTACACATTTAAATGCATTAGAGGTAGTTTCATTGGATGATGAGGGGTAATTTAGATTCCTTGCCTCTGTGGGCCCGATGCTATTCGAATAACATTAGATACTATCCCCAGAAACCAAGAGCTGGTCCAGGGCATAGTATTAACTGTTTCGAGCTCATTTCAGAACCCAAGATCGAAGGGTACTGTTGGGCCGAGCCCAGGCCCAAGCCCGTCAGTTCAGCTATAAATACCCATGCATTTATGACAACACAGAACTTCCCAGGGGGCTCCTGATTCGAGACTGCAGCTCGGACACACTTGGGAAATATAATATAGCTTTGGTCATCTGTATTTCGCTCCTCTAGTTTGTACGGCATCCAATAATGCTCGAGTAGGACCCTAAATTCTTGTATTTGTACCCAGCTAATTCGAATACAATTACTATTGATCTTTACTTTCCTTTTAAATATGGTTATTATTACTCTACAACCCACCTTTGATCGAACAACGAAATCACGTAAGATCAATTGGCGCCCACCGTGGGGCACTTATTCGAGTATTAGACCGAAATATTCCTACCACGAGGGGAAATCCATATGTTAGCTGAAAACCTTACTAAGTCTGAAACTCTGTTATTCGTTATCCAAGGCGGTCCTCCGACTATTAGGGCGTTCAACAATTCGAGATCAAAGATAATGCCTATACAATAAACTTCCGAGCTTAATATTAGCGATTTTATCCGGGGATTGCACAGCTTATCTATTTTTTCCCGATGGATTTATTTTCCACAAAGGATCCATTTTCTAGTGTGAAAATAAATAAGAAGTTCCACCGAGGTAGCCCACAACAAATTAACATAGAATTAGTCCAGTCGACTCGATCAGAGCTTATCGATGGTCGGAATTTATTTTTCCGATAATCATATTTGTTACTCTCAAAAACAAATTCCTCAAATCAGCTATTTATGAGTTCAATCGCATAATCTGTATACATTATTTATCGGTTACTTCTATGAGTTGAACATTTGAACAACGGCAACAAATTATTTAAAATCATCAAAGTCGAAGCTAAAAATCAGCAATCGTTCGACTGAAAAAAGAAGTTAAACGGTGAAATTCGATCAGAGAACGAAAGCTCTATCATTAATATTCTTCAAATAAGTTACAAAGTAAAGCCTCGAATAGGTTTCGAGCTCAAGAAGTACAATACAATCGCTACTATCCTATTACAAGTTCTACGAATAATTCTACCATGTTACGTGCTCAGTCTTCATTCCCTAAGATCGCCCCAGATGCAGAACTCAGCATTGATTCATCCTAGCAATCACTAGCCACGTGTCGCACATCCATCTTCGAACAGGGTAAGGGCCGGATCGCAGCTCCTCTCCTGGGCTTCGGACCGACCTTAGATCATCATCAGTAAACAATGATTGAAATATTCAATCACTGTTTACAGGATAATCCGAACCGGTGCAGCAAAGGGTTATCTCAGCAGAGGCAGCTCAAGGAAGCTCGAAGGAACTATACTTCAAGAAAGCCCTCGAGGAAGTTGATGCCTCAGATTTAAAGAACTCCTCTCAGAATAACCAGCTGCCCGATCGGATACTACGCCAAAAAACCAGAGGTCTAACCAGCACCACAAATGATATGTCTGGGAAAACAGGTTGCCTGCCGGTATTCTAGGCGCAAGTTCTTTTGCCTGTCGATATTCTAAGCGAAGAGGGTTACACCAAAAAGACCAGAGTCGAAGAATAAGGTTCGAACCCTTATCTCAAATTTCTTTATTTTGGAAGCAATACGAATCGAAAGCAAGATTCAACCCATATCGGTCGGACAAAGCATAATAGAGAAAATGAAGAGTATTGGATAAACCAAAGGAGAACTATTTATAGCAGCGAAGTTTTTGAACCAATGGTCCAGATAACAAATCACGGACGGTTGGGATGTAAGTAATAAATGAACTGACCGTTACATTTCCCGAAGAAATAGGGCCCTGTTTGGTTAAAAGGACGCATGACTTAACGGGGCATGTAGGAAAATTTATAACATTCTAAACACCAGACCGATATGACATAGTTATAACATTATTGATGAAGATTGGCAATTTAGGTTCAAGTTCAGTTCATTCAGATGTTTTTACAGTCATTGTTCGACTTGGAAGAATCATGATCGGTTCGTTCGAACAGAACTCTCGACCAAAAAATCATGCGACTATGGAAATCCGGCAGTGCCAATGATTAATGGCAACATTTTCCTTATTAATTTTAGGTCCACTAAAATATTTATCTATTGCTCGATCAAGCAAGCGGTGTTTGAGTATTTCTTTATCGATATAAGAGGATCGATATGGAAGTATTGAAGATAAGAATCTATCTAATTATGTTTATTCTATCAACAAAACATGGAAGAAGTGTATTTATATTATCTCGGAAAATACAAGATGAGGAAAATACATGTTGAGCATAACTCAAGCCTATATATTACATAAGAACGCTATTACTTTTTACAATCCTATGAAATTTTCGGTCTCTTCTCCTACTGCTTTTTCGGAATAATTTGGCTCCGACCGGGGAAATCTCCTAGGACCCGCAGGCTATTAACTTTATTTACGATTCTCCGAAGACGAAGGATTGAGCGCATGAGTCATCGACTAAATGAATTCTTCAGTACTCCCGCTCCTGTACGTCTTTTTAAATGCATTGTAGCAACAGGTCCCTAGTCGAAGACCTGTGCTATAACCTGCGAACTCCATAAGCCTGGCTTACTGGCTTTCCAGATGGAGACTATATTTGCCTGCCGATACTCTAAGCGAAGATCGAAATAATGTTTCTTCTGCTCGAAAATTGCTCTGCTTGAAGATCGTTCGAAATCTGAGCTCAAATAAGTAATTTAATGAAATAATGATCTTAGTCACCATGATCGGACGAATAGAATGCCAGTGCAACGAATGAGACGGTTTCTAAGGAATGATGGCCTTTTATAGAGAAAATTGAAAGGAATCCAACGGCAGATAATTCGCATAACGAAGGGATAAGATCTAAGAACTGTTGCGATTCCCGATAAAAGAGGAACCAGTCAGAAAAGATCAATACTTATCGAAAATTGGAAACATTAACAACAGCCAAAGAGAACAAGGGGTATTAATTCGAACGAAATTAGAACCTCGCAAGGAATATTTTCTATTAAGACAGAAGAATTATTTAAGTCATAGACCTATTTGTCATCTATTATCCATCTAATTATGCTCCATCTATTATCTCAATCACGGAAGACTATCTTTTCATCAGAAGTTATTTCGATAAAAATTATGTTTAATGAAAATTCGTTTCTACCCATCTATTATTCTGACATTGTCGAACTACGTTCCTCTATTATCAACCTCTAATCATCAATTGTTCCGATGTTCTCGATCTGCATTCATCTAATGTCAGTCTCTATTTATCTCCGTCTATTATAATGGGTGAAAGCCTCTGCTAGGACCCAAGGGCTAAAAATGCTCTAAAAAACGACTAAGGGTGAAAGCCGTTGCTATGCCCCTTAGATCGAAATTATTAATGGGTGAAAGCCTCTGCTATGACCCTCGGGCTAAAAATGCTCTGAAACGACTAAGGGTGAAAGTCGTTGCTATGCCCCTTAGATCGAAATTATTAATGGGTGAAAGCCTCTGCTATGACCCTCGGGCTAAAAATGCTCTGAAACGACTAAGGGTGAAAGCCGTTGCTATGCCCCTTAGATCGAAATTATTAATGGGTGAAAGCCTCTGCTATGACCCTCGGGCTAAAAATGCTCTGAAACGACTAAGAGTGAAAGCCGTTTTTATGCCCCTTAGATCGAAATTATTAATGGGTGAAAGCCTCTGCTATGACCCTCGGGCTAAAAATGCTCTGAAACGACTAAGGGAGAAAGCCGTTGCTATGCCCCTTAGATCGAAATTATTAATGGGTGAAAGCCTCTGCTATGACCCTGGGGCTAAAAATGCTCTGAAACGACTAAGGGTGAAAGCCGTTGCTATGCCCCTTAGATCGAAATTATTAAATGGGTGAAAGCCTCTGCTATGACCCTGGGGCTAAAAATGTTCTAAAACGACTAAGGGTGAAAGCCGTTGCTACGCCCCTTAGATCGAAATTACTAAATGGTTGAAAGCCTTGGCTACGATCCAAGGTGTAAATTATCAATCGTACGAAATTCCAATATACGTCCTATTTCGAACTACAGCAATCACAGTCCGCCAAGATGGCCTATTATTATTATTCTAGTATTATTTATTTTTGATCAGTATATAAAGGTCAACTATCACTTATATCCGGATATCAGAGATCGAAGAACGTCAATTATTCTTTATTATCATACACTCGTTAAGATCATTCGAGAATGATACTTGTTGCTCATATTTTTGAAATAAAGAAATCGGTGTTCGGTAACAATATACGAAAAAAACTTTGCCGTAAGGATAAGGAAGGAAATAAATATTTTTATTCATGATCTTTCGGACGTTTACAAGAAGTTTCGTGATTACAATAATTAAGAAAATCGAGCAAAGCTCTACATTCAACGTGACCCTATTACAAATTATCCATACGCTAAAATATGTTTATACTCGAAGAAGGAAGACGGGGCTAGAATAACACTTCTACCCTTCATCCAACAGTTCCTCAAGGGTTGCCCCATGTCGGACCAGATCGAGATACAGGGAAGCAATCTCTAGAGAAATTATTCCACGCAATCCCGAAGGCAATATTCTTCAAGAAATATCTTGAAGAAGTGGAGATCGAGTGCAGGAAAATTCCTCCAGCAGTCGACCCACTATCCGACTGGGTGGATTGACAGGATACAGAAGTTCGGACCAGTCTCAAGTCGTTGGCATCAGAGAGAGCTGGTCGCCTGCCGGTACCCCAGTCGCAATCTTTTTCGCCTGTCGATACCCTAGTCGAAATTATTCCCCATACAGGGACTTTGATGAAATCGAAAAAGAAAATTCTGGTCCGAATTTCGAACAATTTAATTTCTGATATTAAATGGAACGTGGAGTAGATCGATGGAAGTAAAGCTAAAACCATGCCGATCGAATGAGACACTTAGAGATAAAAAAAAATGTGATGATGATTTCGGAGCTATATATAGTATGGAGAACTTCATATCAACGGTGTGGATCTTTTAAAGTGAACGATGGTGATACATGCATTAAATGCTTTGACCACCCCTATTCCCGATACTTCAGGGATTGTTTGGTTCGTAGAAAATAGCCAAGAAATGGGCAATAAATACGCCGACTTTTCCGCTCTCCGAATATTCAGGAACCATCTGGATAAAGGAAGAAAGATTCTAATTCAATAGTGTTTTAAATATTTGGAACCTCAATTCCGATCGTCTAAGAGATTTCGCGAAGAAATTTTGAACAATAACCGATCAAGAAGATATTATCAACAACTCGCCTAAGCTCGACCGAAAACAATAAAGAGCTTTATTTATACATATAAGAATGATCGTAAAAGATTTAAGCAAAAGTTTATTATTTCCAAAGTTCGATACATTGAGCAGTCTCAAGTTACAAAGATATCAGCTCCTATTATACGTAGGGCTAATGACTTTATGTGAATACATTTTATAATTTCATGAAGACAAATCTCTATATCCAAACAAGAAAGGGACTTCATGGACACCCAATCCTATGAAACTTTCGGCAGACGATGATGTCCTTACTCGAATGAAAGGAGCCCATCGAGCCCACGATATTATATCCTCTTTCATAAGTTTTCGAAGTGAAGAAGGGTGATACACCTTTTTCTAGGTGTAATGTGAATACTTTGTGAGAACTTCAATCCCCGAAGCATCACCTCCTCACATCTTCCAGAAGAACCAAACAAACCGTCGAACATCCTTGCAAAAATTTGATGCTTAAGTCTATCCTCGGCCATGGAAGGTCTAGAAAACTATTGGGGTCGTGGATGGTTAGCAATAAAGCTTATCGGCCTTCATGGTCGAAATACTGTTCGCCTGTCGATACCCTAGTCGAGGTTGAAATACAAATTTGACTATGGTATGCGAAATAAGTCCTAAATTGAAATTCAAAATATTGAGTCATACAACAAAATCTTTTAGTCAGCATGGTCGAAGATATCTGTTCTTTTTGAAAAAACTTATGAGGATGCGGAAAGAAAGAGCCCCATTTATAAATACTATTCTCAAAATCCAACGGCTAGCAGAAAACGAAAGGAACGGTCAAGATCGAAAGACTGTTGCGCTTCCCGAGAATTTCACCGGGAAGAGAAAGTGATATATTCTGGAAATCGAGCAGAAGTAATATACCAAGATCGAAGAACGAAGATTACGAGCATAAGACCAAACGAAGAAAGCAAACTAAAGCATGGACAGAAAAGAGTACATCAAATTATGGACAAACTTGTAATCCGAGAAACTAATAGATTATTACAAACCATAGGGGATAAAAATGTCTGAAATTATTCATGATCACATGAGTAAAAACAATATAGCCATACTACAAGCCCGGGTAAATGAAAAGCAACATCTAGAGAAGCTTGTTGTCGGAGAAAATCTTTCGAAGCTTGGCATTCCGAGCCTCATATCCAGCTTCATATCCACGGTCATAAGCCTCCTTTTCTAGACGCGTGAATTCTTGCCTCTCCTGCTCATGAAGACTTTTCAGTTTGTCAAGCTCCTCACTCAGCTGCTTGTGGATCTCCTCTCCATTTTCTTTAACAGACTTCTCCCTCTCTAGAGCAAGCTTCTCCGCGAAGAGGCGGTCGAATTCGGCTTTCTTTTCCTCCAGCTCGAGGAAAATAGCAGCGCGCTGATTGGTCTCCCGCTCAGCAAACGTTGTAAGCTCAATAAAATCATGTCCGGCCTGTCAAAGGAATCGTCACTATTTAAAAAATAATAATAATAATAATAATAATAATAATAATAATAGAATAGATATACCTGAAACAGGAAGTGCTGCCCAGACTCGAACAACTCTTCTATGTTTCTCTCCTTGGACATGTTCCTCTCCTTGGGCATGTTAGTTTCCGAAGAAGTAAAGTTAACCTGCAACAGACTATCCATGGGATCAGCCTTATGAGGAGACCCATCTTTCGACTCTTCGGGTGCGGGAGAAGTTACCTTCGGAGGAATGGAGTCAACAAGGGGTTTGGGAGGATTATCAGTTCCTAAGCCTTCAGCAGAAACCCCTCCGTCAATCGTTGACTTGGGTTTTTTACTGAGACTCCCCGCGGGAGGAACGGTTGAAGCATCGGAAGATGACTTGCTACCAATAGCAAGATTCTGCAAAGCCTCAATGGGAGTAACCACGTTGGAATAAGGCCTTTTGTTCAAAGAAGGAACAGGAGCCTTTTCTCTCACAGGATTTTCACTCGAAGAATCGTCAACCTTTGGAGAAGAGCCCCCGAGCGCAGCCTCGAGCTCCTCGTCCAAAATGGACTTGCTAGAACTGCCCTTGTTTTGTTTTGAAGAAGTGCTTTTTTCTTTCTTGTTGTCTCCCCCTTTAGGAGCTTTCGGGGAAGACACATAGGTCTTAGAAGAAGATTTGGAGGTTTTGGCCTCCTTGACAATCTTCTGCTCTTTGTTCGAATTCTTATTCTTCGAACCGCCAAATAACGATTTGGGGTCGATAGCTTTCCCTAGTACATTTTCCATAATAAGCAGATTTGGGGTCGATAGTTCGGATTCTTATTCTTGGAGGGATTGTTGGGATATTCGTGGTAGGGGCTCGATTGTCAATACAACAAAATGCGGAATTTAATATTTTTCGAGATCCCTATTAGTCCAATAAATAGATCTCCCCAGTTATTATACGAAAAGGTTGAATCAAACAATAACATAATTATCAAAAGGGAGTTTTCGCAATTTACCTCACCACAGCTTGGTGGTGGTTACCTCCGGGCTTCTTTGTTCGATTCACAGTTTGAGTGATCCATGTGTCTCACCTCCAAAGCTAGTCCACACCAATCGGATTGTAGCAACGTCTCCAAGTCACAGGCTAAGAACTAGATCTTGAAGATTGTCAAGAAAGGAATGAGCAGATCTATATCAGGATATCGATTTGGATCTGGATTAGGAGAATTGCAGGAAGACAACCACGACCACAGGACTTATGCGGCTAGGTTGGATCGACCAAGGGCGGCGCGGCTAGGCTTCGGATCCACCTAGGGCTGCGGCTAGGGTTTGGCCGAGAACTAGGGGCTAGGGGCGGTTTTTGGAGTTGGCAATTTCTTTTCTTCTTGTGTTGTGTAAAACTATTTTCTCTCTTCTTGGAAGATGTATGAAGAGTTGTATTTATAGGAGAAGAGTTCTTCTCTTATAAGATATCTCTTCAAGATATGGCAAATCTTTTCCTTATCATAATAGGAAACAAGATTTGACCAAATCTCTTGTTTGTAGCTTGATGACCAAGTAACAAACTCTTCCCTTCTTTTCCTCTCCAAAAAATCGCCCCTTGCCTTTAATTAGCCAATCCAAAAATTGATAATCATTTATTCTTCCTTCTTTACCAATTAACAACTTTAATTATTTATAATCAATTAGATAATCTGAATTAATTAATTAAACATTAATCAATTAAATATCCAATTAATATTCTCCCATTGAATTAATACCTTAATTCAATATCTTTGATTTAACAACTTTAAATCACTTATTTCCCTTTATGACTGTCACTGTCCAATTGTATTGTGTGTGACCCTCTGGGTTCACCATCAACTGGCAGTAGGCCCACGACTTTCGTGATTTAATTAATGAGCAATTAAATGCTCCGATCAATTAAACAACTTTTAATTAACCACTCCTATAATTAATTTCCTTATTAATTTAGGAGTACCCACACTTCATGGTCGATGTCTAGCCACAAGCCCATGAAGCCCAATCAAAGGTGAATTGATTATTGTGAACCTCACCTCTTATAATTGCCATGTACATACGGTCCTTCCATGATGATTTCCCGATCGAGACCTAGGTTGTGTGAATTGATCGGCACCTCTAATTATCTCGATAACTATACTTTCTAATTTCCGACAATGATTCCAGTGTGACTGCCAAATTTGGAAACCCCTTCCAAATGCATCACCGACTATGGCCATAGATTTCTCGGAATCAATTATCTAAGAAACGTATAGGAAATTCTCTCATCTTATCAGGATGAGTCGATGGATCCTTTCTTAGTACTAACCACTCGCGTACAGTCGTCTACGCACCCAACTTAGGCACTTTGTGGCCAGGCTACGTGACCAGTACCTAAATCTAAGTACGCACACTCGTGCACCGAATTCGCCCTAGCACCTCAAGTCTAAGGACTAAATCGCACGCTATTATAAGCCTTGAGAAACATCCCATCACCGATATGCGACATGCGCTTCCACAATGGGTTTCTCTGTTCGGGTCGTTCGATGCGTTCAATCTTCCATTGAACCACCTACTCATATGCACTGGACTCAAATTCCTTGCTCATGAAACTCTACAAATTCACTCCATGTGAATCATGCATATTTGTACAAGTCTCGGCGATTCCTACGATACCCCGTCTCGTTTGGAATCTATGACTTGGAATGGTTTTAAGATCACGACCTTTGAGACTGTTTCATGATTGCACTCAGTACTGAAGTGAATCGTCCCATAGTCTATTGTGACCTTAGGATTTCATCCAATCGCTTAGATAGGTTCGCGAGAGATGAAGTTGGCCATTGTTCAATTTCACATACTATGAATGAACGATGTATTAATTATAAACCATAAGAAAATAGTACTTCAACAAGCTAATTAATATTGGCTTGCTGGGCACTATTCCATCAATCTCCCACTTGCCCTAAAGCCAATCACAACATTTCTAAGACCCATCTATACCAAGATGTCCCTCGAACCATTTGTGAGAGAGCTTAATTAGTGGATCTGCTAAGTTGTCTTTGTCGAGATGAAGTAATACTTCTACTCGTCTCAACTACCCATGACTGGTTCAATCATACGGTATTGTGTTCAGATTATAGGTGAGATCTCGATTTCCTTTCATTGAGCAATCGCCTTATCTAAATCGGTTAAGATTACGATAGGCTTTTGTCATGCTAGGTATTTCATCTAATGGATGAAAGTTTCTCATCTAAACACCTTCTTTTGTGCAGCATCATAATGGTGCCTCTTTATTCTTGTTTGAATCGGCAATGGTATACTATTGGAATTTCTTCCAATTTACCTTTGCTCTATCGAGACAGAATAAATTATCCACTTCAGACTGGGAATCTCGAATTTCTAAATCTTTCGAGTATTCAATTTTCCACTTACTACCACCGACCAGCATTATATCCTTTAATTATCTTCGAGGATTGCTTTTATGGTAGACCAGTGTCCTTGACTGGCGTTTGACTATCAGTAGCTCGTTCAGAGCATTTTGACGAGTCAGGTCTAGTACAAGACTTTGCATGCTACATGCAATCCAAATGCCAAGCATAAGGCTTCTTGAGACAGTTACTTCTTTACTTATTAATTTAGGGCTCATTAAATAAGTGAGAGAGATTTTGTCTCTTTGGAAACAATCTTTCTTGGATTCTTCCATATTGAATTTAATCAATATAGTCTTTGTACTTTGATTTGGTAAATCACTACATCTTCTTCCTTCTATCTACCATAGATACATATTGCCAGTATGTGAGATGTAATTCCAAATCTTATCATGGAGAATTGCGTGAAGAACACGCTTTCGTCTGTGCTTTTCTGATATTCTTATATCTTGCTTGATGTACCGGTCATCATCTTGTTGCGCTTCGAACTCAACTACACTCCCACTGATTCTTTTGCACAATTGGAATCCATATGCCATTTGACAAATTCAACATTCTTGATCAACTATCAAGTTGCATGTTCCAAATTTGGGAAAAAGTCATAGATTGACCTTTGGATTAGAATAGAGATCTTCTCATCAATTTTCAATTGTGAGATGCAGGATTCATATCCAATAGTCATGCCTTCGGTAGTCAAAACCACCTTTCTATGGCTAACAATTTCGAAATGAATTTTGACTTGCTAATGGATATAAGGTATTTTCATCAATCCTAAAAGGACTTTTGAATAATGACCTATTGCCATTAAGTGAGTCAAAGTTTTCAACTTCGAATCTTATGGCTATGTGCCATATCCCTTTGATCATGTTTAACATAATCTCTTTGTAATCATTGATTAGAATCCAATTTCTTAATTTCGTAAAATGGAATTTTGAGTTCCTTACGAATTTGATCAGATTACGATTTCTTTGTGCATGGATTGATTCAGCAGTTTCTTTCAGTGTTTACTCCCACTGTTCATGGGGACGGGTCCAATCCTTGGACTTCATCAAGTTCTACGACATTCCTTATTTCCTTTGACAAGGTCTTGTCAACAGAGGAACAAGCTACTTACGAGATACTTTCGTTTCTTGTTGTCGTGGAACAGGTATTCAATGGATTTTGTTGAATACCCCATAAACTTTATATGAACTAGATCTACCATCTAATTTCTCATATAAGGGTGTTCTGCTATATCTTTAAAAGACATGGCGGTGTAAGAACTTACTTCGAAATATACTATACCAAGTATTTTGAAGAGTTAAGGGAAGGTATCCCCTAAAGTGAATGAAGGAAACTTAGCAAGATCAGAGTCGAGAATCAAACAAAGTTCGATTTCTTCTTTGATTTGCTTCATGAGAATTCTATTCTCGTCTTAGATAATCGAGGTGTTAAGCTTGCTTATGTTTCAGCAGGTTTGATTAAATCAAATTGCATTTGACATAATGCATCTGGTTACTTCATTTCCAAAGCTTCTATTGAATTACTTCAATAGTTTCAGAATTGTACTTCAGCCAAGTACACATATACTTTAACGATTGAAATCGCAAGTATATATGAAGTAGATTTCTTTTGAACTAGTGCTTTTAGTTCATGTCGATCGAAATGTTTTGGAATGCCTTAGCAATCCTTCACTTTGGTTATTATTCCTTCAAGATTTGAAAGTTCCGAATTTACCCAAGTTCATTATTTCAGGAATCAGTAAATAAAAACTTTCCTTTCGCATCTCTCTTTAGGAAGAATGTCCAGAGTGAACATTTCAAGCGCGGACGATTATCCAGTTTGTCTTACTCGTTTTCGATTTAGCATATAGTCTTCAAAGTTTCGATTCGTTTATCATTGTTTATTTCTATGTTTCAAAACATCAACATTTGTACAATGTTAAATTGCTAAAAATTCCATTTCTCAATGGTAAAGCAATAAGGTCTCGTACAAAATGTGAAATAATACTCAAAGTAAACTAAAACTTAAAACTCATGCTAATACGAAAAACTAAGAAAAACTTCTTTGCTAAAAAGGAATGTCTAGGTACAATTCTTCCTTGACCCAGTCCCGGAATTCGAGTTCCCTCATCTCTCTCTGCACTAATTGCATCTCCCTTTCAAGGAATTTCCTCCTTTTAGGTTGAGAGGGAAAACTATCATCGCCTGTAAATGCTTTTACAGAAACGAAAGTTTTATTCAGATGTCTTACATCGAAAAGATTCAACAAGTGTATAACTTAAAAAGTCATACCGTAGTCAAGTCTTTCCAGGAAATCCTTTTCAACAAGCTTCCTTATTTTCTCTTCGTACTTACACAGAGGGCAATTCCAATCATATAGATCAAAAACCACGTTGATGAGCTTCTTCATATTTGTCTAACAACTCATGCAATTACTTTGTTTGTATTCCATCAGGCGGAATAATGCAATGTTGCATAAAATGAGTGAAGGTCACAGATAATCCTTGAAGGGTTATCGTTATCTCATCTTCGAGAGTCAATTGGGCTCCAAACCCTTTGATCAGCTCGAATGTCTTGCTTAAGTAAGAACAATATTCCCTAACATTGTCAAACTTAGCCATGTCGGTTTCGTATAGGAAATTGCACATCACCTTTTTCAAAGTTGGTTCGGTTCTCAAACGCATCGAGTATCGGACAGTGGATGGTAAATGGCTAACATTTAAAAACAGACAACTATAAGCAGACAGGTTTAATATTAACACTTATAATTAACGAAATTTGGACTTTTTTATCGAAAAAGTTCTCCCACTATTTTTTATCGAAACAGTAACCCCTTCTAGTTTCGGGAAAAATTTATTTCCTAGTAGGTCTTGACGTCCCAGCAGCAATTAGTTGCACCCACGACTCGTGGCCATACAATTAATTCCCTAGGTAGGTATACATATTACCAATTGTGTCTACTACACAACCTTCAAGTTATTTTGCCTCGTTTTTCGTATTTATCTAGCACTGCTACATCATAAATGTTACTACGCGTTAAGTCTAACCCATTAATCATGATAAGCAACGGGCCCGATCATGAATTCTCCGTAACTAGTTATCGGTCGATCTTCACGTCCCGACCAGTCCCTACCCTTGTCGAGTTTTAAGAAAAACTAGAATCAAGGAATTTCGTGCATTGCCCCTTTCTTCGACTCGGGTGCCAGACTCTGGATCACCTCTATCGATAAGTAGACAACATACACTAGTCCCTATTAATGGAAGGCTTGGATTTTATAAAACCTCATTTTATGTTTAACCCAATATGACTTAATATTTGTTCGAGAGGGGAATTTTTGGTTTTGAAAGTTTAAGGAAACTCTCCTCGAGATCTCACCGCTTCAATTATGCTTTATCTTTTATTTACGATCTAGATTCTAGCGCGCATACACACAAGCAATCATAAATCGACTAATAAATAAAAGCCATACAAGCCTAGCATGCTTACTACCACAATATGTTTTCGATCGGGAGCCTCCTATGCGGGCCATCATCGAGCCAATGATGTTGGCCCAATTGGTCAATCTAAAGGGTTCTCAAAGAACCTATGCTATTACACAATGTACCACGCATACATGGCCTTCAATTCTTCTTGGGCTCCCACCTTGCTTGTAAATGGGCCTCCATCCTAAACTAGGAAAGCAATAAAGCCCTATTCTATTACAAAGGCTCAAAGTGGCCCAAAAATAATAACAGGCTCGCAGGCCCAATAAAAAACCATGCATTAAATTAAACCAATCACATCTAACCTAAGGTCAAGGCTCGGCGCGATCGAAAAACCACGTAAACAGTTCACGTAGAGCAAAGAAACATGTAAACAACTTTTACTTTCTTCTATCTTAATTTTAAAACACCTTTTAAAACTAACTTCCTATGATTCTTGCTTTTTAGTCACTACTAATTATGACAAAATAAATTCTCGGATAAACAAAACAACTTTTCTGCCTTAATTTCAGATTCTGATTTTTCAATTTTTGAAATTTGCAGTTCGTCCCCTATACTTTCGGATTTGCGATTTTTGCATAAAAGCCATGATTTTTCGAAAAACTATAAATTCGCCACAGATCTTAAAAAAAACAGTTTTACCCAATCATAGATCCAGTCATAACAAGCAAGAATCAATCACTAGAACATAATTAACATGCGTTCTCATACATACAATCAAGCATATACAGTGAAAACACATTATGTTCAGGCCTTTTCGTATAAAAACGTATGGAGTTGGCTCTGATACCACTGTTGGGATATTCGTGGTAGGGGCTCGATTGTCAATACAACAAAATGCGGAATTTAATATTTTTCGAGATCCCTATTAGTCCCATAAATAGATCTCCACAGTTATTATACGAAAAGGTTGAATCAAACAATAACATAATTATCAAAAGGGAGTTTTCGCAATTTACCTCACCACAGCTTGGTGGTGGTTACCTCCGGGCTTCTTTGTTCGATTCACAGTTTGAGTGATCCATGTGTCTCACCTCCAAAGCTAGTCCACACCAATCGGATTGTAGCAACGTCTCCAAGTCACAGGCTAAGAACTAGATCTTGAAGATTGTCAAGAAAGGAATGAGCAGATCTATATCAGGATATCGATTTGGATCTGGATTAGGAGAATTGCAGGAAGACAACCACGACCACATGACTTATGCGGCTAGGTTGGATCGACCAAGGGCGGCGCGGCTAGGCTTCGGATCCACCTAGGGCTGCGGCTAGGGTTTGGCCGAGAACTAGGGGCTAGGGGCGGTTTTTGGAGTTGGCAATTTCTTTTCTTCTTGTGTTGTGTAAAACTATTTTCTCTCTTCTTGGAAGATGTATGAAGAGTTGTATTTATAGGAGAAGAGTTCTTCTCTTATAAGATATCTCTTCAAGATATGGCAAATCTTTTCCTTATCATAATAGGAAACAAGATTTGACCAAATCTCTTGTTTGTAGCTTGATGACCAAGTAACAAACTCTTCCCTTCTTTTCCTCTCCAAAAAATCGCCCCTTGCCTTTAATTAGCCAATCCAAAAATTGCTAATTATTTATTCTTCCTTCTTTACCAATTAACAACTTTAATTATTTATAATCAATTAGATAATCTTAATTAATTAATTAAACATTAATCAATTAAATATCCAATTAATATTCTCCCATTGAATTAATACCTTAATTCAATATCTTTGATTTAACAACTTTAAATCACTTATTTCCCTTTATGACTGTCACTGTCCAATTGTATCGTGTGTGACCCTCTGGGTTCACCATCAACTGGCAGCAGGCCCACGACTTTCGTGATTTAATTAATGAGCAATTAAATGCTCCGATCAATTAAACAACTTTTAATTAACCACTCCTATAATTAATTTCCTTATTAATTTAGGAGTACCCACACTTCATGGTCGATGTCTAGCCACAAGCCCATGAAGCCCAATCAAAGGTGAATTGATTATTGTGAACCTCACCTCTTATAATTGCCATGTACATACGGTCCTTCCATGATGATTTCCCGATCGAGACCTAGGGTGTGTGAATTGATCGGCACCTCTAATTATCTCGATAACTATACTTTCTAATTTCCGACAATGATTCCAGTGTGACTGCCAAATTTGGAAACCCCTTCCAAATGCATCACCGACTATGGCCATAGATTTCTCGGAATCAATTATCTAAGAAACGTATAGGAAATTCTCTCATCTTATCAGGATGAGTCGATGGATCCTTTCTTAGTACTAACCACTCGCGTACAGTCGTCTACGCACCCAACTTAGGCACTTTGTGGCCAGGCTACGTGACCAGTACCTAAATCTAAGTACGCACACTCGTGCACCGAATTCGCCCTAGCACCTCAAGTCTAAGGACTAAATCGTACACTATTATAAGCCTTGAGAAACATCCCATCACCGATATGCGACATGCGCTTCCACAATGGGTTTCTCTGTTCGGGTCGTTCGATGCGTTCAATCCTCCATTGAACCACCTACTCATATGCACTGGACTCAAATTCCTTGCTCATGAAACTCTACAAATTCACTCCATGTGAATCATGCATATTTGTACAAGTCTTGGCGATTCCTACGATACCCCGTCTCGTTTGGAATCTATGACTTGGAACGGTTTTAAGATCACGACCTTTGAGACTGTTTCATGATTGCACTCAGTACTGAAGTGAATCGTCCCATAGTCTATTGTGACCTTAGGATTTCATCCAGTCGCTTAGATAGGTTCGCGAGAGATGAAGTTGGCCATTGTTCAATTTCACATACTATGAATGAACGACGTATTAATTATAAACCATAAGAAAATAGTACTTCAACAAGCTAATTAATATTGGCTTGCTGGGCACTATTCCATCAGGGATTCGAAGAAGGCAGAAAATATGGCAAGAGCTCCGATCTCTATAAGCAAAGATGTCGTATGAATAATGAAGAGAGATCCTAATATTTATAGACACTACGCCCTGCGATTACGATAATGGATCGACGCAACCTTTAAAGAAAAATCCCGTATGGAATGGGTGAAGTCCGAGCATAAAGAGTTATCGAACCTTGAAAATTAAAATGATATCTGGATATTAGTAAGGTTGGAATTTACAAGTTACACGAATCAAATCAAAAACCGGAAAACAAATCCGTTTACAAAAATGAGTTACATGAGTAAATACGATTAATTCCTAACTACAAAACTATGAATCGCCTCTTCCGGCACGTTCGACTCCAGTAACCTGCTAGATAGAAAATCAGGCGATATATGTTAGAAGTGGAGCAATTACTCGGTTTGATCGAAAGTTCGATCGTCTTCTTTATCCGGTACATCGCCTATGTTGACATCTTCGCCCTTTCCCCCCGACACAGAAGGAGGATCGTCGGCGAAAAGCTCGAGCACATCGGGGTTAGGCATCGGAAGGCCATACTCCTCAACTAAGGGGGCAAAGCGATGATCCTGCCAATAAGTATCCATCTTGGGTAGAGATGAAGCTTTGTAATCCTTCCCTTCAGCGTTCTTGAAAGGGTTCATATGCTTAAAGTACTCATCCATATCATTCGGAATTTTCTTGGCCGCGACCAGTTGTTGAACCCCTTTATAAAAGATAGTCTGAAGAATTTCTCCCATTTTTCTTTGAACTAAAGGATTCAAGACAGGGGATTCCAAGAATTCTCGTATGGCAGGAATCTCGGCTTCTTCCCGGCCCTGGGCATATGCATGCTCGGAATCTTGCTTTGCCAGCTCGAGTTCTATCTTTACCTTCTTCAACTCTTCCTCGAGGGCACTTCTCTCTTTAACGGATGCCAGTAAATCCTCTTCTACAGATGAGGAATGTTTCATAGTCGCTTCCTTGAGCTCCTTCTTTACTTGGGATAATTCCCGCTGGCTCTCTACCAGTTGAGATCGAAGGGCTTGATCATCACTAAGAATTTGCGCATATGCGTCGTGAGCATCTTGTGATTCCTGCTCTAGTAGTGCCAAACGATAGGTTTGAATAGCGAATAAGTCCCCGACCTATGAGATAATTTAAGACATCAGTAGACATTATGGACTTTAAAGAAAGAAGAGATAGTCGAAAGATAAATTTTCACCTCATGATACGTTCGAGAGAAGTCACTCAAAACTTCAAAGTCGCCTTTGACGGTATGAAGCAGCATATCCCATTTAAACCGACTAGCCATATAGATTCTAGCGGCTTTATCGAATTCATTCTCACCACCCGCATCCAGATCAGTTTGAATGGTGCCATCTTCAGGGTACCCAGCAGCCCTGCTACCTCGAAGATGTTCGTCCATAAAATCCACCACATCGGGCTCCGACCTACCTGCTCGACAGGGAACTGAATCAGAACTCGCACCAAAAGGTTTTACCCTCCTCGAGGGCCCCGGGTGGTCAGCATTCCTCTTACGACTCAGAAGCTTCTCATATTCCTGAATACCTTGGATCCGGTTCCAGGAATGTTGACTATAGCCAACGCTTGAAAGAATGGAAGTATCGGGGGAAAATAAAGTTCGAAGAGGCCCAGCAGAGGCAGAATTCAAGGAACTCATAGTACCAACGCCTCTCAGTTCGGGAATTGCGACTGGAATAGTAACTGAGTTTCCGCCCAAGCTACTTGTACCCGCCCTGTTTTCGAAGGTACGGGGCAACGGATCGAAATAGAATGGTTTGTCTTCAACCGGGCAGGCCGCAGATAATTGGAATTTCTCAACAATTTGATCTGCAAAGGAAGTACGAGATTCGCATAAATGTAAATTAATGATCCATCGCGCCTCAAGATAGGAACAAGCTGAAAACATACCCAAAGAAAGAGAGGCGAGAGGTGGAGCGGCAGAAGCTGACAAGTCACCAAACTGAGGAAGCGACCCTTCTAAGGATCGATCAGATATGGCACGAGAATATTTGAGTATTGGAGCAGGATAATCACAGCGGCTCAACCTAGCCAATCGTAAAACACCTTCCTGAATAAGGAGCTCGGTTTGATAAAGATTAGACCGCAACTGCTCAAGAAATTCGTCGGAAAGGCGATGGTTGAGTTTCTCTTTAATCTGGCGTGAACCGTATGACCAAGAGTTGACTCCGTCCCATCGATAGGGTCTCATCTTCGAGCTACCTTCCGATATAGGGATATCAGGGCCCTTCACAAAGAAGAATCTCCTTTTCCAACCTATACTCTTTTCCGTTGTTATTTTCGTAAGAAAAGGCCGCTTCGACCGCTGGCGGATGGACACAAACCCCATATTTGAGCCTTTGCACAGGTCCATTCGGAATATTTGCCAGAAATTACTAAAGGAGGCCTGTTCCCCTTTTGCCTCCATAAGAGCGCTAAACGCTACTATGTATGCAATGGAATGCGGGAGAAGCTGAGCAGGGGAGAGCGAAAAGAAATTCAAGACGTTTCTAATAAGGGGAATGAACGGGATACGCAAGCCACAGGAAAATTGACCCTCATAGAAGGCTTGACAGCCGGCTGGGGGCTCGGTAGCACGTTCAGTATAAGAAGGAACGACGATTGAAAAACCTTTGGGAAGAAATTTCCCGAACTCTGCCTCGAGGAAAGAGTGATCTTTCTTTGAAAAACAGCAGGAAGTTTGGCTGGCTGGAAGTTCTGACTTGTTCGAGATGGTGGCGGTAGAAGGTTGCGTATGTTTGAAAATCCTGACGAAAGCACCCTCGCCGATGCTGCGTTTCTCGACCTCATTTTCCTCGAGATCCTCGCTCGGATCCTCATCCTCGCGTTCTTGATGAAACTCCCCATCCTCATAATCATCAACGAGCTTCAGGAAAGGATCGGACTCTGGGTTTTCTCCGATCTTATTCTTGCCCCTTGCGCTTCTAGAGCTCGACATTATGGATTGAGAAACAAATATGCGAAAGGCAAATGCTGTTTCGAACTCAAACGCTTCGAGCTCAACAGAGAACGTAATATGTAAATAATTTTTCAACGAATCAACATATATATACGGGGTTAAAAAGGTAAAATTGCAAACAGGTCCCCGAGTAACCGCGGCGGTTGAACTTACCCTGAGTAAAAACTTAGGGTTATTCCTCACATAATAGCACTTTGATCCTTCATTTTCTAAGTTGCGGAATAAGTTCCTTGCAAATTTTTCCTGAGAATCTCATAGGTCCTCTTTTGTATGATCGGAAAATTTGGAAAGCATTCATCAAGGGATCGAACGACACATCGCGGAACCACAAAGGATATTACTACTTCAAGATCCTCCGACAAGGATATCTTTACAACACGCCGGTATATGTTTTCTTTTATATGCACTCTTTTTCCCTGGCTCGGTTTTTATCCCAATGGGTTTTTCCGGGCTAGGTTTTTCACGAGGCATAACCTAAAGACATTATGAACGGCTCATCTCATAATAACGTGGGACGCAACTTGTACTTCTTCGAGCGCAAGCTCCACTTCACGCTCGAGAAGTGGGGGAGTATTGATGAGGGGTAATTTAGATTCCTTGCCTCTGTGGGCCCGATGCTATTCGAATAACATTAGATACTATCCCCAGAAACCAAGAGCTGGTCCAGGGCATAGTATTAACTGTTCCGAGCTCATTTCAGAACCCAAGATCGAAGGGTACTGTTGGGCCGAGCCCAGGCCCAAACCCGTCAGTTCAGCTATAAATACCCATGCATTTATGACAACACAGAACTTCCCAGGGGGCTCCTGATTCGAGACTGCAGCTCGGACACACTTGGGAAATATAATATAGCTTTGGTCATCTGTATTTCGCTCCTCTAGTTTGTACGGCATCCAATAATGCTCGAGTAGGACCCTAAATTCTTGTATTTGTACCCAGCTAATTCGAATACAATTACTATTGATCTTTACTTTCCTTTTAAATATGGTTATTATTACTCTACAACCCACCTTTGATCGAACAACGAAATCACGTAAGATCATTGGAGACAAAAATGATAGAGAGCTTATCATGTAAAGTTTGATCGTAGGGTTCTAATTACAACACTCATGCAATTCTCGTAAAAATTTGATTAAATTTTCAGTGACTGAATCCTATAAACAAATTCTATCAATCGAGTAGTATTTCTTTAGTTTAAAAGGGCCTACGACAGGTAATGCTAATCCACCATAGAATAGAACATCATATGGCCTTGAATGAAGTTTAATCACCGATGCTAAATGTATTATGCGGTTTTGCTACTAGATTTTGTTATTGATGTTAACTAGTTGTTGTTGATGTCATGTATTGTTTATGGGCACATAAATTTTCAAGGATTAAACATTTGGATTTGGAATTTGGAAAGATAGTGGACGCCTGATTAGTTCGCGTCGACAATATCAATGAATATCAATGATAAATGTGACAGCGATTTTGGCTTTATGCGATCAATCGATGACATTGAACGATCAAATTTCGAGCTCCAACAAGCACAACAAGTATTCCTTGCTAAAGAAGAAATGAAGCTCTAATATATTATGGTCTTAGTTCTAGAAATTATCGGTACACAATGAACTAACTGAAAAGAAAGTTTTCTAAAGTCATATTTCACCATCCCAAAGTTCTTCAAAAGATTCGTATGGACCATTCTCATGAACAAACCATTAACCAAAAGATCCTCTGCACTGAGGTATTTTCTCTATATTCTTCAGTTCTTCCGTGCTCAGTTCCCAGTCGAAAATTTGAATGTTTTCCTTCATCCTTTCCTTGTTAAAGCTCTTCACAACCATGCTTGCGCCTTGCTCATATATCCATCTTAAACCAATCTGACGAATACATAAGTAATTTAAATACAAATTCAAGAGCAAAATTATGTGCATCAAAAGGATATATGTATATAAAAACTTGCGCAACTGATTTTGCTTTAGCAGATGCAATATTTTGAAGAACTGGACTCTCCAAAACTTTATGTGATCCCTAACGGTGAACATGCACTTAAACGAACGCCATTCACTCGACAAAACTCTTGCAGCTTTTCTTGTTGCCTGGAAATATTCAACTCCACCTGAAAATTCAAATTATACGTTCAAGTATAAATTTTATACATCTCTCCTCTTTGACTCTTAGATAAGTTGGACATTCAATATGGTATTAATGTGAGGGCCCAAAAGAGGTCTTGTACATGTTCGAATCTCTCTGCCACCCGATCCTTATTTCCACGTCATAGGCTCGAGTAAAATGTGTACCGCCTACATGTGAGGCCGCTATATATAAAGTATAAATATTAAATTAATGCCACTCCATGGGTAATTACCTGATTAACCGCGGGTGGTATGGTGGATTGATCGAGAATTTTCTTCAGTTTTACACAGCTGAAATTTCTTACACCTATAGATTTAGCCAAGCCAAATTCACAACACTCTTCCGTGCTCTCCCATGTTGCGTTAATATGAAATGGAAGGATGTTTTCATTGGAAATTTCTAAATATTTCGAGTCTTTGGTGACTCTTACCGGCCAGTGTATCAGATAAAGATCCACATTGATTTAACCGGATTTCGTCGGGTTAATTATATCAGTAAATATGAGTTATTGGGGATTCTCAATATATATGATTTAAAGGGCTCTGTTACTTTATTCAGGATGGATCAATCTCAAAGAAGAACGATTTTGAGGGAATAACAAGTAATTATCTTAACCAACGTAAAAAATAACATGAATATGAAGAGAAAGCTATTTTCTTTATTGAATAATCTTGGATTCTGCTGATATGCAGAATGTGGTAGCGTATTTGCTGTGTATTCCAAAAGGTGTGTAATACAATGACTAACTAAGTATTTATATCATACAAAACCTAGCTTTACAAGGAAATATAATCCTAATAGAACTCGGCCCAATTGTCCTTCTTGAGTCCGGAGTGTAGTCTTTTTGTCGAAGAGAGTTGTATTCGGCTGGGTCGATAAGATGATCCCGAACTGACTTGTCTGGTCGAAACGATCCTTTACTCTTCAGTCGATCCGTTCATTATAAGGGGTGCGAAATAGCCCCCATCAGTACTCCCTCACTTCTTTGAGCGTATAAGTAGTAGAAGCTCGTAGAAGTAGATAATTTTTTACGACTGTTATCTTCTATGACTGGTGCCTCGTTAAAAACCTTACTTAAGAAAAAACCCAGTGGGAAAAAATCTTAAGTAAGGAAAAGAGTGCTACGCATCATAGATAGTCATTTTCTCTTTCCAATTATGAATCGCCACGCGTCCCTTTGGGGAGGCTTTTTATCTTCTTACGTTTTTGGCGGGAATGTGATTAGTTGTGACGAGTTCGAAACGTCTTTTTTCTTCTTAGTATAAATAGGTGACTATTGAGTTCGTCATTTCTCCTTTATACTTCCTTATAGTTCGTAGTCATTTGCTTGCTTAGTCGTTCATCATATAAAGTTTTCCTTTTATCGACTTATATCCTTCGAGAGTCCAAAAACATGGCCACTTTAAGAAAATCTTCTTCCTCCTCTAGGGAGAATGTTGTTCCCACTAACGAGGAAGAGTTGCATTCTAATCCTTTGAGCGAGCAAATCGGAGTTTCTGAATTTGTTGTTCCTGTTGAAGATACCTTTAAGGTACAAATTCTTTCCGATACAGATGTCGCTGCCCGGGCCAAAAAGGGCAAAGGTACCGCTCCTCAAATTTCTGAACCAATTGAGGACTTAGCTTGTGCTTACACAGTGGATACTTTCCCCGAGCTTGTGAACAATTATGCCAAATATTTCCCGGAGGGTTCTGAGATAGTTCTCCCTTCTCCTTCTGATAGGGTTACATCACCACCGGATAGATGTCGAGCCTTTTACACGGCCCATTTTAATAGTGGTCTGCGTCTTCCGTTGTCTCCCCTCTTTCTTGATATTCTAAAAACATTCAGTGTGTCCTTGACACAATTAGTTCCTAATTCTGTGGCCTTCGTGGTTTGTTTTTCTGTCTTAATGATCGCGAAAGGGTTCAAACATTCCTTTCGTAACTTTACACAACTTTTTCGATTTAATATTTCCAGTTCCTCCAATCGCGGATATTTCTTCGCTAGTCAGAGGCCTAGTCGAGCAATCTTCGATTCCCAGTTTCTAGCAACCCTTCTTGGAAATCTCATTTTTTCTTTGTTCGCCCCCCACCTCATCTTCATTTAGCGGATGGTTCGACCATGCCCTTCTCGTGGGATCATGGCTCCAAATGGGTTTACGGAGGTCGCCTGCCGACTGGTGAACTCATTCCTGATGATGCTCAGTTTATTGGTGAAATCCATGCTATGCGTACCAACAAATATCAGAGTGCTCTTCTGATTGGGGAAGCTTTCCTTCGTAAAGCGGGATTGAGTGCTCATGATTTTCCAATCAGTTCATCAACTGAATCACTTGGTAAGCATTTTATTTCAGCTTAGTGTTGAGATGATACCTTTTCTACAGAGAATCTAACTTTTATCTTGTTTCCTTTTTCAGCTCATATGGTAGAATATTCCAGACATTCTTCAAAGGGAAAAATAGTGTTGTCCAAATCCTCCAAATCCATAGAGAACGTCCCTATCGAGCAGAGAGCGTCTCGGAAGAGAAAGCTGGAGTTAAGTCTTGAGTCCGAGGAGAATGGAGAGGAATCTCCAGATTCTTCTCAAGAGTCCCCTATTCATCAGGGGACAGGATCCGGTTATCCCCCTCTTCAGCTTAGAACATCCTTGGGTATTCGTGGATGTCACAGCTGGTCGATGCCTCATCCTAATAATAATCCAGTGGAGAGAAAGAGGAGCTACTATGGTCGTTCTGGTAACGATCTTTCTTCACTCGGCGACAATCATCCGAAACCTACTTTGGTCGAAATGATCGAGGATCATTTAGAGGGAAAGAGGGCCGCTGGCTACTCCGAGAATGATTCACTTGTTCATGACGATAGCGAGAATGCGGTTGATAAGGCAATTCGTGTTCTTTTGTCCGGCATTTTTACTCGCGATCTGAATAAGCTTCTTCGGAAGGATCCTCTGGAGAAATTTCAGCGAGCTTTTCTTTATGCTGAAAAGGTAACCTCTTTTTTAAGTTTGCTTTATAGGATATTTTCCTCCGAAGATCTTTTAATTTACCAACTCATTTCTTGTTTTATCCCTTTGCTTTTTCAGACTAAGACTTGTTTGGCATCATATGCTTATGAAACTGCTCTTTGGAAACAACAGTGTGAATTCCTGGAAGAGAAGTATAAAACTTTGCTTGGCAGGACTTCTGGTTCAGTGGCCGGTCCCTCAACGACTTCTACTGTTCCGGTCGTAGAGATTCGGGCCACGGAGACTGATGACCAGCAGATTATAGACAGAGTTCTGGAGACTTCTCGCACTCAAGAACGAGCCGATCAATTGTCTAGAAAGTTAGAAGAGCTCCAATTTCAGAGTACTGCTCGGATTAGCGAGTTGGAATTTCAAATATCAAGTCTCCAAGCTTCCCTAGAGGAGTCTGAGAAGGACAGTCCTCTTAGTGGACTCAGGGATCGTTCTGGTCGTAACTCCGATGAAAAAGTGATTCGTGAATTTCTCAGTTCTCCTGTTCATATGGCGCTGGTAAATCAAATGGTCGGTCTGCTCTTGGAAAATACGTTCAAGAAGGCAATTCATCAGTTGGTCGCCTTAGGACTGATAGATGATCGTCGAAAGGAATATTTTAAAGCGGCACATATTCGGCTGAACCGTTATGGCGAAGTATATTCCTCCTCCGAGCTTCCGGACGTCGTTTATCAAAACATTCCTTTGGCTCACCTCGTTAAAGAGTTCGGAAAACCATTGCCAATTCCTTCTTCAGATATTAATGATGAGGTTGATAACAATTTTATCGATCGAGAGGAAGAAGAAGAAGATATTGACATAGCAGGGGAAGGAGATGTCGGTAGTGAACAAGAAAATCCGGACAACGACCAAGCTGTGTAATATTGAGAATCTCTGAAATAACCTTTGTAACTATTCATTGTAGGTTTAATTGTAATATTACTTTTTCACCCTTTTGTTAAATAAACGTTTTGTATTCTAACCGTCACGTCCTTTCATGTTCTCCGTAATAATTCTGACAACTCATTAACTTCGCCGTAATCATTATGCGTATGTCGTTTCAGCTTCTAGTTTTTATTCCAAGGCTGATTTCTGTGTTTCGCGCCCTTTCTTTGGGTCTATCGCGTCTTTTCGTATAGTATAAATATAAAAGGTAAAAAACTTGACTCGCTATTTACCACTATACTTATCTCTTTAACAGAATACTCTTTCTTCAGCTCGTCGATAAGCTTTCTCGATATTTAAATTGTACTTTTTGAAAATCCGACCATGAGTAACCTTTTTGGTAATACTTCGAAGCGTCCTTCCCGTGAGAGCGCTAGGAACACTAGACTAAAAAAGCCTCGAACGGAGGGGCCCTCGACAGAACCTCCTCATTCGTCTTCTAATACTAGGTCGGTGATCGACACTTCTGTTATCCCTTCTGAACCTTTTTTCGCAATTAGTTCATCTTTTGTACAACCAAATTTTTCTTCTTCTACTGAAGTAGGAAGTAGGCCTTCCCCTGGTCGGGTGGCTTTTGGTGATTCGTCCAACGTGGAGCAGATTTTTGATATACCTGTTTCTTCAGGCGTTTCTTCCTTTGAGCATGGTTTTCATGGAGGGGATTTTGTTAATTCCGTTCCTTTTTCTACCTCTACTGCCCCGATCGTCAGCGGAGGCCAAGTTGATGAGGGCTCCTTTGTCAATCCCTCCGCAACACAACCTATTTTCCAAGATTGTCCTGATTATTTATTTAATGATACTACTGTGACGACTACTTCTTTCGAATCTGGTGGTCCTTCTGGAGGTTGAACCGAGTCAAGGCCTGGTCGCCGGACCGTTATATCTGCTTCGGGTAAGGAAACCTCGGTTAGCCCCAATGAGAGGGAATCCCCTCGTTTGTCAGATGATCGTTGTATCCTTGAGCAGGTTAAGGATATCTTGCGGTCAGCGACTCCCCGCCCTGACAATGTCCCTCTTCTTAGTGAACTGCCGGGCTCTGTTGAGCCCGATGCTTTGTCCTGGGATCTGGGCTTGAGCACTATTTTGCCCGGTGAGTTGAGGAAGCTTGAGAGTACTTCCAATGTACGCCTTGTACAGTCGCTAGTGAAGTTGTGCAAGCAGGTAGACCTATCTTTCATTATTTTTCCCGCTTTCATTTTGATTGCCCTGTTACATAAGGAATGCTTTCTTTTTTCAGGCTAAGTACTTTGCACTCCAGCTGGGTGTACAAAATGACGATCTGTGGATAAGAAGAGATGCTTATCAACGTCGTTTGGAATCAGAGTCGGCTAAGGTTAGAGGGCAGAGTCTCCAACTGCAGCTCGCCAATGATGATCTGCAAAAATTGCAAGAAGAAAAGTCTGTCTGGGAGAAAGAGAAAAGTGACTTGGTTCGGGCTGCTGCCCTAGCAGAGGAGTCTCGACGGCGGTCCTATGAGGAAGGTTATGATGCCGGTTATCTAAAGCTTTAGGAGGAGTTGATGGCGTTTGCTGGTAACTTGACTCCTCGGAGGACTGTTTCTGCTAGTCGGCCTGTTGACAACTCTTCTTAGTGATCTGTTCGACCTGGCAGGCCTAGGGCTGTTTCCCCTTTTTTTTTTTTTTTTTTTAGTGCCCAACTTTTTTGTGTAGTTGCTTGGGCTGAATTTTTTGTATTGGGAGAACGAGTCAATTAAAAACTATGATCTCTTGCAAGCAGATCCTTGCCTTGATCAATTTTATTCTGTAGATATATTTTGTTATGCACATTTTGCTGTTATGCATAAATATAACATCATGAAATAATCAGTATAGATTAGTATACTTATCTCATGTTGGTCTTCTCGGAGGACGTCTAGTCTTTGAAAATGTAGCTTTAGTCTTGCTTGATCAATGTTCAAGTAGCTGAATGATACAACGTTTGTTTCTGCAAATCAAATTCTTTAAAATGAAGTATAAGAATGATGATCAACCTGAGCATGATCCCTTATGGTCTTCCAGAAGTCGTGTTAGACATAAAAATATGAATAGCAAGGCATCCATGTAGATAGTTGATCGAATATTTTAAAGAAATTCTTAGCTTTGTTGTCGCTGTTCGACCAGTCCATTATAAATTTGTCTTTTAGTTAATGATATTTTATTTAAGGACGTTGTTATTTCTACTGTTGAGCTCTGCTCTTCTTTTTTCTGAAACTACAAAATCGTGGAGAGATAAGCTCTTAAGATCCATGTTCCCCTGTATTGCTTGTGAGTTCCTCGTTTCTCGAATAAAGCAACCAGTGTATCAATATATCATTTCTTTGATATGGGAGGAATTGGAAAATGTAGAATTATTAGCCAGATCTAGCATGTTCAGACCCCCTTCAGCAATTCTTTGGAATGTTAGGCAGTGACTTTTTTGAGATTTTGAGTTATGACGGCTATTCTCCTGATTTCCATGTCAGATTTCTTGGATTCCAAATGAGGTCCGAACATGGTTAGCTAATAATTATTCTCTGTGACATATGAGGCAGTTACGACCTCGTAGGTCGGATTATGAAGTTCTTCTTTCTTTTAGTCGAGCTAACATCTTGATGTAATATCTGGAGCTCTTTTAGATCTGCTTTCTAGTGCATTGATCGAAGCGATATTCTTTCGTATTTATCATCGATTCGATGATTCGACCAGTGAGGTGCTGTTCCAACATACTTGCATTTATTACGGGAAATCAAAAAGTCGCATTTTCGTCCCTTGATCAGGTTTTTATTTAGCCGTAGGATCATCTGCACGAGCGCCTATAAATATGTAGGCAGTTTCCATATCTTTTATTTTCTTCTCAGAAAAGATGGAGATCTCAGTTTCCTTAGATTTCATTTTGCCTTATGATCCCATAATATTCAAAAAGTCATATTATCGTGATTCATATCATAATAACTTAATTTTCTTCTGCCTTGTACTGACGGGTCCCATGGAAGCCCTACCTCGTACTGACGGGTCCCATGAGGCCTCGAACCTTGTATTTACGGGTTTGAGGTCCGTGGTTTCCTGTTTGCACATGGAGGGTTCATTTTTACCAGGCACCGCCGCTTTTGGATGTTACCTCCGGATTGATAGACCACCGGGGTGTGCTGGTAAAGTGCTCACCGCGACGGTCCTTGCGAGATGCTGCTTCAGAGTAAAATGTTTTAACTCTTATTGTAAAAGCAGAATCTTGTTGTGGGTGAATGAGTATTGCTGGTTATCTGGCTGGTAATGCTCATTTCATCTGGAAGAACATTGATCTACAGAGCCTGGCCGTCGAACCAAAGAAGTTTACTATCCTGAGCAGCATGCTTCTTAGGTGGTCAGTTACAACCATCGAGGCACTAGGGAGGAGATTGATGTTTCCGTGGACATTGTCGTGAAGATCCCAGATCCATAGGATAAGATCGTTTAATAGTTGTAACAATGTGTAAATCGTATATAGACCTTTGTAATCTAATCAGAGCTATTTGTATGTAATTTATTACATGTTCCTTGAACATAGATGAATAAAACTTTACTATTATTCTTTTCATTCTTCTTGTCATTGATATTGTTTTAATCTTGTTTATGAGGAGCGTTTATCGAGCAAATTCATTTATACTCAACTCATTTCAAAGATTTAGGTGTGTTTACCAATTCTTACTAATCGTTAAGACAGATAGAGGAGTGTTCATTGAGCAGATCAATGTATACTTAACTCTTTTTGTATAGACTTAGGTTTTTATACCAAAAGCCTTATAATCGTTAAGAATAATCGAGGAGTGTTTATTGAGTGGATCAATGTATACTCATCTCTTTTTGTTTAGACTTAGGTTTTTATACCAAAAGCCTTATGATCGTTATGAATAATCGAGGAGTGTTTATTGAGCGGATCAATTTATACTCATCTCTTTTTGTTTAGACTTAGGTTTTTATACCAAAAGCCTTATGATCGTTAAATGTAGATCGAGGAGTGTTTATTGAGCGGATCAATGTATACTCGACTCGTTTTGTTTAGACGTAGGTTTTTAATACCAGAAGTCTATTAATCGTTAAATGTAGATCGAGGAGTGTTTATTGAGCGGATCAATGTATACTCGACTCGCTTTATTGAGACTTAGGTTTTCAATTCCAGAGTCTTGTAATCGTTAAGTGTAGATCGAGGAGTTTTTATTGAGCGGATCAATGTATACTCGACTCTCTTTGTTTAGACTTAGGTTTTTAATACCAGAAGTCTATTAATCGTTGAATGTAGATCGAGGAGTTTTTATTGAGCGGATCAATGTATACTCGACTCGCTTTATTGAGACTTAGGTTTTCAATTCCAGAGTCTTGTAATCGTTAAGTGTAGATCGAGGAGTTTTTACTGAGCGGATCAATGTATACTCGACTCGTTTGTATTTTGAATTTGACCAATACTTATCGTAAGATCGCGAGGAGTGTTTACCGAATCAATCGATTTATACTCAATCTTGATTAAAAACCGCTAAAAATATTTTTTAATAATCGAACAGTAGGCTAAGGCCTTTATTACAAAGAATAAAATTTACTAAAATAAAACAAAGTAAAGCAGCATGTTCTACTTAAATTCATTTACCATAGTATTTTCTATGGTTGACTGCATTCCAGGTTCTTGGTAAGGCTGTTCCATCCAAGTGTGCAATTTTGTATGAGCCTTTCTTTCCTATGCCAATGACAATGTAAGGTCCATCCCAATTTTGTTGTAATTTTCCCACATGCTTGGATACTTCTACCTTTTTCAAGACCAGGTCCCCCTCTTTGAAGGTTCGGATGCGTACCTTTTGATTATAAGCCTTTTCCATATTTGATTTGGTGGCTTGCAATCGCACGGCCGTTTTTTCTCTTAGAGCTTCAGTCAAATCAATATCATTTTCTCTTATCTTTCCATTTTACTGGTCGTCATACATTTCAATCCTTGGTGTTGGAATTAATGTTTCGACAGGAATAACGGCTTCCGAGCCATATACTAGGACTTCATCAAGCGATTTCAATCCCAAAGCACTCCTGGGACTTCATCAAGCCATTTTCCTTTGGCTGCTCCTAATCTTTTTTCCAAAGATTTTATTATTTCTCGATTAGCTACCTCGGTCTGTCCATTCGCTCTAGGATGTCCGACCGAAGTGAAATTTTGCTGAATTCCTAGTTTTGAACACCATTCAATTACCTGTTTTCCCGCGAATTGGGTTCCATTATCAGAAATCAAAATTCTCGGGATGCCAAATCGACATACTATGAATTTCCAAAGAAAGTTAATCACTTGGAATTGAGTTATCCATGCAAGGGCGATGCATTCTACCCATTTGCTGAAGTATTCAACAGCGACCAGGACATAAGCTTTCTTGGATCTAGCTGCTGGGAACGGTCCTACAATGTCCATTCCCCGTTGATCGAATAACCAACATACCGGTATTGGATGCATGTTTTCTGCTGGTTGATGACATATATTAGCATGGACTTGGCAGTGATGACATTTTTGGACATATTGGATTGCATCGTTGTTGATGGTAGGCCAATAATAACCTGTTCGGAGGAATTTTAAAGCTAATGCCCTTGCTCCGCTGTGATTTCCTGCATCTCCTTCATGTACCCCTCGTAGGATATCGGTGGTTTGCGATTCGGATATGCATTTCAGAGAAATTCCTGATACCGATCTTCGGTAAAGTTTTCCTTCTACCAACGTATATTTTGGAGCCCGATATTTTATTTTCCGAGCTTCATTTTGTTCAAGTGGCAATTTTCCTTCTCGAAGATAGTCTATCATTGGAGTCATCCAGTTTTCTTCAGCTTCTTCGATTTCCATTATTTCGACGACTAGTGTCTCATCGATATCGATTGCTGGTGCGTTGGAGATTAACCAGTTGATCACCCTTTCGATTTTTCCGTCATGGGATCCGGTGAACCTAGAAAGTTGATAAGCCCATTTATTTTTCGAGCGTGGGATGTTCTGTATACCGAAACTTTCGAATTTCTTAGCCAACTTCTTTACTTTGGCGAGGTATTTTACCATATTAAACTCCTTAGCCTCATATAGGCCTTCTATTTGTCTTTGTACTAACTCTGAATCAGTTAATACTTTAAGCCTTTTAATGTTGGCCTTAATTGCCATTTCCATTCCTGCGATCAGTGCTTCATATTCCGCTTCATTGTTTGTTACAACGAAGTCCAATGTTATCGCATAATTTATATTCTCTTTATTTGGTCTGGTGAAGTTGATTTCGGCACCTCCTCCTTCTCGACACGAAGCACCGTCAACATGCATTAACCAGGTCTGGTTTTCTATGATCAATATATCGTTGTCAAGGCTGTTCATTGGTTCGGTCACTTGTGTCGGAGTTTCCAGTAGGAAGTCAACTAATACTTGGGCTTTAATTGCAATTCTTGGTTTGTACTCGATTTCGAATTGACCAAGTTCGATTGCCCATTTGATTAGTCTTCCAGAGGCTTCTGGCTTTGCTAAGACCTGTCTTAGTGGTTGGTTTGTTAAAACCACGATTTTGTAGGTCAAAAAGTAAGGTCGGAGTTTTCGTGCTGCCACTACTAAGGCCAAAGCGAATTTTTCAATCTCCAAGTAGTTCTTCTCTGCCCCTTGTAATAATTTGCTTAAGTAATAGATAGGCTTATGTTCCAAGCCTTCTATTTTGACCAAGACAGAACTAACGGCCGCATCGGAGATCGAGATGTAGACATATAATGGTTCCCCTTCGGTTGGTTTGGCCAACAACGGGGATGTCGTCAGATATTCTTTTAGCTGGTCGAAAGCTTGATCGCATTCTTCTGTCCAAACAAAGTTTTTTGCCTTACGAAGGGTTTGGAAGAAAGGGAAACTTCTGTCAGCCGATTTGGATATGAATCGGTTCAATGCTACAATCTTCCCTACTAAGCTTTGTACTTGGGAGATGGTTTTGGGCGGCTTCATTTCAGTTATTGCTCGAATTTTTTTGGGTTGGCCTCGATTCCTCGTTGATGTACCAAATAGCCCAAGAATTTTCCCGATTTAACACCAAAGGTGCACTTTGCGGAATTTAGCTTCATGCGGTATTTCCTCAATATTTGGAAGCATCGATCAAGATGTCTTATGTGATCCGCTTCATTCATACTTTTGACTAGCATGTCATCCACGTAGACTTCCATTATTTCTCCAATTAATTCTTTAAACATTAGGTTTACTAACCTTTGGTAAGTGGCCCCGGCGTTCCTTAACCCAAATGGCATAACTATGAAGCAATATACTCCTTGCTCGGTAATGAATGCATTTTTCTCTTGGTCTTGCTCATTCATGTATATTTGATAAAAACCTTGGAAAGCGTCCATCATGCTGAAGATTGCAAAGCCAGCGATTGAGTCGACCAATAAGTCGATCCTTGGGAGCGGATACGGATCGCGTGGACAGAATTTGTTAAGGTCAGTAAAATCGTTGCACATTCTCCACTTGTTATCTTTTTTATCCCCTTTTGCTACCAGAACAACATTACATAGCCCTTCCGAGAAGTGTATTTCCCGAATTTGTTTTGCTTTAAGTAGTCTTTCTACTTCTGCTTTGATGATTTTATCTTTTACTGGCCCATGATTTCTCTTCTTTTGTCTAGCTGGTTTTGCTAAAGGGTCGATTTTTAGCGAATGGTTGATTACTCGAGGGTCAATCCCTTCGATGTCGTTCGCACTCCAAGCGAAGACATCCATATTATTTCTGAGAAAGTTGATCAACATTACTTCCCCTTCCTTGCTTAGTTCTGTACCTATTCTTGTTGTTTTTGATGAGTCCCCCTGTACCAGAATGACGTCCTTATGTTCTGGTGGTTTTAAGGCTAAATCCAGCGGCTCTTTTCCCTTTTTATCTATTCGGTCAGTGCTAGGGATTTCAACCTCGTTTCTACCAACAGCTTCTTCGAGCTTTCTTTTGCTCAGGGTAATTGCTTCAGGGGGGTTATTCAAAATTAACGATGTGCTGTAGCAATCCCATGCCATACAATGGTCATTTACTATTTCCCCGATACCTGCGTCGGTCGAAAATTTTATCTTCTGATGATAAGTTGAGACAACAGCTCGAAATAGGTTGAGGGCAGGTCGCCCTAAAATTGCGTTGTAGGCGAATGGAGTTTCTACTACTAAAATTTTACCAGTTTTACTGTTCGATATGGTTTCTTTCCGAGTGAGACACTCAGAGTTATTGTTCCACTGGGAACAATTTCGGATCCTCCAAACCCTACCAACGGTGTAGCTACCTTTTGGAATGTTAATTGCCCCAAGTTCATCTGGGCTAGGACTTCTCTAGAAATGATATTCGCTGAGCTTCCGTTATCGATTAGGATTCTTTTGACGTTGTAGTTCGCTATTTCTAGCGATACCACCATCGGGAAATCGGGGCTATCTTCTTTAGTGTCCCAAACTAGACTCTTGGGTACTTCGCCCTCGTTAAAACTGATCAGTTGGTTGTTTGATGACTTACTTTCTAGAGTCCATACTTCTCTTGGGTATTTCAAGCCCCCTATTATGGATCTAGCAGTCCTTCGTCGAGCGTTACGACTATCCCCGCCGGCGGGTCCTCAGAAAATTGTATGGATGGTACCATTGATCTGGTCATGGTTTAACTCCTGTGCAGGGCCATCCTTGGGTGAATTTTGACTGGAATTTCTCCTTTGATTATTATTCCGAGGGCTCCTACTTCTTCCTCTTTTGCGGTTATCCCGTTCCAAATAGTCGTCTAGTTTTCCTTGTTCGATTAGTTTTTCTATTTCCCTTTTAAGGTGAAAACAATCTTCCGTTCGGTGCCCGTGCGCCCGGTGATACTTGCAGTATAAGTCATAGTTTCGTCCGCCTGGTCTGGGCTGAGCGATTTTCTTTGCTTCTGGGATCCAATTATTCCTTTCTAGTACAGCCAAGATTTCATCTATTGGAACGGTTAGTCTTGTGTGATCTACTTGATTGACCCTGCTCTGGGTCGCTGGTTCGCTGATTCTAGGTCCTTGATAGATGTTAGGTCGTCTATCCTGGTCGTTTTTATTATATTCTAATCGTTGGAAGACGTTGCCTTTTCTAAAAGATCGTTCATAGTCCATGGATCTTTGGGCAGGAATTCTATCCTGCCGTTTTGAGCCTGAGGTCGTGACTTTATTTTTGTTTTTATCTTTGAAAGAATTCATCTATTCCTGGGTCATATACTTAGATGCCAGGCTCATGATGTCCGCGAACGTTCTTGGTTGCTTTCGGCTGAGGGTGTTCCCAAACTGCCTATTCTTTGTGAGGTCGAAGAGAATCGAGATTATGTAATCAATATTGGGGGAATCGATTTTGAGTAATTCGACATTAAATCTTGCTAACCAATTCCTTAAAGATTCACATTCTTGTTGATAAATGGTTCCTAAATAGCTCATCGGCAATTTTTGTCTTTTCTGACTGGCGAATTGCTGTGTCAGTTTGTTACATAATTCTTGAAAACTGAATATGGAGTTGGCTGGTTGTTTGGCGAACTAGTCCAAAGCTAATCCCTCTAGCGTGGTCACCATCAGCTTAGCGGTGAACTCCGCCGAGTGAGAATACAAGTTCATTATGTTTGTGAAACTAAAGATGTAGTCGTCCGGATCAGTGGTTCCGTCATATCTGGGTAGTCTACCCGGGACCTGTCCGATTGACTGTGCTTCTTTTATTTCTCTGCAGAAGGGGGAGCACGCTGCTAGGCTCTCCTGGAGTTTTGTGGTTCTGGCCCACTGGTTTTGAACGGATCGTAAGCGTTGCTCGAGTCGTTCTTGTACCATTTTTTTGATTTCTGTTTCCGAGAGTCGCATTGTTCTTTGTCGATTCGGGATCGCCTCGCCAGCGTCATCCTCTATAGGGATAATGGTGTGTTCCTTTGATTCGTTGCGTTGCGGTCTCCTTCGATCCGCTTTTCTTCGGACGTCGTCATCGGAAGGTTTTGAATTCCCCTGCTGCGGACTGTGTAGCGAGCGTCGCTCGCTCGCCGGGCTGTCAGCTTGTTGAGATAATTGGTCGTTCTGCCTCGGCGTTCTTTGAGTGGGATTTACCCTAGTAGTTCTAACGTTTCGAGGAACTTGTTCGAGTACGAGTAACTCCTCTGGGGAGAGTGATTTAAGGAGCATAGCGATCTGTCGAAATTGACAGAATAGTGTCCTGCAAGCCAACTGTTTTGGCTGCATTTAGTTGAAAGGACCATTCGATTGGATTAATAAATGCATTTATATATATGGTCAATTTTATCTTATGTAATAATTATCTACGCATAAGGATAGACGTCCTTAGATCACAGGGCTATGGGACAACCCGTGGACTGATCTCCAAGGCCGTGATCTAGAATATATTCAAGAGTCGTAGAATCCAATAGAGATAGGACATCATTGGATTCGGTTAGACTCTCACTATTGTGTATACTCCGATGAACTGGAGAACGCTGGGGTCCATGAGCGAGACTGGGATAGTCGATACACATAAGTGGGTGGCTTGCTAGGATGGCAAGCGCACTGAATACCCCAATTAGGAAATAACTCACCATGGAAGCGGTAGTCGCATATCGGGGTTGAAGTTATTCCAATTTACAATAGTATACGAGGAACGATCCCTAACTACTTGAGATGATAGGGTTTATCTGGTGCGAGAACGTCTATGCTTTGATATGAGTCCCGACTGACTGGAGATCACCAGAAAGTCTCTGTGGACTCATATTGGGTATAGAGGAACTCGTATGCAGATTCATATCATCAACAAAGGATCCATTGACCCGACTTGATAGGTTGGGAAATTCTCCTATGGATTTCTGTGAGAAATTAATTCTGGCAAAATCCTAGGCCGAGGTATCTGACGGCTTTATGTAAGTAGCTCATAAAGGTTAAGTCAAAGAGAATTATTTCGAGACCAGAATGCATAAGGTCAAGACAAAAGAAAAGGAAAACCGATGAAAGACCATACACTTAAGTCTCGACTGGGAGATTGATCGATGGAGAGATTATGTCGTATACGGAAAATGTAAATGAGTTAAAAGGTTCACTGAATTAATTCACCAGTGATTGGGCTCCATGGGCTTGTGGCTGGACATCGACCGTGGAGTGTGGGAGAATTCCCAAATTGGCAGGGGTGCTAATTTTGGAATGGTCAATCGACAGAGTGTTCGATTGATTTAGAATAAGTCTTACTCGAATAATTGAATTATATTTAATTATAACCCACGACCAATTATGTGGTGAACCTGCGGGGGCATACACAATACACATGAAGCGAAAGCGAGGAAATAAGAACGACCGAGTCGACTGGGTCGACTGGGGGAAATAATCGACTGGGTCGATTATAATGGGTGGGTCGACTGGGTCGACCCAATTGGAACAAAATGGGATCCAATTGAAATTGGATCTGGATCATAAAATAAATTGGAATTTAATTTATGGATTAATTAATTAAGTTGGATTTAATTAATTAGAAGGGATTTTAATTAAATGGGCTCAGAGTCTGATTTAATTAAATGGGAGATTAAGTTAATTAATTGGGCTATTTAATTGAGAGATTAAATAAAGCCTGGTCAAATTAATTAACTGGGCCATGGATTAATTAGAAGACTTGGTCTTCTAATTAAAGAGGGCCATGACCCATGTAGGAGAGAAGTATCCTGGTCCTAATAGGACTAGGTTTGGGAGATAACTATAAGTAGCCTACTTGTAGTTATTTTTCACACAACTCAATAAGCAAAAATTAAGCAAGAGCAAAAATTCTCTCTCCCTCTCCCTGTGCAATCGGCCGAACCACTTCTTCCCTGTGGAAGAATTTTTCGTTTTCGATTTTATTCCAAGATCGTTCCTAAATCCTAGATCATAATATATCTTGAGTTCTAGCTGATCAAGATTTATTATTTTCGTGTAATTGTGGTGTATCAACCCGTAGAGGCGCAACACGTGGGGCGCTCCTGCAGAGCTTGGATCGATTCAACTGGTGGAGAAATCAGAGTTCGATTTTGCTGACCAAGGATTTGCATGGAGATAGGTATAACGTGTAAACTTATACTATCGTTTTATTTATGTTCATATGTATACACCTAGAGTAGTATCCTGGCAAGATTCCGTAAGAAGTCCTAAAATTATTATATTCCGCTGTGCCTAGGGCTGTTTATCTTACCGAATCCCAACAGTGGTATCAGAGCCAACTCTAGGCTTTGTATACATATGAATTTGCAAATTCTGTGTTTTAAATCATATGTTTGATTTATGTATGGCTGGTTCTTTAACTATACATGTTTTAGAACGTAGATCTGTTAACTTAGAGTTAATGTATAATTTTGATTCGAAAATTTTATCGTGTTAATTTTTATTTTGGATTGAATTAATTAAAACTGTTGATTTTAATTAATTAAGGAATCAGACACAAATTAAGACAAAACAAAAGGAAAACAAAGTAATCGAAACTTTCTTCTCTTGGTGAGAATTAAACTCGACCTTAGTGTTCGGCACAAAATTTTGATTTTCTTTTGTAGATACAATTCTCGTGGCATGTGTATAATGGCATGCATGTTATTTTAATTTGGCAAATGTTACGTAAATTTTGAACCAAACATCATGTATTGCAATTTGATTTTGTAAATTGCAACTTGAAGCCGAACATTTTACGGCTATGATATGGTGGTTCAAAATTTTTCGTGGCAGAATTTTGGATAATCTTGAACAAAATCTTGGAGATTTGGTTGTTATGGAATCTTGGTGAATCTTGGATATATCTTAGAGATCTAATTAACAAGGAAACTTAGAGTTTCATTTGAGATAAGACATTTAATTATAATTAATGTCTTCTAGTTAGTTACCAAGATTAAAGATCTTAGAGATCTTATTAAACAAGGAAACTTAGAGTTTCAATTGCAATAAGAGATTTAATTAAAATTAATCTTTTCTAGTAAGTTACCAAGATTAAAGATCTTAGAGATCTTATTAAATTAGGAAACATGGAGTTTTGGATAAGGTAGAAATCTTGATGGATTTGGACACTACCTTAGTTAACTAATCTAGTCAAAATAGGATTATCTTGAGAATCTTAGAGATTTGTAAAATTGGGAAACTTAGAGTTTTGGATAAGATAGTAATCTTGGAAGATTTGTAACTATCTTAATTAACCAACTTTATCAAGATAAGAGTTGTAGATTACTTAGAACTCAAGTAAGAGTTAATTAATCTTAGAGATTAATTGTAAATTCAAAATTAAATTAACTTGGATAATTTTTGTGAATTAAAATTAAAGGAGCCGGTAAATTTACATTTATGCCCTTATGTGAATTAATGCATGTTCTTGATTGAATATGTAGATTGGTCGATTTTGCCCTTAAACCCTGTGTAGTTTTGGTTTATTTATTTTATGGGTTGTAATTAAATGGGCCTGATTGGTGCCCTTGCTTGCGCAAACAAATGTAATAGAATAGGGCCTTTATTTTTATAAGCTAGGCTTAGATTAGGCTTGGAGCCGAGAAGACCTCATGAAGACTTGGAGATCCACATGGAGGCCCATTACCTTGGAGGACATGGAGGCCCAATCAAGGTGGATATTACAAGAAGGCCCATGATGTATGGGTTTGAAAATTGTAATAGTTAGGACATTTAATTTCCACCCTAGACTGACCAATTGGTACATCATGTGGCTCGTGATGGATCGCATAGGATGGGCAATCGATCAATCGTATGTGCAATGCTAGGTGATGAATGTTTACTTTTTCGTAATTATTCTTTGATGTATGAGATGCATGCTTAGGATAGAAAAACGTAAACAAGATAAAGCATAATCTGATGAGACCTCGCACAAGAAAACTTAAAACCTCCAATTGAACATAAAATTCAATTAGAATATTAAATCGAATAACGGGCGCATATGAATGGTGTCTATGGTCCGAGCCTATCCAATTAATAGGTCTTAGGCATATTGTACAAATATATCTCGATGTCTCACGAGTCGTGGGTCGAGCTATAGGAAGATGATATGTCTATTGCCTCGATGCACGAGTTTAGTGCCAAGGGAGGGGATAGCAAGGTTCTAGGCGCTGTCTCACGAGTCGTGGGGTGCTAGGATTGAACTATTTCTCTTCACGAGTGTTAGACATGATTTAACGCGAGTAAGTATGGATGTCTCACGAGTCGTGGGTCCATAACGAAAAACGAGCCTAAATGAACTCAAGGGTTAGCTGGGATGGTTAACCGGCGACGTGATCGCCCACCAAGTGAATCAATTGGTATGGCCAACGAGTCGTGGGTACTGAGCGATTGCATTTGGGCCTTGAGCCCATTAGGAAATTTTTATTTCCCGAACCTTATGTGGGGGCATAAGTATTCGACAAAAATAGTGGGAGTAATTTACAAACGAAAACCATGTTTGTAAATTATGCATTGATATTAATCTGCCGCGTATTTAACGTCATGTTTATGAGAGTTTTTCATAAGTTATGTATCCATGAATATTTACCATCATACTTGAATCAAATAAATTGACTGAACCCAAATGAATTTTGAATGACTTAAAAACTTGAGAAATTATTCTCGAGTCCAAGCAAGGACTAATTTCCTTACAAAGATTTCATTGTTTTTCCTTTCGAAGTTACACTTCGACTGGAATGGTGATAGGTTTCACCAAGCTGCCTTTTACGAAGTTACTCTTCAAATAAGAAAGGAGATAAGTTTCACCAGAGGGTTGAGGATGGTTCTCAAGCCCAAATTTTCTTGAAGGCAAACATGAAATCTCCCATAAATGGGAAGTAACATCTTGTTAAAAGGCCTCAAAAGGCTCGAGAGATGGAAGAAGAGGAATGAATCCTCTATGAAGGGAAATAACCTTGGAGGTTTTTCTGTAAGGATGATAAGTTGTAAAGTCAATCAAAATGGTTCTTCCATGGATTAAGATCAAGGGAAAGAAGGAATTGAACCAATTCATCCCATAAGGGATGATTAAATTTTATTGAACTTAACCTTATGGTTAATTAAAGTAATGCATAAGGGTGTTGGATGCCCGATGAAGTACTCATTGATGCATTCAATGCATCTAAAGCCATGAATTATTTAGATCATTAGAATTTGCTTATACCATCCCTTGTCTTAAGGGATGTGATAGTTCCATAATGGTTGGAACTGATTGCGCTATAAGATTTATACACAAAAGGTGTACATAAGCAAATGAGTATGGATACTCATAAAATGACTAAATAAAATATGCATAGTCAATAAAATATAAATAATCAAGATTTCACACACTTGAATCGTTGTAAAAACCGAAAGGCGATACACAAATACTAAAACATATTTCCAAGTTAAAAGATTCAAAGACTGAGCTCGACTGGGTCGAGCTTGACTGGGATGCTATACATAGTAACCGACTTTCGAATCTTGCTTAATGGAAATTAGATTTAGTAGTTGGTTGCTAGGCAACCAAGAGGCATAAACAATTGCAATGGATTTAATCCATTTAAAAGTGTGTAGAAACACTAAAGCATTAGTGGGAGATAAGGCGTCTCTAGTACCCTCATGGGTAAAAGTACGTTGTGATGTACAAATCCAAATTACTTTTGGAATAAAAGAAGAGAGCCTAATCAATGAAATCATGGAAGAGATTTGGATCGATTCAAAATCAAACATGCATAGGCAGTACGCCATTGATTATTTGATAGAGAATTAGATTCTCGAAACGTAAGACCCGCTTGAAACGTTGTATGTTGTCAAGCATTCTGGACATGTAAATGTCCATTAAGAAATCTTACATGAAATTCCTTGTTCAAACAAATAAAACTTGATCGAAAAAATTGAAGATACTGAGCTAAGTATCTCTGAAGCCAGATCCAAAACATATCACGTGATATGAGTTTTTGTATTGTACCTTCATATGCATTCATGCGCATATGGGGTCTCCCGCTTATGTGAATAAGCTGGTGGGAGATAAGTTGGATGTAAAGTCCATCTTATGCAATTCGTGGGGTATCCAGAATATAGGATACAAGTTCTACGATCCTACAAGATAAACTACGTTTGTCTCAAGGAACGCACACTTCTTGGAGAAGGATTTCTTGCTAGGCAAGAAGGAACACAACGTAGAACTAGATGAGGTCAATCAAGCCGACCCATCACCACAGGCAGTGGGAGAACATGAGCATGAAAGTGCACCAGAAAGTACACCGGTATTTCGTAAGTCAGAAAGACAACGTAGAGAACCCAAGAGGTACTACGTTCTGCTGCATGAGACTAGACAGTCTCTAACCGACCCAAGGACTTACGAAGAGGCTATGCTAGGCATAGACTCGGGAAAGTGGCGTGAATCCATGGAATTCGAATTGGACTCCATGCACTCGAACAAGGTCTGGGCCTTGGTAGATCCACCAGTTGAAGTAGCTCCCGTGGGTTGCAAGTGGATCTATAAGCGAAAGCTTTGAGTGAACGGAGAGGTAATAACCTACAAGGCGCGAGTAGTGGCAAAATGATACACCCAAAGGCCAAGCATCGACTTTGAGGAGACCTTCTCGCCCGTCGCAATGCCTAAATCCATTCAAATCTTGCTGGCCATAGCTGCGTGGTATAACTACGAGATATGGCAGATGGATGTAAAGACTGCCTTTCTCAATGGGAAATTGATAAGGAGATCTACATGGAGCAACCAAAAGGATATGCATCCAAAGGAGATGAACACAAGGTGTGCAAACTCCAGAGGTCCATTTATGGACTGAAGCAAGTTTCCCGAAGTTGGAACATCCGTTTCGATAAAACAATCCAAACTTATGGATTCATCAAAAACGTGTTCGAACCATGCGTGTACAAGAAGGTCAGTGGGAGTACAGTTGAATTTTTGGTGCTTTACGTTGATGACATTCTTCTCATTGGAAATAATGTGAAAGTGTTGTCCGAAACTAAAGCATGGTTATCTACACAATTCTCAATGAAGGATTTGGCAGAAGCATCCTTTGTACTGGGTATAAGGATCTACCGATATAGATCAAAAGGACTGCTGGGCCTCTCCCAATCGTAGTACATAGATAAAATCTTGAAGAGATTTGACATGGAAGAATCCAAGAGAGGATTGCTTCCAATGAGACATGAAATTGCACTCTTTAAGTCTATGGCCCCAAAGACGCCTGAAGAGAGAAGCAATATGTCTCGAGTACCATATGCATCCGCAATAGGAAGCATAATGTTATGTACGAGACCAGACGTAGCATACGCTTTAAGCGTTACAAGTCGCTACCAGTCTGATCCAGGTGAGCAGCACTGGATAGCCGTAAAGACAATTCTAAAGTACCTGAGAAGGACTAAGGAATTGTTCTTGGTATACGGTGGAAGAGAATTGAAATTGGAAGGCTATACTGATTCTATCTTCCAATGTAATGTAGACAACTTCAAGTCGACATTTGGATACGTGTTCTACCTCAATAGTGGTACGGTAAGCTGGAAGAGCTCCAAGCAAAACACTACCGCAGATTCAACCACCGAGACAGAATACATTGCCGCGAGTGAAGCAGCAAAGGAAGGTGTTTGGATGAAAAACTTCATCTAGGAATTGGATGTGATACCTAGCATTGTCGAGCCATTACTATCTTCTGTGATAATAATGGAGCTATCTCGCAAGCGAAGGAGTCGAGATCTCATCAGAATACAAGCACGAACTAAGACGATACCATTTGATATTTATATCATTGGTAGAGGAGACATAAAGATGGAACGTGTCACCTCAAGGGATAATACGACGGACCCGCTATCTAAGCCATTGCCTCAAAGGCATCCGAAAACATCTGTCTAAGATGGGAATCAGAAGTATGAAAAGTTGGCTTTAGTACAAGTGGGAGATTGATAGAATAGTGTCCTGCAAGCCAACTGTTTTGGCTGCATTTAGTTGAAAGGACCATTCGATTGGATTAATAAATGCATTTATATATATGGTCAACTTTATCTTATGTAATAATTATCTACGCATAAGGATAGAAGTCCTTAGATCACAGGGCTATGGGACAACCCGTGGACTGATCTCCAAGGCCGTGATCTAGAATATATTCAAGAGTCGTAGAATCCAATAGAGATAGGACATCATTGGATTCGGTTAGACTCTCACTATTGTGTATACTCCGATGAACTGGAGAACGCTGGGGTCCACGAGCGAGACTGGGATAGTCGATAAACATAAGTGGGTGGCTTGCTGGGATGGCAAGCGCACTGAATACCCCAATTAGGAAATAACTCACCATGGAAGCGGTAGTCGCATATCGGGGTTGAAGTTATTCCAATTTACAATAGTATACGAGGAACGATCCCTAACTACTTTAGATGATAGGGTTTATCTGGTGCGAGAACGTCTATGCTTTGATATGAGTCCCGACTGACTGGAGATCGCCAGAAAGTCTCTGTGGACTCATATTGGGTATAGAGGAACTCGTATGCAGATTCATATCATCAACAAAGGATCCATTGACCCGACTTGATAGGTTGGGAAATTCTCCTATGGATTTCTGTGAGAAATTAATTCTGGCAAAATCCTCGGCCGAGGTATCTGACGGCTTTATGTAAGTAGCTCATAAAGGTTAAGTCAAAGAGAATTATTTCGAGACCAGAATGCATAAGGTCAAGACAAAATAAAAGGGAAACCGATGAAAGACCATACCCTTAAGTCTCGACTGGGAGATTGATCGATGGAGAGATTATGTTGTATACGGAAATTGTATATGAGTTAAAAGGTTCACTAAATTAATTCACCAGTGATTGGGCTCCATGGGCTTGTGGCTGGACATCGACCGTGGAGTGTGGGAGAATTCCCAAATTGGCAGGGGTGCTAATTTTGGAATGGTCAATCGACAGAGTGTTCGATTGATTTAGAGTAAGTCTTACTCGAATAATTGAATTATATTTGATTATAACCCACGGCCAATTATGTGGTGAACCTGCGGGGGCATACACAATACACATGAAGCGAAAGCGAGGAAATAAGAACGACCGAGTCGACTGGGTCGACTGGGGGAAATAATCGACTGGGTCGATTATAATGGGTGGGTCGACTGGGTCGACCCAATTGGAACAAAATGGGATCCAATTGAAATTGGATCCGGATCATAAATTAAATTGGAATTTAATTTATGGATTAATTAATTAAGTTGGATTTAATTAATTAGAAGGGATTTTAATTAAATGGGCTCAGAGTCTGATTTAATTAAATGGGAGATTAAGTTAATTAATTGGGCTATTTAATTGGGAGATTAAATAAAGCCTAGTCAAATTAATTAACTGGGCCATGAATTAATTAGAAGACTTGGTCTTCTAATTAAAGAGGGCCGTGACCCATGTAGGAGATAAGTACCCTGGTCCTAATAGGACTAGGTTAGGGAGATAACTATAAGTAGCCTACTTGTAGTTATTTTTCACACAACTCAATAAGCAAAAATTAAGCAAGAGCAAAAATTCTCTCTCCCTCTCCCTGATGGGGGCTATTTCGCACCCTACATACTAGTCTGATCGAACAAAGATTACAAGATCGATTCGACCAATTCTAACGGATCGGGATCTTCTTACTGACCCAGCCTGATGCCGCTCGCTCCGAGTAAAGATTACACTCCGGACCCAAGAAGGATAGGTTGGGCCGAGTCCAACTAGGACTATGATTCCTTGTAATACTAGGTTTAGCGTAATATAAATACCTAGTTATTCATTGTATGAGACAACTACGAATTCTCTTAATTCTGAGATAACACAAGAATACATTGATAACAATAGAACTCAATAATATCCATTATGATTGCAGAACTTTACCTCCATATCATTGCGTTCTTAATTTCGTTAATGGTTTTACTTCTTGCCTTTGATTATTGCTTTTCTTTGTAAACGATCCATCCAGAATAAAGTAACGGAACCCAATATACTGAATAATTCAATATCCAAACCCCCGATATCACAAATTCACTGATATTAAATTAACCCGACGAAAAACGGTTAAATCAGTTGGCGCCCACCGAGGGGCTAGGTTAATTATTCGATCGACATATGGCTCGCCCAAGGAAAAGCGCTCGTATCGGAGCAAGAAGTAACACAACCACCGGTCATGACACATCTGAAGATCCACAGGAGAACGACAATAATAACGTTCCCAACACCGACGAGAATTTACAGAATACCCATCCCCGAGATCATGAACCCCTAGGAGGTCCTCCCGGCACGATACAGGAAGAGCCGGAAGTCCCCGAGATCCCTGCTCCTCTCCCGGGTGCTCAGGAGAAATTACGACAAATAGCGATGCTCTTTAAATCACTCTCCCCGGAAGAATTACTTGTGCTTGATCAAATTCCGCAAAACCCTAGGGCTGCCAGGACAATTCCTGCTCGGAGAATGCCCGGACAAAACGATCATGTATCTCAACAAGCTGATAGCCCACCAAGCGAGCACCGCTCGCTACACAGTCCACAACAGGACAATTCGAAACCCTCCGACAACAATCCTCGAAGGAAACGAGGTCACAGAAAAACCCCGGCGAGGCGTAGTAGATCCAGGGAACGAACAATTATCCCTATTGAGGATGATATAGATGATACAATCCCTGATCGACCACGAACGGCTCGACTGACGGAAAGAGAAATTGAAAGGATGGTGCAGGACCGACTTGAACAACGCTTACGGACTATTCAAAATCCGTGGGCCCGAACCACGGAACTCCAGGAAAGCCTTGCGGCCTGTTCTCCCTTCTGCAGGGAAATAAAAGAGGCACAATCGATCGGACAAGTCCCGGGCAGACTACCTCGCTACGATGGAACCACTGACCCGGATGATTATATTTTTAGCTTTACGAACATTATGAATCTATATGCCCACTCCGCCGAATACACTGCCAAGCTAATGGTGACAACATTCGAAGGACTCGCGTTGGATTGGTTTGCCAAACAGCCGGCCAATTCCATATTCAGTTTCCGAGAATTATGCAATAAACTAACACAGCAATTTGCCAGTCTGAAAAGACAAAAACTGCCGATGAGTTACCTAGGAACAATATACCAACAAGAGGGGGAATCCCTAAGAAATTGGTTGGCAAGATTCAACGTAGAGTTACTCAAAATCGACTCTCCGAATATCGATTACATAATTTCTATCCTCTTCGACCTCACTAAAAACAGGCAGTTCGGAAACGCCCTCAGCCGAAAACAACCGAGAACGTTTGCCGACATTATGAGCTTGGCTTCTAAATATATGACTCAAGAAGAGATGAATTCCTTTAAGGATAAAAACAAAAACAAAGCCACTACCTCAAGCTCAAAACGGCACGACAGGTTTCCTATCCAAAAATCTTTGGATTTCGAGCGATCCTCCAGGAGAGGTAATGTCTTCCAGCGACTGGAATACAACAAAGCCGACCAAGATAGGCAACCCAATTTCTACCAAAGACCAAGAAACCCTGAGCAACCAACCAGAAGCAGGGTGAATCATGTAGAACACCCGAGGTTAAATATTCCAATGGAAGAAATATTGGAAATTCTAGAAAGAAATAACTGGATTCCCGAGGCGAGAAAAATCGCACAGCCAAGACCAGGATCTCGAAACTACGATCAATACTGTAAGTACCATAGGGCACACGGACATCGAACGGAGAATTGTTTTCACCTTAAGAGAGAAGTTGAGAAACTAATCGAGCAAGGAAAACTTGACGAATACATAGAGCGAGACAATCGAAAAAGGGAAAGAAGTAGAAGCCCTCGAAACGGAAATCAAAGGAGAAGTTCCCGTCGAAGGTCACCAGAACATCGACCTACTCAGGAGTTGAATCACGACCAGATCAATGGAACTATCCACACTATATCCGGGGGGCCTGCGGGGGGAGATAGTCGCAATGCTCGACGAAGAATGGCCAGATCCTTAATTGCAAGTTCTAAATATCCAAAAGAAATATGGACGTTAGAAAATAGGCCAACAAATCACGAGCCGATTAGCTTTAACGAAGGCGAAGTACCTAAAAACATTACTTGGGATACGAAAGAAGATAACCCAGATTTCCCTATGGTAGTGTCGTTAGAAATAGCGAATTACAATGTGAAAAGAATCCTAATCGATAATGGAAGCTCAGCAAATATCATCTCCAGGGAGGTTTTAGCACAAATGAACCTCGGACAAATAAACCTACAAAAGGTAGCCACACCGTTAGTAGGCTTTGGAGGGTCCGAGATCATCCCCAGCGGAACGATATCTTTGAGTGTATCGCTCGGAAAGAAGCCACTTCGAACAGTGAAGCTGGTAAAATTCCTAGTAGTAGAAACACCCTTCGCTTATAACGCTATATTAGGGCGACCAGCCCTTAACCTTTTTCGAGCTGTGGTCTCTACCTATCACCAGAAAATAAAATTTCCGACCGATAGCGGCATTGGAGAAATAACGAATGACCACTGTATGGCGTGGGATTGCTACAGCACGTCGCTGACCTTGAGAGAACATCCTAACCCTATTACTCCAAGCAAGAGAAAGATCGAAGACGATCCAATTAGAAATGAGGTCGAAATTCCTATTACTGATCGATTAGATAAAAAGGGGAAAGAACCACTAGATTTATCCTTGCAACCCCCAGAACATAAAGATATAATTCTGGTAGAAGGCGACTCGTCCAAAAGGACAAGAATTGGTACAGAATTGAGCAAAGAAGGAGAAGTAATGTTAATCGAATTTCTAAGAAATAACGTGGACGTTTTCGCTTGGAGTGCAAATGACATCGAAGGGATCGATCCTCGAGTAATCAAGCATACCCTAAAAATTGACCCTTCGGCGAAACCCGCCAGACAGAAGAAAAGAAATCATGGACCAGTGAAAGATAAAATCATTAAAGCCGAAGTTGAAAGACTGATGGAAGCAAAACAAATCCGAGAAATACATTTCTCGGAGTGGCTATGTAATGTTGTACTAGTAGCAAAGGGGGATAAGAAGGACAACAAATGGAGGATGTGTAATGATTTCACCGACCTTAACAAGTTATGTCCACGCGACCCTTACCCCCTCCCAAGAATCGACTTATTGGTCGACTCGACTGCTGGCTTTGCGCTGTTCAGCATGATGGACGCCTTCCAAGGCTTTTACCAAATATACATGGACGAGCGCGACCAAGAGAAGACCGCATTCGTAACCGAACAGGGAGTATACTGCTTTATAGTAATGCCGTTCGGATTAAGGAACGCTGGGGCTACATACCAAAGATTGGTAAACCTAATGTTCAGGGAGTTAATCGGAGAAATAATGGAGGTCTATGTAGACGACATGTTAGTTAAAAGTATGAATGAAGCAGATCACGTAAAACATCTAGATCGATGTTTCCAAATCTTAAGAAAATATCGTATGAAGTTGAACCCCGCAAAATGCACCTTCGGTGTTAAGTCAGGAAAATTTTTGGGATATTTGGTACACCAGCGAGGAATAGAAGCCAACCCAGAAAAAATTCGAGCCATAACTGAAATGAAACCTCCCAAGACCATCTCTCAAGTGCAAAGCTTGGTTGGGAAGATCGTAGCGTTAAATAGATTTATATCTAAATCGGCGGATAGAAGCTTGCCCTTTTTCCAAACACTTCGAAAAGCGAAAAACTTCGTTTGGACCGAAGAATGTGAACGAGCTTTCGAACAACTCAAAGAATATTTAACATCCCCTCCGATGTTGGCCAAACCGACAGAAGGGGAACCATTGTACTTATACATCTCCATCTCCGATACGGCCGTTAGCTCAGTCCTAATTAAGATAGAGGGTTCCGAGCATAAGCCTGTCTATTATCTCAGCAAGTTATTACAAGGGGCGGAGAAGAATTACTTGGAAATAGAAAAATTCACGCTGGCCTTAGTAGTGGCTGCACGAAAACTCCGACCCTACTTCTTAACCTACAAAATCATCGTTTTGACGAATCAACCGTTAAGACAAATCCTAGCAAAACCAGAAGCCTCCGGACGACTGATCAAATGGGCCATCGAACTCAGCCAGTTCGAGGTAGACTACAAACCGAGGATTGCCATCAAGGCCCAGGTGTTGGCCGATTTTATACTAGAAACACCGACGCAGGCCACCGAATCATCGAGCTGCCACAACAACGATGTCTTGATGATCGAGGATCAAACTTGGTTAATGCATGTCGACGGTGCTTCATGCCGAGAAGGGGGAGGCGCCGGAATTAACTTCACTGGACCAAATAAGGAAGATTTGAATTACGCGATAACATTGGACTTCGTCGTAACAAACAATGAAGCCGAATATGAAGCGTTAATCGCAGGAATGGAGATGGCGATAAAAGCCAACATAAAGAGTCTTAAGGTACTAACTGATTCGGAATTAGTACAAAGACAAATAGAAGGCCTATACGAGGCTAAAGAGTTCAATATGATCAAATACCTCGCCAAAGTAAAATCTCTAGCTGGGAAATTTGAAAGCTTCAGTATCCAGAACATCCCACGTTCGGAAAATAAATGGGCCGATCAGCTATCAAAATTCACAGGATCCCATGACGGAAAGACCGAACGGGTGATTAACTGGTTGATATCTAATACACCAGCAATCGATATCGATGAAATACCGATAATCGATATAATGGAAATCGAAGAAGCCGAAGAAAACTGGATGAACCCAATGAAAGACTATCTTCAAGATGGAAAACTACCATCTGATCAGAATGAAGCTCGGAAAATAAAATATCGAGCCCCAAAGTATACACTTGTAGAAGGAAAACTCTACAGACGATCAGTATCGGGAATTCTCCTGAGATGCATCCCTGAATCACAAACCATGGATATACTGCGAGAAATACATGAAGGAGACGCAGGAAATCACAGTGGATCGAGGGCATTGGCCTTAAAATGTCTCAGAACAGGTTACTATTGGCCAACCATCAATAAAGATGCCGCTCAATATGTCCAAGAATGTCATCACTGCCAGATTCATGCTAACATATGCCATCGACCAGCAGAAAATATGCACCCTATCCCGATTTGTTGGCCATTCGATCAATGGGGAATGGACATCGTGGGACCTTTCCCAACAGCTAGATCAAAGAAATCCTATGTCCTGGTCGCTGTAGAATACTTCAGCAAATGGATAGAATGCGTCGCCCTCGCACGAATAACCCAATTCCAAGTTATTAACTTCCTCTGGAAATTCATAGTATGTCGATTCGGCATCCCAAGGGTCCTTATCTCCGATAATGGAACTCAATTCGCGGGAAAACAGATAATAGAATGGTGTACAAGACTCGGAATTCAACAAAACTTTACCTCGGTAGGACATCCTCGAGCAAATGGACAAACTGAAGTAGCAAACCGAGAGATAATAAAATCTTTGGAAAAAAGGTTAGGAGCCGCCAAAGGAAAATGGCTCGATGAGCTACCAGGAGTTTTGTGGGCTAATCGAACCACGGTAAGAAACTCAACTGGAGAAACCCCTTTCAGCTTGATATATGGATCGGAAGCTGTTATCCCTGTGGAAACTTTAATTCCAACTCCAAGAATAGAGATGTTCAATAAAGAAGAAAATGAAAAGGCGAGGGAAAATGACGTTGATTTAGCAGAAGCCTTAAGAGATAAAGCTGCTGTACGCCTACAAGCCACTAAGGCAAATATGGAGAAAGCATACAATCAAAAAGTACGCGTCCGAACCTTCAAAGAAGGGGACTTGGTTTTGAAAAAGGTAGAAGTATCCAAGCATGTGGGAAAGTTACAACAAAATTGGGATGGACCTTACATCGTCATCGGCGTAGGAAAGAAAGGTTCATACAAAATTGCACACATGGATGGGACAGCCTTACCAAGAACCTGGAACGCAGTCAACCTTAGGAAATACTATGGTAAATAAATTTTAGCAGATTATACTGCATTCTTTTATTTTTACTTTATCAAGTTTTAATCCTTGTAACAAAGGCCCTAGCCTAGAGTTCAAATAGTAAAAATTTTAGCATTTTCTATACATCGATTATTTTGATTAACGCTCGGTGGAATTACACTAGCATATTGATAAATATTAAAACCAAACGAGTTGAGTAAACATCGATCCGCTCGATAAAAACTCCTCGACATATATATATTCAACAGCAAAAAAGACTTTTTGGTGATAAACCTAAGTCTGAATTATAAATGAGTCGAGTATACATTGATCCGCTCAATAAACACTCCTCATTCCAACGACAAAAACGAGTTGAGTAAACATCGATCCGCTCGATAAAAACTCCTCGATATATCTATAATGACAAAAAAGACTTTTTGGTGATAAACCTAAGTCTGAATTACAAATGAGTCGAGTATACATTGATCCGCTCAATAAACACTCCTCATTCCGACGACAAAAACGAGTTGAGTAAACATCGATCCGCTCGATAAAAACTCCTCGACACATATATGATCAAAAAGACTTTTGGTACGAAAAACCTAAGTCTAAAACAAAACGAGTTGAGTAAACATCGATGCGCTCGATAAAAACTCCTCGACATATATATATTCAACAGCAAAAAAGACTTTTTGGTGATAAACCTAAGTCTGAATTATAAATGAGTCGAGTATACATTGATCCGCTCAATAAACACTCCTCATTCCGACCACAAAAACAAAACGAGTCGAGTAAACATTGATCCGCTCAATAAAAACTCCTCGATCGAACACAACAAACATAAAGACTTATTGGTGCGAAAAACCTAAGTCTAAAACAAAACGAGTTGAGTAAACATCGATCCGCTCGATAAAAACTCCTCGATATATCTATAATGATTAAAAGACTTCAGGAACTAAAAACCTAAGTCTAAACAAAAGAGTTGAGTAAACATCGATCCGCTCGATAAAAACTCCTCGACATATATATTCAACGATCAAAAAGACTTTTTGGTATGAAAAACCTAAGTCTAAAACAAAACGAGTTGAGTAAACATCGATCCGCTCGATAAAAACTCCTCGATATATGTTCAACGATCAAAGAGATTTTTGGGTTAAAAACATAAATCTAAACAAAACGAGTTGAGTAAACATTGATCCGCTCAATAAAAACTCCTCGATTAATTACAACGACAAAGAAGGATTTTGTTATAAAATCCTAAGTCTAAATTATAGCAAGATTGAGTACACATTGATACGCTCAATAAAAACTCCTCGATCTACTCCTAACGATCTAAAAAAGATCCGCTGATACTCCTAAAGTTTTAAAGACAAATCAAGTATGAATTCATCTGCTCGGAAATTACTCCTCGAAAATAAAATTATCAAACGACAAAGAAGATGCAAGAAATAAATAATATTTTATTCATCAAATCAATTACATACAAATATTCTACGTTACAAAAATCTGCTTGCTATCTAAAGATCGTTACAATGATCTAGTTAAATTGATCCTACGGGATCGACTATCTTCACGACAATGTCCACGGAAACACCAATCTCCTCCCTAGTACCTCATCGATCATAATAAACCACCTAAGAAGCATGCTGCTCAGGATGGTCGACTTCTTTGGTTCAATGGCAGGGCTCTGAAGATCGTATGTGATTCCAGATGAAATGAACACTACCAGCCAGATAAGCTAGCAATGCTCACTCACCCAGAAGAAGATACTGCTTTTACTTTATCTATAAAACATTTTACTCTAGAGCAGCATCTCTTCGGGACCGTCGTGAAACGGTAAGTTTACCAGCCACCCCGGCGATCTATCACTCCGGAAGTCACATCCAAGAGCGAGGGTGACTGGCAAGTATGAACCCCCCATGTGCAGACGGAAACCACGGACCTCTAAAGTGATGAAGACTAAAGCGGAGATCTCATGGGATCCGTCGATACAAGGAAGGGCTGACATGGGACCCGTCAATACAAGACTGGGGACAATTCCTTTACTGCGAACGAACAAATCACGATAATGTGACTTCTTAAACATTATGGGATCTGAAGGCAAAATGAAATCTAAGGAAACCGAGATATCCATTGTTATGAATGGAAAATAAGGAAACTGCCTACTTATTTATAGGCGCCCGTGAGAATGATCCTACGGACGATAGGAGTTTAATCAAGGGACGAGAACGCGACCCTTTGACTTCCCGAAATAAATGCAAGTAAGTTGGAACGGCGCCCGTCTGATCGATTCAACTGATCGGGGAGAAACAAATCTACAGATCGAAGCGATCAACAAAATAATCCAAGAAAACTTAAAGAAGTTCAAAGACCAAAACGATCTGCACGATCATATATGAGGGTCGCCTAATAGAAAATATTAAGAACTCCTCAACGAAGGCATGCAAAGTTGAACCGTTGAAAGAGAATAATTGCCTAAAAACGACCAGAGCCTCCACCATACGGGGGTCGTAACTGCCTCATACATCATAGGGAGACTACTAAGTTGGCCATACAAGAATTCCATTTAGAATCCAAGAAATCTGACATCGAAATCAGGAGAATAGCCCTCCCTATTCGAAACTATAAGGCCGTCACTGCCTAATTTTCCAAAGAATTGCTGAAGGAGGTCTGAACGGGTCAGATCTGGCCAGGACTGTTACATTTTCCAATTCCTCCCATATCAAGAGTATGATATACTGGCTAGGGATATGTATAGTTGAAAAGCTAATAATGGAAGACATGGATAGGTGAAAAGCACCTAAAGGAAAATTTCTCTCTGAGGAAAAGAAGAACTGAAATTCAACGGGAGGAACAATAACCTCCTTATATAAGATATATGTCATATAAGGACAAATTTATAAGGCATGAATCGAGCATCGACCAGACAGCTAAGGGTTTACACAACGACGATCGGCTGGATCGATCAACAAAGATTAAATATGCGAAGCAAATATTATACCGTTCAGTTATCTTACAAGCGACCAAAGCAAGATCAAGCTTACTTTCTCCATACTCAAATCTCTCCGCAGAAATAAAAATTCAGATAAGTAAAACTAATCTTTGTCAATTACTACATGATGGTATATTTGTGCGTAGCAATTACATATATGAAAAAGATATATCATTAGAATCAAGGCAAGAATCTGCCTACAGAAGAGATCATAATATTTCCATTTTAGTACTTCTCCCATTACAAAATTTCAGCCCGGACAACTACACAAAAGCTGGGCATCATCATAAAAAAAAAAAAAAAAAAAAAAAAAAAAAAAAAAGAGACAGTCCAAGGTCTGCCAGATTGAATAAAGATCATTGAGAAGAATCGCCAGAGGGGTGACCAGCAGAAACAGGCCTCCGAGGAGTTAGGTTACCAGCAAACGCCATCAACTCCTCCTGACGTTTAAAATAACCGGCATCATAACCATCATCATATGCCTGTTGACGAGATCCCTCTGCCGACGCGGCAGCCTGAACTAGGTCGCCTTTCTCTTTCTCAAGAATAACTTTGTCAGCCTCTAACTTTTGGAGATCATCTTTAGCAAGTTGCAGCTGCAGCTCCAAACCCCTGGTTTTAGCTTTCTCCGACTCCAGCTGAACTTGAAGAGCTCTCCGACTATTCCACAGTTCATCATTTTGCACACCCAGCTGGAGTGCAAAATACTTGCCCTAAAAACATAAAAGAGTAAGAAAAACCGCCGTACAACAAAGAATTCAAAACAAAGAACAGGAAAAATGTTCGAAATATGTTTACCTGTTCACATATCTTCACCAGAGATTGAACAAGGCGAACATTGGAAGTACCTTCGAGCTTCCTCCATTCGCCGGGCAAAATAGTACTCATGCCTAAGTCCCAAGACAAAGCATCAGGTTCAACAGAACCAGGCAGTTCGCTTGTCAAAGGGACACCGTCGGAACGTGGAGTCTCCGACAAAAGAATGTCATTAACCTGCATAAGCACGCAGCGATCATCTAACGGACGAGGGGAGTCCCTCTCGTCGGGACTAACAGAGGTCTCTTTGCCGGAAGCAGATATAATGGTCCGACGACCAGACCTCGACCCAGATCGACCCCCTGAAGGTCCCCCAGACTCAAAAGAAGCAGTCGTTACAGTGGTATCATGAAACAGATATTCAGGACCATATTGCGAAATAGACTGCGTTATGGAAGGATTGACAGAAAAACCATCACCGACTTGCCCTTCACTAACTAGCAGGGCAGTAGAAGTAGAAAAAGGAAGGGAACTAACAAAATCCCCTCCATGAGATCCATACTCGTAAGAAGAAAAACCTGAAGAAACAGGTATGTCGTAAACCTGTTCCATGTTGGATGGGTCTCCGAAAGCTAATCGACCTGGGGAAGATCTATTACCTCCCGCGGGGGTAGAAGAAAAGTTTGGTTGGAGGAGCGACGAACTAACTTCTGACAAAGGTTGGAACGTGGTAATAGGAGTATCGATCATCGAACTACTAACTGAGGACGAACGAGGAGGCTCCATCGAAGGCCCTTCTCTTCGAAATTTCTTCGATCTATTATCCCTAGCGCCCTCACGAGAAGGTCGCTTCGAAGTATTACCGAAAAGGTTACTCATGATCGGATTACGGAAAAATATAAATTAATATCGAGGAAGTTTATCGACTAGATCAAGAAAGAGTATTATGTTAAGAGAGGAGTATAGCAGTAAAAAAGACAAGTCAAATTTTACCTCTCGTATTTATACTACACGAAAAGACGCGACTGACCCGAAGAAAGGGCGCGAAACAGGAAAACTGACCTTGGAGCAAACGCTAGAATTCGAAAAGACGCATACATAATGATTACGGCAAATTTAATGATTTGTCTGAATTATTACAGCGGATGTGAAAAGACACGACTGTCAGAATACGAAACGTTTGGTGTACAAAGTAGGAAAGCTAAGTTGCAATTAAACCTACGAATGGATAATTACAAATATTATTTCGAAAATAAAACCACTATTTTAAGAAGCCTGGTCGCTATCAGGAATCTTCTGTTCGCCACCGACGTCCATGTCGTCTTCTTCTTCTTCTTCATCTTCCGGATCGATAAATGTATCATCGAGCTCATCGTTAACATCTGAAGGAGGAATTGGCAATGGATTTCCGTATTCTCCGACAAGGTGAGCTAAAGGAAGACCTTGATATACGACATCTGGAACTTCAAAGGAAGAGTAAAGCTCGCCATAACGATTCAACCGGATATGAGCTGCCTTAAAATACTCCTTCCGACGATCGTCGATCATCTCCAAAGCGACCAGTTGATGAATCGATTTTTTAAAAGTATTCTCAAGAAGAGGGCCGACCATCCGGTACACCAACGCCGTATGAACAGGAGAGTTGAGGAATTCACGAACGACTTGTTCATCAGATTTCCTAACATATCGATCCCTTTGCCTAAGTGGGACGTCATTTTCATACTCCTCTAAAGAAGATTCAAGGCTTGACACTTGAGATTCAAGCTCACTAATCCGAGTCGTGCTCTGCAACTGCAATTCTTCTAATTTTCTTGCCATTTGATTGGTTTGTTCCTGAGCGCGAGAAACCTCTATCACTCTATCTAGCATTTCTTGATCTTCGGTCCCGGCAGCACGAGTCTCTACGACAGGAATAGAGGAAGATGTTGAGGGACCAACTTCTGAACCGGAAGACTTGTGAAGTAAAGCTTTATACTTCTCTTCAAGGAAATCGCACTGTTGTTTCCAAAGAGAATTTTCATAGGCGTATGATGTCAGACAGGTGTTAACCTGAAATAACGAAAGGGTCAGAAAGAAACAAGTTAGCAAATTGAGAAAATCTTAAAAGATCACTTCATCTGAATAATAAGAAAGAAAAGGACCTCACCTTTTCAGCGTAAAGAGAAGCTCGCTGGAATTTCTCCAAAGGATCCTTATGAAGAAGCTTATTAAGATCGCGAGTATGAACGCCAGATAAAAGAATACGGGTCGCCTTATCGACCGCATTCTCGTTATTATCATGAATAAGAGAATCCTTCTCGGAATAACCAGCGGCCCTCCTTCCCTCTAAATGATCCTCGATCATTTCGACCAGAGTAGGATTTGGATGTTTATCTCCGAGTAAAGAAAGGTCGTCACCAGAACGTCCATAGTAACTCCTCTTTCTATCAACCGGATTATTAGTGGGATGAGGCATCGACCAGCTACGACATCCTCGAATACCCAAAGATGTTCTAAGATGAAGCGGAGGATAACCGGATCCCATGCCCTGACGAATAGGGGACTCACGTAGAGAATCCGGAGATTCCTCTCTATTCTCCTCGGATTCGTGACCCAATTCCAATTTCCTCTTTCGAGACGCCCTCTGCTCGATAGGATTATTCTCCACTGACTTGGAAGATTTCGACAGCACCATTTTTCCCTTCGAAGAGTGTCGGGAGTTTTCTACCATATGAGCTGAAAAAGAAACAAAATAAAGTTAATTTCTCCGTATAAAAAGTATAGCGACAATACTAAAGGTCAAATAAAATGCTAACCAAGAGGTTCAGGTGATGAACTGATGGGGAAATTATGGACACTTAACCCTGCCTTACGAAGAAAAGCTTCCCCAATCAGAAGAGCACTTTGATATTTGTTTGTACGCATCTCGGGAATCTCAGTTATAAATTGTACATCGTCGGGAACAAGTTCGCCAGTTGATGAGCGACCTCCAGGAATCCAACTAAAGCCATGATCCCATGAAAAAGGTATGGTCGAACCGTCCACCGAACGGAGATTAGACGGAGGACGAACAAAGAAGAAATGAGATTTCCATGAAGGATTACTAGAAACCGGAGCATCAAAAATTGCTCGGCTAGGTCGCTGACTGGCAAAGAAATATCCACGATTTGAAGAACTAGAAATATTAAAACGGAAAAGTTGCGTAAAATTGCGGAAAGAAGGTTTAAACCCCTTTGCAATCATCAGAACGGAAAAACAAACCACGAAAGCAACAGAATTTGGAACCAGTTGTGTCAAGCACACGCTGAAAGTTTTCAGAACTTCCAGGAAAAGGGGAGACAAAGGAAGACGCAGTCCGCTATTAAAATGAGCCGTATAAAAGGCTCGACATCCCTCCGGCGGGGAAGTAACCCTATCAGTAGGTGAAGGGAGAATTATCTCAGAACCCTCCGGAAAATATTTGGTATAGCTATTCACGACTTCGGGGAATGTTTCCTCTGTATATGCGCAAGCTAGATCCTCAATTGGTTCAGAAATCTGAGGAACAGTACCTTTGCCCTTTTTGGCTCGGGCGGCTACGTCCGCATCGGAAAGGATTCGTACCTTGTAAGTATCTTCTACAGGGATAACAAGGTCAGAGACCGTAGTTTGTTCACCCAGAGGATTAGAATGTAACTCCTCCTCGTTATCAGGGGCGATGATCTCTCTAGGAGAAGAAGAAGATCTTCTTACGGAAGCCATCTATATTCTAGTTCTTGAAGAAGAAGGTCGATGAAAGGAAAATTTTATACGACGAACGACCAAACTAGAAAATGACTGCGATCTAAAAGCAAATATAAAAGAGAAATGGCAAACTCGAAAGTCACCTATTTATAAGGAAATGAGAAAAGACGTTTCGAACTTATAGCAGCTACTCAAATTCCCGCCAAAAATGGAAGGATACCAAAAGCCTCCTGAATAGACGCGTGGCGATTCATCATTAGGCGGAAGAAACGACTATCTATGATACGTAGCACTCTTTTCCTTACTTAAGATTTTTTCCCACTGGGTTTTTTCTTAAGTAAGGTTTTTAACGAGGCTCCGTTCATAGAAAAGAAACAGTCGACAAGTTTTATCTACTTCTACGAGCTCCTATTATCTATACGCTCGAAGAAGTGAGGGAGTACTGATGGGGGCTATTTCGCACCCTACATACTAGTCTGATCGAACAAAGATTACAAGATCGATTCGACCAATTCTAACGGATCGGGATCTTCTTACTGACCCAGCCTGATGCCGCTCGCTCCGAGTAAAGATTACACTCCGGACCCAAGAAGGATAGGTTGGGCCGAGTCCAACTAGGACTATGATTCCTTGTAATACTAGGTTTAGCGTAATATAAATACCTAGTTATTCATTGTATGAGACAACTACGAATTCTCTTAATTCTGAGATAACACAAGAATACATTGATAACAATAGAACTCAATAATATCCATTATGATTGCAGAACTTTACCTCCATATCATTGCGTTCTTAATTTCGTTAATGGTTTTACTTCTTGCCTTTGATTATTGCTTTTCTTTGTAAACGATCCATCCAGAATAAAGTAACGGAACCCAATATACTGAATAATTCAATATCCAAACCCCCGATATCACAAATTCACTGATATTAAATTAACCCGACGAAAAACGGTTAAATCAGCCGAACCACTTCTTCCCTGTGGAAGAATTTTTCGTTTTCGATTTTGTTCCAAGATCGTTCCTAAATCCTAGATCATAATATATCTTGTGTTCTAGCTGATCAAGATTTATTATTTTCGTGAAATTGTGGTTTATCAACCCGTAGAGGCGCAACACGTGGGGCGCTCCTGCAGAGCTTGGATCGATTCAACCGGTGGAGAAATCAGAGTTCGATTTTGCTGACCAAGGATTTGCAAGGAGATAGGTATAACGTGTAAACTTATACTATCGTTTTATTTATGTTCATATGTATACACCTAGAGTAGTATCCTGGCAAGATTCCGTAAGAGGTCCTTAAATTATTATATTCCGCTGTGCATTGGGCTGTTTATCTTACCGAATCCCAACAGAAATTTCTCCTGAGCATCTGACAGGGGAACTGGGATCGTTGGAGCCACATGTTCTTCCGGTATTGTGCCAGTAGGGATCCCTTGTGGTTCCACCTGATTCTGATGATGCTCATTCTGTTGCTGGTTGTCGTTGGATACACGGGCGTTATTATCGGTATTGCCTGGTAGATCCTCAGACGCACCAGGTTGGTTGGTCGTGTTACTTCTTGTTCCGTTACGAGCGCTCTTCCTTGGGCGAGCCATATGTCGATCGAATAATTAACCTAGCCCCACGGTGGGCGCCAACTGATTTAACCGGATTTTGTCTGGTTAATTATATCAGTAAATATGAGTTATTGGGGATTCTTAATATATATGATTTAAAGGGCTCTGTTACTTTATTCAGGATGGATCAATCTCAAAGAAGAACGATTTTGAGGGAATAACAAGTAATTATCTTAACCAACGTAAAAAATAACATGAATATGAAGAGAAAGCTATTTTCTTTATTGAATAATCTTGGATTCTGCTGATATGCAGAATGTGGTAGCGTATTTGCTGTGTATTCCAAAAGGTGTGTAATACAATGACTAAATAAGTATTTAAATCATACAAAACCTAGCTTTACAAGGAAATATAATCCTAATAGAACTCGGCCAAATTGTCCTTCTTGAGTCCGGAGTGTAGTCTTTTTGTCGAAGAGAGTTGTATTCGGCCGGGTCGATAAGATGATCCCGAACTGACTTGTTTGGTCGAAACAATTGATCCGTTCATTATATGGGGTGCGAAATAGCCCCCATCACACATAACTTAGATCCAATTTCCTGCAATAATAATAAAACACGTACCATTTCAATTGATGAAAAAATGCCATGTTATTTAGAATATGGTACCTGAGTGTTTCTTTGAGGGCATGTAGAACGAGATCGTGGTGTGCATCCGTGCACCATTGCTTGGAAGTAATAAACAATTCATCGCGGTTATTAATTAGGACGAGTTCTAAAGCTTTGGCCACAACTTTGCAAAGAGGCTCCTCTGTGTTATAGATGGAAGCCGTGTCAAAATGACGGTATCAGGATCGATGTAGATTGATATTAGTTGTTCGGGTGGTGGAAGGGGGTCACCTACAGTCCCCATGGCAATTAGAGGCATCCTATGGCCAGAATTTAGTATTACTTCTGGGATTTTATTACACTCCATTCTTTTTCTCTTTTTTCACTACTAATTGTTGCCTTTGGAAAAATAAGTGAAAAGATGGTCCTATTTATAAGGACTTTATTTCTTTCTGGCAGAGCAGAGGATTGTGATTTGTGAATGGGATGCTGGTAATCTATAATTGCATTGAAATTGCCTAAATCAGCGCCTTCATTTTTAGGCAAGGCATTCATTTTTCATTGCCCGTTTTATTGTTCTTGTAATCCAGTGGAGATTTAAAGGAAAATATCAGGAAAAATTTAAATGTTTGAATGGATTCTTTTCTCTTTCCTTTTTTTTTTTACCTAGAAATTTATAAGTTTTAGACATGACTTATATTTTGAGACAGGTAGGACGGGTACGTTATTTGCGCACTTCTCCTAATGGGTATCCGAACCTATTGAGGTGGTTTTGTGATAAGTTTTGAGATATGATGTTCGTTGAACTTCCATTATCAATTAAGATTCTTTTATCATTGTAGTTTGCTATTTCAAGTGATACTACCATTGGGAAATCAGGGTTGTCTTCCTTCATATCCCAGACAATGTTCCTTGGTACTTCATTCTCAATAAAACTAATGAGTTGTTCTCTTGGTAGACTGCTTTCTAGAGTCCATACTTCTTTTGGATATCTAACACTTCCCATTATTGATCTCGCGGTTCAACGGCGAGCATTACGACTGTCCCTCCCCCCCCTCCCGGCTGGTCCTCCGGGGATTGTATGGATGGTGCCATTAATTTGATCATTGTTCAATTCTTGCGGCGGACCATTGTTTGGGGACCTTCTTCTTGGGGTTCTTCTTTGATTATTAACTCGAGGACTCCTGCTTCTGTCTCTCTTGCGATTGTTTCGCTCTAGATAGTCGTCCAACTTTCCTTGTTCGACCAGTCTTTCAATTTCCTGCTTCAGGTGACAATAATCTTCGGTACGATGCCCTCGTGCACGGTGATATCTACAATATAGATTGTAGTTTCGAGTACCTGGCCTGGGCTGCACAACTCTTTTTGCTGGTGGAATCCAATTGTTCCTTTCAATTACTACCAGTATTTCTTCAATAGGAGCAGTCAATCGGGGGTATTCTACCTGGTTTATTCGATTCCTGTTTGTTGGTTCGGACGACCTTGATCTAGGATAGACGTTAGGTCTTTTATCCTGTTCATTCCGATTATACTCTAGTCGTTGGAAAAACGTTTCCTTTTCTGAAGGATCGATCGTAATCCATAGGTCTAGAAACATGAGCCTTGTCTTGCCACCTCGAGCTGGAGGCGGGAGCTTTATTCTTATTTTTATCCTTGAAAGAGTTCATCTCTTCGTGAGTCATATATTTCGAAGCCAAGGTCATAATATCCGCGAAAGTGCTCGGTTGTTTTCTACTAAGGGCATTCCCAAACTGCCTGTTTTTGGTGAGATCGAAGAAGATGGAGATTATATAGTCAATGTTCGGGGAATCAATTTTTAATAATTCCACGTTAAATCTTGCCAACCAGTTTCGCAAGGACTCTCCTTCTTGTTGATGAATGGTCCCAAGGTAGCTCATCGGTAGTTTCTGTCTTTTCTGGCTAGCGAATTGTTGAGTCAGTTTGTTGCATAGATCACGGAAGCTGAATATGGAGTTGGTAGGTTGTTTCCCAAACCAATGCAAAGCTAGTCCTTCAAATGTGGTAACCATCAGTTTGGCGGTGTACTCTGCCGAGTGAGCATATAAATTCATTATATTCGTAAAACTGAATATATAATCGTCGGGATCAGTGGTTCCGTCATATCTTGGCAGTCGTCCCGGAACCTGCCCGGATGACTGAGCTTATTTTATTTCCCTACAAAAGGGAGAGCACGCTGCTAAGCTTTCTTGGACCTCCGTTCTCCTGGCCCACGGATTTTGAATTGTCCGTAGTCAATGCTCAAGATGCTATCGTACCATCTTTTCAATTTCTCTTTCCGAGATGTGAATAGCTCATTGTCGATTAGGGATTGCGTCCACAACGTCCTCATCGAGTGGAATAATGGTATGTTCCTTTGATTCTCGGTGGGTTGGTTGTGGCTTCGTTCGATCAATTTTTCTCCAGATTCGCTCGTCGGTAGGTTTCGTATCGCTCTTCTGTGGACTGTGTAATGATCGCTGTTCAGTCACAGGGCTATCTGCTTGATCTGACATTTGATCGACCTGCCTAGGAGCTCTCCGGACTGGATTTGCCCTAGTTGCTCTAGGGTTTCTGGGAACCTGCTAGGGAACTAGTAGTTCCCCCGGGCATAGTGAGTTAAATAACATCGCGATCTGTCTTAATTTCTCCTGTGTTTCTGCCAGAGGAACAGGGACTTCATGTACTACATTGGTGGCGATCTCTTGTTGTCCTGAGAATTTTGGACATAGTTCTCTAGACGTTCTTATTGACTTGGCAGTGGATCGTTCTCTCGTTGGTTATTTTCATTGTTGACTATTGGGTTGTCATTAGTCATATCATTCTGCAAATCGTCCGACGAAATATATGGATGCGTCGTGTTACTTCTTGCCTCGTTACGGGCGTTCTTCCTTGAGCGAGCCATTTGTCTATCGAATAATTAACTTAAGCCCACGGTGGGCGCCAACTGATTTAACCGTTTTTCTTAAGGCTTGATTAAATCAATAAAAATGGTTTATGAGGTGTAATTAAATAGTGATTATAGGGACTAGTTACTTTATTCCGGATGGATCGATCTCAAGAAATAACTATATGTAAAAACAATAAGAACACGAGACAGAGAATATTGAATATAATATAGCAAAAGCTTTTCTATTAATTTGATATCCGATAGCCAGCGTATGTAGGCGTAAGCTCTTAAACGTAGTCGCTTAAATACAATGTTGAACTAGGTATTTATATGATATTAACCCTAGCTATACAAGGAAACATAATCCCACTAGGAGTTAGGGTATTGATCCTTCTCGAACTCGAATTTCGGTATGATTGCCGTGAATAGATGTCTCTGGTCAGCTCGAGTGGCTGCTAGTGAATGAGATTTCTGGTCGAACCGATCAAGAATATTCTAGTCGCTCCGAGCGTTATAAGGGGTATAAAACAGCTCCCATCACTTTAGTTTAAAAGGGCCTACGACAGGTAATGCTAATCCACCATAGAATAGAACATCCCGTGTCCTTGAATGAAGTTTAATCACCGATGCTATATGTATTATGCGGTTTGGCCACTAGATTTTGTTTTTGTTGTTAACTAGTTGTTGTTGATGTCATGTATTGGTAATGGGCACATAAATTTTCAAGGATTAGACATTTGGATTTGGAATTTGGAAAGATAGTGGACGCCTGATCAGTTAGCGTCGACAATATCAATGAATATCAATGATAAATGTGGCAGCGGTTTTGGCTTTAAGCGATCAATCGATGACCTTGAACGAACAAATTTCGAGTTCCAACAAGCACTACAAGTATTCTAAGCTATAGAAAGAAATGAAGCTCTAATATATTATGGTCTTAGTTCTAGAAATTATCGGTACACAATGAAATAACTGAAAAGGAAGTTTTCTAAAGTCATATTTCACCATCCCAAAGTTCTTCGACAGATTTGTATGGACCATTCTCATGGACAAACCATTCACCAAAAGATCCTCTGCACTGAGGTATGTGCTTTATATTCTTAAGTTCTTCCGTGCTCAGTTCCCAGTCGAAAATTTGAATGTTTTCGTTCATCCTTTCCATGTTAAAGCTCTTCACAACCTTGCTTGCGCCTTGCTCATATATCCATCTTAAACAAATCTGATGAATACATAAGAAATTTAAATACAAATTCAAAAACAAATTTATGTGCATCAAAAGGTTATAGGTATATAAAAACCTGCGCCACTGATTTTGCTTTAGAAGATGCAATATTTTGAAGAACTGGACTCTCCAACACTTTATGTGATCCCTAATATGAATTATGAGATCCTAATGGTGGCCATGCACTTAAATGAACACCATTCGCACAACAAAACTCTAGCAGCTTTTCTTGTTGCCAGGAAATATTCAACTCCACCTGAAAATTCAAATTATACGTTCAAGTGTAAATTTTAAACATCTCTCCTCTCTTACTCATAAATAAGTCGGACATTTAATATGGTATTAAAGTGAGGGCCCTAAAGAGGTCTTGTATGGTGGCTTGATCGAGTATTTTCTTCAGTTTTACACAGCTGAAATTGCTTACACCTATAGATTTAGCCAAGCCAAATTCACAACACCCTTCCATGCCTTTCCATGTTGCGTTAATATCAAATTGAAGGATGTTTTCATTCGAAATTTCTAAATATTTCGAGTCTTTTGTGACTCTTACCGGCCAGTGTATCAGATAAAGAACCACATAACTTAGATCCAATTTCGTACAATAAAAATAAAACACGTAGCATTTCAATTGTTGAAAAAATGCCATGTTATTTAGAATATGGTACCTGAGTGTTTCTTTGAGGGCAGGTAGAACGAGATCCTGGTGTGCATCTGTGCACCATAGCTTGGAAGTAATAAACAATTCATCGCGGTTATTGATTAGGCCGAGTTCTAAAGCTTTGGCCACTACTTTGCCAAGAGGCTCCTCTGTGTTATAGATGGAAGCCGTGTCAAAATGACGGTATCTGGTGGCTATGGCGTCGATGAGATTGATGTTACTGGTTCGAGTGGTGGAAGGGGGTCACCTACAGTCCCCACGGCAATTAAAGGCATCATATGGCCAGAATTTAGTATTACTTATGGGATTTTATTAAACTCCATTCTTTTTCTCTTTTTTTAACTACTAATTCTTGCCTTTGGAAAAATGAATGAAAAGATGGTCCTATTTATAAGGACTTTATTTCTTTCTGGCAGAGCAAAGGATTGTGATTTGTGAATGGGATGCTGGTAATCAATGATTGCATTTAAAATTGCCTAAATCAGCGCCTTCATTTTTAGGCAAAGGATTCATTTTTCATTGCCAGTTTTGTTGTTCTTGTAATCCAGAGGAGATTTAAAGGAAAATATCAGGAAAAAGTCAAATGTTTGAATGGATTCTTTTCTCTTCCCTTTTTTTTTCTCCCTAGAAATTTATAATTTTGTGATGGAAAAGTGACGAGTTTATGCAAAATATATGATATACATCACTTACCTAGAATATATTGAACAAATTAGATTATGTGTGTCCCTTTATATCACATGTGTAATATCATGTTACATTTAATTATCAAGTTTTTCAAAAAAATTACGTAAACATGGGTGTATTGAAACTTTAAATGAGATTATTATTCAATTATGAATATGAAAAAGAATTTCAAACATATAGTACATAGTACAATTTTTATTGATTGAATATATACTAATCAAAACCAATTCGTATTGCTTTAAATCTAGCCCATCTTTATCTTGGAGTGTGCATATGCAAAATTAGCCGTTATATGGAACCAATTTTGGGCTTGTTCCACCCATCATTATGCAGAACATGGTATTTGTTTTTTAGCATTTTATTCAATACACAATTTATTTGGCCCAAACACATTATAATATATGTATTCTGGGAAGATAATGGCCCAATCCCTTGTAGAGGAGGTTTTGTGATCGGTTTTTAACCAGAGTGGATGCCTCTGTAATTTTCGAAGGGGGTTTGGACCTCCAAATCTTCAAAAAGACGTTGTTTTCTTACCTTAATTTAATTTTTAAGTGAAATTCACATGGTTTCAAAATTTTCAAACCTTCGAATTTCGTCAATAGAAAATGATACTCACGAAATCTTTTCATGACAACCATTCTCTTAGCTTTAATTAAAGAGATATTTCTAGCCGTAATGTAAAATTAAAATGTAAGTAATACACCGTAAACTCTTGGATATTATACATATAAATGCATTAGAGGTAGTTTCATTGGAGACAAAAATGATAGAGAGCTTATCATGTAAAGTTTGATGGTAGGGTCCTAATTACACTACTCATGCAATTCTCGTAAAAATTTGGTTAATTTTCAGTGACTGACTCCTATAAACAAATTCTATCAATCGAATAGTATTTCTTTTGTTTAATAAGGCCTTCGACAGGTAGTGCTAATCTACCATAGAATAGAACATCCCGTGGCCTTGAATGAAGTTTAATCACTGATGCTATACGTATTATGCGGTTTTGCCACTAGATTTTGTTTTTGTTGTTAACTAGTTGTTGTTGATGTCATGTATTGATTATGGGCACATAAATTTTCAAGGATTAGTGATGATTGGTATTTTGGGAGTTTACCTTTAGGAACCCATGTAAGGTCGAATATTATCAGTGTCCGACCATTCGGGAGCAATATCGAGCTCAAATCATTGATATTCCGATCCAGGCTTCTATAAATGGAGTTTTGTGATCTATGATTACTGTTGGGCCGACCAAAGGCCCAGCCCTAGGAATCCCGAATTATATGCGTACGGATGGTCCAACAAGCACTTTTTCTCAGCTATAAATACCCCAATCATTTATGACCCAAGGGACGGATTCCCAGGTGCACTCCATTCGAAGCTGCCGCTCGGAAAGATAGTATAGGTCATTTTACATGTATTTCGCACTCTAGCTTGTACGGCATCCTATAATGCTCGAATAGGACCCCCGATACTTGTAATCTGTACATCTGCAATAGCAATATACTTTATTGATCTTTTCTCCATATACTTTGTATGTGTTTTCTTTACTTATATTCTAATACCGATCATACTACGAATCTGTGTAAGATCAATTGGCGCCCATCGTGGGGCCCTTATTCGGGTGTTAGATCGAAAAATGCCTACTACGAAGAGGAATACATATAACCGAGGAGAACCCTCCCGTGCGGTGGGGGTTCGGAAGTCAGTTAACAATGAGCTTGACTATCTATTCAGAGCGACTCAGTGACCAGAAGTTCCACAGATCCTTCTCCAGGACACGGCTCCGACTCACACGGCCCTCGCCGATATAAGGTCGAAAATAGCATCGTACGATGCTCCAATTAGGTTAACACCGTATAACGGAACTACCGACATTCGCAAAGATATCAACGGTCTTATCTTTATAATCAATTTATGTGATCATTCTGAGGGATTCCTGCTATAAAATTATTGATCGATATGGAAAACTGTTACCGAACTCTATTTATTCCTCCCTTAGACTCAAGTTTAACAAGGAGCATGGTTCGGAAACGCGTTATTATGGACAACGAAGATTACTCACTGATTTCTAGCATATCCAATATTTATCCTATTATCTCGTCCTGTCTACGTTTATCTTACGTTCTAAACGGATTATCTATCCAGCGAAAGTCTTATTCGTCAGAGATATTATCACTTATTCATATTCGAGAAGTTATTATGGCCAATCTCTATGCATATTGATCAAAACAACTAAGGGTGAAAGCCGTTGATATGCCCCTTAGATCGAAATAAATGAAAAAGGGTGAAAGCTGTTGCTAAGACCCTCAGGTGAAAGTTGTTGCTATGACCGATCAAAACGACTAAGGGTGAAAGCCGTTGCTATGCCCCTTAGATCGAAATAAATGAAAAAGGGTGAAAGCTGTTGCTAAGACCCTCAGGTGAAAGCTATTGCTATGACCGATCAAAACGACTAAGGGTGAAAGCCGTTGCTATGCCCCTTAGATCGAAATATATGAAAAGGGTGAAAGCTGTTGCTAAGACCCTCAAATGAAAGTTGTTGCTATGACTGATCAAAACGACTAAGGGTGAAAGCCGTTGCTATGCCCCTTATATCGAAATAAATGAAAAGGGTGAAAGCTGTTGCTAAGAAACGTAGAGTGAACTTTTGGGAAGAGAATATCAGCAATTAAATCAAAGATCGTGGAAATATCATTCTTCTACAACTCTTCGATAGGAAAATTATTGGATTTAATTTCCAATTAATTTATTCATCATTCGTCGAAGGTTCCCATTATTTATCAATGAGCGGCATCTCATGCTGAGGAGCGATCAAAATGTAGATATTATCAGAAAGAGTTTCCCAGATATTCTTCTCGATCAACCAATACAGAGTTAACCCAATCAACTGAACTTATAGCTATTCTAAAGGAAGATATTGATCGATCTACTGGGTATAATAATTTCGGAATATTTACATGAGTCAATCACGATCGGAATTTATTTTTCTGAGCGTCGGGTCCGACAACTTCGGAATGATTATATAAATTATTTACTATCATCCCGAATTCATTTACGTTCGATCAGGTAGTTCATATAAGTTATCTATCTGACCATCAGATACTTGACTCGATCAATCAGCACAGAAATATTTTGGTTTTCTTAGCTGATAGCTATTTGAAGCGGGGTAGATCCTGCAATCGATGAAATACCGGTAAAAGTCTGTCGGTACAATGGTAACAGATTATATAAATCATCGATGTTGCAACCTATTTTGGAGTACCGTTCGATTACGGAGGAAGACTAGGTTTCCGGAGGGAAAGGTTTGATGAGTTCAAGTCAAGTACACAAAGTTGCAATCAATCAAGTTTCAACAGATCTCACATAAATTCGACCAAAGAAATCGAGAAAACACCAAAGAATATACAATGAAAATTGAGCAAAAAACAAAGCCTTATTAGTATTATTCTTCGAGCAAATTACAAATAAAGCCTCGAGTACAATATTAAAATTCGGGTTCAAAAAAGTACCGTACGATAACACCAACCCTACTACAAATTCTACGAGTAAAAAATTAGACATATTTGGTCTGCATTCCCTCGACCGCTCCAGATGCTGAACTCAGCAATGATTCTTCATAGCAATCACTCGCCACGTGTCGCACATTCGTCCCCAGAACTGGATAAAAGCCGGATCGGAGCTCATTTCCAGGGCTTTTAACCGATCTTAGGTCTTCATCTATAAATAATGATTGTTATACACAATCATTATTTACAACCTAATCCGATCCAGAATAGCTGAAAGTTACCTCAGCGGAATCACTCCAAGCAAGTGCTCCAGATTTAAAGAGCTCCTCTGAGGTTAACCAACTGCCCGACCAGACGTTACGCCAGAAAACCGGAATTATAACCTGTCTCAGATGGATTATATCTATGAAAGCAGGTTGCCTGCCGGTATTCTACGCGCAATTTCTTTTGCCTGTCGATATTCTAAGCGAGAAAGGCTACATAAAGGGACCAGGATCGAAAAACAGGGTCCGAATTCTAATTTCAAACTCCTTTATTTCAGAAGTATTATGAATCATTTTGTACGAAGGTAAAACTCGAGCCAAGATGATCGGACGAGGCATTAAGTGACGACTGAAGAATGTGACGGAAAAAATCGAAACTATTTATAACAGTAAAGGGTTAGAACCAACGGCCCAGATAACAGATCACGGACGGTTATGATGTAAATAATAATTGAACTGATTGATACGTTTCCCGAGAAATAGGGTCCTGTTTGGTTGGGAGAAGAAATAATCTTGTGGGCACATAAAGGAGGGTTTGTCCAAAAGAATCGTTCAAGAAGTCCTTATCTATTATCCTATTTAAAGGGCAACACCGAAATCAAGAATATTTGTCTAAAATTCAACCCTCATGCGCACGCTATTCAAAATATGAAACCGGTTTAGAAAACTCATAGCATTATTATCGAGGAATCGCGATTCGAACACCAGCTCAGTTTTCAACTATTTACAATTAACTAGTGATCTTCGAATTGAAAAAGCTATGATCGGTCCAGTCCCTCGATCACAACGAGCTGGACATCAGAAACGGTTCAAAGGTTATTATTTGTTTAAATAACGATTCTCGGACAGATAGTAACCCGAACGAATAATACAATTATTATTATTGAAGATTTATGATCGGTTAAAAATTCTCGAATTGAAGAGTTCGACCAACTTCGGAAATTCGGCACTGCTAAGGATCAGTTGAATGCTCATACTTAGAAATTTTCAAAGAAAGGTTAATTGCTTAATTACGAGAGTACTTGTCCGTTGCTCACTCAAAAAGGGGTGTTCGACTATTCTCATATTAATTTTTAAATATTCAAGGTCGGGTTATTGAAGATAAGAATTTATCTGATTATAGTTTGCTCAATCAACAAGGAAAGGAAAAAAGCGTTTATAAATATTATTACAGAGATACAAGAATTCAAAGGCACAAAATATTGGAGATACATTTCGAGCATAATACAAGCTAATATATTACATTAAGATCCCATTGCTTTCTACAATCCTATGAAATTTTCGGTCTCCTCTCCTATCGGTTGTTCGGAATAACTCAGCTCCGAGCATGGAATCTCCTTCGGACCCGTAGGATTTTAACTTTATTTGCGGTCCTCCGAAGACGTAGGGGCGAACGCACAGTTTGTCGGGTAACTGTATCTTTCGACGTTCTCTCCCCAGTATGTCTTCCTAAATGCATTGTGGCAACAGGCCCCGAGCGGAGACCCATGCCAAGGAAATGATAAAGCTACCAGTCATCCTTGAAGAATTTGATGCTCGTACTCCACCAACACTTTTGCGGGTCGAGCAGTCTTCCGGACCTCGGGGTAGTCAGCCGTAACAAAATACATTCCTTAATTGACTAACCCCGGGCGATGATCGGTAACTTACGGATTTTCTGGATTTGGCTTATTGGCCTTCCAGATGGAGAATATATTTGCCTGACGATATTCTAAATGAGCTCAAACAGTTTGGTTTTTCTCAAAGATTGTTCGAAGTCTGAACTCAAAAAGTCGAGTTAATTGGATAATAATCTTGAGCATCATGATCGGATAAATAAAAGAACCGGTAGGATGAATGAGATAGTCTCAAAAATATGACACCGTCTTTTATAGCAAGGTTGAAAGGAATCCGACGGCGGATAGTCCATGAAACGAATGGATAATATTTAACAACCGTTGCGATTCCCGAAAAATAAGGAACCGTTTGGCCACAATAGGGAGTTCATTCAAACTAACCAAAGTCCGGAACACATACGCAACCACAAAACAAAGAACATTAGATCAAACAAAGCAAGAATCTCATGAAGTATTATTTATAGAGATCTTTGAATAAGTAAAAACTACTTTTCGACCCTATTACAGGCTACGAGGAAAAAGTCTCGATCCTATTACAAGCTACAAGAAGAAAATGCGGATTCTATTTCAAACCAGAATTCATCTCCAATTACATTACTTGAGTTCGGTAAAATATCCGGCTAGTCCTACCTCCCGGGCCAAAAGGACTAATGAACTCTTCTTTAGGCTTGACTAGTGGGAGTTACTGGCCTCTTTGATCGATAATGCCCTTACTCGAAAGATTTACAAGGATAGCGAATATTGGGTGTCGGTCGACTCGATGCCTATGATCGAGTAAATTAGTTCGAACGCCACTCCATTTATTAAGGCCGCGCCTTCCACACCCTTGATGAGCTTTGTGGCAACAGGTCCCTCACAATGCGCCAGAGGAATAATGACCTATCCCTTAACGCCCTTAAAGACTTCAAGCTCGGACACCTCCAACTCTTCGCAGGACCGACGGGGTTATTAGGACCGTAGGTGGTCAGCAATGCACCATGTTGACCTTCAAGGAAAAACATTTCTTCGTCTGCAGATATCCTAGTCGATATTAAGATACTCAATACTTCATGGTTCGCGAAGTACCTTCTAGCTCGAATTTCGAAGTAGAGGGATGCAAAGGTGTATTCCTTGATCAACATGGTCGAAGTAAACTCTACTAAAAGTAAGAACATCCGTTTAAGAAAATAGGAAAAGGCCCATTTATAGAAGCAGCTTAATGTGGTCCAACGGATGAGATGTAATAAATTGTGCAGTCAGGATTTAATGACCGATCAGTTTCCCGAGTAATAAGGTAGTGTTTGGCACCATGAAGAAAAGGAAATGGCTAAAATCAACACATTATACGCTCGAAAATTCGGAAATCATTTCGACCAGCAAAGTATTCGAACAACAAAACACACAACAATACCAATAGATGTTTGATTACATACTGAAAGCAACTTATTAATCAAGGTATATCTCAAGGCCTAGGGATACAGCTCGATCTATTGGCTACGAGCAGGCAACAAAACTTGAGCCTATTTCTTCGCCAACTCGAGGGAAACAGTAGCCTGACATTCGATCCCACGCTGTGCAAGCATCCTGAGATCAAGAAAGTCTTGACTAGCCTGAGATATGTGAAATTAAAAAAAAAAAAAAAAAAAGGGAGAGAGAGAGAGTGAGAAAAGAAGAGTTCAAGTTTAACAACCTGAGCAAGAAAGTTCGACCCCGACACCGAAAGAGTTCTACTGGCCAGAGTTTTATTGGTGGCACCATCTAATAACAATATGGGGTCGAGGGGGTTACCTATGAATTGGTCCATAAAAAATTCAAAAGAAAAAGCCAGAAGTTCAAATTTATATAATTGGGAGAACTCCGACCCCAGTATTAGATATTACGATGAAGTGAAGACATCCTGTTAGCTCAATAATAAAATGGTTGTCGCCCACAGAAAAGGTTCGATATAAAGTAACAAAAGCTCTCGTGAAAATAGCAAATTGATTCAAGGAATGTGTTGGTCCCAAGTGGTCAGATGAGGTCTAGAGGGGGGGGGAGTGAATAGACCTCAGAAAATTTTTGAACTTAAAAACTTTTCAGTGTTCTGTCAGCAGACTAAGCTGATGAAGAACAGTAAGCAGACAAAGCTGATCGTGAACAAATCTTGAACAGCAGACTGACCACTCTTCTCACAATGACTTAGCTGTTTTTCAGCAAAACAGTTTTCCAAAGAGTGTACTTGCAGCGGATTGTTTGAAAGTGTTTTTCACAAGTAAACTAAGTTCTTAAAGATTTTATCCCCAGTTCTTAAACTCCTTATAAAATCTTTTTGTAATTCAAAGTGTATGAATATGCAAGCTTTAAAATATGCAAGAAAACTTGAATGCAAGATAACACAAAGAACTTTTATAGTGGTTATATGGATAAAAAGCCTTTAGTCCACTCTTCCAGATTACTTAGATTCTGGGTTATACTATAATCACACAGATTACAATATTTCTCCACTTATACCTAGACAACTAATGAAAAGGCTATAAGCTCACAATAGAAAATCACTAAGAAATTCTACTCTCTGAAGTTTGATCACTCACAAAGATGGATCACAACTCCTCACAACACTCAGCTATTACAAGATCACTCAGATCGTAATTTTTTGTTTTCTTCAACTAGGTTTCTGTCAACAGATGACTTCCACCAGACGAGTGAGCTGTTCGAGCTTTTGAGACTTAGTAAAAATTCTGCTTCAAAAACGAAATCTCTGATTGTTGTTGTGTTATTTGCTCGATTGAAATTCAGCTCTATTTATACATGGAATTGAAAATATGACCGTTGAAGCCAAGTCACAATTCAAATCCATTCTTCAGCTCATTTGAAACGGCTTCCTGCAGCAGTCCGTACAATGTACAATACTTTCTGTCCATCGCATTAAATTCTGCATTAAATGCACTCTGCTGATCCGAGAATATCTTCAATCATTTGCCATTACTGCCCTTCTCTTTCAGCATTTATTACACTAGGTGCATTTATTACCGTTGAACTGATCTCATGATCTCTTCTACTCTGCTGATCGAAGCAACCCTTCTGATAGGCACTCTGCTTATCAAATACTGAACTAATCTGATCTGACTCGGCTGATTACCTATCCTTCTGCTTGTTGTTTCAGCAAGAGATCACTAGTCTTCTGGTCTTTGAACTTTGAACTCTTCTGATATCTTCTTTGCTTGTTCAAAGATCCTTCCAAGGGAACTAAGCTTTCCACACTTAGCTGATTATGATGTTTTGGAAATCATCAAAACCTTCCCTTAATAACTAACTTCTTTTCTCTTCATCTTCATCCAACAATTTCCCCCTTTTTGATGATGACAAAACGTCAGTGTTGGATTCAAACTTGCAATTTTATAGATAATTGAACTGCTTTCATATTACAAGTGTTGAAAGATGAAGGGTGCAAAGTAATTAAAAAGATTACAAGGATTTTTAAGATAAAAGGAAATCTAGCCTAAACTAGTCTTCTCCCTTCTTCTCTTCTTCTGAATTTTTCTTCTCTTCTTCAGCTTCTTCTTTCTTTTCTTCTTCAGCTTCCTTGTCTTCTTTTTCAGATTCTTCATCAGATAGATTGGAAGTTTCAGCTTCCAATGATTCAAAGAATCTTATCCTCAACAGCTCTATCTTCTTATATTTGACATCAGGATCAAGCTGTTCTTCAGCTGAGTCTTTGGCAGCAGCTAGTTCTTTATCAGACTTGGCTTTTGCTTCAGCTTCAGCATTGTCAGCTTCTTCATTTTCAGCTTTCTCTTCTTCTGTGATCTTCTCATCTGTTGGTCTGCTTGTTTCTTCCATGTTTTTATCAGTCTCATCAGCAGATTCTTCCAACACTTCAGTTTCTTCAGCATCATCTTGATTTTCTTCTTCCCTTTCAAAAGAAGTTCCAACTCTTTTCTGTCCAAATACCCTATCTTCCCCCTTTTTGTCATCATCAGCAGGGTTAATTGGATATTGTGGCAAGGCTGGTGTAATCTGAAGTGAGTCACAGAGAAGTTTGATGTTTTCTTCCATGGCATTTATTTGAGCTTGTTGTTTGAGTTGATTGGCCTTAAAATCTTTCACTTCTTTGAGCAAATCCTCTCCCTGATCACCCAATTGAATTTGAGTTCCTAAAATCCAATTTGATGAAGCAGTGAAGTCTTTCATCATATTTCCCATGACTTCATCTTCTGCTTGGAGGGCCGTTTCAACTGTTTCTTCAATTCGTCTCCAACCATCAGCAGTGCTCTGAGTCCTTCTTCTGACTATGTCCATATCTTGACAAATGGACTTACATTTTGAGCAGTATCTTCTATCAGATTTGTTGTAATAGCAGCAACTTTCTGACTGGGTTGACGTACAGCAGCCAACACATCTGCTGTTAACTCCTCCTTCATTTCCTTCAGTGATTTGTCAATCATTTGTCGGATGGAGTCCAACAAATTTGTCTGAGCACTTTGAGAAGTTGAATGAACATCTGTTGGAATAGCAGGCAAAGGAAGAGGTGTTTCTTTGATAGATTGCTCTGATGTTTGAGTTATCAGTTCAAGAGACTGATCTGCTGGACCAGAGATGGGCTCAACTTCCTTGGCCTTATCAGCATGACTAGGAGTGCTTTCCTTCTCCTTAGTCTGATCATCTTTTTCATCAGCAGCTTCCTTATCCTTGATCTGATCAGCTGGAATAACTTCTTCTTTCTTGGAATCATCAGCTGTTTCAGTCTTATCATTTTGTTCTTTGTTCTGATCAGATGGGTCAGATGTACCCTCTTTGTGATTTTGTTGATCAGAAGACTCTTCTTTGTCTTTATCAGCAGGGGATATAATCTTCTTAACAGTCTCAACTGTTTTCAGCAATCCCTCATTGTCTACAGCTGACCTGTTAGAAATCCATGTAAAATTGTTAAGAGGAATAAACGGTGAGTATGGTTCCTCAAGTAGCTCTTCATATGGTTTGATGTTAGGACCATAGACAATGTGCTTGATATTTGGAAGAGGGACCAATGAGCTGGGTTGTCCCTTTAGCTTCCTTGATTTCTTTGCCCAAAGCTCCATTGCTTGAGCGATAGCCAACTTGATTGATCTTTCCTTGAGGTCTTCTGATTCATCATAATCCTCAGGAACAGACTCAAAGATCTTCTTTGCTTCAGCCTTGGCTATGTGACTTATCCTTAGCCTTAACTTGTCCAGAAAGAATTCTGAATCCAGTGCTTGCATGAGTGATCCAGTCTCAAGCCACTTTAACACCCAGGCTTCTTCAGCAATGAAGGCTTTCCACTTGGCCATTTCAGCTGGACTTTTTGTCAGTCTGAATTCTCTCCATCTGTTGTATCTGATCTTTTCAGCATTAAGACGGTTGATTCTTTCACTTTCAGCATCTAGCCTCTTGAGGAATTCTTCAAAGATAGCAGGATCATCCCTGACAATCTCTAAAGATAATCTAATCTCATCTCTTCTTTTTGGCTTTATTTTTGGTGCAGGCATAGCTGGTATTGGTTTGTTTGGATCTCTTTGTTCATTAATAACTATCCCACCAGTATGCTGATGTCAATGAGCATCCTTGGTGCTTGCTTCAATAGCAGCAGCCAACTCTGCTGCCTCAACAGCATCCCTTTGCTCTTGAGTCATCTTGCTGGCCTCTTCTTCCAGCCTTTTTAAATCTAGGCTTTTCAGCCTTTCTTCTTCTGCCTTTTCTGCAGCTATCCTTAGCTTTTCAGCAGCATCTTGTCTTTTCTTTTCTGCGGCAGTTAGGTAAGTGGCAATCTTGCCAGTCCTCTTCCTCCTTGATTCAGGACTTTCAATTGCTTGAAGAGGGGTTGCAGCAACTGGAGTAGGATGCAGCAAGAGTGCATCTCCTTCATGTGTTGTACTAGTCTGCTGTGCTTCTTCAACTTCAGCAGATAGTGCAGCAGATGAGTCCTCTGTAGACACTCCAACTGTAGAAACAATTTCAGTTTCAGCATCAGCATCTTTAGCAGCCTTGACAGCAGGTTCTTCAATAGTTAATGGCCTTTCTGCTTCTGTTGTTGTTTCTCTTACTGTTGCAACTGGCTCCACAGAGAAAGTGACCTTTCTCTTGGCCTTTGATTTAGCAATTCTTTTGGCAGGGGGGTTGGCAGTAGGAGGTCCCCTTGCCTCACTTCTGGTTCTCAACCTTTTCAACCTATGAAGAGGAATTTCTTCCTCAGACTCAGTTCTTTCAGGAGAAGAGTCAGTCTTCATCTGCTCAATCTCCTTGGCGAGATCTTCAATTATCTTTTCTGGAACTGCATCTTCAGGTTGTGCTGATCTACCCACAACAGCAGTCTGTGTTGTTGGCTCAGCAGGTTGACTTGTCTGACCCTCCTTCTTGCTCTTTTTAGAGGGGCCCTTTTGGGATTTTGCAGTAGCCTTTCTTTTTGGTTCTGCCACCATTTTTCTTACTGGTTCATACAACTTGAACTCCTTGCTACCGTGAGTGGTCTTTCCACCACCCATAGGACATTGCAGAGATGCAAACAGATTACTGAGTAAGATGGCATGAGAATGCCTCTTATCACTCAGCAGCTCATAGACGTGAGCAGTCCAGTTAACTTTCAGTCCATAGTATATACAGACCATGGTGTAGTACCTCCTCCTAGGTAACCCATCTAATGAACTCGTGCTACAATCCAGCACCTTCGCAATGATGTCTGCGAACCTCTGATACTCGTCTTTTAACTGAGTTTTCATCAGAGTCCCAGTCATCTTTTCTCCCTTTTTAGCACAAATTTCCCAAAATTCTTCCTCTTTCTCAGACCCTAGGTCTGACACATCTCCTCCTTTATTCTTAAGTTTGTAAATTTCACTTAAAACAGCAGCAGAGACAGCAATTTTCTTACCACCAATAACAGCAGTCATGACAGTTTCTTCATCGTTAAATTTCCTGGTCATATAGAAGTGATATACGTCTTCTAAGTAGACCCTGTCTTCTTGTGCTTCCAAAACCGGAACTAAAGATGCCTCTTTGATTTTCTCCAAGAGTGAGCGCATCAGATCAGTACCCGAAAAGTGAAATTTGCTGTAGTTTAGATATCTTCCATCAATAATCTTTTCCATTTCTGAGATTAGTGAGTTTGATTCTGCAAAAGCAATAAACTTTCGAAACAGGAGAGTTTGAGAGTGAGAGAATTTGAGAGTGTTTGAGTGCGTAAGACGACTGTGTTTTTCAGATCGGACTTTATAGGTTTCCTTTGATTTGGTTATCGTGATTAATCTGAACCGATGATCTAATCTGACAGTTTTTAATTGTGTGAATGGGAGCCGCGGATTTCAATTTTATTATTTTAATGTCAGATGGGCGGGAAACTCTATCGACACTGATCTGTTACTTATAAAAGCGCGTTTCTAAGGATACGTTTTATGACCATGCTTATATAAGGTATCAGATGAGTAGAGTTTAACTTATCTGACAGACGAGTGATCTGTTATCTGATATTACTAGAGAAGGCCAATAGCTAGTAATCTTCCTATGCTGTTTGTCAATCCAGCAAGATAAAATGATCTTCAGTCTTCAAGAATTAAGAACATATCTTCTGATAATTTAACTTCAACTAGCTGTCATTAACTGATTTCATCTTTAGAACAGAAGTACCGCTAGTCTTACACGTTCCCCCTGACTTTAAGAATCCATAAGCTAACTAGTCTGTTGAAGGTTAATCCTTGAATATAATAGTGAATAACTAAGCTGTTGAACTTCAGTCTTCTGATGAGTTCCCCCTCAGCTTATGCATCCAAATTTAGTAGTCCTAGCTCTGCTCTTACAGTTGAGAACCTTACTTCACTTAAAGGTTTAGTGAAAATATCAGCAATCTGATTATCTGTATGAACATACTCAATCATTACATTGCCTTTTTCAACATGATCTCTAATGATGTGATGCTTGATCTCAATGTGTTTAGTCCTTGAATGACTTGTAGTGTTCTGAGTAAGAGAGATTGCACTTGTATTATCACAGTAGATTGGAATTCCACTGATCTTGATGTTGTAGTCTTCTAGTTGATGTTTCAACCAAATTATCTGTGCACAGCAAGCTCCAACAGCTATATATTCAGCTTCAGCAGTAGATATAGAAACTGAAGTCTGTTTCTTACTCATCCATGAGATCAGACGACTACCTAAGAACTGACAGGCACCTGTTGTGCTTTTTCTGTCAATCTTGCAGCCAGCAAGGTCTGAATCTGAATAACCAATAAGCTCAAATCCAGATTCTCTAGGATACCACAATCCCAATTCTTGAGTGCCTTTAATGTATTTCAGTATCCTCTTGGCAGCTAAGAGATGAGATTCCTTGGGGTTTGATTGAAATCTTGCACAGACTCCAACTGAGTACATTATATCAGGTCTACTTGCTGTTAGATACAACAATGAACCAATAATGCCTCTATATTTGGTTATGTCCACTGATTTGCCATCTTCATCTTTGTCCAAACGAAGATTTGTAGACATAGGAATGGTAGCAGTTGAGCTAGTTTCCATACCAAATTTCTTGAACAGATCTTTTGTGTATTTTGCTTGGCTGATTAATATTCCATCAGGCAACTGTCTAACTTGCAGACCAAGAAAATAATTAAGTTCACCCATCATGCTCATTTCAAACTTATTCTGCATCAGCTTGGAGAACTTATCACACATCTGTTGGTTAGTTGAACCAAAAATAATATCGTCCACATATATTTGCACAAGTAATATATGATTTTCCCATTCAATTGTAAACAAGGTTTTATCTACCTTACCTTTACGAAATCCTTTAATTAAAAGAAAATCAGATAGGGTATCATACCATGCTCTTGGAGCCTGTTTCAGTCCATAGAGGGCTTTCTTCAGACGATATACCTTGTCCTCTTCCTGATAGACTTCAAATCCGGGAGGTTGTTCAACATATACTTCTTCTTGCAGTTCTCCATTGAGAAAAGCAGACTTCACGTCCATCTGATAGACAGTGAAGTTCTTGTAAGCAGCATAGGCTAGAAACAGTCTGATTGCTTCAAGTCTTGCTACTGGTGCAAAAGTTTCATCAAAGTCAATTCCTTCTTCTTGACAATAACCCTTGGCCACTAATCTTGCTTTATTTCTGGTAACAATACCATCTTCATTCATCTTATTTCTGAATACCCACTTAGTGCCAATTACTCTTTGATGACTTGGTCTAGGAACTAAGTACCAGACTTCATTCCTTTCAAATTGATTCAGCTCTTCTTGCATGGCTTCTATCCAGAAGGAATCATTAAGAGCTTCTTCAATTTGCTTAGGCTCTATTTGAGATAGAAAGGTGACAAACATAGCATCTTGTGCAGCAGCTCTTCTTGTTTTCACTCTATCTAAAGGATCACCTATTACTAACGATCAGGTGGGTGATTCTTGAGCCATCTGAGATCAGGTTGCAGATCAGGATGTTGTCCTCTGTCTTGATCATGCAACACTACTGTTGGAGTTCCAGTAGTACTCTGTTGAACGTTTGCAGTCTGTTGAACAGTCTCTGGTCTGTCAGTTGTTTGCAACTCGTCTGTTAGACTATCAGCACTGTGATTTTGAACAGCACTTGAGTTAGCAGCTGAACTAAGATTAGGTAGTATGATGGGAACATATTCTTCATTTCTTCCAATGTCTAACTTCTGTAAATCAGTAGACAGATCGTGGTTAATACTATGATTCTTTTCAGAAGATTGACTTGGCTCATCAAATACTACATGGATAGATTCTTCTATTAGCAGTGTTCTTTTGTTAAAAACTCTATAAGCCTTACTAACAGTAGAGTATCCTACAAAAACAGCTTCATCAGCATTTTCTGCAAATGCAGTAAGGTGATTTTTCCCATTATTCAATACAAAACATTTACAACCAAAAATCTTAAAGTAATGAATGTTTGGTTTTCTGTTGTTCCAAACTTCATATGGAGTCTTGTTCTGATTTTTGTTGATCATACATCTGTTTTGGGTAAAGCATGCTGTATTTGTTGCTTCTGCCCAAAATCTTTGTGGCAGCTTAGCTTCAGCTATCATGGTTCTGACAGCTTCTTTTAGTGTTCTGTTTCTCCTTTCAGCAACACCATTCTGTTGAGGGGTTCTAGCAGCTGAATACTCATGATGTATTCCTTTGATATTACAATACTCTTCAACAGTAGAGTTTGTAAACTATGTTCCTCTATTTGATCTGATCTTCAATATTTTGATATTCTTCTCATTCTGGATCAGTTCCATCAGATTGGTAAGATGTTCCTTGGTTTCACTTTTCTTCTTCATGAAAATCACCCAAGTATATCTTGAATAGTCATCCACAACAGCTAGGCAGTATTTCTTTCCACCATTGCTGACTGCATCAATGGGTCCAAATAAGTCCATATGTAGTAGCTCCAATAGTCTTCCAGAAGATTGGTGCTTATTTTCTTTGAATGATGACTTGATTTGTTTACCCTTCTGACATGCGTCACAGAGCTTGTCTTTGCTCATGACTGCCTTTGGAATCCCTTCAACCAGATCATTCTTGATTAATCTGTTTATGGTCTTGAAGTTTAGATGATTGATTCTCTTGTGCCATAGCCAACTGACTTCACTTGGTGCAGATGCCACCAAACAAACACTTGAATTCTTATCAGCAGAATTCCAGTCGACTATATATATATTTCCTTGTCGTCTTCCAGATAAGATTACCTTCTTTGTACCAATCTGTTCAACGTAGCACTTATCTGTTGAGAAGATGACTGAATATCCTTTGTCACAAAATTTACTTATGCTCAGCAGATTATACTTTAGGCCTTTAACATATGAGACGTCAGATATCTCTATGTTTCCCTTGATTAATCTTCCTTTAGCTTTAATCTTGCCTTCTTTGTTGTCTCCAAATGTAACACTTGGACCATTCACAGCAACTGCATCAGTCAGCTCATGTATGTTTCCACACATGTGTCTTGAACATCCACTGTCCAAGTACCAAATCTTCTTTACTTTACTCCTACTCCTAATCCTAACCTACAAAACAAAAATAAAATTGTTTTAGGTACCCTTATTGAGAGGGTCCTGAAGGATTAGTTTCACCTTTGACAACCCAAGATGTTGATGTCTTAGGCTTCTTAGGCTTCTGAGTTTTAACAGGAGCATGAACAGTTTCATTTTTATCATAATTGTCAGATAAGTCATGTTGATAATCAGTATGATAAGGAAAATGTTCATAAGCAGGGTAAGGTGCATGATAAGCAGGGTATGCATGCATTGGATGAGCAGGGTAAGGTGCATAGTAACCTGGAAATTGAGGTGCATGATACATAGGATGATATGCAGCAGGTTGCACATAATAAGACTCATTTCCATACCAAGCATTTTGATTTTTCTTGTTCTTATGCTTCTTTGGTTTACTTGATGCTTGCTCATTTGGTTTTGACTTAGTTTCACCAACAGATTGATTAACTTTAGCTTTATCAGCAGACTTCTTAGGACTCTGCTGTTTGGTCTTACTAGTCTGATTTCCTATACTAGGCTCTTTGCTCTTTTTAGCCTTAGAAGATTTCTTCTCCTTTAATTCTTTCTCAGTTGAGGTAGGTCTAGCAGTTTGAACATACAGAATGACCTTACTATTGTCAGCATATATAAATTTCTCAGTATGATTCAACTCTTGCTTATCCTGTTCTAAAGGCATCTTCTGTTTACTAGACATGTGATTTAATGCAGATTATGATTTTTCATGAGACTCAATAATCTTTTCCAGTTCCATGATTTTTCCTTTATAGACCTCACATTCAGCTTTCAGAGATTCATGTTCTTGCTCAAGCTGTTTATATTCAGCTGATTCCTTTGGCTTTTCAGCTAAAAGTTTCAGTGAATTATTTTGCTCTTTTAGCAATATCATCTCTTCCTTAAGCTTTTTATATGCTTCAGCAATACCAGTATTGTTAAGCATCATTTGTTCAAATGAATTAAATAATTCATTGTTAAGAGGAGTTACCTCATCCTCAGAGTCATCAGATTCCTTTGCCATCAGGCACAGGAGAGCAGGTTTTTCTTCATCAGACGATTCTTCATCAGACGTGTCTGAATCTGAATCAGATGAGTAGACAGCAGTCAGCTTTTCTGCTTCAGCCATCATTGCCTTGCCTCTCTGATGCTTTCTTTCTTTTCTCATTTTCTTCTCCTCTTCAGTGTACTTTTCTGCTTTTGGATATGGGCAGTCTTTGATGAAGTGTCCCAATTTCCTGCATTTGTAACACATTAGTATTGCTTTATAATCATCTTTATCTTGAGAAGAAAAGTTAGGTTTAGAAGTAGAAGCATTATTGTATTTGTTCTTCATTTTTCTTTTGTAGAACTTCTTGAAATTGTTCATCAACAGTGCAGCATCTCCAGCAGTGTACTCCTTCTTGTTGAGTAGAGTGGCTTCATCGGATGAGTCCACATCTTTGCTTTTCTGTGCTGGTCTTCTGGTGTTTTCAGCAGCAACAAGTGCAGTTGTGTGTCCTGAAGTTGAGGTTTCTTCAATTCCCATTCTAGGCAGCTTATACTCGAATGCCTTGAGTACAGAGAACAGCTCAGTAAGAGAGATTTTTCCCAAATCCCTTGATTCTTCCATTGCTGTCACTTTCATGTTGAACTTTGGGGGTAGGGCCTTTAGTACTCTGACAGTGATTTCTTTGTCAGTGAAGGTCTTTCCCAACTTTAAAACTTCATTTAGAGTTCTGGTGAATCTGGTATCCATCTGATCAATGGTTTCTCCAGACTTCATTTTGAAGTTGTCAAGTTTCTCCAAGGCAACAGTGAGCTGATGCTCTTTTATTGCATCATTGCCTTCGCTCATATCTCTGACTTTGTCCCACATCTCTTTTGCAGTCTTGCAATGTTTGACTTTGTCAAACCGATCATTGTCCAGGGCTTTAGTCATGATGAATCTCCCAACTTTGTCTAGATTGAAGAGCTTTATTTCTTCTGGAGTCATCTCATGAAGGACTTTTTCCACAACCGTATCAATCTCATTTATTTTTATGGTCTTTGTGAATCTGAATGGACCTTTAATGATACATGTATACATGTTGTCATTATAAGCAGCTAGGAAAATCTCCATTCTGATTTTCCAGTCCTCAAAGGCCATACCAGCAATGTGGGGAACATGACTGATACAATACATTTTTCAAAAAGTTTTGATTTTTCAAAAAGATGCTCTTTTGAAAAGTTTTTGAAAACATTTGAAAAACACTTGGATCAAGCTCGTTGATCAGGCAGCTGATTCTAATGAACCACCTGCTTTGATACCACTTGTTGGTCCCAAGTGGTCAGATGAGGTCTAGAGGGGGGGGGGGGGTGAATAGACCTCAGAAAATTTTTGAACTTAAAAACTTTTCAGTGTTCTGTCAGCAGACTAAGCTGATGAAGAACAGTAAGCAGACAAAGCTGATCGTGAACAAATCTTGAACAGCAGACTGACCACTCTTCTCACAATGACTTAGCTGTTTTTCAGCAAAACAGTTTTCCAAAGAGTGTACTTGCAGCGGATTGTTTGAAAGTGTTTTTCACAAGTAAACTAAGTTCTTAAAGATTTTATCCCCAGTTCTTAAACTCCTTATAAAATCTTTTTGTAATTCAAAGTGTATGAATATGCAAGCTTTAAAATATGCAAGAAAACTTGAATGCAAGATAACACAAAGAATTTTTATAGCGGTTATATGGATAAAAATCCTTTAGTCCACTCTTCCAGATCACTTAGATTCTGGGTTATACTATAATCACACAGATTACAATATTTCTCCACTTATACCTAGACAACTAATGAAAAGGCTATAAGCTCACAATAGAAAATCACTAAGAAATTCTACTCTCTGAAGTTTGATCACTCACAAAGATGGATCACAACTCCTCACAACACTCAGCTATTACAAGATTACTCAGATCGTAATTTTCTGTTTTCTTCAACTGGGTTTCTGTCAACAGATGACTTCCACCAGACGAGTGAGCTGTTCGAGCTTTTGAGACTTAGTAAACATTCTACTTCAAAAATGAAATCTCTGATTGTTGTTGTGTTATTTGCGCGATTGAAATTCAGCTCTATTTGTACATGGAATTGAAAATATGACCATTGAAGCCAAGTCACAATTCAAATCCATTCTTCAGCTCATTTGAAACGGCTTCCTGCAGCAGTCCGTACAATGTACAGTACTTTCTGTCCATCGCATTAAATGCTGCATTAAATGCACTCTGCTGATCCGAGAATATCTTCAATCATTTGCCATTACTGCCCTTCTCTTTCAGCATTTATTACACTAGGTGCATTTATTACCGTTGAACTGATCTCATGATCTCTTCTACTCTGCTGATCGAAGCAACCCTTCTGATAGGCACTCTGCTGATCAAATACTGAACCAATCTGATCTGACTCGGCTGATTACCTATCCTTCTGCTTGTTGTTTCAGCAAGAGATCACTAGTCTTCTGGTCTTTGAACTTTGAACTCTTCTGATATCTTCTTTGCTTGTTCAAAGATCCTTCCAAGGGAACTAAGCTTTCCACACTTAGCTGATTATGATGTTTTGGAAATCATCAAAACCTTCCCTTAATAACTAACTTCTTTTCTCTTCATCTTCATCCAACAGAATGTGAGGATTAAGTTGTACATACGATTGGAAAAAGCAAGAAATACAAGGATCTATAAACTACAAAATAAAAAGCCAACAGAGTCCTATTACATAATGTTCATCGGTGATCGGATTCTTCAGCTCTAGGATTGCGACTCTCCTCCGCCGTCTCGCCCTCTTCCTCGGAATCACCTTCTGAACTATCATCAGAAGAGCTACTCGAGCTACCGTCCTCCTCTCCGCTACTTTGATCATCAGAGCTGGAGTTGTTTGTCCTGGGGGGATTGATGTTTTCTCCTTCCCGATCATCGAATTCACCCTCGATATCCACATCCTCATCCTTTTCCTCCGAACTTTCGGCTTTGAGCATATCAGGGTTAGGCATCGGAACCCCGAACTCAGCAAGAAACGGAGTAAACTTATGATCATCTAGACTCTCAATTTTGAGAGGAAAGGAGGAAGCCTTATAATCTTCCCCAAGAATGTTTTTATAAGGGTCCATATAAGGAAGATATTCATCGATAGTGCCTTGAACCCTTCCGGCCACGATGAGCTGCTGAACTCCTTTAAAAAAGAAAGTTTGATTGATTTCGCCCGATCGCAAACGAACCAATGAATCAAGAAAGGGGGACTCTAAAAACTCCCTTACAACTAGAAGTTTGCCTTCTTCACGACCTCGAGTATACGCCTGATCGGATGAAGCTTTGGCCTGCTCAAGATCCGACCTTAATTTTGCTATTTCTTCGTCGAGGGCCCCCTTTCCTTCGAGTTCTTTTCTAGCCTCCTCGAGCTCCTTCTCAACCTTAGAAAGCTTGGCGGAGGTCTCTTCCAACTTACAAGATTTGACAGCTTCTTCTTTCAATATGTTGAGAAGAGCAGTATGAGTCTGCCGAGACTCCTCCTCTAGAATGGCCATTCGATAAGTTTGATGAGTAAATAATTCTCCAGCCTAAAAGAGGAGAGTATAGACATCGTCAGAAATTAGGCGAGATTTCAAAAAAGAAGTTAATACGTTTGAAGAAAACATGTACCTTCTGATGCGCGTAAGCATAATCGCCCATGATTTGAAAACCATCCCTCTGGAAGAGCACAGTATTGTCATCTTTAAATCTTCCGGCCATTAGGATCCGGAGGGACTTATCCACTGTATGTTCACCATCAAGGTCGGACTCAATGGTTCCGTCCTCGGAAACCCAGTAGCCCTCGGACCACGAAAGTGATCCTCGATGAAGTCTATCAAGCCTGGCTCGGTGCGATCAGATCGACTATGAATAGGGGCGGGATCCCGACCAAATGGCCTTACCCTTCTTGAGGACTCGGGATCCTCGCTATTCCTTTTTCGAGCCATTCGAGCTTCAACTATCTCTTGGGAACGGATCCCCTTGAGCGTATAATAGCTACATCCCGCCACATTCGGATCAGACGTGCCGGTTGAGAACACCGATCGTAGAGGGCCAGAAGTTTGAGCTTGTGAAGTTCCCTCGGCAGCAATTTGAAGGAAACCTGTAGCTACGTTCGGAGCTGCAGAATTGTCAGCTCTGGCATTGGCTCCTTCAATCATCATAGTAGCCCTTGACTTCTTCTGCTTACGAGGCAGGCCTTGAGACTCTGTAGAAACGAAGCAACGACCGAACCGGCTACGGAGGTTCGAAACTTTTCAACAATCTCAGCTGTAAAATCGAGAATGGATTTAATTTCGAGCCAAGAAGCATCAACCGAAAAAATAGGAAAGGAAATGGTATACCTAAGGAGGAAGGAGCAATTACAGCAAGATCCTCCTCATCCGTCCGAGCAACATGGTTAGGAGGATCGTCAGAAGGCGTGGTCGAAGATTCACTAAAGTTGATAGGAAGGGCAAGGTAAGAACATTTGCTGAGCCCTGCCATTCTCAAAACCCTCTCTTGGGTCAATAAAGCAGTTTGATAAAGATCAAGCCGGAGGGTCTGCAAAAATTCATCCATAAGCTCGTGATTCATCCGTCCTGTAAGTTTCTGCCTACCATAAATCCAAGACCTCTCCCCAGGCCATTCTTTTATCAAAAGTGTTGGGGGACAGTGGGCATTTCTGTCTTCAATTTGGTCAGGGAAGCTTTTGAATTGGGTCATTTCAATAGTGAGCTTGGTAATTCCCTTCTTTGCTTAATTCCGAAAGAAACAAGCCCAAACTTTATTTCCATGTTCCGCCCAATTGCTCTTTGTAATGTTCTTTACAAAATCATTACAAAGACCATTGCGCAACGAATGAAACCTCTCATGATAAAGCTTGTTAGCCCACTCCAAAGTAGCTTCATCCCGGGACGTAGCACTCAAGATAATATCCTCATGATGCAAGAACTTCTCCATTCTCTTAGAAAGAGAAAAAAGAACAAAGTGGGGGAAATGGTCATAAAACTTGACCTTGAAAAAGCCTATGACAAAGTGAGGTGGGATTTCTTGGAGCAAACTTTGGAGGTTTTTGGTTTCACGTCCTCTCTTATTCGTCTCATCATGTTTTGTGTCAAAAGTTCGAAACCTAAGATCTTATGGAATGGAGAACCTCTGGAAGCTATTGAACCGAATTGTGGGCTTAGACAAGGTGATCCGTTGTCACCTTACCTATTTGTCCTTTGTATTGAAAGGTTGTCTTATCTGGTTGGTGAGGCAGTTGAGAAACGTAAATGGAAACCGATCAGCGCTTGTAGGGGTGGGCCGAATATATCACATCTCTTTTTTGCGGATGACTTAGTCCTTATGGCGAAAGCGACGAACCCTAATGCGAGGTGCATAAGTGAAATTCTTCGGAGATTTTGCGAGGCTTCGGGCCTTAAGATCAATCTAGAGAAATCTAAGGTCTTTTTTGCAAAAATAAGAGGAGGAAGGATTAAAAGAGAAATTTCCCAAATTCTTGGCATAAACCGCACGAACAATTTGGGAAAATACTTAGGTGTTCCTCTTGTGCATGAGAGAGTTTCCCCGAGACTCTTTCGTGAGGTTATTGATAGAGTGGCTGGTCGGCTCACGGCATGGAAAGCGAGACTCCTCTCGATAGCGGGACGGACCACACTTATCCAATCGGTGACATCTGCTATTCCTAACCACTTAATGCAATCTATGTGGCTTCCTAGCTCAACTTGTGAACAACTTGATCGTATGAATAGGAATTTTCTTTGGTCTTCGGATTTCACCAATAGAAAACTCCATCTTGTGGGATGGGATAAAGTCACTAAAACGAAGTATCGTATCGTATCAACACTTTGTTTGGTTATGTAACCATGGTAGCATAGTTACAAATGAGCTTAGAAAACATCGACACCTCTCCGACTCGGATCTCTGCCCAAGATGTCAAAACCAACCGGAAACCATTGTACATGCCCTTCGTGATTGCGAGTGGGTGAAACAAATCTGGGAACTTCTCATCTCACCTACTCACTTTCTTGGCTTTATAAATCTGGACCATGATTCGTGGATAAAGGAAAATCTCACAAAACAGAAGCTTGGGAACATTATCGTACCTGATGTTGCTTGGGGAAAAGTGTTTGCTGCTACCATTTGGGCAATTTGGAAATCACGAAACAAGATTGTTTTTGAAAACAAATTTCAGCGCCCACAACAAGTGATCCTTGCTGCTAAACAGATCGCCTTGGATATAGATACTGCATTTCCTTCTACTGATGGTGGACACCATAAGGAAATGAAGATTGTCAAATGGAGAAAACCGGGGCAAGGGTGGCACAAGGTCAATACGGACGGTAGCGTTTTGACTAAGGAACATAGTGCTGCGGTTGGTGGACTTATTAGAGATGAGAATGGTAAATGGATACTTGGATTCACTAGACATCTGGGGGACGTTACAATTACAGCAGCTGAGCTTATGGCGGCAAGAGAGGGACTCGTTTTGGCGTGGGAAAGAAGACTAAGAAGAGTGGAGTTGGAGCTAGACTCTGAAGTTGTTCTGAATCTTATCAATTCAGCGGATACGATGTCACACCCCCTTGGTAATATTATTGAGGATTGCAGACGACTCATTAGAATGCCTTGGGAATGTATTATCAACCACACCATGAGAAGCGGAAATGCTTGTGCGGATGCACTTGCGAAGATGGGACACACCCTTTTGAGAGGATCACAATGTTGGGATAGCCCTCCTCAATCTATGTTGGAGTTGTTAGAAGGCGATAGTTAGGTGTTTTTCTTTGCCATTTGTACCAAAAAAAAAAATTAAGGGGTCGGTTCGGGAGTCTCTTCAGAGGATAGAGTATCGGGGCCTCGGACGAAGAAGAATTCCTTTTTCCACCCTTTCAGGTTGCTCGAAATGTTGCTCGACAAGATCGATTGATTAGACCTCTGTGAGAAGTAGATGTACCCAGCATTCGAGGATATTGAAGAACTCACTTGAAAAACCCGCCAGAAGTTTTGGAAAGCTGCTTTCTTCCCTTTGGCCTTCATTAGCACGCTGAAGGCGACAATATACCCGATCAAATTCGGGAGAATTTGGGATGGGGCAAGGTGAAAAGCCTCTAAAACGCTACGAATTAAATGACTAAAGAGGATGCGTAGGCCGTAAAAGAATTGCCTAGTATAAAAAGCTTGGCACCCCGTAGGAGGATCGGTAACACGCTCCTCAGGAGTTTGGACGACGATCGAGAATCCATCAGGTAACGACAAACGATTTGATCGGCCCTTTCCTCGGTTTTATTAAGCCGTACGCTGGTCGAAGGTTCCGTCCACTCAAAAATCGTAACAACAACACTTCTACCTATTCTGTACTTGGCTTGCTCGTTCTTTCCTAGGGGAAGATCATCCTCCTCCGTGGCCTCTTCTTCGGCGGCCTCACTCGAAGTATCGCTTTCACTGCTCTCCGAACCCGAGTTGACTCCTCTTTCTCGGAACTAGAGCTAGGGCTCGGGACCCTTGGAATCTCAGCTTCGGAAAATTGAGTATCCACAATCTGCATCTCGTTGGAACCACCGCCTTGTTCTTCCACTGCCTTGGCTTTGCCTTTGGGATATGTTGAACTAGACATTTATTGCTCACGACTATCGGACGAATATTAGGGTTTTCTAAATCGATCCGTATGCTCCGATCTTGGGTTCTTTGAGAGTCTTGTGCAAATGAACCTCCGATGATCAGCTTATATATACAAGGTCAAAACAGTGAACTGCAAACCGGTCCTCGGATAGTCACGACGATTGAACTCCTGCAGCATAATTTCAAACTTACTTTTCCTTTATTGCACATTGGCCCCCTATACTCTGTGGATTTATGGGCCGCAACCTAACACATGGAGAAAAACTACGTTTAGACTTCAATGTTCGTTTATTGCTGAACGATCAGAGAAGCTTGCTCAAAAAAATTAAGGCGGCCTTAGCAAGGAGTCGATCATGGCCTTACGAAGTATAAAACGATGAGATGCTTTTGAAAAGCCTGACAATCATTATAGACGAGAGAATTCATCACGATAGTCATTATGGTGTTTCCATGGTAGACACTCTTTTTCCCTGGTTCAGTTTTTATCCCGAAGGGTTTTTCCGAATTAGGTTTTTATTGAGGTTTATCCGAGACATCATAAGATTCGCCCATCCCGACATACCGCGTACTTCTCCGAGCATAAGCTTCGCTTCGCGCTCGAGAAGTGGGGGAGTATTGATGATGGGTATTTTGGGAGTTTACCTTTAGGAACCCATGAAAGGTCGAATGTTATCAGTCTCCGACCATTCAGGAGCAATATCGAGCTCAAATCATTGATATTCCGATCCAGGCTTCTATTGATAGAATAGTGTCCTGCAAGCCAACTATTTGGCTGCATTTAATTGAAAGGACCATTCAATTGGACTAATAAATGCATTTTATTATTATATGGTCATCTTTATCTTATGTAATAATTATCTACGCATAAGGATAGAAGTCCTTAGATCACAGGGCTATGGGACAACCCGTGGACTGATCTCCAAGGCCGTGATCTAGAACATATTCAAGAGTCGTAGAATCCAATCGAGATAGGACATCGTTGGATTCGGTTAGACTCTCACTATTGTGTATACTCCGATGAACTGGAGAACGCTGGGGTCCACGAGCGTGACTGGGATAGTCGATACACATAAGTGGGTGGCTTGCTGGGATGGCAAGCGCACTGAATACCCCAATTAGGAAATAACTCACCATGGAAGCGGTAGTCGCATATCGGGGATGAAGTTATTCCAATTTACAATAGTATACGAGGAACAATCCCTAATTACTTGAGATGATAGGGTTTATCTGGTGCGAGAACGTCTATGCTTTGATATGAGTCCCGACGGACTGGAGATCGCCAGAAAGTCTCTGTGGACTCATATTGGGTATAGAGGAACTCGTATGCAGATTCATATCATCAACAAAGGATCCATTGACCCAACTTGATAGGTTGGGAAATTCTCCTATGGATTTCTGTGAGAAATTAATTCTGGTAAAATCCTCGGCCGAGGTATCTGACGGCTTTATGTAAGTAGCTCATAAAGGTTAAGTCAAAGAGAATTATTTCGAGACCACAATGCATAAGGTCAAGACAAAAGAAAAGGGAATCCGATGAAAGACCATGCCCTTAAGTCTCGACTGGGAGATTGATCGATGGAGAGATTATGTCGTATATGGAAATTGTAAATGATAAAAGGTTCACTGAATTAATTCACCAGTGATTGGGCTCCATGGGCTTGTGGCTGGACATCGACCGTGGAGTGTGGGAGAATTCCCAAATTGGCAGGGGTGCTAATTTTGGAATGATCAATCGACAGAGTGTTCGATTGATTTAGAGTAAATCTTACTCGAATAATTAAATAATATTTAATTATAACCCATGGCCAATTATGTGGTGAACCTACGGGGGCATTCACAATACACATGAAGCGAAAGCGAGGAAATAAGAACGACCGAGTCGACTGGGTCGACTGGGTGAATAATCGACTGGGTCGATTATTATGGGTGGGTCGACTGGGTCGACCCAATTGGAACAAAATGGGATCCAATTGGAATTGGATCAGGATCATAAATTAAATTGAAATTTAATTTGTGGATTAATTAATTAAGTTGGATTTAATTAATTAAAAGGGATTTTAATTAAATGGGCTTAGAGTCTGATTTAATTAAATGGGAGATTAAGTTAATTAATTGGGCTATTTAATTGGAAGATTAAATAAAGCCTGGTCAAATTAATTAACTGGGCCATGTATTAATTAGAAGACTTGGTCTTCTAATTAAAGAGGGCCATGGCCCATGTAGGAGAGAGGAAACCTAGTCCTATTAGGACTAGGTTAGGGAGATAACTATAAGTAGCTATCTTATAGTTATTTTCACACAACTCAATAAGCAAAAATTGAGCAAGAGCAAAAATTCTCTCTCCCTCTCCCTGTGCAATCGGCCGAACAACTTCTTCCCTGTGGAAGAATTTTTCGTTTTCGATTTTGTTCCAAGATCGTTCCTAAATCCTAGATCATAATATATCTTGTGTTCTAGCTGATCAAGATTTATTATTTTCGTGATATTGTGGTGTATCAACTCGTAGAGGCGCAACACGTGGGGCGCTCCTGAAAAAGCCTGGGTCGATTTTGCTGGTGCAGAGATCAGAGTTCGTTTTTGCTAGCCGAGGATTTGCAAGGAGATAGGTATAACGTGCAAACTTATACTATCGTTTATTTAATATTCATATATATACAACTAGACGGCAAGATTCCGTAAGAGGTCCTAAAATTTTCATATTCCGTTGTGCCTAGGGCTGTTTGTATTACGGAATCCCAACAGTGGTATCAAAGCCAGGTTTAGGCTTTGTATATATATGAATTTGCAAATTCTGTGATTTAAATCATATGTTTGATTTATGTGTGGCTAGTTCTTTAACTGTATATGTTTTAGGACGAAGATCAATTAACTTAGAGTTAATGTAAAATTTTTGATTCGAAATTTTATCGTGTTAATTTTTATTTTGGATTGGGATTTAATTAATTGGATCTATTTAATTAAATCAAAAGTAATCGAACAAGAAAAATTATATATTTTTGGGATCAACCGCGGTGGCACGTGGCAGTGCGCAGCAGCGCACCGCGGCTAGGCAGCCACCGCATGCTGCCGTACGCGGAAGCGCGTGAACAGCGCGCTGTCTGTGCGTACAGCACCGGCAGCCGCCCTCGGGTAATTTGCCGCGTGCTGGCAACGCGCAGCAGCATGCTGCTACGCGCTGTCACGCGCGGCAGCAGCCACTGCGTGGGGCTCATGCGCGGCTTCCGTGGCCATGTGTGTGCTGCCACGTGGCAGCGTTCGTTGCGTCACTACGTGGCTGAATTTTGGTTGATCTCAAACTCACCTATTTTGGAAGTCCTGAAAATCTTGGAGATTTGGTTGTTATGGAATCTTGGTGAATCTTGGATTGATCTTAGAGATCTAATTAACAAGGAAACTTAGAGTTTCATTTGTGATAAGACATTTAATTAGAATTAATGTCTAGTAAGTTACCAAGATTAAAAGATCTTAGAGGTCTTATTAAACAAGGAAACTTAGAGTTTCAATTGTAAGAAGAGATTTAATTAAAATTAATCTCTTCTAGTAAGTTATCAAGATTAAAGATCTTAGAGATCTTATTAAATTAGGAAACTTGGAGTTTTGGATAAGGTAGAAATCTTGGTGGATTTGGACACTACCTTAGTTAACTAATCTAGTCAAAATAGAATTATCTTGAGAATCTTAGAGATTTGTAAAATTGGAAAACTTAGAGTTTTGGATAAGATAGTAATCTTGGAAGATTTGTAACTATCTTAATTAACCAACTTTATCAAGATAAGAGTTGTAGATTACTTAGAACTCAAGTAAGAGTTAATTAATCTTAGAGATTAATTGTTAATTCAAAATTAAATTAACTTGGATAATTTTTGTGAATTAAAATTAAAGGAGCCGGTAAATTTAGATTTATGCCCTTATGTGAATTTATGCATGTTCTAGAGTGAATGTGTGGATTGATCGAATTAGCCCTTAAGCCCTGTGTAGTTTTGGTTTATTTATTTTATGGGTTATAATTAAATGGGCCTGATTGGTGCCCTTGCTTGCGCAAACAATTGTAATAGAATAGGGCCTTTATTTTTATAAGCTAGGCTTAGAATAGGCTTGGAGCCAAGAAGACCTCATGAAGACTTGCAGATCCACATGGAGGCCCATAACCTTGGAGGACATGGAGGCCCAATTCATTACATGGAGGCCCAATCAAGGTGGATATTACAAGAAGGCCCATGATGTATGGGTTTGTAAACTGTAATAGTTAGGACATTTAATTTCCACCCTAGACTGACCAATTGATCCATCACATGGCTCGTGATGGATCGCATAGGATGGGCAATCGATCAATCATATCATGCTAGGTGATGAATGTTTACTTTTTCGTAATTATTCTTTGGTGTATGAGATGCATGCTTAGGATAGAAAAACGTAAACAAGATAATTGATAATCTGATGAGACCTCGCACTTGAACATTTCATAAAACCTCCAATTGAACTTAAAATTCAATTAGAATATTAAATCGAATAACGGGCGCATATGAATGGTGTCTATGGTCCGAGCCTATCCAATTACTAGGTCTTAGGCATATTGTACGAATATATATCGATGTCTCACGAGTCGTGGGTCGAGCTATAGGAAGATGATATGTCTATTGCCTCGATGCACAGTTTAGTGCCAAGGGAGGGGATAGCAAGGTTCTAGGCGCTGTCTCACGAGTCGTGGGGCGTCTAGGATTGAACTATTTCTGTTCACGAGTATTGGACATGATTTAACGCGAGTAAGTATGGATGTCTCACGAGTCGTGGGTCCATAACAAAAACCGAGGCTAAATGAACTCAAGGGTTAGCTGGGATGGTTAACCGGCGACATGATCGCCCACCAAGTGGATCGATTGGTATGGCCAACGAGTCGTGGGTACTGAACGATTGCATTTGGGCCTTGAGCCCATTAGGAAATTTTTATTTCCCGAACCTTATGTGGGGGCATAAGTATTCGACAAAAATAGTGGGAGTAATTTACAAATGAAAACCATGTTTGTAAATTATGCATTGAAATTAATCTGCCGCGTATTTATCGTCATGTTTATGATAGTTTTTCATAAATGATGTATCCATGAATATTTACCATCATACTTGAATCGAATAAATTGACTGAACCCAAATGAATTTTGAATGACTTCGAAACTTGAGAAATTATTCTCGAGTCCAAGCAAGGACTAATCTCCTTACAAAGATTTCATTGGTTTTCCTTTCGAAGTTACACTTCGACTGGAATGGTGATAGGTTTCACCAAGCTGCCTTTTTCGAAGTTACTCTTCAAATAAGAAAGGTGATAAGTTTCACCAGAGGGTTGAGGATGGTTCTCAAGCCCAAATTTTCTTGAAGGAAAACATGAAGTCTCCCATAAATGGGAAGTAACATCTCGTTGAAAAGCTCAAAAGACTTACGAGATGGAAGAAGAGGAATGAATCCTCTCTGAAGGGAAATAACCTTAAAGGTTTTTCTGTAAGGATGATAAGTTGTAAAGTCAATCAAAATTGTTCTTCCATGGATTAAGATCAAGGGAAAGAGGGAATTGAACCTATTCATCCCATAAGGGATGATTAAATTTTATTGAACTTAACCTTATGGTTAAAGTAATGCATAAGGGTGTTGGATGCCCGATGAAGCACTCATTGATGCATTCAATGCATCAAAAGCCATGAATTATTTAGATCATTGGAATTTGCTTATACCATCTCTTGTCTTAAGGGATGTGATAGTTCCATAATGGTTGGAGCTGATTGCGCTATAAGATTTATACGCAAAAGGTGTACATAAGCAAATGAGTATGGATACTCATATATCGACTAAATATAATATGCATAGTCAATAAAATATAAATAATCAAGATTTCACACACTTGAGTCGTTGTAAAAACTGAAAGGCGATACACGAATACTAAAACATATTTCCGAATTAAAAGATTCAAAGACTGAGCTCGACTGGGTCGAGCTTGACTGGGATGCTGTACATAGTAACCGATTTTCGAATCTTGCTTAATGGAAATTAGATTTAGTAGTTGGTTGCTAGGCAACCAAGAGGCATAAACAATTGCAATGGATTCAATCCATTTAAAAGTGTGTAGAAACACTAAAGCATTAGTGGGAGATAAGGCGTCTCTAGTACCCTCGTGGGTAAGAGTACGTTGTGATGTACAATTCCAAATTACTTTTGGAATAAAAGAAGAGAGCTTAATCAATGAAAGCATGTAAGAGATTTGGATCGATTTAAAATCGAACATGCATTGGCAGTACGCCATTGATTATTTAATAGAGAATTAGATTCTCGAAATGTAAGACCCGCTCGAAACATTGTATGTTGTCAAGCATTCTGGACATGTAAATGTCCATTAAGAAATCTTACATGAAATTCCTTATTCAAACAAATGAAACTTGATCGAGAAAATCGAAGATACTGAGCTAAGTATCTCTGAAGCCAGATCCAAAATATATCACGTGATATGAGTTTTGGTATTGTACCTTCATATGCATTCATGCGCATATGGGGTCTCCCGCTTATGTGAATAAGCTGGTGGGAGATAAGTTGGATGTGAAGTCCATCTTATGCAATTCGTGGGGTATCCAAAAAACTCTATAGGATACAAGTTCTACATACTACAAGATAAACTACGTTTGTCTCAAGGAACGCACACTTCTTGGAGAAGGATTTCTTGCTAGGCAAGAAGGAACACAACGTAGAACTAGATGAGGTCACTGAAGCTGAAAGGACCAACGAGGTCGATCAAGCTGACCCATCACCACAGGCAGTGGGAGAACATGAGCATGAAAGTGCACCAGAAAGTACACCGGTACTTCGTAAGTCAGAAAGACAACGTAGAGAACCCGAGAGGTACTACGGTCTGCTGCGTGAGACTAGACAGTCTCTAACCGACCCAAGGACTTACGAAGAGGCTATGCTAGGCATAGACTCGGGAAAGTGGCGTGAAGCCATGGAATTCGAATTGGACTCCATGCACTCGAACAAGGTCTGGGCCTTGGTAGATCCACCAGTGGGAGTAGCTCCCATGGGTTGCAAGTGGATCTATAAGCGAAAGCTTGGAGTGAACGGAGAGGTAATAACCTACAAGGCGCGACTAGTGGCAAAAAGAATACACTCAAAGGCCAAGCATCGACTTTGAGGAGACCTTATCGCCCGTCGCAATGTCTAAATCCATTCGAATCTTGCTGGCCATACCTGCGTGGTATAACTACGAGATATGGCAGATGGATGTGAAGACTGCCTTTATCAATGGGGACATTGACAAGGAGATCTACATGAAGCAACCAAAAGGATATGCATCCAAAGGAGATGAGCACAAGGTGTGCAAACTCCAGAGGTCCATTTATGGATTGAAGCAAGCTTCCCGAAGTTGGAACATCCGTTTCGATGAAACAATTCAAACTTTTGGATTCATCAAAAACGTGTTCGAACCTTCTGTGTACAAAAGGGTCAGTGGGAGTACAGTTGAATTTTTGGTGCTTTACGTTGATGACATTCTTCTCATTGGAAATAATGTGAAAGTGTTGTCCGAAACTAAAGCATGGTTATCTACACAATTCTCAATGAAGAAATTGGGAGAAGCATCCTTTGTACTGGGTATAAGGATCTACCGAAATAGATCAAAAGGACTGCTAGGCCTCTCCCAATTGCAGTACATAGATAAAATCTTGAAGAGATTTATATGGAAGAATCCAAGAGAGGATTGCTTCCAATGAGACATGAAATTGCACTTTCTAAGTCTATGGCCCCAAAGACACTTGAAGAGAGAAGCAATGTCTCAGGTACCATATGCATCCGCTATAGGAAGCATAATGTATGGTATGTTATGTACTAGACCAGACGTAGCGTACGCTTTAAGCGTTACAAGTCGCTACCAGTCTGATCCAGGTGAGCAGCACTGGATAGCCGTAAAGGCAATTCTGAAGTACCTGAGAAGGACTAAGGAATTGTTCTTGGTATACGGTGGAGGAGAATTGAAATTGGAAGGCTATACTGATTCTAGCTTCCAATGTGATGTAGATGACTTCAAGTCAACATTTGGATACGTGTTCTGCCTCAATAGTGGTGCAGTAAGCTGGAAGAGCTCCAAGCAAAACACTACCGCAGATTCAACCACCGAGACAGAATACATTGCCGCGAGTGAAGCAGCAAAGGAAGGTGTTTGGATGAAAAACTTCATCCAGGAATTGGATGTGATACCTAGCATTGTCGAGCCATTACTATCTTCTGTGATAATAATGGAGCTATCTCGCAAGCGAAGGAGTCGAGATCTCATCAGAATCCAAGCACGAACTAAGACGATACCATTTGATATGTTATATCATTGGTAGAGGAGACATAAAGATGGAACGTGTCACCTCAAGGGATAATACGACGGACCCGCTGTCTAAGCCTTTGCCTCAAAGGCATCCGAAAACATCTGTATAAGAGGGGAATCAGAAGTATGAAAAGTTGGCTTTAGTACAAGTGGGAGATTGATAGAATAGTGTCCTGCAAGCCAACTATTTGGCTGCATTTAATTGAAAGGACCATTCAATTGGATTAATAAATGCATTTTATTATTATATGGTCATCTTTATCTTATGTAATAATTATCTACGCATAAGGATAGAAGTCCTTAGATCACAGGGCTATGGGACAACCCGTGGACTGATCTCCAAGGCCGTGATCTAGAACATATTCAAGAGTCGTAGAATCCAATCGAGATAGAACATCGTTGGATTCGGTTAGACTCTCACTATTGTGTATACTCCGATGAACTAGAGAACGCTGGGGTCCACGAGCGTGACTGGGATAGTCGATACACATAAGTGGGTGGCTTGCTGGGATGGCAAGCGCACTGAATACCCCAATTAGGAAATAACTCACCATGGAAGCGGTAGTCGCATATCGGGGATGAAGTTATTCCAATTTACAATAGTATACGAGGAACAATCCCTAATTACTTGAGATGATAGGGTTTATCTGGTGCGAGAACGTCTATGCTTTGATATAAGTCCCGACTGACTGGAGATCGCCAGAAAGTCTCTGTGGACTCATATTGGGTATAGAGGAACTCGTATGCAGATTCATATCATCAACAAATGATCCATTGACCCAACTTGATAGGTTGGGAAATTCTCCTATGGATTTCTGTGAGAAATTAATTCTGGTAAAATCCTCGGCCGAGGTATCTGACGGCTTTATGTAAGTAGCTCATAAAGGTTAAGTCAAAGAGAATTATTTCGAGACCAGAATGCATAAGGTCAAGACAAAAGAAAAGGGAATCCGATGAAAGACCATGCCCTTAAGTCTCGACTGGGAGATTGATCGATGGAGAGATTATGTCGTATATGGAAATTGTAAATGATAAAAGGTTCACTGAATTAATTCACCAGTGATTGGGCCCCATGGGCTTGTGGCTGGACATCGACCGTGGAGTGTGGGAGAATTCCCAAATTGGCAGGGGTGCTAATTTTGGAATGATCAATCGACAGAGTGTTCGATTGATTTAGAGTAAATCTTACTCGAATAATTAAATAATATTTAATTATAACTCGATTGATTTACATAGGCACCCCTTGACTATTACCCAAATTACAAGAAATTACCCTCCTATTTGAAATATTACAAAAACACCCCCTCAACCAAAAATTGTATTACAAGGACACCCCCTTGTTACATAAAATATATTACCAATACACCACCTAAAATCATTACAAATACACCCCTCGAGGGGGTGTTTTTGTAATATTTCAAACAGGAGGGTAATTTCTTGTAATTACCGTAATAGTCAGGGGGTGTCTGTGTAAATTACCCTAATATTTAATTATAACCCACGACCAATTATGTGGTGAACCTACGGGGGCATACACAATACACATGAAGCGAAAGCGAGGAAATAAGAGCGACCGAGTCGACTGGGTCGACTGGGTGAATAATCGACTGGGTCGATTATTATGGGTGGGTCGACTGGGTCGACCCAATTGGAACAAAATGTGATCCAATTGGAATTGGATCAGGATCATAAATTAAATTGGAATTTAATTTGTGGATTAATTAATTAAGTTGGATTTAATTAATTAAAAGGGATTTTAATTAAATGGGCTTAGAGTCTGATTTAATTAAATGGGAGATTAAGTTAATTTGGGCTATTTAATTGGAAGATTAAATAAAGCCTGGTCAAATTAATTAACTGGGCCATGTATTAATTAGAAGACTTGGTCTTCTAATTAAAGAGGGCCATGGCCCATGTAGGAGAGAGGAAACCTAGTCCTATTAGGACTAGGTTAGGGAGATAACTATAAGTAGCTATCTTATAGTTATTTTCACACAACTCAATAAGCAAAAATTGAGCAAGAGCAAAAATTCTCTCTCCCTCTCCCTGTGCAATCGGCCGAACCACTTCTTCCCTGTGGAAGAATTTTTCGTTTTCGATTTTGTTCCAAGATCGTTCCTAAATCCTAGATCATAATATATCTTGTGTTCTAGCTGATCAAGATTTATTATTTTCGTGATATTGTGGTGTATCAACTCGTAGAGGCGCAACACGTGGGGCCACTACAAGAAAAACCGGTTTTAGCAACTATAGTGTTTGGTCGCTGAAAGTGAGAAAATCGTTGCTAAAACCTATAGTGACCAAGGGGGAGTTGGTTACTCTAATTGGCTACTAAAAGTCTGCAGCGACGAATCTTTATCATGGATGCTGAATGTGTGTGGTTCAGTGACCAAATACTTGCGGTCTCTATTGATGCGTCAATTAGCAACAATATTTTTGCTCACTAATGTAGCATTTTGTGGTCCCTGTTGCATTGTCTTGGTTCCTGTAGCTTTGAAAATAGCTACAATAATTTATGTTTAGTGACAAACCAATAATGGTCTCTAAAGAAATGTGTATTAGTAACAATATGTTTGCTTGCTAATGTGGGCATAATGTGTCACTGTAGCTTTGTTATGGTCACTGTTGATGGGGGCTATTTCGCACCCTACATACTGATCAGAGCGAACAAAGATTATAAGATCGATTCGACCAATTATAAAGGATCGGGATCTTCTTACAGACCCTGCCAAATGCAGCTCGCTCCGAGTAAAGATTATACTCCGGACCCAAGAAGGATAGTTGGGCCGAGTCCAAGCAGGACTATGATTCCTTGTAATACTAGGTTTAGCGTAATATATATACCTAGTTATTCATTGTATGAGACGACTACGAATTCTCTTAATTCAGAGATTACACAAGAATACATTGATAACAATAGAACTCAATAATATCCATTATTATTGCAGAATTCTACATTCATATCGGAGTATTCTTAATTTTGTTAATGTTTTTGCTTCTTGCCTTTGATTATTGCTTTTCTTTGTAAACGATCCATCCAGAATAAAGTAACAGAGCCCAATATACTGAATAATTCAATATCCAAACCCCCGATATCACAAATTCACTGATATTAAATTAACCTGACGAAAAACGGTTAAATCAGTTGGCGCCCACCGTGGGGCTAGGTTAATTATTCGATCGACATATGGCTCGCCCAAGGAAAAGCGCCCGTGTCGGAGCAAGAAGTAACACAACCACCGGTCATAACACATCTGAAGATCCACAAGAGAACGACAATAATAACGTTCCCAACACCGACGAGAATTTGCAGAATACCCATCCCCGACATCAGGAACCCCTAGAAGGTCCCCCCGGTACGATACAGGAAGAGCCGGAAGTCCCCGAGATCCCCGTTCCTCTCCCGGGTGCTCAGGAGAAATTACGACAAATAGCGATGCTCGTTAAATCGCTCTCCCCGGAAGAATTACTTGTGCTTGATCAAATTCCGCGAAACCCTAGGGCTGCCAGGACAATTCCTGCTCGGAGAACGCCCGGACAAAACGATCAAGTATCTCAACAAGCTGATAGCCCACCAAGCGAGCACCGCTCACTACACAGTCCACAACAGGACAATTCAAAACCCTCCGACAATAATCCTCGAAGAAAACCAGGTCACAGAAAAACCCAGGCGAAGCGCAGTGGATCCAGGGAACGTACAATTATCCCTATTGATGATGACATAGATGATACAATCCCTGATCGACCACGAACGGCTCGACTGACGGAAAGAGAAATTGAAAGGATGGTGCAGGACCGACTCGAACAACGCTTACGATCTATTCAAAATCCGTGGGCCCGAACCACGGAACTCCAGGAGAGCCTTGCGGCCTGTTCTCCCTTCTGCAGGGAAATAAAAGAGGCACAATCGATCGGACAAGTCCCGGGTAGACTACCTCGCTATGATGGAACCACTGACCCGGATGATTATATTTTTAGCTTTACGAATATAATGAATTTATATGCCCACTCTGCCGAATTCACTGCCAAATTAATGGTAACTACATTCGAAGGACTCGCATTGGACTGGTTCGCGAAACAACCTGCCAACTCCATATTCAGCTTTAGGGAACTCTGTAACAAATTGACGCAGCAGTTTGCCAGTCAGAAGAGACAAAAACTTCCGATGAGCTACCTTGGAACTATATATCAACAAGAAGGAGAATCCCTAAGGAATTGGTTGGCCAGATTCAACGTAGAATTACTTAAAATCGATTCCCCAAATATCGATTACATAATATCTATCCTCTTCGATCTCACTAAAAACAGGCAGTTCGGAAATGCCCTCAGTCGAAAACAACCAAGAACGTTCGCCGACATCATGAGCCTGGCGTCTAAGTATATGACCCAAGAAGAGATGAATTCCTTTAAGGATAAGAACAAAAACAAAGTCGCGGCTACAGGGTCTAAGCGGCATGACAAGATTCCCGCCCAAAGATCCTTGGATTACGAGCGATCTTCCAGGAGAGGTAACGTTTTCCAGCGACTGGAATACAGCAGAGCCGACCAAGAAAGGCAACCTAATTTCTACCAAAGACCAAGAAACCCTGAACAACCAATCAGAAGCAGAGTGAATCAAGTAGAACACCCAAGATTAAATGCTCCAATGGAAGAAATCTTGGAAGTTCTAGAAAGGAATAATTGGATTCCCGAGGCGAGGAAAATCGCTCAGCCCAGACCAGGGTCTAGAAACTATGATCAATATTGTAAGTACCATAGGGCACATGGGCATCGAACGGAAAATTGTTTTCACCTTAAGAGAGAAGTTGAAAAACTGATCGAGCAAGGAAAACTAGACGAATACATAGAACGAGATAATCGCAAAAGGGAAAGAAGCAGAAGCCCCCGGAACGGAACTCAAAGGAGAAGTTCTCATCGAAGATCACCTGAACGTCGGCCTACTCAGGAATTGAATCACGACCAGGTCAATGGGACTATCCACACTATATCCGGGGGGCCTGCGGGTGGAGATAGTCGTAATGCTAGACGAAGAACGACCAGATCCATAATTGCAAATTCTAAATATCCAAAAGAAATATGGACATTAGAAAACAGGCCAACAAATCACCAGCCGATCAACTTTAACGAAGGTGAAGTACCTAAAAACATCACTTGGGATACAAAAGAGGATAACCCAGATTTCCCTATGGTAGTGTCGTTAGAAATAGCAAATTATAATGTGAGAAGAATCCTAATCGATAATGGAAGCTCAGCAAACATCATCTCCAGAGAGGTCTTAGCACAAATGAACCTCGGGCAAATAAACCTACAAAGGGTAGCAACGCCGTTAGTAGGCTTTGGAGGCTCCGAGATCATCCCCAGCGGAACGATATCTTTAAGTGTATCGCTCGGAAAGAAACCACTTCGGACCGTGAAGTTGGTAAAATTCCTAGTGGTAGATACACCCTTCGCTTATAACGCTATATTAGGGCGACCAGCCCTTAACCTTTTTCGAGCTGTAGTCTCTACCTATCATCAGAAAATAAAATTTCCAACCGACAGCGGCATTGGAGAAATAACGAACGACCACTGTATGGCATGGGACTGCTATAGCACATCATTAACGTTGAAAGAACACCCCAAGTCAATTACTCCGAGCAAGAGAAAGATCGTAGACGATCTCAGTAGAAACGAGGTCGAAATTCCTATTACTGATCGATTAGATAAAAAGGGGAAAGAACCACTAGACTTATCCTTGCAACCCCCAGAACATAAAGATATAATTCTGGTAGAAGGCGACTCGTCCAAAAAGACAAGAATTGGTACAGAATTGAGCAAAGAAGGAGAAGTAATGTTAATCGAATTTCTAAGAAATAACGTGGACGTCTTCGCCTGGAGTGCAAATGACATCGAAGGGATCGATCCTCGGGTAATCAAGCATACCCTAAAAATTGACCCTTCAGCGAAACCCGCCAGACAGAAGAAAAGAAATCATGGACCGGTAAAAGATAAAATTATCAAAGCCGAGGTTGAAAGACTGCTGGAAGCAAAACAAATCCGAGAAATACATTTCTCGGAATGGCTATGTAATGTTGTACTAGTAGCAAAAGGGGATAAAAAGGACAACAAATGGAGGATGTGTAATGATTTCACCGACCTTAACAAGTTATGTCCACGCGACCCTTACCCCCTCCCAAGAATTGATTTATTGGTCGACTCGACCGCTGGCTTCGCGCTGTTCAGCATGATGGACGCCTTCCAAGGTTTTTACCAAATATACATGGACGAGCGGGATCAAGAGAAGACCGCATTCATAACCGAACAGGGAGTATACTGCTTTATAGTAATGCCGTTCGGATTAAGGAACGCCGGGGCTACATACCAAAGATTGGTAAACCTAATGTTCAGGGAGTTAATCGGAGAAATAATGGAGGTCTATGTAGACGACATGTTAGTAAAAAGTATGAATGAAGCGGATCACGTAAGACATCTAGATCGATGTTTCCGAATCCTAAGAAAATACCGTATGAAGTTGAACCCTGCAAAATGCACCTTCGGTGTTAAGTCAGGAAAATTTTTGGGATATTTGGTACACCAGCGAGGAATAGAAGCCAACCCAGAAAAAATTCGAGCCATAACTGAAATGAAACCTCCCAAGACCATCTCTCAAGTGCAAAGCTTGGTTGGGAAGATCGTAGCATTGAATAGATTCATATCTAAATCTGCGGACAGAAGCTTGCCCTTTTTCCAAACGCTTCGAAAAGCGAAAAACTTCGTTTGGACCGAAGAATGTGAACGAGCCTTCGAACAACTCAAAGAATATTTGACATCCCCTCCGATGTTGGCCAAACCAACAGAAAGGGAACCATTGTACATATACATCTCCATCTCCGATACGGCCATTAGCTCAGTACTAATTAAGATAGAGGGTTCAGAGCATAAGCCTGTCTATTATCTCAGCAAGTTATTACAAGGGGCGGAGAAGAATTACTTGGAAATAGAAAAATTCACGCTGGCCTTAGTAGTGGCTGCTCGAAAACTCCGACCCTACTTCTTAACCTACAAAATCATCGTTTTGACGAACCAACCGCTTAGGCAGATCCTAGCAAAACCAGGAGCCTCCGGAAGACTAATCAAATGGGCCATCGAACTCAGCCAATTCGATATCGACTACAAACCAAGGGTCGCCATCAAGGCCCAAGTATTGGCTGATTTTTTATTGGAAACACCAACACAATCATCAAACACCCTCCATGAGGATATATTGATCATAGAAGATCAAACCTGGTTAATGCATGTAGATGGTGCTTCAAGCCGGGAAGGAGGAGGCGCCGGAATCAACTTCACCGGACCTAATAAAGAAGATTTGAATTATGCTATTACATTGGACTTTGTCGTAACAAATAACGAAGCAGAGTATGAGGCGTTAATCGCAGGAATGGAAATGGCAATCAAAGCCAACATAAAGAGTCTAAAAGTATTAACCGACTCAGAGTTAGTACAAAGGCAAATAGAAGGCTTATACGAGGCTAAGGAATTCAACATGATCAAATACCTCGCCAAAGTAAAAGCACTGGCCGAGAAGTTTGAAGATTTCGACATACAAAACATTCCACGTTCGGAAAATAAATGGGCCGATCAACTATCTAAGTTTACAGGATCCCAAGACGGAAAGACCGAACGAGTGATCAACTGGCTGATCTCTTCTACACCGGCTGTCGACATCGATGAGACACCGATAGTCGATATAATGGAAATCGAAGAAGTCGAAGATAATTGGATGACACCAATGATAGACTATCTTCGTGAAGGAAAACTACCATCTGATCAGAATGAAGCTCGGAAAATAAAATATCGAGCCCCAAAATATACACTCGTAGAAGGAAAACTCTACCGAAGGTCAGTATCAGGAATTCTCCTGAGATGCGTCTCTGAATCCCAAACCGCTGAAATACTGCGAGAAATACATGAAGGAGACGCGGGAAATCACAGCGGATCGTGGGCATTGGCTTTAAAATGCCTCAGAACAGGTTACTATTGGCCTACTGTCAATAAGGACGCCGCAAATTACGTCCGAGAATGTCATCATTGCCAAGTACATGCCAACGTATGTCATCAACCAGCAGAAAATATGCACCCGATTCCAATTTGTTGGCCTTTCGATCAATGGGGAATGGACATCGTGGGGCCTTTCCCAGCGGCCAGATCAAAGAAAGCTTACGTCCTGGTCGCTGTAGAGTATTTCAGCAAATGGATAGAGTGCATCGCCTTAGCGCGAATAACTCAATTCCAAGTGATCAACTTCCTTTGGAAGTTCATAGTCTGTCGATTTGGCATCCCTAGGATCCTAATTTCCGATAATGGAACCCAATTCGCTGGAAAACAAGTGATAGAATGGTGTTCGAAACTGGGAATTCAACAAAATTTCACTTCAGTCGGGCATCCAAGAGCGAACGGACAAACCGAAGTAGCAAACCGAGAGATAATAAAATCTTTGGAAAAAAGATTAGGATCAGCCAAAGGAAAATGGCTCGATGAACTACCAGGAGTATTGTGGGCTAATCGAACCACGGTAAGAAACTCAACTGGGGAAACCCCATTCAGCTTGGTATATGGGTCGGAAGCTGTTATTCCTGTGGAAACTTTAATTCCAACGCCAAGAATAGAGATGTTTGATGAACAAGAAAATGAAAAGGCAAGAGAAAATGACGTCGATCTAACAGAAGCCTTAAGGGATAAAGCTGCCGTACGCCTACAAGCCACTAAGGCAAATATGGAGAAAGCATACAATCAAAAAGTACGCGTCCGAACCTTCAAAGAAGGAGACTTGGTTTTGAAAAAGGTAGAAGTATCCAAGCATGTGGGAAAGTTACAACAAAATTGGGATGGACCTTACATCGTCATTGGCGTAGGAAAGAAAGGTTCATACAAAATTGCACACATGGATGGGACAGCCTTACCAAGAACCTGGAACGCAGTCAACCTTAGGAAATACTATGGTAAATAAATTTTAGCAGATTATACAACGTTGTTTTATTTTACTTTACTTTATCAAGTTTTAATCCTTGTAACAAAGGCCTTAGCCTAGAGTTCAATTAGTAAAAATTTTAGCATTTTCTATACATCGATTATTTCGATTAACGCTCTGTGGAATTACACTAGCATATTGATAAATATCAGAACGAAGCGAGTCGAGTATACATTGATCCGCTCAATAAACACTCCTCGATTTATGTCAACGGCAAAAAGGACTTTTTGGTGACAAACCTAAGTCTAAATTATAATGAGTCGAGTATACATTGATCCGCTCAATAAACACTCCTCATTCCGACCACAAAAACAAAACGAGTCGAGTAAACATTGATCCGCTCAATAAAAACTCCTCGATCGAACACAACAAACATAAAGACTTATTGGTGCGAAAAACCTAAGTCTAAACAAAACGAGTTGAGTAAACATCGATCCGCTCGATAAAAACTCCTCGATATATCTACAATGATTGAAAGACTTCAGGTACTAAAAACCTAAGTCTAAACAAAACGAGTTGAGTAAACATCGATCCGCTCGATAAAAACTCCTCGATATATATTCAACGATCAAAAAGACTTTCAGGTACTAAAAACCTAAGTCTAAACAAAACGAGTTGAGTAAACATCGATCCGCTCGATAAAAACTCCTCGATATATCTACAATGATTGAAAGACTTCAGGTACTAAAAACCTAAGTCTAAACAAAACGAGTTGAGTAAACATCGATCCGCTCGATAAAAACTCCTCGATATATCTACAATGATTGAAAGACTTCAGGTACTAAAAACCTAAGTCTAAACAAAACGAGTTGAGTAAACATCGATCCGCTCGATAAAAACTCCTCGATATATATTCAACGATCAAAAAGACTTTCAGGTACTAAAAACCTAAGTCTAAACAAAACGAGTTGAGTAAACATCGATCCGCTCGATAAAAACTCCTCGATATATCTACAATGATTGAAAGACTTCAGGTACTAAAAACCTAAGTCTAAACAAAACGAATTGAGTAAACATCGATCCGCTCGATAAAAACTCCTCAACATATATATTCAACGATCAAAAAGACTTTTGGTATTAAAAACCTAAGTCTAAATAAAACGAGTAGAGTAAACATCGATCCGCTCGATATACACTCCTCGAACTATTTACAACGAGAAAAAGACTTTTTGGTATTAAAACCTAAGTCTAGATAAAACGAGTTGAGTAAACATCGATCCGCTCGATAAAAACTCCTCGATATGTTTTCAATGATTAAAAGACTTTTGGGTTAAAAACCTAAGTATAATTACAAACGAGTCGAGTATACATTGATCCGCTCAATAAAAACTCCTCGATCTACTCCTAACGATCTAAAAAAGATCCGCTGATACTCCTAAAGTTTTGAAAGATAAATCAAGTATGAATTCATCTGCTCGGAAATTACTCCTCGTAAATAAAATTATCAAACGACAAAGAAGATGCAAGAAATAAAATAATATTTTATTCATCAAATCAATTACATACAAATATCCTACGTTACAAAAATCTGCTTGCTACCTAAAGATCGTTACAATGATCTAGTTAAATTGATCCTATGGGATCGACTATCTTCACGACAATGTCCACGGAAAAACCAATCTCCTCCCTAGTACCTCATCGATCATAATAAACCACCTAAGAAGCATGCTGCTCAGGATGGTCGACTTCTTTGGTTCGATGGCCAGGCTCTGAAGATCAAATGTTGTTCCAGATGAAATGAACACTACCAGCCAGATAAGCTAGCAATGCTCACTCACCCAGAAGAAGATACTGCTTTTACTTTATCTATAAAACATTTTACTCTCGAGCAGCATCTCTTCAGGACCGTCGTGAAACGGTAAGTTTACCAGCCACCCCGATGGTCTATCAATCCGGAGGTAACATCGAAGAGCGGAGGCGGCTGGCAAGTATGAACCCCCCATGTGCAGACGGAAACCACGGACCTCTAAGGTGATGAAGACTAAAGCAGAGATCTCATGGGATCCGTCGATACAAGGAAGGGCTGACATGGGACCCGTCAATACAAGACTGGGGACAATTCCTTTACTGCGAACGAACAAATCACGATAATGTGACTTCTTGAACATTATGGGGTCCGAAGGCAAAATGAAATCTAAGGAAACAGAGATCTTCATTGTTATGAATGGAAAATAAGGAAACTACCTACTTATTTATAGGCGCCCGTGAGAATGATCCTACGGATAATAGAAGTTTAATCAAGGGACAAAAACGCGACCCTTTGACTTCCCGAATTAAATGCAAGTAAGTTGGAACGGCGCCCGTCTGATCGACTCAACTGATCGATGACAAACAAATCTACAGATCGAAGCGATCAACAAAATAATCCAAGAAAACTTAAAGAAGTTCAAAGACCAAAACGATCTGCACGATCATATATGAGGGTCGCCTAATAGAAAATATTAAGAACTCCTCAACGAAGGCATGCAAAGTTGAACCGTTGAAAGAGGATAATTGCTTAAAAACGACCAGAGCCTCCACCATACGGGGGTCGTAACTGCCTCATACATCATTGGGGGACTACTAAGTTGGCATTACAAGAATTCCATTTAGAATCCAAGAAATCTGACATTGAAATCAGGAGAATAGCCCTCCCTATTCGAAACTATAAGGCCGTCACTGCCTAATTTTCCAAAGAATTGCTGAAGGAGGTCTGAACGGGTCAGATCTGGCCAGGACTGTTACATTTTCCAATTCCTCCCATATCAAGAGTATGATATACTGGCTAGAGAAATGTATAATTGAAAAGCTAATGATGGAAGACATGGATAGGTGAAAAGCACCTAAAGGAAAATTTCCCTTTGAGGAAAAGAAAAACTGAAATTCAACAGGAGGAACAATAACCTCCTTATATAAGATATATGTCATATAAGGACAAATTTATAAGGCATGAATCGAGCATCGACCAGACAGCTAAGGGTTTACACGACGACGATCGGCTGGATTGATCAACAAAGATTAAATATGCGAAGCAAATATTATACCGTTCAGTTATCTTACAAGCGACCAAAGCAAGATCAAGCTTACTTTCTCCGTACTTAAATCTCTCCGCAGAAATAAAAGTCAGATAAGTAAACTAATCTTTGTCAATTACTACATGATGGTATATTTGTGCGTAGCAATAACATATATGAACAAGATATATCATTAGAATCAAGGCAAGAATCTGCCTACAGAAGAGATCATAATGTCCAATCTAATCTCCCAATACAAAAACCTCTGCCCGGACAACTACACAAAAGCTGGGCATCATCATCAAAAAAAAAAAAAAAAAAAAAAAAAAAGAGAGACAGTCCAAGGTCTGCCAGATTGAATAAAGATCATTGAGAAGAATCGCCAGAGGGGCGACCAGCAGAAACAGGCCTCCGAGGAGTTAGGTTACCAGCAAACGCCATCAACTCCTCCTGACGCTTAAGATAACCGGCATCATAACCATCATCATATGCCTGTTGACGAGATCCCTCTGCCGACGCGGCAGCCTGAACTAGGTCGCCTTTCTCTTTCTCAAGAATAACTTGGTCAGCCTCTAACTTTTGGAGATCATCTTTAGCAAGTTGCAGCTGCAGCTCCAAACCCCTGGTTTTAGCTTTCTCTGACTCCAGCTGACCTTGAAGAGCTCTCCGACTATTCCACAGTTCATCATTTTGCACACCCAGCTGGAGTGCAAAATACTTGCCCTAAAAACAGAAAGAGTAAGAAAAACCGCCGTACAACAAAGAATTCAAAACAAAGAACAGGAAAAATGTTCGAAATATGTTTACCTGTTCACATATCTTCACCGAACTTATTCCAATTCAATAAGAGAGCTCGGATCGAATCGGTATTGATATACCGATTCGATCCGAGCTCTCTTATTGAATTGCTCATTCAATGAGCATTCTCAATATTATGCCTTGAAGAGGACTCGAACCTCCACGCTCTTTAGCACGAGATTTTGAGTCTCGCGTGTCTACCATTTCACCACCAAGGCATCTTGAAAGTGCATCCTATTCCATGAATATGATATCTATCTAGTGTGATGTATGGAATATATGACAAAGGTGGAGTATTTCTATTGATCGGTCATATAGGCCCAAGTTGGACATCCAATTGCTTCGATTTGAATTATCCGGAGAATGCCTTATTTATATATCAAAAAGATGGCCAATAAGTTGGTCTGCACCGACTCACTCACTCAGGGACAACCTTTAGATGCATCTCATTGCACTTTACAGCATATTTTCCCTTTGCATGATAGGAAGCCCTTTATTTTATTTTCTGGATGAGTTCCCTGGTCCATTGGCAATTCTACCATTTGGTTATCCTTGCTTCCAATGCCTGGCAGTCAATTTTTTGCATATAAGTCGGGTCATCTTTGATGGTGACTCGCAAGTTCATTCATCTCACATGTGTGGACTTCACTCATTATTTCTGCCAGGTAATTGATCCCAGTAAATCACCACTTCTATACTTAACCAGGCCTTTGCACTTTTCACACACTATTTTATGTTGGTTTTGGTGGCGGTGAGAGGTTGGTGGTGTTGGTTGTTTTGGTAGAGTTGTGGTGGCGCTTTTTATCTCTGTGCCTTGGCATCCACTTTGTTTCTTCGTGGCTGTTTTGGTTGGTGGACTTTTTGTTTGTGGTCCAGCTTTTCTCCCAGGGCTCAGAGGTGGCTATATGTTGGAGGCTGTTTGAGGAGTTGCTCAGAGGACTATGGATGGTGACTATAGATGGACTTTTGCTAGTGGCTTCGTTTCTCATCAGGGCTCAAAGGTGACTATACTATGGAGGCTGATGGAAGAAGTTGCTACTTTTGCTTTGGTTGTTATTTTGCTATATGTTGGAGGCTGCTTGAGGAGTTGCTCAGATGACTTTTGATGGTGACTATAGATGGACTATTGCTAGTGGCTTCATTTCTCATCAGGGCTGAAAGGTGACGATATTATGGAGGCTGATGGAAGAAGTTGCTACTTTAGCTTTGGTTGTTTTTTTGTTTTTGCCCCTGCGTGGGTGTTTTGGCTTGTTTCTTTTTGTGCCCCTGTGTGGGTTGTTTATTTTGCCTTTTCGCTTTGCTTTCTCGCTTTGTTGTATTCGTTTTTCTTTTGCCTCCCCTGTTTTTGGGGTTGGTCCCTTTGTTCCGTACATTTTATTGGGGTTATATAAATTGTGAGTTCCCCCTCACGTTATTTCATCTTCACCAGAGATTGAACAAGGCGAACATTGGAAGTACCTTCGAGCTTCCTCAATTCGCCGGGCAAAATAGTACTCATGCCTAAGTCCCAAGACAAAGCATCAGGTTCAACAGAACCAGGCAGTTCGCTTGTCAAAGGGACACCGTCGGAACGTGGAGTCTCCGACAAAAGAATGTCATTAACCTGCATAAGCACGCAGCGATCATCTAACGGACGAGGGGAGTCCCTCTCGTCGGGACTAACAGAGGTCTCTTTGCCGGAAGCAGATATAACGGTCCGACGACCAGACCTCGACCCAGATCGACCCCCAGAAGGTCCCCCAGACTCAAAAGAAGCAGTCGTTACAGTGGTATCATGAAACAGATATTCAGGACCATATTGCGAAATAGACTGCGTTATGGAAGGATTGACAGAAAAACCATCACCGACTTGCCCTTCACTAACTAGCAGGGCAGTAGAAGTAGAAAAAGGAAGGGAACTAACAAAATCCCCTCCATGAGATCCATACTCGTAAGAAGAAAAACCTGAAGAAACAGGTATGTCGTAAACCTGTTCCATGTTGGATGGATCTCCGAAAGCTAATCGACCTGGGGAAGACCTATTACCTCCCGCGGGGGTAGAAGAAAAGTTTGGTTGGAGGAGCGACGAACTAACTTCTGATAAAGGTTGGAACGTGGTAATAGGAGTATCGATCATCGAAATACTAACTGAGGACGAACGAGGAGGCTCCATCGAAGGCCCTTCTCTTCGAAATTTCTTCGATCTATTATCCCTAGCGCCCTCACGAGAAGGTCGCTTCGAAGTATTACCGAAAAGGTTACTCATGATTGGATTACGGAAAAATATAAATTAATATCGAGGAAGTTTATCGACTAGCTCAAGAAAGAGTATTATGTTAAGAGAGGAGTATAGCAGTAAAAAAAGACAAGTCAAATTTTACCTCTCGTATTTATACTACACGAAAAGACGCGACTGACCCGAAGAAAGGGCGCGAAACAGGAAAACTGACCTTGGAGCAAACGCTAGAATTTGAAAAGACACACACATAATGATTACGGCAAATTAAATGACTTGTCTGAATCATTACAGCGAATGTGAAAGAACACGACTGTCAGAATAAGAAACGTTTAGTGTACAAAGTAGGGAAAGCTAAGCTACAATTAAACCTACAAGCGGATAATTACAAAGATTATTTCAAAAATAAATCACTATTTCAAGAAGCCTGGTCGCTTTCCGGAATCTTCTGCTCACTATTGACGACCTCAGTCATGCCTATATCGTCTTCTTCTTCCTCTTCGTCTACTGGATCGATGAAAGTATTATCGAGCTCATCGTTAACATCAGAAGGAGGAATCGGCAATGGATTTCCAAATTCCTCGACAAGATTAGCCAGAGGAAAACCTTGATATTCGACATCTGGAACCTCGGAAGAAGAATAAAGCTCGCCATAACGGTTCAACCGGATATGAGCTGCCTTAAAATACTCCTTCCGACGATCGTCGATCATCTCCAAAGCGACCAGTTGATGAATCGATTTTTTAAAAGTATTCTCAAGAAGAGGGCCGACCATCCGGTACACCAACGCCGTATGAACAGGAGAGTTGAGGAATTCACGAACAACTTGTTCGTCAGATTTCCTAACATATCGATCTCTTTGCCTAAGTGGGACATCATTTTCATACTCCTCTAAAGAAGCTTCAAGGCGTGATACTTGAGATTCAAGCTCACTAATGCGAGTCGTGCTTTTTAGCTGCAATTCTTCTAATTTTCTAGCCATTTGATTGGCTTGTTCTTGAACACGAGAAACCTCTATCACCCTATCTATCATTTCTTGATCTTCGGTCCCGGCAGCACGAGTCTCTACGACAGGAACAGAGGAAGATGTCGAGGGACCAACTTCTGAACCGGAAGATTTGTGAAGTAAAGCTTTATACTTCTCTTCAAGGAAATCGCACTGTTGTTTCCAGAGAGAATTTTCATAGGCGTACGATGTCAGACAGGTGTTAACCTGAAATAACGAAGGGGTCAGAAAGAAACGAATTAGCGAATTAAGAAAATCCTAAAAGATCACTTCATCAGAATAATAGAAAGGAAAAGATCTCACCTTTTCAGCGTAAAGAGAAGCTCGCTGGAATTTCTCCAAAGGATCCTTATGAAGAAGCTTATTAAGATCGCGAGTAAGAACGCCAGACAAAAGAATACGGGTCGCCTTATCGACCGCATTCTCGTTATTATCATGAATAAGAGAATCCTTCTCGGAATAACCAGCGGCCCTCCTTCCCTCTAAATGATCCTCGATCATTTCGACCAGAGTAGGATTTGGATGTTTATCCCCGAGTAAAGAAAGGTCGTCACCAGAACGTCCATAGTAGCTCCTCTTCCTGTTAGCTGGATTATTAGATGGATGAGGCATTGACCAGCTGCGACATCCTCGAATACCCAAAGAGGTTCTAAGATGAAGCGGAGGGTAACCGGGTCCCATGCCCTGACGAATAGGGGACTCACGTGAAGAATCCGGAGATTCCTCTCTATTCTCCTCGGATTCGTGACCCAACTCCAATTTCCTTTTTCGAGACGCCCTATGCTCGATAGGATTATTCTCCACTGACTTGGAAGATTTCGACAGCACCATTTTTCCCTTCGAAGAATGTCGGGAGTTTTCTACCATATGAGCTAAAAAAGAAACAAAATAAAGTTAATTTCTCCATATAAAAAGTATAGTGACAATACTAAAGATCAAATAAAATGCTAACCTAGAGGTTCAGATGATGAACTGACGGGAAAATTATGGACACTTAACCCCGCGTTACGAAGAAAAGATTCCCCAATCAGAAGAGCGCTTTGATATTTGTTTGTACGCATCTCGGGAATCTCAGTGATAAACTGTACATCGTCAGGAACAAGTTCACCAGTCGGTGAGCGACCTCCAGGAATCCAACTGGAACCATGATCCCACGAGAAAGGCGTGGTCGAACCATCCGCCAAACGGAGATTAGACGGAGGACGAACAAAGAAGAAATGAGATTTCCATGAGGGATTACTAGAAACCGGAGCATCAAAGATTGCTCGGCTAGGCCGCTGACTAGCAAAGAAATATCCACGGTTTGAAGAACTAGAAATATTAAAACGAAAAAGTTGCGTAAAGTTACGGAAAGAAGGTTTAAATCCCTTTGCAATCATCAGAACGGAAAAACAAACCAAGAAAGCAACAGAATTTGGAACCAGTTGTGTCAAGCACACGCTGAAAGTTTTTAGAACTTCCAGAAAAAGGGGAGACAAAGGAAGACGCAGTCCGCTATTAAAGTGAGCCGTATAAAAGGCTCGACATCCCTCCGGTGGAGAAGTGACCCTATCAGTAGGAGAAGGAAGAATTATTTCAGAACCTTCCGGAAAATATTTGGTATAGTTATTCACGACTTCAGGGAATGTTTCCTCTGTATATGCGCAAGCTACATCCTCAATTGGTTCAGAAATCTGAGGAACAGTACCTTTGCCCTTTTTGGCTCGGGCAGCTACATCCGCATCGGAAAGGATTCGTACCTTGTAAGTATCTTCAACAGGGATAACAAGGTCAGATACCGTAGTTTGTTCACCCAGAGGATTAGAATGTAACTCCTCCTCGTTATCAGGGGCGATGATCTCTCTAGGAGAAGAAGAAGATCTTCTTACGGAAGCCATCTATATTCTAGTTCTCGGAAGAAGAAGGTCGATGAAAGGAAAATTTTATACGACGAACGACCAAACTAGAAAATGACTGCGATCTAAAAGCCAATATAAAAGAGAAATGGAAAACTCGAAAGTCACCTATTTATAAGGAAATGAGAAAAGACGTTTCGAACTCATCGCAGCTACTCAAATTCCCGCCAAAAACGGAAGGATACAAAAAGCCTCCTGAATAGACGCGTGGCGATCCATAATTAGACAGAAGAAACGACTATCTATGATACGTAGCACTCTTTTCCTTACTTAAGATTTTTTCCCACTGGGTTTTTTCTTAAGTAAGGTTTTTAACGAGGCTCCGTTCATAGAAAAGAAACAGTCGACCAGATTTATCTACTTCTACGAGCTCCTATTATCTATACGCTCGAAGAAGTGAGGGAGTACTGATGGGGGCTATTTCGCACCCTACATACTGATCAGAGCGAACAAAGATTATAAGATCGATTCGACCAATTATAAAGGATCGGGATCTTCTTACAGACCCTGCCAAATGCAGCTCGCTCCGAGTAAAGATTATACTCCGGACCCAAGAAGGATAGTTGGGCCGAGTCCAAGCAGGACTATGATTCCTTGTAATACTAGGTTTAGCGTAATATATATACCTAGTTATTCATTGTATGAGACGACTACGAATTCTCTTAATTCAGAGATTACACAAGAATACATTGATAACAATAGAACTCAATAATATCCATTATTATTGCAGAATTCTACATTCATATCGGAGTATTCTTAATTTTGTTAATGTTTTTGCTTCTTGCCTTTGATTATTGCTTTTCTTTGTAAACGATCCATCCAGAATAAAGTAACAGAGCTCAATATACTGAATAATTCAATATCCAAACCCCCGATATCACAAATTCACTGATATTAAATTAACCTGACGAAAAACGGTTAAATCAACTGTAGATATGCATATAGCAACAAAAATATATAATTAGCAACCGCATAAATTTTGTTGTTGAAAAATGGTCTTTTATCTACCAGACATTTACGAGTTTAGCAACTATATAGTTTTGGTTGGTATAGTGACCATATAGTGAAACTAAATATTTTGTTGTTGATATGTTATATTCAGTGACAAAATGATCAGGTTGTAGTAAGTATTAATACAGTTGCAAAACTCACACCATTTTATATGATTTAGTGACAAAAAAAGAAGTAATTTGTTGCTAATATTATATCAAAGTGGCTCCCAAAATAATTTTAATTGAGTATTAATATAGAAGCACAAAGAGTATAAAACATGTGCAATTATTAAAACAAAATAATTTCAATAGTAAAGCTAGATACTATAAGAAGAGCTATTTTAAAGTCAAATACAATGCGTTTAAACCCTAACTAAGTGAATTTTCAAAATCACACTGAGGTCGTTCTTTCTTCGTAATCTCCATTCTCCATTGCATTTTTAACTTCTTTCTATGAGGTTCTCCAACGTGCCATGCCATTGGAGTTGTACATCGAAGCTATAGAATTGCTGTTTGGAGATTTACATCTAAAATCTAAGAACAAATAAAAATTTATTACCAAAATATGAATGATAATTTATTGTGTATTCACCTCATCCATCAACTTCTTTAATATATCCTGCTTTTGCATCTCATCACTTGATGGAAGGCCCATTTGCTTCTGCCTTTGGTCAAACTAAAGCATTTCGAAAAACAAAGAATGACATTTGTGTTAAACAAATTTGGATAAAACAATTTACACATACTCAAAGGTCACATATAACAGGTATTAGTGGGGTAGATAAATTATTCTAAATGTTAATAGATTAATTTGGGGTTACAAAATTTATTCTAATGTTACAAACTGATTTTTACATTCTTTTCAATTTTCTTTGCACCCAACTAAAAGTCCAAGTATTAGTCTGCTAATTAGTAAAAGAAACATGCAGGTTCCGTGATACAACTATTTCAAAACTCCTACATGTCGCAGTTAACATACTTTAAGGTCTTAATCAATAAAGCAGCAATCTAAGAGTTCAAATGGACAGACAAATAGATTACATGGCCCACCAAATGCAAAGGGAAATCGTTAACAAAAGCTCACCATCATTTTTTCGACAGTTGAACGTGTTTCAGGATCCAGATCCGATAATTTGCTATTTTCAGGTTCGACTTTCTGAGTGTCAATCTCTGGTTCACCCTTGACCAAATACTTCCACCATTCCATCTGGTTTTGTTTAGTCAGGAGAATGGAGATAGACTTTTGGTCCTCTGGAGGAAGTTAAATAATTAGATGTGCGTAGTTAGTTCATTGTTTTCAACTAACGATTCATATAATAAACAAAGTAGCATGTATTTACAGAAAATCGTCAAATTTTGGATCAAAGAGCCTACCTAAACTCCAGAAGCAGTCATCGACCTTGACATGCTGAAAAAGTTTCCCCTACAAATACATAAAAGGTAAGAGTGATCAAACGAATGAGACATGCTGGATTTTCTTGCCACATACATAAATATTTTAACAAAACAAATTACCACAGCAGCAGCAGCAGTGAAAAACAATAAAGATAAACAGAAAAACAGGTCACACTTACGTCAATAACTGGCGGCTGACCCTTGATACCAACTTTAATATGGTTTTTCTTAATCTCACATACAATAAATCTTGACTTTGTTCCAGGAGGGACAGGAACAGAAATGTTTAACTTCTTGTAGAGATTGAACCCAAGAGTATTTATCCATATCAAGACCATTTCCCTTGTTTGGAGCTGATCAAAGACGAATAGGCAGTTAGCTCTCGAAACAACAGTGCCTTTCAGTAAAAACTCACAATATTAGACATTGCTAGAGAAAAGGGGCATATTTACAAACTTCTACAATTAAATTATTTACTACACATTGATAGATCTGATAGTCCAACAAATTCAGCTATGATAGAATTACAGAACCAAGAAATTCATTTTTTTCCCCTTTTAAGACAGCATCACACAGTTAAAATTCAGGATACCAACCCAAAAATCAATTCAAGACATTGATTGTTCTATTTTCCTCCACTCAATTAAATACTTTCATATCCAAAACTCTGAAAGGAGGGTACTGGCACTTTCTTCGTGCACAAAGCAACAAAACAAAACATTGCAGCACCAACTTGTATCCCTAATATGTATGTAACAACCTAGGGAGGCCGAGGAAATAACGGTTTCTTTGCAAACAAACCTAAAACTAAACTTATACAAGAAAACAATCACAAAATTGGTTACTCAAAGGTGATGCTGAAAAGACTTTGTTAAAGTATTAATCTTCACACATATTATAAAACATAATGTCAAAATATAAATCCAGCGATACCTAACATGAGTTCAATAATATCATATCACAAAATAAATCGATCTTAATTGCAAAACATGGGATTTATTACACAGATAAACTCTTACCAAACCCTACATATATAACACAAACCCTAGTATACGAACACATTAAGAGATTATGATAACAATCAAAATTTGTAAGAGTAGCAAAAAGACTACCTCGAGGCCCCTTCTTATCTTCTTCCGCTTTACCCTAACTTTCCTTAACCTCCTCCTTCATCACCTGCGGCGGCGGCGCCTCCTCCTTAATCTTTTTCTCTACCTTACCATCCCCCTCGAATTTAACTTCTTTCCTCTTCTTCTCTTCCGCTTGAACTTTATCCTTCACCATTCTCCCCACCGCATTGACATCATTCATCAGAGAATCACTCTTGAAGAGATCGCTCTCCTTTGCCACGAAATCGAAAACCTGTTCCAGAAACCCTAACGGATTTGACGGATCGAAAGCGGCTTTAAACTGCTTCTTCAGTGACTACCCTGATGACGTCGGCTTCTTCTGATCTTCTTCTTCGTAATCAGAGAGTATCGCCATTGGAAGTGGAGATTGAATCTAAGTTCTAGTGTTTGATTAACTCTTCGACTAATTGGGGGTTTTTGAAAAAATCTGTAGGCGGATGAAAAGTTCTAGAAAACCCTTGGACAAAATTGGCAAAAGTGCAAACAATTTCCTTTAACTTTCATATGTTTGCAATTTTGGGATACTTTATAATTGGAAAATGTTTATGGTCTTTCACATATCATACACAAAGTTTGGAGCTTGTTGGATTTGTACATGATTTACATTCATCAAAAAAAGTGGAGAAGAGAACTTTGGATTTGTTCCTAAACTTTGTATTTATTTTAATAAATAATATTCATTAAGACTTATTTCTTTTAAGAGCAAATATTGAGTGTGTTATTTTCTCTTTAAAATATTTAATACCATTGACACTTTTTGTTCATATTTTAGAAGTTGTTTCATCATCTCAAAAATTGAAAATAAATATTATGAAACTTTTTTTCCCTTAGCTTGTAGATTTTTCCACTTATCAATTATATATAAGATATATTCTTATTTCTGATTTTTTTAAAATTAATTTTCAATAAAGCTATAAATATTTCAATAAACAACAAGTAAACTAATATGTAACCTTAAAATGGTTTTTTTCTATGAAATGTTATTTTATGTCATTTTAATTTTAAATCAAGTTTAAATTTCACAAAAGTAGCTTTCATTTTTATTTGTCGTTGTTAATATAACTTGAACGACCATATAATCTCGTTGTTGGAGTTTTATACTTAGCTATCACACAAATTTGTGTTGATCATATCCAACTCATAAATCTAATTAGTAGCGATTGCCTAAAATTGTCTTTGCTAATCATTCTCATTTAGCAACCATAGTGATTGGTAACTAACTGCCAACCAATAAAATAGAACAAGTAGCAACCATTATAAAGTTGTTGCTATGTGTATAGTTTTAACGACTATCCCAAATTCATTGCTGAAGATTTCATTTAGCGACAATACGATTTGGTTGTTGCCACCCAACTTAGGAGAGACAGTAGCGGCCAACTTAAATCTGTTGCTGAATGTAATTTTAATGACCAACGTTACCTCGTTGCTGCGGATCAACACTTAGCAACCATGGTAATTGGTTGTTTAAATCCAGCTGGGATCGAGTGCAACCATCCAATATTTTCGCCGCTAAAAAATGGTCACAATAGATGTTTAGCTATTGTGACCATAATATTTCATGCTATAAAATAAGAACATGGTCATTGAGCTCTTGTCAGACATTTAACGACCATCCACAACCACCAGTCGTTTGTTGGTTGCAGAAGAATCGGCGCAACCAGGTTTGAGCAACCACCTGACTTTTGGTAGCAAAACATGACCATATAGCTACCAACCCGACTTCGTCACAAAGAATTTGGTCGCTGAAACCAGTTTTTCTTGTAGTGGGCGCTCCTGAAAAAGCCTGGGTCGATTTTGCTGGTGCAGAGATCAGAGTTCGTTTTTGCTAGCCGAGGATTTGCAAGGAGATAGGTATAACGTGCAAACTTATACTATCGTTTATTTAATATTCATATATATACAACTAGAGTAGTATCCTGGCAAGATTTCGTAAGAGGTCCTAAAATTTTTATATTCCGCTGTGCCTAGGGCTGTTTATCTTACCGAATCCCAACATCTATAAATGGAGTTTTGTGATCTATGATTACTGTTGGGCCGACCAAAGGCCCAGCCCGAGGAATCCTGAATTATATGCGTACGGACGGTCCAACAAGCTCATTTTCCCAGCTATAAATACCCCAATCATTTATGACGCAAGGGACGGATTCCCAGGTGCACTCCATTCGATGCTGCCGCTCGGAAAGATAGTATAGGTCATTTTATATGTATTTCGCACTCTAGCTTGTACGGCATCCTATAATGCTCGAATAGGACCCCCAATACTTGTAATATGTACATCTGCAATAGCAATATACTTTATTGATCTTTTCTCCATATACTTTGTTTGTGTTTTCTTTACTTATATTCTAATACCGATCATACTACGAATCTGTGTAAGATCAATTAGACATTTGGATTTGGAATTTGGAAAGACTGTGGACGCCTGATCAGTTAGCGTCGATAATATCAATGAATATCAGTGATATACGTGACAGCAATTTTAGCTTTAAGCGATCAATCGATGACATTGAACGAACAAATTGCGAGCTCCAACAAGCACTACAAGTATTCTTAGCTATAGAAAGAAATGAAGCTCTAATATATTATGGTGTTAGTTCTAGAAATTGTCGGTACACAATGAACTAACTGAAAAGGAAGTTTTCTAAAGTCATATTTCACCATCCCAATTCTTTTCTCTTTTTTTTACTACTGATTCTTGCCTTTGGAAAAATAAGTGAAAAGATGGTCCTATTTATAAGGACTTTATTTCTTTCTGGCAGAGCAGAGGATTGTGATTTGTGAACGGGATACTGGTAATCTATAATTGCATTAAAATTGCCTAAATCAGCGCCTTAATTTTTAGGCAAGGCATTCATTTTTCATTGCCAGTTTTATTGTTCTTATAATCCAGAGGAGATGTAAAGGAAAATATCAGGAAAAAGTTAAATGTTTGAATGGATTCTTTTCTCTTTACTTTTTTTTTTTTCACCTAGAAATTTATATGTTTTAGAAATGACTTATATTTTGAGACAGGTAGGACGGGTACATTATTTGTGCACTTCTCCTAATGTGTATCCGAACCTATTGAGGGGCCCTTGACAAGCTGGGGAGAAACCTGCAGAAGTATTTGCCGTTATTATAATAAATGGCTCTAAGTTGAAAATGTCAAGAATTTTTTTCGTCCATACATAGCTCATTTTAAAGATATTATTTTGTCATTGGATATGTATATTCCATAATCTTGTTATGGAAAAGTGACGAGTTTATGCAAAATGTATGATATACATCACATACCTTGAATATAATTGAACAAATTAGATTATGTCTGTCCCTTTATATCACACGTGTAATATCATGTTACATTTAATTATCAAGTTTCTCAAAAGAATTACGTAAACATGGGTGTATTGAAACTATAAATGAGATTATTACTCAAATATGAAAAAGAATTTCAAACATATAGGACATAGCAAAATTTTTATTGATTGAATATATACTAATCAAAACCAATTTTGGGCTTGTTCCACCCATCATTATGCAGAACATGGTTTTTATTTTTTTTCATTTTATTCAATACCCATTTTATTGTGCCCAAACACATTATAATATATGTATTCTGAGAAGATAATGGCCCAATACCTTGTAGAGGAGGTTTTGTGTTAGGTTTTTAACCAGAGGGGATGCCTCTGTAATTTTTGAAGGTGGTTTGGACCACCAAATCTTCAAAAAGACGTTGTTTTCTTACATTAATTTAATTTTTAATTGAAATTCACATGGTTTCAAAATTTTCAAACCTTCGAATTTCATCAATAGAAAAATGATACCCACGAAATCTTTTCATGAAAACCATTCTCCTATCTTTAATTAATGTGATATTTCTAGCCTTAATGTAAATTTAAAATGTAAGTAATACACCGTAAACTCTTGGATATTATACATTTAAATGCATTAAAGGTAGTTTCTTTGGAGACAAAAATGATAGAGAGCTTATAATTTAAAGTTTGATCGTAGGGTCCTAATTACACCATTCATGCAATTCTCGTAAAAATTTTGTTAAATTTTTAGTGACTGAATCCTATAAACAAATTCTATCAATCGAGTAGTATTTCTTTAGTTTAAAAGGGCCTACGACAGGTAATGCTAATCCACCATAGAATAAAACATCCTGTGGCCTTGAATGAAGTTTAATCACTGATGCTATATGTATTATGTGGTTTTGACACTAGATTTTGTTTTTGCTGTTAACTAGTTGTTGTTGATGTCATGTATTGTTTATGGGCACATAAATTTTCAAGGATTAGACATTTGGATTTGGAATTTGGAAAGATAGTGGACGCCTGATCAGTTAGCGTCGACAATATCAATGAATATCAATGATAAATGTGATAGCGGTTTTGGCTTTAAGCGATCAATCGATGACATTGAACGAACAAATTTCGAGCTCCAACAAGCACTAGAAGTATTCTTAGCTATAGAAAGAAATGAAGCTCTAATATATTATGGTCTTAGTTCTAAAAATTGTCGGTACATAATGAACTAACTGAAAAGGAAGTTTTCTAAAGTCATTTTTCACCATCCCAAAGTTCTTCGACAGATTTGTATGGACAATTCTCATGAACAAACCATTCACCAAAATATCCTCTGCACTGAGGTATTTGCTTTATATTCTTCAGTTCTTCTGTGCTTAGTTCCCATAAAAATTTGAATGTTTTCCTTCATTCTTTCCTTGTTAAAGCTCTTCCCAACCATGCTGGCACCTTGCTCATATATCCATATTAAACCAATCTGACGAATACATAAGAAATTTAAATACAAATTCAAGAACAAATTTATGTGCATGAAAAGGATATATGTATATAAAAACCTGCGCCACTGATTTTGCTTTAGCAAATGCAATATTTTGAAGAACTGGACTCTCCAACACTTTATGTGATCCCCAATATGAATTATGAGATCCTAACGGTGACCATGCACTTAAATGAACGCCATTCGATCGACAAAACTCTAGCAGCTTTTCTTGTTGCCAGGAAATATTCAACTCCACCTGAAAATTCAAATTATTCGTTCAAGTGTAAATTTTAAACATCTCTCCTCTCTGACTCGTAGATAAGTTGGACATTCAATATTGTATTAAAGCGAGGGCCCAAAAGCGGTCTTGTACATGTTCGAATCTCTCTGCCACCCGATCCTTAATTCCAAGTCATAGGCTCGAGTAAAATGTGTACCGCCTACACGTGAGGGTGCTATATATAAAGTATAAATTTTAAATTAATGCCTCTCCGTGGTTAATTACCTGATTAACCGCGGGTGGCATGGGGGCTTGATCGAGAATTTTCTTCAGTTTTATGATGGGATAGTGCCCTGCAATCCAATACATTTAGCTTGTACTGGAACTATCATTATCTTTCTTTAGTATAAATGACTTAGTACGCATGTTTATTTATACGAGTATAAGGATAAACAATGGCCAACTTCATCTCTCGCGAATACATTTAAGCGATTGGTTGAAATCCTTAGATTACATTAGACTATGGGACGATTCACATCAATACTGAGTGCAATCATGAAACAGTCTCAAAGGTCGTAATCTTAAAACTGTTCCATGTCATAGATTCCGAACGAGTCGGGGTATCGAAGGAATCGCCAAGACTTGTACGATTATGCATGATTCACATGGAGTGAATTTGTAGCGTTTCATGAGCAAGGCATTTGAGGCCAGTGCATATGAGTAGGTGGTTCAATGGAGGATTGAACGCATCGAACGACCCGAACAGAGAAACCCATTGTGGAAGCGCATGACACATATCGGTGATGGGATGTTTCTCAAGGAATATAATAGTGTAAGATTTAGTCCTTTGACTTGAGGTGCTAGGGCGAATTCGATGCATGAAAGTGCGTACTTAGATCTAGGTATAGGCCACTTAGCTTGGTCATAACATGCCTAGGTTGGGTGTGTATGGACATGTACGCGAGTTGTTAGTACCAATATGGAATCTATTGGCTCATTGTAATGGATGAGAGAATTTCCTATACGATTCTTAGATAATATATCCAAGGAATCTACGGCCGTAGTCGGTGATGGATTTGGAAAGGGGTTTCCAAATTTAGGAGTCACACTGGAATATTATCCTGAATTAGAAAGTATAGTTATCGAGACAAATTTAGAGGTGCCGATCAATTCACACACTAAGTCTTGATCGGGAATATTAGTCGATAGAAGGACCGTATGTACATGGTAATTATATGAGACGAGGTTCACAAGTATCAATTCACCTGAAGTTGGGCTTCATGGGCTTGTGGCTAGACATCGACCATGAAGTGTAGGTACTCCGGAGTTAATAGAGGATTTGATTCTAGGAGTGGTCAATTAAAGGTTGTTTGATTGACAGGGGCAATTTATTGTTCATAAATTAAATCACGAGAAATTCGTGGGCCTGCTGCCAATTGATGGTGAACCCAGAGGGTCACACACAATACAATTGGTCGGTGACTCTTGAAAAAGGATACTAAAGGAACTAATTGATTTAAAGGTAATTAAATCAATTAAATGAATTAAAGTATTTATTTCAAGTGGGAGATTAATTAATTGGCTGACTTAATTAATTAAATACTTAATTGAGTTGCTAATTAATTATATAAAAGAAATATTGATTTAATTGGATTGGGCATTTAATTAAAGTAATTAATTAAATGAAATGCTTGCAAGACATGGGCCTTTAAATAAAAGCCCATAAGGAGTCTTGCAAACCTAGGTCAAAAGGGAGTCTATAAATAGGGTTCTACTAGAGCTCAAAAAGCCAACACCCTAGCAAAAACCCTAGCCTCCTTTTCTCTGACCTAGCCGCCCCCTCTCCCTGCGCTGCCAACCTAGTGCCGCCGCCACCTGCTGCCGTGAGCTGCCCTAACGCCGCCGTCGCCTCTTCCTTATTTCACCGTGTTAGATATTGCCTTGCCAAGTAGATCTGCACAGTCCTGCTACGACAAATCTCCTAGATCCAGTTCTGAGCCTAATACTAGGAGGTGTTGCCAGAATCCAGTTGGTGTGGACTATCTTTGGAGGTGAGACGCTTGGATAAATTCTGTGAAGCCAGATCCAGATCCAGATTGAGAATCAGAACTGAAGGTTGCCACCACCTTGCCTGTGGTGAGGTAAATCGCAAAACCCCCCTTGTTTAATTCAATGTGTGTTTTTGTTTCATGCTTGCGTATAAATAATATGGAGAATCTTATATGGGACCTTGGGTGCTTCGAAAAATTTTAAATTCCGCACTTTCGTTGTTCTGACAATCGAGGCAACCCAACCACTATCCCAACAGTGGTATCAGAGCTAGGTTCATCATTATTATACAAAAAGCCTGAACATAATGTGTTTTCATCGTATATGTTTAATTATGTATATGTAAACACGTGATAATTATGTTCTGTAAATTGATTCTTACTTGTTATGACTGGATCTATGATTGGGTAAAACTGATTTTTCAGATATGTGCCGATTTTATAGTTTTTGAAAACTTCAGGACTTTTATGCAAAGAAATCGAGATTAGGGTTTTTAGGGGCTGAAAATTAAATTTTTTCGAATCTGGAAATTTCAAAATTACTGGACTGTTTTTGCAAATCTGGTCGCACGGGTTTTGGGGTCAATTTGTAATTTCCAAAAACTTTGGGGCTGTTTTGCAATTACCGAAACTTGAGGGGTCAATTTGAAAAATAAAAAATTTTCAAAATTCAAAATTTTATTTTCTGGTAGCTGCCCGAATCTGCCCAGGGGTGTTTTTGTAACTTTTTAAAAGTTTTGGGGTCAATGTGCAATTTTCAAAAGTTGAAAAACAGAATCTGAATTTGAACAGAAAATTTATTTTTGTTTACCCGAATATTCATTTTGTCATAATTAGTAGTGACTAAAAAGTAAGAATCATAGGAAGTCAGTTTTAAAAGGTAGTTTTAAAATTAAGAAAGAAATAGGTAAAGGATGTTTTCATGTTTCTTGCTCTACGTGAATTGTCTACGTGGTTTTCGATCGAGCCGAGCCTTGACCTTAGGTTAGATGTGATTGGTTTAATTTATTGTTTGGTTTTTTATTGGGCCTGCGAGCCTATTATGTTTTTGGGCCACTTTGAGCCTTTGTAATAGAATAGGGCTTTACTGCTTTACTAGTTTAGGATGGAGGCCCGTTTACAAGCAAGGTGGGAGCCCAAGAAGATATGAAGGCCATGTATGCGTGGTACATTGTGTAATAGCATAGGCCTGTTTGAGAACCATTTAGATTGACCAATAGGGCCAACATCATTAGCTCGATGATGGCCTGCATAGGAGGCTCCCGATCGAAAACATATTTGTGGTAGTATGCATGCTAGGCTTGTATGGCTTTTATTTATTTTTGTCGATTTATATTTAGCTTGTATGAGACGCGCGCTAGAATTTAGATCGTAATAAAAGATAAAGCATAACTGAATCGGTGTGATCCGAGGAGAGTTAGTATAGCTTTCAAACCAGAAATTCCCCTCTCGAATTAAATATTAAGTCATATTGGATTAAAATAAAATGAAGTATTTATATAAATCCAAGCCTTCCATCAATAGGGACTGGCGTATGTTGTCTACTTATCGATAGAGGTGATCCAGAGTCTGGCACCCGAGTCGAAGAAAGGGACAATACGTAAAATTCCTTGACTCCTGTTTTTAACTAAATTCGACAAGGGTTAGGACTGGTCGGGATGTGAGGATCGACCGATAACTAGTTACGGAGAACTCACGACCGGGCCCGTTGCTCATCATGATTGATGGGTTAGACTTAACAATTAGTAACACTTATGATGTAGCAGTGCTAGATAAGTGCGAAAACCGAGGCAAAATAGCTTGAAGGTTGTGGAGTGACACAATTGGCAATAAGTATGCCTACCTGGGGAATTGGTTGTATGGCCACGAGTCGTGGGTGCAATTAATTGCCGCTGGGACGTCAAGACCTACTAGGAAATAGAATTTCCCGAACAATTGAAGGGGTAATTGTTTCGATAAAATAGTGGGAGAACTTCTACGATAGAATGTCCAATCTTCGTAGATTATAAGTATTATTCATTAACTAGTCCACTGAATATTTGTCTTCTCTTTAAGATACTGAGATATCTGTAGTTATCCATTTTTACTATTTATCCTCGACTAATAAAATAACTGGTCAAGATATCGACTAGGCAAGAAACTTGAGAATTGTCTTAAATTCCAGAAGTGGGAATGATGTTCTTAAACGACAAGCCTATGCCTTATGCGCTTCCGAGATAAGTCAATATATAAAAAATGAATCACCCGTAGAATATGGGAATACTAATGATCGTTTCGTCATATAAAGATGAATCTCAAAAGTGAAACGAATCACCTATAAAGTATGGGAATCTTAATGATCGTTTTCTCAAATAAGCATCAAGATTGAACGAGCTATGGAAGCAACATGAGGAGCATGTCTGAAGCTTCCACCTCAAAAGGCCCGTTTTGAGGACCAGTCTTCTGAAACAAACCTCCACCTCAAAAGGCTTGTTTTGAGGAGTAGTTTTGAATCAATATGATTCGAGACTTCTAAGGAATTGTTTCAAAACTCGAGAATAAATGAAGGAACTAGTGTCAAGGATCACTGTCTTTGTTTTATCAATCTAGTTGAAAACTGGATCGATTAAACGTAAGCCTGCAAGTGATCTTAACATTAACTTCCTCCTAAATTCTCCTCCTGCTCATTCAAATGACTCTTGAAATAAACTGATCTTATTTGATAAGTTGATCACGTTTCATGAATCAACCAAAGTATTGGTTAAAGGCAAATAGGATAAACCTGTCATGATCGTTTACACTTCATGGACTGCAAAGTCATAGAAGAGTAAAATGAAGAAGATTCTAAATTCGACCATAAAGGTTGTCAAAAGAACGCAAGTAGCCTAAAAGTCGAATTATCCCACTGGATCTAAGAATAGAGGATTTGATTCTAGGAGTGGTCAATTAAAAGTTGTTTGATTGACTGGAGCAATTTATTGTTCATAAATTAAATCACGAAAAATTCGTGGACCTGCTGCCAATTGATGGTGAACCCAGAGGGTCACACACAATACAATTGGACGGTGACTGTTGAAAAAGGATACTAAAGGAATTAATTGATTTAAAGGTAATTAAATCAATTAAATGAATTAAAGTATTTAATTCAAGTGGGATATTAATTAATTGGCTGACTTAATTAATTAAATACTTAATTGAGTTGCTAATTAATTATATAAAAGAAATATTGATTTAATTGGATTGGACATTTAATTAAAGTAATTAATTAAATGAAAGGCTTGCAAGACATGGGCCTTTAATTAGAAGCCCATAAGGAGTCTTGCAAACCTAGGTCAAAAGGGAGTTTATAAATAGGGTTCTACTAGAGCTCAAAAAGCCAGCATCCTAGCAAAAACCCTAGCCTCCTTTTCTCTGACCTAGCCGCCCCCTCTCCCTACGCCGCCTCTACCTTGTTCCACCGTGTTAGATCTTGCCTTGCAAAGTAGATCTGCACAGTCCTGCTACGACAAATCTCCTAGATCCAGTTCTGAGCCTAGGTTTAGGAGATGTTGCCATAATCCAGTTGGTGTGGACTATTTTTGGAGGTGAGACGCTTGGATCACTTCTGTGAACCAGTTCCAGATCCAGATTCAGAATCAGAACTGAAGGTTGCCACCACCTTGCCTGTGGTGAGGTAAATCGCAAAAACCCCCTTGTTTAATTCAATGTGTGTTTTTGTTTCATGCTTGCGTATAAATAATATGGAGAATCTTATATGGGACCTTGGGTGCTTCGAAAAATTTTAAATTTCGCACTTTCGTTGTTCTGACAATCGAGGCAACCCAACCACTATCCCAACATTTTACACAGCTGAAATTGCTTACACCAATAGATTTAGCCAAGCCAAATTCACAACATTCTTCCATGCCCTTCCATGTTGCGTTAATATCAAATGAAAAGATGTTTTCATTCGAAATTTCTAAATATTTCGAGTCTTTCGTTACTCTTACCGGCCAGTGTATAAGATAAAGATCCACATAACTTAGATCCAATTTCCTGCAATAAAAATAAAACACGTACCATTTCAATTGATGAAAAAATTCCATGTTATTTAATTAGAATATGGTACCTGAGTGTTTCTTTGAGGGCAGGTAGAACAAGATCGTGGTGTGCATCCGTGCACCATAGCTTGAAAGTAATAAACAATTCATCGCGGTTATGGATTAGGCCGAGGTCTAAAGCTTTGGCCACTGCTTTGCCAAGAGGCTCCTCTGTGTTATAGATGGAAGCCGTGTCAAAATGACGGTATCCGGTGGCTATGGCGTCGATGTAGATTGATGTTAGTTGTTCGGGTGGTGGAAGGGGGTCACCTACAGTCCCCATGGCAATTAGAGGCATCCTATGGCCAGAATTTTGTATTACTTCTGGGATTTTATTACACTCCATTCTTTTTCTCTATTTTTCACTACTAATTCTTGCCTTTGGAAAAATAAGTTAAAAGATGGTCCTAATTATAAGGACTTTATTTCTTTCTGGCAGAGCAGAGGATTGTGATTTGTGAATGGGATGCTGGCAATCTATAATTTTTAGGCAAGGCATTAATTTTACATTTCCAGTTTATTTGTTCTTGTAATCCATAGGAGATTTAAAGGAAAATATCAGGAAAAAGTCAAATGTTTGAATGGATTCTTTTCTCTTTCCTTTTTTTTTCCCTAGAAATTTATAAGTTTTAGACATGACTTATATCTTGAGACAGGTAGGACGGGTACATTATTTGCGTACTTCTCCTAATGGGTATTCGAACCTATTGAGGAGCCCTTGACAAGCTGGGGTGAAAACTGCAGAAGTATTTGCCGGTATTATAATAAATGGCTCTAAGTTGAAAATGTCTAGATTTTTCTTCGTCCTTACATTGCTCATTTTAGATATATTATTTTGTCATTGGATATGTATATTCCATAATTTTGTGATGGAAAAGTTACGAGTTTATGCAAAATATATGATATACATCACTTACCTAGAATATAATTGAACAAATTAGATTGTGCGTGTCCCTTTATATCACATGTGTAATATCATGTTACTTTTAATTATCAAGTTTCTCTAAAAAATTACGTAAACGTGGATGTATTGAAACTTTAAATTAGATTATTATTCAATTATGAATATGAAAAAGAATTTCAAACATATAGTACATAGAAAATTTTTTATTGATTGAATATATACTAATCAAAACCAATTCGTATTGCTTTAAATCTAGCCCATCTTTATCTTGGAGTGTGCATATGCAAAAGTAGTCCTTATATGGAACCAATTTTTGGCTTGTTCCACCCATTATTATGCAGAACATGCTTTTTATTTTTTAGCATTTTATTCAATACCCAATTTATTTGGCCCAAACACATTATGATATATGTATTATGGGAAGATAATGGCCCAATCCTTTGTAGAGGAGGTTTTGTGATAGGTTTTTAACCAGAGGGGATGCCTCTGTAATTTTGGAAGGCGGTTTGGACCTCCAAATCTTCAAAAAGACGTTGTTTTCTTACCTTAATTTAATTTTTAAGTGAAATTCACATGGTTTCAAAATTTTCAATCCTTCGAATTTCATTAATAGAAAAATGATACTCACGAAATCTTTTCATGACAACCATTCTCTTATTAAAGAGATATTTCTAGCCGTAATGTAAAATTAAAATATCTCTTTAATTAAAGAGATATCTCTTTAATTAAAGCTAAGAGAGGCTAGAAATATCCCTTTAATTAAAGCTAAGAGAGGCTAGAAATATCTCTTTAATTAAAACTAAGAAAATGGTTGTCATGAAAAGATTTCATTAGTATCATTTTTCTATTGATGAAATTCGAAGGTTTAAATATTTCGAAACCATGTGAATTTCACTTAAAAATTAATTAAGGTAAGAAAACGTCTTTTTGAAGATTTGGAGGTCCAAACCGCCTTCGAAAATTACAGAGGCATCCCCTCTGGTCAAAAACCTATCACAAAACCTCCTCTACAAGGGATTGGGCCATTATCTTCCCAGAATACATATATTATAATGTGTTTGGGCCCAATAAAGTGGGTATTGAATAAAATGCTAAAACATAAAAACCATGTTCTGCATAATGATGGGTGGAACAAGCGCAAAAATGGTTCCATATAAGGACTACTTTTGCATTTGCACACTCCAAGATAATGATGGGCAAGATTTAAAGCAATACGAATTGGTTTTGATTAGTATATATTCAATCAATAAAAACTTTACTATGTACTATATGTTTGAAATTCTTTTTCATATTCATAATTGAATAATAATCTCATTTAAAGTTTCAATACACCCATGTATACGTAATTTTTTAGAGAAACTTGATGATTAAATGTAACATGATATTACACATGTGATATAAAGGGACACACATAATCGAATTTGTTCAATTATATTCTAAGTAAGTGATGTATATCATATATTTTGCATAAACTCGTCACTTTTCCATCACAAAATTATGGAATATACATATCCAATGACAAAATAATATATTTAAAATGAGCAATGCAAGGACGAAGAAAAATCTAGACATTTTAAACTTAGAACCATTTATTATAATAACGGCAAATACTTCTGCAGGTTTCAGCCCAGCTTGTCAAGGGCTCCTCAATAGGTTCGGATACCCATTAGGAGAAATGCGCAAACAATGTACCCGTCTTACATGTCTCAAAATATAAGTCATGTCTAAAACTTATAAATTTCTAGGGGGGAATTGATGGAATAGTGCCCTGCAAGCCAATATATTTAGCTTGTATTGGAACTATCATCATCTTTATTTAGTATAAACGAATTAATACGCACGTTTATTTATACGAGTATTAGGATAAACAATGGCCAACTTCATCTCTCGCGAATACATTTAAGCGATTGGTTGAAATCCTTAGATTACATTTGACTATGGGACGATTCACTTCAGTACTAAGTGCAATCATGAAACAGTCTCAAAGGTCGTAATCTTAAAACTGTTCCAAGTCATAGATTCCGAAACAAGACGGGGTATCGTAGGAATCGCCAAGACTTGTACAAGTATGCATGATTCACATGGAGTGAATTTGTAGCGTTTCATGAACAAGGCATTTGAGGCCAGTGCATATGAGTAGGTGGTTCAATGGAGGATTGACGCATCGAACGACCCGAACAGAGAAACCCATTGTGGAAGCGCATGTCGCATATCGGTGATGGGATGTTTCTCAAGGATTATAATAGTGTACGATTTAGTCCTTTGACTTGAGGTACTAGGGCGAATTCGGTGCATGAAAGTGCGTACTTAGATCTAGGTATAGGCCACGTAGCTTGGTCATAACATGCCTAGGTTGGGTGCGTATGGACATGTACGCGAATGGTTAGTACCAATATGGAATCTATTGACTCATCGTAATGGATGAGAGAATTTCCTATACGATTCTTAGATAATATATCCGAGAAACCCGTGGCCACGGTCGGTGACGGATTTGGAAAGGGGTTTCCAAATTTAGGAGTCACACTGGAATATTATCCTGAATTAGAAAGTATAGTTATCGAGACAAATTTAGAGGTGCCGATCAATTCACACACCCTAAGTCTGGATTGGGAATATTAGTCGATAGAAGGACCGTATGTACATGGTAATTATATGAGACGAGGTTCACAAGTATCAATTCACCTGAAGTTGGGCTTCATGGGCTTGTGGCTAGACATCGACCATGAAGTGTAGGTACTCCTGAGTTAATAGAGGATTTGATTCTAGGAGTGGTCAATTAAAGGTTGTTTAATTGACCGCAGCAATTTATTGTTCATAAATTAAATCACGAGGAATTCGTGGGCCTGCTGCCAATTGATGGTGAACCCAGAGGGTCACACACAATACAATTGGACGGTGACTGTTATGGAAGGACATAAAACGAATTAATTGATTTAAAGGTAATTAAATCAATTAAATGAATTAAAGTATTTAATTCAAATGGGAGATTAATTAATTGGCTGACTTAATTAATTAAATACTTAATTAAGTTGCTAATTAATTATATAAAAGAAATAATGATTTATTTGGATTGGGCATTTAATTAAAGTAGTTAATTAAATGAAAGGCTTGCAAGACATGGGCTTTTAATTAAAAGCCCATAAGGAGTCTTGCAAACCTAGGTCAAAAGGAACTCTTATAAATAGAGTTCTACAAGAGCTCAGAAAGAAGGAGAACCTAGCAAAAACCCTAGCCTCTTTCTCTGCACTTAAGCGCCGCCCCTCTCCTGCGCCGCCACCAATAGCCGCCGTCCCTTGCTGGCCGTGAGCTTCTATAGTGCCGCCGCACATCCTCCCTTGTTCCTTCGTGCTGGATCTTGCTCTGCCAAGTAGATCTGCATAGTCCTCCATTGACAAATCTCCTAGATCCAGTTCTGAGCCTAAAACTAGGAGGTGTTGCCAGAATCCAATTGGTGTGGACTAACTTTGGAGGTGAGACGCTTGGATCACTTCTGTGAACCAGATCCAGATCCAGATCCAGATTCAGAATCAGAACTGAAGGTTGCCACCACCTAGCCTGTGGTGAGGTAAATCGCAAAACTCCCTTTGTTTTATTACTTTGTGTGTTTTGTTCTATGCTTTTGTATATATAATATGGAGATTCAAATATATGGGACCTTGGGTGCTTCGAAAAAATTTAAATTCCGCATTGTCGTTGTTCTGACAATCGAGGCATCCCAAGCACTATCCCAACAGTGGTATCAGAGCCAACTCCATCATTATTATACGAAAAGCCTGAGCATAATGTGTTTTCACCGTATATGTTTAATTATGTATATGTAAACACGTAATAATTATGTTCTGTAAGTTGATTCTTACTTGTTATGACTGGATCTATGATTGGGTAAAACTGCTTTTTTAGATCTGTGCCGTTTTTATAGTTTTTGAAAACTTCAGGACTCTTTGAACTAAAAATCGAGATTAGGGTTTTTGTGGGCTGAAAAATTCGAAATTTTTGAAATCTGGAAATTTCAAAATTACTGGACTGTTTTGCAAATCTGGTCGCACATATTTTTGGTGTCGTTTTGTAATTTCCGAAAGTTTGGGGACTATTTTGCAATTACCGAAACTTGAGGGGTCAATTTGAAAAATCAAAAATTTTCAGAATTCAAAATATAATTTTCTGGTAGCTGCCCAAATCTGCCCAGGGGTGTTTTTGTAACTTTTTAAAAGTTTTGGGGTCAAAGTGCAATTTTTGAAAGTTGAGGGGCGAAAATGCAATTTTCAAAAGTTGAAAAACAGAATCTGAATTTGAGCAGAAAATTTATTTTTGTTTACCCGAATATTCATTTTGTCATAATTAGTAGTGACTAAAAAGTAAGAATCATAGGAAGTAAGAAAGGAAGAGGTAAAAGTTGTTTACATGTTTCTTGCTCTACATGAACTGTTTACGTGGTTTTCGATCGAGCCGAGCCTTGACCTTAGGTTAGATGTGATTGGTTTAATTTATTGTTTGCAAACCCTTTAGATTGACCAATAGGGCCAACATCATTGGCTCGATGATGGCCTGCATAGGAGGCTCCTGATCGAAAACATATTGTGGTAGTTGTTGGGTTTTGTGGGTATAATTGTCAACTACAACGGTGCGGAATTTAAAATTTTTATACACCACAACCCAGGGTTCTTATTAGCACATATAAATAAGTATGAATCATTTTAGCACAAATACTAAAACGAATAGCTGGTAAAATAAAGTTTTACCTCACCACAGGCAAAGGTGGTGGTTTCTCCGGTCTTCTTTTGGGTCACTAGAGCACCCCAAATGTTGTGCCTCCAGAGATTAGTCCACACCAGCTGGATCTGCAATCACTTTAATCCTCAGGCTCAGAACTAGGAGAAAAGCAGCTCAGATTCGAGAGTTGGACTTAGATCCAACTCTAGATGCAGAACGGAAGAGGGAGAGATGGAGCTACACGGCCAATCTACAACCAAGGGGCGGCGGCGGCTATGGTTGCTAGGCGGCGGCGGCTAGGGTTTCTTGGGGAGGGGGCGGCGGCTATGTGAGGGAGAGAAGATTAGGGTTTTTCTTTTTCCTTGCTTGGTTAGTTAGGGTTTTGATTCTTGAAGACTCCTTTTTATAGGAGAGTTCAAACCCTATCCCTAATCTTATCTCCTAGCTAATGGGCTATCAGATAAGTCTGGCCCAATCCCTCTCTATTTAATTAGTCCTTTAATTAAATAGCCCAAGTCATTTAATTAACCACTTTAATTAAATGGCCCATTTATTTAATTAACACTTTAATTAAATAATCCAATAAATCTAATTAAAGATTTAATTTAATTAATTAGATAAATCTAATTAATTTCTCTCCAGGAATTATTCCTTTAATTCCTTATCTTGATTTAACCACTTTAAATCATTTCGTTCTGCCACTGACTATCACAGTTCCAGCTTTTGTGTGTGACCCTCTAGGTTCACCATCAATTGGCCGCAGGCTCACATTTCTGTGATTTAATTAGTGAATTAATTAATTAATTGCTCCGATCAATTAAACTACTTTCAATTGACCACTCCAGAATTAATTCACTATTAATTCGGGAGTACCCACACCCCATGGTCGATGTCTAGCCACAAGCCCATGAGGCCCAACTTCAGGTGAATTGACTTTAGTGAACCTTAAACCTCTTATAAGTACCATGTACATACGGTCCCTCTAACGACTAATTTCCCGATCGAGACCTAGGGTGTGTGAATTGGTCGGCACCTCTAATCATCTCGATTCTGTACTTTCTAATTCAGGATAATACTTCCAGTGTGACTGCTAAATTTGGAAACCCCTTTCCAAATCCGTCACTGACCATGGCCATGGATTTCTCGGAATGTATAATCGAAGAATGTACAGGAAATTCCCTCATCCATTACAATGAGTCGGTAGATCCTATATTGATGCTAACCATCCGCGCATACGACTACACGCACCCAACGTAGGCGCACAATGGACAAGCTATGTGCCCGGCTCCTAAATCAAAGTACGCATACCCGTATACCGAATTCGCCCTAGCACCTCAAGTCTAAGGACTAAATCGTACACTGTTATAAGTCTTGAGAGACATCCCACTACCGATATGCTTTTTACGCACTTCCACAATGGGTCTCTCTGTTCGGGTCGTTCGATGCGTCCGATCCCCTATCGAACCACCTAGTCATATGCACTGACATTAATAATGTCTTGTTCATGAAACGACAACAAATTCACTCTTAGTGAATCATGCATAATCCTACAAGCCTTGACGATTCATTCGATACCCCGTCTCGATATGAATCTATGACTTGGAACATTTTTGAGATCACGACCTTTGAGACTGTTTCATGATTAATCGCACCCAATACTGAAGTGAATAATCCCGTAGTCATGAGTGATCTCAGGGTTTCAACCAATCGCTTAAATGTGTTCGCGAAAGATGAAGATGGCCATTTGTTTATATTATGAATTCTCAATAAAATAAACAGATCGTATTAATTGATAAATCAAAGATTCTTTCAAGACAAGATAATGATCCTATTACAAGCTATTTCGTTGGCTTGCAGGGCACTATCCTATCAATCTCCCACTTGCCCTAAAGCCAATCACAAACGTTTCTAAGACCCATCCTTCCTAGATGCTCTTCGAACACCTTTTGCGATAATGGCTTAGTTAGTGGATCAGCTACGTTATCCTTTGAGTCGACACGCTCCATTTGAATGTCTCCTCTACCTATGATCTCCCTGATCACATGGTATTTCCTCAATACGTGTTTGGACTGGTGGTGTGATCTCGGCTCCTTCGCTTGAGCAATTGCCCCATTGTTGTCACAGAAGACTACTATGGGATTTGCAATGCTAGGTACCACATCCAGCTCTTGGATGAAGTTTCTCATCCAAACACTTTCCTTCGCTGCATTTGATGCGGCGATATATTCTGCTTCAGTGGTTGAGTCTGCAGTGGTCGACTGTTTGGAGCTCTTCCAACTCACCGCTGCGCCGTTGAGGCAAAATATATATCCAGAATTGGATTTAAAATCATCCACGTCAGACTGGAAACTCGAATCAGTGAATCCTTCGAGTTTCAATTCTCCACTACCACCGTAGACCAAGAACATATCCTTAGTCCTTCTCAGGTACTTTAGGATAGCCTTTACGGCGGTCCAGTGTTCCTCCCCTGGATTTGACTGGTAGCGGCTCGTTACACTGAGAGCGTGAGCTACGTCAGGTCTAGTACATAACATTGCATACATTATGCTGCCAATGGCAGATGCATAAGGTATGAGAGACATTTTCTTTCTTTCTTCATCACTCGTAGGGCACATTGATTTAGAAAGATAGATTCCATGTCTCATTGGAAGCAATCATTTCTTGGATTCTTCCATACTGAATCTCTTCAGTATAGTGTTAATGTACTGGGATTGGGAGAGACCTAACATCTTCTTCGATCTATCTCTATAGATACGTATGCCTAGTACGTAAGATGCGTCTCCCATATCCTTCATGGAGAATTGCGTGGATAGCCACGCTTTCGTCTGCGTCAACGTTCTGATATCGTCTCCGATCAACAGAATGTCATCGACATATAACACAATAAATTGTACCGAACTCCCATCGAATTTCTTGTACACACATGACTCATAAACGTTCTTGATGAAGCCATACCCCTTGACTGTCTCATCAAAACGTATGTTCCAGGTTCGGGACGCCTGTTTTAGGCCATAGATTGACCTTTGAAGTTTGCAAACCTTATGCTCACTTCCTTTAGATGTAAAGCCTTTTGGCTGTTGCATATAAATTTCCTTATCAATGTCGCCATTGAGAAAGGCGGTCTTTACATCCATTTGCCATATCTCGTAGTCATGCCACGCGGCTATGGCTAATAGTATCCGAATGGATTTAGACATCGCTACTGGCGAAAAGGTTTCCTCATAGTCTATTCCAGGCCTTTGAGAATAACCTTTTGCCACAAGGCGAGCCTTATGAGTTAAAACCTCTCCATTCATTCCTAGCTTGCGCTTGAAGATCCATTTGCAGCCTACAGGGATGGTTCCCTCAGGTGGATCGACAAAAGTCCATACTTTGTTGGAATGCATGGAATCCATTTCGGATTGCATGGCCTCCTGCCACGCACCCGAATCTATGTCTGACATAGCTTCCTCGTATGTCCTTGGATCAGTGTCCAATTGATCGTATTCGTGAATAAAGCCATACCTTTCAGGCTCTCTACGAACTCGATCGGACCTACGAAGTACTGGTGTACTAGATGGTTCAACGGGTTCAGGATCAACTCCCACTGCTTGTGGGGATGGGTCCAATTCCTGGACTTCATCAAGTTCTACGGATATCCCTCTTCTTTTAGTGAGGAAGTCATCCTCTAAGAAGTGGGCGTTCCTGGACACAAACATCTTTTGTTCCTTAGGTTCGTAGAACAGGTATCCAATGGATTCCTTTGGATACCCCACAAATTTGCACAAACTAGATCTACTCTCTAGTTTATCTCCTTTCTTGTTTCTTACATAGGCAGGAGATCCCCATACTCGTAGATATGAGTATATGGGTGCTTTACCAAACCACTCTTGGTATGGCGTCGTCGGCACCGACTTTGAAGGTACAATGTTAAGTATCTTCGAAGCAGTTAATAGGGCTTGGCCCCAAAACGAAAAAGGAAGGTCAGCGAAGCTCATCATGGAACGAACCATGTCTAACAAAGTTTTGTTCCTTCTCTCAGACACACCATTCAACTGCGGTGTTCTAGGAGGAGTTCGCTGAGAGAGAATTCCATTCTCTACAAGATAATCGAGGAATTCTTGACTTAAGTATTCACCACCTCGATCCGACCGAAGTGCCTTGATACTATGTTCAAGTTGATTCTCAACTTCCATTCGAAACTCTTTGAATTTATCAAAAGCTTCGGACTTATACTTCATCAGGTATACATACCCATAACGACTGAAGTCGTCTGTGAAGGTTATGAAGTATGAGAATCCTCCTCTCGCACTGATACTCAGTGGTCCACAAACATCAGTATGGATTAGATCCAAGGTTTGTTTGGTTCGCTCCGGTTTCCCAGTAAAAGGCGCTTTGGTCATTTTTCCCTTGAGACAGGATTCGCAAGTTGGGAGATCATCTAGGTTCTTTATTTCAAGAGCCCTAGAGGAGACCAACTTTTGAATTCTACTCTTGGAAATATGTCCAAGCCTAGCGTGCCAAAGTTGTGGATTGTTTTCATCTTGTTTTCTTTTCTTTGATTGAATGTGCATGACATTAGAATTAGCAGGTTCTAAGGAATAAAGACCATCTATCAAAGTACCACAAGCATAAGTAAAACCACCTTTCATTATGCTAAAATTTCCATTAGAAATGGAAAAACAAAAACCATCATTGTCCAAAAGAGGAATAGAAATAATGTTTTTGATAATCGTTGGTACGTACAAACAGTCTTTCAAAACCAAAGAAAAATTTCCTAGGACTAATTCAACGTCTCCTATGGCCTCTGCCGCAACCCTAGCTCCGTTTCCAAAGCGCAGGATTCTATCCCCAGGTTTAAGAGGCCTTACTGCTCCCATCACCTGCAAATCATTGCAGATATGAGAACCGGCTGCGGTGTCTAACACCCATGATGCACAGTTAATAGAAATATTAACTTCAATAAAGAAAATACCTTTGACCACCTCTTTCAGGTAGTCTGGGCAGTTCCTTTTCCAGTGCCCTGCTTTCTTGCAGTGGAAACATTCATCTTCTGGGCCTTTCCTCTTCTTCTCGACAACCTTCTTGGTTGTTTTAGAAGAGATTACTCTCTTCTTCTTTTTCTTGCCCTTCTTAGGCTTTGCAGCCTTGGGTTGCTCAGCAATCATGACAGACTTCTCCCTTTTCAGGGTAGATTCTGCCGTGACCAATAAATTGGTCAGTTCGTGTAGAGCGAGTTCTCTATCTTCCATATTGAAGTTTATCACAAACTGATCAAATGAGCGCGGCAGAGTATGGAGGAGCAGGTCAGTGGATAGATCAGCGTGCAGGTCTACCTCCAAGTTCTCCAGTTTTTCAACCAGATTAATGAAGCGCAAACAATGATCTTTCACACTTGAACCCTCAGCCATTCTCAGATTGAATAATTCTTTTGTAGTCTTGAACCTTTCGGTCCTAGACTTCTCTCCAAATAGCTCTCGGAGATGAAGAAATATGTCAGCAGCATGCAACATCCTTGCATGCTGTTTCTGCAGCTCATTGGTCATTGATGCCAGCATGAGGCAACGAACCTGAATATCATCGTCGACCCACCTTTGATGGGTAGCTCGTTCCTCTTCCGAAACCCCTTCCGGAAGTGCACCAGGCATGGGTGCATCGAGAATGTAACTCCTTTTCTCGGAGTCGAGGACTATCCTTAGATTTCTAAGCCAGTCGATAAAATTTGATCCGTTCAGTTTGTTAGTGTCAAGGATGATAGCTAATGGATTCTTAGACATTTTTGCAGAATGATCTACAAAAGTAAATGATAATGTTTAGCTGACTGATCTATATTAATACTTAAAATTAACGATGTTGGACTTGTTATCGAAAAAGTTCTCCCACTATTTTCTCGAAACAATTACCCCTTCAATTGTTCGGGAAATCTAATCTCCTAGTAGGTCTTGACGTCCCAGCAGACATTAATTGCACCCACGACTCGTGGCCATACAATTAACTCCCCAGGTAGGTATACTTTTACCAATTGTGTTCCTCCACAACCTTCAAGCTATTTTGCCTCGGTCTTCGCACTTATCTAGCACTGCTACATCATAAGTGTTACTAATCGTTAAGTCTAACCCATCAATCATGATGAGCAACTGGCCCGGTCGTGAAGTCCCCGTAACTAGTTATCGGTCGATAATCACATCCCGACCAGTCCCCACCCTTGTCTAGTTTAGTTAAAAACGAGAATCAAGGAATTTCGTGCATTGTCCCTTTCTTCGCCTAGGGTGCCAGACTCTGGATCACCTTCAACGATAAGTAGACAACATACACTAGTCCCTATTGATGGAAGGCTTGGATCTTTAAAACATCATTTTAAATGTACCCAATATGACTTAATATTATTTTCAAGAGGGGATTTTCGGGTTTAAGAGTTTGAGGTAACTCTCCTCGAGATCTCACCGTTCCAGTTATGCATTATCTTTTATTTACGATCTAATTATAACTAGCGCGCATCACCATACAAGCTCAGATATAAATACGTAAATAAATACATACACACCTAGCATGCATGCTACCACAGTATGTTTTCGATCGGGAGCCTCCTATGCGGACCACCATCGAGCCAAAGACGATGGTCCTATTGGTCAATCTATTAGGTTTCAAAGAGACCTACACTATTACACATTTTACCATGCATACATGGCCTTTAGTCTTCTTGGGCTCCCACCTTGCTTGTAACGGGCCTCCATTCTAAACTAATAAAACAGTAAAGCCCTATCTATTACAATGGCTCAAAATGGCCCAAAACTTTAAGGCTCGCAGGCCCAATAAAACCAACAAGATTAAAAATAACCAATCACATCTACCCTAAGGGTCAAGGCTCGGCGCGATCAAAAACCACGTAAACAATTTCACGTAGAGCAAGAAACAAGCAAAAACCCCTTTTTCTTATTTCTAATTATGTTTTAAAACAGCCTATTAAAACATTTAGATTCTAGTTTTAAAACCCCTTCTAAAACAATCCCTAACATCATTTTAAACCCCTTTAAAATGACCCTTTGATTCTCACTTTAAGTCCCTACTAATTATGATAAAATTGACTTTCCGGATTTACTAAACTCCTTTAGTGCACAAAACAGTTTCTGTTTTTCAAGTTTGAAAATTTTGCAGTTCGGCCCCTGAATTTTCAAAAATTACACTTTGACCCCTCAACTTTTGGAAATTACAAATCAGCCCCAAAATTTCCAGAATACGCAAATTGGACCAGAAAGCAGAAAATTAATAAAATTTCCAGAAACTTTTGTTTATTGCAAAACAGACCCCAGTTTTACGGAAAATAGCAAAAACACCCCTAACCTTTCGTAAATTGCAAAATGACCCAAAATTTGAAAAATTTCAGAATTTACAATTTGGTCCAGAATTGCAGAAAAACAAAATTTCAATTTCTGTCCAGATTTAATAAAAATCGTAATTTGCAAACAAGCCCTCCAATTTTCGGAAATTACATTTTAGGCCCAAAAACCGAAAAGTGCAAAAATCCGAACACTCAATATATCATAACAAGCAAGAATCAAATACCAGAACACAGCAATCATATATATAACACATAAATTGATGCGTTCATGCCTTATTTATATGCGCATAATAAGTTAGGCTCTGATACCACTGTTGGGTTTTGTGGGTATAATTGTCAACTACAACGGTGCGGAATTTAAAATTTTTATACACCACAACCCAGGGTTCTTATTAGCACATATAAATAAGTATGAATCATTTTAGCACAAATACTAAAACGAATAGCTGGTAAAATAAAGTTTTACCTCACCACAGGCAAAGGTGGTGGTTTCTCCGGTCTTCTTTTGGGTCACTAGAGCACCCCAAATGTTGTGCCTCCAGAGATTAGTCCACACCAGCTGGATCTGCAATCACTTTAATCCTCAGGCTCAGAACTAGGAGAAAAGCAGCTCAGATTCGAGAGTTGGACTTAGATCCAACTCTAGATGCAGAACGGAAGAGGGAGAGATGGAGCTACACGGCCGATCTACAACCAAGGGGCGGCGGCGGCTATGGTTGCTAGGCGGCGGCGGCTAGGGTTTCTTGGGGAGGGGGCGGCGGCTATGTGAGGGAGAGAAGATTAGGGTTTTTCTTTTTCCTTGCTTGGTTAGTTAGGGTTTTGATTCTTGAAGACTCCTTTTTATAGGAGAGTTCAAACCCTATCCCTAATCTTATCTCCTAGCTAATGGGCTATCAGATAAGTCTGGCCCAATCCCTCCCTATTTAATTAGTCCTTTAATTAAATAGCCCAAGTCATTTAATTAACCACTTTAATTAAATGGCCCATTTATTTAATTAACACTTTAATTAAATAATCCAATAAATCTAATTAATTTCTCTCCAGGAATTATTCCTTTAATTCCTTATCTTGATTTAACCACTTTAAATCATTTCGTTCTGCCACTGACTATCACAGTTCCAGCTTTTGTGTGTGACCCTCTAGGTTCACCATCAATTGGCCGCAGGCTCACATTTCTGTGATTTAATTAGTGAGCAATTAATTATTTAATTAATTGCTCCGATCAATTAAACTACTTTCAATTGACCACTCCAGAATTAATTCACTATTAATTCGGGAGTACCCACACCCCATGGTCGATGTCTAGCCACAAGCCCATGAGGCCCAACTTCAGGTGAATTGACTTTAGTGAACCTTAAACCTCTTATAAGTACCATGTACATACGGTCCCTCTAACGACTAATTTCCCGATCGAGACCTAGGGTGTGTGAATTGGTCGGCACCTCTAATCATCTCGATTCTGTACTTTCTAATTCAGGATAATACTTCCAGTGTGACTGCTAAATTTGGAAACCCCTTTCCAAATCCGTCACTGACCATGGCCATGGATTTCTCGGAATGTATAATCGAAGAATGTACAGGAAATTCCCTCATCCATTACAATGAGTCGGTAGATCCTATATTGATGCTAACCATCCGCGCATACGACTACACGCACCCAACGTAGGCGCACAATGGACAAGCTATGTGCCCGGCTCCTAAATCAAAGTACGCATACCCGTATACCGAATTCGCCCTAGCACCTCAAGTCTAAGGACTAAATCGTACACTGTTATAAGTCTTGAGAGACATCCCACTACCGATATGCTTTTTACGCACTTCCACAATGGGTCTCTCTGTTCGGGTCGTTCGATGCGTCCGATCCCCTATCGAACCACCTAGTCATATGCACTGACATTAATAATGTCTTGTTCATGAAACGACAACAAATTCACTCTTAGTGAATCATGCATAATCCTACAAGCCTTGACGATTCATTCGATACCCCGTCTCGATATGAATCTATGACTTGGAACATTTTTGAGATCACGACCTTTGAGACTGTTTCATGATTAATCGCACCCAATACTGAAGTGAATAATCCCGTAGTCATGAGTGATCTCAGGGTTTCAACCAATCGCTTAAATGTGTTCGCGAAAGATGAAGATGGCCATTTGTTTATATTATGAATTCTCAATAAAATAAACAGATCGTATTAATTGATAAATCAAAGATTCTTTCAAGACAAGATAATGATCCTATTACAAGCTATTTCGTTGGCTTGCAGGGCACTATCCTATCAGTAGTATGCATGCTAGGCTTATATGTCTTTTATTTATTAGTCGATTTATGATTGCTTGTGTGTATGCGCGCTAGAATCTAGATCGTAATAAAAGATAAAGCATAACTGAATCGGTGAGATCTCGAGGAGAGTTAGCATAACTTTCAAACAGTAAATCCCCTCTCGAATTAAATATTAAGTCATATTGGATTAAAATAAAATGAAGTATTTATATAAATCCAAGCCTTCCATCAATAGGGACCAGTGTATGTTGTCTACTTATCGATAGAGGTGATCCAGAGTCTGGCACCCGAGTCGAAGAAAGGGACAATACGCGAAATTCCTTGACTCCTATTTTTAACTAAACACGACAAGGGTGAGGACTGGTCGGGATGTGAGGATCGACCGATAACTAGTTACGGAGAACTCACGACCGGGCCCGTTGCTCATCATGATTGATGGGTTAGACTTAACGATTAGTAACACTTATGATGTAGCAGTGCTAGATAAGTGCGAAAACCGAGGCAAAATAGCTTGAAGGTTGTGGAGTGACACAATTGGCAATAAGTATGCCTACCTGGGGAATTGGTTGTATGGCCACGAGTCGTGGGTGCAATTAATTGCCGCTGGGACGTCAAGACCTACTAGGAAATAGAATTTCCCGAACAATTGAAGGGGTAATTGTTTCGATAAAATAGTGGGAGAACTTCTACGATAGAAAGTCCAACCTTCGTAGATTATAAGTATTATTCATTAACTAGTCCACTAAATTTTTGTCTTCTCTTTAGGATACTGAGATATCTGTAATTATCCATTTTAACTATTTATCCTCGACTAATAAAATAACTGGATCAAAATATCGACTAGGCAAGAAACTTGAGAACTGTCTTAAATTCCAAGAATGGGAATGATGTTCTTAAATGACAAGCCTATGCCTTATGCTCTTATGAGATAAGTCAAAATAAAAGAAACGAGTCACCCGTAGAGTATGGGAATATTAATGATCGTTTCTCATATAAAGATGAATCTCAAAAGTGAAACGAATCACCTATGAAGTATGGGAATCTTAATGATCGTTTCGTCAAATAAATCAAGATTGAACGAGTTATGGAAGCAACATGAGGAGCATGTCTGAAGCTTCCACCTCAAAAGGCATGTTTTGAGGACCAGTCTTCTGAAACAAACCTCAACTTCAAAAGGCTTGTTTTGAGGAGTAGTTTTGAATCAATATGATTCGAGACTTCTAAGGAATTGTTTCAAAACTCGAGAATGAATGAAGGAACTATTGTCAAGGATCACTGTCTTTGTTTTATCAATCTAGTTGAAAACTGGATCGATTAAACGTAAGCCTGCAAGTGATCTTAACATTAACTTCCTCCTAAATTCTCCTCCTGCTCATTCAAATGACTCTTGAAATACACTGATCTTATTTGATAAGTTGATCACATTTCATGAATCAACCAAAGTACTGGTTAAAGGCAAATAGGATAAACCTGTAATGATTGTCTACACTTCATGGACTGCAAAGTCATAGAAGAGTAAAATGAAGAAGAATTAATTCTCTTCTAAATTCGACCATAAAGGTAGTCAAAAGAACGCAAGTAGCCTAAAAGTCGAATTATCCCACTGCATCTAAGAAAGGCACTAATATGTTTAATTGATTAGATGATCTAATTAATTAAGCAACGTTTCAATTAAAGTAGTTAATTGAAAGGGAAAAGGAAACAATTAATGAAGTTAATTGAAAGGAAGTAAATTGATTGAATTAAACCATTGACTCAATCTTATTGAATTAATGTGTGAAATTCAATTAATACAAAGATAATAATCCATAACTTTGGTACGCTAGACTTGGACACATCTCCAAGAGTAGGATTCAAAAGTTGGTTTCACCTAAGCTTCTTGAAAAATAGAACTTGGATGAACTTCCAACCTACGAATCATGTCTCAAAGGAAATATGACCAGATCTCCCGTCACAGGGAATCCGGAGCGAACCAAACAAAATCTGGATTTAAATCCATGAATATGGATCACTAAAGGTTACTGTGAGAGGAGATTACTCATACTTCGTACTTTTTGCTAAAGACCTTGGTCGTTAGTAAAAAATGAATCTAGTGAGATGCAAATCCGAAAAACCAAGAAAGGTATTTCAATGCGAAGTAGAGAATCAACAAAGGCATAGTATTATTTGATCTAATTGAGATAGCAAATACTTGTCAAGGATTCCTCAATTATCTTAATGAGAATGAGATTCTCATATAACAAACTCCTCTTAAGACGCCTCAACTTATTGAAGTGTCTAAAGAGATGGAATCTAACATTGTTAGGCATTGTTCGATCCATATTGAGATTTGTTAAAGCTTCCTTATGCATTCTAGGGGTTAGTCCTCCTGACTGCATCGAAGATACTGAGCAAAGTACCTTCAAAGTACGTGCCTGCAAAGCTTTACCAAGAAAGGTATGGCAAAATACCTTTATACTCTTACTTCTGAGTATGGAGATCTCCTGCCGATGGTAGAAACGAGAAATGAGATAAATTGGCTAGTAGATCCAATTTGTATATAATTGTGGGGTATCCAACGAAATCCATTGGATACCTGTTCCACGACAATGAGAAACAATAGTTTCTCCTAGATACCCGTTCCTCTGTTGATGAATTTTTCGTCAAAGGAAATGGAAACGTCATGGAACTTGATGAAGTCCAAGATTTGGACCCGTCCTCGCAAACAGTGGGAGTTAATCCAGAATTTACTGAACCTACTAGTACACCTACTCTTCGAAGGTCTGATTGAATTCATAAGGAGCCAGAGCGATTTGGTTTCATTCACGAAAACGAGAATGTGGAAAGTGATCCAAAGATCTATCAAGAAGCGATGTCAGGCATAGACTCGGGTGCGTGGCTCGAAGCCATGCAAACCAAAGTGGATCTCATCCATTCCAACAAGGTATAACCTTGATTGATCCACCCAAGGGATTTATCCCTATGATGGGGGCTATTTCGCACCCTACATACTACTCGGATCGAATGAAGAAGATAAGATCGATTCGACCAATTCAAACAGATCGGAATTATCTTACTGACCCGGCCAAGTGCAGCTCGCTTCGATAGAAGATTATACTCCGGACTCAAGAAGGATATTTGGGCCGAGTCCTATTAGGACTATGTTTCCTTGTAACGCTAGGTTTAAAATTATATAAATACCTAGTTAATCATTGTATTAGAGAAAGGACGAAATTCCGGAAATCTAAGAATACAGGATTTAACATTGCTTACAACAGCACAACTCAATAATATTCAATATTATTACAGAGCTTTTTACCTTCATATCGGTGTGTTCTTAGCTTTGTTTTGTGGTTTTACTTCTTGTTCTTGAATATTGCTTTTCTTTGTAACCGATCCATCCGGAATAAAGTAACAGAGCCCTATTTAACATATATATAGATATCGAAAACCCCCGATATCACAAATTCACTGATATTCAATTAACCCGACGAAATCCGGCTAAATCAGTTGGCGCCCACCGTGGGGCTACGTTAATTATTCGATCGACACATGGCTCGCCCAAGGAAAAGCGCTCGCATTGGAGCAAGAAGTAATACAACCACCGGCCACAACACATCTGAAGATCCACAAGACAACAACGATAACAACATTCCCAACACCAATGAAAATCTCCCAGATACCCGTTCCCATCAGCAGGAACACCAAGGAGGTCTTACCGGTACAATACCGGAAGAACCGGAACTCCCCGAATACCCGTTCCTCTCCCAGGCGCTCAGGAAAAACTAAGACAAATAGCAATGCTCTTCAAATCACTCTCCCCAGAAGAATTGCTAGTTTTAGACCAAATTCCTCGAAACGTTACGGCTCCCAGGACAACTCCTGCACCAGGAATACCAAGGCCAAACGAACAAACCTCTCAACAAGCGGACAGCCCAGCAAGTGAGCGACGCTCGCTACACAGCCCACAGCAGGGCAATTCTAAACCCTCCGATAACCATCCCCGAAGAAAACCAGGTCGAAGAAGGCCACAGGCGGGCCGCAGCGGATCGAAGGAACGAACAATAATCCCTATCGAGGATGACATAGATGATGCTATCCCAGATCGACCACGAGCGACTCGATTCTCGGAAAGAGAAATCGAGAGGATAGTACAGGAACGACTGGAGCAACGCCTACGATCTGTTTAAAACCCGTGGACCCGAACCGCGGAACTCCAGGAGAGCCTTGCAGCATGTTCTCCCTTCTGCAGAGAAATAAAAGAAGCGCAATCCATTGGACAGGTCCCGGGTAGACTACCCCGATATGACGGAACCACCGACCCGGATGATTATATTTTTAGCTTCACAAATATAATGAATTTATATGCCCACTCTGCCGAATTCACCGCCAAGTTAATGGTGACCACATTCGAGGGCCTAGCGTTCGATTGGTTCGCAAAACAACCTGCAAACTCCATATTCAGTTTCCGGGAATTATGCAATAAATTGACGCAGCAGTTTGCCAGTCAGAAGAGGCAAAAACTCCCGATGAGCTACCTAGGAACCATACATCAACAAGAAGGGGAATCCCTGAGGAACTGGTTGGCAAGATTTAATGTAGAACTACTCAAGATCGATTCTCCGAATATCGATTACATAATTTCTATTCTCTTTGACCTCACAAAAAATAGGCAGTTCGGAAACGCTCTTAGTAGAAAGCAACCAAGAACGTTTGCCGACATCATGAGCTTGGCGTCTAAATATATGACCCAAGAGGAGATGAATTCCTTTAAGGACAAAAACAAAAATAAAGCCACAACTTCGGGCTCTAAACGACATGACAGGATTCCTGACCAAAGGTCCATGGATTATGAGCGATCTATCAGAAAAGGTAACGTCTTCCAACGATTGGAATACAGCAAAACCGACCGAGAAAGGCAACCTAATTTCTATCAAAAACCAAGAAACCCTGAACAACCAATCAGAAGCAGGGTGAATCAAGTGGAACACCCAAGGTTAAATGCTCCAATGGAAGAAATATTGGAAGTTCTAGAAAGGAATAACTGGATTCCCGAGGCGAGGAAAATCGCTCAGCCAAGACCAGGGTCTCGAAACTACGATCAATACTGTAAGTACCATAGGGCACATGGACACCGAACGGAGAATTGTTTTCACCTTAAGAGAGAAGTTGAAAAACTGATCGAACAAGGAAAATTAGACGAATACATAGAGCGAGATAATCGCAAAAGGGAAAGAAGTAGAAGCCCTCGGAACGATAATCCAAGGAGAAGTTCTCATCGAAGGTCGCCTGAACGTCGACCTACTCAGGAGTTGAATCACGACCAGATCAATGAGACTATCCATACGATATCCGGGGGACCCGCGGGTGGAGATAGTCGTAACGCACGACGAAGGACAGCCCGATCCATAATTGGAAATTCTAAATATCCAAAAGAAATATGGACTCTGGAAAACAGCTCGACAAATCACCAGCCGATCAGCTTTAACGAAGGCGAAGTACCTAAAAACATCATTTGGGACACAAAAGAGGATAACCCCGATTTTCCTATGGTAGTATCGTTAGAGATAGCGAATTATAATGTAAGAAGAATCCTAATTGATAATGGAAGCTCAGCAAATATCATCTCCCGGGAGGTTTTAGCCCAAATGAACTTGGGACAAATAAACCTACAAAAAGTAGCTACGCCGTTAGTGGGCTTTGGAGGGTCCGAGATCATCCCCAGCGGAACAATATCTTTAAGTGTGTCACTTGGAAAGAAACCACTTCGGACAGTGAAGTTAGTAAAATTCCTAGTGGTAGAAACACCCTTCGCTTATAACGCTATATTAGGGCGACCAGCTCTTAACCTTTTCCGAGCTGTAGTCTCTACCTATCATCAGAAGATAAAGTTTCCGACCGATATGGGCATCGGAGAAATAATGAACGACCACTGTATGGCGTGGGATTGCTACATCACATCGTTAACTTTGAAAGAACACCCTAAGTCCATTACTCCGAGCAAGAGAAATATCGAAGACGAACTCATTAGAAATGAGGTTGAAATTCCTACTACTGATCGATTAGATAAAAAGGGAAAAGAACCACTAGACTTATCCTTGAAACCCCCAGAACATAAAGATATAATCCTAGTAGAAGGCGACTCGTCGAAAACAACAAGAATAGGAACGGAACTAAGCAAAGAAGGGGAAATAATGTTAATCAACTTCCTCAGAGATAATGCCGATGTCTTCGCCTGGAGCGCGAATGACATTGAAGGAATCGATCCTCGGGTAATCAAGCATACCCTAAAAATTGACCCTTCAGCAAAACCCGCCAGACAGAAGAAGAGAAATCATGGACCAGTAAAAGATAAAATTATCAATGCCGAGATAGAAAGACTGCTTGAAGCAAAACAAATCCGAGAAATACATTTCTCGGAATGGCTATGTAATGTTGTACTAGTAGCAAAAGGGGATAAAAAGGACAACAAATGGAGAATGTGTAATGATTTCACCGACCTTAACAAGTTATGTCCACGCGATCCATACCCCCTCCCAAGGATTGACTTATTGGTCGACTCGACCGCTGGCTTCACGATATTCAGCATGATGGACGCCTTCCAAGGGTTTTACCAAATATACATGGACGAGCGGGATCAAGAGAAGACCGCGTTCATAACCGAGCAGGGAGTATACTGCTTTATTGTAATGCCATTCGGATTGAGGAATGCCGGGGCTACTTACCAGAGGTTAGTAAACCTAATGTTCAGAGAATTAATCGGAGAAATAATGGAAGTCTATGTAGACGACATGTTGGTCAAAAGTATGAATGAAGCGGATCACGTAAAACATCTAGATCGATGTTTCCAAATCCTAAGAAAATACCGTATGAAGTTGAACCCTGCGAAATGCACCTTCGGTGTTAAGTCAGGAAAATTTTTGGGATACTTGGTACACCAGCGAGGAATAGAAGCCAACCCAGAGAAAATTCGAGCCATAACTGAAATGAAACCTCCCAAAACCATCTCTCAATTACAAAGCTTGGTTGGGAAAATCGTAGCATTGAATAGATTCATATCAAAATCTGCGGACAGAAGCTTGCCCTTTTTCCAAACACTACGAAAAGCAAAAAACTTCGCTTGGACCGAAGAATGCGAACGAGCCTTCGAACAACTCAAAGAATATTTGACGACACCACCGATGTTAGCCAAACCAACGGAAGGGGAACCGTTGTATATCTACATCTCCATCTCCGATACGGCCATTAGTTCAGTACTAATTAAGATAGAGGGCTCAGAGCATAGGCCTGTCTATTATCTCAGCAAGTTATTGCAAGGGGCGGAGAAGAATTACTTGGAAATAGAAAAATTCACGCTGGCCTTAGTAGTGGCTGCACGAAAACTTCGACCTTACTTTTTAACTTACAAAATAGTGGTTTTGACAAATCAACCGCTAAGACAAGTCTTAGCAAAACCAGAAGCCTCAGGAAGACTAATTAAATGGGCGATCGAACTAGGCCAGTTCGAAATCGATTACAAACCAAGAATCGCAATTAAGGCACAAGTGTTGGCTGACTTTATATTAGAAACACCGACACAGAAAACTGAATCATCAAGCAGCCTCAACGACGATGTCTTGATCATAGAAGATCAAACTTGGTTAATGCATGTCGACGGTGCTTCATGCCGAGAAGGAGGAGGCGCCGGAATCAACTTCACCGGACCGAATAAGGAAGATTTGAATTACGCAATAACATTGGACTTCGTTGTAACAAACAATGAAGCTGAATATGAAGCATTGATTGCGGGAATGGAAATGGCGATTAAAGCCAACATAAAAAGTCTTAAAGTATTAACTGATTCAGAGCTAGTACAAAGACAAATTGAAGGCCTATACGAGGCTAAAGAATTCAATATGGTCAAATACCTCGCCAAAGTGAAAACACTAGCTAAAAAATTTGAAAGCTTCGGTATTCAGAACATTCCGCGTTCGGAAAATAAATGGGCCGACCAGCTATCAAAGTTCACAGGATCCCATGACGGAAAGACCGAACGGGTAATCAACTGGTTGATCTCTAATACGCCGGCTATCGATATCGATGAAACACCGGTAGTCGATATAATGGAAATCGAAGAAGTCGAAGAAAACTGGATGACCCCGATGGTAGACTATCTTCGAGAAGGAAAATTACCACCTGACCTGAATGAAGCTCGGAAAATAAGATATCGAGCTCCAAAGTATACACTTGTAGAAGGAAAACTCTACCGAAGATCAGTATCAGGAATTCTTCTGAAATGCGTCTCTGAATCACAAACCATTGATATACTACGAGAAATACACGAAGGAAATGCAGGAAATCACAGCGGATCAAGGGCATTGGCCTTAAAATGTCTCAGGACAGGTTACTATTGGCCTACCATCAATAAAGATGCCGCACGATATGTCCAAGAATGTCATCACTGCCAGATCCATGCTAACATATGTCATCGACCAGCAGAAAACATGCATCCAATTCCAGTATGTTGGCCTTTCGATCAATGGGGAATGGACATCGTGGGGCCATTCCCGGCGGCCAGATCCAAAAAAGCTTACGTCCTGGTCGCTGTAGAATATTTCAGCAAATGGATAGAATGCATCGCCCTCGCACGAATAACTCAATTCCAAGTGATCAACTTCCTATGGAAGTTCATAGTTTGTCGATTTGGCATCCCGAGGATTCTAATTTCCGATAATGGAACCCAATTCGCGGGAAAACAAGTAATAGAATGGTGTTCGAAACTGGGAATTCAACAAAATTTCACTTCGGTCGGGCATCCAAGAGCGAACGGACAAACCGAGGTAGCAAACCGAGAAATAATAAAATCTTTGGAAAAAAGATTAGGATCGGCCAAAGGAAAATGGCTTGACGAACTCCCAGGAGTACTATGGGCTAATCGAACCACAGTAAGGAGCTCGACCGGGGAAACCCCATTTAGCTTGGTATATGGGTCGGAGGCTGTTATTCCTGTTGAAACCTTAATCCCAATGCCAAGAATAAAGATGTTCGATGATCAAGAAAATGAAAAGGCGAGAGAAAATGACATTGATTTAACAGAAGCTTTAAGAGATAAAGCTGCCGTACGCCTACAAGCCACTAAAGCAAATATGGAGAAAGCATACAATCAAAAAGTACGCATCCGAACTTTCAAAGAAGGAGACTTGGTCTTGAAAAAGGTAGAAGTATCCAAGCATGTGGGAAAGCTACAACAAAATTGGGATGGACATTACGTCGTCATTGGCGTAGGAAAGAAAGGTTCATACAAAATTGCACACTTGGATGGAACAGCCTTACCAAGAACCTGGAATGCGGTCAACCTTAGGAAATATTATGGTAAATAAATTTTAACAGATTATACTGCATTGTTTTATTTTATTTTATCAAGTTTTAATCCTTGTAACAAAGGCCTTAGCCTACAGTTCAATTAGTAAAGATTTTTAGCATTTTCTATACATCGATTATTTCGGTTAACGCTCCTTGGAATTACACTATCATATTGATAAAAATTAGAACGAAACGAGTCGAGTATACATTGATCCGCTCAATAAACACTCCTCGATTTATATCAACGACAAAAAGGACTTTTTGGTCACGAACATAAGTCTAAATTACAGATGAGTTGAGTAAACATCGATCCGCTCGATAAAAACTCCTCGATATATTCAAAAGCGAGTCGAGTATACATTGATCCGCTCAATACAAACTCCTCGCCCATATTTCAACGATTAAAAGGCTGTTGGTACAAAAACCTAAGTCTAAATTATAATGAGTCGAGTATACATCGATCCGCTCGATAAAAACTCCTCGATATATCTTCAACGATCAAAAAGACTTTTTGGGTTAAAAACCTAAGTCTAATCAAAACAAGTTGAGTAAACATCGATCCGCTCGATAAAAACTCCTCAATATATCTTCAACAATCAAAAAGACTTTTTGGGTTAAAAACCTAAGTCTAATGAAAACGAGTTGAGTAAACATCGATCCGCTCGATAAAAACTCCTCGATATATCTTCAACAATCAAAAAAGACTTTTTGGGTTAAAAACCTAAGTCTAATGAAAACGAGTTGAGTAAACATCGATCCGCTCGATAAAAACTCCTCGATATATCTTCAACAATCAAAAAAGACTTTTTGGGTTAAAAACCTAAGTCTAATGAAAACGAGTTGAGTAAACATCGATCCGCTCGATAAAAAGTCCTCGATATATCTTCAACAACCAAAAAGACTTTTTGGGTTAAAAACCTAAGTCTAATCAAAACGAGTTGAGTAGACATCGATCCGCTCGATAAAAACTCCTCGATATATCTTCAACGATCAAAAAGACTTTTTGGGTTAAAAACCTAAGTCTAATTAAAAAGAGTCGAGTAAACATCGATCCGCTCGATAAAAACTCCTCGATACGTATCCAACATCCTAAAAAGACTTTTGGGTTAAAGACCTAAGTCTAATCAAAAAGAGTCGAGTATACATTGATCCGCTCAATAAAAACTCCTCGGTATATTTACAACGATCGCAAAAATTTCAGCTGATAAAAACCTAAGTCTAAATTGTAACAAGTTGAGTAAACATTGATCCGCTCAATAAACACTCCTCGATCTATTCCTAACGATCTAAAAGATCTGCTGATACTCCTAAAGTTTTTAAGATAAATCAAGTATGACTCCATCTGCTCGGAAATTGCTCCTCGTAAATAAAAATTATGACAGAATCAACGACAAAGAAGATGCAAGAGATAAAAGTAATATTTTATTCATCAAATCAGTTACATACAAAAATCCTACGTTACAAAGATCTGCTTGTTACTTAAAGACCATTACAATGATTTAGTTAAAATGATCCTATAGGATCGGCTATCTTCACGACAATGTCCACGGAAACACCAATCTCCTCCCTAGTACCTTGTCGATTATAATAAACCACCTAAGAAGCACGCTGCTCAGGATGGTCGACTTCTTTGGTTCGATGGCCAGGCTCTGAAGATCAAATGTTCCTCCAGACGACATGAGCATTACCAGCCAGATAAACCGGCAATACTCATTCACCCATAACGAGACACTGCTTGTATAATGGGGTAGATTTTTACTCTGAAGCAGCATCTCTTTGGATGAGTCGTAAAGGATAAAACTTACCAGCGCAACCCAGTGGACGACCAATCCGGAGGTAACATCCAAGAATAAGGATGCCTGGTAAGTATGAACCCCCCATGTGCAAACGGAAACCACGGACCTCTAATTGATGAAGACAAAAGCTGAGGCCTCATGGGACCCGTTAGTACAAGGAAGGGCTGACATGGGACCCGTCAGTACAAGGTAGATGAACATCAAGTTATTACATAGTGAATCACGATAATGTGACTTTTTGAATATTATGGGATCTGAAGGCAAAACAAAATCTAAGGAAACTGAGATCTCCATCCTTTTTGAGAAATGACAAATGGAATATGCAAACCGTCTCCCTATTTATAGGGATAGACTCAAACAATCCAACGGCTGAAAAAGCATTTGATCAACGGACACAGATGCGACCCCTTGACTCCCCGCAATAAATGCTAGTAAGTTGGAACGGCACTATCTAATCGCCTCAACTAGTCGATAACAAAAGAGGCCATAGATCGAAATGATCAAACCTAAAAAAGCTTTGGATTAGACATACCGGCACAATCCTACTTCATGGTCGATGGCTTAAAACCCTAGAACCCACAAACGAAGTCATACAAGCTTTAAAATCGCAGCGAAAAGGACAGTTGCTCGATAAAAGATAAAAGACCAAACCCTTCACCATACGAGGGATGTCACTGCCTCATACATCATATGGATGACCATTGACTAAGACATACAGGAACTCCTCTGGAATCCAAGATATCTGATATAGAAATCAGGAGAATAGTCCTCCTTATGCAAAACAGCAAGGACGTAACTGCCTAACATACCAGAGAATTGCTTAAGGAGGTCTGAACATGTCAGATCTGACTAAGACTTCTACAATTTCGAATTCCTCCCATATCAAAGATATGCTATAAACGAAACATTGATTTGAAGAACAATACTGGGTTGATCAATAAAAAACCTCCTTATATAAAAGTATGTGTCACAAAAGGACAATTTTACAAGGCATGGATTGAACATCGACCAAGATGCTGAACGTTCCCTAACAGCAATTCAATCGACTATCCAATACGAATAAACCTACTATCTGCATGATTATGCGCAAACATGATTTTGAATATAACCCAAGGAACTATACTGGGTTGATCAACAAAGATTTGATTTGCAGAGCAAACATCAAGATCAAGCTAGCTTTTCTCTATCCTAAATATTCTCCGCAAAGATCAATTTCAGATACGTGTGCTAAACAATTCTGATTATTTCATGATGATTATATTTATGCATAAAGGCAAAATGTGCATAACATGGAGAAGAAAAGAATCTGCCTACAAGAAGATCATAATTTCCAATTTAGCCATTCCCCAATACAAAAATCTCCGCCCGAACAACTACACAAAAGTTGGGCACCTAAAAAAAAAAAAAAAAAAAAAAGAGAGAGAGAGGTCACTGAGAAGAATCGCCAGAGGGGCGACCAGCAGAGACAGGCCTCCGAGGAGTCAAGTTACCAGCAAACACCATCAACTCCTCTTGACGCTTGAGATAACCGGCATCGTAACCATCCTCATAAGCCTGCTGACGAGACCTCTCTGCCAAGGCGGCAGCCTGAACTAAGTCATCTTTCTCTTTCTCAAGAACAACTTTATCAGCCTCTAATTTTTGGAGGTCATCTCGGGCAAGCTGCAGTTGCAAAGACAGCCCTGCGGCCTTAGCTTTTTTTGACTCCAACTGACCTTGATGAGCTCTCCGGCTACTCCACAGTTCATCGTTTTGCACACCTAACTGGAGCGCAAAATGTTTGGCCTACAAAGAAAAACAATGAGAAAAATCTTCACAAGACATGAAAGTCGAAATAAAAATAGGGAAAAATTATCGAAAAAATATGTCTACCTGCTCGCACATCTTAACAAGAGACTGCACAAGGCGTACATTTGAAGTACCCTCAAGTTTCTTCAGCTCACCAGGCAAGATGGTGCTTAAACCCAGATCCCAAGACAATGCATCAGGCTCAACTGAACCAGGCAGTTCGCTATTAGGTGGGACACCATCAGGGCGTGGAGTCTCTGACAACGTAATATCCTTAACTTGTTCAAGGATGCATCGATCGTCTAATGGACGAGGAGAGTCTCTCTCGTTGGGACTAACGGAGGTCTCCTTGCCCGAAGCAGAAATAACAGTTCGACGACCAGACCTCGACCCAAACCGACCCCCAGAAGGTCCCCCAGATTCAAAAGACGCAGTCGTTACAGTGGTATCATGAAACAAATATTCAGGACAATCTTGCAAAATAGATTGCGTTATGGAAGGATTAACAGAAAAACCATCTCCAACTTGCCCTTCACTGGCATTCAGGGCAGTAGAAGTAGAAAAAGGAAGGGAACTAACAAAATCCCCTCCATGAGACCCATGCTCATAAGTAGAAAAACCTGAAGAAACAGGTATGTCGTAAACATGCTCCATGTTGGATGGATCCCCAAAAGCTAATCGACCAGGGGAAGGCCTACTACCTACCCCGGTGGAAGAAGGAAAATTTGGTTGAAGAAGCGACGAACTAACTTCTGATAAAGGTTGGGACGTGATAGCAGGACTATCGATCATCGAACTACTAATCAAGGACGAACGAGGAGGCTCCATCGAAGGCCCGTCTCTTCGAGATTTTTTCGATCTGTTATCCCGGGCGCCCTCACGGGAAGGTCGCTTCGAAGTATTACCAAAAAGGTTACTCATGATCGGATTATGGAAAAATACAAATTAATATCGAGAAAGTTTATCGACTAGCTAAAGAAAGAGTATTCTGTTAAGAGAGGAGTATAGCAGTAAAAAAAAACAAGTCAAGTTTTTACCTTTCGTATTTATACTACACGAAAGGACGCGACAGACCTAGAGAAAGGGCGCGAACTAGGAAAACTGACCTGGGAGCAAACGCTAGAATTTGAAAAGACACACACATAATGATTACGGCAAATTAAATGACTTGTCTGAATTATTACGGCGAATGTGAAAAGACACGACTGTCAGAATACGAAACGTTTAGCGTACAAACTGAGGAAAGCTAAAGTTACAATCAAAACCTACGAATGAATAATTACAAAGATTATTTCAAAAATAAATCACTATTTCAAGAAGCCTGGTCGCTATCCGGAATCTTCTGTTCGCTACCGACGTCCTCAGTCATACATATATCGTCTTCTTCTTCTTCTTCGTCTTTTGGATCGATAAAAGTATTATCGAGCTCATCGTTAACATCAGAAGGAGGAATCGGCAATGGATTTCCAAACTCTTCGACAAGGTGAGCCAGAGGAAAACCTTGATATACGACATCTGGAACCTCGGAAGAAGAATAAAGTTTGCCATAGCGATTCAACCGAATGTGCGCCGCCTTAAAATATTCCTTTCGACGGTCGTTGATCATCTCTAAAGCGACCAGCTGGTGAATCGCCTTCTTAAAAGTATTCTCAAGAAGAGGACCGACCATCCGATACACCAACGCCGTATGAACAGGAGAATTAAGGAATTCACGAACAACTCTTTCATCAGGATTCCTACCATATCGATCCTTAAGCCCACTAAGTGGGACATTCTTTTCGTACTCCTCTAAAGAAGTTTCAAGGTTTGATACCTGAGACTCAAGCTCACTAATTCGAGTCGTGCTCTGTAACTGCAATTCCTCTAACTTTCTAGCCATTTGATTGGCCTGCTCTTGAGCACGAGAAACCTCTATCACCCTGTCTATCATTTCTTGATCTTCGGTCCCGGTAGCACGAGTCTCTACGATGGGAACGGAAGAAGATGTTGAGGGACCAACCTCCGAACCGGAGGATTTATGAAGTAAAGCTTTATACTTCTTTTCCAGGAACTCGCACTGTTGTTTCCAAAGTGCATTTTCATAGGCGTATGACGCGAGACAAGTTTTAGTCTGGAAGAACAAAGAGAGCAAGAAAAAGAGATGGATTAGTAAATTAAGGAAAACCCTTAAAATTATCTGTCAATATGATTGAAGGAAAAAGATATCACCTTCTCAGCATAAAGAGAAGCTCGCTGGAATTTCTCCAGAGGATCCTTATGAAGAAGCTTATTGAGATCGCGAGTAAAAACGCCAGACAAAAGAACACGGGTCGCCTTATCGACCGCGTTCTCACTATCATCATGAACAAGAGAATCCTTCTCGGAATAACCAGCGGCCCTCCTTCCCTCTAAATGATCCTCGATCATTTCGACCAAAGTAGGTTTTGGATGTTTATCTCCGAGTAAAGAAAGGTCGTCACCGGAACGTCCATAGTAACTCCTTTTTCTACCCACTGGATTATTAGTAGGATGAGGCATTGACCAGCTGCGACATCCTCGAATACCCAAAGAGGATCTAAGATGAAGAGGAGGATAACCAGATCCCGTGCCCTGACGAATAGGGGACTCACGAGAAGAATCTGGAGATTCCTCTCTATTCTCCTCAGATTCATGACCCAACTCCAGCTTCCTTTTTCGCGACGCTCTCTGCTCGATAGGGACGTTCTCTATGGATTTGGAAGATTTCGACAGCACCATTTTTCCCTTCGAAGAATGTCGAGAGTTTTCTACCATATGGGCTGAAAAAGAAACAAAATAAGAGTTAGTTTCTCCGTATAAAAGGTATAGTTACAGCACTAAGATAAAATAAAGTACTAACCAAGAGGTTCAGATGATGAACTGATGGGAAAATTATGAACACTTAACCCCGCCTTACGAAGGAAAGCCTCCCCGATCAGAAGAGCGCTTTGATATTTGTTTGCACGCATTTAGGGGATCTCAGTGATAAACTGTACATCGTCAGGAACAAGTTCACCAGTCGGTAAGCGACCTCCAGGAATCCAACTGGAACCATGATCCCATGAAAAAGGCATGGTCGAACCATCCGCCAAACAAATATTAGACGGAGGACGAACAAAGAAGAAATGAGATTTCCATGAAGGATTACTAGAAACAGGGGCGTCAAAGATCGCTCGACTAGGCCGCTGACTAGCGAAGAAATATCCACGATTTGAAGAGCTAGAAATATTGAAACGGAAAAGTTGCGTAAAATTACGAAAAGAAGGTTTAAACCCCTTTGCGATCATCAAAACGGAAAAACAAACCACAAAAGCAACGGAATTTGGAACCAGCTGTGTCAAGCACACACTGAAAGTTTTCAAAACTTCGAGAAAGAGGGGAGACAAAGGAAGACGCAGTCCGCTATTGAAGTGAGCCGTATAAAAGGCTCGACATCCCTCCGGGGGAGACGTGACCCTATCAGTAGGGGAAGGAAGAATTATCTCAGAACCTTCCGGAAAATATTTGGTATAATTATTCACAACCTCCGGGAATGTTTCCACCGTATAGGCACAAGCTACGTCCTCAATTGGTTCAGAAATCTGAGGAACAGTACCTTTGCCCTTTTTGGCTCGGGCAGCCACATCTGCATCAGAAAGGATTCGTACCTTGAAAGTATCTTCTACAGGGACGACGAAGTCAGATACTGTAGTTTGTTCGCCCAAAGGATTAGAATGCAACTCCTCCTCGTTATCAGGGGCGACGATCTCTCTAGAAGAGGAAGAAGATCTTCTTACAAAAGCCATATATTCTGGTTCTCGGAAAATGAAGGTCGATAAAAGGAAAAATTTTATGAGATGAACGACTAATCAGGAAAATGATTACAAGTTGTAAGGAAGTATAAAAGAGAAATGGCGAACTCAAAAGTCACCTATTTATAATAAAATGAGACAAGACGTTTCGAACTCATCGCAGCTACTCATATTCCCGCCAAAAACGGAAGGATACGAAAGGCCTCCTGAATAGACGCGTGGCGATTCGTAATCGAACAGAGAAAACGACTATCTATGATGTGTAGCACTCTTTTCCTTACTTAAGATTTTTTCCCACAGGGTTTTTTCTTAAGAAAGGTTTTTAACGAGGCTCCATTCATAGAAAACAAACAGTCGTAAAGATTCATATACTTCTACGAGCTTCTATTATCTATACGCTCGAAGAAGTGAGGGAGTACTGATGGGGGCTATTTCGCACCCTACATACTACTCGGATCGAATGAAGAAGATAAGATCGATTCGACCAATTCAAACAGATCGGAATTATCTTACTGACCCGGCCAAGTGCAGCTCGCTTCGATAGAGGATTATACTCCGGACTCAAGAAGGATATTTGGGCCGAGTCCTATTAGGACTATGTTTCCTTGTAACGCTAGGTTTAAAATTATATAAATACCTAGTTAATCATTGTATTAGAGAAAGGACGAAATTCCTGAAATCTAAGAATACAGGATTTAACATTGCTTACAACAGCACAACTCAATAATATTCAATATTATTACAGAGCTTTTTACCTTCATATCGGTGTGTTCTTAGCTTTGTTTTGTGGTTTTACTTCTTGTTCTTGAATATTGCTTTTCTTTGTAACCGATCCATCCGGAATAAAGTAACGGAGCCCTATTTAACATATATATAGATATCGAAAACCCCCGATATCACAAATTCACTGATATTCAATTAACCCGACGAAATCCGGCTAAATCACCCTATAAATTGTATAAATTGTAAGTGGATCTTCAAACTTGGAATGAATGGAGAGGCGTTGCCTCTAAGAATTGACTAGTGGTAAAAAGGCTATTCACAATGTTCTGGAACAGACTTTGATGAATTCTTTTCTCCATTAGCAATGTCTGAATCCATTTAGATTCACATTTGTTCTGATGAGATAGTCAAGACATTTGACTTCATCAAAACGAGTATGAACCATGAGTGTACAAAAGGATTAGTGGGAGCGACGATGAAGCTCATATTTTATATGTCGATAATATTCTGGTTATCTGGGATGATATCGGAATGTTAGCACAGACGAAAACATGATTGTCCATGCAATTCTCCATGAAAGATTTAGGAGAAGCATCTTGCGTATTGGGATACGTATCTATAGAATAGATCGGAAAGAGATGCAGACACTCTCTAAATCTATGTACATAGAATCAATACTGGAAATATTCAGTATGAAGAATCCGAGAAAGGATTACTTCCAGTAAGACACTGTATCCCTTATTCCAAAATCGATGTGCCCTACATCAAATGAGAATAAAGGAGAATGTCTCAAATACCTTATGTTTCAAACAAAAGGTTGCATGTGGCATGCTTTACTATGTACTAGACCAGACGTAGAACATGCTCAAGTGTCGCGAGCAGTTACTAGTCAAACTCAAGTGAAGAAGTACTGGACCACCGTAAAAGATATCCTTATGCTCTTCTCAAAGACTAAGGATTTGTTCTTGGTCTACGGTGGTAGTGGAGAATTAAAATTCGAAGGATTTATTGATTCGAACTTTCAGTCTGATGTGGATGAATTAAGAACATCCATTTTTGGATACATATCCTGCCTCAATGGGGTAACGGTGAATTTGAAAAGGATTCCAAGCAAATTACCGTAACCATCTAAACCACTGAAGCAAGATATATTGCAGCATTAAATGTAGCATTAAATGCGACTTAAGAAAGTGTTTGGATATAAAACTTCATCCTATGGTTGGATGTAGTGCCTAGCATTGTGAAGCTCATGATTATCTTATATGATAACATTGGAGCTATTGCTAAAGCAAAGCATTCGAGATCTTACCTGAAATCTAAACACAATTGAAAGAAAGGTACCATTTGATTAAAAAAAAAATCATTTGTAGAGTTAACGCACATAATGGATCGCGTCGACTCAGAAGACAACTTAGCGGATCCACTAAAAGAGGCTAAATCATGAAATGAGTTCGAAGAACATCTTTAGAAAGATGGGTCCTAGAAACGTTTGCGATTGGCTTTAGGGCAAGTGGGAGATTGATGGAATAGTGCCCTGCAAGCCAATATATTTAGCTTGTATTGGAACTATCATCATCTTTCTTTAGTATAAACGAATTAATACGCACGTTTATTTATACGAGTATAAGGATAAACAATGGCCAACTTCATCTCTCGCGAATACATTTAAGCGATTGGTTGAAATCCTTAGATTACATTTGACTATGGGACGATTCACTTCAGTACTGAGTGCAATCATGAAACAGTCTCAAAGGTCGTAATCTTAAAACTGTTCCAAGTCATAGATTCCGAAACGAGACGGGGTATCGTAGGAATCGCCAAGACTTGTACAAGTATGCATGATTCACATGGAGTGAATTTGTAGCGTTTCATGAACAAGGCATTTGAGGCCAGTGCATATGAGTAGGTGGTTCAATGGAGGATTGAACGCATCGAACGACCCGAACAGAGAAACCCATTGTGGAAGCGCATGTCGCATATCGGTGATGGGATGTTTCTCAAGGATTATAATAGTGTACGATTTAGTCCTTTAACTTGAGGTACTAGGGCGAATTCGGTGCATGAAAGTGCGTACTTAGATCTAGGTATAGGCCACGTAGCTTGGTCATAACATGCCTAGGTTGGGTGTGTATGGACATGTACGCGAATGGTTAGTACCAATATGGAATCTATTGACTCATCGTAATGGATGAGAGAATTTCCTATACGATTCTTAGATAATATATCCGAGAAACCCGTGGCCACGGTCTGTGACGGATTTGGAAAGGGGTTTCCAAATTTAGGAGTCACACTGGAATATTATCCTGAATTAGAAAGTATAGTTATCGAGACAAATTTAGAGGTGCCGATCAATTCACACACCCTAAGTCTTGATCGGGAATATTAGTCGATAGAAGGACCGTATGTACATGGTAATTATATGAGACGAGGTTCACAAGTATCAATTCACCTGAAGTTGGGCTTCATGGGCTTGTGACTAGACATCGACCATGAAGTGTAGGTACTCCTGAGTTAATAGAGGATTTGATTCTAGGAGTGGTCAATTAAAGGTTGTTTAATTGACCGGAGCAATTTATTGGTCATAAATTAAATCACGAGGAATTCGTGGGCCTGCTGCCAATTGATGGTGAACCCAGAGGGTCACACACAATACAATTGGACGGTGACTGTTATGGAAGGACATAAAACGAATTAATTGATTTAAAGGTAATTAAATCAATTAAATGAATTAAAGTATTTAATTCAAATGGGAGATTAATTAATTGGCTGACTTAATTAATTAAATACTTAATTAAGTTGCTAATTAATTATATAAAAGAAATAATGATTTATTTGGATTGGGCATTTAATTAAAGTAGTTAATTAAATGAAAGGCTTGCAAGACATGGGCTTTTAATTAAAAGCCCATAAGGAGTCTTGCAAACCTAGGTCAAAAGGAACTCTTATAAATAGAGTTCTACAAGAGCTCAGAAAGAAGGAGAACCTAGCAAAAACCCTAGCCTCTTTCTCTGCACTTAAGCGCCGCCCCTCTCCTCCGCCGCCACCAATAGCCGCCGTCCCTTGCTGGCCGTGAGCTGCTATAGTGCCGCCGCACATCCTCCCTTGTTCCTTCGTGCTGGATCTTGCTCTGCCAAGTAGATCTGCACAGTCCTCCATTGACAAATCTCCTAGATCCAGTTTTGAGCCTAAGACTAGGAGGTGTTGCCAGAATCCAATTGGTGTGGACTAACTTTGGAGGTGAGACGCTTGGATCACTTCTGTGAACCAGATCCAGATCCAGATCCAGATTCAGAATCAGAACTGAAGGTTGCCACCACCTAGCCTGTGGTGAGGTAAATCGCAAAACTCCCTTTGTTTTATTACTTTGTGTGTTTTGTTCTATGATTTTGTATATATAATATGGAGATTCAAATATATGGGACTTTGGGTGCTTCGAAAAAATTTAAATTCCGCACTGTCGTTGTTCTGACAATCGAGGCATCCTAACCACTATCCCAACAGGAATAAAGGAAAGAAAAAAGAATCCATTCAAACATTTGACTTTTTCCTGATATTTTCCTTTAAATCTCCTTTTGATTACAAGAACAATAAAACTGGCAATGAAAAATGAATGCCTTGCCTAAAAATGAAGGCGCTGATTTAGGAAATTTTAATGCAATTATAGATTACCAGCATCCCATTCACAAATCACATTCCTCTGCTCTGCCAGAAAGAAATAAATTCCTTATAAATAGGACCATCTTTTCACTTATTTTTCCAAAGGCATGAATTAGTAGTGAAAAATAGAGAAAAAAAAAGGTGTAAAATAAAATCCCATAAGTAATACTAAATTATGGCAATAGGATGCCTCTAATTGCCATGGGGACTGTAGCTGACCCCCTTCCACCACCCGAACAACTAACATCAATCTACATCGACGCCATAGCCACCGCATACCGTCATTTTGACACGGGTTCCATCTATAACACAGAGGAGCCTCTTGGCAAAGCAGTGGCCAAAGCTTTAGAACTCGGCCTAATCAATAACCGCGATGAATTGTTTATTACTTCCAAGCTATGGTGCACGGATGCACACCATGATCTCGTTCTACCTGCCCTTAAAGAAACACTCAGGTACCATATTTTAAATAACATGGCATTTTTTCATCAATTGAAATGGTACGTGTTTTATTTTTATTGCAGGAAATTGGATCTAAGTTATGTGGATCTTTATCTGATACACTGGCCGGTAAGAGTCACGAAAGACTCGAAATATTTAGGAATTTCGAATGAAAACATCCTTCCATTTGATATTAACGCAACATGGAAGGGCATGGAAGAGTGTTGTGAATTTGGCTTGGCTAAATCTATAGGTGTAAGCAATTTCAGCTGTGTAAAACTGAGGAAAATTCTCGATCAAGCCACCATACCACCCGCGGTTAATCATGTAATTAACCATGGAGAGGCATTAATTTAATATTTATACTTTATATATAGCGCCGTCTTGTGTAGCGGTACACATTTTACTCGTGCCTATGACATGGAATTAAGGATCGGGTGGCAGAGATATTCGAACATGTACAAGACCTCTTTTGGGCCCTCACTTTAATACCATATTGAATGTCCAACTTATCTGAGAGTCAGGGAGGAGAGATGTTTAAAATTTACACTTGAACGTATAATTTGAATTTTCAAGTGGAGTTGAATATTTCCTGGCAACATGAAAAGCTGCTAGAGTTTTGTCGAGAGAATGGCATTCATTTAAGTGCATGGTCACCGTTAGGATCGCATAATTCAAATTGGGGATCACAGAAAGTGTTGGAGAGTCCAGTTCTTCAAAATATTGCATCTGCTAAAGCAAAATCAGTGGCGCAGGTTTTTATATACATATATACTTTTGATGCACATAAATTTGTTCTTGAATTTGTATTTAAATTTCTTATGTATTAGTCAGATTGGTTTAAGATGGATATACGAGCAAGGCGCAAGCATGGTTGTGAAGAGCTTTAACTAGGAAATGATAAAGGAAAACATTCAAATTTTCGACTGGGAACTGAGCACGGAAGAACTGAAGAATATAAAGCAAATACCTCAGTGCAGAGGATCTTTTGGTGAATGGTTTGTTCATGAGAATGGTCCATACAAATCTGTCGAAGAACTTTGGGTTGGTGAAATATGACTTTAGTAAACTTCCTTTTCATTTAGTTCATAGTGTACCGACAATTTCTAGAACTAAGACCATAATATATTAGAGCTTCATTTCTTTCTATAGCTAAGAATACTTGTAATGCTTGTTGGAGCTCGAAATTTGTTCGTTCAATGTCATCGATTGATCGCTTAAAGCCAAAACCGCTGTCACATTTATCATTGATATTCATTGAAATTGTCGACCCTAACTGATCAGGCGTCCACTGTCTTTCCAAATTCCAAATCCAAATGTCTAAACCTTGAAAATTTAAGTTCTCATAAACAATACATGACATCAACAACTACTAGTTAACAACAAAAACAAAATCTCGTGGCAAAACCGCATAATATGTATAGCATCAGTGATTAAACTTCATTCAAGGCCACGGGATGTTCTATTCTATGGTGGATTAGCATTACCTGTCGTAGGCCCTTTTAAACTAAAGAAATACTACTCGATTGATAGAATTTGTTTATAGGAGTCAGTCACTGAAAATTTAACCAAATTTTTACGAGAATTCCATGAGTGGTGTAATTAGGACCCTACGATCAAACTTTACATGATAAGCTCTCTATCATTTTTGTCTCCAAAGAAACTACCTCTAATGCATTTAAATGTATAATATCCAAGAGTTTACGGTGTATTACTTACATTTTAATTTTACATTACGGCTTGAAATATCTCTTTGATTAAAGCTAAGAGAATGGTTGTCATGAAAAGATTTCGTGAGTATCATTTTCCTATTTATGAAATTCGAAGGTTTGAAAATTTTGAAACCATGTGAATTTCACTTAAAAATGAAATTAAGGTAAGAAAACAACGTCTTTTTGAAGATTTGGAGGTCCAAACCGCCTTCAAAAATTACAGAGGCATCCCATCTGGTTAAAAACCTATCACAAAACATCCTCTACAAGGGATTGGGCCATTATCTTCCCAGAATACATATATTATAATGTGTTTGGGCCCAATAAATTGGGTATTACATAAAATGCTAAAAACCTTGTTCTGCATAATGATGGGTGGAACAAGCCCAAAATTGGTTCCATATAAAGACTACTTTTGCATATGCACACTCCAAGATAAAGATGGGCTAGATTTAAAGCAATACGAATTTGTTTTGATTAGTATATATTCAATCAATAAAAAATTTACTATGTACTGTATGTTTGAAATTCTTTTTCAAATGCATAATTGAATAATAATCTCATATAAAGTTTCAATACACCCATGTTTACGTAATTTTATTGAGAAACTTGATAATTAAATGTAACATGATATTACACATGTGATATAAAGGGACACACATAATCTAATTTGTTCAATTATATTCTAGGTAAGTGATGTATGTCATATATTTTGCATAAACTCGTCACTTTTCCATCACAAAATTATGGAATATACATATCCAATGCCAACATAATATATTTAAAATGAGCAATGTACGGACGAAGAAAAATCTATACATTTTCAACTTAGAGCCATTTATTACAATACCGGCAAATACTTCTGCAAGTTTCACCCCAGCTCGTCAAGGGCTCCTCAATAGGTTCGGATACCCATTAGGAGAAGTGCGCAAATAATGTACCCGTCCTACCTGTCTCAAAATATAAGTCATGTCTAAAACTTATAAGTTTCTAGGGAGAAAAAAAAAAGAAAGAGAAAAGAATCCATTCAAACATTTGATTTTTTCCTGATATTTTCCTTTAAATCTCCTCTGGATTACAAAACAATAAAACTTGCAATGAAAAACGAATGCCTTGCCTAAAAATGTGGTCTAGCACGATTTCGTGGTATGATCGATATTAAAATATAAACAATGTAAATACAAACCGAACTAAATGGAGAATAGATCAATAATGTATATTGCGATCGTAAGTGTATAGATTACAAGTATTGGGGGTCCTATTTGAGCATTATAGGATGCCGTACAAGCTAGAGTGCGAAATACATATAAAATGGCCTAAACTATCTTTTGGAGCAGCAACTTCGAATGGTGTGCACCTGGGAAAGCGTGTCCTGCGTCATAAATGATTGGGGTATTTATAGCTGAAAATGGGGATAGGCCCATAGGCCTGGGCCTGAGATCGGCCCAACAGTATCTTTCGAGCATTGGCTGCATCTGGAGGATCGAGTTAGCTGAACAGTGATCCGAGCTTGATTCTAAGGCTTCGGGGTCGGGATTCCGGTTTTCCGTTTGTACCTTTGCTCCAAATAGTAGAGTCCAAAATACACCCCATCAATACTCCCCCACTTCTCGAGCGCAAAGTAAAGCTCAAGCTCGAAGAAGTTTATGTTATTCCGAACGTCGTGATGAACAAATCATTTTTTGATGTATTTCGGATATGCCTCTTTAAAAACCCAACTCGGAAAAACCCATTGGGATAAAAACCAAGTTAGGGAAAAAGAGTGCATATCTTGGAAATAATATGATGAATTTGTCTTTGATATAAATTTCGACGTTAAAGAGTTTTTGCTTTGCTTTCGAAATGAATCTCGACCAAAATGTCTCCCGGCCTCGGTTACCGAGATACTCACAATTCCACATGATTTTACCCTGAGGGAGCTTAACCGTCGCAGCTGTTCAGGGTCTGACTTGCAATTCACCTTTTTTACCTTTTATATATACGTTGCCTTGTTAAAAATTATTTTCAGAGTGACTTTTTACTTGAGATCGGAGCGTTGAGATCGCGTAAGCTGTCCTTTTCATACAAATATATCTTTTTATAATGTCCAATTCGAGAGATTCGAGGGGCAAGGGCAAAATTGGAGAGGATCCTGATTCCGATCCTGATTTTAGGCTTATTGATGACTTTGAAGAGGGAGAATTTCATCCCGAGCATGAGGATGCAAATCAGGTCGAAGATCTCGAAGAAAACGTGGTAGAGAAATGTAATATTGGTGACAATGTTTTTGTCAGGATATATAAATTCGAAACCCATTCTGGATCAACTGGTCATAATCGGGCCGAGCTTGGCGCAGATCAAACTTGTATTTTTGTCCAAGAAAACCGCGCTTATCTGGACAAAGAGTTCGGAAAATATCTTCCTGACGGGTTTTTGATCGTCATCCCATCTTACCGCCATCGTGCAACTGATCCTCCACCTGGGTGCCAGGCTTTTTATGAGAAGCAATTTTCACATGGATTGCGCATCGCATTTATTCCCCTACTTAGAAGTATCTTATCCTCTCTTTCTCTTACCCCTGCTCAAATTCTTCCGAATTCTATAGCGTACATCGTGGCGTTCAGTGTTCTCATGGAGGCCAAAGGAGAGTAGGCTTCTTTTCGGAATTTTTGGCAAGTATTCCAGATGAGTATGTCTAAAGGTTCCAATGCGGGGTTCGTATCTTTTTCACAGAGGTCGAACCAGCCTATCCTTTCGAGTGTGGCTATGGATAAAACTAAAAGCTGGAAAAGAAGGTTCTTCTTTGTGAAAGGGCCCGACATTCGTCCTGAGGGCAGTTCGAAAACTAGACCATATCGATGGGATGGTGAAGGGCCTTGGATGTATGGTGGTCTCAAGATCAAGGAAAAGATTAATCCTCATCTTTCTGACGAGTTTTTGAACCAGCTTCAATCTGATCCCTTTCAGACTATGCTCCTTGTCCAAGAAAGGATTTTGAGGCTGGCAGGCCTAAGCAAATGCGATTATCCAGGACGGTCGAATTTTCTCTTCCCTTGCCCTCTCAATCCCTTGGCGGATCTACTCGACCTTTCAGACGCACGTCCAAATCGGCCATTTTGTCTCGTGCACCGCTCTCTTTAAGTATGTTATTATTCTTCTTGAATGCGAGGTAGATTAGACCTGCTCACTTAGCTTTCTGAACGTATCACACATTCTTTGCAGATCAATTCGTTGAGGAGTTTCGGCTGTCCGTTGTTACGTCAATCGGGACTGCTCGTTCCAGGGGCATACAAAGCCTATCCCAGCAACTAGTGAAGAAAAATAATGCGGAACAAGGAACGAGAGCAGATAATCCGGTCATCGACCCGACTGATATTCCAGAAGTATACCCTGCTTTGAGAGGGGTTGGTAGCTCGAGTTCGTCGAATCCCGCTGTAGCTGGTCCCTTGCGTAGTGTATTCACGATCGATACTTCTAACCCATCATCCGCCGGTTATAGCCAATATTCCTGGACCCGTATTTTAGGCATACAAGAACATGAAAAGCGTATGGATCGGAAATGGTATGCTGATCATCCGGGGCCTTCGAGAAGAACAAAACCATTTGGCAAGAACTCTGACTTGGTTCCTTGCTGACCAGGCAGATCAGAACCGGATGTAGTAGATTTTATGAATGAACATTTTCTCGGGCGTAGAGCCGCCGGTTATCCAGAAGAAGGGACCATTTTGTCCGATCTCGGACCAGATGGTGAAAATGAGTTTGATAAAGCCACCAAAATGTTTATGGCCGGACGGTTCAAATAGGATCTGCTTCATCATACCATTAAAAGCGACTTTGAAGTCCTGAGTAACTTTTCTCGAACGTACCTGGAGGTAATAATTGTTTACATTAGAGTATTCTATATGTCTCAATCCTTAGGTACTATGCTGATATCATTTTGCCATCATAGGCTGGAGATTACTTTGCGCTTCAGACTTATCGCTTGTCGTTGCTGGAACAAGAATCTCAAGAAGCTCACAATGCGCTCGCGCAGGCTTCGACCGAGAATAAAACTCTTCGAGCTCGATTAGATGACGTTACGAGTAAATTATCGGCCAGTCACCGAGAATTATCAAAAACAAAGAAGGAGTTGGAGATCGCCAATAAGAAACATACCTCATCTGTGGAAGAGGATTTGTTATCAATCGTTAAAGAGAAAAATGCCCTCGAGGAAGAGCTCAAGAAAGTCAAAATCGAACTTGAGCAAGCAAAGCAAGATCCTGAGCGAGCATATGCCTAGGGCTGGGAAAAGGCTGTGATTCCAGCCATACGAGAATTTTTTAAGTCTCCTGTCCTAGATCCCTTAATTCAAAGGAGAATGGGAGGGATTCTTCAAACGATCTTCTACAAAGGGGTTCAACAGCTAGTTTCGGCCAAGAGAATTCCAGATAAGATGTACGAATATTTTCAATATATGAACCCTTATAAGAATGCAGAAGGGAAGGACTATAAAGCTTCCTCTTTGCCGAAGGCAGCTATGAATTGGCAGGATCATCGTTTTGCCCCTTTTGTCGAGGAGTTTGGCTTCCCAATGCCAAACCCTGGTGTGCTTGAGCTGTCTGATCATAACCCCGGATCTACTTTAGGAGGCGCATCAGATGATGTGCAGAATGGCCAATCTTGTAGTTGAGTACGGCCTTGGCAAGGATTACAGTGGTTTAGGCAACGAATCCGATTCCTCGACCAGAACCAATTCATAGTTCGATAATTAGAAATTGACATTTATAACAGCTATGTAATAGGAGTAATACTTTACGTAATAGGGTCCTTCTCCAATGTTTTCCCTTTCATAATCTGTATATCCTTCTCATTTTGTAGGAATTAATATTTGATTTTATCGTTCCTGATTGAATCTTTATCGTTCCTTTTTGAACTTGTCAACAGTTGCAACGGTTCAATTATTGCAAAAATAGGATGTCGCTTCTATAAATATTAGGACTGTTTCAAATCATTTGTCTAAGACCCTTAATTACTGAGATCGGAGCTTCGCGCTTAGTATCTTTTTTCGAACTTTCAAACTTACTTTTTTGCTTACTATGGATCAAATATTGGGTAAGCCCATCGACCCCAAATCGTTATTGGGTGGTACCAAGAGTAAAGGTCCATCCAAAGACCAAAAATCGACCAAAGAGAACAAATCCTCCTAGGCTTCCCCAAAAACATCTGCATCATCTCCCAAAACCTCCAAGGGCGGGGATACTAAAAAGGAGAAACAGGCTCCAGTAAAACATCCCAAAGTTATTCCTAGAAAATCAGTTTTAGATGAGGAACTCGAAGAGGAGCTTGAGGCTTCTCTGCCTAAAAATCTTGATACTTCAAACCGAGCATTAGCTAGGCAAAAAGCATCATCCCTTTCTTCCAATAAAAGACCTTATTCTGATGTGATCACCCCAATCGGGACCTTGCAGAACCTTGTCGCTGGGAAAGAAGTGCCAATCGTTGACCTCAATGCTGGTTCCCCGACAGAAGGTTTGGGTAAGAAAACTAAACTGACCCCTACTGGAGAAGACTCTTTAATTTCTGGAGGATCTACTGAGCCTTCAAAGCTTGAAACTGAGCCCTCGAAAACTGAAACCGAACCCTCGAAGACTGAAAATTCTTCTGATCCTCTTACTTCTACCTACTCTGTGACCTCTCCTTCCCTGCTCAGAGAGTCGAAGGATGAGTCCGCTTCTGAAGTGGAGCTCCAGAACCTTATTGAGAATTCGCCGCAGGCTGATTTTCCTATTCCTGAAGCTGGCGCGTCTAAGGGAAAGAGTCCCTCGGAGTTGTTTCAGTCTGGATCGAAATCTCTTTTTCAGGTCCTCCTCTGTCCCTTTTTTTTTTTTTTTTTTTTTTTTTGAGAATCTAACCCTTCCATATATAGGCTAGACAAGACTTTCTTGAACTAAAGATGTTAGATGAGCGGGAGCTGAGTCGACATGCTGCTGTCACCCTCGAGCTGGAGAAGAAGAACGGCGAGTTGGATCGTGTCCTCGAGGAAAAATTGGCTTTAGAGAAAGATAAAGTTGCTAAGGTTCAGGGAGAAGAGCTCCATCAACAATTGAGCAAGGAGCTCGAAGTGCTCAAAGGGCTTTACGAGCAGGAGAAGAAGGGCTTCGAACTTCGCAAAAAGGAGGCTTATGCTCGTGGGTATGAAGCCCGTAGTGCTGAGCTTCGAAAGGTTCTTCATGATCATAAACTTGTGTAATTTTATTCGAAAGATATTGTTGTAACTCTATTTCATTTTTCGTATTTGTGCTGTATTCTGAATAATTTTTGGTTTGTGTTTTTCTTATTTTCGATCTCAGACAATGTATTGGGCCAAGTGCCTTTTTATAATTGTTGTGCCCTTCTCTGATGTTTATATCCTCTTCAAATATGTTGTGTATTTTCCAATTTCATAGGACTTGAAGTGGGTTGCTGGCAATCTTGACAGGACTTGTGGAACGTAATGGGGTTCTACTCGGGACTGTAGACCTCGATTAGTTCCTATAAACTGCTTGGCTTCTTCGTTAAGTATTTATTGTCTTTAATGTTAAATCCTTGTAGATCGAATGCAAATTAGTCAATGCCAGAGTTAGGATATTTTTTTCCCGATCAATGACTTTTTTGATAGCATAGCATCCCGCATTTATCGCTCGTATCGCGACCATTCATTATGGTATATCGGAGCCGTCGATGTCCATTACCTCCTCCTATAAATACTCTAGAATGATTCTTGTTTAACCACTGCCTTTTAAGTTTCCTGTGAAAATTTTATTCGATGCTTATGCTCGAGTGGCAGCCTTCTTTAGTGAACAATGGTTTATCCCCAATAATGACGTCCAAGATTCGAATTCGATCCCTAATAATTATGCTCTAGATCCGAACTCGAACTCCTTTCCTTGATTCTTTGCTTTCAAATAAAACTTTTCATCGACTATGATATCGACAGACGAAAAGGATTGCGACTAGGATACCGGCAGACGACCTGCTCTCTCTGATTCCAAGTCCTCGAGGCAGGATCAAATCCCTATATCCTATCCTCCATCTAGTCGGGATAGTGGGTCAACTGCTGGAGGAGTTTTCCTGCACTCGATCTCAACCTCTTCAAGATGCAACTTGAAGAATGTTGCCTTCGAATTCGCTAGGGATGATTCCAACTTGGGTTGCTTCCCTCTCTGTCGACGCGGTCCTGTGTGGACCAATCAGCGAGGAAGCAGTGGATGAAGGGTAGAAGTGTACTAGCTTCACTTTCCTCCTTTGACTACCCAAGTATTCAAGCGTAGGGTTAATCATTTGTAATACGATCGTACTATATGTAAACTTTAAGTTTAGCTCGATTCTCCTTATTGCAATCAAGAATTCTCTTGTAACTGTTTGACAGTTTATGAATAAAATATTTATTTCCTTTATTATTCTTGCTTGTTAATCTATAGACTTGCTTCGAGCATCAATTTTTTCGTGCCAGAAGTATGAATGATAAGTGTTATTCTTCACCGATCTTGATTACTGATAGGATAATCGAACACTAATTTTCTAATAATTGAACATCAATTATGCAATTGCTCTTGGATAGAATAATTGAATCCTCAACGTTTAATACCCAAATATGAACAATAATTGACATTTTTTGCCGATCTCGTTTGCTGATAGAACAATCAAAGATTCATAACCAAAGCTTTCACCCTTCTATATTTATTTCGATCTAAGGGGCATAGCAACGGCTTTCACCCTTGGTCGTTTTGATCGGTCATAGCAGCAGCTTTCACCTGAGGGTCTTAGCAACAGCTATCACCCTTTTCATTTATTTCGATCTAAGGGGCATAGCAACGGCTTTCACCCTTAGTCGTTTTTGATCGGTCATAGCAATAGCTTTCACCTGAGGGTCTTGGCAACAGCTTTCACCCTTTTTATTTATTCGATCTAAGGGGCATAGCAACAGCTTTCACCCTTAGTCGTTTTTGATCGGGCATAGCAACAACTTTCACCTGAGGGTCTTAGCAACAGCTTTCACCCTTTTTTATTTATTTCGATCTAAGGGGCATAGCAACGGCTTTCACCCTTAGTCGTTTTTGATCGGTCATAGCAACAGCTTTCACCTGAGGGTCTTAGCAACAGCTTTCACATTATTTAGTACAACCGCTGCACCACGTCATCAAGTACACGTGGTGCAGCCCACCAATACACATGGGACATGTGGATTATTAATCCACATCACCCCATGTTCTGGCCATATTCCAAAAAAATAGGGGTTCAGAAAGTTGTGTTCACACTGCCAGAATATGGGTGATGTGGATTTTTAATCCACATGCCCCAAGTGTATTGGTGGGCTGCACCACGTGTACTTGATGACGTGGTGCAACGGTTGTACTACATAATTTCTCCCGATCTAAGGGGCATAGCAACGGCTTTCACCCTTAGTCGTTTTCGAGGATCGTCACCCATTTTGCTGATCCAAGGGGCATAGCAACAGCTTTCACCCTTGTTCGATATTTGAATAATATACATAGAGATAGGCCATAATAACTTTCAGAATATGACGAATTGATAAGATCTCTGCGAATAAAATTTTCATTGAATAGATAATCTTCAAGAACATGAGAAATAAAGAACACAATGAGACAATAAAATAATAGATAAGCTAGAGACTGCTAAATAATCTTCATCTTCCATAATATCTTCTCAAATTTATGGCATTCCAAGATCGAGGCAAGACTTCTCCATTTGGATGAGCAATCTTGTAAGAGCCTTTCTTCCCTACTTCGACCACTACATAAGGTTCATCTCAATTGAGCTGAAGTTTTCCAACATGTTTCGAGACTTCTAGTTTTTTCAGCACTAGATCTCCGACTTTAAAGGTTCGGTTCTAACCTTTTGATTGTACGCTTTCTCTATGTTGGATTTCATGGCCTGAATTTTCAGCTTAGCATGATCCCTTTTGCTATCTGCATGATCGACTTCCATTTCCCTCAATGATTTATTCTCTTCGGAATCATAAAATTCAACTCTGGGAGAAGATATCAAATTCTCGACTGGAATAACTACTTCAGATCCGTAAACCATGCTAACAGGAGTTTCCCCCGTAGCTGCTTTTATAGTGGTTCTATAAGCCCATAAAACTCCCGAAAGTTCATCAATCCACTTTCCATTTGCGTCAGATAACCGCTTTTCTAGAGATCGAACGATCTCTCTATTTACGACCTCTGTTTGTCCATTTGCCTGCGGGTGCCCTACTGATGCGAAGTTTTGCTGTATCCCGAATTTCTCACACCAATCCGTGACCTTCTTGCCAGCGAATTGTGTTCCATTGTCAGAGATTAAAACTCTAGGAATTCCGAACCTGCAAACAATATTCTTCCATAGGAAATTTATTACTTGAAACTGAGTGATCTTAGTTAGAGCCACACATTCGACCCATTTACTGAAATACTCTACCGCGACCAACACATAGTTCTTTCTAGATCTGGCGGTCGGGAAGGGACCGACAATGTCGATACCCCATTTATCGAAAGGCCAACAGATCGGAATAGAGTGCATTTGTTCGGCTGGCTGATGGATCAAGTTCGAATGAATTGACAATGATGACATTTCTTCACATAATCTACTGAGTCAGAAAAGAGAGTTGGCCAATAATATCCCGTCCTCGAGCATTTTAGGGCTATTGCTCGAGCTCCGCCGTGATTTCCTGCTTCTTCCTCGTGAATCTCTTTAAGAATTGTATTATATTGACTTTCGGAGATACACTTTAATAAGATTCCAGAGGAGGATCGTTTATAGAGCTGATCATCGATTAAGGTAAATGATGGGGATCGATACTTGATTCTTCGGGCTTCATTAGTATCTTCTGGTAGTTTTCCTTCCTTCAGATAATTGATGAAAGGGTCTATCCAAGCGATCTTTCGCTTGTCGATTTCCATGATGTTGATGCAAGTAGCGACATCCAGATCGATAGCGGATGTGTTCGATAATAACCATGTAATAATCCTTTCCTTCTTACCATCTGCAACACCGGTGAACTTTGACAGCAAATCAGCCCATAGATTTTCTTCTCTGGGAACAGGCTGAATATCGAACTTTTCAAATTACGATATCAGACTTTTTGCTTTGTTCAAATATTTTATCATATTGAACTCTTTTGCCTCATAAATGCCCTTTACCTGCCTATGAACAAGTTCGGAATCTATCAGCACAATAATTAATCTTACCTTTGCCTTTAAGGCCATCTCTAATCCTGCAATCAGAGCTTCATATTCTGCTTCGTTGTTTGTAATGACAAAATCCAGAGTGATGGCATAACTTGATGGAATAGTGCCCAGCAAGCCAATGTTAATTAGCTTGTTGAAGTACTGTTTTCTTATGGTTTATAATTAATACGCCGTTCATTCATAGTATGTGAAACTGAACAATGGCCAACTTCATCTCTCGCGAACCTATCTAAGCGATTGGATGAAATCCTGAGGTCACAATAGACTATGGGACGATTCACTTCAGTACTGAGTGCAATCATGAAACAGTCTCAAAGGTCGTGATCTTAAAACCGTTCCAAGTCATAGATTCCAAACGAGACGGGGTATCGTAGGAATCGCCAAGACTTGTACAAATATGCATGATTCACATGGAGTGAATTTGTAGAGTTTCATGAGCAAGGAATTTGAGTCCAGTGCATATGAGTAGGTGGTTCAATGGAGGATTGAACGCATCGAACGACCCGAACAGAGAAACCCATTGTGGAAGCGCATGACGCATATCGGTGATGGGATGTTTCTCAAGGCTTATAATAGTGTACGATTTAGTCCTTAGACTTGAGGTACTAGGGCGAATTCGGTACATGGGTGTGCGTACTTAGATTTAGGTACTGGTCACGTAGCCTGGCCACAAAGTGCCTAAGTTGGGTGCGTACACGATTGTACGCGAGTGGTTAGTACTAAGAAAGGATCTATCGACTCATCCTGATAAGATGAGAGTATTTCCTGTACGTTCTTCGATAATATGTTCCTAGAAACCCATGGCCATGGTTGGTGACGAATTTGGAAGGTATTTCCAAATTAGGCAGTCACAGCGGAATTATTATCCAGAATTAGAAAGTACAGTATCGAGATAATTAGAGGTGCCGATCAATTCACACACCCTAGGTCTCGATCGGGAAATCATCGTGGAAGGACCGTATGTACATGGCAATTATAAGAGGTGAGGTTCACAATAAATCAATTCACCTTTGATTGGGCTTCATGGGCTTGTGGCTAGACAACGACCATGAAGTGTGGGTACTCCGGAATTAATAGAGGATTTAATTCTAGGAGTGGTCAATTAAAAGTAGTTTAATTGATCGGAGCATTTAATTGCTCGTTAATTAAATCACGAAAGTCGTGGGCCTGCTGCCAGTTGATGGTGAACCCAGAGGGTCACACACAATACAATTGGACGGTGACTGTCTTAAAGGAAAGTAAGTGATTTAAAGTTGTTAAATCAAGGTAATTGAATTATGGTATTAATTCAATTGGAGATTATTAATTAGATGACTAATTGATTAATTGATAATTAATTAATTAAATTTATCTGATTAATTATGGAATTAATTAAAGTAGTTAATTAATTGGAAGAATAAATAATTAACCAATTTGAGTATTGGATAATTATGGGTTGATTTTGGAATTATCCAAACTTAGGGGCTAGGGGGCGATTTTAGTAGTTGAAAGGAAAAGGAGTTTTTGTTTCTTGAGAATCAAGTTTGAAGAGATTTATCAAATCTCATATTCCTAAGGATAAGGAATAAAGATTTGATAAACAAGGAAAGGAGATCTTTTTGGAGAAGGACTCTTCTCCTATAAATACTCCTTCCCTTCTCTTCATTCATAATAAATGCTAACCAAGTTGCACTCAAAGACAAGAAAACTTTTGAGAGAAAAACAAAATACTTTTGCTGAAAATTGAGAGAGAAAAATCGTGTGAGGAAAAGATTTTTCGACAAGAAATTTTAATTGCAAAAATCGCCCCAAGGTTTCCGCCCCTAAACCCTAGTCGCCCAACCTAGCTTTGGCCGAACCCAAATCGGACCAAACCTGACCCTGGCCGAACCCTGCTCGGACCAGATCTGTACTTGGCCGAACCCTGCTCGACCACATAAGTCCTGTGGGTCGATTCTTCCATTGGTGTCTCCGTTCCTTTGCTGACAAACCTGCGAGATCCAGTTCGTAGCCTAAGACTTGTAGGCGTCACTACAATCCGATTGGTGTGGACTAGCTTTGGAGGTGAGACATATGGATCACTCTATCTGTGGATCGAACCAAACACTTGGAGGACACGACAACCACAACTTGGTGGTCAGGTAATTTGCGATTAACCCCCTCGTGTTTTAATTGATGTTTTATTCATACCTTATTCGTATAATAACTATGGAGAAAGAATTCATGGGACTGTTAGGAACTCGAAAAATTTTAAAATTCCGCACTCTGTTGTATTGACAATCGAGCCCTACCCAAGATATCCCAACAGTGGTATCAGAGCCAACTCCATACGTTTTTATACGAAAAGGCCTGAACATAATGTGTTTTCACTGTATATGCTTGATTGTATGTATGAGAACGCATGTTAATTATGTTCTAGTTATTGATTCTTGCTTGTTATGACTAGATCTATGATTGGGTAAAACTGCTTTTTTAGATCTGTGACGAATTTATAGTTTTTCGAAAAATCAGGGCTTTTGTGCAATTATCGCAAAACATGAATAATTAAGGATGAAAATTTAATTTTCTGTTTCTGGAAATTTTTGAAAAATCTGGGTGTTTTCTGAAAATCTGATCGCACGCAATTTTGGACCATTTTGCAATTTTCGAAAATTCGAGGACTGTTTTGTAATTTCCGAAACTTCAGGGGTCTGTTTGCAAATTCGAAAATTTTCTGGATTTCAAAATTTTAATTTTCTGCTCATTCTGTCCGAAAACTGTTTTGGGGGTATTTTGTAATTTTTCAAAAGTTTTGGGGTCAAAAGTGCAATTTCCGAAAGTATAGGGGCCGAACTGCAATTTTCAAAAGTTGAAAAATCAGAATCTGAAATTAAGGCAGAAAAGTTGTTTTGTTTATCCGAGAATTTATTTTGTCATAATTAGTAGTGACTAAAAAGCAAGAATCATAGGAAATTAGTTTTAAAAGGTGTTTTAAAATTAAGATAGAAGAAAGTAAAAGTTGTTTACATGTTTCTTTGCTCTACGTGAACTGTTTACGTGGTTTTCGATCGCGCCGAGCCTTGCCCTTAGGTTAGATGTGATTGGTTTAATTTAATGCATGGTTTTTATTGGGCCTGCGAGCCTGTTATTATTTTTGGGCCACTTTGAGCCTTTGTAATAGAATAGGGCTTTACTGCTTTCCTAGTTTAGGATGGAGGCCCATTTACAAGCAAGGTGGGAGCCCAAGAAGAATTGAAGGCCATGTATGCGTGGTACATTGTGTAATAGCATAGGTCCTTTGAGAACCCTTTAGATTGACCAATTGGGCCAACATCATTGGCTCGATGATGGCCCGCATAGGAGGCTCCCGATCGAAAACATATTGTGGTAGTATGCATGCTAGGCTTATATGGCTTTTATTTATTAGTCGATTTATGATTGCTTGTGTGTTTGCGCGCTAGAATCTAGATTGTAAATAAAAGATAAAGCATAATTGAAGCGGTGAGATCTCGAGGAGAGTTTCTTCAAACTTTCAAAACGAAAATTCCCCTCTTGAATAAATATTAAGTCATATTGGGTTAAATTATAAAATGAGGTTTTATAAAATCCAAGCCTTCCATTAATAGGGACTAGTGTATGTTGTTTACTTATCGATAGAGGTGATCCAAAGTCTGGCACCCGAGTCGAAGAAAGGGGCAATGCACGAAATTCCTTGATTCTAGTTTTAATAAAACTTGACAAGGGTAGGGACTGGTCGGGACGTGAAAATCGACCGATAACTAGTTACGGAGAATTCATGACCGGGCCCGTTGCTTATCATGATTAATGGGTTAGACTTAACGCGTAGTAACATTTATGATGTAGCAGTGCTAGATAAATGCGAAAAACGAGGCAAAATAACTTGAAGGTTGTGTAGTAGACACAATTGGTAATATGTATACCTACCTAGGGAATTAATTGTATGGCCACGAGTCGTGGGTGCAACTAATTGCTGCTGGGACGTCAAGACCTACTAGGAAATAGACTTTTCCCGAAACTAGAAGGGGTTATTGTTTCGATAAAATAGTGGGAGAACTTTTTCGATAAAAAGTCCAAATTTCGTTAATTATAAGTATTAATATTAAACCTGTCTGCTTATAGTTGTCTGTTTTTAAATGTTAGCCATTTACCATCCACTGTCCGATCCTTGATGCGTTTAAGAACCGAACCAACTTGGAAAAAGGAGATGTGCAAATTCCTCTACGAAACCGACATGGCTAAGTTTGACAATGTTAGGGAATATTGTTCTTACTTAAGCAAGATATTCGAGCTGATCAAAGGGTTTGGAGCCCAATTTACTCTCGAAGATGAGATAACGATAACCCTTCAAGGATTATCTGAGACCTTCACTCATTTTATGCATCATTGCGTTATTCCGCCTGATGGAATACAGACAAAGCAATTGCATGAGTTGTTAGACAAATATGACGAAGCTCATCAACGCGGTTTTGGTCTATTTGATTGGAATTGCCCTCTGTGTAAGTACGAAGAGAAAATAAGGAAGCTTGTTGAAAAGGATTTCCTGGAAAGACTTGACTACGGTATGACTTTTTAAGTTATACACTTGTTGAATCTTTTTGATGTAAGACATCTGATTAAAACTTTCATTTCTGTAAAAGCATTTACAGGAGATGATAGTCTTCCCGCTCAACCTAAAAGGAGGAAAATCCTTGAAAGGGAGATGCAAGTAGTGCAGAGCGAGATGAGGAAACTGGAATTCCGGGACTGGGTCAAGGAAGAATTGTACCTAGACATTCCTTTTTAGCAAAAGAAGTTTTTCTTAGTTTTTTCGTATTAGCATAAGTTTTAAGTTTTAGTTTACTTTGAGTATTATTTCACATTTTGTACGAGACGTTATTGCTTTACCATTGAGAAATGGAATTTATTTAATTAGAGCAATTTAACTTTGTACAAATGACGATGTTTTGAAACATAGAAATAAACAATGATAAACAAATCAAAACTTTGAAAAACTATGTGCTAAATCGAAAACAAGCAAAACAAACGAGATAATCGTTTACGCTTGAAATGTTCATTTTGGACATTCTTCCTAAAGAGAGATGCGAAAGGGAAGTTTTATTTACTGTTCCTGAGATAATGAACTTGAGTAAAATCGGAACTTTCAAATCTTGAAGGAATGATAACCGAAGAGAAGGATTGCTAAGGCATTCCAAAACATTTCAATCGACATGAACTCTACTTCATATGTACTTACGATTTCAATCGTTAAAGTATATGTGTACTTGGCTGAAGTACAATTCTGAAACTATTGAAGTAACTCAATAGACGTTTTGGAAATGAAGTAACTAGATGCATTATGTCGAAAGCAATTTGATTTAATCAAACATGCGGAAACATAAGCAACTTAACACCTCGATTATCTAAGACGAGAATAGAATTCTCATGAAGCAAATCAAAGAAGGAATCGAACTTTGTTTGATTCTCGACTCTGATCTTGCTGAGTTTCCTTTATTCAAATTAGGGGATACCTTCCCTTGACTCTTCAAAGATACTTGGTATAGTATATTTCGAAGTAAGTCCTTACATCGCCATGTCTTTTAAGACATAGCAGAACACCCTTATATGAGAAATTAGATGGTAGATCTAGTTCATATAATGTTTATGGGGTATTCAACAAAACCCATTGAATACCTGTTCCACGACAATGAGAAACGAAAAGCATCTCGTAAGTAGCTTGTTCCTCTGTTGACAAGACCTTGTCAAAGGAAATAAGGAATGTCGTAGAACTTGATGAAGTCCAAGTATTGGACCCGTCCCCATGAACAGTGGGAGTAAACACTGAAAACTGCTGAATCAATCCATGCACAAAGAAATCGTAATCTGATCAAATTCGTAAGGAACTCAAAATTCCATTTTACGAAATTGAGAAATTGGATTCTAATCAAAGATTACAAAGAGATTATGTTAAACATGATCTAAGGGATATGGCACATAGCCATGAGATTCGAAGTTGAAAACTTTGACTCACTTAATGGCAATAGATCATTATTCAAAAGTCCTTTTAGGATTGATGAAAATGCCTTATGTCCATTAACTACGTCAAAATTCATTTCGAAACTATTAGCCGTAGAAAGGTGGTTTTGACTACCAAGACATGACTATTGGATATGAATCCTGCATCTCACAATTGAAAATTGATGAGAAGATCTCTACTCTAATCCAAAAGTCAATCTATGACTTTTTCCCAAAATTTGGAACATGCAACTTGATAGTTGATCAAGAATGTTGAAGTTGTCAAAAGGCATATAGATTCCAAATGTGCAAAAGAATCAGTGGGAGTATAGTTGAGTTCGAAGCGCAACGAGATGATGAACAGTACATCAAGCAAGATATAAGAATATCAGAAAAGCACAGACGAAAGCGTGTTCTTCACGCAATTCTCCATGATAAAGATTTGGAATTACATCTCGCGTACTGGCAATACGTATCTATGGTAGATAGAAGGAAGAAGATGTAGTGATTTACCAAATATAAGTACAAAGACTATATATTGATTGAATTCAATATGGAAGAATCCAAGAAAGGATTGTTTCCAAAGAGACAAAGTTTCTCTTACTTATTTAATGAGCCCTAAATTAATGAGTGAAGAAGTAACTGTCTCAAGAAGCCTTATGCTTGGCATTTGGATTGCATGTAGCATGCAAAGTCTTGTACTAGACCTGACTCATCAAAATACTCTGATCATTCACGAGCCACTGATAGTCAAACACCAGTAAAGGACACTGGTCTACCATAAAAGCAAATCCTCGAAGATAATTAAAGGATGCAACGCTGGTCTATGGTAGTAGTGGAGAATTGAAACTCGAAGGATTTTTTGAAATTCGAGATTTCCAGTCTGAAGTGGATTATTTATTCTGTATTGATAGAGCAAGGTAAATTGGAAGGAATTCCAATAATATACCATTGCCGATTCAAACAAGAATAAAAGGGCACCATTATGATGCTGCACAAGAGAAAGTGTTTAGATGAGAAATTTTCATCCAACGACTGGATGAAATACCTAGCATGACATTTGCCCATCATAATCTTAGCCGATTTAGATGAGGCAATTGCTCAATGAAAGGAAATCGAGATCTCACCTATAATCTGAACGCAACACCGTATGATTGAACAAGTCAAAGGTGGTTGAGACGAGTAGAAGTATTACTTCATCTCGACGAGGACAAACTTAGCAGATCCACTAATTAAGCTCTCTCACAAATGGTTCGAGGGACATCTTGGTATAGATGGGTCTTAGAAATGTTGTGATTGGCTTTAGGGCAAGTGGGAGATTGATGGAATAGTGCCCAGCAAGCCAAGGTTAATTAGCTTGTTGAAATACTATTTTCTTATGGTTTATAATTAATACGTCGTTCATTCATAGTATGTGAAACTGAACAATGGCCAACTTCATCTCTCGCGAACCTATCTAAGCGATTGGATGAAATCCTAAGGTCATAATAGACTATGGGACGATTCACTTTAGTACTGAGTGCAATCATGAAACAGTCTCAAAGGTCGTGATCTTAAAACCGTTCCAAGTCATAGATTCCAAACGAGACGGGGTATCGTAGGAATCGTCAAGACTTGTACAAGTATGCATGATTCACATGGAGTGAATTTGTAGAGTTTCATGAGCAAGGAATTTGAGTCCAGTGCATATGAGTAGGTGGTTCAATGGAGGATTGAACGCATCGAACGACCCGAACAGAGAAACCCATTGTGGAAGCGCATGACGCATATCGGTGATGGGATGTTTCTCAAGGCTTATAATAGTGTACGATTTAGTCCTTAGACTTGAGGTGCTAGGGCGAATTCGGTGCACAAGTGTGCGTACTTAGATATAGGTACTGGTCACGTAGCCTGGCCACAAAGTGCCTAAGTTGGGTGCGTACACGACTGTACGCGAGTGGTTAGTACTAAGAAAGGATCTATCGACTCATCCTGATAAGATGAGAGCATTTCCTGTACGTTCTTCGATAATATGTTCCTAGAAACCCATGGCCATGGTTGGTGACGAATTTGGAAGGTATTTCCAAATTAGGCAGTCACACCGGAATTATTATCCAGAATTAGAAAGTACAGAATCGAGATAATTAGAGGTGCCGATCAATTCACACACCCTAGGTCTCGATCGGGAAATCATCGTGGAAGGACCGTATGTACATGGCAATTATAAGAGGTGAGGTTCACAATAAATCAATTCACCTTTGATTGGGCTTCATGGGCTTGTGGCTAGACATCGACCATGAAGTGTGGGTACTCCGGAATTAATAGAGGTTTTAATTCTAGGAGTGGTCAATTAAAAGTAGTTTAATTGATCGGAGCATTTAATTGCTCTTTAATTAAATCACGAAAGTCGTGGGCCTGCTGCCAGTTGATGGTGAACCCAGAGGGTCACACACAATACAATTGGACGGTGACTGTCTAAAAGGAAAGAAAATGATTTAAAGTTGTTAAATCAAGATAATTGAATTATGGTATTAATTCAATTGGAGATTATTGATTAGATGACTAATTGATTAATTGATAATTAATTAATTAGAGTTATCTGATTAATTTTGGAATTAATTAAAGTAGTTAATTAATTGGAAGAATAAATAATTAACCAATTTAAGTATTGGATAATTATGGGTTGATTTTGGAATTATCTAAAATTAGGGGGCATGGGCGATTTTAGTAGTTAAAAGGAAAAGGAGTTTTGTTTCTTGAAAAGCAAGTTTGAAGAGATTTATCAAATCTCATATTCCTAAGGATAAGGAATGAAGATTTGATAAACAAGTAAAGGAGATCTTTTTGGAGAAGGACTCTTCTCCTATAAATACTCCTTCTCCTCTTCATTATTAAAAAGGCTAACCAAGTTGCACTCAAAGACAAGAAAACTTTTGAGAGAAAAACAAAATACTTTTGCTGAAAATTGAGAGAGAAAAATCGTGTGAGGAAAAGATTTTTCGACAAGAAATTTTAATTGCAAAATCGCCCCAAGGTTTCCGCCCCTAAACCCTAGTCGCCCAACCTAGCTTTGGCCGAACCCAAATCGGACCAAACCTGACCCTGGCCGAACCCTGCTCGGACCAGATCTGTACTTGGCCGAACCCTGCTCGACCACATAAGTCCTGTGGGTCGATTCTTCCATTGGTGTCTCCGTTCCTTTGCTGACAAACCTGCGAGATCTAGTTCGTAGCCTAAGACTTGTAGGCGTCACTACAATCCGATTGGTGTGGACTAGCTTTGGAGGTGAGACATATGGATCACTCTATCTGTGGATCGAACCAAACACTTGGAGGACATGACAACCACAACTTGGTGGTCAGGTAATTTGCGATTAACCCCCTCGTGTTTTAATTGATGTTTGATTCATACCTTATTCGTATAATAACTATGGAGAAAGAATTCATGGGACTGTTAGGAACTCGAAAAATTTTAAAATTCCGCACTCTGTTGTATTGACAATCGAGCCCTAGCCAAGATATCCCAACAGTATCTATGGTAGATAGAAGGAAGAAGATGTAGTGATTTACCAAATCAAAGTACAAAGACTATATTGATTAAATTCAATATGGAAGAATCCAAGAAAGGATTGTTTCCAAAGAGACAAAATCTCTCTCACTTGTTTAATGAGCCCTAAATTAATGAGTGAAGAAGTAACTGTCTCAAGAAGCCTTATGCTTGGCATTTGGATTGCATGTAGCATGCAAAGTCTTGTACTAGACCTGACTCGTCAAAATGCTCTGAACGAGCTACTGATAGTCAAACACCAGTAAAGGACACTGGTCTACCATAAAAGCAAATCCTCGAAGATAATTAAAGGATGCAACGTTGGTCTATGGTAGTAGTGGAGAATTGAAACTCGAAGGATTTTTGAAATTCGAGATTTCCAGTCTGAAGTGGATTATTTATTCTGTCTCGATAGAGCAAGGTAAATTGGAAGGAATTCCAATAATATACCATTGCCGATTCAAACAAGAATAAAAGGGCACCATTATGATGCTGCACAAAAGAAAGTGTTTAGATGAGAAATTTTCATCCAACGACTGGATGAAATACCTAGCATGACAAAAGCCCATCATAATCTTAGCCGATTTAGATGAGGCAATTGCTCAATGAAAGGAAATCGAGATCTCACCCATAATCTGAACGCAACACCGTATGATTGAACAAGTCAAAGGTAGTTGAGACGAGTAGAAGTAGTACTTCATCTCGACAAGGACAAACTTAGCAGATCCACTAATTAAGCTCTCTCACAAATGGTTCGAGGGACATCTTGGTATAGATGGGTCTTAGAAATGTTGTGATTGGCTTTAGGGCAAGTGGGAGATTGATGGAATAGTGCCCAGCAAGCCAATGTTAATTAGCTTGTTGAAGTACTGTTTTCTTATGGTTTATAATTAATACGCCGTTCATTCATAGTATGTGAAACTGAACAATGGCCAACTTCATCTCTCGCGAACCTATCTAAGCGATTGGATGAAAACCTGAGGTCACAATAGACTATGGGACGATTCACTTCAGTACTGAGTGCAATCATGAAACAGTCTCAAAGGTCGTGATCTTAAAACCGTTCCAAGTCATAGATTCCAAACGAGACGGGGTATCGTAGGAATCGCCAAGACTTGTACAAATATGCATGATTCACATGGAGTGAATTTGTAGAGTTTCATGAGCAAGGAATTTGAGTCCAGTGCATATGAGTAGGTGGTTCAATGGAGGATTGAACGCATCGAACGACCCGAACAGAGAAACCCATTGTGGAAGCGCATGACGCATATCGGTGATGGGATGTTTCTCAAGGCTTATAATAGTGTACGATTTAGTCCTTAGACTTGAGGTACTAGGGCGAATTCGGTACATGGGTGTGCGTACTTAGATTTAGGTACTGGTCACGTAGCCTGGCCACAAAGTGCCTAAGTTGGGTGCGTACACGACTGTACGCGAGTGGTTAGTACTAAGAAAGGATCTATCGACTCATCCTGATAAGATGAGAGTATTTCCTGTACGTTCTTCGATAATATGTTCCTAGAAACCCATGGCTATGGTTGGTGACGAATTTGGAAGGTATTTCCAAATTAGGCAGTCACACCGGAATTATTATCCAGAATTAGAAAGTACAGTATCGAGATAATTAGAGGTGCCGATCAATTCACACACCCTAGGTCTCGATCGGGAAATCATCGTGGAAGGACCGTATGTACATGGAAATTATAAGAGGTGAGGTTCACAATAAATCAATTCACCTTTGATTGGGCTTCATGGGCTTGTGGCTAGACATCGACCATGAAGTGTGGGTACTCCGGAATTAATAGAGGATTTAATTCTAGGAGTGGTCAATTAAAAGTAGTTTAATTGATCGGAGCATTTAATTGCTCGTTAATTAAATCACGAAAGTCGTGGGCCTGCTGCCAGTTGATGGTGAACCCAGAGGGTCACACACAATACAATTGGACGGTGACTGTCTTAAGGAAAGTAAGTGATTTAAAGTTGTTAAATCAAGGTAATTGAATTATGGTATTAATTCAATTGGAGATTATTAATTAGATGACTAATTGATTAATTGATAATTAATTAATTAAAGTTATCTGATTAATTATGGAATTAATTAAAGTAGTTAATTAATTGGAAGAATAAATAATTAACCAATTTGAGTATTGGATAATTATGGGTTGATTTTGGAATTATCCAAACTTAGGGGCTAGGGGGCGATTTTAGTAGTTGAAAGGAAAAGGAGTTTTTGTTTCTTGAGAATCAAGTTTGAAGAGATTTATCAAATCTCATATTCCTAAGGATAAGGAATAAAGATTTGATAAACAAGGAAAGGAGATCTTTTTGGAGAAGGACTCTTCTCCTATAAATACTCCTTCCCTTCTCTTCATTCATAATAAATGCTAACCAAGTTGCACTCAAAGACAAGAAAACTTTTGAGAGAAAAACAAAATACTTTTGCTGAAAATTGAGAGAGAAAAATCGTGTGAGGAAAAGATTTTTCGACAAGAAATTTTAATTGCAAAAATTGCCCCAAGGTTTCCGCCCTTAAACCCTAGTCGCCCAACCTAGCTTTGGCCGAACCCAAATCGGACCAAACCTGACCCTGGCCGAACCCTGCTCGGACCAGATCTGTACTTGGCCGAACCCTGCTCGACCACATAAGTCCTGTGGGTCGATTCTTCCATTGGTGTCTCCGTTCCTTTGCTGACAAACCTGCGAGATCCAGTTCGTAGCCTAAGACTTGTAGGCGTCACTACAATCCGATTGGTGTGGACTAGCTTTGGAGGTGAGACATATGGATCACTCTATCTGTGGATCGAACCAAACACTTGGAGGACACGACAACCACAACTTGGTGGTCAGGTAATTTGCGATTAACCCCCTCGTTTTTTAATTGATGTTTGATTCATACCTTATTCGTATAATAACTATGGAGAAAGAATTCATGGGACTGTTAGGAACTCGAAAAATTTTAAAATTCCGCACTCTGTTGTATTGACAATCGAGCCCTACCCAAGATATCCCAACATAACTCAAATCTTCGCCATTGGGTCCTTGAAAATGAATTCCTGCTCCGCCCCCTTCCTTGGTCGAAGAGCCATCCACGTGCATCAACCATATTGGATGCTCGACCTCTGTAAGCATGTTTATTTCAGAACTTTCCTCGTTCTCTGAACTCTTCAAACTAGTGGATTCCACCAGGAAGTCAGCTAACACTTGAGCCTTTACTGCTGTTCGTGGCAGGTACTCAATTTCGAACTGCCCCAATTCGATTGCCCATTTTATTAGCCTGTCGGACGCTTCTGGCTTAGATAAAACCTGCCTCAAGGGTTGGTTAGTTAAGACAATAATCTTATAAGTTTGAAAATAGGGCCTCAATCTTCGTGCAGCCACCACCAAAGCAAGTGCGAATTTCTCGATCTCCATATAATTCTTCTCGGCACCCTGTAACAATTTGCTCAAGTAGTAGACTGGTTTTTGTCTGGACTCCTCCAATTTTACTAGTACCAAACTAATAGCCTCTTCCGAAACGGCTATGTAGAGGTACAAATGTTCTCCGTCTGTAGGCTTGGCCAACATGGGTCGTGAGGTTAAGTTTGTCTTTAGATCTTCAAAAGCCTTGTCACATTCAGCATTCCATTTGAAGTCCTTCGACTTGCGTAATAGCTTGAAAAATGGCAAACTCTTGTCTGCGGATCGAGAGATAAACCTATTTAATGAAATGATCTTTCCGATCAAGCTCTGAACATCCGAAAGTTTTCTTGGTGGTTGAAGATCGGTAACTGCTCGGAACTTCTTTGGGTTGCTTCGATCCCTCTTTCGTGGACGAGATATCCGAAGAACTTTCCCGATCGTACACCGAAAGTGCACTTTGCTGGATTCAATTTTATTCCATACTTTCTCAATATTTCGAAGCATCTGCCGAGATGCTTGATGTGGTCTTCTTCTGTCATACTCTTTACAAGCATATCGTCCACATAAACCTCCATGATCTCTCCTATTAATTCTTTAAACATCACATTGACTAGCCTTTGATAGGTTGCACCCGCATTTCTCAGACCGAACGGCATAACTATGAAACAGTATACTCCTTGCTCGGTAATAAATGCAGTTTTATCCTGATCCCTCTCGTTCATGAAAATTTGGTAAAAACCCTGGAAAGCATCCATCATGCTAAATAACACAAAACCTGCAGTGGAATCCACCAACATATCAATCCGAGGTAGCGGGTAAGGGTTCCTCGGGCATAACTTGTTTAGATCGGTAAAATCGTTACACATCCTCCACTTATTCTCGGTTTTGTCACCTTTGGAAACCAGAACCACATTACATAACCATTCAGTGAACTTAATTTCTTTGATCTGACCGGCAGCTAGCAACCTATCAACTTTCGCCTTGATTATTTTATCATTGTCGCGTCCGTTATTACGCTTCTTCTGTCTTAATGGCTTGGCCTTAGGATCGATGTTTAAAGAGTGGGTTATTACACGTGGATCGATCCCCACAATATCATCCGAGCTCCAGGCAAACACGTCTACATTCTTTTGCAAGAACTCGAGGAGCATGGTTTCCACCCCTTCACTTAGTTCCGTTCTGAACCTGGTAACTTTCTCCGGGGATCCTGGAACCAATATCACCTTTTTATGATCGGGCGCTTGTATGCTCATGTCTACATTCTTTCCTTTCTTTCCCAGTGATTTTTCAGTATCGGGAACTGATAAATTCGAGACTGATCCTGATTCCAAATCAACCAATTTCCTTTTCGTCGGAATTTCGGACTCCGCTTTCTTTTTATGCTCAAAGACGAGTTATAACACTCCCGAGCCATGTACTGGTCGTTTCGCACCTCTCCTACTCCACCATCCGTTGGGAATTTTATTTTTTGATGATAAGTAGACACTACTGCCTTGAAGGTATTTAGAGCCGGTCTTCCCAGTATAGCATTGTAGGCAAAAGGTGTTTCTACCACCAGAAATTTTATCATCCTTGTTACACTCTTGGGCTTTTTTCCGAGAGTTGTACTTAACAGTATGGTTCCCAGTGGAACAATCTCTGAGCCTCCGAACCCAATTAAAGGAGTGGCCACTCGATCCAGATTAGGATGCTGAACGTTCATTCGAGCGAGAGCTTCGTAGGAGATAATGTTTGCCGAACTTCCGTTGTCGACCAAAACTCTTTTGACCTCGTAATTAGCGATTTTTAGAGTTAATACCATGGAAAAATATGGATTATCTTCATTTGTGTCCCAATTAACATCGGAGGGTCGATCTGCATCGCCGAAACTTATAACTTGATTTTCCATGGATGGGAATTCCAAAGAAATTACTTCCTTTTTGGTCGAAACATATGCTTTTATTGACCTTATCATTCTTTTTCTAGCATTTTTGCTGTCTCCTCCCGCCGGTCCACCAGCGATCACGTTTATTACTCCGTTCACTTGCTCATCCGCCTGATTCCGAACATTCTTTTACTGATTAATAAATCTTCGAGGACTCCTGGATCTATATCGGCTCTTGTAGTTACTTCCTTTGACAAACTCCTTAAGTTTTCCTTGCGCAATTAACTTTTCAATCTCAACTTTAAGTTGGTAACAATTCTCAGTACTGTGCCCCCGAGCTCTATGATATCTGCAGTATTGGTCATATCCCATCGCCCCTGGTCTTGCCTGGGTAATTCTCTGGGCTTCGGGAATTAAATTTCCTTCTTCCAATACTGTCAAAATTTCCTCCTTTGGGATGTTCAATTTTGTGAACTGAATCTTTCCAGGTCGTAGGGGCTGACTTTGATCATAACTTTGACCGTAGACATTCGGTCTTTGGGTCGGCACCTGAGGTTTATATGCGTTGAGTCGTTGCCATACCGATCCCCTATTCAATCCTCCGTAATCACTTGGTTTTGGTATGGGGGCTCGATCTTGCTTTTTGTTAAAAGGGAGTTTTGGGATATGTGCATTTTTTAATCTATTCATCTCCTCCTGAATCATATACTTCTCAGCAATCTCCATTATTCACTCAAAAGACTTCGGTTGCTTCCTACATAATGCGTTTTCGAATTGTGTGCTTTTTGTTAATTCGAACATTAGAGAGGATAAGTATTCGATCTGAGGGGTATCGACTTTTAATAGCTCGATACTAAATCTTGATAACCATTGCCTCAAGGTTTCCCCCTCCCATTGTTTGACCGTTCCCAAGTGATTTGCCGGCTACCTAGGTTTTCTCTGGCTCGCAAATTGATGCTTAAACTTGTCACAAAATTCATCGAAAGAGAATATAGAGTTTGGCGACAATTTCCCAAACCAATCAAGGGCAATCCCTTCAAAGGTTGTAACCATAATTTTGCAGCAGAAATCTTTCGAATGTCCATATAAATTCATCACATTGACAAAACTGTTGCCGTGTTCCCCGGGGTCGGTAGTCCCGTTATACCGTGGTAACCTTGTTGGTACCGTTTCTGTATTCCTGGCTTCACGTATCTCTTGGCAGAATGGCGAACATCGCATGATGCTATTTCCGATCTCTCTATCTCTGATATTTCCCTGGATAATTTCCCTATTTTGGTTCATTTCAGTGCCCCTAGCAGCTGTAGCGGCACGACGGACATCTATCACCGCCTCTTCCCTATCTAACTTATTTGCAACCCGCTCCTGCACTATTCTTTCAAGCTCGGACTCTGTAATTCTCTTGTAGGTTGATTTTTTCTTTCTCGCCATATCTATAGGGTGGCTTTCCCCTACTACTAAGTCCTCTATATCTTGTATTGTTCATGCCAGGTTTTCCGACCGGACATTAGTTTTTGCGGGAGTTGTTCTAGGAAGGTTTGGTGCGGGCGCATTCGATTTGACTCGCAACACACTATTTTCCTTTTGGATGTTCGAAGAAGGAATTTCTGGCCTCCCATGGACAGGTGGCTGATCCACGGGAGATTGGTCAGCCCTTCCACTATTCAAAAACTCCCTGCACATAGTGCCTATGATGGACCTCAGATCAGCGATAATTGTGTGGATCGGAGCATTGCCCTGGGGAAGGATCGGCGGAACTTCTGGTTGTTGAGCCGCTCTGGATAGATTATCGGGCTCATTGTCAACTAAATTCTAAACCCCTGCTGCATGGGAAGGTTCTCCTCGAACATATGTATTCCTCCTCGTAGTAGGCATTTTTCGATCTAACACCCAAATAAGGCCCCATGGTGGGCGCCAATTGATCTAGCACGGTTTCGTGGTATGATCGATATTAAAATATAAACAATGTAAATACAAACAGAACTAAACGGAGAATAGATCAATAATGTATATTGCGATCGTAAGTGTATAGATTACAAGTATTGGGGGTCCTATTTGAGCATTATAGGATGCCGTACAAGCTAGAGTGCGAAATACATATAAAATGGCCTAAACTATCTTTTGGAGCAGCAGCTTCGAATGTAGTGCACCTGGGAAAGCATGTCCTGCGTCATAAATGATTGGGGTATTTATAGCTGAAAATGGGGATAGGCCCATAGGCCCGGGCCTGAGATCGGCTCAACAGTATCTTTCGAGCATGGGCCCTCTTTTGGGCCCTCGCTTTAATACCATATTGAATGTCCAACTTATCTTAGATTCAGAGAGGAGAGATGTTTAAAATTTATACTTGAATGCATAATTTGAATTTTCAGGTGGAGTTGAATATTTCCTGGCAACAAGAAAAGCTGCTATATTTTGTCGAGCGAATGGCGTTCATTTAAGTGCATGGTCACTGTTAGGATCTCATAATTCATATTGGGGATCACATAATAATTTAACCGTTTTTCGTCAGGTTAATTTAATATCAGTGAATTTGTGATATCGGGGGTTTGGATATTGAATAATTCAGTATATTGGGCTCTGTTACTTTATTCTGGATGGATCGTTTACAAAGAAAAGCAATAATCAAAGGCAAGAAGTAAAACCATTAACAAAATTGAGAATACTCCAATATGAATGTAGAATTCTGCAATAATAATGGATATTATTGAGTTCTATTAATGTATTCTTGTGTAATCTCAGAATTAAGAGAATTCGTAGTTGTCTCATACAATGAATAACTAGGTATATATATTACGCTAAACCTAGTATTACAAGGAATCATAGTCCTGCTTGGACTCGGCCCAACTATCCTTCTTGGGTCCGGAGTATAATCTTTACTCGGAGCGAGCGGCATTTGGCAGGGTCTGTAAGAAGATCCCGATCCTTTATAATTGGTCGAATCGATCTTATAATCTTTGTTCGATCTGATCAGTATGTAGGGTGCGAAATAGCCCCCATCAGTACTCCCTCACTTCTTCGAGCGTATAGATAATAGGAGCTCGTAGAAGTAGATAAATCTGGTCGACTGTTTCTTTTCTATGAACGGAGCCTCGTTAAAAACCTTACTTAAGAAAAAACCCAGTGGGAAAAAATCTTAAGTAAGGAAAAGAGTACTACGTATCATAGATAGTCGTTTCTTCTGTCTAATTATGGATCGCCACGCGTCTATTCAGGAGGCTTTTTGTATCCTTCCGTTTTTGGCGGGAATTTGAGTAGCTGCGATGAGTTCGAAACATCTTTTCTCATTTCCTTATAAATAGGTGACTTTCGAGTTTGCCATTTCTCTTTAATATTTGCTTTTAGATCGCAGTCATTTTCTAGTTTGGTCGTTCGTCGTATAAAATTTTCCTTTCATCGACCTTCTTCTTCCGAGAACTAGAATATAGATGGCTTCCGTAAGAAGATCTTCTTCTTCTCCTAGAGAGATCATCGCCCCTGATAACGAGGAGGAGTTACATTCTAATCCTCTGGGTGAACAAACTACGGTATCTGACCTTGTTATCCCTGTAGAAGATACTTACAAGGTACGAATCCTTTCCGATGCGGATGTAGCTGCCCGAGCCAAAAAGGGCAAAGGTACTGTTCCTCAGATTTCTGAACCAATTGAGGATGTAGCTTGCGCATATACAGAGGAAACATTCCCTGAAGTCGTGAATAACTATACCAAATATTTTCCGGAAGGTTCTGAAATAATTCTTCCTTCCCCTACTGATAGGGTCACTTCTCCACCGGAGGGATGTCGAGCCTTTTATACGGCTCACTTTAATAGCGGACTGCGTCTTCCTTTGTCTCCCCTTTTTCTGGAAGTTCTAAAAACTTTCAGCGTGTGCTTGACACAACTGGTTCCAAATTCTGTTGCTTTCGTGGTTTGTTTTTCCGTTCTGATGATTGCAAAGGGATTTAAACCTTCTTTCCGTAACTTTACGCAACTTTTTCGTTTTAATATTTCTAGTTCTTCAAACCGTGGATATTTCTTCGCTAGTCAGCGGCCTAGCCGAGCAATCTTTGATGCTCCGGTTTCTAGTAATCCCTCATGGAAATCTCATTTCTTCTTTGTTCGTCCTCCGTCTAATCTCCGTTTGGCGGATGGTTCGACCACGCCTTTCTCGTGGGATCATGGTTCCAGTTGGATTCCTGGAGGTCGCTCACCGACTGGTGAACTTGTTCCTGACGATGTACAGTTTATCACTGAGATTCCCGAGATGCGTACAAACAAATATCAAAGCGCTCTTCTGATTGGGGAATCTTTTCTTCGTAAGGCGGGGTTAAGTGTCCATAATTTTCCCATCCGTTCATCATCTGAACCTCTAGGTTAGCATTTTATTTGATCTTTGGTATTGTCACTATACTTTTTATATGGAGAAATTAACTTTATTTTGTTTCTTTTTCAGCTCATATGGTAGAAAACTCCCGACATTCTTCGAAGGGAAAAATGGTGCTGTCGAAATCTTCCAAGTCAGTGGAGAATAATCCTATCGAGCAGAGGGCGTCTCGAAAAAGGAAATTGGAGTTGGGTCACGAATCCGAGGAGAATAGAGAGGAATCTCCGGATTCTTCACGTGAGTCCCCTATTCGTCAGGGCATGGGACCCGGTTACCCTCCGCTTCATCTTAGAACCTCTTTGGGTATTCGAGGATGTCGCAGCTGGTCAATGCCTCATCCATCTAATAATCCAGCTAACAGGAAGAGGAGCTACTATGGACGTTCTGGTGACGACCTTTCTTTACTCGGGGATAAACATCCAAATCCTACTCTGGTCGAAATGATCGAGGATCATTTAGAGGGAAGGAGGGCCGCTGGTTATTCCGAGAAGGATTCTCTTATTCATGATAATAACGAGAATGCGGTCGATAAGGCGACTCGTATTCTTTTGTCTGGCGTTCTTACTCGCGATCTTAATAAGCTTCTTCATAAGGATCCTTTGGAGAAATTCCAGCGAGCTTCTCTTTACGCTGAAAAGGTGAGATCTTTTTCTTTCTACTATTCTGATGAAGTGATCTTTTAGGATTTTCTTAATTCGCTAATTCGTTTCTTTCTGACCCCTTCGTTATTTCAGGTTAACACCTGTCTGACATCGTACGCCTATGAAAATTCTCTCTGGAAACAACAGTGCGATTTCCTTGAAGAGAAGTATAAAGCTTTACTTCACAAATCTTCCGGTTCAGAAGTTGGTCCCTCGACATCTTCCTCTGTTCCTGTCGTAGAGACTCGTGCTGCCGGGACCGAAGATCAAGAAATGATAGATAGGGTGATAGAGGTTTCTCGTGTTCAAGAACAAGCCAATCAAATGGCTAGAAAATTAGAAGAATTGCAGTTAAAAAGCACGACTCGCATTAGTGAGCTTGAATCTCAAGTATCACGCCTTGAAGCTTCTTTAGAGGAGTATGAAAATGATGTCCCACTTAGGCAAAGAGATCGATATGTTAGGAAATCTGACGAACAAGTTGTTCGTGAATTCCTCAACTCTCCTGTTCATACGGCCTTGGTGTACCGGATGGTCGGCCCTCTTCTTGAGAATACTTTTAAAAAATCGATTCATCAACTGGTCGCTTTGGAGATGATCGACGATCGTCGGAAGGAGTATTTTAAGGCAGCTCATATCCGGTTGAACCGTTATGGCGAGCTTTATTCTTCTTCCGAGGTTCCGGATGTCGAATATCAAGGTTTTCCTCTGGCTAATCTTGTCGAGGAATTTGGAAATCCATTGCCGATTCCTCCTTCTGATGTTAACGATGAGCTCGATAATACTTTCATCGATCCAGTAGACGAAGAGGAAGAAGAAGACGATATAGGCATGACTGAGGTCGTCAATAGTGAGCAGAAGATTCCGAAAAGCGACCAGGCTTCTTGAAATAGTGATTTATTTTTGAAATAATCTTTGTAATTATCCGCTTGTAGGTTTAATTGTAGCTTAGCTTTCCCTACTTTGTACACTAAACGTTTCTTATTCTGACAGTCGTGTCCTTTCACATTCGCTGTAATGATTCAGACAAGTCGTTTAATTTGCCGTAATCATTATGTATGTGTCTTTTCAAATTCTAGCGTTTGCTCCAAGGTCAGTTTTCCTGTTTCGCGCCCTTTCTTCGGGTCAGTCGCGTCTTTTCGTGTAGTATAAATACGAGAGGTAAAATTTGACTTGTCTTTTTTACTGCTATACTCCTCTCTTAACATAATATTCTTTCTTGAGCTAGTCGATAAACTTCCTCGATATTAATTTATATTTTTCCGTAATCCGATCATGAGTAACCTTTTCGGTAATACTTCGAAGCGACCTTCTCGTGAGGGCGCTAGGGATAATAGATCGAAGAAATTTCGAAGAGAAGGGCCTTCGATGGAGCCTCCTCGTTCGTCCTCAGTTAGTAGTTCGATGATCGATACTCCTATTACCACGTTCCAACCTTTATCAGAAGTTAGTTCGTCGCTCCTCCAACCAAACTTTTCTTCTACCCCCGCGGGAGGTAATAGGTCTTCCCCAGGTCGATTAGCTTTCGGAGATCCATCCAACATGGAACAGGTTTACGACATACCTGTTTCTTCAGGTTTTTCTTCTTACGAGTATGGATCTCATGGAGGGGATTTTGTTAGTTCCCTTCCTTTTTCTACTTCTACTGCCTTGCTAGTTAGTGAAGGGCAAGTCAGTGATGGTTTTTCTGTCAATCCTTCCATAACGCAGTCTATTTCGCAATATGGTCCTGAATATCTGTTTCATGATACCACTGTAACGACTGCTTCTTTTGAGTCTGGGGGACCTTCTGGGGGTCGATCTGGGTCGAGGTCTGGTCGTCGGACCGTTATATCTGCTTCCGGCAAAGAGACCTCTGTTAGTCCCGACGAGAGGGACTCCCCTCGTCCGTTAGATGATCGCTGTGTGCTTATGCAGGTTAATTACATTCTTTTGTCGGAGACTCCACGTTCCGACGGTGTCCCTTTGACAAGCGAACTGCCTGGTTCTGTTGAACCTGATGCTTTGTCTTGGGACTTAGGCATGAGTACTATTTTGCCCGGCGAATTGAGGAAGCTCGAAGGTACTTCCAATGTTCGCCTTGTTCAATCTCTGGTGAAGATATGTGAACAGGTAAACATATTTCGAACATTTTTCCTGTTCTTTATTTTGAATTCTTTGTTGTACGGCGGTTTTTCTTACTCTTTCTGTTTTTAGGGCAAGTATTTTGCACTCCAGCTGGGTGTGCAAAATGATGAACTGTGGAAAGCTAAAACCAGGGGTTTGGAGCTGCAGCTGCAACTTGCTAAAGATGATCTCCAAAAGTTAGAGGCTGACCAAGTTATTCTTGAGAAAGAGAAAGGTGACTTAGTTCAGGCCGTCGCCTCGGCAGAGGGATCTCGTCAGCAGGCCTATGAGGATGGTTATGATGCCGGTTATCTCAAGCGTCAGGAGGAGTTGATGGCGTTTGCTGGCAACTTGACTCCTCGGAGGACTGTTTCTAGTAGTCGACCTACTGACCATTCTTCTCAGTGATCTTTGTTCGACCTGACAGGCCTTGGACTGTCTATTTTTTTTTTTTTTTTTTTTTTGCTGCCCAATTTTTGTGCATATGTTTGGGCTGAAATTTTTTGTAATGAGAGAAATACTAAATTGGAAATTACGACCTTCTTGTAGGCAGATTCTTGCCTATATCTATTTTCTTCTCCTTGTTATGCACATTTTGCCTTTATGCATAAATATAATCATCATGAAATAATCAGAATTGTTTAGCACACGTATCTGAAATTGATCTTTGCGGAGAATATTTAGGATAGAGAAAAGCTAGCTTGATCTTGATGTTTGCTCTGCAAATCAAATCTTTGTTGATCAACCCAGTATAGTCCCTTGGGTTATATTCAAAATCATGTTTGCGCATAATCATGCAAATAGTAGGTTTATTCGTATTGGATAGTCGATTGAATTGCTGTTAGGGAACGTTCAGCATTTTGGTCGATGTTCAATCCATGCCTTGTAAAATTGTCCTTTTGTGACACATACTTTTATATAAGGAGGCTTTTTATACCTTTTGTTGAACTCTTCTTTTCTTTTCATAAGACTAAGAGAAAATAACCCTTTCAGTATCCTCCAAAGCTTTATGTTTCTCATTATCAACTTCGAACTACTTGTTCTTCAACCAATGTTTCGTTTATAGCATATCTTTGATATGGGAAGAATTGGAAATTGTAGAAGTCTTAGTCAGATCTGACCTGTTCAGACCTCCTTAAGCAATTCTCTGGTATGTTAGGCAGTTACGTCCTTGCTGTTTTGAATAAGGAGGACTATTCTCCTGATTTCTATATCAGATATCTTGGATTCCAGAGGAGTTCCTGTATGTCTTAGTCAATGGTCATCCATATAATGTATGAGGCAGTGACATCCCTCGTATGGTGAAGGGTTTGGTCTTTTATCTTTTATCGAGCAAATGTCCTTTTCGCTGCGATTTTAAAGCTTGTATGACTTCGTTTGTGGATTCTAGGGTTTTAAGCCATCGACCATGAAGTAGGATTGTGCCGGTATGTCTAATCCAAAGCTTTTTTAGGTTTGATCATTTCGATCTATGGCCTCTTTTGTTATCGACTAATTGAGGCGATTAGATAGTGCCGTTCCAACTTACTAGCATTTATTGCGGGGAGTCAAGGGGTCGCATCTGTGTCCGTTGATCAAATGCTTTTTCAGTCGTTAGATTGTTTGAGTCTATCCCTATAAATAAGGAGACGGTTTGCATATTCCATTTGTCATTTCTCAAGAAGGATGGAGATCTCAGTTTCCTTAGATTTTGTTTTGCCTTCAGATCCCATAATATTAAAAAAGTCACATTATCGCGATTTGTATCACAATGGCTTGGATTTCACTTGCCTTGTACTGACGGGTCCCATGTCAGCCCTTCCTTGTACTAACGGGTCCCATGAGGCCTCATATGTTGTTTTCACAGATTTGAGGTCCTTGGTTTCTGTTTGCACATGGGGGGTTCATACTTACCAGGCATCCTTATTCTTGGATGTTACCTCCGGAGTGATAGACCACTGGGGTGCGCTGGTAGGTTTACTGTTTCGCGACCGCCCCGAAGAGATGCTGCTTTAGAGTAAAATGTTTTATCTTTAAAGTAAAAGCAGTATCTTGTTGTGGGTGAATGAGTATTGCCGGTTATCTGGCTGGTAATGCTCATTTAGTCTGGAAGAAAATTCGATCTTCAGAGCCTGGCCATCGAACCAAAGAAGTCGACCATCCTGAGCAGCATGCTCTTTAGGTGGTTTATTATAATTGACGAGGTACTAGGGAGGAGATTGGTGTTTCCGTGGACATTGTCGTGAAGATCGCCGATCTTATAGGATCATTTCATCTAAATCATTGTAATGATCTTTAAGTAGTATGTAGACCTTTGTAACGTAGGACTTTTGTATGTAACTGATTTGATGAATAAAATATTACTTTTATCCCTTGCATCTTCTTTGTCGTTGATTCTGTCATAATTTTTACTTACGAGGAGCAATTTCCGAGCAGATGGAGTCATACTTGATTTATCTTCAAAACTTTAGGAGTATCAGCAGATCTTTTAGATCGTTAGGAATAGATCGAGGAGTGTTTATTGAGCGGATCAATGTTTACTCAACTTGTTACAATTTAAACTTAGGTTTTTATCAGCTGAAATTTTTCCGATCGTTGTAAATATACCGAGGAGTTTTTATTGAGCGGATCAATGTATACTCGACTCTTTTTTATTAGACTTATGTTTTTAAACCAAAAGTCTTTCTAGGATGTTGGATACGTATCGAGGAGTTTTTATCGAGCGGATCGATGTTTACTCGACTCTTTTTAATTAGACTTAGTTTTTTAACCCAAAAAAGTCTTTTTGATCGTTGAAGATATATCGAGGAGTTTTTATCGAGCGGATCGATGTTTACTCAACTCGTTTTGATTAGACTTAGGTTTTTAACTCAAAAAGTCTTTTTGATTGTTGAAGATATATCGAGGAGTTTTTATCGAGCGGATCGATGTTTACTCAACTCGTTTTGATTAGACTTAGGTTTTTAACTCAAAAGTCTTTTTATCGTTTGAAAATAATTCGAGGAGTATTTATTGAGCGGATCAATGTATACTCGACTCGTTATAGTTTAGACTTAGGTTTTTCGTACCAAAAGTCTTTTTATCGTTTGAAAATAGTTCGAGGAGTGTTTATTGAGCGGATCAATGTATACTCGACTCGTTATAGTTTAGACTTAGGTTTTTCGTACCAAAAGTCTTTTTATCGTTTGAAAATAGTTCGAGGAGTGTTTATTGAGCGGATCGATGTATACTCGACTCGTTATAGTTTAGACTTAGGTTTTTCGTACCAAAAGTCTTTTTATCGTTTGAAAATAGTTCGAGGAGTGTTTATTGAGCGGATCAATGTATACTCGACTCGTTATAGTTTAGACTTAGGTTTTTCGTACCAAAAGTCTTTTTATCGTTTGAAAATAGTTCGAGGAGTGTTTATTGAGCGGATCAATGTATACTCGACTCGTTATAGTTTAGACTTAGGTTTTTCGTACCAAAAGTCTTTTTATCGTTTGAAAATATATCGAGGAGTTTTTATCGAGCGGATCGATGTTTACTCAACTCATTTTTTGTTTAGACTTAGGTTTTTAGTACCTGAAAGTCTTTTTGATCGTTGAATATATATCGAGGAGTTTTTATCGAGCGGATCGATGTTTACTCAACTCGTTTTGTTTGGACTTAGGTTTTTCGCACCAATAAGTCTTTATGTTTGTTGTGTTCGATCGAGGAGTTTTTATTGAGCGGATCAATGTTTACTCGACTCGTTTTGTTTTTGTGGTCGGAATGAGGAGTGTTTATTGAGCGGATCAATGTATACTCGACTCATTATAATTTAGACTTAGGTTTGTCACCAAAAAGTCCTTTTTGCCGTTGACATAAATCGAGGAGTGTTTATTGAGCGGATCAATGTATACTCGACTCGCTTCGTTCTGATATTTATCAATATGCTAGTGTAATTCCACAGAGCGTTAATCGAAATAATCGATGTATAGAAAATGCTAAAATTTTTACTAATTGAACTCTAGGCTAAGGCCTTTGTTACAAGGATTAAAACTTGATAAAGTGAAGTAAAATAAAACAATGCAGTATAATCTGCTAAAATTTATTTACCATAGTATTTCCTAAGGTTGACTGCGTTCCAGGTTCTTGGTAAGGCTGTCCCATCCATGTGTGCAATTTTGTATGAACCTTTCTTTCCTACGCCAATGACGATGTAAGGTCCATCCCAATTTTGTTGTAACTTTCCCACATGCTTGGATACTTCTACCTTTTTCAAAACCAAGTCTCCTTCTTTGAAGGTTCGGACGCGTACTTTTTGATTGTATGCTTTCTCCATATTTGCCTTAGTGGCTTGTAGGCGTACGGCAGCTTTATCCCTTAAGGCTTCTGTTAGATCGACGTCATTTTCTCTTGCCTTTTCATTTTCTTGTTCATCAAACATCTCTATTCTTGGCGTTGGAATTAAAGTTTCCACAGGAATAACAGCTTCCGACCCATATACCAAGCTGAATGGGGTTTCCCCAGTTGAGTTTCTTACCGTGGTTCGATTAGCCCACAATACTCCTGGTAGTTCATCGAGCCATTTTCCTTTGGCTGATCCTAATCTTTTTTCCAAAGATTTTATTATCTCTCGGTTTGCTACTTCGGTTTGTCCGTTCGCTCTTGGATGCCCGACTGAAGTGAAATTTTGTTGAATTCCCAGTTTCGAACACCATTCTATCACTTGTTTTCCAGCGAATTGGGTTCCATTATCGGAAATTAGGATCCTAGGGATGCCAAATCGACAGACTATGAACTTCCAAAGGAAGTTGATCACTTGGAATTGAGTTATTCGCGCTAAGGCGATGCACTCTATCCATTTGCTGAAATACTCTACAGCGACCAGGACGTAAGCTTTCTTTGATCTGGCCGCTGGGAAAGGCCCCACGATGTCCATTCCCCATTGATCGAAAGGCCAACAAATTGGAATCGGGTGCATATTTTCTGCTGGTTGATGACATACGTTGGCATGTACTTGGCAATGATGACATTCTCGGACGTAATTTGCGGCGTCCTTATTGACAGTAGGCCAATAGTAACCCGTTCTGAGGCATTTTAAAGCCAATGCCTTCAATCCGCTGTGATTTCCCGCGTCTCCTTCATGTATTTCTCGCAGTATTTCAGCGGTTTGGGATTCAGAGACGCATCTCAGGAGAATTCCTGATACTGACCTTCGGTAGAGTTTTCCTTCTACGAGTGTATATTTTGGGGCTCGATATTTTATTTTCCGAGCTTCATTCTGATCAGATGGTAGTTTTCCTTCACGAAGATAGTCTATCATTGGTGTCATCCAATTATCTTCGACTTCTTCGATTTCCATTATATCGACTATCGGTGTCTCATCGATGTCGACAGCCGGTGTAGAAGAGATCAGCCAGTTGATCACTCGTTCGGTCTTTCCGTCTTGGGATCCTGTAAACTTAGATAGTTGATCGGCCCATTTATTTTCCGAACGTGGAATGTTTTGTATGTCGAAATCTTCAAACTTCTCGGCCAGTGCTTTTACTTTGGCGAGGTATTTGATCATGTTGAATTCCTTAGCCTCGTATAAGCCTTCTATTTGCCTTTGTACTAACTCTGAGTCGGTTAATACTTTTAGCCTCTTTATGTTGGCTTTGATTGCCATTTCCATTCCGGCGATTAACTCCTCATACTCTGCTTCGTTATTTGTTACGACAAAGTCCAATGTAATAGCATAATTCAAATCTTCTTTATTGGGTCCGGTGAAGTTGATTCCGGCGCCTCCTCCTTCCCGGCTTGAAGCACCATCTACATGCATTAACCAGGTTTGATCTTCTATGATCAATATATCCTCATGGAGGGTGTTTGATGATTGTGTTGGTGTTTCCAATAAAAAATCAGCCAATACTTGGGCCTTGATGGCGACCCTTGGTTTGTAGTCGATATCGAATTGGCTGAGTTCGATGGCCCATTTGATTAGTCTTCCGGAGGCTTCTGGTTTTGCTAGGATCTGCCTAAGCGGTTGGTTCGTCAAAACGATGATTTTGTAGGTTAAGAAGTAGGGTCGGAGTTTTCGAGCAGCCACTACTAAGGCCAGCGTGAATTTTTCTATTTCCAAGTAATTCTTCTCCGCCCCTTGTAATAACTTGCTGAGATAATAGACAGGCTTATGCTCTGAACCCTCTATCTTAATTAGTACTGAGCTAATGGCCGTATCGGAGATGGAGATGTATATGTACAATGGTTCCCCTTCTGTTGGTTTGGCCAACATCGGAGGGGATGTCAAATATTCTTTGAGTTGTTCGAAGGCTCGTTCACATTCTTCGGTCCAAACGAAGTTTTTCGCTTTTCGAAGCGTTTGGAAAAAGGGCAAGCTTCTGTCCGCAGATTTAGATATGAATCTATTCAATGCTACGATCTTCCCAACCAAGCTTTGCACTTGAGAGATGGTCTTGGGAGGTTTCATTTCAGTTATGGCTCGAATTTTTTCTGGGTTGGCTTCTATTCCTCGCTGGTGTACCAAATATCCCAAAAATTTTCCTGACTTAACACCGAAGGTGCATTTTGCAGGGTTCAACTTCATACGGTATTTTCTTAGGATTCGGAAACATCGATCTAGATGTCTTACGTGATCCGCTTCATTCATACTTTTTACTAACATGTCGTCTACATAGACCTCCATTATTTCTCCGATTAACTCCCTGAACATTAGGTTTACCAATCTTTGGTATGTAGCCCCGGCGTTCCTTAATCCGAACGGCATTACTATAAAGCAGTATACTCCCTGTTCGGTTATGAATGCGGTCTTCTCTTGATCCCGCTCGTCCATGTATATTTGGTAAAAACCTTGGAAGGCGTCCATCATGCTGAACAGCGCGAAGCCAGCGGTCGAGTCGACCAATAAATCAATTCTTGGGAGGGGGTAAGGGTCGCGTGGACATAACTTGTTAAGGTCGGTGAAATCATTACACATCCTCCATTTGTTGTCCTTTTTATCCCCTTTTGCTACTAGTACAACATTACATAGCCATTCCGAGAAATGTATTTCTCGGATTTGTTTTGCTTCCAGCAGTCTTTCAACCTCGGCTTTGATAATTTTATCTTTTACTGGTCCATGATTTCTTTTCTTCTGTCTGGCGGGTTTCGCTGAAGGGTCAATTTTTAGGGTATGCTTGATTACCCGAGGATCGATCCCTTCGATATCATTTGCACTCCAGGCGAAGACGTCCACGTTATTTCTTAGAAATTCGATTAACATTACTTCTCCTTCTTTGCTCAATTCTGTACCAATTCTTGTCTTTTTGGACGAGTCGCCTTCTACCAGAATTATATCTTTATGTTCTGGGGGTTGCAAGGATAAGTCTAGTGGTTCTTTCCCCTTTTTATCTAATCGATCAGTAATAGGAATTTCGACCTCGTTTCTAGTGAGATCGTCTACGATCTTTCTCTTGCTCGGAGTAATTGACTTGGGGTGTTCTTTCAACGTTAATGATGTGCTGTAGCAGTCCCATGCCATACAGTGGTCGTTCGTTATTTCTCCAATGCCGCTGTCGGTTGGAAATTTTATTTTCTGATGATAGGTAGAGACTACAGCTCGAAAAAGGTTAAGGGCTGGTCGCCCTAATATAGCGTTATAAGCGAAGGGTGTATCTACCACTAGGAATTTTACCAACTTCACGGTCCGAAGTGGTTTCTTTCCGAGCGATACACTTAAAGATATCGTTCCGCTGGGGATGATCTCGGAGCCTCCAAAGCCTACTAACGGCGTTGCTATCCTTTGTAGGTTTATTTGCCCGAGGTTCATTTGTGCTAAGACCTCTCTGGAGATGATGTTTGCTGAGCTTCCATTATCGATTAGGATTCTTCTCACATTATAATTTGCTATTTCTAACGACACTACCATAGGGAAATCTGGATTATCCTCTTTTGTATCCCAAGTGATGTTTTTAGGTACTTCACCTTCGTTAAAGCTGATCGGCTGGTGATTTGTTGGCCTGTTTTCTAATGTCCATATTTCTTTTGGATATTTAGAATTTGCAATTATGGATCTGGTCGTTCTTCGTCTAGCATTACGACTATCTCCACCCGCAGGCCCCCCGGATATAGTGTGGATAGTCCCATTGACCTGGTCGTGATTCAATTCCTGAGTAGGCCGACGTTCAGGTGATCTTCGATGAGAACTTCTCCTTTGAGTTCCGTTCCGGGGGCTTCTGCTTCTTTCCCTTTTGCGATTGTCTCGTTCTATGTATTCGTCTAGTTTTCCTTGCTCAATCAGTTTTTCAACTTCTCTCTTAAGGTGAAAACAATTTTCCGTTCGATGCCCATGTGCCCTATGGTACTTACAGTATTGATCATAGTTTCTAGACCCTGGTCTGGGCTGAGCGATTTTCCTCGCCTCGGGAATCCAATTATTCCTTTCTAGAACTTCCAAGATTTCTTCCATTGGAGCATTTAATCTTGGGTGTTCTACTTGATTCACTCTGCTTCTGATTGGTTGTTCAGGGTTTCTTGGTCTTTGGTAGAAATTAGGTTGCCTTTCTTGGTCGGCTCTGCTGTATTCCAGTCGCTGGAAAACGTTACCTCTCCTGGAAGATCGCTCGTAATCCAAGGATCTTTGGGCGGGAATCTTGTCATGCCGCTTAGACCCTGTAGCCGCGACTTTGTTTTTGTTCTTATCCTTAAAGGAATTCATCTCTTCTTGGGTCATATACTTAGACGCCAGGCTCATGATGTCGGCGAACGTTCTTGGTTGTTTTCGACTGAGGGCATTTCCGAACTGCCTGTTTTTAGTGAGATCGAAGAGGATAGATATTATGTAATCGATATTTGGGGAATCGATTTTAAGTAATTCTACGTTGAATCTGGCCAACCAATTCCTTAGGGATTCTCCTTCTTGTTGATATATAGTTCCAAGGTAGCTCATCGGAAGTTTTTGTCTCTTCTGACTGGCAAACTGCTGCGTCAATTTGTTACAGAGTTCCCTAAAGCTGAATATGGAGTTGGCAGGTTGTTTCGCGAACCAGTCCAATGCGAGTCCTTCGAATGTAGTTACCATTAATTTGGCAGTGAATTCGGCAGAGTGGGCATATAAATTCATTATATTCGTAAAGCTAAAAATATAATCATCCGGGTCAGTGGTTCCATCATAGCGAGGTAGTCTACCCGGGACTTGTCCGATCGATTGTGCCTCTTTTATTTCCCTGCAGAAGGGAGAACAGGCCGCAAGGCTCTCCTGGAGTTCCGTGGTTCAGGCCCACGGATTTTGAATAGATCGTAAGCGTTGTTCGAGTCGGTCCTGCACCATCCTTTCAATTTCTCTTTCCGTCAGTCGAGCCGTTCGTGGTCGATCAGGGATTGTATCATCTATGTCATCATCAATAGGGATAATTGTACGTTCCCTGGATCCACTGCGCTTCGCCTGGGTTTTTCTGTGACCTGGTTTTCTTCGAGGATTATTGTCGGAGGGTTTTGAATTGTCCTGTTGTGGACTGTGTAGTGAGCGGTGCTCGCTTGGTGGGCTATCAGCTTGTTGAGATACTTGATCGTTTTGTCCGGGCGTTCTCCGAGCAGGAATTGTCCTGGCTGCCCTAGGGTTTCGCGGAATTTGATCAAGCACAAGTAATTCTTCCGGGGAGAGCGATTTAACGAGCATCGCTATTTGTCGTAATTTCTCCTGAGCACCCGGGAGAGGAACGGGGATCTCGGGGACTTCCGGCTCTTCCTGTATCGTACCGGGAGGACCTTCTAGGGGTTCCTGATGTCGGGGATGGGTATTCTGCAAATTCTCGTCGGTGTTGGGAACGTTATTATTGTCGTTCTCCTGTGGATCTTCAGATGTGTTATGACCGGTGGTTGTGTTACTTCTTGCTCCGACACGGGCGCTTTTCCTTGGGCGAGCCATATGTCGATCGAATAATTAACCTAGCCCCTCGGTGGGCGCCAACTGATTTAACCGTTTTTCGTCAGGTTAATTTAATATCAGTGAATTTGTGATATCGGGGGTTTGGATATTGAATAATTCAGTATATTGGGCTCTGTTACTTTATTCTGGATGGATCGTTTACAAAGAAAAGCAATAATCAAAGGCAAGAAGTAAAACCATTAACAAAATTGAGAATACTCCAATATGAATGTAGAATTCTGCAATAATAATGGATATTATTGAGTTCTATTAATGTATTCTTGTGTAATCTCAGAATTAAGAGAATTCGTAGTTGTCTCATACAATGAATAACTAGGTATATATATTACGCTAAACCTAGTATTACAAGGAATCATAGTCCTGCTTGGACTCGGCCCAACTATCCTTCTTGGGTCCGGAGTATAATCTTTACTCGGAGCGAGCGGCATTTGGCAGGGTCTGTAAGAAGATCCCGATCCTTTATAATTGGTCGAATCGATCTTATAATCTTTGTTCGATCTGATCAGTATGTAGGGTGCGAAATAGCCCCCATCACATAAAGTGTTGGAGAGTCCAGTTCTTCAAAATATTGCATCTGCTAAAGCAAAATCAGTGGCGCAGGTTTTTATATACATATATCCTTTTGATGCACATAAATTTGTTCTTGAATTTGTATTTAAACTTCTTATGTATTCGTCAGATTGGTTTAAGATGGATATATGAGCAAGGCGCAAGCATGGTTGTGAAGAGCTTTAACAAGGAAAGGATGAAGGAAAACATTCAAATTTTCGACTGGGAACTGAGCATTGAAGAACTGAAGAATATAAAGCAAATACCTCAGTGCAGAGGTTCTTTTGGTGAATGGTTTGTTCACGAGAATGGTCCATACAAATCTGTCGAAGAACTTTGGGATGGTGAAATATGACATTAGCAAACTTCCTTTTATGTTAGTTCATTGTGTACCGACAATTTCTAGAACTAAGACCATAATATATTAGAGCTACATTTCTTTCTATAGCTAAGAATACTTGTAGTGCTTGTTCGAGCTCGAAATTTGTTCGTTCAATGTCATCGATTGATCGCTTAAAGCCAAAACCGCTGTCACATTTATCATTGATATTCATTGAAATTGTCGACGCTAACTGATCAGGCGTCCACTATCTTTCCAAATTCCAAATCCAAATGTCTAATCCTTGAAAATATGTGCCCATAAACAATACATGACATCAACAGCAACTAGTTTACAAAAAAAACTAAATCTAGGGGCAAAACCGCATAATACGTATAGCATCAGTTATTAAACTTCATTCAAGGCCACGGGATGTTCTATTCTATGGTGGATTAGCATTACCTGTCGTAGGCCCTTTTAAACTAAAGAAATACTACTTGATTGATAGAATTTGTTTATTGGTGTCAGTCACTGAAAATTTAGCCAATTTTTTACGAGAATTGCACGAGTGGTGTAATTAGGACCCTACGATCAAACTTTACATGATAAGCTCTCTATCATTTTTGTCTCCAAAGAAACTACCTCTAATGCATTTAAATGTATAATATCCAAGAGTTTACGGTGTATTACTTACATTTTAATTTTACATTACGGCTAGAAATATCTCTTTAATTAAAGCTAAGAGAATGCTTGTCATGAAAAGATTTCGTGAGTATCATTTTTCTATTGATGCAAGTCGAAGGTTTGAAAATTTTGAAACCATGTGAATTTCACTTAAAAATTAAATTAAGGTAAGAAAACAACGTCTTTTTGAAGATTTGGAGGTCCAAACCGCCTTCGAAAATTACAAAGGCATCCCCTCTGGTTAAAAACCTATCACAAAACCTCCTCTACAACGGATTGGGCCATTATCTTCCCAGAATAAAAATATTATAATGTGTTTATGTCCAATAAATTGGGTATTGAATAAAATGCTAAAAAATAAAAACCTGATGGAATAGTGCCCAGCAAGCCAATGTTAATTAGCTTGTTGAAGTACTATTTTCTTATGGTTTATAATTAATACGCCGTTCATTCATAGTATGTGAAACTGAACAATGGCCAACTTCATCTCTCGCGAACCTATCTAAGCGATTGGATGAAATCCTGAGGTCACAATAGACTATGGGACGATTCACTTCAGTACTGAGTGCAATCATGAAACAGTCTCAAAGGTCGTGATCTTAAAACCGTTCCAAGTCATAGATTCCAAACGAGACGGGGTATCGTAGGAATCGTCAAGACTTGTACAAATATGCATGATTCACATGGAGTGAATTGGTAGAGTTTCATGAGCAAGGAATTTGAGTCCAGTGCATATGAGTAGGTGGTTCAATGGAGGATTGAACGCATCGAACGACCCGAACAGAGAAACCCATTGTGGAAGCGCATGACGCATATCGGTGATGGGATGTTTCTCAAGGCTTATAATAGTGTACGATTTAGTCCTTAGACTTGAGGTGCTAGGGCGAATTCGGTGCACAAGTGTGCGTACTTAGATTTAGGTACTGGTCACATAGCCTGGCCACAAAGTGCCTAAGTTGGGTGCGTACACGACTGTACGCGAGTGGTTAGTACTAAGAAAGGATCTATCGACTCATCCTGATAAGATGAGAGCATTTCCTGTACGTTCTTCGATAATATGTTCCTAGAAACCCATGGCCACGGTTGGTGATGAATTTGGAAGGTATTTCCAAATTAGGCAGTCACACCGGAATTATTATCCAGAATTAGAAAGTACAGTATCGAGATAATTAGAGGTGCCGATCAATTCACACACCCTAGGTCTCGATCGGGAAATCATCGTGGAAGGACCGTATGTACATGGCAATTATAAGAGGTGAGGTTCACAATAAATCAATTCACCTTTGATTGGGCTTCATGGGCTTGTGGCTAGACATCGACCATGAAGTGTGGGTACTCCGGAATTAATAGAGGATTTAATTCTAGGAGTGGTCAATTAAAAGTAGTTTAATTGATCGGAGCATTTAATTGCTCGTTAATTAAATCACGAAAGTCGTGGGCCTGCTGCCAGTTGATGGTGAACCCAGAGGGTCACACACAATACAATTGGACGGTGACTGTCTAAAAGGAAAGTAAGTGATTTAAAGTTGTTAAATCAAGGTAATTGAATTATGGTATTAATTCAATTGGAGATTATTGATTAGATGACTAATTGATTAATTGATAATTAATTAATTAGAGTTATCTGATTAATTTTGGAATTAATTAAAGTAGTTAATTAATTGGAAGAATAAATAATTAACCAATTTAAGAATTGGATAATTATGGGTTGATTTTGGAATTATCTAAAATTAGGGGGCATGGGCGATTTTAGTAGTTAAAAAGAAAAGGAGTTTTGTTTCTTGAAAAGCAAGTTTGAAGAGATTTATCAAATCTCATATTCCTAAGGATAAGGAATGAAGATTTGATAAACAAGGAAAGGAGATCTTTTTGGAGAAGGACTCTTCTCCTATAAATACTCCTTCTCCTCTTCATTATTAAAAAAGGGCTAACCAAGTTGCACTCAAAGACAAGAAAACTTTTGAGAGAAAAACAAAATACTTTTGCTGAAAATTGAGAGAGAAAAATCGTGTGAGGAAAAGATTTTTCGACAAGAAATTTTAATTGCAAAATCGCCCCAAGGTTTCCGCCCCTAAACCCTAGTCGCCCATTTAGACTTGGCCGAACCCAAATCGGACCAGATCTAACCCTGGCCGAACCCTGCTCGACCACATAAGTCCTGTGGGTCGATTCTTCCATTGGTGTCTCCATTCCTTTGCTGACAAACCTGCGAGATCCAGTTCGTAGCCTAAGACTTGTAGGCGTCACTACAATCCGATTGGTGTGGACTAGCTTTGGAGGTGAGACATATGGATCACTCTATCTGTGGATCGAACCAAACACTTGGAGGACACGGCAACCACAACTTGGTGGTCAGGTAATTTGCGATTAACCCCCTTCGTGTTTTGTTGATGTTTGATTCATCCCTATTCGTATAATAACTATGGAGAAAGAATTCATGGGACTGTTAGGAACTCGAAATTTTTTAAAATTCCGCACTCTGTTGTATTGACAATCCCTAGCCAAGATATCCCAACAGTGGTATCAGAGCCAACTCCATACGTTTTTATACGAAAAGGCCTGAACATAATGTGTTTTCACTGTATATGCTTGATTGTATGTATGAGAACGCATGTTAATTATGTTCTAGTGATTGATTCTTGCTTGTTATGACTAGATCTATGATTGGGTAAAACTGCTTTTTTAGATCTGTGACGAATTTATAGTTTTTCGAAAAATCAGGGCTTTTGTGCAATTATCGCAAAACATGAATAATTAGGGCTGAAAATTTAATTTTCTGTTTCTGGAAATTTTTGAAAAATCTGGTTGTTTTCTGAAAATCTGATCGCACACTATTTTGGACCATTTTGCAATTTTCGAAAATTCGAGGACTGTTTTGTAATTTCCGAAACTTCAGGGGTCTGTTTGCAAATTCGAAAATTTTCTGGATTTCAAAATTTTAATTTTCTGCTCATTCTGTCCGAAAACTGTTTTGGGGGTATTTTGTAACTTTTCAAAAGTTTTGGGGTCAAAAGTGCAATTTCCGAAAATATAGGGGCCGAACTGCAATTTTCAAAAGTTGAAAAATCAGAATCTGAAATTAAGGCAGAAAAGTTGTTTTGTTTATCCGAGAATTTATTTTGTCATAATTAGTAGTGACTAAAAAGCAAGAATCATAGGAAGTTAGTTTTAAAAGGTGTTTTAAAATTAAGATAGAAGAAAGTAAAAGATGTTTACATGTTTCTTTGCTCTACGTGAACTGTTTACGTGGTTTTCGATCGCGCCGAGCCTTGCCCTTAGGTTAGATGTGATTGGTTTAATTTAATGCATGGTTTTTATTGGGCCTGGGAGCCTGTTATTATTTTTGGGCCACTTTGAGCCTTTGTAATAGAATAGGGCTTTACTGCTTTCCTAGTTTAGGATGGAGGCCCATTTACAAGCAAAGTGGGAGCCCAAGAAGAATTGAAGGCCATGTATGCGTGGTACATTGTGTAATAGCATAGGTCCTTTGAGAACCCTTTAGATTGACCAATTAGGCCAACATCATTGGCTCGATGATGGCCCGCATAGGAGGCTCCCGATCGAAAACATATTGTGGTAGTATGCATGCTAGGCTTGTATGGCTTTTATTTATTAGTCGATTTATGATTGCTTGTGTGTTTGCGCGCTAGAATCTAGATCGTAACTAAAAGATAAAGCATAATTGAAGCGGTGAGATCTCGAGGAGAGTTTCTTCAAACTTTCAAAACGAAAATTCCCCTCTCGAATAAATATTAAGTCATATTGGGTTAAATTATAAAATGAGGTTTTATAAAATCCAAGCCTTCCATTAATAGGGACTAGTGTATGTTGTTTACTTATCGATAGAGGTGATCCAGAGTCTGGCACCCGAGTCGAAGAAAGGGGCAATGCACGAAATTCCTTGATTCTAGTTTTCTTAAAACTTGACAAGGGTAGGGACTGGTCGGGACGTGAAAATCGACCGATAACTAGTTACGGAGAATTCATGACCGGGCTCGTTGCTTATCATGATTAATGGGTTAGACTTAACGCGTAGTAACATTTATGATGTAGCAGTGCTAGATAAATGCGAAAAACGAGGCAAAATAACTTGAAGGTTGTGTGGTAGACACAATTGGTAATATGTATACCTACCTAGGGAATTAATTGTATGGCCACGAGTCGTGGGTGCAACTAATTGCTGCTGGGACGTCAAGACCTACTAGGAAATAGACTTTTCCCGAAACTAGAAGGGGTTATTGTTTCGATAAAATAGTGGGAGATCTTTTTCGATAAAAAGTCCAAATTTCGTTAATTATAAGTGTTAATATTAAACCTGTCTGCTTATAGTTGTCTGTTTTTAAATGTTAGCCATTTACCATCCACTGTCCGATCCTTGATGCGTTTAAGAACCGAACCAACTTGGAAAAAGGAGATGTGCAAATTCCTCTACGAAACCGACATGGCTAAGTTTGACAATGTTAGGGAATATTGTTCTTACTTAAGCAAGACATTCGAGCTGATTAAAGGGTTTGGAGCCCAATTGACTCTCGAAGATGAGATAACGATAACCCTTCAAGGATTATTTGAGACCTTCACTCATTTTATGCAACATTGCGTTATTCCGCCTGATGGAATACAGACAAAGCAATTGCATGAGTTGTTAGACAAATATGAACAAGCTCATCAACGTGGTTTTGGTCTATATGATTGGAATTGCCCTCTGTGTAAGTACGAAGAGAAAATAAGGAAGCTTGTTGAAAAGGATTTCCTGGAAAGACTTGACTACGGTATGACTTTTTAAGTTATACACTTGTTGAATCTTTTTGATGTAAGACATCTGAATAAAACTTTCATTTCTGTAAAAGCATTTACAGGCGATGATAGTCTTCCCGCTCAACCTAAAAAGAGGAAAATCCTTGAAAGGGAGATGCAAGTAGTGCAGAGCGAGATGAGGAAACTGGAATTCCGGGACTGGGTCAAGGAAGAATTGTACCTAGACATTCCTTTTTAGCAAAAGAAGTTTTTTCTTAGTTTTTCGTATTAGCATGAGTTTTAAGTTTTTAGTTTACTTTGAGTATTATTTCACATTTTGTACGAGACGTTATTGCTTTACCATTGAGAAATGGAATTTATTTAATTAGAGCAATTTAACTTTGTACAAATGTCGATGTTTTGAAACATAGAAATAAACAATGATAAACGAATCAAAAACTTTGAAAAACTATGTGCTAAATCGAAAACAAGCGAGATAATCATTTACGCTTGAAATGTTCATTCTGGACATTCTTCCTAAAGAGAGATGCGAAAGGGAAGTTTTATTTACTGTTCCTGAGATAATGAACTTGAGTAAAATCGGAACTTTCAAATCTTGAAGGAATGATAACCGAAGAGAAGGATTGCTAAGGCATTCCAAAACATTTCAATCGACATGAACTAAAAGCACTAGTTCAAAAGAAATCTACTTCATATATACTTACGATTTCAATCGTTAAAGTATATGTGTACTTGGCTGAAGTACAATTCTGAAACTATTGAAGTAACTCAATAGACGTTTTGGAAATGAAGTAACTAGATGCATTATGTCGAAAGCAATTTGATTCAATCAAACCTGCTGAAACATAAGCAACTTAACACCTCGATTATCTAAGACGAGAATAGAATTCTCATGAAGCAAATCAAAGAAGAAATCGAACTTTGTTTGATTCGCGACTCTGATCTTGCTGAGTTTCCTTTATTCAAATTAGGGGATACCTTCCCTTGACTCTTCAAAGATACTAGGTATAGTATATTTCGAAGTAAGTCCTTACATCGCCATGTCTTTTAAGACATAGCAGAACACCCTTATATGAGAAATTAGATGGTAGATCTAGTTCATATAATGTTTATGGGGTATTCAACAAAACCCATTGAATACCTGTTCCACGACAATGAGAAACGAAAAGCATCTCGTAAGTAGCTTGTTCCTCTGTTGACAAGACCTTGTCAAAGGAAATAAGGAATGTCGTAGAACTTGATGAAGTCCAAGGATTGGACCCGTCCCCATGAACAGTGGGAGTAAACACTGAAAACTGCTGAATCAATCCGTGCACAAAGAAATCGTAATCTGATCAAATTCGTAAGGAACTCAAAAAATTCCATTTTACGAAATTGAGAAATTGGATTCCAATCCAAGATTACAAAGAGATTATGTTAAACATGATCTAAGGGATATGGCACATAGCCATAAGATTCGAAGTTGAAAACTTTGACTCACTTAATGGCAATAGGTCATTATTCAAAAGTCCTTTTTAGGATTGATGAAAATACCTTATATCCATTAGCAAGTCAAAATTCATTTCGAAACTATTAGCCGTAGAAAGGTGGTTTTGACTACCAAGACATGACTATTGGATATGAATCCTGCATCTCACAATTGAAAATTGATGAGAAGATCTCTATTCTAATCCAAAAGTCAATCTATGACTTTTTCCCAAAATTTGGAACATGCAACTTGATAGTTTATCAAGAATGTTGAAGTTGTCAAAAGGCATATAGATTCCAATTGTGCAAAAAGAATCAGTGGGAGTGTAGTTGAGTTCGAAGCGCAACAAGATGATGACCAGTACATCAAGCAAGATATAAGCATATCAGAAAAGCACAGACGAAAGCGTGTTCTTCACGCAATTTTCCATGATAAGATTTGGAATTACATCTCGCGTACTGGCAATACGTATCTATGGTAGATAGAAAGAAGAAGATGTAGTGATTTACCAAATCTAAGTACAAAGACTATATATTGATTGAATTCAATATGGAAGAATCCAAGAAAGGATTGTTTCCAAAGAGACAAAAACTCTCTCACTTATTTAATGAGCCCTAAATTAATGAGTGATGAAGTAATAGTCTCAAGAAGCCTTATGCTTGGCATTTGGATTGCATGTAGCATGCAAAGTCTTGTACTAGACCTGACTCGTCAAAATGCTCTGAACGAGCTACTGATAGTCAAACACCAGTAAAGGACACTGGTCTACCATAAAAGCAAATCCTCGAAGATAATTAAAGGATGCAACGCTGGTCTATGGTAGTAGTGGAGAATTGAAACTCGAAGGATTTTTGAAATTCGAGATTTCCAGTCTGAAGTGGATTATTTATTCTGTTTTGATAGAGCAAGGTAAATTGGAAGGAATTCCAATAATATACCATTGCCGATTCAAACAAGAATAAAGGGCACCATTATGATGCTGCACAAAAGAAAGTGTTTAGATGAGAAAATTTTCATCCAACGACTGGATGAAATACCTAGCATGACATTTGCCCATCATAACCTTAGCCGATTTAGATGAGGCAATTGCTCAATGAAAGGAAATCGAGATCTCACCTATAAATCTGAACACAATACCGTATGATTGAACCAGTCATGGGTAGTTGAGACGAGTAGAAGTATTACTTCATCTCGACAAAGACAACTTAGCAGATCCACTAATTAAGCTCTCTCACAAATGGTTCGAGGGACATCTTGGTATAGATGGGTCTTAGAAATGTTGTGATTGGCTTTAGGGCAAGTGGGAGATTGATGGAATAGTGCCCAGCAAGCCAATGTTAATTAGCTTGTTGAAGTACTATTTTCTTATGGTTTATAATTAATACGCCGTTCATTCATGGTATGTGAAACTGAACAATGGCCAACTTCATCTCTCGCGAACCTATCTAAGCGATTGGATGAAATCCTGAGGTCACAATAGACTATGGGACGATTCACTTCAGTACTGAGTGCAATCATGAAACAGTCTCAAAGGTCGTGATCTTAAAACCGTTCCAAGTCATAGATTCCAAACGAGACGGGGTATCGTAGGAATCGTCAAGACTTGTACAAATATGCATGATTCACATGGAGTGAATTGGTAGAGTTTCATGAGCAAGGAATTTGAGTCCAGTGCATATGAGTAGGTGGTTCAATGGAGGATTGAACGCATCGAACGACCCGAACAGAGAAACCCATTGTGGAAGCGCATGACGCATATCGGTGATGGGATGTTTCTCAAGGCTTATAATAGTGTACGATTTAGTCCTTAGACTTGAGGTGCTAGGGCGAATTCGGTGCACAAGTGTGCGTACTTAGATTTAGGTACTGGTCACATAGCCTGGCCACAAAGTGCCTAAGTTGGGTGCGTACACGACTGTACGCGAGTGGTTAGTACTAAGAAAGGATCTATCGATTCATCCTGATAAGATGAGAGCATTTCCTGTACGTTCTTCGATAATATGTTCCTAGAAACCCATGGCCATGGTTGGTGACGAATTTGGAAGGTATTTCCAAATTAGGCAGTCACACCGGAATTATTATCCAGAATTAGAAAGTACAGTATCGAGATAATTAGAGGTGCCGATCAATTCACACACCCTAGGTCTCGATCGGGAAATCATCGTGGAAGGACCGTATGTACATGGCAATTATAAGAGGTGAGGTTCACAATAAATCAATTCACCTTTGATTGGGCTTCATGGGCTTGTGGCTAGACATCGACCATGAAGTGTGGGTACTCCGGAATTAATAGAGGATTTAATTCTAGGAGTGGTCAATTAAAAGTAGTTTAATTGATCGGAGCATTTAATTGCTCGTTAATTAAATCACGAAAGTCGTGGGCCTGCTGCCAGTTGATGGTGAACCCAGAGGGTCACACACAATACAATTGGACGGTGACTGTCTAAAAGGAAAGTAAGTGATTTAAATTGTTAAATCAAGGTAATTGAATTATGGTATTAATTCAATTGGAGGTTATTGATTAGATGACTAATTGATTAATAGATAATTAATTAATTAGAGTTATCTGATTAATTTTGGAATTAATTAAAGTAGTTAATTAATTGGAAGAATAAATAATTAACCAATTTAAGTATTGGATAATTATGGGTTGATTTTGGAATTATCTAAAATTAGGGGGCATGGGCGATTTTTAGTAGTTAAAAAGAAAAGGAGTTTTGTTTCTTGAAAAGCAAGTTTGAAGAGATTTATCAAATCTCATATTCCTAAGGATAAGGAATGAAGATTTGATAAACAAGGAAAGGAGATCTTTTTGGAGAAGGACTCTTCTCCTATAAATACTCATTCTCCTCTTCATTATTAAAAAAGGGCTAACCAAGTTGCACTCAAAGACAAGAAAACTTTTGAGAGAAAAACAAAATACTTTTGCTGAAAATTGAGAGAGAAAAATCGTGTGAGGAAAAGATTTTTCGACAAGAAATTTTAATTGCAAAATCGCCCCAAGGTTTCCGCCCCTAAACCCTAGTCGCCCATTTAGACTTGGCCGAACCCAAATCGGACCAGATCTAACCCTGGCCGAACCCTGCTCGACCACATAAGTCCTGTGGGTCGATTCTTCCATTGGTGTCTCCATTCCTTTGCTGACAAACCTGCGAGATCCAGTTCGTAGCCTAAGACTTGTAGGCGTCACTACAATCCGATTGGTGTGGACTAGCTTTGGAGGTGAGACATATGGATCACTCTATCTGTGGATCGAACCAAACACTTGGAGGACACGGCAACCACAACTTGGTGGTCAGGTAATTTGCGATTAACCCCCTTCGTGTTTTGTTGATGTTTGATTCATCCCTATTCGTATAATAACTATGGAGAAAGAATTCATGGGACTGTTAGGAACTCGAAAAATTTTAAAATTCCGCACTCTGTTGTATTGACAATCAAGCCCTAGCCAAGATATCCCAACAAAACCATGTTCTGCATAATGATGGGTGGAACAAGCCCAAAATTGGTTCCATATAAGGACTACTTTTGCATATGCACACTCCAAGATAAAGATGGGCTATATTTAAAGCAATACGAATTGGTTTTGATTAGTTTATATTCAATCAATAAATTTTTTACTATTTACTATATGTTTGAAATTCTTTTTCATATTCATAATTGAATAATAATCTCATTTAAAGTTTCAATAAACCCATGTTTACGTAATTTTTTTCAGAAACTTGATAATTAAAAGTAACATGGTATTACACATGTGATATAAAGGGACACACACAATCTAATTTGTTCAATTATATTCTAGGTAAGTGATGTATATCATATATTTTGCATAAACTCGTCACTTTTCCATCACAAAATTATGGAATATATATATCCAATGACAAAATAATATATTTAAAATGAGCAATGTAAGTACGAAGAAAAATCTAGACATTTTCAACTTAGAGCCATTTATTATAATAACGGCAAATACTTCTGCAGGTTTCACCCCAGCTTGTCAAGGGCTCCTCAATAGAAGTGCGCAAATAATGTACCCGTCCTACCTGTCTCAAAATATAAGTCACGTTTAAAACTTATAAATTTCTAGGGAACAAAAAAGGAAAGAGAAAAGAATCCATTCAAACATTTGACTTTTTCCTGATATTTTCCTTTAATTCTCCTTTGGATTACAAGAACAATAAAACTGGCAATGAAAAATTAATGCCTTGCCTAAAAATGGAGGCGCTGATTTAGGCAATTTTAATGCAATTATAGATTACCATCATCCCATTCACAAATCTCAATCCTCTGCTCTGCCAGAAAGAAATAAATAATAGGACCATCTTTTCACTTATTTTCCTTTAATTCTCCTCTGGATTACAAGAACAATAAAACTGGCAATGAAAAATGAATGCCTTGCCTAAAAATGAAGGCGCTTTATTTAGGCAATTTTAATGCAATTATAGATTACCAGCATCCCATTAACAAATCACAATCCTCTGCTCTGCCAGAAAGAAATAAAGTCCTTATAAATAGCACCATCTTTTCACTTATTTTTCCAAAGGCAAGAATTCGTAGTGAAAAATCAAGTAAAAGAATGGAGTGTAATAAAATCCCAGAAGTAATACTAAATTCTGGCCATAGGATGCCTCTAATTGCAATGGGGACTGTAGGTGACCCCCTTCCACCACCTGAACAACTAACATCAATCTACATCGACGCCATAGCCACCGGATACCGTCATTTTGACACGGCTTCCATCTACAACACAGAGGAGCCTCTTGGCAAAGCAGTGGCCAAAGCTTTAGAACTCGGCCTAATCAATAACCGCGATGAATTGTTTATTACTTCCAAGCTATGGTGCACGGATGCACACCACGATCTCGTTCTACCTGCCCTCAGAGAAACACTCAGGTACCATATTCTAAATAACATGGCATTTTTTCATCAATTGAAATGGTACGTGTTTTATTTTTATTGCAGGAAATTGGATCTAAGTTATGTGGATCTTTATCTGATACACTGGCCGGTAAGAGTCACGAAAGACTCGAAATATTTAGATATTTCGAATGAAAACATCCTTCCATTTGATATTAACGCAACATGGAAGGGCATGGAAGAGTGTTGTGAATTTGGCTTGGCTAAATCTATAGGTGTAAGCAATTTCAGCTGTGTAAAACTAAAGAAAATTCTCGATCAAGCCACCATACCACCAGCGGTTAATCAGGTAATTAACCATGGAGAGGCATTAATTTAATATTTATACTTTACATATAGCGCCCTCACGTGTAGGCGATACACATTTTACTCGAGCCTATGACGTGGAATTAAGGATCGGGTGGCAGAGGGATTCGAACATGTACAGGACCTCTTTTGGGCCCTTGCTTTAATACCATATTGAATGTCCAACTTATCTTAGAGTCAGGGAGGAGAGATGTTTAAAATTTATACATGAACGCATAATTTGAATTTTCAGGTGGAGTTGAATATTTCCTGGCAACAAGAAAGGTTGCTAGAGTTTTGTCGAGCGAATAGCGTTCATTTAAGTGCATGGTCACCGTTAGGATCTCATAATTCATATTGGGGATCACATAAAGTGTTGGAGAGTCCAGTTCTTCAAAATATTGCATCTGCTAAAGCAAAATCAGTGGCGCAGGTTTTTATATACATATATCCTTTTGATGCACATAAATTTGTTCTTGAATTTGTATTTAAACTTCTTATGTATTCGTCAGATTGGTTTAAGATGGATATATGAGCAAGGCGCAAGCATGGTTGTGAAGAGCTTTAACAAGGAAAGGATGAAGGAAAACATTCAAATTTTCGACTGGGAACTGAGCATTGAAGAACTGAAGAATATAAAGCAAATACCTCAGTGCAGAGGTTCTTTTGGTGAATGGTTTGTTCACGAGAATGGTCCATACAAATCTGTCGAAGAACTTTGGGATGGTGAAATATGACATTAGCAAACTTCCTTTCATGTTAGTTCATTGTGTACCGACAATTTCTAGAACTAAGACCATAATATATTAGAGCTACATTTCTTTCTATAGCTAAGAATACTTGTAGTGCTTGTTCGAGCTCGAAATTTGTTCGTTCAATGTCATCGATTGATCGCTTAAAGCCAAAACCGCTGTCACATTTATCATTGATATTCATTGAAATTGTCGACGCTAACTGATCAGGCGTCCACTATCTTTCCAAATTCCAAATCCAAATGTCTAATCCTTGAAAATATGTGCCCATAAACAATACATGACTTCAACAGCAACTAGTTAACAAAAAAACTAAATCTAGGGGCAAAACCGTATAATACGTATATCATCAGTTATTAAACTTCATTCAAGGCCATGGGATGTTCTATTCTATGGTGGATTAGCATTACATGTCGTAGGCCCTTTTAAACTAAAGAAATACTACTTGATTGATAGAATTTGTTTATTGGTGTCAGTCACTGAAAATTTAACCAATTTTTTACGAGAATTGCACGAGTGGTGTAATTAGGACCCTACGATCAAACTTTACATGATAAGCTCTCTATCATTTTTGTCTCCAAAGAAACTACCTCTAATGCATTTAAATGTATAATATCCAAGAGTTTACGGTGTATTACTTACATTTTAATTTTACATTACGGCTAGAAATATCTCTTTAATTAAAGCTAAGAGAATGGTTGTCATGAAAAGATTTCGTGAGTATCATTTTTCTATTGATGCAAGTCGAAGGTTTGAAAATTTTGAAACCATGTGAATTTCACTTAAAAATTAAATTAAGGTAAGAAAACAACGTCTTTTTGAAGATTTGGAGGTCCAAACCGCCTTCGAAAATTACAAAGGCATCCCCTCTGGTTAAAAACCTATCACAAAACCTCCTCTACAACGGATTGGGCCATTATCTTCCCAGAATAAAAATATTATAATGTGTTTATGTCCAATAAATTGGGTATTGAATAAAATGCTAAAAAATAAAAACCATGTTCTGCATAATGATGGGTGGAACAAGCCTAAAATTGGTTCCATATAAGGACTACTTTTGCATATGCACACTCCAAGATAAAGATGGGCTATATTTAAAGCAATACGAATTGGTTTTGATTAGTTTATATTCAATCAATAAATTTTTTACTATTTACTATATGTTTGAAATTCTTTTTCATATTCATAATTGAATAATAATCTCATTTAAAGTTTCAATAAACCCATGTTTACGTAATTTTTTTCAGAAACTTGATAATTAAAAGTAACATGGTATTACACATGTGATATAAAGGGACACACACAATCTAATTTGTTCAATTATATTCTAGGTAAGTGATGTATATCATATATTTTGCATAAACTCGTCACTTTTCCATCACAAAATTATGGAATATATATATCCAATGACAAAATAATATATTTAAAATGAGCAATGTAAGTACGAAGAAAAATCTAGACATTTTCAACTTAGAGCCATTTATTATAATAACGGCAAATACTTCTGCAGGTTTCACCCCAGCTTGTCAAGGGCTCCTCAATAGAAGTGCGCAAATAATGTACCCGTCCTACCTGTCTCAAAATATAAGTCACGTTTAAAACTTATAAATTTCTAGGGAACAAAAAAGGAAAGAGAAAAGAATCCATTCAAACATTTGACTTTTTCCTGATATTTTCCTTTAATTCTCCTTTGGATTACAAGAACAATAAAACTGGCAATGAAAAATTAATGCCTTGCCTAAAAATGGAGGCGCTGATTTAGGCAATTTTAATGCAATTATAGATTACCAGCATCCCATTCACAAATCTCAATCCTCTGCTCTGCCAGAAAGAAATAAATAATAGGACCATCTTTTCACTTATTTTCCTTTAATTCTCCTCTGGATTACAAGAACAATAAAACTGGCAATGAAAAATGAATGCCTTGCCTAAAAATGAAGGCGCTTTATTTAGGCAATTTTAATGCAATTATAGATTACCAGCATCCCATTAACAAATCACAATCCTCTGCTCTGCCAGAAAGAAATAAAGTCCTTATAAATAGCACCATCTTTTCACTTATTTTTCCAAAGGCAAGAATTCGTAGTGAAAAATCAAGTAAAAGAATGGAGTGTAATAAAATCCCAGAAGTAATACTAAATTCTGGCCATAGGATGCCTCTAATTGCCATGGGGACTGTAGGTGACCCCCTTCCACCACCTGAACAACTAACATCAATCTACATCGACGCCATAGCCACCGGATACCGTCATTTTGACACGGCTTCCATCTACAACACAGAGGAGCCTCTTGGCAAAGCAGTGGCCAAAGCTTTAGAACTCGGCCTAATCAATAACCGCGATGAATTGTTTATTACTTCCAAGCTATGGTGCACGGATGCACACCACGATCTCGTTCTACCTGCCCTCAGAGAAACACTCAGGTACCATATTCTAAATAACATGGCATTTTTTCATCAATTGAAATGGTACGTGTTTTATTTTTATTGCAGGAAATTGGATCTAAGTTATGTGGATCTTTATCTGATACACTGGCCGGTAAGAGTCACGAAAGACTCGAAATATTTAGATATTTCGAATGAAAACATCCTTCCATTTGATATTAACGCAACATGGAAGGGCATGGAAGAGTGTTGTGAATTTGGCTTGGCTAAATCTATAGGTGTAAGCAATTTCAGCTGTGTAAAACTGAAGAAAATTCTCGATCAAGCCACCATACCACCAGCGGTTAATCAGGTAATTAACCATGGAGAGGCATTAATTTAATATTTATACTTTACATATAGCGCCCTCACGTGTAGGCGATACACATTTTACTCGAGCCTATGACGTGGAATTAAGGATCGGGTGGCAGAGGGATTCGAACATGTACAAGACCTCTTTTGGGCCCTCGCTTTAATACCATATTGAATGTCCAACTTATCTTAGAGTCAGGGAGGAGAGATGTTTAAAATTTATACATGAACGCATAATTTGAATTTTCAGGTGGAGTTGAATATTTCCTGGCAACAAGAAAAGTTGCTAGAGTTTTGTCGAGCGAATGGCGTTCATTTAAGTGCATGGTCACCGTTAGGATCTCATAATTCATATTGGGGATCACATAAAGTGTTGGAGAGTCCAGTTCTTCAAAATATTGCATCTGCTAAAGCAAAATCAGTGGCGCAGGTTTTTATATACATATATCCTTTTGATGCACATAAATTTGTTCTTTAATTTGTATTTAAACTTCTTATGTATTCATCAGATTGGTTTAAGATGGATATATGAGCAAGGCGCAAGCATGGTTGTGAAGAGCTTTAACAAGGAAAGGATGAAGGAAAACATTCAAATTTTCGACTGGGAACTGAGCATTGAAGAACTGAAGAATATAAAGCAAATACCTCAGTTCAGAGGTTCTTTTGGTGAATGGTTTGTTCATGAGAATGGTCCATACAAATCTGTCGAAGAACTTTGGGATGGTGAAATATGACATTAGCAAACTTCATTTTATGTTAGTTCAATGTGTACCGACAATTTCTAGAACTAAGACCATAATATATTAGAGCTACATTTCTTTCTATAGCTAAGAATACTTGTAGTGCTTGTTTGAGCTCGAAATTTGTTCGTTCAATGTCATCGATTGATCGTTTAAAGCCAAAACCGCTGTCACATTTATCAGTGATATTCATTGAAATTTTCGACGCTAACTGATCAGGCGTCCACTATCTTTCCAAATATCAAATCCAAATGTCTAATCTTTGAAAATGTATGTGCCCATAAACAATACATGACATCAACAGCAACTAGTTAACAACAAAAACAAAATCTAGTGGCAAAACCGCATAATACGTATAGCATCAGTGATTAAACTTCATTCAAGGCCACGGAATGTTCTATTCTAATGTGGATTAGCATTACCTGTCGTAGGCCTTTTTAAACTAAAGAAATCCTACTTCACTGAAAGAATTTGTTTATTGGAGTCAGTCACTGAAAATTTAACCAATTTTTTACGAGAATTGCATGAGTGGTCTAATTAAGACCCTACAATCAAACTTTACATGATAAGCTCTCTATCATTTTTATCTCCAAAGAAACTACCTCTAATGCATTTAAATGTATAATATCCAAAAGTTTACGGTGTATTACTTACATTTTAATTTTACATTACGGCTAGAAATATCTCTTTAATTAAAGCTAAGAGAATGGTTGTCATGAAAAGATTTCGTGAGTATCATTTTTCTATTGAAGAAAGTCGAAGATTTGAAAATTTTGAAACCATGTGAATTTCACTTAAAAATTAAATTAAGGTAAGAAAACAACGTCTTTTTGAAGATTTGGAGGTCCAAACCGCCTTCGAAAATTACAGAGGCATCCCCTCTGGTTAAAAACCTATCACTAAACCTCCTCTACAAGGGATTGGGCCATTTTCTTCCCAGAATAAATATATTATAATGTGTTTATGTCCAATAAATTGGGTATTGAATAAAATGCAAAAAAATAAAAACCATGTTCTGCATAATGATAGGTGGAACAAGCCCAAAATTGGTTCCATATAAAGACTACTTTTGCATATGCAGACTCCAAGATAAAGATGGGCTAGATTTAAAGCAATACGAATTGGTTTTGATTAGTTTATATTCAATCAATAAAATTTTTACTATTTACTATATGTCTGAAATTCTTTTTCATATTCATAATTGAACAATAATCTCATTAAAAATTTCAATACACCCATGATTACGTAATTTTTTTCAGAAACTTGATAATTAAAAGTAACATGGTATTACACATGTGATATAAAGGGACACACACAATCTAATTTGTTCAATTATATTCTAGGTAAGTGATGTATATCATATATTTTGCATAAACTAGTCACTTTTCCACCACAAAATTATGGAATATACATATCCAATGACAAAATAATATATTTAAAATGAGCAATGTAAGTACGAAGAAAAATCTAGACATTTTAAACTTAGAACCATTTATTATAATAACGGCAAATACTTCTGCAGGTTTCACCCCAGCTTGTCAAGGGCTCCTCAATAGGTTCGGATACCCATTAGGAGAAGTGCGAAAATAATGTACCCGTCCTACCTGTCTCAAAATATAAGTCACGTTTAAAACTTATAAATTTCTTGGGAACTAAAAAGGAAAGAGAAAAGAATCCTTTCAAACATTTGACTTTTTCCTGATATTTTCCTTTAATTCTCCTTTGGATTACACGAACAATAAAACTGGCAATGAAAAATGAATGCCTTGCCTAAAAATGGAGGCGCTGATTTAGGCAATTTTAATGCAATTATAGATTACCAGCATCCCATTCACAAATCACAATCCTCTGCTCTGCCAGAAAGAAATAAATAATAGGACCATCTTTTCACTTATTTTCCTTTAATTCTCCTTTGGATTACAAGAACAATAAAACTGGCAATGAAAAATGAAAGCCTTGCCTAAAAATGAAGGCGCTTTATTTAGGCAATTTTAATGCAATTATAGATTACCAGCATCCCATTCACAAATCACAATCCTCTGCTCTGCCTGAAAGAAATAAAGTCCTTATAAATAGCACCATCTTTTCACTTATTTTTCCAAAGACAAGAATTCGTAGTGAAAAATCAAGAAAAAGAATGGAGTGTAATAAAATCCCAGAAGTAATACTAAATTCTGGCCATAGGATGCCTCTAATTGCCATGGGGACTGTAGGTGACCCCCTTCCACCACCTGAACAACTAACATCAATCTACATCGACGCCATAGCCACCGGATACCGTCATTTTGACACGGCTTCCATCTACAACACAGAGGAGCCTCTTGGCAAAGCAGTGGCCAAAGCTTTAGAACTAGGCCTAATCAATAATCGCGATGAATTGTTTATTACTTCCAAGCTATGGTGCACGGATGCACACCACGATCTCGTTCTACCTGCCCTCAGAGAAACACTCAGGTACCATATTCTAAATAACATGGCATTTTTTCATCAATTGAAATGGTACGTGTTTTATTTTTATTGCAGGAAATTGGATCTAAGTTATGTGGATCTTTATCTGATACACTGGCCGGTAAGAGTCACGAAAGACTCGAAATATTTAGATATTTCGAATGAAAACATCCTTCCATTTGATATTAACGCAACATGGAAGGGCATGGAAGAGTGTTGTGAATTTGGCTTGGCTAAATCTATAGGTGTAAGCAATTTCAGCTGTGTAAAACTGAAGAAAATTCTCGATCAAGCCACCATACCACCAGCGGTTAATCAGGTAATTAACCATGGAGAGGCATTAATTTAATATTTATACTTTATATATAGCGCCCTCACATGTAGGCGATACACATTTTACTCGAGCCTATGACGTGGAATTAAGGATCGGGTGGCAGAGGGATTCGAACATGTACAAGACCTCTTTTGGGCCCTCGCTTTAATACCATATTGAATGTCCAACTTATCTTAGAGTCAGGGAGGAGAGATGTTTAAAATTTATACATGAACGCATAATTTGAATTTTCAGGTGGAGTTGAATATTTCCTGGCAACAAGAAAAGTTGCTAGAGTTTTGTCGAGCGAATGGCGTTCATTTAAGTGCATGGTCACCGTTAGGATCTCATAATTCATATTGGGGATCACATAAAGTGTTGGAGAGTCCAGTTCTTCAAAATATGGCATCTGCTAAAGCAAAATCAGTGGCGCAGGTTTTTATATTCATATATCCTTTTGATGCACATAAATTTGTTCTTGAATTTGTATTTAAACTTCTTATGTATTCGTCAGATTGGTTTAAGATGGATATATGAGCAAGGCGCAAGCATTGTTGTGAAGAGCTTTAACAAGGAAAGGATGAAGGAAAACATTAAAATTTTCGACTGGGAACTGAGCATTGAAGAACTGAAGAATATAAAGCAAATACCTCAGTGCAGAGGTTCTTTTGGTGAATGGTTTGTTCATGAGAATGGTCCATACAAATCTGTCGAAGAACTTTGGGATGGTGAAATATGACATTAGCAAACTTCATTTTATGTTAGTTCAATGTGTGCCGACAATTTCTAGAACTAAGACCATAATATATTAGAGCTACATTTCTTTCTATAGCTAAGAATACTTGTAGTGCTTGTTTGAGCTCGAAATTTGTTCATTCAATGTCATCGATTGATCGTTTAAAGCCAAAACCGCTGTCACATTTATCAGTGATATTCATTGAAATTGTCGACGCTAACTGATCAGGCGTCCACTATCTTTCCAAATTCCAAATCCAAATGTCTAATCCTTGAAAATGTATGTGCCCATAAACAATACATGACATCAACATCAACTAGTTAACAACAAAAACAAAATCTAGTGGCAAAACCGCATAATACGTATAGCATCAGTGACTAAACTTCATTCAAGGCCACGGAATTTTCTATTCTATGGTGGATTAGCATTACCTGTCGTAGGCCCTTTTAAACTAAAGAAATACTACTTGATTGATAGAATTTGTTAATTGGAGTCAGTCACTGAAAATTTAACCAAATTTTTACGAGAATTGCATGAGTGGTCTAATTTGGACCCTACAATTAAACTTTACATGATAAGCTCTCTTTCATTTTTGTCTCCAAAGAAACTACCTCTAATGCATTTAAATGTATAATATCCAAGAGTTTACGGTGTATTACTTACATTTTAATTTTACACTACGGCTAGAAATATCTCTTTAATTAAAGCTAAGAGAATGGTTGTCATGAAAAGATTTCGTGAGTATCATTTTTCTATTGATGAAAGTCGAAGATTTGAAAATTTTGAAACCATGTGAATTTCACTTAAAAATTAAATTGAGGTAAGAAAACAACGTCTTTTTGAAGATTTGGAGGTCCAAACCGCCTTCGAAAATTACAGAGGCATCCCCTCTGGTTAAAAACCTATCACAAAACCTCCTCTACAAGGGATTGGGCAATTATCTTCCCAGAATAAATATATTATAATGTGTTTATGTCCAATAAATTGGGTATTGAATAAAATGCTAAAAAATAAAAACCATGTTCTGCATAATGATGGGTGGAACAAGCCCAAAATTGGTTCCATATAAGGACTACTTTTGCATATGCAGACTCCAAGATAAAGATGGGCTAGATTTAAAGCAATACGAATTGGTTTTGATTAGTTTATATTCAATCAATAAAATTTTTACTATTTACTATATGTCTGAAATTCTTTTTCATATTCATAATTGAATAATAATCTCATTTAAAGTTTCAATACACCCATGATTACGTAATTTTTTTCAGAAACTTTATAATTAAAAGTAACATGGTATTACACATGTGATATAAAGGGACACACACAATCTAATTTGTTCAATTATATTCTAGGTAAGTGATGTATATCATATATTTTGCATAAACTAGTCACTTTTCCATCACAAAATTATGGAATATACATATCCAATGACAAAATAATATATTTAAAATGAGCAATGTAAGTACGAAGAAAAATCTAGACATTTTCAACTTAGAGCCATTTATTATAATAACGACAAATACTTCTGCAGGTTTCACCCCAGCTTGTCAAGGGCTCCTCAATAGGTTCGGATACCCATTAGGAGAAGTGCGAAAATAATGTACCCGTCCTACCTGTCTCAAAATATAAGTCACGTTTAAAACTTATAAATTTCTTGGGAACAAAAAAGGAAAGAGAAAAGAATCCTTTCAAACATTTGACTTTTTCCTGATATTTTCCTTTAATTCTCCTTTGGATTACAAGAACAATAAAACTGGCAATGAAAAATGAATGCCTTGCCTAAAAATGGAGGCGCTGATTTAGGCAATTTTAATGCGATTATAGAATACCAGCATCCCATTCACAAATCACAATCCTCTTCTCTGCCAGAAAGAAATAAATAATAGGACCATATTTTCACTTATTTTCCTTTAATTCTCCTCTGGATTACAAGAACAATAAAACTGGCAATGAAAAATGAATGCCTTGCCTAAAAATGAAGGCGCTTTATTTAGGCAATTTTAATGCAATTATAGATTACCAGCATCCCATTCACAAATCACAATCCTCAGCTCTGCCAGAAAAGAAATAAAGTCCTTATAAATAGCACCATCTTTTCACTTATTTTTCCAAAGGCAAGAATTCGTAGTGAAAAATCAAGAAAAAGAATGGAGTGTAATAAAATCCCAGAAGTAATACTAAATTCTGGCCATAGGATGCCTCTAGTTGCCATGGGGACTGTAGGTGACCCCCTTCCACCACCTGAACAACTAACATCAATCTACATCGACGCCATAGCCACCGGATACCGTCATTTTGACACGGCTTCCATCTACAACACAGAGGAGCCTCTTGGCAAAGCAGTGGCCAAAGCTTTAGAACTCGGCCTAATCAATAACCGCGATGAATTGTTTATTACTTCCAAGCTATGGTGCACGGATTCACACCACGATCTCGTTCTACCTGCCCTCAGAGAAACACTCAGGTACCATATTCTAAATAACATGGCATTTTTTCATCAATTGAAATGGTACGTGTTTTATTTTTATTGCAGGAAATTGGATCTAAGTTATGTGGATCTTTATCTGATACACTGGCCGGTAAGAGTCACGAAAGACTCGAAATATTTAGATATTTCGAATGAAAACATCCTTCCATTTGATATTAACGCAACATGGAAGGGCATGGAAGAGTGTTGTGAATTTGGCTTGGCTAAATCTATAGGTGTAAGCAATTTCAGCTGTGTAAAACTGAAGAAAATTCTCGATCAAGCCACCATACCACCAGCGGTTAATCAGGTAATTAACCATGGAGAGGCATTAATTTAATATTTATACTTTATATATAGCGCCCTCACGTGTAGGCGATACACATTTTACTCGAGCCTATGACGTGGAATTAAGGATCGGGTGGCAGAGGGATTCGAACATGTACCAGACCTCTTTTGGGCCCTCGCTTTAATACCATAATTAATGTCCAACTTATCTTCGAGTCAGAGAGGAGAGATGTTTAAAATTTATACTTGAACGCATAATTTGAATTTTCAGGTGGAGTTGAATATTTCCTGGCAACAAGAAAAGCTGCTAGAGTTTTGTCGAGCGAATGGCGTTCATTTAAGTGCATGGTCACCGTTAGGATCTCATAATTCATATTGGGGATCACATAAAGTGTTGGAGAGTCCAGTTCTTCAAAATATTGCATCTGCTAAAGCAAAATCAGTGGCGCAGGTTTTTATATACATATATCCTTTTGATGCACATAAATTTGTTCTTGAATTTGTATTTAAACTTCTTATGTATTCGTCAGATTGGTTTAAGATGGATATATGAGCAAGGCGCAAGCATGGTTGTGAAGAGCTTTAACAAGGAAAGGATGAAGGAAAACATTCAAATTTTCGGCTGGGAACTGAGCACGGAAGAACTGAAGAATATAAAGCAAATACCTCAGTGCAGAGGTTCTTTTGGTGAATGGTTTGTTCATGAGAATGGTCCATACAAATCTGTCGAAGAACTATGGGATGGTGAAATATGACTTTAGTAAACTTCCTTTTCAGTTAGTTTATTGTGTACCGACAATTTCTAGAACTAAGACCATAATATATTAGAGCTTCATTTCATTCTATAGCTAAGAATACTTATAGTGCTTGTTGGAGCTCGAAATTTGTTTGTTCAATGTCATCGATTGATCGCTTAAAGCCAAAACCGCTGTCACATTTAACATTGATATTCATTGAAATTGTCGATGCTAACTGATCAGGCGTCCACTATCTTTCCAAATTCCAAATCCAAATGTCTAATCCTTGAAAATTTATGTGCCCATAAACAATACATGACATCAACAGCAACTAGTTAACAACAAAAACAAAATCTAGTGGCAAAGCCGCATAATACGTATAGCATCAGTGATTAAACTTCATTCAAGGCCACGGAATGTTCTATTCTATGGTGGATTAGCATTACCTATCGTAGGCCCTTTTAAACTAAAGAAATACTACTCGATTGATAGAATTTATTTATTGGAGTCAGTCACTAAAAAAGTTGACCAAATTTTTAAGAGAATTGCATGAGTGGTGTAATTAGGACCCTACGATCAAACTTTACATGATAAGCTCTCTATCATTTTTGTCTCCAAAGAAACTACCTCTAATGCATTTAAATGTATAATATCCAAGAGTTTACGGTGTATTACTTACATTTTAATTTTACCCTACGGCTAGAAATATATCTTTAATTAAAGCTAAGAGAATGGTTGTCATGAAAATATTTCGTGAGTATCATTTTCCTACTGATGAAATTCGAAGGTTTGAAAATTTTGAAACCATGTGAATTTCACTTAAAATTAAATTAATGTAAGAAAACAACGTCTTTTTGAAGATTTGGATGTCCAAACCGCCTTCGAAAATTACAGAGGCATCCCCTCTGGATAAAAACCTATCACAAAACCTCCTCTACAAGGGATTGGGCCATTATCTTCCCAGAATAAATATATTATAATGTGTTTATGTCCAATAAATTGGGTATTGAATAAAAAGCTAAAAAATGAAAACCATGTTCTGCATAATGATGGGTGGAACAAGCCCAAAATTGGTTCCATATAAGGACTACTTTTGCATATGCACACTCCAAGATAAAGATGGTCTAGATTTAAAGCAATACGAATTGGGTTTGATTAGTACATATTCAATCAATAAAAATTTTACTATGTACTATATGTTTGAAATTCTTTTTCATATTCATAATTGAATAATAATCTCATTTAAAGTTTCAATACACCATGTTTACGTAATTTTTTTGAGAAACTTGATAATTAAATGTAACATGATATTACACATGTGATATAAAGGGACACACATAATCTAATTTGTTCAATTATATTCTAGGTAAGTGATGTATATCATACATTTTGCATAAACTCGTCACTTTTCCAACACAAAATTATGGAATATACATATCCAATGACAAAATAATATATTTAAAATGAGCAATGTAAGGACGAAGAAAAATCTAGACATTTTCAACTTAGAGCCATTTATTATAATAACGGCAAATACTTCTGCAGGTTTCACCCCAGCTTGTCAAGGGCTCCTCAATAGGTTCGGATACCCATTAGGAGAAGTGCGCGAATAATGTACCCGTCCTACTTGTCTCAAAATATAAGTCATGTTTAAAACTTATAAATTTCTAGGGGAAAAAAAAAAGGAAAGAGAAAAGAATCCATTCAAACATTTGACTTTTTCCTGATATTTTCCTTTAATTCTCCTCTGGATTACAAGAACAATAAAACTGGCAATGAAAAATGAATGCCTTGCCTAAATGAAGGCGCTGATTTAGGCAATTTTAATGAAATTATAGATTACCAGCATCCCATTCACAAATCACAATCCTCTGCTCTGCCAGAAAGAAATAAAGTCCTTATAAGTAGGACCATCTTTTCACTTATTTTTCCAAAGGCAAGAATTAGTAGTGAAAAATAGAGAAAAAGAATGGAGTGTAATAAAATCCCAGAAGAAATACTAAATTATGCCCATAGAATGCCTCTAATTGCCATGGGGACTGTAGGTGACCCCCTTCCACAACCCGAAAAACTAACATCAATCTACATCGACGCCATAGCCACCGGATACCGTCATTTTGACACGGCTTCCATCTACAACACAGAGGAGCCTCTTGGCAAAGCAGTGGCCAAAGCTTTAGAACTCGGCCTAATCAATAACCGCGATGAATTGTTCATTACTTCCAAGCTATGGTGCACGGATGCACACCACGATCTCGTTCTACCTGCCCTCAAAGAAACACTCAGGTACCATATTCTAAATAACATGGCATTTTTTCATCAATTGAAATGGCACGTGTTTTATTTTTATTGCAGGAAATTGGATCTAAGTTATGTGGATCTTTATCTGATACACTGGCCGGTAAGAGTCACGAAAGACTCGAAATATTTAGAAATTTCGAATGAAAACATCATTCCATTTGATATTAACGCAACATGGAAGGGCATGGTAGAGTATTGTGAATTTGGCTTGGCTAAATCTATAAGTGTAAGCAATATCAGCTGTGTAAAATTGAAGAAAATTATCGATAGGTAATTAACCATGAAGAGGCATTAATTTAATATTTATACTTTATATATAGCGCCCTCACGTGTAGACGGTACACATTTTACTCGAGCCTATTGTTAGAGTAGTGCCCTGCAAGCCAATCAGTTGTCTTGTTTACTCTTGTAATCAATCTTATTCATGATCAATAATAGTTCGCATTGGCAATTCTTCATTTATTGTGATACATCTAAACAATTTATGAAGCCCTTAGATCATTGAAACTATGGAACATGGTGCATCCCTCTATGGAATATATTCTACTATGGTTTAAGATCTTAAAAGCTTTCCAAGTCGTAGAATACAATTGAGATAGGGCATCATTGTATTCGGTAAGACTTGCACGAGTATGCATTCTCTTTTGCATTGGGATGGATAGTTCCATGGACATCGATATGGTAGATATCAATGCATATGAGTGGGTGGCTTGATGAGATCAAGCGCATCGAAACCCCCCAGAAAAATCTCATCTTAGGAGTTTATCGGAGATGAAGATTTCTTCTACTTACGATAGTGTACGTAAATTGGTCCTTTGACTTGAGACGTTAGAGTGAACTTCATGCGGAGCGTTTATGCTTTGATGTGTTACTCGACTACTAATTAGCGAGTCATTATAGTTTCACGTTGGGTATGGATTGCTTCGTAGTGAGGTTAATGACGTCAATAAAGGATCTATTAACTCCCACTGTGATGTGGTTGGGCGATTTCCTATGCATTCTTTTGTATGGATTGATTCCGGGAATCTTCGGCCGAGGTGAGTGATGTTAGATTTGGAAAGGAGTTTCCAAATGGGTAATCACTAAAAGGAATCACCATAAAGAATAAAGATGCATAGTTATCAAGGATAATAGGAATCCGTTGGACTCCATGTCCTAGGCCTCGATCGGGAAATAAGTTATTGGAAGAAATAAATGGGTTTCTAATTATGAATTAGATATTGGATTTATTAATTGGGAAATAAATGTCTAATTAGCCCATGACCAATTTATATTGGTCTTATGAGATGATCATATATGATATGATATAATGTTTGATATATATATATATATATATATATATATATATATGTGATATATATATATGAGAGAAATATATATCTTATTATATGTTAGTGGTGGACACCACCACTATCTTGCATTAAAATAAGTGTGCTTGGGAAGCCAATATTGAAACTTACATTGTAAGATTGAAACATATAATATAAGATATAGTCTTCACATTATTCTAGTGGGTTCAAGTTGCAAGACAAAAACACACACTACACCATTTAGTGTGTGTTCGGGTTTCTCTCATACCCTAGCAAGAAAAGTTGTTTTTTTCATCTCTTTCTATTCCTTTATCAAGTTTTTAACTTGATTCAAGTACTACTTCATTCAAGTTAATAGTTTGAGGGTGTATTTGCAAGATCTAGCTCATCTTCTTTACTCCTTAAGTGCTATCACCTGTGTGTGTGGGCTAGCTTTGGAGGATCTACACTTGGAGATCTTGGTGTGGATTTTCTTGAGTTTCTTGGAGAAAGAAGTTTCAAAGGAGGAGATTCTAGCTTGGATCTTGGAGGTGTCGATCCCGTGAGCTGGGAGGTACTTGAAGGTTTCGGGTCACAGTTGCTTGTCCCGATTCTTTGCGGCTCTTCACCTCCTAAGATTGGGAGAGGTATAACTTGATATCTTTCCTTCTAATATGAACTTTTCATGCATGATGATCCTAGGATAGTAATGGTAGAAGGTCTCCAAAGTTTTCTTGCAAAGTAGTTGCACTTTTTGGGCCGTTTTGTCCCATTTAAAAATTTTGTTATCCGTTGCATTTTGGTTGACCTTAGGACCATTACCATCAAGTGGTATCAGAGCCAAATCATGCTATTTCATATTAGATTCGTGATTCATAAGTGTTATGAATGTTTCCTTACGTTTTGGTGAAAACGGTTTGTTAAAATTTGAAGTGCATCATCCGATTTGCTTTCGGATTTAGGAACTATTTTTTGTGGTTGATTATGGTTAGATAATGTGTATGAACACTTTGTTGGATATAAGGATGTATAGAGTAAGGGTGGTTTTAGTTTGAAAATTGGTTTTTGGTGAAAAGACCGTATGTGCCGGGTTGTAGTGGAACAACCGCACCTACCGGTAAAATTGCCTAAATATTGTGAGTCCTACGGTTTCCTAAGGTGATGTAGGGCTGTGGGTAAGCCTCTTCACTTATGGATAACTTGAGGATGAGCCGGATTGGTCATAAAACCGAAATTCAAACACCTATCGAGCTCGTACATCAAGTTATCTAAATTTGTGTTCTTAGGTCTCATTAAATTGGGACACCACAAAATACATGCCTTGATCCTTTAGAAATTGGTAGATAATCTTCTTGGTAAATTTATTTTATCGATGCCCCATTGTGTGATGAATGTATGGGTGGATGATCTAGTGGCCTTGACCTTATGTGATTGGATTTTAATCTTGTAATTCATTTGATGATTTGGGTTTGTAATTAAATGGGGCTTGCATGCCTCTTATTTTTTACTTATGTCAATGTAAAGAGAGTAGGCATTAGGTTGTGAGGTTTATTCAAGAAGAAGGACTTGAAGGACTTGTGAAGGACTTGAAGGACTTGGAGGACTTGAAGACCTTGAAGGCCATGTATGCATGGCGATGCATATGTAATAGAATAGGATTCTATTTCCATTTATTTGCTTACCCTAGATTGACCAATTGGGACATTCCTTGGCTCGGAATGGACCGCATAGGATCGGTCCATGATCATCCACCACGTGATAGGAGCATGCTAGGACCGTTTATGCTTTGTTGGTATTTTATCCATTTGATGTATGTGATACATGTTAGGATAGATAACCTAACAAATATAAACAACTAAAATTTGGTGAGATCTTGCAACTTCAAATAACTAAAAACCTCCACTCGACCCAATCGAGTTTAATAATTAAGTCATAATGGGCAAGCGAGTTTTCGTAGTCCATGCCTTCCATCAATAGGGCTCGGTCATGAGTTGTATTCGATTCATCCGTTGTCTCACGAGTCGTGGAACGGGTGTAATTAGAGCAATATGGTCGTTTCCTGGATGCACGAGTTATGGTGCCAAGGGTAGGGCATATTCCGGTCATGGCGTTGTCTCACAAGTCGTGGAACGTCCATGATTGGGGTATGTCTTATCAAGATTGATGGTGTAGACTTAACGTTTAATAATATGGATGTAACACGAGTCGTGGGTCCATACGAAAAGCGAGGCAAAATATTCTCAAAGGTCATTTGGTAGAAACGATTGGCAATTTGTTACCTACATATTGAATTGACCACATATCTCACGAGTCGTGGGTGTGGAAAATGTCTTTAGGACTTTGAGACCTACTAAGAAATTTGATTTCTCGTTTACCATGTGGGGGCATGGGATTGGATAAAATAGTGGGAGACCTTTATGGTTAGAAGTCCAAGATCATAAAGTATATTGAAAAATTGAATGAACGCTAAACATAATCTTTTTCGCCTTTCTAGATTTAAAAGTGTTTTAAATGGCAAAGAACCCACTTCATATGATACTTGACTCAAACAAACTCACCGGGCCAAATTACTCCGATTGGCTCCGCAACCTTCGCATAGTCCTCGATTCTGAGAAAAGGAGCTATGTCATCACCGCCCCACCCCCTGTGGCTTTACCGACTGATTCATCGGATGAGGAGCGGGCCACCTTTGACAAATGGGTTGAAGATGATCTTCAAGCCCGTTGCCTCATGTTGGCCTCAATGTCAAGTGAGCTTCAAAAGTAACATGAGAACATGTCTCATGCTTCGGATATCCACCTTCACTTGTCCGAGTTGTACTCGACTCCGGGTCGGCAAGAACGTCACTTGTCAAGTAACGATCTTTTCCAAGCTCGCATGATTGAGGGTTCATCGATCCGTGAGCATGGGCTTAAAATGATTGGACTCATCGAAAAGCTTGCTCATCTTAACGTGATTATGGACAATGAACTCTATATGGATTTGATCCTTCAATCATTGCCCCGCTCATTTGACAACTTTGTGATGAACTTTAACATGCATAACATGGAAGTTGGACTTCATGAACTTGTTAATATGCTTCACACGGCGGAAAGCTCTCTAGTAAAGAAGAAACATGGGATGTTTGCTCCCTCTTCTTCCATGGGCCGAAAGGCAAAAGGAAAGAAAAAAAAGGGGAAAGGTTCCTCTAAGGACAAGAAGCCTATAAAGGCCATTCCTAAAATTGTGAAGGGTAAGGTGCTTAAGGGTATTTGTTTCCATTGTAATAAAGAAGGGCATTGGAAGAGGAATTGTCCTCTTTACCTCAAAACCGTCCCAAATAAGAATCAATGTATATTTTTCGTTGAAGTTAATATTTCCGTGAATAATGCCAATTGGGTGTTGGACACCGCTTGTGGTTCTCACCTTTGTAATGACAAACAGGTGATGAGAACAACAAGGCCCCTTGAACCCGAAGATTGGATTCTTCGCTTGGGCAATGGTGCAAAAGTTGCAGCCGAAGCAATAGGGGACGTAGTACTAGATGTAGGACAATGTAAGCTAGTCCTTAGAGATTGTCTCTATGTACCTACTTTAATCAAAAACCTTATTTCCATTCCTGTTTTGGATCAAAAAGGTTTTTGTTTTACCATTATGACTGGAATTTTTAGCATTTCAAAGAATGGTTCTTTATATGCAAAATGTACACTAGCTAATGGATTGTATAATCTTGAAACGTCCATAACATCTAATACTATATTGCATGTTCACGATAATATTAAGAAACGAAAGGCAAATAACAATAACTCCGCATATCTATGGCATGCTAGACTTGGACATATTTCCAGGAAGAGGATTCAAAGGTTGGTCTCAAATGGGTCTCTAGAAATAGTAGACTTGGATGAGTTCCGAACTTTTGAATCTTGCTTAAGGGGAAAAATAACCAAATTGCCATTTTCTGGGAAACCGGAACGTGCTTCAAGCACTTTGGATTTGATCCATACGGATATATGTGGACCACTAAGTGTTAGTGCTCGAGGAGGTTATAAGAACTTCATAACCTTTACCGATGATCATTCACGGTATGGATATGTGTATCTCATAACACATAAGTTCGATGCTTTTGAAAGGTTCAAAGCGTTTCGAAATGAAGTAGAAAAGCAACTCGTTAAAAGTATTAAGTCACTTCAATCCGATCGAGGTGGAGAATACTTGAGTAGCGAATTCCTCGGTTATTTGAAAGAGAATGGGATTCTCTCAAAGTGGACTCCTCTGGGTACTCCTCATCTGAATGGAGTATCGGAGAGAAGGAATAGAAATTTGTTGGACATGGTTCGATCCATGATGAGTTTCACAAATTTACCTAGAAGCTTTTGGAGTTTGGCTCTTCTTACAGCTTCAAAGATACTAAATGTAGTACCTTCAAAGACCATGCCTAAGACACCTCATGAGATGTGGTTCGGCAAAGCACCCTCTTATAAATTCATGAGAATTTGGGGGTCTCCCGCTTATGTCAAGAAGCTAGGGGGAGATAAGTTGGAAGCCAAGTCCACCTTATGCAAATTTGTGGGATATCCTAGAGAGTCTATTGGATATCAATTCTATGATCCTAAGGAACAAAATGTGTTTGTTTCTAGGAATGCCATTTTCTTGGAAGAACGTCTTCTTGATAATGAAAAGGTGGAGATAGAATTGGAGGAAATTCGTGAGACGGATGAATCACCACAAGAGATGGAAACAAAAGAGAGTAATGAGGAAACCACTAGTACACATCAACTTCGTAGGTCCACTCGTGAACGTAAACAACCCGAACGGTTTGGATTGATACATGAAACGGGGCAATTGGATATTGATCCAAGGACTTATGAAGAAGCTATGTTGGACATAGATTCGGGAAAATGGCGTGAAGCCATGAGAGTCGAATTGGACTCCATGTACTCAAACAAGGTATGGACCTTGGTAGATCCACCAAAGGGAGTAGTACCCGTTGGTTGCAAGTGGATCTATAAGCGAAAGCTTGGAGTAAATGGAGAGGTGTCGACCTACAAAGCAAGTCTAGTAGCGAAGGGATATACTCAAAGGCCGGGCATCGACTTTGAAGAAACCTTCTCACCGGTGGCCATGCCGAAGTCCATTAGGATCTTGCTTTCCATAGCTGCATGGTACGACTATGAGATATGGCAAATGGATGTGAAAACCGCTTTTCTCAATGGAGACATTGAAGAAGAAATTTATATGGAGCAACCAAAAGGTTTCACACCCAAAGGTAGTGAGCAAAAGGTTTGCAAACTGCAAAGGTTCATTTATGGACTTAAACAAGCATCCCGAAATTGGAACAAGCGTTTTGATGAGACAGTCAAATCATTTGGCTTCATCAAGAACATCTATGAACCTTGTGTGTACAAGAAGGTTAGTGGGAGCTCGATAGAGTTTATAGTGCTTTATGTCGATGATATTCTCCTCATTGGGAATGAAGTAGGAATATTAGAGAAGACTAAAGCATGGTTATCTACAAAATTCTCCATGAAAGATTTGGGAGAAGCTTCCTTTGTATTGGGAATACGGATCTATAGAGATAGATCTAAAAGGTTGCTAGGGCTATCCCAAATGTTGTACATGGAAAAAATACTAAAGAGGTTTAGTATGGATGTTTCGAAGAAAGGGTTTCTTCCAATGCGACATGGAATCCATCTCTCAAAGTCGATGTCTCCCAAGACTGACGATGAAAGAGAAAGGATGTCAAAGATACCTTATGCATCCGCTATAGGGAGCATAAGGTACGCCATGCTATGTACTAGGCCGGATGTGGCACAAGCTCTTAGTGTCACAAGCTGCTTTCAATCCGATCCAGGTGAGAGTCATTGGAGTGCCGTAAAAGAAATCCTTAAGTACTTGAGAAGAACTAAGGATTTGTTCTTGGTCTACGGTAATGGAGAATTAAAAATTGAGGGTCACACTGACTCTAGTTTTCAGTGTGATGTAGATGACTCCAAGTCTATGTCAGTGATGAGGGGTATCTTGGATTCGGCATTTCTACAGTCCAGCGAGGTCGAAAGTCACGGATCTCGATCTCATGGGCATAAATTCGAGCCCAAAGCTCATGAATTCTATGCTGATTCTACAAAGGAAGCTTAGGGTCCAAAATCACTGTTGGGCCGAGCTCAGGCCCAGGCCTGTGGGCCAAGAAATGCACATCTGTGGGTGGATCACCTAGCTCCGAATCTCAGCTATAAATACCCCAAGCATTTATGACGATGACAACTTCCCAGGTGCTCTTCCTCCGAGGCTGCTGCTCGGAACTACTTAGGAAGAATAGTATAGGCTATTTATTATGTATTTCACCCTCTAGCTTGTACGGCATCCTATAATGCTCGGATAGGACTCTCAATACTTGTAATTTGTACTCAGTCATCCAGAATACAAATACTATTGATCTTTTTCCTCTATTTACAAGCATTTGTATGGCATTTCATACCACCTAGATCGAACAAGCGAAAACGCGTAAGATCAATTGGCGCCCACCATGGGGCCTTATTCGAGTATTAGATCGAAATATGCCTACTACGAGGAGAAATACCTATATCAGAGGAGAACCTTCCCATGCAGCAGAAGCACATAATTCGGTCAATAATGAGCCCGATGATCTGTCGCGCGCGGCTCAACAACCAGAGATTCCACCAGTTGTTCCGCAGGATAATGTTCCAGTTCACACGATCGTTGGTGATCTAAGGTCCATCATAGGCACGATGTGCAGGGAATTTCTGAACGGTGGAAGGGCTGATTATCACCTGTAGATCAGCCAGCAGTTCACGGGAGACCTGAAATACCATCTTCGAACATCCAGAAGGAGAACAATGTACTACGATCTATATCGCACGCACCAGCAACAAACCCTCCTCGAGCTGTGCCATCGAAAATCAACGCCCGGTCAGAAATCCAGCCAAAATCAGTACATGATGTGGAAGATTCAGTAGTAGGGGAGAGCCACCCTTCTGGTGCTGTCAGAGGCAAAAAATCGACCTACAAAAGAATTACTGAATCCGAACTGGAAAGGATAGTGCAAGAGAGAGTAGCTAATAAGTTGGAGAAGGAAGATACGCTGATAGAGATTCCTCGCAGCAATCATGCTGCCAGGCGAGCGGGAAACGTTCCGAGTAGAGAGAATCTACGAGATAGAGAGGTTTCGAACAGTATCATGCGTTGTTCGCCGTTTTGTCAAGAAATGCGCGAAGCTCGAAATGCGAAAACGGTACCGACCAGGCTACCACGGTATAACGGGACTACCGACCCCGGGGAACACATCAACAGCTTTATTAATGTGATGAACTTATACGGACATTCAGAGGACTTTAGTTGCAAGATCATGGTTACTACCTTCGAGGTAATTGCCCTCGATTGGTTCGGAAAGTTGCCGCCTAACTCCATATTTTCCTTTGAGGAGTTTTGCGACAAACTAAAACACCAATTGGCTAGTCAAAGGAAATCGAGGTTACCGCCGAATCATTTGGGGACCGTAAAATAGTTGGAAGGAGAAACGTTGAGGCAATGGTTAGCGAGGTTCAATATCGAACTTCTCAAAGTTGATACCCCGCAGATCGAATATTTGTCTTCTTTAATGTTCGAGCTGACAAGGAGCACTCAGTTCGGAAACGCCTTGTGCAGAAAACAACCGAAATCCTTCGAACGAATAATGGAGATCACTGAGAAATACATGATTCAGGAAGAGATGAATAAGTTAAAAAGTTCGCACACTGTGAAACTTCCTCTAAACAAGAAACAAGATCGGGCTCCTATCCCGAAACCTGGTGATTACGGAGGATCGAACAAAGGGTCTGTTTGGCAATGAATCAACACTTATAAGCCACATATGCCGCTCCAAGGGTCGACTTCCTATGGACCTCCTTATGAACGAGCTCGACCTCCAAGACCGGGAAAAATTCAGTTTACCGAACTTAACAGTTCAAAGGAAGAAGTGTTAACTGTGTTAAAAGAAGGAAATTTGTTTCCCGAGGCTCAAAGGATCACTCAGGCTAGGCCAGGTGCGTCGGGTTATGACCAGTACTGTCGATACCACCGGGCTCGGGGGCACAGCACCGAAAACTGTTACCAACTGAAAGTCGAGATAGAAAAACTAATTGCACAAGGAAAACTCAAAGAATTTGTCAAAGGAGGTAACTATAACAATCGTTATAGGTCCAGAAGCCCGCGAAAGTTTAATACTCAACAAAGGCAGGTTCGAAATCAGACGGAAGAGCGGTCAAATGGAGTGATAAACATGATTGCTGGCGGACCAGCAGGAGGAGATAGCAAAAATGCTAGAAAAAGAACGTTGAGGTCGATAAGGGCTGGGGTCTCTACAAAGAGGGAAATTCTTTCCTTGGAGTTTCCCTCCATGGAAAATCAAGTTATAAGTATCAGTGAGGCCGATCGACCTTCGGATGTTAATTGGGATACAAATCAAGACGATCCAGATTTTTCCATGGTGTTGACATTGAAGATTGCCAATTTCGAGGTCAAGAGAGTGCTAGTCGATAATGGAAGCTCGGCAAACATTATCTCATCGGAAGCTCTCACAAGGATGAATCTTTGTCACCCGCATCTGGATCGAGTAACCACTCCTTTGTTCGGTTTTGGGGGATCGGAGATCGTTCCGCTTGGGACCATTCTCTTGAGCACGACTCTAGGAAGCAAACCAAAGAATGTAACAAGGATGGTCAAATTCCTGGTAGTAGATACATCGTTCGCTTACAATGCCATATTAGGGAGACCAGCTCTAAATATCTTCAAGGCAGTTGTATCTACCTACCATCAAAAGAAAAAATTCCTGACCAAGGGAGGGGTAGGAGAAATGAGGAATGACCAATACATGGCTTGGGAATGTTATAATTCATCTTTAAGTATTAAGAAGAAAGTGGAGCCCGAGCTCCCGGTTAAGAGGAAGATAAGTGAATAGGAGTCTGGCTTAAAATCACCGATTCCTGACTGCGAGAAATTACAAGGAAAGAAAGGGAAGAATGTTGACATGAGCGTGCAAGCGCCCGACCACAAAAAAATAACTTTAGTTCCGGGAGCCCCTGAGAAATTCACCAAAATCGGAACGGAGTTAAGAGAGGGCATGGAGACCATGCTCATTGAATTTTTACAGAAAAATGTGGACGTTTTTGCCTGGATTTTGGATGATATAGTGGGAATTGAACCCACGGGTGATAACACATTCATTAAACATCGATCCAAAGGCCAAACATGTAAGGAAAAGAAGCGCAATCATGGCCGCGAAAAGGACAAGATAATCAATGCTGAGGTCGATAGATTGTTAGCGGCGGGTCAAATCAGGGAAATAAAACTCACGGAGTGGTTGTGTAATGTGGTCCTAGTTTCTAATGGCGAAAAGATTGAAAACAAATGGAGAATGTGTAATGACTTTACAGACCTACACAAATTGTGCCCAAGAGATCCTTATCCATTACCTCGGATCGATATGCTTGTAGATTCCACCGCGGGGTTTATGTTTTTTAGTATGATGGATGCTTTTCAAGAATTTTATCAGATTTTCATGAATGAAAGAGACCAGGATAAAACAGCGTTCATCACCGAGCGGGGAGTCTACTGCTTCATTGTCATGCCTTTTGGCTTGAGGAATACGGGTGCAACCGATCAGAGGTTAGTCAATATGATGTTTAAAGAATTGATAGGAGAAATCATGGAAGTTTATGTAGACGACATGCTCGTAAAGAGTATGACGGAGGAGGACCACATCAACCACCTTGATCAATGTTTTGGAATTTTAAGAAAGTATGGAATGAAGTTGAATCCTGCCAAGTGCACTTGCGGCGTGAGATCGGGAAAATTCCTCGGATATCTCGTCCATGAAAGAGGAATCGAAGCCAACCCCGAGAAAATTCGAGCAGTTACCGATCTACAACCACCAAGAAAGCTCTCAGATGTCCAAAGCTTGATTGGGAAGATTATTTCGTTGAATAGATTCATCTCACGATCTGCTGACAAGAGTTTACCGTTCTTCAAACTATTGCGTAAATCTAAGAACTTTGAGTGGAATGCAGAGTGTGACAAAGCTTTCGAAGACCTGAAAGCATACTTAAACTCACCACCAATGTTAGCCAAACCATCCGATGGAGAGCCTCTATATTTATACATAGCCGTGTCGGAAGAGGCCATTAGCTCGGTTTTGGTGAAGCTCGATAAATCTGAGCATAAACCAGTTTACTATTTAAGCAATTTATTGCAGGGTGCTGAGAAAAACAATATGGAGATTGAAAAATTCGCGCTTGCTTTGGTAATAGTTGCACAAAGGTTAAGGCCTTATTTTCAGACATACAAGATCATCGTTTTAACTAATCAACCTCTGAGACAGGTCCTATCAAAGCCAGAAGCATCAGGCAGAATGATAAAGTGGGCGGTCGAGCTGGGTCAGTTCGAGATTGAATATCAACAACGGGTCGCTGTAAAGGCTCAGGTGTTAGCTGACTTCGTAGTCGAGTCAACAAGCCTATCGAATGTGGAAGAAGAAGCAATTTTCGAGGTAATTATGGACGAAGAAGCCGAAGATCAGATTTGGCTGATGCACGTGGATGGCTCCTCGACCAAGGAAGGAGGTGGAGCAGGAATTCATTTTCAAGGACCCAATGGTGAAGACTTGAGTTATGCTATCACTTTGGACTTCGTCGTTACAAACAACGAAGCGGAATATGAAGCCCTGATTGCTAGATTAGAAATGGCCATAAAGGCAAAGGTAAAATCAATTGTTGTGTTAACAGATTCTGAACTTGTTCATAGACAGGTGAAAGGCACTTACGAGGCCAGGGAGTTCAATATGATCAAATATTTGAACAAGACAAAAAAGTTGATCTCTGAATTCGACAAATTTGATACTCAACATGTACCGAGGGAGGAAAATCTATGGGCAGATCTATTATCGAAGTTCACAGGACTTGCCGATGGGAAGAATGAAAGGCTAATCACATGGCTATTATCGAATACATCTGCTATCGAGCTGGATGTGACTCCCTCAGTCGATATCATGGAGATCGATGAGCCAAGGATCTCTTGGATCGACCCTTTTATTGCCTATCTCAAAGAAGGAAAACTTCCAGAAAACACAAACGAAGCTCGAAAGATTAAATACCGAGCGCCATCGTTCACTCTATTCGATAATCAACTCTATAAACGATCCTCTTCTGGAATTTTATTAAAATGTATCTCCGAAGTTCACTATAATGATATTCTAAAGGAAGTTCACGAGGGAGAGGCAGGAAGTCATTGCGGTGCTAGGGCATTAGCTCTTAAATGCTCGAGATCAGGATATTATTGGCCTACTCTTTTTTTTTATGCTGTTGGTTACGTGAAGAAATGCCACCATTGTCAAATTCATTCGAATTTGATCCATCAACCGGCTGAACATATGCACTCTATTCCGATCTGTTGGCCTTTTGATAAGTGGGGCATCGATATTGTTTGGCCATTTCCAACAGCAAGAGCCCGGAAGAATTATGTATTGGTTGCAGTAGAATATTTCAGCAAATGGGTCGAATGTGTTGCTCTGACCAAGATCACTCAGTTCCAAGTTATTAATTTCTTATGGAAAAATATTGTCTGCAGGTTCGGGATTTCTAGGATCTTAATATCTGATAACGGAACGCAGTTCACCGGGAAAAGAATCACAGAATTGTGCAAAAAATTCGGAATACAACAGAATTTCGCATCAGTAGGGCATCCTCAAGCTAATGGACAAACTGAAGTCGTGAACAGAGAGATCGTCTGATCTCTGGAAAAACGTCTATCTGAGGCAAAAGGAAAATGTCTCGACGAACTGCCAAGAGTTTTATGGGCCAATAGAACTACTGTTAAAGCTGCAACCGGAGAAACTCCGTTCAGTCTGGTTTATGGGTCGGAAGCTGTTATTCCAGTCGAGAACCTCGTACCATCTCCCGGGGTCAAATTTTATGATCCCGAGGAAAATCGATCTCTAAGGGAAATGGAAGTTGATCACGCAGATAGTCGAAGGGATCGTGCAAAGTTGAAAATTCAAGCTACCGAGTCCAGCATGGAAAAATCTTATAATCGAAACGTTCGAATCCGAACATTCAAAGTGGGAGATTTAGTGCTCAAGAAAGTGGAAGTCTCGAAGCATGTTGGAAAACTTCAACCTAATTGGGATGGCCCCTATGTAATCTCGAGCATGGGATGCTGTTAATCTAAGAAGATATTATGGAAGATGAAGATGGATAGTTGAATTCTAGGCTACTATTATTTAGTCATCTCGTTCCGTTTTCTTTGTTTCTCATGATTAAGAAGACTATATGTTCAATGAAAATTCATTTCGACTGAGTTATTTATTCAATGAAAGTTCATTTCGCCAAAATTCTTATTTATTCGTCATATTCTGATATTCTCGATCTCTATTCATCTATTATCAATCTCTATTTATCTCCATCAACTATTAAACGGGTGAAAGCTGTTGCTACGACCTCGAAATCCAACCAAGGGTGAAAGCCGTTGCTACGCCCCTTGGATCGAAAAATAAAAATGGGTGACGACCCTCGGGCTAAAAATGCTCTGAAACGACTAAGGGTGAAAGCCGTTGCTACGCCCCTTAGATCGAAATTATTAAATGGGTGAAAGTTGTTGCTACGACCCTCGGGCTAAAAATGCTCTGAAAAGACTAAGGGTGAAAGCCGTTGCTACGCCCCTTAGATCGAATTATTAATTGGGTGAAAGCTGTTGCTACGACCCTCGGGCTAAAAAAGCTCTGAAACGACTAAGGGTGAAAGCCGTTGCTACGCCCCTTAGATCGAAATTATAAAATGGGTAAAAGATGTTGCTAAGACCCTCGAAGACGAATAAGGATGAAAGCCGTTGCTATGCCCCTTAAGTCTAAAGTATAATCAAGATCGATCAAAATTATGTCGTATTCCTTCTACGCAATTATTGAATTAAAGATCAAGAATATTATCGAGCTAAGGAAAATATTTCTTCGAACTTGGAGAATCCCCAAGAATTCTATGTTAAACAAAGGTAAAATTATTCGAAGTTGTTTTATGAAGTTACAAGACCGTGGATCATTAGGTGACGGGATAAAAATTCATTTCCATTAAGGTTTTTAAGTCGCCTTATAAATTGACGAGATCGTGGAACGACAAGATGGCAGAAGATCGAAATCAGGATCTGTTAAAGCAAAGACATGAAAAGAAAAATATAAAAATAAATAATTTCATTTATAAGCTGTTCGAACAATTACAAATGATTCCTCGAAATACAGAGATCAAAATACAACGAGAAGATTTGAATTCAAAAAGGTTACATTTGTTCCTATCCTACTACAAGTGCTACAAAAAAGCTAGAGGTCTTCGAACCAAATGAGGGAAAACAGAGGAGCAGGGTCAGAGCATGCCTTCCGCACTCGTAGCAGATCCAAGATCTTCATCCAAAAACGATGATGACCACGAGCTTAAAAACAAAAACCAGCGGCGAGGAGACAGTTTTCCAGCATTCTTGCTACCGGACCCCCGCTGGCTCTCTAAGACTATTATCCGGTCAAGGAAAGGAGGAAGCATATCCAGTTAGAGTACTTAAAGAGCAATCTCGAAGACATCATTCCCCGAGAATCACCTCGAAGAAGTTGATGCTCGAGATTTAAAGAACTCCTCTAGAAATTAATACACTAACCGACCGGATGAAGCGACAGAATACCGGAATTCTAACCCCTCTCAAAAGAGATGACTCCAAAGAAGCAGGTCGCCTGCCGGTACCCTAGTCGCAATTCTTTTCGCCTGTCGATACCCTAGTCAAAATTGTTTCCCATACAGGGACGCCGAGGAGATCGAGAAAGAAAATTCGAATTCGAATCTCGAATGTTTTAATCGCTGACATCAAGTGGAACATGGAGTTGATCGATGGGAGTAGAAACACAACCATGTCGATCGAACGAAACATTTACAGACAAGTGAAAATATGAAGGTAATTTTGGAACTATATATAGGGGGAGGAATTTCGCATCAACGGTATAGATACAAGCATTAAACGCTCTGACCATTCCACTTCCCAAAAAATCAGGGACTGTTTGGCTAAAAGAATATGGGACGTGACATTAAATGTTCAAAGATAAATCCAATCGCAACAAGCAAGAAAAATGTCCAATCTGTGCCACCTTTAATACAAGAATCAACGCTCAGCTCTAAGGTCGAGAACCCAAAAAGTTATAAAAAAAATAAAAATAAAAAAATAAAAAAAATAAAAAAATCTATTAGCTCCTCCACCCCGAGCTTGGGCACCCTTCTCTCTCTCCTGAGATAATTTCTCCTTAAAGAATCTATTAGCTTCCAGTGCGCGATCCAGCTCAATCTTCTTCCTGGCTAGCTCAAGAGTAAGTGTAGCTCGTTATTCGATCTCACGCTTTGCCAACGCATGGAGACTAGAAAAGTCTTCACCAGCCTGAACTTTTAAGAAAACGTGTCAAGGCTAAAATAAGAAAACTAGAGAGCCAGGATAAGGAGGTTAACAAGAATTACCTGGGCAAGGAAATCCGACCCAGACTGAAACAAGAACGAAGAATATTCTCCTTTTGATAGAATTGCCTCGGAGATAGAGATATTGGCCCGAAGAAGGGTCGGATCGGATTTCTCGTGTGATATTTTGTCAAAATGAATTATGTCCCTCTTAAATGGGAAGACACCAGAAGGAAACAATATATTGAAAGATTCTCCGACCTTCGAGGGGGCGGACCGAACAGGAAAGGGTGCGCGCGCAGAGACATCCTCCCCAAAAGAAACCTTTTTAATTTTCTTGTTTGAGCCCCTTGTTTTCAAGCATGAAGAAGGGGCGACAGTCGATGATTTATCTCCTACATGAAAGAACAGCTCGTCGGAAGTAATGGACTTAATCGAAGCTCGTCTCCCTTTCATTATAATTCAGCCGTCATTAGGTTAGGGAAGAGGCACGGAAGGAATTACGGGAACGTTCGGATTATTATTCAACTCTTGGCTTTCGGATAATTATTCGACCGTAATAATTTCCGACTGTTCGAGATCATAGAAAGATGGATTCGTAGGTGGTCAAAATAAGGGTCTGGGAGCTCGAATTTGGATTTATTTCCCGAAGCTCCGATCACCGTGTATGATGTTATCGTAAAGCAAGGTAAAATGGCCTTAGTATTTATAAGAGACGCGACATCATTCAAATCACAATAATTGATAAATCACCACTCCCATGGAAAGATTCGATGACGCAAGCAAGTATGCAAGAATGACGTTATAAAGTTCAATAAAATGGTCGAGCTGGCATTAGATTAAACATGGCACAAAGGGAAAAGTGTAAATTCAAGCATCCACAAAATAAGACTATAAAAACAAATCTGCAATTACAATGGTTCGCTAAGTAAACCCTATTACATGATAATTATTAATGGCTAGATTCCTTCATGCCAGAACCGTTATCCGATCTCTCTTGCTCATTCCCTTCACCTGAATCGCCCTCCGAGCTATCGAAATCACCACTGCTCGAGCTACCTTCTTCTTCATCATTACTTTGGTCATCATCTGCAGATTTACTTGACTCGGAAGACGGAATGCCTTGCTTTCCCTGGTCGCTGGAATCCCCTTTGATATCCACCCCTTCATCCTCAGATTGAGCTTCGAGCACATCAGGGTTTGGCATCGGCGCTCCAAATTCATCAAGGAGGGGAAAAAACTCGTGGTTTTGAAGGTTCGAAATTTTCGGAGGTAGAGAGGAGGCTTTATAATCATTTCCATGGACGTTCTTATAGGGACTCATGAATTTGAGGTTATCCCCAAGGGCACCACGAATTTGTCCAGCCGAAATGAGTTGTTGAACTCCCTTATAGTAGAAGGATTGGTTGATTTCCCCTGATCGTAATCGGACAAGAGCATCAAGGAACGGGGACTCCAAGAATTCCCTAATGGCTGGAAGTTTTACCTCGGATCGCCCCCGATCATAAGATTGATCAGCGAGTGCCTTAGCTTGCCCGAGATCCAATCTTAATTTTTCTACTTCTTCCTCGAGGGCCCTTTTCCCATCAAGTTCCTTCTTAGCTTCCTCGAGCTCCTTCTCGACCTTAGATAACTTAGTCGTGATATCCTTCAACTGATCGGCCTTAGTAGCCTCTTCCTTCTTGATATCGTGAAGAGCATTCTGGGCCATCTGAGACTCCACGTTTAATATGGCCAGTCGGTGTGCCTGATGATTGAATAAGTCTCCGACCTACAGAAGAAAATAAATATTAATGACGAAGCAAAAAGTTTTGAGGGAAAATTAATATATTTGAAAACTCAAATACCTTTTGTAGAGCATAGGCGTAATCACCCGCGATCTCGAAGTCATTTTTAAGAAATAGTTCGGTGTTATCATCCTTAAATCTCCCGGCCATGAATATCCGAAGAGACTTATCCACTGCATGTTCACCATCAGGGCCCAAATCGGACTCGATGGTTCCACTCTCCGGGAATCCAGCAGCCCTTGGTCCTTAAAGGTGGTCCTCTATGAAATCAGCCAGGTCTGGCTCGGAATGACCAGCCCGACATTGGATCGGACCCGGTCCTCGACCAAAAGGCTTCACCCTTCTAGAGGACTCGGGGGCATTGCTACTTCTTTTACGAGCCATTCTCGCCTCCAGTATCTCTTGGGCTCGGACCTCTTTAAGGGTATAATGGATGTATCCCGCCTCATTCGGGTTAGAAGAACCGGTTGGAAAAACGGACCGAAGAGGACTGAAAGCTCGAGAAATAGAAGTTCCCTCGATCGCAGCATGAGGTTGAGAAGTTCCCAAAATAGCAGTTTGGGGAAGAGTCACCACAACATTCGAAACCACGGTGGTATCGACCCCAGGAAAGGATTTTACAACCTTCCGGGAAACCTTTGATTTTTGACGGCGAGGTCGGTCATGGCTACCCTTCAAAAAGGAAGCGACGACCGAACCAGCTATAGACGTCCGGAACTTATCAACGATCCCAGCTGCGAAATACAAGGGAATTAGCTCTGATTATAGAAAGATAAATCGAGATGTATATGATAATTTGGCGCACCTAAAGTGGAGGGAGCAACAGCAGGGTTGACCTCTCCTTCGACCCTTCCAGTTTTCTCGGTTGAATTGTTATTTGGCGTGATCAGAGCCTCTCCGTAATCGATCGCAGGGGCAGGAAAAGAGCATTTGCTGAGCCCAGCCAATCTCAAAACCACCTCTTGGGTCATCCAAGGAGTCTGATGAAGGTCGGTTCGAAGGGATTGCAAGAATTCATCTGAGATCTCATGGCTCATATCTCCCCTAAGGCGTCGTCTGCCATAGATCCATGACTTTGCCCCGGCCCATCTATGTGGAATCGGCTCGGTATTATCCGCAGAAGGCGGAGAGTTGGGGCCACGGACGAAAAAGAATTCCTGTTTCCAGCCTTTCAAATTGCTACTAACGTCGGTCGATAAAATTGATATATTCGGTCTCTGAGAAAAGTATACATAACCGGCGTTCGAAGCCGTGGAAGAGCTCATTTGGAAAATTCGCCAGAAATTTTGGAAAGCTGCCTTTTTTCCTTTAGCTTTCATGAGGACGCAAAAGGCTATTATAAATCCGATCGAATTCGGCAGGATTTGAGAGGGAGTAAGCTTGAAAGCCTCCAGAATACTGCGTATCAAATGAGGGAAAGGAATACGTAAACCGTAGTGAAACTGTTTAATATAAAAAGCTTGACACCCTTCAGGAGGATTGGTGACTCGCTGTTCGGGGGTCGGAATGACGATCGAATACCCTGTGCCGATATACTTGCCAATTTGCCTCCAATTGCTCCTGATTTCCTTCGGTGTAGCGACAAACGGTCTCATCTGCCCTATCCTCGGTCATATTTAGCCCCGCACTGGTAGACGGCTCTACCCAGTTAAGGATCGTGACCACGACGTTGCCGCCTATGCTATACTTCATTTGCTCATTCTTCCCCAAAGGAAGGTCGTCATCCTCTTCGACTTCCTCGTCGGATACTGTCGCCTCGTTCGAATTATCATCTCCGCTATCCTCTGATTCGTTATCCGATTCTCCTTCCTTTCTGTTGGAATCGGAATTGGGGCTCGGATTTCCCATATTCTCCATTGTGGACGATCGAATATTCTCAATCTGCATCTCCTCAGGACCACTCTCTTGACCTTCCACTACTTGGAACTTACCTTTCAGATCTATGGTGCTGGACATATCGAATGTATGAAGATTGGTCGAAGAAGTTGCTAAAACTCTCTTATCGATCTGTTCACTCCGACCTAGGGTTTCTTAGAACCTATGCAGATCAGCGGCCCACGATCAACATATATATATACAGGGACAAAATGGGAAATTGCAAACCAGTCCCCGACTAACCACGACGGTTGGACTCCCCCAGGGTGAATTTAAAATTATATTTTCAATAATTACACTTATGACCCCTATACTTTCCGGAATCATGAGCTGAATGCCAACATTTGAAAAGATGCTTTCCTTGGATGTCGATTCCATATTATCCCGCCGATCCATCATATTAAGATCAAAGGAATAAAGAGACATTGCTGAAAATCAACTAAAGCATCATAGTAAGCAACGGTAAAAGGATCCTGATCTGGAAGTCCTATACAAACCATAGACAACAAGGGTAATATCAAGACGATGCCATTGTATTGTTTCCGAGATATGCACTCTTTTTCCCTAGCTCGGTTTTTATCCCAAAGGGTTTTTCCGAGTTAGGTTTTTAATGAGGCATATCCGAAACATATCTTAAAAATGGCTCATCTCACCCCAGAATTCGAAACAGTTTATACTTCTTCGAGCTTAAGCTCCACTTTACGCTCGAGAAGTGAGGGAGTATTGATGAGGGGTATCTTGGATTCGGCATTTCTACAGTCCAGCGAGGTCGAAAGTCACGGATCTTGATCTCATGGGCATAAATTCGAGCCCAAAGCTCAAGAGTTCTATGCTGATTCTACAAAGGAAGCTTAGGGTCCAAAATCACTGTTGGGCCGAGCTCAAGCCCAGCCCTGTGGGCTGAGAAATGCACATCTGTGGGTGGATCACCTAGCTCCGAATCTCAGCTATAAATACCCCAAGCATTTATGACAATGACAACTTCCCTGGTGCTCTTCCTCCGAGGCTGCTGCTCGGAACTGCTTAGGAAGAATAGTATAGGCTGTTTATTATGTATTTCACCCTCTAGCTTGTACGGCATCCTATAATGCTCGAATAGGACTCTCAATACTTGTAATTTGTACTCAGTCATCCAGAATACAAATACTATTGATCTTTTTCTTCTATTTACAAGCATTTGTACGGCATTTCATACCACCTATATCGAACAAGCGAAAACGCGTAAGATCAGTCAGGTTTTGTATTTTGCTTGAACGGAGGTGTAGTAAGTTGGAAGAGTTCCAAACAAGAAACTGTAGCAGATTCTACAACCGAAGCAGAATACATAGCTGCATGTGATGCTGCTAAAGAAGGTGTTTGGATGAGAAACTTCATCCAAGAGTTGGGTGTAGTTCCTAGCATTGCCGAACCCGTTGTTATCTTCTGTGATAACAAAGGGGCCATTGCGTAAGCAAAGGAGCCAAGATCTCATCAAATATCCAAGCACGTATTGAGGTGATATCATTTGATACGAGATATCATTGATAGAGAAGACGTGAGAGTGGAGCGCGTTGACTCAAAAGAAAATGTGGCGGACCCACTGACTAAACCATTGCCAATCAAGGCTTTTGAAGGACATCGCCTTAAGATGGGCCTTAAATTTATGAACGAGAGGCTTTAGTACAAGTGGAATATTATTAGAGTAGTGCCCTGCAAGCCAATCAGTTGTCTTGTTTACTCTTGTAATCAATCTTATTCATGATCAATAAAAGTTCACATTGGCAATTCTTCATTTATTGTGATACATCTAAACAATTTATGAAGCCCTTAGATCGTTGAAACTATGGAACATGGTGCATCCCTCTATGGAATATATTCTACTATGGTTTAAGATCTTAAAAGCTTTCCAAGTCGTAGAATATAATTGAGATAGGGCATCATTGTATTCGGTAAGACTTGCACGAGTATGAATTCTCTTTTGCATGGGGATGGATAGTTCCATGGACATCGATATGGTAGATATCAATGCATATGAGTGGGTGGCTTGATGAGATCAAGCGCATCGAAACCCTGCTAGAAAAATCTCATCTTAGGAGTTTATCGGAGATGAAGATTTCTTCTACTTACGATAGTGTATGTAAATTGGTCCTTTGACTTGAGACGTTAGAGTGAACTTCATGCGGAGCGTTTATGCTTTGATGTGTTACTCGACTACTAATTAGCGAGTCATTATAGTTTAACGTTGGGTATGGATTGCTTCGTAGTGAGGTTAATGACGTCAATAAAGGATCTATTAACTCCCACTGTGATGTGGTTGGGCGATTTCCTATGCATTCTTTTGTATGGATTGATTCCGGGAATCTTCGGCCGAAGTGAGTGATGTTAGATTTGGAAAGGAGTTTCCAAATGGGTAATCACTAAAAGGAATCACCAGAAAGAATAAAGACGCATAGTTATCAAGGCTAATAGGAATCCGTTGGACTCCATGTCCTAGGCCTCGATCGGGAAATAAGTTATTGGAAGGAGTGTACGTGCATGGTATGCGTAAGAGGATTGATGAGATCAATTCAAGAAAGGTTCACACTTTATTTTCCTCATTAGTTAGGACTCGTCGACCGTGACTAGACGACTACCTCGAGTGGTGGGTACTCTGGATTTGATGAGATCATGTCTAAGAGTGATCGATTAAAAGAAGTTTAATTAATCTCTTAATTAAATCACAAATGGTTTGTGAGCCCACGACTAATTGATGGTGAACCCAAGGGGCCACACACAACAGCACAAGATGCAACTTAATTCAATCTATTAATGTCAAATTGGATTTGACAAGAAGTAGTAATCAATTAATTAATGGAGATTAATTAATTGAAGGACTCTATTAATTTAAGTGTTAAATTAATTTTGTCAAAATTTATTAGAAGGGTCTAATTAATTAAAGGAAGAAATAAATGGGTTTCTAATTATGAATTAGAGATTGGATTTATTAATTGGGAAATAAATGTCCAATTAGCCCATGACCAATTTATATTGGTCTTATGAGATGATCATATATGATATGATATAATGTTTGATATATATATGTGATATATATATCAGAGAAATATATATCTTATTATATGTTAGTGGCGGACACCACCACTATCTTGCATTAAAAGTAGTGTGCTTGGGAAGCCAATATTGAAACTTACATTGCAAGATTGAAACATATAATATAAGATATAGTCTTCACATTATTCTAGTGGGTTCAAGTTGCAAGACAAAAACACACACTACACCTTTTAGTGTGTGTTCGGGTTTCTCTCATACCCTAGCAAGAAAAGTTGTTTTCTTCATCTATTTCTCTTCCTTTATCAAGTTTTTAACATGATTCAAGTACTACTTCATTCTAGTTAATAGTTTGAGGGTGTATTTGCAAGATCTAGCTCATCTACTTTACTCCTTAAGTGCTATCACTTGTATGTGTGGGCTAGCTTTGGAGGATCTACACTTGGAGATCTTTGTGTGGATTTTCTTGAGTTTCATGGAGAAAGAAGTTTCAAAGGAGGAGATTCTAGCTTGGAGCTTGGAGGTGTCGAACCCGTGAGCTTGGAGGTACTTGAAGGTTTCGGGTCTCCCTTGCTTGTCCCGATTCTTTGCGGCTCTTCACCTCCCAAGATTGGGAGAGGTATAACTTGATATCTTTCCTTCTAATATGAACTTTGCATACATGATGATCCTAGGATAGTAATGGTAGAAGGTCTCCAAAGTTTTCTTGCAAACTAGTTGCACTTTTTGGGCCATTTTGTCCCATTTAAAAATTTTGTTATCCGTTGCATTTTGGTTGACCTTAGGACCATTACCATCAAGTGGTATCAGAACCAAATCATGCTATTTCATATTAGATTCGTGATTCATAAGTGTTATGAATGTTTCCTTACGTTTTGGTGAAAACGGTTTGTTAAAATTTGAAGTGCATCAACCGATTTGCTTTCGGATTTAGGGACTATTTTTTGTGGTTGATTATGGTTAGATAATGTTTATGAACACTTTGTTGGATATAAGGATGTATAGAGTAAGGGTGGTTTTCGTTTGAAAATTGGTTTTTGGTGAAAAGACCATATGTGCCGGGTTGTAGTGGAACAACCGCACCTACCGGTAAAATTGCCTAAATCTTGTGAGTCCTACGGTTTCCTAAGGTGATGTAGGGTTGTGGGTAAGCCTCTTCACTTATGGATAACTTGAGGATGAGCCGGATTGGTCATAAAACCGAAATTCAAACACCTATCGAGCTCGTACATCAAGTTATCTAAATTTGTGTTCTTAGGTCTCATTAGATTGGGACACCACAAAGTACATGCCTTGATCCTTTAGAAATTGGTACATAATCTTCTTGGTAAATTTATTTTATCGATGCCCCATTGTGTGATGAATGTATGGGTGGATGATCTAGTGGCCTTGACCTTATGTGATTGGATTTTAATCTTGTAATTCATTTGATGTATTGGGTTTGTAATTAAATGGGGCTTGCATGCCTCTTATTTTTTACTTATGTCAATGTAAAGAGAGTATGCATTAGGTTGTGAGGTTTATTCAAGAAGAAGGACTTGAAGGACTTGTGAAGGACTTGAAGACCTTGAAGGCCATGTATGCATATTACGTTGGACTTCATAGTGATTTATATGTATGCTATTACGTTGGACTTCATATTACGTTGGACTTCATACGAATTTATATGTATGCATATTACGTTGGACTTCATAGTGACGAATAACGAAGCAGAATATGAAGCGCTAATCGCAGGAATGGAAATGGCAGTTAAAGCTAACATAAAGAATCTTAAGTCTTAACCGATTCTGAGTTAATACAAAGACAGATAGAAGGTCTATACGAGGCAAAGGAATTTAACATGGTCAAATACCTCGCCAAAGTAAAGGAATTGGCTGAGAAATTCGAAGATTTTGGGATACAGAACATTCCACGATCAGAAAATAAATGGGCCGATCAATTGTCTAGATTTACAGGGTCCAATGATGGAAAAACAGAAAGAGTAATCAATTGGTTTATTTCCAAAGCACTGGCAATAGATATCGATGATGATGGGATAGTGCCCTGCAAGCCAATAGTGATGGGGGCTATTTCGCACCCTACATACTGATCAGATCGAACAAAGATTATAAGATCGATTCGACCAATTATAAAGGATCGGGATCTTCTTACAGACCCGACCAAATGCCGCTCGCTCCGAGTAAAGATTATACTCCGGACCCAAGAAGGACAGTTGGGCCGAGTCCAAGCAGGACTATGATTCCTTGTAATACTAGGTTTAGCGTAATATATATACCTAGTTATTCATTGTATGAAAGGACGACGAATTCTCTTAATTCTGAGATTACACAAGAATACATTAATAGAACTCAATAATATCCATTATTATTGCAGAATTCTACATTCATATTGGAGTATTCTTAATTTTGTTAATGGTTTTACTTCTTGCCTTTGATTATTGCTTTTCTTTGTAAACGATCCATCCAGAATAAAGTAACAGAGCCCAATATACTGAATAATTCAATATCCAAACCCCCGATATCACAAATTCACTGATATTAAATTAACCTGACGAAAAACGGTTAAATCAGTTGGCGCCCACCGTGGGGCTAGGTTAATTATTCGATCGACATATGGCTCGCCCAACGAAAAGCGCCCGTGTCGGAGCAAGAAGTAACACAACCACCGGTCATAACACATCTGAAGATCCACAGGAGAACGACAATAATAACGTTCCCAACACCGACGAGAATTTGTAGAATACCCATCCCCGACATCAGGAACCCCTAGAAGGTCCTCCCGGTACGATACAGGAAGAGCCGGAAGTCCCCGAGATCCCCGTTCCTCTCCCGGGTGCTCAGGAGAAATTACGACAAATAGCGATGCTCGTTAAATCGCTCTCCCCAGAAGAATTACTTGTGCTTGATCAAATTCCGCGAAACCCTAGGGCTGCCAGGACAATTCCTGCTCGGAGAACGCCCGGACAAAACGATCAAGTATCTCAACAAGCTGATAGCCCACCAAGCGAGCACCGCTCACTACACAGTCCACAACAGGACAATTCAAAACCCTCCGACAATAATCCTCGATGAACTACCAGGAGTATTGTGGGCTAATCGAACCACGGTAAGAAACTCAACTGGGGAAACCCCATTCAGCTTGGTATATGGGTCGGAAGCTGTTATTCCTGTGGAAACTTTAATTCCAACGCCAAGAATAGAGATGTTTGATTAACAAGAAAATGAAAAGGCAAGAGAAAATGACGTCGATCTAACAGAAGCCTTAAGGGATAAAGCTGCCGTACGCCTACAAGCCACTAAGGCAAATATGGAGAAAGCATACAATCAAAAAGTACGCGTCCGAACCTTCAAAGAAGGAGACTTGGTTTTGAAAAAGGTAGAAGTATCCAAGCATGTGGGAAAGTTACAACAAAATTGGGATGGACCTTACATCGTCATTGGCGTAGGAAAGAAAGGTTCATACAAAATTGCACACATGGATGGGACAGCCTTACCAAGAACCTGGAACGCAGTCAACCTTAGGAAATACTATGGTAAATAAATTTTAGCAGATTATACTGCATTGTTTTATTTTACTTCACTTTATCAAGTTTTAATCCTTGTAACAAAGGCCTTAGCCTAGAGTTCAATTAGTAAAAATTTTAGCATTTTCTATACATCGATTATTTCGATTAACGCTCTGTGGAATTACACTAGCATATTGATAAATATCAGAACGAAGCGAGTCGAGTATACATTGATCCGCTCAATAAACACTCCTCGATTTATGTCAACGGCAAAAAGGACTTTTTGGTGACAAACCTAAGTCTAAATTATAATGAGTCGAGTATACATTGATCCGCTCAATAAACACTCCTCATTCCGACCACAAAAACAAAACGAGTCGAGTAAACATTGATCCGCTCAATAAAAACTCCTCGATCGAACACAACAAACATAAAGACTTATTGGTGCGAAAAACCTAAGTCCAAACAAAACGAGTTGAGTAAACATCGATCCGCTCGATAAAAACTCCTCGATATATATTCAACGATCAAAAAGACTTTCAGGTACTAAAAACCTAAGTCTAAACAAAACGAGTTGAGTAAACATCGATCCGCTCGATAAAAACTCCTCGATATATCTACAATGATTGAAAGACTTCAGGTACTAAAAACCTAAGTCTAAACAAAACGAGTTGAGTAAACATCGATCCGCTCGATAAAAACTCCTCGATATATATTCAACGATCAAAAAGACTTTCAGGTACTAAAAACCTAAGTCTAAACAAAACGAGTTGAGTAAACATCGATCCGCTCGATAAAAACTCCTCGATATATCTACAATGATTGAAAGACCTCAGGTACTAAAAACCTAAGTCTAAACTATAACGAGTCGAGTATACATTGATCCGCTCAATAAACGCTCCTCGAACTATTTTCAAACGATAAAAAGACTTTTGGTACGAAAAACCTAAGTCTAAACTATAACGAGTCGAGTATACATTGATCCGCTCAATAAATACTCCTCGAATTATTTTCAAACGATAAAAAGACTTTTGGGTTAAAAACCTAAGTCTAATCAAAACGAGTTGAGTAAACGTCGATCCGCTCGATAAAAACTCCTCGATATATGTTCAATAATCAAAAAGACTTCAGGTACTAAAAACCTAAGTCTAAACAAAACGAGTTGAGTAAACATCGATCCGCTCGTTAAAAACTCCTCGATATATATTCAACGATCAAAAAGACTTTCAGGTACTAAAAACCTAAGTCTAAACAAAACGAGTTGAGTAAACATCGATCCGCTCGATAAAAACTCCTCGATATATCTACAATGATTGAAAGACTTCAGGTACTAAAAACCTAAGTCTAAACAAAACGAGTTGAGTAAACATCGATCCGCTCGATAAAAACTCCTCGATATATATTCAACGATCAAAAAGACTTTCAGGTACTAAAAACCTAAGTCTAAACAAAACGAGTTGAGTAAACATCGATCTGCTCGATAAAAACTCCTCGATATATCTACAATGATTGAAAGACCTCAGGTACTAAAAACCTAAGTCTAAACAAAACGAGTTGAGTAAACATCGATCCGCTCGATAAAAACTCCTCAACATATATATTCAACGATCAAAAAGACTTTTGGTATTAAAAACCTAAGTCTAAATAAAACGAGTAGAGTAAACATCGATCCGCTCGATATACACTCCTCGAACTATTTACAACGAGAAAAAGACTTTTTGGTATTAAAAACCTAAGTCTAAATAAAACGAGTAGAGTAAACATCGATCCGCTCGATATACACTCCTCGAACTATTTACAACGAGAAAAAGACTTTTTGGTATTAAAAACCTAAGTCTAAACAAAAAGAGTCGAGTATACATTGATCCGCTCAATAAAAACTCCTCGGTATATTTACAACGATCGGAAAAATTTCAGCTGATAAAAACCTAAGTTTAAATTGTAACAAGTTGAGTAAACATTGATCCGCTCAATAAACACTCCTCGATCTATTCCTAACGATCTAAAAGATCTGCTGATACTCCTAAAGTTTTGAAGATAAATCAAGTATGACTCCATCTGCTCGGAAATTGCTCCTCGTAAGTAAAAATTATGACAGAATCAACGACAAAGAAGATGCAAGGGATAAAAGTAATATTTTATTCATCAAATCAGTTACATACAAAAGTCCTACGTTACAAAGGTCTACATACTACTTAAAGATCATTACAATGATTTAGATGAAATGATCCTATAAGATCGGCGATCTTCACGACAATGTCCACGGAAACACCAATCTCCTCCCTAGTACCTCGTCAATTATAATAAACCACCTAAAGAGCATGCTGCTCAGGATGGTCGACTTCTTTGGTTCGATGGCCAGGCTCTGAAGATCGAATTTTCTTCCAGACTAAATGAGCATTACCAGCCAGATAACCGGCAATACTCATTCACCCACAACAAGATACTGCTTTTACTTTAAAGATAAAACATTTTACTCTAAAGCAGCATCTCTTCGGGGCGGTCGCGAAACAGTAAACCTACCAGCGCACCCCAGTGGTCTATCACTCCGGAGGTAACATCCAAGAATAAGGATGCCTGGTAAGTATGAACCCCCCATGTGCAAACAGAAACCAAGGACCTCAAATCTGTGAAAACAACATATGAGGCCTCATGGGACCCGTTAGTACAAGGAAGGGCTGACATGGGACCCGTCAGTACAAGGCAAGTGAAATCCAAGCCATTGTGATACAAATCGCGATAATGTGACTTTTTGAATATTATGGGATCTGAAGGCAAAACAAAATCTAAGGAAACTGAGATCTCCATCCTTCTTGCGAAATGACAAATGGAATATGCAAACTGTCTCCTTATTTATAGGGATAGACTCAAACAATCTAACGGCTGAAAAAGCATTTGATCAACGGACACAGATGCGACCCCTTGACTCCCCGCAATAAATGCTAGTAAGTTGGAACGGCACTATCTAATCGCCTCAATTAGTCGATAACAAAAGAGGCCATAGATCGAAATGATCAAACCTAAAAAAGCTTTGGATTAGACATACCGGCACAATCCTACTTCAGGTCGATGGCTTAAAACCCTAGAATCCACAAACGAAGTCATACAAGCTTTAAAATCGCAGCGAAAAGGACATTTGCTCGATAAAAGATAAAAGACCAAACCCTTCACCATACGAGGGATGTCACTGCCTCATACATTATATGGATGACCATTGACTAAGACATACAGGAACTCCTCTGGAATCCAAGATATCTGATATAGAAATCAGGAGAATAGTCCTCCTTATTCAAAACAGCAAGGACGTAACTGCCTAACATACCAGAGAATTGCTTAAGGAGGTCTGAACAGGTCAGATCTGACTAAGACTTCTACAATTTCCAATTCCACCCATATCAAAGATATGCTATAAACGAAACATTGGTTGAAGAACAAGTAGTTCGAAGTTGATAATGAGAAACATAAAGCTTTGGAGGATACTGAATGGATTATTTTCTCTTAGTCTTATGAAAAGAAAAGAAGAGTTCAACAAAAGGTATAAAAAGCCTCCTTATATAAAAGTATGTGTCACAAAAGGACAATTTTACAAGGCATGGATTGAACATCGACCAAAATGCTGAACGTTCCCTAACAGCAATTCAATCGACTATCCAATACGAATAAACCTACTATTTGCATGATTATGCGCAAACATGATTTTGAATATAACCCAAGGGACTATACTGGGTTGATCAACAAAGATTTGATTTGCAGAGCAAACATCAAGATCAAGCTAGCTTTTCTCTATCCTAAATATTCTCCGCAAAGATCAATTTCAGATACGTGTGCTAAACAATTCTGATTATTTCATGATGATTATATTTATGCATAAAGGCAAAATGTGCATAACAAGGAGAAGAAAATAGATATAGGCAAGAATCTGCCTACAAGAAGGTCGTAATTTCCAATTTAGTATTTCTCTCATTACAAAAAATTTCAGCCCAAACATATGCACAAAAATTGGGCAGCAAAAAAAAAAATAAATAAAATAAAATAAAATAAAATAGACAGTCCAAGGCCTGTCAGGTCGAACAAAGATCACTGAGAAGAATGGTCAGTAGGTCGAACAAAGTAGGGAAAGCTAAGCTACAATTAAACCTACAAGCGGATAATTACAAAGATTATTTCAAAAATAAATCACTATTTCAAGAAGCCTGGTCGCTTTCCGGAATCTTCTGCTCACTATTGACGACCTCAGTCATGCCTATATCGTCTTCTTCTTCCTCTTCGTCTACTGGATCGATGAAAGTATTATCGAGCTCATCGTTAACATCAGAAGGAGGAATCGGCAATGGATTTCCAAATTCCTCGACAAGATTAGCCAGAGGAAAACCTTGATATTCGACATCTGGAACCTCGGAAGAAGAATAAAGCTCGCCATAACGGTTCAACCGGATATGAGCTGCCTTAAAATACTCCTTCCGACGATCGTCGATCATCTCCAAAGCGACCAGTTGATGAATCGATTTTTTAAAAGTATTCTCAAGAAAAGGGCCGACCATCCGGTACACCAACGCCGTATGAACAGGAGAGTTGAGGAATTCACGAACAACTTGTTCGTCAGATTTCCTAATATATCGATCTCTTTGCCTAAGTGGGACATCATTTTCATACTCCTCTAAAGAAGCTTCAAGGCGTGATACTTGAGATTCAAGCTCACTAATGCGAGTCGTGCTTTTTAACTGCAATTCTTCTAATTTTCTAGCCATTTGATTGGCTTGTTCTTGAACACGAGAAACCTCTATCACCCTATCTATCATTTCTTGATCTTCGGTCCCGGCAGCACGAGTCTCTACGACAGGAACAGAGGAAGATGTCGAGGGACCAACTTCTGAACCGGAAGATTTGTGAAGTAAAGCTTTATACTTCTCTTCAAGGAAATCGCACTGTTGTTTCCAGAGAGAATTTTCATAGGCGTACGATGTCAGACAGGTGTTAACCTGAAATAACGAAGGGGTCAGAAAGAAACGAATTAGCGAATTAAGAAAATCCTAAAAGATCACTTCATCAGAATAATAGAAAGAAAAAGATCTCACCTTTTCAGCGTAAAGAGAAGCTCGCTGGAATTTCTCCAAAGGATCCTTATGAAGAAGCTTATTAAGATCGCGAGTAAGAACGCCAGACAAAAGAATACGGGTCACCTTATCGACCGCATTCTCGTTATTATCATGAATAAGAGAATCCTTCTCGGAATAACCAGCGGCCCTCCTTCCCTCTAAATGATCCTCGATCATTTCGACAAGAGTAGGATTTGGATGTTTATCCCCGAGTAAAGAAAGGTCGTCACCAGAACGTCCATAGTAGCTCCTCTTCCTGTTAGCTGGATTATTAGATGGATGAGGCATTGACCAGCTGCGACATCCTCGAATACCCAAAGAGGTTCTAAGATGAAGCGGAGGGTAACCGGGTCCCATGCCCTGACGAATAGGGGACTCACGTGAAGAATCCGGAGATTCCTCTCTATTCTCCTCGGATTCGTGACCCAACTCCAATTTCCTTTTTCGAGACGCCCTCTGCTCGATAGGATTATTCTCCACTGACTTGGAAGATTTCGACAGCACCATTTTTCCCTTCGAAGAATGTCGGGAGTTTTCTACCATATGAGCTGAAAAAGAAACAAAATAAAGTTAATTTCTCCATATAAAAAGTATAGTGACAATACTAAAGATCAAATAAAATGCTAACCTAGAGGTTCAGATGATGAACTGATGGGAAAATTATGGACACTTAACCCCGCCTTACGAAGAAAAGATTCCCCAATCAGAAGAGCGCTTTGATATTTGTTTGTACGCATCTCGGGAATCTCAGTGATAAACTGTACATCGTCAGGAACAAGTTCACCAGTCGGTGAGCGACCTCCAGGAATCCAACTGGAACCATGATCCCACGAGAAAGGCGTGGTCGAACCATCCGCCAAACGGAGATTAGACGGAGGACGAACAAAGAAGAAATGTGATTTCCATGAGGGATTACTAGAAACCGGAGCATCAAAGATTGCTCGGCTAGGCCGCTGACTAGCGAAGAAATATCCACGGTTTGAAGAACTAGAAATATTAAAACGAAAAAGTTGCGTAAAGTTACGGAAAGAAGGTTTAAATCCCTTTGCAATCATCAGAACGGAAAAAAAAACCACGAAAGCAACAGAATTTGGAACCAGTTGTGTCAAGCACACGCTGAAAGTTTTTAGAACTTCCAGAAAAAGGGGAGACAAAGGAAGACGCAGTCCGCTATTAAAGTGAGCCGTATAAAAGGCTCGACATCCCTCCGGTGGAGAAGTGACCCTATCAGTAGGGGAAGGAAGAATTATTTCAGAACCTTCCGGAAAATATTTGGTATAGTTATTCACGACTTCAGGGAATGTTTCCTCTGTATATGCGCAAGCTACATCCTCAATTGGTTCAGAAATCTGAGGAACAGTACCTTTGCCCTTTTTGGCTCGGGCAGCTACATCCGCATCGGAAAGGATTCGTACCTTGTAAGTATCTTCTACAGGGATAACAAGGTCAGATATCGTAGTTTGTTCACCCAAAGGAAAATTTTATACGACGAACGACCAAACTAGAAAATGACTGCGATCTAAAAGCAAATATAAAAGAGAAATGGCAAACTCGAAAGTCACCTATTTATAAGGAAATGAGAAAAGACGTTTCGAACTCATCGCAGCTACTCAAATTCCCGCCAAAAACGGAAGGATACAAAAAGCCTCCTGAATAGACGCGTGGCGATCCATAATTAGACAGAAGAAACGACTATCTATGATACGTAGCACTCTTTTCCTTACTTAAGATTTTTTCCCACTGGGTTTTTTCTTAAGTAAGGTTTTTAACGAGGCTCCGTTCATAGAAAAGAAACAGTCGACCAGATTTATCTACTTCTACGAGCTCCTATCATCTATACGCTCGAAGAAGTGAGGGAGTACTGATGGGGGCTATTTCGCACCCTACATACTGATCAGATCGAACAAAGATTATAAGATCGATTCGACCAATTATAAAGGATCGGGATCTTCTTACAGACCCGACCAAATGCCGCTCGCTCCGAGTAAAGATTATACTCCGGACCCAAGAAGGACAGTTGGGCCGAGTCCAAGCAGGACTATGATTCCTTGTAATACTAGGTTTAGCGTAATATATATACCTAGTTATTCATTGTATGAAAGGACGACGAATTCTCTTAATTCTGAGATTACACAAGAATACATTAATAGAACTCAATAATATCCATTATTATTGCAGAATTCTACATTCATATTGGAGTATTCTTAATTTTGTTAATGATTTTACTTCTTGCCTTTGATTATTGCTTTTCTTTGTAAACGATCCATCCAGAATAAAGTAACAGAGCCCAATATACTGAATAATTCAATATCCAAACCCCCGATATCACAAATTCACTGATATTAAATTAACCTGACGAAAAACGGTTAAATCAAATAGATTTTAGCTTGTATAAGGACTATCATGTGATAAGCTTTCTCTAGTATAAATGAATTATTACGATCGTTTGTTTATGCTATGTAAATCAAACAATGGCCAACTTCATCTCTCGCGAATAACTTAAGCGATTGGATGAAACCCTGAGATCACTCATGACTATGGGACTATACACTTCAGGACTGAGTGCGATCTATCATGAAACAGTCTCAAAGGTCGTGATCTCGAAAATATTCCAAGACATAGATTACTATCGAGACGGGGTATCGAGGGAATCGCAAAGACTTGTAGGATTATGCATGATTCACATGAAGTGAATTTGTTGTTGTTTCATGAACAAGACATTTTGATGTCAGTGCATATGACTAGGTGGTTCAATAGGGGATCGAACGCATCGAACGACCCGAACAGAGAGACCCATTGTGGAAGTGCGTAAAACCATATCGGTGATGGGATGTCTCTCAAGACTTATAACAGTGTACGATTTAGTCCTTAGACTTGAGGTGCTAGGGCGAATTCGGTATGCGGGTGTGCGTACTTTGATTTAGGAGCCGGTCACATAGCTTGACCATTGTGTGCCTACATTGGGTACGTATAGTCGTATGCGCGGATGGTTAGCATCAAAATGGAAACTACCGACTCGACGTAGTTCGTTGAGAGAATTTCCTATACATTCTTAGATAATATATTCCGAGAAACCCGTGGCCACGGTCGGTGACGGATTTACGGTCGGTGACGGATTTGGAAAGGGGTTTCCAAATTTAGCAGTCACACTGGAAATATTATTATGAATTAGAAAGTATAGTTATCGAGATAATTAGAGGTGCCGATCAATTCACACACCCTAGGTCTCGATCGGGAAATAAGTAGATAGAGGGACCGTATGTACATGGTACTTATAAGAGGTGAGGTTCACAGAGATCAATTCACCTGAAGTTGGGCCTTATGGACTTGTGGCTAGACATCGACCATGAGGTGTGGGTACTCCTGAATTAATAGGGAGATTAATTCTGGAGTGGTCAATAAAGGAAGTTTATTGATCGGAGCAATTAATGAAATATTAATTGCTCACTAATTAAATCACGAAATTGTGAGCCTGCGGCCAAATGATGGTGAACCTAGAGGGTCACACACAATACAGTTAGGACTGTGACAGTCAACTGAAGAAATAATTGATTTAAAGAATTAAATCAAAGAATTAAAGGGTTAATTCTAAAAGAGAGAAAATTAATTAGATTATTCTAATTGATTAAATTGTTAATTAAAAAGTTAATTAAAGTATTAAATCTTTAATTAGATTTAATGGGCTATTTAATGAAAGAGTTAATTAAATGAATGGGCCATTTAATTAAAGTGTTAATTAAATGAGTGGGCTATTTAATTAAAGTATTAATTAAATAGATGCAAGACATGGGCCAGTTTAATTAATGGCCCATTAACTAAAGTCTTGCACAAGGAGTTAGGGTTTTTGGTATTCTCTATAAATAGGGAGCCTTAGAGACTCAAACCTAATGGAAATCAAGAGAGAGAATCCAAAAGGCAAGAAACACTCAAACCCTAACCAACTCCAAAAAATCGCCGCCCCCTAAACCCTAGCCCTAGTTGTGTGCCGCCTAACTCTAGCTGCCGCCGCCGATATGTGCTAGTAGATTGGCCGTGTCACCCTTCTCTCTTCCTTCTTCATGTACATCTAGAGTTGGATATTGATCCAATTCTTGACTTTGACATGTTTCCATCCTAGTTCTGAGCATGAGGATCGAAGCAGTCTCAGATCTAGCTGGTGTGGGCTATTCTCAAGAGGCACAGCACATGGGGTGCTTCTCATGAACCAGATCCATCAGATCTGAATGAAGACCGGAGGAAAAACCAAGACCTTGCATGTGGTGAGGTAAATCGCAATTTACCATCTCATAATTTAGTAATTTATTTGCTAAATTGTATTCAACCTTTTCGTATGTGCTAATAAGTAAATCCTGGGAATTGGTGTATAAAATATTTTAAATTCCGCACCGTTGTAGTTGACAATCATACCCATAAAATCCCAACAGTGGTATCAGAGCCAAACTTATTATCCACATATGAAAAAGGCCTGACACATCAAATTATATGCTAATATGTGATTGTTGTGTTCCGATCTTTGATTCTTGCTTGTTATGATAAATTGAATGTTCGGATCTATGCACTTTTCGGTTTTTGGGCCAAAAATGTAATTTCCTAAAATTGGAGGGCTTATTTGCAAATTGTGATTTTTCAAAATCTGGACAAAAAGTAAATTTTTCATTTTCTGCAATTCTGGACCAAAATTGTAGTTTTTGGAATTTTTAAAATCTGGACTGTTTTGCAATTTACGAAAGGTTAGGGGCTGTTTTTGCTATTTGCGTAAATTTGGGGTCTGTTTTGCAATGAACAAAAGTTTCTGGAAATTTTGTTAATTTTCTGCTTTCTGGTCCAATTTTCATGTTCTGGAAATTTTGGGGCTAATTTATAATTTCCAAAAGTTGAGGGGTCAAAAATGTAATTTTCAAAAATTCAGGGGCCGAACTGCAATTTTTCATAGTTGAAAAACAGAAACTGTTTTGTGCACTAAAAGGGTTTAGTGGATCCGGAAAGTTAATTTTGTCATAATTAGTAGGGACTAAAAGTAAGAATCAAAGGGTCATTTTAAAAGGGGTTTAAAATGATGGTTAAGAGATTGTTTTAGAAAGGGGTTTTTAAAACTAGAATCTATATGTATTTTAAAAGGTGGTTTTAAAATATGATAAGAGATAAGAAATAAGAAAATAACTTTGGCTTGTTTCTTGCTCTACGTGAACTGTTTACGTGGTTTTCGATCGCGCCGAGCCTTGACCCTTAGGGTAGACGTGATTGGTTTATTTAATTTTGATGGTTTTATTAGGCCTGCGAGCCATAAGTTTTTTGGGCCACTTTTGAGCCTTTGTAATAGATAGGGCTTTACTGTTTTATTAGTTTAGGATGGAGGCCCGTTACTAGCAAGGTGGGAGCCCAAGAAGACTAAAGGCCATGTATGGATGGTAGTATGTGTAATAGACTAGGTCTCTTTGAAACCCAATTAGATTGACCAATAGGACCATCGTCTTTGGCTCGATGGTGGTCCGCATAGGTGGCTCCCGATCGAAAACATACTGTGGTAGAATGCATGCTAGGTGTGTATGTTTTATTTACTGATTTATCTTTTAGCATGTATGGTAATGCGCGCTAGTAATTTAGATCGTAAATAAAATGTAAAGCATAATGGGAACGGTGAGATCTCGAGGAGAGTTACCTCAAACTCTTAAACCCGAAAAAACCCCTCTTGAAAATAATATTAAGTCATATTGGATTAAAATAAAATGAAGTATTTATATAAATCCAAGCCTTCCATCAATAGGGACTAGCGTATGTTGTCTACTTATCAATAGAGGTGATCCAGAGTCTGGCACCCGAGTCGAAGAAAGGGACAATACGGGAAACTCCTTGATTCTTGTTTTTAACTAAACATGACAAGGGTGAGGACTGGTCGGGATGTGAATATCGACCGATAACCAGTTACGGGGAGTTCACGATCGGGCCCGTTGCTCATCATGATTGATGGGTTAGACTTAACGATTAGTAACACTTATGATGTAGCAGTGCTAGATAAGTGCGAAGACCGAGGCAAAATAACTTGAAGGTTGTGTAGTGACATAATTGGCAATAAGTATGCCTACTTGGGAAATTAGTTGTATGGCCACGAGTCGTGGGTGCAATTAATGGCCGCTGGGGTGTCAAGACCTACTAGGAAATTGAATTTCCCAAACAATTGAAGGGGTAATTGTTTCTATAAAAATAGTGGGAGAACTTTTACGATAAAAAGTCCAACCTTCGTAGATTATAAGTATTTTCATTAACTAGTCTTCTAGATTTTATGTCTTCTCATTAAATTAGATATTGTGATATCTACATGAATTTCCCATTATTTACTATTTATCCTCGACTTATAAAATATCTGGATTAAAATATCGATTGGCTTAGAAACTTGAGGATTATCCTCAATTCCTAAAATCGGAATCGTGCTCTTAATAACCAACCTATGCCTGATGCATTTTGATATGGGTCTCAAAAGGAGGAACGAATCACCTATTGAGTATGGGAATCTTAATGATCGTTGCCTCATACAAGCATCAAGATTGAACGAGCTAAAGAAGCGACATAAGAAAAAGTCTGAAGCTTCTAAAACATACCTTCACCTTAAAAGGCTTGTTTTGAGAAGCAGTTTCGAATCGTCTGATTCTAGATTTCTAAAGGTATTGTTTGGAACTCGAGAATAAATGAAGAAACCCATGTCAAGGATCATTGCCCTTGTTTTATCAGTCTGGTTGAAAAACTAGATCGTTCAAACGTAGGCCTGCAAGTGATCTTAACATTGACTTCCTCCTAAAATTGTCCTCCCCGCTCATTCGAACTATTCGTGAACAACTCTGAACTTCTTTGATAAGTTGATCAGGTTTCTCGAAATAACCAAAGTATTGGTAAAAGGCAAATAGGAACCTTTTAAAGAGGCATACCTGTCATGATTGCTTACACTTCAAGGACTGCAAAGTCAAAGAAGAGTAAAAGGAAGGAGAAAGGGTTCTCTTCCAAAGCGAACATAAAGGTAATGGTTAGAACGCAAGTAGCCTAAAATCGAAATTATCCCGCTGCACCTAATAAAGGCACTGACATGTTTTATTGATTAGAAATTCTAATTAATTAAACAACGTCTCAATTAAAGAGTTAATTGAAAGAAAAGTCTCAATTAAAGAATTAATTGAGCCGCAACGATTCAATTAAAGAATTAATTGAAAAAGGGGAAATGAATCAATTAAAGTGTTAATTGAAGGAAACGTTTCAATTAAAGAGTTAATTGAAAGGAAATTGATTGAATTAATATATTAAATTCAATCAATACCAAGATAATGATCCGCACTCATATGGCACGCAAGATTATGTCGCGTTTCCATAGGAAGGAATCAAAAGTTGGTGTCATCAATGCTTCTTGAAATACAGGGCTTAGATAAACTATCAACTTGCGAATCCTGTCTGAAGGGAAAAGGTGACAAAGTTACCGTTTCCTAGGCATCCGGTGCATACCAAACCAACTTTGGATTGAATCCATACGAATGAATGTGCACCACTAAAGTGTTAGTGAAATAGGGGATTACTCATACCTCGTAAGTGTTACTGATGACTTTGGTCACTAGTGATATGTATATCTTATGATAAACAATTCGAAACTCTTGAAAGTATTCATAGAATTTCGAAACGAAGTAGAGAATCAAACTAGGCATAGTATTAAAGCCATTCGATCCAATCGAGATGGCAAATACTTAAGCTAAAAGTTCCTCAATTATCTTACTGAGAAAGATGTTCTCATACAACGAACTCCTTCTAAGACGCCTCAAGGTATTGGAGGGTTTGAAAGACGAGAATCGAACCTTGTTGACCCTAATGATTGCATTGAAGATACTGAACAAATTAACTTCAAAGTTCGTGCATGTAAAACCCTACCAAGAATGGTGTGGTAAAATACCTCTATCCTCTTTTGAGTATGGGGATCTCCTGCCTATATCGGGAACAAAAAGGAGATAAATTGGATAGTGGATCCAGTTTGTACAAATTTGTGGGGTATCCAAAGAAATCCATTTGGATGCCTGTTCTACACTCCTAAAGAACAAAGGATGTTTGTTTCAAGGAATATCCATATCTTAGAGGATGGCTTCCTCGTGAATAGAAGTGGTACCCTAGTACAACATGATGAGGTCCAAGAAGTGGAAATCATCCCCACAAACAGTGGGAGTTAATCCAGAAACTGCTGAACCATCAAGTACACCAGTACTTCGTAGATCTGATCGAGTTCGTGAGGAACTTGATAGATATGGTTAAACCATATACGAAGAACCTACATTAGATGTAGACGCTCATGTATGCAAGAGGTCATACAATCCTAAATGGATTCCATCCATTCCAACAAGGTATTAACCTTGGTCGATCCACCCGAGGGAAATATCTCTGTAGGTTGAAATTGGATTTTCAAGCGCAAGCTAGGAATGAATGAAAAAGGTGTTAACCTATAAGGCTTGCCTATAGACAAAAGGTTATTCACAAAGGCCTGGAACGGACTTTGAAGAAATCCTGTCTCCATTTTGCAATGCCCGAATCCATTTGGACTCACATTCATTTTGATGAGAAAGTCAAGGCATTCGACTTCATCGAAAACAAATGTGAAACTTGAGTGTACAAAGGATTAGTGGGAGCTCTTTGGAGTTCATTAATTTTACATGTCGATAACATATTGATTATCTGGGATGATATTGGAATGTTAACACAAAAGGAAGCATGATTGTCCATGCAATTCCCCATGAAAGATTGTTGGGATTTTGTGGGTATAATTGTCAACTACAACGGTGCAGAATTTAAAATTTTTATATCCACATCCCAGGTGTCTTATTAGTACATATGAATAAGGTTGAATTTATTTAAGCATACAAATAAAAAATAAATATAGTAGTAAAATTGCGATTTTACCTCACCACAGGCAAGGTGGTGGTTTCTCCGGTCTTCTTGTCGGATCACTAGAGCACCCCAAGTGTTGTGCCTCTAGAGAAAAGTCCACACCAGCTGGATCTGCAATCACTTTAATCCTCAGGCTCAGAACTAGGAGAAAAGTAGCTCAGATTCAAGAGTTGGATTTGGATCCAACTCTAGATGTAGAATGGAAGAAGGAAAGAGAAAGATCACGGCCGATCTACAACCACGGCGGCGGCGGCGGCGGCGGTTGCTAGGCGGCGGCGGCTAGGGCTTTATGGGGAGAGGGGGCGGCCAAGAGAGATGAGAGATTAGGGTTTTGAGTTTTTTGCGTGGGGTTAGGGTTTTGACTCTCCAAAACTCCTTTTTATATGAGAGTCCAACCCTATCCCTAATCTCTATTCTTATCCTTATCTTTTCTTGACCTTATCTCTTTTCTTGGCCTAATGGGCCATCAGATAAGTTAGCCCATACCTCTTATTTAATTAGTCCTTTTAATTAAATAAGCCCAAGTCATTTAATTAACCACTTTAATTAAATGGCCCATTTATTTAATTAATACTTTAATTAAATAATCCATAAATCTAATTAAAGATTTAATTTAATTAATCAGATAAAATCTAATTAATTTTCTCTCTCCAGGAATTAACCCTTTAATTCCTTATCTTGATTTAACTTCTTTAAATCGTTTCGTTCTACAACTGACTATCACAGTTCCAGCTTTTGTGTGTGACCCTCTAGGTTCACCATCAATTGGCCGCAGGCTCACATTTCTGTGATTTAATTAATGAGCAATTAATTATTTAATTAATTGCTCCGATCAATTAAACTACTTTCAATTGACCACTCCAGAATTAATCTACCATCAATTCAGGAGTACCCACACCCCATGGTCGATGTCTAGCCACAAGCCCATGAGGCCCAACTTCAGGTAAATTGATTTCAGTGAACCTTAAATCTCTTATAAGTACCATGTACATACGGTCCTTCTAACGACTAATTTCCCGATCGAGACCTAGGGTGTGTGAATTGGTCGGCACATCTAATCATCTCGATTATGTACTTTCTAATTCAGGATAATACTTCCAGTGTGACTGCTAAATCTGGAAACCCCTTTCCAAATCCGTCACTGACCATGGCCATGGATTTCTCGGAATGCATCATCTAAGAATGTACAGGAAATTCCCTCATCCATTACGATGAGTCGGTAGATCCTATATTGATGCTAACCATCCGCGCATACGACTATACGTACCCAACGTAGGCGCACAATGGACAAGCTATGTGCCCGGCTCCTAAATCAAAGTACGCACACCCGTATACCGAATTCTCCCTAGCATCTCAAGTCTAAGGACTAAATCGTACACTGTTATAAGTCTTGAGAGACATCCCACCACCGATATGCTTTTTACGCACTTCCACAATGGGTCTCTTTGTTCGGGTCGTTCGATGCGTCCGATCCCCTATCGAACCACCTAGTCATATGCACTGACATTAACAATGTCTTGTTCATGAAACAACAACAAATTCACTTTAAGTGAATCATGCATAATCGTACAAGTCTTGACGATTCATTCGATACCCCGTCTTGATATGAATCTATGACATGGAACATTTTTGAGATCACGACCTTTGAGACTGTTTCATGATTAATCGCACCCAATACTGAAGTGAATAGTCCCGTAGTTATGAGTGATCTCAGGGTTTCAATCAATCGCTTAAATGTATTCGCGAAAGATGAAGATGGCCATTTGTTTATATTATGAATTCTCAATAAAATAAACAGTTCGTATTAATTGATAAATCAAAGATTCTTTCAAGATAAAATAATGTTCCCTATTACAAGCTATTTTGTTGGCTTGCAGGGCACTATCCTATCAATCTCCCACTTGCCCTAAAGCCAATCACAAACGTTTCTAAGACCCATCCTTGCCAGATGCTCTTCGAACACCTTTTGCGATAATGGCTTAGTTAGTGGATCAGCTACGTTATCCTTTGAGTCGACACGCTCCATTTGAATGTCTCCTCTACCTATGATCTCCCTGATCACATGGTATTTCCTCAATACGTTTTTGGACTGGTGGTGTGATCTCGGCTCCTTCGCTTGTGCAATTGCCCCATTGTTGTCGCAGAAGACTACTATGGGATTTGCTATGCTAGGTACCACATCCAGCTCTTGGATGAAGTTTCTCATCCAAACACTTTCCTTCGCTGCATCTGATGCGGCGATATATTCTGCTTCAGTGGTTGAGTCTGCAGTGGTCGACTGTAAATAATCTACATAGATTACATGATTGATCGAGAAATAACCCGGGATGATAGTAAATAATTTATAATTATTCCGAAGTTGTCGAACCCGACGTTCGAAAAAATAAATTTCGATCGTGATTGATTCGTGTAATTATTCTGAGATTACTAAATTTGATAATCGGAAAAATAAATTCCGAGCATTAATAGGCTGTAACTCCAAAGACTCTCATAATCTATTGTCGTTAACTGATGATCAAGTTGATCGGATTAACTCTATATTGGTTAGTTGAGAAAGATATCCGTAAAACTTCTTGTTCATTTATGCATCATCGCTCCACTGTTTGAAACTTTTCACACGCATAAATAATTTACATTTTTGATGAATAGAGAATTGATTAATTTGGAAAATAAATCCATCAATGGAATAAAGGAACTGGACAATTGTAGAATAAAACCACCGATCTAAAGATCGAAAATTCACTCTATGGGTCTTAGCAACATCTTCCACCCTTTATATTTATTTCGATCTAAGGGGCATAGCAACAACTTTCATCCTTAGTCATTTTTATCGGTCATAGCAACAGCTTTCACCTGAGGGTCTTAGCAACAACTTTCACCCTTTTCATTTATTTCGATCTAAGGGGCATAGCAACGACTTTCACCCTTAGTCGTTTTTATCGGTCATAGCAACAGCTTTCATCTGAGGGTCTTAGCAACAGTTTTCACCCTTTTCATTTATTTTGATCTAAGGGGCATAGCAACGGCTTTCACCCTTAGTCATTTTTTATTGGTCATAGCAACAGCTTTCACCTGAGGGTCTTAGCAACAACTTTCACCCTTTTCATTTATTTCGATCTAAGGGGCATAGCAACGGCTTTCACCCTTAGTCATTTTTTACCGGTCATAGCAACAGCTTTCACCTGAGGGTCTTAGCAACAGCTTTCACCCTTTTCATTTATTTCGATCTAAGGGGCATAGCAACGGCTTTCACCCTTAGTCATTTTGACCGATAGACATAAAGATTGGCCATAATAAATTTCTCGAATATAACGAATTAATAATATTCCTGGTGAATAAGATTTCCATTGCATAGATAATCCTTTGTGATATAAGATAAGCGAAGACAAGACGAGATAACAAGATAGCGGATATTCTAGAAAATTGTGTTTAGCTTTCCCTGTCTATAATAACACACTTCCGAACCATGAATAAGACTTCCATACGTGAATAAGACGTCAATAAGATAGATAATCCTTTTACACCGCATTTCCGAACCATGCTTCTTGTTAAATTGAGATCAAGGGAAAATAAAATAGAGCTCGGATAGCATTTTTCCCGATCTATCGAGAGCAATCCTCCAGATGGCAATGTATAATTTTACTGTAGGAATCCTCCGGAATGTTCGAATAAAGATTATAATGATAAAGGCTGTCGATATCTTTACCAACGTTGGTAGCTCTGTTACACGATTATAATCTAGTTAGAGCATCGTACGATCCTAATTCAGACCTTACATTGGCGAGGGCTCCGTGGGTCGGAGCACTATCTTGCGTAATAATCGGCCTAACTTCTGGTTGCTGAGCCGCCCTGGATAGACTATCAGACTCATTGTTAACTGAATTCTGAACCCCCGCAGCGTGGGGTGGTTCTCCTCGATTATATGTATTTCTCCTCGTAGTAGGCATTTTTCGATCTAACACCCAAATAAGGCCCCACGGTGGGCGCCAATTGATCTTACGCAAATTCGTGGTATGATCGATATTAAAAATATAAATATTGTAAACGATTTAAAAAAAGAGAAAGATCAATGTATGTGTATATTCCGAACGTTGAGTTACAAGTTACAAATATTGAGGGTCCTATTTGAGCATTATTGGATGCCGTACAAGCTAGAGGGCGAAATACATAAAAAATGGTCGAACTAATCTATCCGAGCAGCAGCTTCGAGCAGAGTGCACCTGGGAAAGCGTGTGCGTGTCATAAATGCTTGGGGTATTTATAGCCGAGAATGAGGATCGGCCCATAGGTTTGGGCCTGGGATCGGCCCAACAGTAACATTTGGCCATGCGCTGCATCAAATGGATCGAGTTATTTTGGCTTTTTCCCGAGCTCAAATTCACATCTTCGGAGTTGAGATTCCTGTTCTTCAATCGTATATTAGTAATAGAAGGTGGGGTCCAAAATACCCACCATTACTTAGTTAGTGGGTCAGCCATGTTGTCTTCTGATTTGACATATTCCATGTGCATGTCTCCTCTACCAATGATCTCCCTGATCACGTGGTATTTCCTCTGTACGTGTTTGGATTGATGGTGTGATCCCGGCTCCTTCGCTTGAGCTATTGCCCCGTTGTTGTCACAGAAGACTACTACAGGTTCAACAATGCTAGGAACAACATCCAGTTCTTGGATGAAGTTTTTCATCCATACACTTTCCTTTGCTGCATCTGATGATGTGATATATTCTGCTTCTGTGGTTGAGTCGGCAGTGGTAGACTGTTTACAGCTTTTCCAACTGACTGCTCCACCATTGATGCGGAATATGTATCCAGAGTTGGATTTGAAATCATCCACGTCAGACTGGAAACTCGAATCAGTGAATTCTTCAAGTTTCAGTTCTCCACTACCACCGTAGACCAAAAACATATCCTTAGTCCTTCGCAGGTACTTTAGGATTGCTTTTAAGGCAGTCCAGTGCTCTTCGCCTGGATTTGACTGATAGCAGCTCGTTACACTTAGAGCGTGTGCTATGTCTGGTCGAGTACACAACATTGCATACATTATGCTCCCTATAGCAGAGGCATAAGGTATGAGAGACATTCTTGTCTTTTCTTCGTCAGTTGTAGGGCACATTGACTTAGAAAGAGAGATATCATGTCTCATTGGAAGCAATCCTCTCTTGGATTCTTCCATTTTGAATCTCTTCAAAATTGTGTTGATGTACTGAGATTGGGAGAGTCCTATCATCTTCTTCAATCTATCCCTATAGATACGTATTCCCAATACGTAAGATGCGTCTCCCATATCTTTCATGGTGAACTGCGCGGATAACCACGCTTTAGTCTACGCTAACATCTTGATATCGTCTCCGATTAACAAAATGTCATCGACGTACAAAACAATGAATTGTATCGAACTCCCACTATTCTTCTTGTACACACAAGGTTCATATACGTTTTTGATGAAGCCAAATGCTTTGACTGTCTCATCAAATCGTATGTTTCAGGTTCGGGACGCCTGTTTGAGGCCATAGATTGACCTTTGAAGTTTACACAGTTTGTGCTCACTTCCTTTGGACGCAAAACCTTCAGGTTGTTGCATAAACATTTCCTTGTCAATGTCTCCATTGAGAAATGCGGTCTTTACGTCCATTTGCCATATTTCGTAGGCATGCCACGCGGCTACGGCGAGCAGTATCCGAATGGATTTTGACATCGCCACGGGAGAGAAGGTTTCCTCATAGTCTATTCCAGGCCTTTGAGAAAACCCTTTCGCCACTAAGCGAGCTTTATGAGTTAATACCTCTCCATTCATTCCAAGCTTGTGCTTGAAGATCCATTTGCATCCTACAGGGATAGTTCCTTCAGGTGGATCGACCAAGGTCCAAACCTTGTTGGAATGCATGGAATCCATTTCGGATTACATGGCTTCGAGCCATGCACCCGAGTCTATGTCTGACATCGCTTCTTGATAGGTCCTTGGATCACTTTCAACTTTCTCGTTTTCGTGAATGAAACCAAATCGCTCTAGCTCCTTACGAATTCAATCAGACCTTCGAAGAGTAGATGTACTAGTAGGTTCAATAAATTTTGGTTCAGCTCCCACTGTTTGTGGAGATGGGTCCGATTCCTGGACTTCATCAAGTTCTACGATTGTCCCATTTCGATTGGTGTGGAAATCCTCTTCCAAGAAGTGGGAGTTTGTTGGTCCCAAGTGGTCAGAAGAGGTTTAGGGGGGGGGGGGTGAATAATCCTCTTTAAAAAATTTCTTCAAATTTAACTTTAAAACTTTTACTCTAACTGAACAGACTAAGCTGATCAGATTAGTTAGTTACAATTCTGTTCGCGAACAAATCTTTGAACAGCTTTGTTGACCACTCGTCTGATTGTTACTTAGCTGATTTTGCTAAAATCAGTTTTAATACTTAGAGTACTTGCAGCGGATTTTCAAAGTGTTTTTCACAAGTAGTCTTAGCAGTTTGAAAAATGTTTCCCCAGTTTTGTAAACTCCTTTTGAATCATTTTTCAAACAGTTAACTTAATGTGTTTTATGCAATCAGTAAATATGCAAGTTTAAAAGCAATGTAAAAACACAAGTAATTTTTATAGTGGTTATATGGATTTGAATATCCTTTAGTCCACTCTTCCAAGTCACAAAGATCTTGGGTTATACTAAAAACACACAGTAATAAGTATACTCTGCTTACGCCTTACAACAAATGAACAGGCCGTAAGTTCGCAGTATGAAATCACAAAGAAATCCTACTTCTCTGAAGTAATATCACTCACTTAGACGGATATCTACTTCTCACTACACTCAACAAATTCACTCAGAAGATGTATTTGGCTTGATTCTTCAACTCTGCTTTCATCAACAAATGACTCAGCTGATGAGTTAGCTGTTCTTGAGACTTAAAGAATTCTGCTTCGAAAATTTCTCAGAGATTGTGTTGCTTATTTCTTCTTCGTCTCTTTCAGCTATTTATACTTGAGGTTTGAAAAATGTCCGTTGAAGAGAGACAGGATTCAAATTCCTCGAGTATTGGTCCTTAAAATCCGCGAACGGCTCTTTTGCAGTCTGTCCGTACTGTGAACAGTACTATTCTGCAGGCAGCATTAAATGCAGCATTAAATGCACCCATCTGATGCGAAGCATTGTCTTTAATAACCTTGTACTTCAGCATTTATTACTCCAAGGGGCATTTATTACCGTTGGGAACACTTTATGATCTTCTTCACTTGGCTGACGAAAGTGCAAGTCTGATGACGAACTCGGCTGATCTCAAACTTGAACAAATCTGATTTGAGTCGGCTGATCTTCATCAGTCTGATATCTTTCCTTCAGCAGATCAGAAGTCTTGGACCTTGAAATTTGACTCTTCTGATGTCTTCTTTACTTAGTCAAAATTCCTTGATAAGGAAATCAGCTGAGTTACTCCATACTTAGCCGATTTTGAAGTTTTGGAATTTCATCAAAACCTCCCTTATCAATTTGTCTTTAGTGCCTTCATCTTCATCTTTATACAACAATTTCCCCCTTTTTGATGATGACAAAACTTCAGCTAAGTACCTGTTAAATACCTAAGCTAAAGATTGTAACCTTCAAAATTTTCTGAGATAGAAAATATATGTTGGAAACAGAAACTTGAACTTTTATTGATAATTTGATAAATGAGTACAAGTACAAGTTCATCCGATGAGAATTCTGAAGAATAGATAAAAGTAAACTGATTACAAAGATTTTTCAATTTCTAACTATCAGCTTCTTCATCTGATCCTTCAAGCACTTCTTCATATTCATAAGATGACTCTTCGTCATCTTCTTCATCATCAGCTTCCTCAACCAAGATTGCTTTGGCAGCTTCCGTCTTCTCTTTAAGTTGTTGTTCTTTGATTAGCTCCATTGCCTTCCTGGCAGATTCAATGTTCTTGTACTTGGTAGTTTCTTTTTCAGTCTTTTCTTCTTCTTCTACCTTTCCAAGTTTTTCAGACTTGTCAGCAGTGTCTTCAGTCTCCCTGACTTTATCAGTTGCAGCAGCAGTTTCCTTAGCTGGTTCTTCCCCTTTATCTTTCCCCTTTTTGTCATCATCAGATTTGATGACAGTAGAAGGTGCAACAGCAGGGTTGAGAGCAACTGTTGGAATCTTCATTTCCGCACACAAATCCTTTAGATTCTGATTGACAACATCATGACTTGCTGTAAGATGATGAATGTCAGTGCTAATAACGTCAGTCTGATCATTGAAGTAATCAATGTTAAGGTTGATAGTTGCAATTTCATTCTGAACTTCCTGTGAGGCCTTTGCCACTTCTTGCAACATCCCTAAGTTGATTTCCTTCTCCTCTTTACTGACTTGAATGAAGGTTGAAGTTAGATCAGCAATCTTGTGCTCAGCTGTCTTTAATGCAGTATGAAGGTGATTCACATCACCCTTCACATCTTCAACATTCTTGTTCAACTCTCTCAGACTGTGCACTAACTGCAATGAATTATCTTGAGGAATAGGAATACTGTCAATTTCTTTCTTGATGATCTCTGCTGTTGATCCTTGAACAGTTTCCAGCTGAAGTCTGTTTGATTCTTCCAATTCTGCCTTAAGTTCACTCTTCAGCTCCTCCTTAACCTTCATTAGTTGGTGATTATGCTTCTCTTCCAGTTCCTTTAGTGAATTTTCCATTAACATCTGGAAAGCTTCCATCAGTGATGAGTGTTCATCACCTGATGAAGCAGAAGCAGCAACATCATCTTCCTTCTCATCAGTCGCCTGTTGAATAGGGACTTCTTCCATATCTGTCATCTGATGATCTTCAGAGTCTTTAGCATTCCAGTCTATTGCTAGAGGCTCTTCAGCTTTCTTTTCATCATTTTTCTTATGTTCATCAGTGACATCTTCATATACCAGATTAGTGATGGTGCCATCATCATTGAATCAAGTTGTCTGACGGATCTGCCTCACAATGATCCAAGGGTTAACAAATGCATTGTTACCCTCTGGCACTTCACTAAAATCTTTCATCTCCTTGCCAAAAATTACATGTTGAATACTTGGCCGTTGGGGAAGTTCACTTGAATGCCCTTGCTGATATCTGGACTTTTCTGCCCACTTTTTCAGTGCAGTGATAACAGCAATCTTCACAGCCCTTTCTTCAACATTGTCAGTCTTCTTCCTCTTGTCAGGCAAGGTACTCTGTATCAGCTTGGCTTCCTCAAGGGCAAATTCCCTGGCATAGTGATGCATGGCATCCCTAACATAGTGAGGATCCAAGGCTTTTTGGATATAATCTGTCTTTAGCCACTTTAGTACCCAGTTCTCTTCAGCAGCTAAGTCCTTCAGATTATGAAGCTCAATGATGGACCTGTTGAGCCTATTATCTCTCCATCTGATATATCTAGGCTTCTCTTGAGTGAACATGGTCTTCAACATTAACTTTTGATTGTAGTAGGCTAAGGATTTTTCAAATTTTTGGAAAAGCTCTTTGTTAGTATGTAGTATGTTGAATGCTCTTCTGATTTCGAACTTTTCTTTGGGCCTGGGCTCAGCAGCAGGCATTTTGAGCTTTTTCTTCTCACCTTCATCTTTGCCTTCTCCAATCTTGATGCCACCTCCATGGACAGGTCCATAGGCATCAACTTTGCTCATTTCGATCACCATAGCCATTTCAGCATCTTCAGTAGCTTTTCTCTCTGCTTCAGACATGTGCCTTCTGGCCTCATCCTTTGCTTCTTGAGCTTTGCTTAGCTCAAGTGCTTTCTTCTCCTCCAACTCATCCTGTTTCCTTTGTTCAGCTTCCTCCCTTGCTTTCTTATCAGCCTTGGAAATTTTCTTTTTCCTCAGCACTATCTTCCTTTTGCCTTTATCAACGGGAGCTGGTCCGGCAGATGATATAGGATTTGCAGCAATAGGATGTATGATTTGGATATCTGGATCTTCTTGAGGTTGAGCAACCTCAGCTGTTGATGTGACTTGAGGCAACTGTTGCACATCAGCTTTGTCAGCAGCAGAAGCTCCAACAGCTTCAAGGGGTCGTTCAGCAGATTCAGTACTTGTTCTCACCAAGTCTGCCAACTCAGTGTCCTTTTCTAAGAAAGTCATCTGCTTCCTTGCTGACTTCTTTGACCGACCTTGAATAGGCCTTGAAGTAGCAGTGTCCCTTATTTGGCTCCTTGTCCTGTGAGAAACGTTCTCAGCAGGTTTTTCAGCAGATGGAGTCCTTGAAGGTGATGCAGGTGAAGCAGTCCTGACATTAGCAGTGACCTGATCAATGATCTTCGTGACCTGATCAGCAGCAGTCACTGTCTCCATTTTCTTTGAATCCTTTTCCTTAGGCTTATCAGCAGCCTTCTTCTTTTTAGATTCAACAGCCAAATCAGCAGTCTTGACCAGTTTCCTTTGCCTTTTGGCAGGAACCTCCTTTGGTTCCTCATCTTCAGCTTTCTCAGGCTCATCAGCCTTCCTCTTTAGAACGGGCAAGTACTTGGACATTGCCTTGGATTTGTGGATCTCTTTTCCATTCATCATATCACAGCCCAGTTTTGACAGAAGATAACTGAGTGTGATTCTGTGGTTGGTGGAGGGGCCTTTTCCTTTCTTCACCTCCAGGAAGTCAGCCAAGATGTACCAGATAATCATGGACCAGTTGACTTCCAATCCATAATAAATAGCAGTCATAATGCTGTATCTCTTCATAGTAACAGCATCAAGGGAAAAGGTGCAGTTTTCCATCAGCTTTGACACCATATCAGCCATCAGCTGATACTCGTCCTTCAGCTGTCTCTTTCTGATATTCCCAGACAGTATCTCTCCTTCTTTGGCGCAGATCGCCCAAAACTCTTGGTGTTTTGCTTCAGTCAGTACAGTGACATCATGTCGTCCACTGTTACGAAGCCCAAACTGTTCGTGAAGGACGGTAGGAGTGATGACAACAGATTTTTCACCTACTTTAGCAGTAATCTCCAGCTTGTCGAAATCAACCGTCGCCGTCTTGTAGTATTCCATAACCTGGTCAGTCCAGATTATTCCTTCATGGTATTCCATGAAATTCACAAAAGTTGCAGATTTGAACTTCTCCAGAAGCTCCTTCATCAGTTTCGTGCCAGATTGGTAGTAGGAATCATACACAAGGTACATACCTTCAGCAGCCATTTCGGATTTGTAGAGATTAGAGAGAAAAACGAAGAGATTTTGCAGGAAAATTGCTTAAATTTCTCACAAGTACTTTTGAAAATCTGGTGTGCGTAAAGAACTACACGACTGATCAGATTTGGATTTATAGAGTTGGGGTATTTCGGTTTCCGTGATATCCGCCAACCATTAGATCTATTTTTCTGTCAGTGCTGATCGTGCGGCGTCAGTTACGACTTTTCAAATTCAAAAGATATTTAATGGGGAGCGGGAATATGTACCGCCCGTCAGTTACTTATAAAAGCGTGTTTTGAATGAAACGTTTTAAATAGATTCGCTTTTGTTCAAGTAATCAGATGAGTAAAGTAAATACTTATCTGATGAACTACTGTCCTGATGACAATGCTGTTATCAGTGAAAGCCAATACCTGATAACCTTCCTCAGCTGTTTGTCAATCCAGCCAGATAAAATAATTTTAATCTTCGATAGTTGAGTCTTCTGGTGAAAATGTAACTTCAACTAACTGACATTAACAAATTTCATCTTTAGTTCAGAAGTACCGCTAGTCTTACACGTTCCCCCTGAGTTTAAGAATTCATAAGTTAACTGGTCTGTTGAGAGTTAATCCTTGTAGATAATACAGATGAGTAAGCTGTTGAACTCTAGTCTTCTGATGAGTTCCCCCTCAGCTTATGCATCCAAATTAAGTAATCCTAGCTCAGCTCTTAAAGTTGAAAACCTTACTTCACTTAAAGGTTTAGTGAAAATATCAGCAATCTGATTGTCAGTATGAACATACTCAATCACAACATTGCCTTTTTCCACATGATCTCTAATGAAGTGATGCTTGATCTCAATATGTTTAGTCCTTGAGTGACTTGTAGTATTCTGAGTAAGAGAGATTGCACTTGTATTATCACAGTAGATTGGAATTCCACTGATTTTGATATTGTAGTCTTCTAGTTGATGCTTCAACCATAATATCTGTGCACAACAAGCTCCAGCAGCTATATATTCAGCTTCAGCAGTAGATATGGATACTGAAGTCTGTTTCTTACTCATCCATGAGATCAGACGACTACCTAAGAACTGACAGGCACCTGTTGTGTTTTTTCTGTCAATCTTGCAGCCAGCAAGGTCTGAATCTGAATAACCAATAAGCTCAAATCCAGATTCTCTAGGATACCACAATCCCAATTCTTGAGTGCCTTTAATGTATTTCAGTATCCTCTTGGCAGCTAAGAGATGAGATTCATTGGGGTTTGATTGAAATCTTGCACAGACTCCAACTGAGTACATTATATCAGGTCTACTTGCTGTTAGATACAACAATGTACCAATAATGCCTCTATATTTGGTTATGTCCACTGATTTGCCATCTTCATCTTTATCCAAACGAAGATTTGTAGACATAGGAATGGTAGCAGTTGAGCTAGTTTCCATACCAAATTTCTTGAACAGATCTCTTGTGTATTTTGCTTGGCTGATGAATATTCCATTAGGCAACTGTCTAACTTGCAGACCAAGAAAATAATTAAGTTCACCCATCATGCTCATTTCAAACTTATTCTGCATCAGCTTGGAGAACTTATCACACATCTGTTGGTTAGTTGAACCAAAAATAATATCGTCCACATATATTTGCACAAGTAATATATGATTTTCCCATTCAATTGTAAACAAGGTTTTATCTACCTTACCTTTACGAAATCCTTTAATTAAAAGAAAATCAGATAGGGTATCATACCATGCTCTTGGAGCCTGTTTCAGTCCATAGAGGGCTTTCTTCAGACGATATACCTTGTCTTCTTCTTGATGGACTTCAAATCCAGGAGGTTGTTCAACATATACTTCTTCTTGCAGTTCTCCATTGAGAAAAGCAGACTTCACATCCATCTGATAGACAGTGAAGTTCTTGTAAGCAGCATAGGCTAGAAACAGTCTGATTGCTTCAAGTCTTGCTACTGGTGCAAAAGTTTCATCAAAGTCAATTCCTTCTTCTTGACAATAACCTTTGACCACTAATCTTGCTTTGTTTCTGGTAACAATACCATCTTCATTCATCTTATTTCTGAAAACCCATTTAGTGCCAATTACTCTTTGATGACTTGGTCTAGGAACTAAGTACCAGACTTCATTCCTTTCAAATTGATTTAACTCTTCTTGCATAGCTTCTATCCAGAAGGAATCATTTAGAGCTTCTTCAATTTGTTTAGGCTCTATTTGAGATAGAAATGTGACAAACATAGCATCTTGTGCAGCAGCTCTTCTTGTTTTCACTCTATCTAAAGGATCACCAATTACTAACTCAGGTGGGTGATTCTTGAGCCATCTGAGATCAGGTTGCAAATCAGGATGTTGTCCTCTGTCTTGATCTTGTAACACTACTGTTGGAGTTCCAGTAGTAGTCTGTTGAACATTTGCAGTCTGTTGAACAATCTCTGGTCTGTCAGCTGTTTGCAACTCGTCTGTTAGACAATCAGCACTGTGATTTTGAACAGCACTTGAGTTAGCAGCTGAACTAAGGTTAGGTAGTATGATGGGAACATATTCTTCATTTCTTCCAATGTCTAACTTCTGTAAATCAGTAGACAGATCTTGGTTAACACTTTGATTATTTTCAGAAGATTGACTTGGCTCATCAAATACTACATGGATAGATTCTTCTATTAGTAATGTTCTTTTGTTAAAAACTCTATAAGCCTTACTAACAGTAGAGTATCCTACAAAAACAGCTTCATCAGCCTTTTCTGCAAATGCAGTAATGTGATTTTTCCCATTATTCAATACAAAACATTTACAACAAAAAATCTTAAAGTAATGAATGTTTGGTTTTCTGTTGTTCCAAACTTCATATGGAGTCTTGTTCTGATTTTTGTTGATCATACATCTGTTTTGGGTAAAGCATGCTGTATTTGTTGCTTCTGCCCAAAATCTTTGTGGCAGCTTAGCTTCAGCTATCATGGTTCTGACAGCTTCTTTTAGTGTTCTGTTTCTCCTTTCAGCAACACCATTCTGTTGAGGGGTTCTAGCAGCTGAATACTCATGATGTATTCCTTTGCTATTACAATACTCTTCAACAGTGGAGTTTGTAAACTCTGTCCCTCTATCTGATCTGATCTTCAATATTTTGATATTCTTCTCATTCTGGATCAGTTCCATCAGATTGGTAAGATGTTCCTTGGTTTCACTTTTCTTCTTCATGAAAATCACCCAAGTATATCTTGAATAGTCATCCACAACAGCTAGGCAGTATTTCTTTCCACCATTGCTGACTGGATCAATGGGTCCAGATAAGTCCATATGCAGTAGCTCCAATATTCTTCCAGAAGATTGGTGCTTCTTTTCTTTGAATGATGACTTGATTTGTTTACCCTTCTGACATGCGTCACAGAGCTTTTCCTTGCTCATGACTGCCTTTGGAATCCCTTCAACCAGATCATTCTTGATTAATCTGTTTATGGTCTTGAAGTTTAGATGATTCATTCTCTTGTGCCATAGCCAACTGACTTCACTTGGTGCAGATGCCACCAAACAAACACTTGAATTCTTATCAGCAGAATTCCAGTCGACTATATAGATATTTCCTTGTTGTCTTCCAGATAAGATTACCTTCTTTGTACCGATCTGTTCAACGTAGCACTTATCTGTTGAGAAGATGACTGAATATCCTTTGTCACAAAATTGACTTATGCTCAGCGGATTATAATTTAGTCCTTTAACATATGAGACGTCAGATATCTCTATGTTTCCCTTGATTAATCTTCCTTTAGCTTTAATCTTGCCTTCTTTGCTGTCTCTAAATGTAACACTTGGACCATCCACAGCAACTGCATCAGTCAGCTCATGTATGTTTCCACACATGTGTCTTGAACATCCACTGTCCAAGTACCAAATCTTCTCTACTTTACTCCTACTCCTAATCCTAACCTACAAAACAAAAGTAAAATTGTTTTAGGTACCCTTATTGAGAGGGTCCTGAAGGATTAGTTCCACCTTTGACAACCCAAGATGATGAAGTCTTAGGCTTCTTCGGCTTCTGAGTTTTAACAGGAGCATGAACAGTTTCATTTTGATCATAAGTATCAGATAAGTCATGTTGATGATCAGTATGATAAGAATAATGTTCATAAGCAGGGTAAGGTGCATGATAAGCAGGGTATGCATGCATTGGATGAGCATGATATGGTGCATAGTAACTAGGAAATTGAGGTGCATGATACATAGGAGGATATGCAGCAGGTTGCACAAAATAGGACTCATTTCCATACCAAGCATTTTGATTTTTCTTGTTCTTATGCTTCTTTGGCTTACTAGATGCTTGCTCATTTGGTTTTGACTTAGTTTTACCAACAGATTGATTAACTTTAGCTTTATCAGCAGACTTCTTAGGACTCTGCTGTTTGGTCTTACTAGTCTGATTTCCTATACTAGGCTCTTTGCTCTTTTTAGCCTTAGAAGATTTCTTCTCCTTTAATTATTTCTCAGTTGAGGTAGGTCTAGCAGTTTGAACATATAGAATGACCTTACTATTGTCAGCAGATATAAATTTTTCAGTATGATTCAACTCTTGCTTATCCTGTTCTAAAGGCATCTTCTGTTTACTAGACATGTGATTTAATGCAGCAGATGATTTTTCATGAGACTCAATAATCTTTTCAAGTTCCATGATTTTTCCTTTATAGACCTCACATTCAGCTTTCAGAGATTCATGTTCTTGCTCAAGCTGTTTATATTCAGCTGATTCCTTTGGCTTTTCAGCTAAAAGTTTCAGTGAATTATTTTGCTCTTTTAGCAATATCATCTCTTCCTTAAGCTTTTTGTATGCTTCAGCAATACCAGTATTGTTAAGCATCATTTGTTCAAATGAATTAAATAATTCATTGTCAAGAGGAGTTACCTCATCCTCAGAGTCATCAGATTCCTTTGCCATCAGGCAGAGGAGAGCAGGTTTTTCTTCATCAGATGTGTCTGAATCTGAATCAGATGAGTAGACAGCAGTCAGCTTTTCTGCTTCAGCCATCATTGCCTTGCATCTCTGATGCTTTCTTTCTTTTATCATTTTCTTCTCTTCTTCAGTGTATTTTTCTGCTCTTGGATATGGACAGTCTTTGATGAAGTGTCCCAATTTCCTGCAGTTGTAACACATTAGTTTTGCTTTATAATCATCTTTATCTTGAGAAGAAAATATAGGTTTAGAAGTAGAAGCATTGTTGTATTTGTTCTTCATTTTTCTTTTGTAGAACTTCTTGAAATTGTTCATCAACAGTGCAACATCTCCAGCAGTGTACTCCTTCTTGTTGAATAGAGTGGCTTCATCAGATGAGTCCACTTCTTTGCTTTTCTGTGCTGGTCTTCTGGTGTTTTCAGCAGCAACCAGTGCAGCTGTGGGTCCTGAAGTTGAGGTTTCTTCAATTCCCATTCTAGGCAGTTTATACTCGAATGCCTTGAGTACGGAAAACAGCTCAGTAAGAGAGATTTTTCCCAAATCCCTTGATTCTTCCATTGCTGTCACTTTCATGTTGAACTTTGGGGGTAGAGCCTTTAGTACTCTGACAGTGATCTCTTTGTCAGTGAAGGTCTTTCCCAACTTTAAAACTTCATTCAGAGTTCTGGTGAATCTGGTATCCATCTGATCAATGGTTTCTCCAGACTTCATCTTGAAGTTGTCAAGTTTCTCCAAAGCAACGGTGAGCTGATGCTCTTTTATTGCATCATTGCCTTCGCTCATATCTCTGACTTTGTCCCACATCTCTTTTGCAGTCTTGCAATGTTTGACCTTGTCAAACCGATCATTGTCCAGGGCTTTAGTCATGATGAATCTCCCAACTTTGTCAAGATTGAACAGCTTGATTTCTTCTGGAGTCATCTCATGAAGGTCTTTTTCCACAACAGTGTCAACCTCATTTATCTTTATGGTCTTTGTGAATCTGAATGGACCTTTAATGATACATGTATACATGTTGTCATTATAAGCAGCTAGGAAAATCTCCATTCTGATTTTCCAGTCCTCAAAGGACATACCAGCAATGTGGGGAACATGACTGATACAATCCATTTTTCAAAAAGTTTTGATTTTTCAAAAAGATGCTCTTTTGAAAAGTTTTTTGAAATTTTTTGAAAAACACTTGGATCAAGCTCGTTGATCAGGCAGCTGATTCTAATGAACCACCTGCTCTGATACCACTTGTTGGTCCCAAGTGGTCAGAAGAGGTTTAGAGGGGGGGGGGGTGAATAAACCTCTTTAAAAATTTTCTTCAAATTTAACTTTAAAACTTTTACTCTAACTGAACAGACTAAGCTGATCAGATTAGTTAGTTACAATTCTGTTCGCGAACAAATCTTTGAACAGCTTTGTTGACCACTCGTCTGATTGTTACTTAGCTGATTTTGCTAAAATCAGTTTTAATACTTAGAGTACTTGCAGCGGATTTTCAAAGTGTTTTTCACAAGTAGTCTTAGCAGTTTGAAAAATGTTTCCTCAGTTTTGTAAACTCCTTTTGAATCCTTTTTCAAACAGTTAACTTAATGTGTTTTATGCAATCAGTAAATATGCAAGTTTAAAAGCAATGTAAAAACACAAGTAATTTTTATAGTGGTTATATGGATTTGAATATCCTTTAGTCCACTCTTCCAAGTCACAAAGATCTTGGGTTATACTAAAAACACACAGTAATCAGTATACTCTGCTTACGCCTTACAACAAATGAACAGGCCGTAAGTTCGCAGTAAGAAATCACAAAGAAATCCTACTTCTCTGAAGTAATATCACTCACTTAGACGGATATCTACTTCTCACAACACTCAATGTTTACAAATTCACACAGAAGATGTATTTGGCTTGATTATTCAACTCTGCTTTCGTCAACAAATGACTCAGCTGATGAGTGAGTTGTTCTTGAGACTTAAAGAATTCTGCTTCGAAAATTTCTCAGAGATTGTGTTGCTTATTTCTTCTTCGTCTCTTTCAGCTATTTATACTTGAGGTTTGAAAAATTTCCGTTGAAGAGAGACAGGATTCAAATTCCTCGAGTACTGGTCCTTAAAATCCGCGAACGGCTCTTTTGCAGTCTGTCCGTACTGTGAACAGTACTATTCTGCAGGCAGCATTAAATGCACCCATCTGATGCGAAGCAAATCTTCAATCATTTGTCTTTAATAACCTTGTACTTCAGCATTTATTACTCCAAGGGGCATTTATTACCGTTGGGAACACTTTATGATCTTCTTCACTTGGCTGACGAAAGTGCAAGTCTGATGACGAACTCGGCTGATCTCAAACTTGAACAAATCTGATTTGAGTCGGCTGATCTTCATAAGTCTGATATCTTTCCTTCAGCAGATCAGAAGTCTTGGACCTTGAAATTTGACTCTTCTGATGTCTTCTTTACTTAGTCAAAATTCCTTGATAAGGAAATCAGCTGAGTTACTCCATACTTAGCCGATTTTGAAGTTTTGGAATTTCATCAAAACCTCCCTTATCAATTTGTCTTTAGTGCCTTCATCTTCATCTTTATCCAACAGAGTTCCTAGATACGAACGTGTTACGTTCTTGAAGATCGAAGAACAGGTATCCAATGGATTCCTTTGGATACCCCAGAAATTTGCACAAACTAGATCTACTATCCAGCTTATCTCCCTTTTTGTTCTTTACATACGCCGGATATCCCCATACTCGTAAGTACGAATACACGGGTGCTTTACCATACCATACTTGGTGCGGTGTTGTTAGCACTGACTTCGAAGGTACTATGTTCAATATATTCGAGGCAGTTAATAGGGCTAAGCCCCAAAACAAAAAGGGGAGATCAGCGAAGCTCATCATGGAACGAACCATGTCTAACAAAGTTCGGTTCCTCCGCTCAGACACTCCATTGAGTTGGGGCGTCCTAGGGGGAGTTCGCTATGCGAGAATTCCATTCTAATTCAGATAATCAAGGAATTCTTGGCTTAAGTACTCACCACCTCTGTCAGATCGAAGTGCTTTAATACTATGTCCAAGTTGGTTCTCAACTTCCATTCGAAACTCTTTGAATTTCTCAAATGTTTCAGATTTGTGTTTCATAAGATACACATATCCATAACGACTAAAATCGTCGGTGAATGTTATGAAGTAAGAGAATCCTCGTCTCGCATTGACACTAAATGGTCCACAAACGTCAGTATGGATTAAATCCAATGTTTGCTTGGTTTACTCGGGATTCCCTGTGAAGGGTGATTTGGTCATCTTTCCTTTGAGACAAGATTCGCAAGTTGGGAGTTCATCCAAGTTCTTTATTTCAAGAGCCTTAGATGAAACCAGCTTTTGAATCCTACTCTTGGAAATATGTCCAAGTCTACCGTGCCAAAGTTGTGGAGTTTGATTATCATATTTCCTTTTTCTAGATTGAATGTGCATGACGTTGGAATTTGTAGGTTCTAGGGAATACAGACCATCTATCAAAGTACCACGAGCATACATTAAACCGACTTTAAATATGCAAAAGCTCCATTTTGAATGGAAAAATTAAAACCATCAATGTCTAACATCGGAATAGAAATGTTGTTCTTAATTGTTGTCGGTACGTACAAACAGTCTCTTAGAACTAGAGTAAAATCCCCTAAAACTAATTCCACGTCTCATATAGCCTCAGCGGCGATCCTAGCTCCGTTTCCAAAGCGCAGGATTCTATCCCCGGGCTTCAGGTATCTTACTGCTCCCAACACCTGCAAATCATTGCAGATATGAGAACCTGATGCGGTGTCTAACACCCACGATGCACAGTTAATAGAAATATTAACTTCAACCAAGAAAATACCTTTGGCTACCAGTTTCATCTTTAGGTAGTCTGGGCAATTCCTTTTCCAGTGCCCTGCTTTCTTGCAATGGAAGCATTCGTCTTCTGGGCTTTTGCGCTTCTTTTCAACCACCTTTGTGACTGCCTTCGAAGAAAACACCTTCTTCTTCTTCTTACATCTCTTGGGCTTTGCAGCCTTCGATTGGTGTGCAATCATTACCGGCTTCTCTTTCTTGAGAGTCGATTCTGCCGTTACCAACAAATTGGTCATTTCGTGAAGAGCGAGGGTTATATCCTCCATGTTGAAATTCAACACGAACTGGTCAAAAGAACGGGGCAGCGTATGGAGTAGGAGGTCAGTGCTAAGATCAGCGTGCAAGTCCACGTCCAATCGCCCTAGTTTTTCAACCAGGTTGATGAAACGCAGACAGTGATCCTTGACACTGCTTCCCTCAGCCAACTTGAGATAAAACAGCTCCTTAGTGGTCGCGAACCTTTCGGTGCGAGACCTCTCTCCAAACATCTGCGGGAGATGGAGAAGTATATCTCTAGAAAGCGGTATTTCAGCATGCTGTTTCTACAGTTCATTCGACATCGAGGCTAGCATGGGGCAGCGAACCTGACGATCATCATCAACCCTTTTAGCATGGGCGGTTCGTTGTTCCTCACTAGCTCGTGCTGCGGGTGCAGCAGGCATGGATGTGTCGAGCACATAGCTTCGTCGCTCGGAGTCGAGGACAATTCTGAGATTTCTAAGCCAGTAGACAAAATTTGAGCCATTCAACTTGTTTGCGTCGAGGATAACAGATAATGGATTCTTAGACATTGTACTTAATATCTACAAATGCAAAGAAGACAACGTTTAGCTAACTGTTCTTATGTCTAATACTTATAATTATCGAATTTTGGACTTGTTTTCGAAAAAGTTCTCCCACTATTTTATCGAAACAATCACCCCTTTTGATTGCTCGGGAATTTCAATTTCTAACAGGTCTTAACGTCCCAGCAGCAATTAATTGCACCCACGACTCGTGGCCATACAATTAATTCTTCAGGTAGGTATACTTTTACCAATTGTGGCACCTCACAACCTTCAAGCTATTTTGCCTCGATTTTCACATTTATCTAGCACTGCTATATCATAAATGCTACTAATCGTTAAGCAGAACCCATCAATCATGATGAGCAACGGGCCCGGTCGTGAATTCTCCGTAACTAGTTATCAGTCGATCTTCACATCCCGACCAGTCCTCACCCTTGTCTAGTTTAGTTAAAAACACTAGTCAAGAAATTTCGTGTATTGCCCCTTTCTTTGACTCGGGTGCCAGACTCTGGATCACCTCTGTCAATAAGTAGACAACATACACTAGTTCCTATTGATGGAAGGCTTGGATCTTTAAAACTTCATTTTAAATGTATATTAAATTCGAGAGGTGAATTTCTGGTTTGAAAGTTATACTAACTCTCCTCGAGATCTCACCGATTCAGTTATGCTTTATCTTTTATTACGATCTAGATTCTAACGTGCATCTCATACAAGCTAAATATAAATCGACAAATAAATAAAAGCCATACAAGCCTAGCATGCATACTACCACAATATGTTTTCAATCGGGAGCCTCCTATGCAGGCCATCATCGAGCCAATGATGTTGGCCCTATTGGTCAATCTAAAGGGTTTGCAAACAGGCCTATGCTATTACACAATGTACCACGCATACATGGCCTTCATATATTCTTGGGCTCCCACCTTGCTTGTAAACGGGCCTCCATCCTAATCTAGGAAAGCAGTAAAGCCCTATTCTATTATAAAGGCTCAAAGTGGCCCAAAAATATAATGGGCTCGCAGGCCCAATCAAAACCAAACATCAAATTAAACCAATCACATATACCCTAAGGTCAAGGCTCGTCTCGATCGAAAACCACGTAAACAGTTCACGTAGAGCAAGAAACATGCAAACATCCTTTACCTATTTCTTTCTTAATTTTAAAACAACCTTTTATGAATATTCGGGTTAAAAAAAATAAAATTTCTGCTCAAATTCAGATTCCATTTTTAAACTTTTGAAAATTGCATTTTTGCCCCTCAACTTTCGAAAATTGAACTTTGACCTCAAACTTTTAAAAAGTTACAAAAACACCCCAGAACAAATTCGGGCAGCATACCAGAAAATAAAATTTTGAATTCTGAAAATTTTCAATTTTTCAAATAGACCCCAAAAGTTTCGGTAATTGCAAAACAATCCCCAAACTTTCAGAAATTACAAAACGACCCCAAAAACTATGCGACCAGATTTGCAAAACAGTCCAGTATTTTGGAAATTTCTAGATTCTAAAAATTCGAATTTTCAATCCTTTAAAAACCCTAGTATCGATTTTTGCACCAAAAAGTCCTGAAGTTTTCAAAAACTATAAATTCGCCACAGATCTAAAAAAGCAGTTTTACCCAATCATAGATCCTGTCATAACAAGTAAGAATCAATTTACTGAACATAATTATCACGTGTTTACATATACATAATTAAACATATACGGTGAACACACATTATGTTCAGGCTTTTCGTATATTAAGTATGGAGTTGGCTCTGATACCACTGTTGGGTTATGGGCTCGATTGTCAGAACAACAAAGTGCGAAAGCACCCATGATCCCATAGATTAGATCTCCATATTATGTATACGAAAGCATAGAACAAAAACACACATTGAATTAAACAAAGGGGGTTTTTGCGATATACCTCACCACAGGCAAGGTGGTGGCAACCTCCAACTCTGATCTGGATTCTGGTTCACAGGAGTGATCCAAATGTCTCACCTCCAGAGTTTAGTTCACACCAATTGGATTCTGGTAACACCTCCTAGTCTTAAGCTCAGAACTGGATCTAGGAGATTTGTTATTGCAGGACTGTGCAGATCTACTTGGCAGGGCAAGATCCAGCACGGTGGAACGAAGGAGAGGCGGAGGCGGTGCTAAGGCAGCTCACTGCAGCAAGGTGGCGGCGGCACTAGCTTGGCGGCGCAAGGTTGCGGCGGCGATAGGTGCAGAGAAAGAGGCTAGGGTTTTGTGCTAGGGTGTTAGCCTTTTGAGCTCTGATAGAACTCTATTTATAAGCATCTACTTGACCTAGGTTTGCAAGACTTCTTATGGCCTTTTAATTAAAGGCCCATGTCTTGCAAGCCTTCATTTAATTAACTACTTTTATTAAATGCCCAATCCAATTAATAATCAATATTTCTTTTATATATAATTAATTAGCAACTTAATTAAGTATTTAATTAATTAAGTCAACTAATTAATTAATCTCCCACTTGAATTAATACTTTAATTTATTTAATTGATTTAATTACCTTTAAATCAATTAATTCCTTTCATGTCCTTTTATAACAGTCACCGGCCTATTGTATTGTGTGTGACCCTCTGGGTTCACCATCAATTGGCAGCAGGCCCACGAATTCCTCGTGATTTAATTTATGAACAATTAATTGCTCCGGTCAATTAAACAACCTTTAATTGACCACTCCTAGAATCAAATCCTCTATTAACTCAGGAGTACCCATACTTCATGGTCGATGTCTAGCCACAAGCCCATGAAGCCCAACTTCAGGTGAATTGATATTTATGAACCTCGTCTCATATAATTACCATGTACATACGGTCCTTCTATCGACTAATATTCCCGATCAAGACTTAGGGTGTGTGAATTGATCGGCACCTCTAAATTCGTCTCGATAACTATACTTTCTAATTAAGGATAATATTCCAGTGTGACTGCTAAATTTGGAAATCCCTTTCCAAATTCGTCACCGACTGCGGCCGCAGATTCCTTGGATATATATTATCTAAGAATCGTATAGGAAATTCTCTCATCCATTACGATGAGTCAATAGATTTCATATTAGTGCTAACCACACGCGCATATGTCTATACGCACCCAACCTAGGCATGTTATGATCAAGCACAGTGATCTATACCTAGATCTAAATACGCACTTTCATGTACCGAATTTGCCCTAGCACCTCAAGTAAAAGGACTAAATCGTACACTATTATAATCATTGAGAAACATCCCATCACCGATATGCGTTATGCACTTCCACAATGGGTTTCTCTGTTTAGGTCGTTCGATGCGTTCAATCAACCATTGAACCACCTACTCATATTCACTGGCCTCAAATGCCTTGCTCATGAAACACTGCAAATTCACTCCATGTGAATCATGCATACTCGTACAAGCCTCGGCGATTCCTAAGATACCCTGTCTCGTTCGGAATCTATGACTTGGAACAGTTTTAAGATTACGACCTTTGTGACTGTTTCATGATTGCACTCAGTACTGAAGTGAATCGTCCCATAAGTCTAATGTAATCTAAGGGTTTCAACCAATCGCTTAACTGTATTCGCGAGAGATGAAGTTGGCCATTGTTTATCCTTATACATATATAAATAAACATGCGTATTATTATAAAATCAAAGATTGTCTCATACAGAATAGACCTATTACAAGCTTATTGAACTGCTTGCTAGGCACTATCCTATCAGAAATATATATAAATTCGAACTTCTAATTCTTCCTTTCGACCACTCATGGATCAAATCTTGGGTAACCCCCTCGACCCCAAATTGTTATTAGGTGGTGCCAAGAGTAAAGGTCCGGCAAAAGGCCAAAAGATAAAGAGAATAACAAAGTTTCTCCAAAAACTTCTGTGCCTTCCCCCAAACCTTCTAAGGGTGGGGAAGGGAAGAAAGAAAAACGGGCTTCCATAAAACCTGCTAAGGCTGCGTCCGGCAAATTGATTCTTTCAGATGAGGATCCCGACGACGAATCTGAGGGTTCTCCCTCTAGGCCCCTTGACAATTCCAAACGAACCTTCTTTAGACAAAAGACATCTGGGCTTGTTTCGAACAAGAGATCTCATTCCGACGCGATTACTTCTACCGAGACTTTACAACAGCTTGTCACGGAAAATGAACCCTTGACTAATGCTCTTACTTCCGGTTCCAGGATTGGGGGTCCAAGCAAGAAGACTAAACTGACTTCTTCCGGAGAAGATGCCATTGGGCGCGCATCCTTTCTCATCCCATCATCTGTAGAGCCTTCTAAGGTTGAAAAGCCTTCAGATCCATTGCTTTCCTCCTTCTCTCCTAAGACCCTTTCTCTTGAGATGGATATACCCCATCTCGAAGGAGCGCTGCTCGAGAAATCTGTTCTGAATCTTCTGCAGGCTAATATCTCTATTTCCGAGGCTGATACGTCTAAAGAAAAAAGTCCTTTGCACTTGTTTCAGCCGGGGTCAAATTTTCTTGCTCGGGTAATTTTCTTATTTTCCTTCCTCCCCATTCTCTCCTTCAGTTTTTTTTTTAATTATTATTATTGATCCGATCTCTCAAATTCTAGGCAGGTCAGGACTTTCTCGAGCTCAAGATGTTAGCAGAGCGTGAGATCAAACAACAAGCTGCTATCGCCTCGAGCTGGAAAAGAATAAGGTCGAGCTGGATCGCACATTGGAGGCCAATAGGTCTTTCGAGGAGAAGCTGGTTTTAGAGAAAGAAAGAGCTGCCTAGAACCCAGGAAAGGAGATCCTTGAGAAACTGAGCAAAGAGCTAGAGGGGCTTAGAGATATCTATGAGCGGGAAAAGAAGGAGTCCGAGCTCCATGAGCAGAAAGCCTATGCTCGCGGGTACGATGACCGTAGTGCTGAGCTTCGGAGGATTTTTTCCGATAACAAACTTCTTTAGATGTATTTTATTCTGTTGTAACGTAACTTTGAACAATTTGTCGTGTTTTTCCAGTTTTAATCCTATGTACTATGCTTTGCGCTGTTTCTTGATTAATAAATCGTTTTTTGATAATTGCATAGATCCCTTTTGATAACGGTTTATGATTCGTTGTTCGGATTTTCGCTGACAGAGGTGAATTCCGATTTTTGCGCGTTGAATGGGCTGACTAACAGTTTTCTCAACTTTATTGCGATCTTCGTGACTTTCCCCCCAAACATCTCCTTATTCCTTGGGAAACGGAACAATCATTAAATCTTGATCACTCATTTTGCTATATGGTGGCCGTTGGATAAGGTTAGGCGGCCTCTATAAATGGGGCCTTCTCTTCCATAAGGTAGATTTTCTTCGATAATGTTGATCAAGAAATACTGCCTTTCAACCCAATATTTTGAAATTCGAGTTAGAACTTATTTTGCAAGTCATAGAATGTTGAGTATTTCAATCTCGACTAGAATATCTGCAGACGAAGACATTTTTGACCTTGAAGGCCAATGGGCCGCATTGCTGACCATCCACGGCCCCAATAACTCCTTCGACCTTGCGAGGTGTTGGAGGGGTTCAAGCATGAAGTTTTCAAGGGTGTTCGGCAATGGGTCATCATACCTCTGGCACGGTCCACATAGTGAGGAATCTGTAGCCACAATGTGTTTTGAGGATGTGATATGGTGTGGCATCGGAGGACGAGGTCAACAACAGAGTATTCATGTTACACCTCGAAAAAGATGCCTTAACCTGTTTATCTTTGGAAAACCATAAACAAAACACAGAAGCCTTTGGTTTCAAGTATCTCCTCTTGTTTGAGTAAGGATATTATCGTCCAACCGGCAGGAGAAGAATAGGATTGTAGAATGTAATAGGATCTGGATATATATGATTGATATGTATCTCTGTATTTCTATAACTGTTATAATATATACTTTGTTCGAGATGATAGTCTTCAACTAGTTTCCACGACCTACTTGATTGCTTCATCGTTTATCTAGCTCGACCTTAACAACTCCGACCATAAACGTCTTAAAGTATTTTATAATAACCAACTTTATTCGTTGCAATTATTATTCAATCCTTGTAGACCGGATGCGAATGTATTAGTGCAAATGCTCGGATATTTTCTCTCGATCAATAGTTTATAGATAACTTAATTGCAATAATTTCTCAGTCAAAACACTTGGTCGTTGAATAGACTGTTGAATGGCAGTGATGTTATTCAAGTAATTTCTAACCTCGATTTATTCCCACGTTGCCAGCAAATTCGTGTGATTGATAATTCATAGAGTAAGTTAGTTTGATCATTATCTTGATCGAAAGTTGTTTCCGATCTTTAGTCAAAACGATTTATCTCCTTTAGCCAATCGGCCCCCTATTTATTGGGAAGCGGAACGGTCTGTGCATTTACCGCTTGTATCGCAACCATTCATTCCATGAAATCTGAACCGTTGATGTCTATTTCCTTCTCCTATAAATAGTTCCGACTAGTTCTCAAGTTGCCATTATATTTTTACTTTTCTGTAAATATATTTGTTCGATCCATATGCTCGACTTTTTACCTCTTTCGATCAACATGATCATTTTTTTATCCCCAATAATAATGTTCGAGATTCGAATTCAGACTCTCTTTTTTTATCCTTCCTTTGCTTCCAAAGAATTTTTTTCTTCGACTAGAATATCGACAGACGAATAGCATTGCGACTAGAATATCGGCAGACGACCTGTTTTCTTGGATATCGCGTATTCGAGACAGGTTCAGATTTATGTATCCTGTCGCTCCATCAAGTCGGACAGTGGTTCAACTCCCGGATGAGTTCTCCTGATCTCGATCCCAACTTCTTCAAGATGTTTCTTGAAGAATGTGCCTTCGATATTGCTTGGAGTAATTTCTTAGGGGTTGCTTCCCGCTGCGTTGACTTGGATAAATATGTGAACTAATCAGCAGGGAAGTGGTAGCCAGAATGCTAGAAAAGGCACTATCAAGCTTCCAGGAGCTTACTTCTGTAATTCATATTTAGAGTAAGGAGTTGGCTTAACTGGGGGCACATCCGACCCTTGCATTCTTGGATGAAGGGTAGACGCGGAACTAGCTTTACTCAGCCTTGCTGATTGCCCGAAGATCCCTGGCGTAGGACTTATCATTTGTAATAGGATAGCACTGAATGTAATTTTCCACTTTAGCTCGAATTTCCTTATTGTAATCGAGAAATCTCTTGTAATTGTTTGAAAAGCTTATGAATGAAAGACTTATCTTTATATTATTGTCCTTATATTTTTCTTTGCTTTTCTTATTCGTATATTTATGAAATCGATCTTTTGGTAGAATAATCGAACCCTAACTTTTGACAATTTGATTAACAAATCATCCACTAATAATTGAACTTGTCTTGCTGCTTAATAAGAATAATCAATAATCGATATTACTTTGATATTTTCCGCATATTTCGATCACTGCAAAGTGCAAATTAATCATTGGCAAGATTGGAAATTTTTCGATCTAAGGGGCATAGCAACGACTTTCACCCTTAGTCGATTTCTAGGGTCTTAGCAACAGCTTTCACCCATTTTATTATTTCGATCTAAGGGGCATAGCAACGGCTTTCACCCTTAATCGATTTCGAGGGTCTTAGCAACAGCTTTCACCCATTTTTATTATTTCGATCTAAGGGGCATAGCAACGACTTTCACCCATAGTCGATTTCGAGGGTCTTAGCAACAGCTTTCACCCATTTTTATTATTTCGATCTAAGGGGCATAGCAATGGCATTCACCCTTAGTCGATTTCGAGGGTCGTCACCAATTTCGTTGATCCAAGGGGCATAGCAACAGCTTTCACCCTTGGTCAATTTTTCTTCGAAGGTCTTAGCAACAGCTTTCACCCTTGTTCGATATTTGATTGACATGTATAGAGATTGGTCATAGCCCTATAATATTTTCTCGATCGCATAATGAATTGATAATATCTTTGGCGAATAAGACTTTTTCATTGAATAGATAATCTTTGATAACACGAGATAAAAAAGAAACAGAACAGGATACCAAAACAGTAGATAAGCTAGAAGTCGCAAAATAGTCTTCATTTTCCATAATATTTTCTCAAATTAACGGCGTTCCAAGCTCGAGGCAGGACTTCTCCATTGGGATAAACAATCTTGTATGAGCCTTTCTTCCCGACCTCGACAACTACGTAAGGTCCATCCCAATTAGGCCGAAGTTTGCCAACATGCTTCGAGACTTCTACCTTTTTAAGCACTATATCTCCAACCTTAAAGGTTCGGATTCTAACTTTCTGATTATAGGCCTTCTCCATGTTGGACTTTGCAGCTTGAATTTTCAATTTAGCACGATCCCTTCTGCTGTCGGCATGATCAACCTCCATTTCCCTCAACGATTGATTTTATTTGGAATCTTAAAATTCGACCCTGGGAGAAGCTATAAGAGTTTCAACGGGAATAATAGCTTCCGGACCTTAAACCAAGCTGAAAGGAGTTTCTCCCGTGGCAGCTTTCACAGTCGTCCTATTAGCCCATAAAACTCCTGGAAGTTCATCGACCCATTTGCCTTTTGCATCAGATAAGCGCTTTTCCAGATGATCTTACACGTTTTCGTTTGTTCGATCTAAGTTGTGTAAGATGCCGTGCAAATGTTTGTAAAGAGAAGTAAAAGATCAATAGTGTTGTATTCGGAATGATTGAGTACAATTTACAAGTATCGAGAGTCCTATCCGAGCATTATAGGATGCCGTACAAGCTAGAGGGTGAAATACATATAAAACAGCCTATACTATTCTTCCTGAGTAGTTCCGAGCAGCAGCTTCAGAGGAAGTGTAACTGGGAAGTTGTGTTGTCATAAATGCTAGGGGTATTTATAGCTGAGATGATGGGCTTTCTGACACACTTGCAAGAGTACTTTTCTGGCCCGCTGGCTTGGGCCTGGGCTCGGCCCAACAGTAACCTTCGACCTCGAATTCTCTTTATTGGCTCGGAACAGATCACTACATACCCCGGCTCGGTTCGGCACTTCCAGGGATGGAAACTGGTGTTGTTCGATCCCCGTCGAGCTAGCAAGAATAGGGGATCCAAATTACCCCTCATCAATACTCCCCCACTTCTCGAGCGTAAAGTGGAGCTTAAGCTCGAAGAAGTATAAGCTATGTTGAATGCTGGGGTGAGATGAGCCATTCAAAATATGTTTCGGGTATGCCTCATTAAAAACCTAACTCGGAAAAACCCTTTGGGATAAAAATCGAGCTAGGGAAAAAGAGTGCATATATTGGAAACAATATAATGGCGTGCCGAGATGTTAACCTTGTCGTCCATTATTTACGTAGGACCTCTAGATCGGAATTTTCCTTACTGTCAATTACTGTGATGCTTCATTCAATTCCTTAGCGAATGCTTCCTTAATTTTCCGATCGCAACACAAAGGATTAACGGAATACTATAGGAACGATTTCCAAGGAACATATCCCAATTTCTGGAAAGTGAGGTATCAAATGCAATTCTCAGAAAAATAACTTTAAATTTTTACCCAGTGTAAGTTCAACCGTCGCGGTTACTCGGGGACCTGTTTGCAATTTTACCTTTTTAACCCCGTATATATATGTTGACTCGTTGAAAAATTACTCACAAATCACTTACTTTCTTGAGCTCGGAGCCTTCGGGTCGAAAGAGCATCTGCTTTAGTATAATCGTTCCCCAACCCATAATGTCAAGTTCCAGAAGTTTGAGGGGCAAGAACAAGGTCGGAGAGAATCAAGAGTCCGATCCTCTGTTAAAGCTTGTCGATGATTACGAGGATGGAGAGTTTCATCCAGAAGACGGGGATGCTGAGCAGACCGAAGATCTCGAGGAAGATGTGGTCGAGAAGCTTAGCATTGGCGAGGGCGCCTTTGTCAGGATTTTTAGACATACGCTTCCTTCAAATACGGCTACCTCAAACAGGTCAGAACTTCCTGCCAGTCAAACTTCCTGTGGTTTTTCCAAAAAGGATCGTGTTTATCTTGAGGCGGAGTTCGGAAAATTTCTTCCTAGGGGTTTTTCGATTGTCATTCCTTCTTACGCCGAGCGTGCAAACGAGCCTCCGACCGGGTGTCAAACCTTCTATGAGAGACAGTTTTCTTACGGTTTGCGCATTCCGTTTATCCCTCTTATTAGAAACATTCTGACTTTCTTTTCGCTTTCTCCAGCTCAGCTTCTCCCTCATTCCGTCGCGTATATCGTAGCGTTTAGCACTCACATGGAAGCCAAGGGGGAAGAGGCCTCTATTAGTAATTTTTGGAAAATATTTCGAATGGACCTGTGTAAGGGCTCAAATGTCGGGTTCGTGTCCATCTGCCAGCGGTCGAAACAGCCTTTTTTTACGAATATAACAACGGAAAAGAATAAAGGTTGGAAGAGGAGGTTATTTTTTGTGAAAGGCCCTGATGTCCCCGTATCAGAAGGTAGCTCGAAGACCAGACCATATCGATGGGATGGCATAAATTCTTGGTCATACGGTCGTCGCAGGATTAAAGAGAAGCTCAACCACCGTCTTTCTGATGAATTCCTTGAGCAGTTACGGTCCAATCCTTACCAAACCATGCTTCTAGTTCAAGAAGGTGTTTTGCGGTTAGCTGGGTTGAGAAAATGTGACTATCCTGCCCCAAAGGTCGAATACTCTTATCCTTTACCTATTCGATCTTTCGAAGGATCCCTTCAGCCGCTTGGTGAACTGCCTGCTTCTGCTGCTCCATCCCGCGCCTCTCTTTCTTTGAGTATGTTTTTAGTTTCTTCCTATTTCAAGGTGTGATAGATTAAATCTTCTTGTTTAAACTCATGTATACCTTATGTTTCCTTTGCAGGTCGAATTGTTGAGAGGTTTCGACTGTCTACTGCTGGATCGGTTGGGAATATGCTATCCCAATTCGAGCAGTTACCATATACCCCGGAAAGAAAAGTGGATGCAAGTGATTTAGGCGGAGATTCAGTTGATATACCCACTCTACTTCTCGATCTGAGAGGGGTTGGTACTATGAGTTCCTTGAATTCTGCCACTGCGGGTCCTCTCCGAAGTCTGTTCTCCCCTGATGCTTCTATTCTTTCGTCCGTTGGTTATAGTCAATATTCTTGGAACCGAATTCTGGGTGTGCAAGAGTATGAGAAGCTCCTGAGTCGAAAGAGGAATGCTGACCATCTGGGACCCTCGAGGAGGGTAAAACCCTTTGGCGTGAGTTCTAATTCGGTTCCATGTCGAGAGGGTAGGTCGGAGCCAGATGTGGCAGATTTCATGGACGAACACTTCCGCGGTAGCCGGGCTGCTGAATACCCCGAAGACGGGACTATTCAATCCGATCTGGGTCCAGATGGTGAGAATGAATTCGATAAAGCAACCAGAATTTATATGGCCAATCGGTTTAAGCGGGATACGCTGCTTCAAACCATCAAAGGTAGTTTTGAGGTTCTGAGTGATTTCTCCCGGACGTATCATGAGGTAAGAATTCGTCTTTTGACTATTTCTCCTTTCTTTAGAGTCTCTAACACCTACTGATAACCGAAAATTCCTCATAGGTCGGGGATTTGTTCGCTCTTCAGACCTATCGCTTAGCATTGCTAGTGCAGGAGTCGCAAGATGCTCATGATGCATACGCACAAGTTTTCGTTGATAATCAAACCCTTCGATCTCAACTGGCAGACAGTCAACGAGAACTAAGATCGAGGATGAGCTTAAGAGAATTAAGATCGAGCTTGAGCAAACGAAGCAAGACTCAGCTCGCGCATATTCTCAAGGGGCAGAAGAGGCGGAAATCCCAGCCATACGAAAATTTCTTAGTTTCCCCGTTTTCGACCCTTTAGTTCGGAGAAGGATTGGCGGAATCCTTCAAACTATCTTTTATAAGGGGGTTCAACAATTGGTTTCAGCCGATAGGATCCCGGAAAAAATGGAAGAATATCTCCCGTATATGAATCCTTACAAAAACGCTGAAGGAAAAGACGACAAAACTTCATCATTGCCCCGAGAAACTGTGAACTGGCAAAGTCATCGTTTTTCCCCCTTAGTTGAGGAGTTTGGTATTCCGATGCCTAACCCAGATTTGCTCGAGTGGTCTGACGACGATCATCAATCTGCCTCAGGAGAAAGCGAAAATGTCAACGTAGAGGACGGATCGGATAAGGAGGACGATCGACCCTCTGATTAGACCGTTCCATTAGGCAGCGGTGATGAAGGTGGCGGTGGTCCAAATGCTGGGTTCAAGCATGCTGGGGGGAACGATTCATAGACTTGTAGTTAGGAATCAAATGTATATACGCATGTAATTCGTTTTTTGTAATCGGATTTTCTTTCCTTTACGATCTGGTTCGCATGATTTGTGAATTCTTATCTTACAAAAATTTTGACATCATTTGCTTTTCAAAGTTCGATATCTCTTTCGCACTCTATGCTCGAAATTTATTTATTCCAAATGGAATCTTTCTTGAAAGTCGCGTCGATTCTACTACCGTGATCATACGGCGTAGCGCCTATAAATATGAGGATTTCTTCAAATTATTTACACGATACCTTTGCTTACAGAGATCGGAGCTCTTCCTCTATATTCTGCATTCTTCAAATCTCTTAACTCACTTTCCGTTTATCATGGAAGAAATACTGGGCAAGGCCATCGACCCCAAACTGCTATTGGGTGGTTCGAAAAACAAAAATCCGTCCAGAGAGCCAAAGCCAGCCAAGGAGGCCAAACCCTCCAAATCCTCTTCTAAAACCTCCGTGTCTTCTCCCAAAGTTCCTAAGGGAGGGAAAAATAAGAAAGAGAAAAGCGCTTCTTCGAAGCAAACTAAGGGCAACATAAACAAGTCCATCTTGGATGAGGAGCTTGAGGCTGAGCTCGAGGGCTCTTCGCTGAAAATTGGTGATTCTTCGAGTGGAGAGCACGTTAGGCAGAAAACTCCCGTTCCTTCTTCGAACAAAAGGCCTTATTCCGACGGGGTCACTCCCATCGAGGCTTTGCAGAAGCTTGCTATTGGTAACAAGCCATCATCTGATGATTCTTCAGCCGTCCCCCCCACAGGAGGTTTGAGCAAAAAACCTAAGTTGGATATTGGTGGAGAAGCTTTTGCTGAATCCTTGAGAATTGATAATTTTTCCGAACCCCGAGTTGACTCCGCTCCTCCGATAGTTACTCCTTCCCCGCCTAAGGAGTTGAAAGACGGGTCCATTTCTAAGGCTGATCCCGTAGATAGTCTGTTGCGGGTTGACCTTACTTCTTCTGAAACCGACATGTCCAAGGAGAGAAATTTAGAAGAGTTGTACCAATCTGGGTCGCACTTTCTGTTTCAGGTGTTATAATCTCTCTCTCTCTTTCTTTTTTGTTTTTTTTTTTTAACTTATCTGAACCTCTAATAGGCCGGACAAGACTTTCTCGAACTCAAAATGTTTGCCGAGCGGGAAACAAATCGGCATGCTGCTATCTCCCTCGAACTGGAGAAGAAGAAAATTGAATTCGACCGTATCTTTGAGGAGAAGCTTGCTTTGGAGAAAGAAAAGGCTGCTAAAGATCAGGGAGAAGAAATCCACAAGAAACTGAGTGAGGAGCTCGAGAAACTGAAAAGTCTTCACGAGCAGGAGAAAGAAGAGTTCGAGCGCCGTGAAAAGGAGGCTTACGACCGTGGATATGAGGCTCGTAATGTCGAGCTTCGGAAGATCTTCTCCGACAATAAGCTTCTCTAGATGTTGTTTTTTATTTATCCAAACTTTCTGTACGGCTATACTGTTATATTTCTGTGTAACCATGAATAATTTCTGACGTTTTTATCTTTTATGGTTTGTAATAACTTATTTATTCCCGGATTGCATGCTTTGCCTATCTAATCTTGCATTATTTGATGTGTTCTTTTTCATCCGTACTTTAGCCTGCTTTCTTCGTTCGAACATGCGATCTCGACCGACGGGATTCCTGATCTTCGATCTTGGTATAAAAGTTTCGTTCGTTTCCAAAATCGGATGACCTTCTTTTCCCACTCAAATTCTCGGGAAGCGTAACAGTCTTTTGATCTCGATAAGTTCTACATTCCTTGGACTTATTCTATATACTCACTTAGATATAGAGATACTTATATCTCTACTAAGAATTTTCAAATGGAATTAATTAATAATTACAATTGTGAATTATTATAAATATAAAAGATTAAAAAAATAATAACAGGTACAATATAGTAAATCGAGGTACCCATTTTATGACAACTTTCAACTTTCCCTCTATTTTGGTGCCTTTAGTAGGCCTAGTCTTTCCGGCACTTGCAATGGCTTCTTTATTTCTTCATGTTCAAAAAAACAAGATCTGTTAACCGTTGGATTTTTTAATGTTGCACCTATAAATGGGGTCTTTCATTTTGTATCCTTATAACACATTTTTTTTTTCAAGGCAGATTCCTTCGATCATGCTGATTAAAAGATCTTGTTACATGGCTCAATACTTTGAAATTCGAGTTAGAACCTATTTTGCAGATTATAGGCTGATTAGTACTTCTACTTCGACTAGGATACCTGCGGGCGAACGCTATCCCGTCTTTGGAGGCCAATAAGTCTCATTGCTGACCACCCACGACCCAGGTAGCTCCCACGACCTTTTGTGGTTTAGGAGAGGCTCATGCATCAAGTTTTTCAAGGGTGTTCGGCGGTTTGTTTGGTTCTTCCTCGAAGATGTTATGTGGTGGTGCTTCGAGGATCGAGGTCCTCTATAAAGTATTCACGTTACACCTAGAAAAAGATGCATTACCCCTCTCCTCTTTGAAGAATCCTAAATAAAGATAAAAGCCTGTTGGCTCGACAGGCTCCTCATATTCGAGTAAGGACATTATCGTCCACCGAAAATTTCATAGGATTTCCTGGTCAAGAAGTTCCTCTCACGTTCGGATATAGAGATTAGTTTTTGTCGATATTTATAGGATTGTAAAATGTACTAGTATCAGAAGATCGGCTTGATATGTAATAAGAGTTGATATTTTTGTAATTTGTAATTGCTTGATACATCAAACTTCGGAAATCATAGTCTTTTGATTAACCTTTGCGATCGTTCTTAGATACTGTACTTTATCGATCTTGGTCATTCTTTGGCGTGTTACTGATGATGATTTCTTTAAAATCTATACTCAGAATTTTTCTTTGTGGCTCTCTTCGTTGACCGGAATTGAGATTATAATGAATCCGAGCAGGACTAATTTTGACATTTTCTTCATTTACCCAAACGGTTTCTTAATTCTCGGGAAGCGAAACGGTCGGCGTATTTATTGCTTGTATCTCAGTCGTTAGTTCTAATAAAATCTGAGTCGTTGATCGCCCTTTCCTTTTACTATATATAGTTCCGTAGTTACCTTCATATTTTTACGTTTCTGTAATTGTTTTGATCGACTCTATGATTGAATTTTTACTTCCTTTGACCATTATGTTTTGTTTCTTATCTCTGATAAAACGGTTCGAGGTTCGGGTTCGAACTTTCTTCCTTCATTACTTTAGCTGCCTCCAATGGCGACTTATTTCGACTAGGGTATCGACAGGCTAAAAGAATTGCGACTGGGGCACCGGCAGGCGACTAGGTCTCTCTGATTCCATCCATTTGGGGCTGGTTCGAACTCCTGTATCCCGTCGCTCCACCCAGTCATATAGTAGGTCAACTCGTGGAAGGAGTTTTCCTGCACTCGATCTCAACCTCTCGAGATGCAATTTGAAGAGTGTTGCCTTCGGGTTCGGCAGGGATAATTCCAACTGGAGTTGCTTCCCTGTCTTTTGACCTGGTCTGGCGTGGAGCAATCATCGAGAAAGCGATGGATGAAGGGTAGAAGTGTTCTAGCCCCGCTTTTCTCTTTCGACTACGACAATATTCTAGCGTAGGGTTAATTATTTGTAATAGGATTATACTAAATGTAGAGTTTCAGCTTTGCTCGATTTTCCTTGTTGTAATCAAGAATTCTCTTGTAAATGTTTTAAAGATCACAAATGAAATATTTATTTCCTTAGTCATTCTTACTCGTTAATCTGCAAATTTGCTTCTGTAAATAGCAACCGAGCATCACTTTCTTCGCCCCAAAAGGACGAACGACCAGTGCTATTCCTTAGCGACTGGATAAAAATTGGCGACCTTAGCAGATCTCGATCGCTTTAGTTCGAAACAGGATATTATCGGAATTTTTGGATAATCCAAAATTTGCAGTTAGGATCTTAGCAACGGCTTTCACCCTTTTGATTTATTTCGATATGAGGGGCATAGCAATGGCTTTCACCCTTAGTTGTTTTGATCGGTCATAGCATCAGCTTTCACCCATTCAATAATTTCGATCTAAGGGGCGTAGCAACGGCTTTCACCCTTAGTCGTTTCAGAGCATTTTTAGCCCGAGGGTCGTAGCAACAACTTTCACCCATTCAATAATTTCGATCTAAGGGGCGTAGCAACGGCTTTCACCCTTAGTCGTTTCAGAGCATTTTTAGCCCGAGGGTCGTAGCAACAGCTTTCACCCATTCAATAATTTCGATCTAAGGGGCGTAGCAACGGCTTTCACCCTTAGTCATTTCAGAGCATTTTTAGCCCGAGGGTCATCACCCATTTTTATTTTTCGATCCAAGGGGCGTAGCAACGGCTTTCACCCTTGGTCAATCTTCGAGGGTCGTAGCAACAACTTTCACCCATTTTTAATAATTTCGATCTAAGGGGTGTAACAACGGCTTTCATCCTTAGTCGTTTCAGAGCATTTTTAGCCCGAGGGTCGTAGCAACAGCTTTCACCCATTCAATAATTTCGATCTAAGGGGCGTAGCAACGGCTTTGACCCTTAGTCATTTCAGAGCATTTTTAGCCCGAGGGTCGTAGCAACAGCTTTCACCCATTCAATAGTAGATGGAGACAAATAGAGATTGATAATAGATGAATAGAGATCGAGAATATCAGAATATGACGAATAAACAGGAATTTTGGCGAAACGAACTTTCACTGAATAGATAACATTGTTTGAAATAAACTTTAATGAAATAATAGTCTTCTGTAATCGTGAGAATAGATGAAACATAACGAGATAGCAAATAGTAAATAACCCTAGGACTTAATAAATAATCCTTTTGTCTTGATAAGAATATTCTTCGCGAGGTTCTTGCTTTGCTTGATCTTTTCCATACGGTTCCTCATTTGTCGGGAATTGCAACGGTCGACAAATCTCATCCATTCGCTTCGCGGATTATCTGCCGTTGGATTCCTTTCAATTTTCGCTATAAAAGGCTGTCAAACCTTTGAAATTGTCTCATTAGTTGTACTGGCATTTTATTCGTCCTATCATGGTGATCAAGATCATTATTCAATTAATTCAACTACTTGAGCTCAGACTTCGAACAATCTTTGAGCGGAAGAAAAACTACCTCGACCTCGCTTAGAATATCGACAGGCAAATACAATTTCCATCTTGAAGGCCAATATGCCAGACCCATGGAGTCTGCAGGTTATCGCGCAGGTCTTCGATTAGGGACCTGTTGCTACAATGCATTTAGGAAGACGATACTGGGGAGAGAACGACGAAGAATACAGTTACCCAACAAACCGTGCGTTCGCCCCTTCATCTTCGGAAGATTGTAAATAAAGTTAAAAGCCTGCGGTTCCAAAGGAGATTCCATGCTCGGAGCTAAGTTACTCCGAATAAACGATAGGAGAGGATACCAAAAATTTCATAGAATTGTAGAAAGTAAAGGGGTTCTTATGTAACATATTAGCTTGTGCTATGCTCGAAATGTATCTCCCATATTTTTCCTTTGAACTCTTGTATTTTTGTAATAATATTCATAAATGCCTTTTCTCTTTTCTTTGTTGATAAATTAAAGCATAATCAGATAAATTCTCATTTTCAACAACCCGATCTCGAACACCTAAAATTAATAAGGAAATAACCGAACACCACTTTCTTGAGTGAGTAACAAACAAATATTTTAGTAGATCTAAAATTAATAAGGAACTCATTGCAACTGATCCTCGGTATTGCCGAATTTCCGAAGTTGTTGAACTTTTCAGTTCGAGTGTGTTGTTCGAGTAGACCGATTTTCAATTCGAACATCATTAGTTGGTTGTAAATATAGCTGAAAAAATGGAACTTGTGTTTAAATCGCGATTCCTCGACAATAATGCTATGAGTTTTCCATACCGGTTTCATATTAAGAATATCATGTGCATAAGAGTTGAATTTTAGACAAGTGTTCATGGTCCCGGTGCTGTCCTTCGAATAGGGTAATAAGTAAAACTTTGTTCGAACGAACCTCTCAAATGAGCCCCTCTTTACGCACCGTTAGACCGTCCACTCTCCTAACCAAACAGGACCCTATTTATCGGGAAACGTATCGGTCAGTTCATTTATTACGTACATCCTAACCGTTCGCGATCTGCTATCTGGGCCGTTGGTTCAAAACCCTTCGCCGCTATAAATAGGTCCACTTGTTTATACGACATTCCTCACTTCTCCCTTTATGCTACGTCCAATCCCCATGGATCGAGTTTTACATTTGATTCATATTATCTCCAAAATAAATGAGTTCGAGATTAGAATTCGAACACTGTTTTTTCGATCTTGGTTACTTTGGTGTAATCTTTTTCGCTTAGAATATCGACAGGCAAAAGAAATTGCGCCTAGAATACCAGCAGGCAACCTGTTTTCTTAGATATACCTTATCTGTGGCGGGTTAGGATTCCGGTTTTCTGGCGTAGTGTCTGATCGGGCAGCTGGTTAATCTCAGAGGAGTTCTTTAAATCTAGAGCACCAGCTTCCTCGAGGGCTTTCTTGAAGTATAGTTCCTTCGAGCTCGCTTGGGGTGACTCCGTTGAGATAACCCTTCGCTGCACCGGTTCGGATTAGCCTGTAAATAATGATTGAGTATGACAATCATTATTTACAGATGAAGACCTAAGATCGGTTTGAAGCCCTGGAGAGGAGCTCCGATCCGGCTTTTATCCCGTATGAAGACGGATGTGCGACACGTGGCGAATGACGGCCATGAAGAATCACTGCTGAGTTCTGCATCTGGAGCGACCTAAAGGGAATGATGACCGAATATATAACAGGGTATAATTACTTGTAGAATTTGTAGTAGGGTAGGAGTGATTGTACTGTATCCCTTGAGCTCGAGATTTAATATTATATCCGAGGCTTCGCTTGTAACTTGTTTGAAGAATATCAATAATAAAGCTTTTGTTTTCTGGTCGAATTTCGTTGTTTTATTCTTTTATGTCTTTTCAATTTCTTCGATCGAATATGAGTGAGACTCGTTGAAACTCGTAGTTAGCATGAAGTTATCTATCCCTTCCCTTCGGGACCAAAAATTTCTTTTAGCGATCGAATGGTTACCCACCCTCGGTTGCGACTTCGAGGATTTATATAACTTGTTGCCGTTGTACTAACATTCAATTGTAGGGTCCATTGGGAATTGTCATCAAGCAAAGGAATGAAGTCAAATCTATCCCAACTGATTGAGAAAAGCATCAGATAATCGATAAATAATCTGTTCGGATCATGTGATTGATCGAGAAATAATTGATTCGTATAATTTATTCTAAGACTACTAAATATGATGATCGGAAAAATAAATTCCGAACATTAATAAGCTGTAACTCCATAGATTCTCATAACCTTTTGTCGTTAACTGATGATCAAGCTGATTGGATTAATTCTGTGTTAGTTAGTTGAGAACGATATCTGTGAAACTTCTTATTCACTTATGAATAGAGAATTGATCATTTGTGGAAAATAAATCCAACGAAGGAATAAATGAATTTGACAATCACAGAATAGAATCACCAATCTAAAGGTCGAAAATTCACCCCATAGGTCTTATCTTCGATCATAAAATGACGAATGCTCCGTTGGTCGGAGGATCGTGCTGAAAAATAAATGGCGGAGTTTCTGGTTAGTGAGTCACAAGCGACAGATTGTTGGGCCCATTGTTGACCAAATTCTGTGCTCCTGCTGCATGGGAAGGTTTCCCTCGGTTATATGTATTCCTCCTCGTAGTAGGCATATTTCGATCTAACACTCGAATAAGGCCCCACGGTGGGCGCCAATTGATCTTACGCGTTTTCGTTTGTTCGATCTAAGTTGTGTAAGATGCCGTGCAAATGTTTGTAAAGAGAAGTAAAAGATCAATAGTGTTGTATTCGGAATGATTGAGTACAATTTACAAGTATTTCGAGAGTCCTATCCGAGCATTATAGGATGCCGTACAAGCTAGAGGGTGAAATACATATAAAACAGCCTATACTATTCTTCCTGTGTAGTTCCGAGCAGCAGCTTCGGAGGAAGAGTACCTGGGAAGTTGTGTTGTCATAAATGCTAGGGGTATTTATAGATGAGATGATGGGCTTTCTGACACACTTGCAAGAGTACTTTTCTGGCCCGCTGGCTTGGGCCTGTGCTCGGCCCAACAGTAACCTTCAACTTCGGATTCTCTTTATTGGCTCGGAACAGATCATTACATACCCCGGCTCGGTTCGGCACTTTCGGGGATGGAAACTGGTGTTGTTCGATCCCCATCGAGCTAGCAAGAATAGGGGATCCAAATTACCCCTCATCACCAGAGATCGAACAATCTCTTTATTCAAAACTTCTATTTTCCCATTAGCCTGCGGGTGCCCTTCTGATGCAAAGTTCTGTTGTATTCCGAACCTCTCACACCATTCCATGACTTTTTTGCCAGCGAACTGTGTTCCGTTGTCGGAGATCAAAACTCTAGGAATTCCAAACCTGCAGATAATATTCTTCCATAGGAAATTTATAACTTGAAACTGGGTGATCTTAGTTAGAGCAACGCATTCGACCCATTTACTGAAATATTCTACAGCGACCAACACATAGTTCTTTTTGGCCCTGGCAGTCGGGAAAGGACTGACAATGTCAATACCCCATTTGTCAAAAGGCCAACAGATCGGAATAGAGTGCATTTGTTCGGCCGGCTGATGGATCAAATTCGAATGAATTTGACAATGGTGACATTTCTTCACATAATCAACTTAGTCAGAAATAAGAGTGGGCCAGTAATATCCCGCCCTTGAGCACTTTAGAACTAATGCTCGAGCGCCACAGTGACTCCCTGCTTCACCCTCGTGAACCTCCTTCAGAATTATATTATACTGGTCTTCGAAAATACATTTCAATAAGCCTCCAGGGGAAGATCGTTTATAGAGTTGATCATCGATTAAGGTAAATAACGGTGCTCGATACTTGATTATTCGGCCATCATTAGTATTTTCACGTAATTTCCCTTTCGTTAAATAACTGATGAAAGGATCGATCCATGAGATTATTTGCTCATCGATTTCCATGACATCGACGCAAGGAGTGACAATCTAGATCGATGGCAGATGCGTTTGACAATATCCACGTAATTACCCTTTCATTCTTTCCATCTGCGATACCTGTGAACTTTGATAGCAAATCTGCCCATGGATTTTCTTCTATTGGAACAGGCTGAATTTCAAACTTTCCGAACTTTGAGATCAGATTCTTTGCTTTGTTCAAATATTTGATCATATTGAATTCTTTGGCCTCATAAATTCCTTTTACCTACCTATGAACAAGTTCAGAATCAGTTAACACAGTAATTGACTTTACCTTTGCTTTCAAGGCCATTTCTAATCCCGCAATTACAGCTTCGTACTCTGCTTCATTGTTCGTGACAACAAAGTCCAAGGTGATGGCGTAACTCAAACCTTCACCATTTTTTCCTTTAAAGTGAATTCCTGCTCCGCCTCCTTCCTTGGTCGAAGAGCTGTCCACGTGCATCAGCCAAATCGGATCATCGACCTTCTTGACCACATTTACTTCAGAAGCCGCTTCGCTTTCTAAGCTCTTCAAACTAGTGGATTCAACTAGGAAGTCAGCTAGCACCTGAGCTTTCACTGCAGTCCGGGGTAGGTATTCAATTTCGAACTGACCCAGTTCGACAGCCCATTTTATCAATCTGCCGGATGCTTCGGGCTTTGATAAGACCTATATCAAAAGGTTTGTTGGTTAAAACAATAATTTTATAAGTTTGAAAATAGGGCCTCAATCTCCGAGCAGCCACTACTAAGGCGAGCGCGAACTTTTCGATCTCCATATAATTCTTTTCGGCACCCTGCAACAGTTTGCTCAAGTAGTAGACTGGTTTATGCTCGGACTTCTCTAATTTTACCAGTACTGAACTAATAGCCTCCTCCAAAACGGCTATGTAGAGGTATAAAGGTTCTTCATCGCAGGGCTTGGCCAACATCGGTGGCGAGGTTAAATATTTTTTTAGATCTTCAAAAGCCTTGTCACATTCAGCGCTCCATTCGAAATCCTTTGACTTCCGCAATAATTTGAAGAACGGCAAGCTCTTATCAGCGGATCGAGAGATGAACCTGTTTAAGGAAATAATCTTCCCGATCAAACTATGAACGTCTAAAAGTTTTCTTGGTGGTTGAAGATCGGTAATGGCTCGAATTTTTTCTGGGTTAGATTCGATCCCTCATTCATGGACGAGATAGCCGAGGAACTTTCCCGATCGTACACCAAAAGTGCATTTTGCTGGATTCAACTTCATTCCGTATTTTCTCAGAATTCCGAAGCATCTATCGAGATGCTTGATGTGGTTTTCCTCCGTCATACTCTTTACAAGCATGTCGTCCACATAAACCTCCATGATTTCTCCTATCAATTCATTAAACATCATATTATCTAATCTTTGATAAGTTGCACCAGCATTTCTTAAACCAAACGGCATAATAATGAAACAGTAGATTCCTCGCTCGGTAATGAACGCGGTTTTATCCTGATCCCTTTCATTCATAAAAATTTGATAGAATCCCTGGAAAGCATCCATCATGCTAAAAAACACAAAACCCGCGGTGGAGTTTACCAGCATATCGATCCGAGGTAACGGGTAAGGGTCTCTCGGGCATATAGATCGGTAAAATCATTACACATTCTCCATTTATTATCGATCTTGTCACCTTTAGAGGCCAAAATCACATTACATAACCATTCGGTAAATTTTATTTCTCTGATTTGACCGGCAGCCAACAACCTATCGACCTCAGCATTGATGATTTTATCTTTCTCGCGCCCATGATTACGCTTCTTTTGCCTTACCGGCTTGGCTTTCGGATCAATGTTTAAAGAGTGGGTTATCACATGTGGGTCGATCCCACAATATCATCCGAACTCCAAGCGAAAACATCTACATTCTTCCGTAAAAAGTCGATGAGCATGGTTTCCATACCTTCACTTAACTCTGTTCCGGTCCTGGTAAAATTCTCAGGGGATCCTGGAACCAGAACCACCTTCTTATGACCGGGCGTTTGCATGCTCATTTCTACATTCTTTCCTTTCTTTCCTTGCAGCTTCTCACAGTCGGGAACTGGTAAATTTGAAATTGACCCGGATTCCAAATCAACCATTTTTCTTTTTGTTGGGGTTCCAGGTTCAACTTTTTTCTTTATACTCAAAGACGAATTATAACACTCCCAAGCCATGTATTGGTCGTTTTGCATCTCCCCAACTCCTCCATCAGTTGGGAATTTTACCTTTTGATGATAGGTAGAAACAACTGCCTTGAAGGCATTCAAGGCCGATCTTCCCAGTATGGCATTGTAAGCAAAAGGTGTTTCCACCACAAGAAATTTTACCATTCTTGTTACACTCTTCAGCTTTTTTGCGAGAGTCGTGCTCAACAGAATGGTTCCTAGTGGAACAATCTCCGAACCCCCGAATCCGACCAGAGGAGTGGCTACTCGCTCAAGATAAGGATGTTGAAGGTTCATCCGTGTAAGAGCTTCGGAGGAGATAATGTTCGCCGAACTTCCTTTGTCAACCACTCTTTTGACTTCATAATTAGCAATTTTCAGAGTTAGAACCATGGAAAAATCTGGATCATCTTCACTCACATCCCATGTAACGTCTGAGGGTCGATCTGCATTGTTGGATGAAGATGAAGATGAAAGAAGTCAGAAGTTAAGGGAAGGTTTTGATGATTTCCAAAACATCATAATCAGCTAAGTATGGAAAGCTTAGTTCCCTTGGTAGAATTTTGAACAAGTAAAAGAAGACATCAGAAGAGTTCAAAGTTCAAAGCTCAGAAGACTAGTGATCTCTTGCTGAAACAGCGAACAGAAGGGTAGATCATCAGCCGAGTCAAATCAGATGAGTTCAGTATTTGATCAGCAGAGTATCTATCAGCAGAGTCGTTTTGATCAGCAGAGTAGAAGAGGTCAAGAGATTAGTCCAACGGTAATAAATGCACTTGGTGTAATAAATGCTGAAAGAGAAGGGCAGTAATGGCAAATGATTGAAGATATCCTCGGATCAGCAGAGTGCATTAAATGCAGCATTAAATGCGATGGACAGAAAGGTACTGTACACAGTACGGAATGTTGCAGGGAGCCGTTTCAAAAAGAGCTGAAGGATGGATTTGATTTGTGACTTGCCTTCAACGGTCATAATTTCATCTCCATGTATAAATAGAGCTGAATTTCAAATCGAGCAACACACACAACAACAATCAGAGATCGAAATTTTGAAGCAGAATTTCTCTAAGTCTCAAAAAGCTCGAACAGCTCACTCGTCTGGTGGAAGTCATCTGTTGACAGAAACCCAGTTGAAGAAATCAGAAGAACATTATCTGAGTGATTTTGTAATAGCTGAGTGTTGTGCGAAGTGAGAATCCATCTTTGTGAGTGATTCTACTTTAGAGGATAGGTTTTCTTTGTGAATTCCTATTGTGAGCTTACAGCCTTCTCATTAGTTGTTTAGGTGTAAGTGGAGAAATATTGTAATCTAAGTGATTATAGTATAACCCAGAATCTGTGTGATCTGGAAGAGTGGACTAAAGGATTTTTATCCATATAACCACTATAAAAATTCTTTGTGTTATCTTGCATTTAAAGTTTTCTTGCATATTTTTAAAGTTTGCATTTTAAACACTTTGAATCAATCAAAAAGATTTTATAAGGAGTTTTAAACTGGGGATAAAATCTTTTTTGAACTTGGTTTACTTGTGAAAAACACTTTCAAACAATCCGCTGCAAGTATACTCTTGGAAAACTGTTTTGCTGAAAAACAGCTAAGTCACTGTAAGAAGAGTGGTCAGTCGTCTGCTCAAGATTTGTTCACGATCAGACTAGTCTGCTTACTGTTCTTCATCAGCTTAGTCTGCTGACAGAAGACTGAAAAGTTTTTAAGTTCAAAAATTTTCAGAGGTCTATTCACCCCCCCCCCCCCTCTAGACCTCATCTGACCACTTGGGACCAACATGCATCGCTGAAGCTTATAACCTGGTTTTCAATGGATGGGAATTCCAAAGAGAATACTTCCTTTTTGGTCGAAATAGCTGTCATTATCGACCTCATCGTCCTCTTTCTTGCATTTTTGTTGTCTCCTCCCGCCAGTCCACCGGCAATCATGTTTATTACTCCGTTCAATTGCTCATCCGCCTGATTTCGAGCCTCTTTCTGTTGACTGATAAATTTTCGAGGACTCCTGGATCTATAGCGGTTGTTATAGTTACCTCTTTTAATAAACTCATTAAGTTTTCCTTGCACGATTAATTTTTCGATCTCAACCTTCAGTTGGTAACAATTCTCAGTGCTATGTCCCCGAGCTCTATGATATCGGCAATATTCGTCATAACCCATCGTTCCTGGTCTTGCCTGAGTAATTCATTGAGCCTCGGGAATTAAACTACCTTCCTCTAACACAGTCAAAATTTCCTCCTTTGAGGTGTTCAACTCGGTAAAAAGAATTGTTCCAGGTCGTGGAGGCTGATTTTGATCGAGAGACGGACCATAGGCATTAGATCTTTGGGTCGGCACCTGTGGTTTGTAGGTGTTGAGTCATTTTCATACTGATCCTCTATTCGATCCTCCATAATCGCCTGGTTTTGGAATAGGAGCTCGATCTTGCTTTTTATTGAGAGGGAGTTTTGTGTTGTGCGCATTTTTTAGTTTATTCATCTCTTCCTGGATCATATACTTCTCAGCAATTTCCATTATCCGCTCGAAAGACTTTGGTTGCTTTCTGCATAACGAATTTTTGAACTGTGTGTTCCTCGTCAATTCGAACATTAAAGAAGACAAATACTCGATTTGCGGGGTATCAACTTTTAGAAGTTCGATACTGAATCTTGCCAGCCATTGCCTCAAAGTTTCTCCATCCAATTGCTTGACCGTTCCCAAATGATTCGCTGGCAACCTAGGTTTTCTCTGGCTTGCAAATTGGTGTTTTAACTTGTCACAAAATTCATCGAAAGAAAATATAGAATTTGGTGGCAGTTTTCCGAACCAATCAAGGGCAATCCCCTCGAAGATGGTGACCATGATTTTGCAGCAGAAGTCCTCCGAATGTCAATATAAATTCATCACATTGATAAAACTATTGATATGTTCCCCGGGGTCGGTAGTCCCATTATACCGTGGTAACCTTGTTGGTACCGTTTCTGTATTCCTAGCTTCACGTATTCCTCGGCAGAATGGCGAGCATCGCATGATACTATTTCTGATTTCCCTATCTCTGATGTTTTCCCAGATAGTTTCTCTATTTTGAATCATCTCAGTGCGCCTAGCGGCTGTAGTGGCGTGGCGAACTTCCATCACCGTGCCTTCCCCATCTAGTTTCTTGGCAACTCGTTCTTGCACCATTCTTTCCAGCTCGGATTCTGTAATTCTCTTGTAGGTCGGTTTCTTTCTTTTCACAATATCTATAGGTTGACTCTCCCCTACTACCGAATCCTCCAAATCATGTACCGTCTTTGGAGGAATTCCTGATCGAACGTTAGTCTTCGACAGAGCTGCTCAGGGAAGGTTTGGTGCCGGTGCATTCGATATGGATCGTGGTACGCTTTTCTCCTTCTGGATGTTCGAAGAAGGAAATTATGGTCTCCCATGCACTGCTGGCTGATCTACGGGTGACTGGTCGGCCCTTCCACTATTCAGAAACTCCCTGCACATAGTGCCTATGATAGACCTCAGATCGGCGACAGTCGTGTGGATCGGAGCATCGTCCTGGGGAACAACTGGTGGAGCTTCTGGTTGTTGAGCCGCTCGAGATAGATTATCGGGATCATTGTTAACTGAGTTATGTGCTCCGGTTGCATGGGAAGGCTCTCCTCGAATATATGTATTTCTCCTCGTAGTAGGCATTTTTCGATCTAACACCCAAATAATGCCCCTCGGTGGGCGCCAATTGATCTTACGCTAATTCGTAGGGTGATCAAGGTAGGAGAGTAAATAGCTAAAACACAATTATATGAGGAGAAAATCAATAATATATATTCCGAACGTAGATGTACAGATTACAAGTAATGAGGGTCTTATATGAGCATTATAGGATGCCGTACAAGCTAGAGGATAGATACATATAAAATAACCTAAACTAACTTCCCAAGATTGGTCGGAGCAGGAGCTTCGAGTTGGGAGCACCTGGAAAAGCGTGTATGGCGTCATAAATGCTTGTGGTATTTATATTTGAGGCAGTGTGCTAGCTGAACTATCCGCAAGGGAACATATCTTGGCCCAAAGGCCTGGGCCTGAGGTTGGCCCAACAGTAACCTTTGACCGTGTGCTCTTTCTAATAGATCGGACTGGATAAGCTGGGGCTTGGGCTCGATTCTATGTTTTCAAGGTCGGGATTCATGATCTTCGATCTTGCATGATCCGCATTTCGATCTTGCCTGAGCTCCTAAATGTAGATAATCCAAAGTACCCCTCATCAGCTGAGGATCTTTTGGTGAATGGTTTGTTCATGAGAATGGTCCATACAAATCTGTCGAAGAACTTTGGGAAAGTGAAATATGACTTTAGAAAACTTCATTTTCAGTTAGTTCATTATGTACCTACAATTTCTAGAACTAAGCCCATAATATATTAGAGCTTCATTTCTTTCTATAGCTAGGAATATTTGTTTTGCTTGTTGGAGCTCGAAATTTGTACGTTCAATGTCATCGATTGATCGCTTAAAGCCAAAACCGTTGTCACATTTATCATTGATATTCATTGATATTGTCGACGCTAACTGATCAGGCGTCCACTATCTTTCCAAATTCATAATCCAAATGTCTAATCCTTGAAAATTTATGTGCCCATAAACAATACATGACATCAACAACAACTAATTAACAACAAAAACAAAATCTTGTGGCAAAACCACATAATATGTATAGCATCAGTGATTAAACTTCATTCAAGGCCACGGGATGTTCTATTCTATGGTGGATTAACATTACCTGTCGTAGGCCCTTTTAAACTAAAGAAATACTACTCGATTGATAGAATTTGTTTATAGGAGTCGGTCACTAAAAATTTAACCAAATTTTTACGAGAATTGCATGAGTGGTGTAATTAGGACCCTATACCAAACTTTACATGATAAGCTCTCTATCATTTTTGTCTCCAAAGAAACTACCTCTAATGCATTTAAATGTATAATATACAAGAGTTTACGGTGTATAACTTACATTTTAATTTTACATTACGGCTAAAAATATCTCTTTAATTAAAGCTAAGAGAATGGTTGTCATGAAAAGATTGGCGTGAGTATCATTTTTCTATTGATGAAATTCGAAGGTTTGAAAATTTTAAAACCATGTGAATTTCATTTAAAAATTAAATTAAGGTAAGAAAACGTCTTTTTGAAGATTTGGTGGTCCAAACCGCCTTCAAAAATTACAGAGGCATCCCCTCTGGTTAAAAACCTCATCTACAAGGGATTTGGCCATTATCTTCCCAGAATACTTATATTATTATGTGTTTGGGCCCAATTAATTGGGTATTGAATAAAATGCTAAAAAATAAAAACCATGTTCTGCGTAATGATGGGTGGAACAAGCCCAAAATTGAATCCATATAAAGACTACTTTTGCATATGCATAAAGATGGGCTAGATTTGAAGCAATACGAATTGGTTTTGATTAGTATATATTCAATCAATAAAGATTTTACTATGTACTATATGTTTGAAATTCTTATTCATATTCATAATTGAATAATAATCTCATTTAATGTTTCAATACGCCCATGTTTACGTAATATTTTTGAGAAACTTGATACTTAAATGTAACATGATATTACATGTGTGATATAAAGGGACACGCATAATCTAATTTGTTCAATTATATTCTAGGTAAGTGATGTATATCATATATTTTGCATAAACTGGTCACTTTTCCATCACAAAATTATGGAATATACATATCTAATGACAAAATAATATCTTTAAAATGAGCAATGTAAGGACGAAGAAAAATCTTGACATTTTCAACTTAGAGCCATTTATTATAATAACGGCAAATACTTATGTAGGTTTCACCCCAGCTTGTCAAGGGCTCGTCAATAGGTTCGGATACCCATTAGGAGAAGTGCGCAAATAATGTACCCGTCCTACCTGTCTCAAAATATAAGTCATGTCTAAAACTTATAAATTTCTAGGAAAAAAATAAAGGAAAGAGAAAAGAATCCATTCAAACATTTGACTTTTTCCTTATATTTTCCTTCAAATCTCCTCTTGATTACAAGAACAATAAAACTGGCAATGAAAAATGAATGCCTTGCCTGAAAATAAAGGCGCTGATTTAGGCAATTTTAATGTCATTTTTCATTGAAGCAATCTCCCCCAAGAATTTATTATTCATAGAATAAGCTCTTGTTTGAAGTAGTGGAGACGACTAATTTAAAGAAAAGCAAAAAAATTATGAAGTTTGGCTGCAGTCATTTACCAACCATAAACACCACAGAGACGAGCATAAAAATCAATGAATAGGGCACGATCTAGGTTAAGGTCAACTTGAAATCAGACAGCAAATCCCTCACGAGCAAAGGGATAGGGTGTATAGGCCCATGTTCTAGATAGGTTGAATAGAACGATCGCTGACCCTCAGGAGGAGTTGTGACCCATTCTTTAGGTTTTAAGATCATGATCTGGTATCCCTATGGGAAGTATTTTGCATACAATCTTTGCAATTTGGCTTGTTGCTCCAGCGTATTCTCATAATTGGTTGTATCTGATCGACACCGAGTACCATCTTCTGAATGTTGGGATTCAGTTAGACTTTCTCACCAGTGGTGTGGACCACAAGACCATCGGAATTCCTCTCCCCTCTCACGTTAAACTCCTTCACTGGCTTAACTTCATTGATCTCATCATGTTTTGGAATTCGCATTGTCGAGCTCTTCATTTATGGTTTACAATTTTTGTTGAAATGGTCGATTAATTGCATAGTATGCAGGAATATCAATTTGACAATTTTACTGCTCCGATCGCTCTTTTACGGGAGTTTTGGTAAATGAATAATTACCGAGTTGAACTAATTATATAGCATGAACGATTATGATTTTACCGAATTTGGTGGTGGTTCAGTAATATCAATAACTTGTAAGATAGGAACAACTTTGATCCGATTTGATTAAGGGCTTAGTTAATTTATTCCGGATGGTATTACTCAAGAAGAAGGACAGTAACACAACGACAGTAATAATTAACTAAAGATATGAACAATATAGACCAAAAGCTATATTATTGATTGTAAGTATCAAGTGATCACAATGTGATTATAGTGTATAAGCGTATGTGATGTTTACTGTCACCCTAATACAACGTTGGTGATATTCTTATATAGAGCCAATAATCCTACCTTCATAAGGTAACCAAATCAGATTAGGATCTTGGTATTCTCCTTTATGCATTCGGGCTCTTGTGCCATGTCGACAAGATACGTTTTCATGGTTGAGACGACCTATATCCTTGGACTGTGCTTGGATCCATTTGTAAGGTCGGAACGACCTAATTTCACCCGAGCTGGCGATTGTTCTTATAGTGTAAAATAGCCCCCACTAGTACTCCGTCAATTCTTCGACCGAAATCGTTACTGAAGATCGTATAAGTATTTAGCTATTGCGTCGATTTCATGAATTATGCCTCGTTAAAAACCTTAGTCGGAAAAACCCTGTGGGATAAAAACCGAATAAGGAAAAGAGTGCATCTCTTCATGAACAATTATAAGGTCGTGTCTTTTAAAAGTCAATTATTGGATGTGCGGTGTCCATTAAGTCATTCCTTATGGCGGGAAAACGAAACGTCGTGAAGGGCCAAAAATGTCTTTTCCACCCTGTATATATATAACTGATAGGATAGTGCCCAGCAAGCCAATATTAATTAGCTTGTTGAAGTACAATTTTCTTATGGTTTATAATTAATATGCCAGTTGATTCATAGTACGTGAAATTGAACAATGGCCAACTTCATCTCTCGCGAACTTATCTAAGCGATTGGATGAAATCCTAAGGTTACAATAGACTATGGGACGATTCACTTCAGTACTGAGTGCAATCATGAAACAGTCTCAAAGGTCGTGATCTTAAAACAGTTCCAAGTCATATATTCCGAACGAGACGGGGTATCGTAGGAATTGCCAAGACTTGTACAAGTATGCATGATTCACATGGAGTGAATTTGTAGCGTTTCATGAGCAAGGCATTTAAGGCCAGTGCATATGAGTAGGTGGTTCAATGGAGGATTTAATTCATCGAACGTCCCGAACAGAGAAACACATTGAGGAAGCGCATGACGCATATCGGTGATGGGATGTTTCTCAAAGCTTATAATAGTGTACGATTTAGTCCATGGACTGAGGTGCTAGGGCGAATTCGGTGCACGAGTGTGCGTACATAGATTTAGGTACTGGTCACGTAGCCTGGCCACAAAGTGCCTAAGTTGGGTGCGTACACGACTGTACGCGAGTGGTTAGTACTAAGAAAGGATCTATGGACTCATCCTGATAAGGTGAGAGAATTTCCTGTACGTTCTTCGATAATATGTTCCTAGAAATCCATGGCCATGGTTGGTGACGAATTTGGAAAGGGGTTTCCAAATTTAGCAGTCACATCGGAATTATTATCCAGAATTAGAAAGTACAGAATCGAGATAATTAGAGGTGCCGATCAATTCACACACCCTAGGTCTCGATCGGGAAATCAGTGGTGGAAGGACCGTATGTACATGGCAGTTATAAGAGGTGAGGTTCACAATTATCAATTCACCTTTGATTGGGCTTCATGTGCTTGTGGCTAGACATCGACCATGAAGTGTGGGTACTCCTAAATTAATAGGTAAATTAATTCTAGGAGTGGTCAATTAAAAGTTGTTTAATTGATCGGAGCATTTAATTGCTCGTTAATTAAATCACGAAAGTCGTGGGCCTGCTGCCAGTTGATGGTGAACTCAGAGGGTCACACACAATACAATTGGACGGTGACTGTCTTAAAGGAAAGCAAATGATTTAAAGTTGTTTAATCAAAGTAATTGAATTAAGGTATTAATTCAATAGGAGAATATTAATTAGATATCTAATTGATTAATGTTCAATTAATTAATTAGAGTTATCTGATTAATTGTAAAATTAATTAAAGTAGTTAATTAATGAAATTGGAAGATTGTGTAATTAACCAATTTTAGGATTGGATAATTACATGGGTTGATTTTGTAATTATCTAGAAATAAGGGATAGGGGCGACTTTGTGTAAGACAAGGAAAATGAGTTTTAGTCTTGGAGAGCAAGCAAGAAGAGATCTATCAAATCTTGCATTCCTAAGTTCATAAGGAATAAGAGATTTGATAGATAAGGGAAGAAGATATCTTCTAAGAAAACGACTCTTCTCTTATAAATACTTCTTCTCTTCTCTTCATTCATAACTAATGATCAAATTTTGAAAACCCTAAAAGAAAAGAGAGTAGCCGATTTTTGCAAGTAGAAAAATCTGATTTTCACACAAGAAATTTTATTTACAAAATCGCCCCGTAACTTTTAAACCTAAACCCTAGTCACCCAAGGTTGTCGATCCTAACTTGGCCGAATCTGGTCTAATCACATAAGCCCTGTGATTAGTTTTCTTCCATCAAGATCTCCCAATACAGATCCAGATCTAAAGTCCAGATCCAGATCTACAATCCATTGCTGACAAACCTATGAGATCCAGTTCGTAGCCTAAGACTTGTAGGTGTCACTACAATCCAGTTGGTGTGGATCAACTTTGGAGGTGAGACACATGGATCACTCAAGCTGTGGATCGAAACAAACACCTGGAGGAAACCACCACAAAACCGTGGTGAGGTAAATTGCAAAAAACCCCCTTGTGTTTATTTAATTGTTTGATTCAACCTTTTCGTATAATTAACTGTGGAGAAAGATTTATGGGACTATTAGGGACTTCGAAATTTTTTTAATTTCGCACTTTGTTGTATTGACAATCGAGCCCCATGATAGAATATCCCAACAGTGGTATCAGAGCCAACTACATACGTTTTTATACGAAAAGGCCTGAACATAATGTATATGCTTGATTGTATGTATGAGAACGCGTGATAATTATGTTCTGTTGATTGATTCTTGCTTGTTATAACAGGATCTATGATTGGGTAAAATTGGTTTTTAAGATCTGGGGCGAATTTATAGATTTTCGAAAAATCATGACTCTTGGTGCAAAAATCGCAAATCTCAAAATTAAGGGCTGGAAATTAATTTTTCTGTTTCTGGAAATTTTTCTAAAATCTGGACTGTTTCTGAAAATTTAATCGCACGGGTTTTTGGGCTGTATTGCGATTTTTGAAAATTCAAGGACTATTTTGTAATTTCCGAAAGTTCAGGGGTCAGTTTGCAAATTCAAAAATTTTCTGGATTTCAAAATTTTATTTTCTGGTCCTTCTGTCCGAAAACTGTTTTGGTGGTAATTTGTAAATTTTAAAAAGTTTTGGTGTCAAAAGTGCAATTTTCGAAAAGTATAGGGGCCGAACTGCAATTTCCAAAAGTTGAAAAATCAGAATCTTAATTTGTGGCAGAAAACCTGTTTTATTTATACGAGAATTTATTTCTCATAATTAGTAGTGACTAAAAAGCAAGAATCATATGAAGTTAGTTTTAAAAGGTAGTTTTAAAATTAAGAAAGAAATACGTAAAAGTTGTTTGCATGTTTCTTGCTCTACGTGAACTGTTTACGTGGTTTTCGATCGAGCCGAGCCTTGACCTTAGGCTAGATGTAATTGGTTTAATTTAATGCATGGTTTTTATTGGGCCTGCGAGCCTGTTATTATTTTTGGACCACTTTGAGCCTTTGTAATAGAATAGGGCTTTACTATTCCTAGTCTAGGATGGAGGCGCGTTTACAAGCAAGGTGGGAGCCCAAAAATAATTGAAGGCCATGTATGCATGGTACATTGTGTAATAGCATAGGTCCATTGAGAACCCTTTAGATTGACCAATTGGGCCAACATCATTGGCTCGATGATGGCCTGCATAAGAGGCTCTCGATCGAAAACATATTGTGGTAGTATGCATGCTGGGCTTGTATGACTTTTATTTATTAGTCGATTTATGATTGCTTGTGTGTTTGCGCGCTAGAATCTAGATCGTAAATAAAAGATAAAGCATAATTGAAGCGGTGAGATATCGAGTAGAGTTTCCTTAAACTTTCAAAACTGAAAATTCCCCTCTCGAATAAATATTAAGTCATATTGGGTTAAATATAAAATGAAGTTTTATAAATCCAAGCCTTCCATTAATAGGGACTAGTGCATGTTATTTACTTATCGATGGAGGTGATCCAGAGTCTGGCACCCGAGTCGAAGAAAGGGGCAATGCACGAAATTCCTTGATTCTAGTTTTAATAAAACTTGACAAGGGTAGGGACTGGTCGGGACGTGAAGATCGACCGATAACTAGTTACGGAGAATTCATGACTGGGCCCGTTTTTATCATGATTAATGGGTTAGACTTAACGCGTAGTAACATTTATGGTGTAGCAGTGCTAGATAAATGCGAAAAACGAGGCAAAATAGCTTGAAGGTTGTGTGGTAGACACAATTGGCAATAAGTATGCCTACCTGGGGAATTAATTGTATGGCCACAAGTCGTGGGTGCAACTAATTGCTGCTGGGACGTCAAGACCTACTAGGAAATAGATTTTTCACGAAACTAGAAGGGGTTATTGTTTCGATAAAAATAGTGGGAGAACTTTTTTGATAAAAAGTCCAAATTTCGTTAATTATAAGTATTAATATTAAACCTGTCTGCTTATAGTTGTCTGTTTTATTGTTAGCCATTTACCATCCACTGTTCTGTTCAAACGAGTATTAATGAATGTTAGAAGCGAAAATACTTTGGGGGCTTTGATGTGCTATTATCTTCAAGAAAAGACCATGGCTAAGTTTAATAATGTCAAGGAATATTGTTCTTACTTAACCAAGATGTTCAAACGAATCAAAAGGCTTGGAGCCCGAATGACTCTCGAAGATGAGATAGAAATTACCACGCATGGTCTTTCTGACATCTTCACTCATTTCATGCAACATTGTATTATTCCGCCTGATGGAATTAAAACAAAACGATTGCATGAGTTGTTAGACAAATATGAAGAAGCTCGTCTGAAAGGTCTTGGACTATATGAAGAAAATTGCCCATTGTGTAAGCACGAAAAGAAAATAGGAAAGCTTACTGAAAAGGAATTCCTGGATATACTTAGCTACGGTATGATTTTTAAATTATACATTTGTTAAATCTTTTGATGTAAGACATCTGTGAAACTTTCATTTCTGTAAAAGAGTTTACAGCAGATGAAACTATTCCCTCTCCACCAACAAGGAGGAAATTCCTTGAAAGAAAGATGCAAGCAGTGCAGGACGAGTTGAGGGATAATGAATTCAGGGACTGGGTCAAGGAAGTACTGAACCTAGACATTCCTTTTTTAGAAAAAGTTTTTCGTATTAGCATGAGTTTCTAGCTTTAGTTTATTTTGAGTATTATTTCAAATTTTGTACAAGACCTTATTGCTTTACCATTGAGAATGGAATTTATTTAATTAGAGCGATTTAACTTTGTACAAATGTTGATGTTTTGAAACATAGAAATAAACAATGATAAACGAATCAAAACTTCGAAGACTATATGCTTAATCGAAAAACCTGGAAAATCGTTCACTGAAATGTTTATTTTGGACATTCTTCCTAAAGAAATATTCGAAAGGAAAGGTTTTTGTCTACTGTTCTTGAAATAAGGAAGTTGGATAAAACTCCGAACTTTCAAATCTTGTCTTAAAGGAATAATAACTGAAATAAAGGATTGCTAGGCATTCCAAACATTTCAAATCAATTAGAACTAAAAGCACTAGTTCAAAAGGATACTACTTCATATATACTCGCGATTTTTCAATCGTTAAAGCATATTTGTACATTGTAGAAGTACAATTCTGAAACTATCGAAGTAATTCAATAGACGTTTTGGAAATGAAGTATCTATATGCATTATGTCAAAAGCAATTTGATCTAATCAAACTTGCTGAAACATAAGCAACTAAATCCTCGATTATCCAAAGGAGAATAGAATTCTAAACAAAGCAAATCAAAGAAGAAGATCGAGCTTTGATGAAACTTGGTTCGACTCTCGACTGTGATCCTGCTAAATTCCTATATTCACATTAGGGGATAGCCTCCCCTGACTCTTCAAAAGTACTTGGTCTAGTATTTTTCGAAGTAAGTTCTTACACCGCCATGTCCTCTAAGACATAGCAACACACCCTTATATGAGAAATTAGATGGTAGATCTGATTCATATAATGTTTGTGGGGTATCCGACGAAATCCATTGGATACCTGTTCTACGACAAAGAGAAACGAAAGTATCTCGTAAGAAGCTTGTTCCTCTGTTGACGAAACCCTTGTCAAAGGAAATAAAGAATGTCATAGAACTTGATGAAGTCCAAGAAACTGGACCCATCCCCGCAAACAGTGGGAGTAAACCTGAAACCTGCTGAACCGATCCATGCACAAATAATAGATATGGCATGAAGCCATAAGATTCAAAGTGGAAACTTTGACTCACCTAATAGCGATAGGTCACTCTTCAAAAGTCCTTCTAGGACCAATGAAAGTACCTTCTCCGTTTGCTGCGGCAAAATCCATTTCGAAACTATTAGCCATAGAAAGGTGGTTTTAACTGCCGAAGAATGACTGTTGGATATGAATCCTGCATCTCACAATTGAAAATTGATGAGAAGATCTCTATTCAAATCCAAGGGTCAATCTGTGACTTTTTCCCGAACATGGAACATGCAACTTGATAAGTCAATCAAGAATGTTGAAGTTGTCAAAAGGCATATGGATTCCAATTGTGCAAAAGGATCAGTGGGAGCATAGTTAAATTCGCAACGCAACGAGATGTTGATCTACACATCAAGTACGATATAAGAATATCAGAGTAGCACAGACGAAAGCATGTTATTCACGCAATTTTCCATGATATGATTTGGGAACTACATCTCACGTACTTGCGATACGTATTTATAGAGATAAAAGCGAAGAAGATGTTGCAATTCACCAAATCAATGTACAAAGACTATATATTGATTAAATTCAATATGGAAGAATCCAAGAAAGGATTAGTTCCAAAGAGACAAAATTTCTCTTGCTTATTTAATGAGCCCTACATATAAATGAGTAAAGAAGTACATGACTCAAGAAGCCTTATGCTTTAGCATTTGAATTGCATGTAGCATGCAAAGTCTTGTACTAGACCTGACACATCAAAATGCTCTGATCATTCAAGAGCTACTGATGGTCGAACACCAGTAAAGGACACTGGACTACCATTAAAGCAATCATCGAAGATAATTAAAGGATATAATGCTTGTCTGTGGTAGTAGTGGAGAATTGAAAAACTCGAAGGATTTAAAGATTCCAGAATTCCAGTCTGAAGTGGTTGATTTATTCTGTCTCGATGGAGCGAAGGTAAATTGGACGAAATTCCAATAGTATACCATTGTCGACTCAATCAGAATAATAGCACCATTGTGATGCTGCACAAGAGAAAGTGTTTAGATGAGAAACATTCGTCCAATGATTGGATGAATTACCTAGCATGGCAAAAGCCTGTCATAATCTTAACCGATTTAAACAAGGCGATTGCTCAATGAAAAGGAAACGAGATCTCACCAATGATCTGAACACAATATCATATGATTGAACAAGTCATAGATAACTGAGACGCGTAAAAGTACTACATTATCTCAGCAAAGACAAACTTAGTAGATCCACTAATTAAGCTCTTTCACAAATGGGTTCGAGGGACATCTTGGTATAGATGGGACTTAGAAATGTTGTGATTGGCTTTAGGGCAAGTGGGAGATTGATAGGATAGTGCCCAGCAAGCCAATATTAATTAGCTTGTTGAAGTACTATTTTCTTATGGTTTATAATTAATACGCCCATTCATTCATAGTACGTGAAATTGAACAATGGCCAACTTCATCTCTCGCGAACTTATCTAAGCGATTGGATGAAATACTAAGGGCACAATAGACTATGGGATGATTCACTTCAGTACTGAGTGCAATCATGAAACAGTCTCAAAGGTCGTGATCTTAAAACAGTTCCAAGTCATAGATTTCGAACGAGACGGGGTATCGTAGGAATCGCCAAGACTTGTACAAGTATGCATGATTCACATGGAGTGAATTTGTAGCGTTTCATGAGCAAGGCATTTGAGACCAATGCATATGAGTAGGTGGTTCAATGGAGGATTGAATGCATCGAACGACCCGAACAGAGAAACCCATTGTGGAAGCGCATGACGCATATCGGTGATGGGATGTTTCTCAAGGCTTATAATAGTGTACGATTTATTCCTTGGACTTGAGGTGCTAGGGCGAATTCGGTGCACGAGTGTTCGTACTTAGATTTAGGTACTGGTCACATAGCCTGGCCACAAAGTGCCTAAGTTGGGTGCGTACATGACTGTACGCGAGTGGTTAGTACTAAGAAAGGATCCATCGACTTATCCTGATAAGGCGAGAGAATTTCCTGTACGTTCTTCGATAATATGTTGCTAGAAATCCGTGGCCATGGTTGGTGACGAACTTGGAAAGGGGTTTCCAAATTTAGCAGTCACACCGGAATTATTATCCAAAATTAGAAAGTACAGAATCGAGATAATTAGAGGTGCCGATCAATTCACACACCCTAGGTCTCGATCGGGAAATCAGTCGTGGAAGGACCGCATGTACATGGCAGTTATAAGAGGTGAGGTTCAGAATTATCAATTCACCTTTGATTGGGCTTCATGGGCTTGTGGCTAGACATCGACAATGAAGTGTGGGTACTCCAAAATTAATAGGGAAATTAATTCTAGGAGTGGTCAATTAAAAGTTGTTTAATTGATCGGAGCATTTAATTGCTCGTTAATTAAATCACGAAAGTCGTGGGCCTGCTTCCAGTTGATGGTGAACCCAAACGGTCACACACAATACAATTGGACGGTGACTGTCTTAAAGGAAAGCAAATGATTTAATGTTGTTAAATCAAAGTAATTTAATTAAGGTATTAATTCAATAGGAGAATATTAATTAGATATCTTATTGATTAATGTTCAATTAATTAATTAGAGTTCTGATTAATTGTAAAATTAATTAAAGTAGTTAATTAATGAAATTGGAAGATTGTGTAATTAACCAATTTTAGGATTGGATAATTATATGGGTTGATTTTCTAATTAGGATAGGGGGCGATTTTTTGTAAGACAAGGAAAATGAGTTTTAGTCTTGGAGAGCAAGCAAGAAGAGATCTATCAAATCTTGCATTCCTAAGTTGATAAGGAATAAGAGATTTGATAGATAAGGGAAGAAGATATCTTCTAAGAGAAGGACTCTTCTCTTATAAATACTTCTTCTCTTCTCTTCATTCATAACTAATGATCAACTTTTGAAAACCCTAAAAGAAAAGAGAGTAGCCGATTTTTGCAAGTAGAAAAATTTGATTTTCACAAAAGAAATTTTATTTACAAAATCGCCCCGTAGCTTTTAACCCTAAACCCTAGTCGCCCAATTTTAGTTTGATCGAACCCAATGTGGTCGATCCTAACTTGCCCGAATCTGGTCTAATCACATAAGCCCTGTGATTAGTCTTCTTCCATCAAGATCTCCCAATCCAGATCCAGATCTAAAGTCCAGATCCAGATCTACAATCCTTTGCTGACAAATCTACGAGATCCAGTTCGTAGCCTAAGACTTGTAGGTGTCACTACAATCCAGTTGGTGTGGATCAACTTTGGAGGTGAGACACATGGATCACTCAAGCTGTGGATCGAACCAAACACCTGGAGGAAACCACCACAAAACCGTGGTGAGGTAAATTGCGAAAAACCCCCTTGTGTTTATTTAATTGTTTGATTCAACATTTTCGTATAATTAACTGTGGAGAAAGATTTATGGGACTATTAAGGACTTCGAAAAATTTTAAATTCCGCACTTTGTTGTATTGACAATCGAGCCCCATGATAGAATATCCCAACAATAACCATCTTTAATCTTCATAATTACTTTTACCTTCCGCCTTCAGTTTTCTCGTGGTAAAATCAAGTCTATAACATCCATAATCCTATATTTATCGAACAATTATTTCTTTCACCGAAAGGGCCTCTTCTTCTAAAAACCCCAACTCCTCCTCTCAAGAACATAAGGACGTAGTTCCTACTATTGTTCTCGAAAGCTCTGAGAGCCCTTCTTCCGAGCAGAACGAGCCTTTGGACAAGAATCCTACTGAAGTCAAAAAGGATACTCTCGTGGTGAAGGTTACCACGGAACCAAGAATACAAACCCTCAAGTTTCCGACCCAATTGAATTTTTGGCTTGTCGATTTAAGAAGATTGACTTGCCAGAATTGCGGTTGTATTATAGTTGATTTTTTCTCTCGGGTTTGAAATATTTATTCCTTTTTCCGAGGAGAGAGTTAATACTCCTCCTAAAAATTGTTGTGCCTTCTATATTTCCCATTTTCAGCATAGGCTTAGGCTTCCTTTACATCCTCTTTTCCACTAAATCCTTGCCACCTTCTTTGTTTCGTTGACTCAACTAGTTCCCAGTGTTATGCCTTTACTGTCTCTTTTGCTGTTGTAATGGTTGCGAAAGGGTTAAAACCAACCTTTCGCAACTTTTACCAATTCTTTCGCTTCAATATTTCCACTTCCTCTAATTCTAGCAATAGCACATACTGGAAACTAGTTACTTCTTCGTTCATCCTCCCACCTATCAAACACTCACGGACGGATCGACCGTACCTTCTGAGCACCCATGGGATCATGATTCAGCTTTGACGTTTGGTGGTCGAGATATAAAGGGTGAATTGATTCCCGATGACCCGTGCTTTCTTAACATGATAGCAGAGATGAGGTCGGATAAATATCAGTGCGATTATCTTGTGGGGGAGGATTTTCTTCGGAAAGCTGGTTTAATTTCCAAGGATTTTTCTCTTCCTGCTAACAATCGACCTCTGGGTAATATTCGCTCTTATTTCAACTATTTTCAATATCATCTTTCATGTATCTTGTATTCATTCCTTTCCCTTGCAGCATCTTATCTAATGAGAAGGATCTCGGCAACCAAGCTCTTGAATCCGATTACAAGAGGGAGATCAATTTGAGTCCTATTATGGTTATGTTTCCTTGTATAGTTAAGGAAGAAGACCTATAAATAATCATCACTTGTATTGGATTAGGGCACAATTCTGATACCACTTTCACGACTACATACATTGTAATCCTTGATTTAATCTAATACAAGAGCTCTTGCTATACATATTTACATACGATTTACGTTCATTATACTCTTCTTGTGTTACATATTGTTAATCTTTAAGTAGATCCATCCGGAATAAAGTAACTAAGCCCGCAAAATCATATTTAATTCAGACCCGATCATATAATTATTGAGATAACTGAACCAAACGAAATTCTGTTAAATCAGTTGGCGCCCACCGTGTGGCTCAGTTAATTATTCGATAGACATATGGCTCGCCCAAGGAAGAACGCACGCAACGATGCAAGAAGGAACACTACGCACCCACCCACGCCAACGGAAGTGTTGCATGAGAATACGGACGGTGAACGAATCAACGACCCAATGGACGAACACGAACAATGAGAAATCAACCATCAAACGGGTCAGGAGGAATGCCCCGGTTCCGACGCGCAAATCCCATAGGAACAGCTGAACCCTACGGTTGATCCAGCTCTTGCTAAGCCTATGGTCAGAACAGTTCCCCTTCCGTTACCAGATAGGGAAGAAAAGTTCAGACAATTAGCACAATTGGTGAATTCTCTATATCCAGAGCTCCAGACGATTCCCGAACAAGAGCCTAGGAACCCAAGAACGGTTCCGGCGCAACTCAAAGACCAATCGATCACATCTCGGATCAGGCCAATAGCCTAGGGACCAATCAGCAATCTTTGGCTACCCCACACAAGAGTAACGATAAACCGATCGATAACCACGTCCGAGGAAAACCAAATCGGGCAAGAGCCCTGTTGGGATATTTCTAGTTGGGGCTCGATTGTCAATACAACAAAGTGCGGAATTTTAAAACTTTTTGATCCCTATTAGTCCTATAAAACATTCTCCACAGTTAATCATACGAAAAGGTTGAATCGAACAATAACATAAACATAAGGGGGGGTTTTTGCAATTTACCTCACAACGGCTTGGTGGTGGTTACCTCCAGGCGTTTCGTTCGATCCACAATATGAGTGATCTATGTGTCTCACCTCCAAAGTTAATCCACACCAACTGGATTGTAGTGACACCTCCAAGTCGTAGGCTACGAACTGGATCTTGAAGGTTTGTCAGCAAAGAACTCTGCAGATCTCGATAAGGACCTAGATCTGGATCTGGATTGGGAGATTTTTTGGAAGAAGACAAATCACAGGGTTTGTGTGATCAGATCGGTTTCAGCCAAGTCAGGATCGGCCAAGTCAAGTTCGACCGAGCTTGTTTCGGGCGACTAGGGTTGGGGCAAAATTTATGGGGCGATTTTTTAAATAAAATTCTTGTGCAAAAATCAGATTTCTTTCTTATGCAAAAATCGGTTTCTCTCTTTTAATTTTGGCTGAGTAATTTTGTTCTCTCACAAGTTTTTCTAGTGTTGTGTGTTATGAAGAAGAGATGAGAAGAAGTATTTATAAGAGGAGAATCCTTCTCTTAGAAGATATCTTCTTCCCTTCTCAATCAAATCTTCATTCCTTATCAACTTAGGAATGTAAGATTTGATATATCTCTTCTTACTTGTTTTCCAAGAATAAAACTCCTTTTTCTTTTCTTCACAAAAATCGCCCCCTACCCCTATTTTCAAGATTATCACAAATCAACCCATATAATTATCCAATCCTAAAATTGGGTAGTTATTTAATCTTCCAACTTCATTAATTAACTACTTTAATTAATTTTATAATTAATCAGATAACCTCAATTAATTAATTAAACATTAATCAATTAGGTAGCTAATTAATTTTCTCCCATTGAATTAATACTTTAATTCAATTACTTTGATTTAACAACTTTAAATCATTTCCATTCCTTAATGACTGTCACTGTCCAATTGTATTGTGTGTGACCCTCTGGGTTCACCATCAATTGGCAGCAGGCCCACAACTTTCGTGATTTAATTAACGAGCAATTAAATGCTCCGATCAATTAAACAACTTTTAATTGACCACTCCAGAATTAATTTCCTTATTAATTCAGGAGTACCCACACTTCATGGTCGATGTCTAGCCACAAGCCCATGAATCCCAATTAAAGGCGAATTGATAATTGTGAACCTCACCTCTTATAATTGCCATGTACATACGGTCCTTCTAAAGACTAATTTCCCGATCGAGACCTAGGGTGTGTGAATTGATCGGCACCTCTAATTATCTCGATTCTGTACTTTCTAATTCTGGATAATAATTCCAATGTGACTGCTAAATTTGGAAACCCCTTTCCAAATTCGTCCCCAACCATGGCCATGGATTTCTAGGAACATATTAAAGAAGAACGTACAGGAAATTCTCCCACCTTATCAGAATGAGTCGATAGATCCTTTCTTAGTACTAACCACTCGCGTACAGTTGTGTACGCACCCAACTTAGGCACTTTGTGGCCAGGCTACGTGATTAGTACCTAAATCTAAGTACGCACACTCGTGCACCGAATTCGCCCTAGCACCTCAAGTCCAAGGACTAAATCGTACACTATTCTAAGCTTTGCGAAACTTCCCATCAACGATATGCGTTGTGTTCAAATCCGTCCCAGGAGATCGTACAATGGAAAAATTAAAGCGTTGGACGAATTTAAAAGCAAGGAGGCCGGGGCTCATACTTGATCCCGATGGGATCCTATTCGATTATTGGCCACCCTAAAAGAAAAGAGAAGTTTAAAGTTGAGCTACCGACTATAAACAAGCGCTTCTTGGGAGGCAACCCAGGGCTTTTGTTTTCCTTTTTCGTTGTCTTGTTGTTTTTGTTGTTGTCGTGTCGTGTCTTTTGATTTCTTGTTCTTGTGTGTTTTGTTGTAGGTAATGATTGTGCACGATAACGTAGCAAAATCAAGCGTCAAAATACAAATCGGGAATTTTGAAATTGAGCCAATCGAGAATCGAGGTAAGTTTTTAAATTTTGTTGTTATGAAGTGTTCAAATTTTGAACATAAAACTTATCTCAATAAGTTTTGTATTCAAAAGACTGAAAGAAAAATTTTCTGGAAATAATACACCGCAGTGCAATTTAATTCACACCGTGGTGCAAAATTTCCAGTAAGTTTGCTCACTTCTTACACCGCGGTGCAAATTAAGATACACCGCGGTGCAAAATTTCCAGTAAGTTTGGTCTGGTTTTACCTTTCACATACCGCGGTGCAAAGTACATACACCGCGGTGTAATAAAGAACACACCGCGGTGTATAAAATCTTACACCGCGGCATATCATAGGCATAAACTTAAATTTGGAACCTACTCTTGATTTAACCGTTTTTCGTCGGGTTAATTTAATATCAGTGAATTTGTGATATCGGGGGTTTGGATATTGAATTATTCAGTATATTGGGTTCCGTTACTTTATTCTGGATGGATCGTTTACAAAGAAAAGCAATAATCAAAGGCAAGAAGTAAAACCATTAACGAAATTAAGAACGCAATGATATGGAGGTAAAGTTCTGCAATCATAATGGATATTATTGAGTTCTATTGTTATCAATGTATTCTTGTGTTATCTCCGAATTAAGAGAATTCGTAGTTTTCTCATACAATGAATAACTAGGTATTTATATTACGCTAAACCTAGTATTACAAGGAATCATAGTCCTAGTTGGACTCGGCCCAACCTATCCTTCTTGGGTCCGGAGTGTAATCTTTACTCGGAGCGAGCGGCATCAGGCTGGGTCAGTAAGAAGATCCCGATCCGTTAGAATTGGTCGAATCGATCTTGTAATCTTTGTTCGATCAGACTAGTATGTAGGGTGCGAAATAGCCCCCATCAGTACTCCCTCACTTCTTCGAGCGTATAGATAATAGGAGCTCGTAGAAGTAGATAAAACTTGTCGACTGTTTCTTTTCTATGAACGGAGCCTCGTTAAAAACCTTACTTAAGAAAAAACCCAGTGGGAAAAAATCTTAAGTAAGGAAAAGAGTGCTACGTATCATAGATAGTCGTTTCTTCCGCCTAATGATGAATCGCCACGCGTCTATTCAGGAGGCTTTTGGTATCCTTCCATTTTTGGCGGGAATTTGAGTAGCTGCTATAAGTTCGAAACGTCTTTTCTCATTTCCTTATAAATAGGTGACTTTCGAGTTTGCCATTTCTCTTTTATATTTGCTTTTAGATCGCAGTCATTTTCTAGTTTGGTCGTTCGTCGTATAAAATTTTCCTTTCATCGACCTTCTTCTTCAAGAACTAGAATATAGATGGCTTCCGTAAGAAGATCTTCTTCTTCTCCTAGAGAGATCATCGCCCCTGATAACGAGGAGGAGTTACATTCTAATCCTCTGGGTGAACAAACTACGGTCTCTGACCTTGTTATCCCTGTAGAAGATACTTACAAGGTACGAATCCTTTCCGATGCGGACGTAGCCGCCCGAGCCAAAAAGGGCAAAGGTACTGTTCCTCAGATTTCTGAACCAATTGAGGATCTAGCTTGCGCATATACAGAGGAAACATTCCCCGAAGTCGTGAATAGCTATACCAAATATTTTCCGGAGGGTTCTGAGATAATTCTCCCTTCACCTACTGATAGGGTTACTTCCCCGCCGGAGGGATGTCGAGCCTTTTATACGGCTCATTTTAATAGCGGACTGCGTCTTCCTTTGTCTCCCCTTTTCCTGGAAGTTCTGAAAACTTTCAGCGTGTGCTTGACACAACTGGTTCCAAATTCTGTTGCTTTCGTGGTTTGTTTTTCCGTTCTGATGATTGCAAAGGGGTTTAAACCTTCTTTCCGCAATTTTACGCAACTTTTCCGTTTTAATATTTCTAGTTCTTCAAATCGTGGATATTTCTTTGCTAGTCAGCGACCTAGCCGAGCAATTTTTGATGCTCCGGTTTCTAGTAATCCTTCATGGAAATCTCATTTCCTCTTTGTTCGTCCTCCGTCTAATCTCCGTTCGGTGGACGGTTCGACCATACCTTTTTCATGGGATCATGGCTTTAGTTGGATTCCTGGAGGTCGCTCATCAACTGGCGAACTTGTTCCCGACGATGTACAATTTATAACTGAGATTCCCGAGATGCGTACAAACAAATATCAAAGTGCTCTTCTGATTGGGGAAGCTTTTCTTCGTAAGGCAGGGTTAAGTGTCCATAATTTCCCCATCAGTTCATCACCTGAACCTCTTGGTTAGCATTTTATTTGACCTTTAGTATTGTCGCTATACTTTTTATACGGAGAAATTAACTTTATTTTGTTTCTTTTTCAGCTCATATGGTAGAAAACTCCCGACACTCTTCGAAGGGAAAAATGGTGCTGTCGAAATCTTCCAAGTCAGTGGAGAATAATCCTATCGAGCAGAGGGCGTCTCGAAAGAGGAAATTGGAATTGGGTCACGAATCCGAGGAGAATAGAGAGGAATCTCCGGATTCTCTACGTGAGTCCCCTATTCGTCAGGGCATGGGATCCGGTTATCCTCCGCTTCATCTTAGAACATCTTTGGGTATTCGAGGATGTCGTAGCTGGTCGATGCCTCATCCCACTAATAATCCGGTTGATAGAAAGAGGAGTTACTATGGACGTTCTGGTGACGACCTTTCTTTACTCGGAGATAAACATCCAAATCCTACTCTGGTCGAAATGATCGAGGATCATTTAGAGGGAAGGAGGGCCGCTGGTTATTCCGAGAAGGATTCTCTTATTCATGATAATAACGAGAATGCGGTCGATAAGGCGACCCGTATTCTTTTATCTGGCGTTCATACTCGCGATCTTAATAAGCTTCTTCATAAGGATCCTTTGGAGAAATTCCAGCGAGCTTCTCTTTATGCTGAAAAGGTGAGACCTTTTTCTTTCTATTATTCTGATGAAGTGATCTTTTAAGATTTTCTTAATTTGCTAATTCGTTTCTTTCTGACCCCTTCGTTATTTCAGGTTAACACCTGTCTGACATCATACGCCTATGAAAATTCTCTTTGGAAACAACAGTGCGAATTCCTTGAAGAGAAATATAAAGTTTTACTTCACAAATCTTCCGGTTCAGAAGTTGGTCCCTCGACATCTTCCTCTGTTCCTGTCGTAGAGACTCGTGCTGCCGGGACCGAAGATCAAGAAATGATAGATAGGGTAATAGAGGTTTCTCGCGCTCAGGAACAAACCAATCAAATGGCAAGAAAATTAGAAGAATTGCAGTTGCAGAGCACGACTCGGATTAGTGAGCTTGAATCTCAAGTGTCAAGCCTTGAATCTTCTTTAGAGGAGTATGAAAATGACGTCCCACTTAGGCAAAGGGATCGATATGTTAGGAAATCTGATGAACAAGTCGTTCGTGAATTCCTCAACTCTCCTGTTCATACGGCGTTGGTGTACCGGATGGTCGGCCCTCTTCTTGAGAATACTTTTAAAAAATCGATTCATCAACTGGTCGCTTTGGAGATGATCGACGATCGTCGGAAGGAGTATTTTAAGGCAGCTCATATCCGGTTGAATCGTTATGGCGAGCTTTACTCTTCCTCTGAAGTTCCAGATGTCGTATATCAAGGTCTTCCTTTAGCTCACCTTGTCGGAGAATACGGAAATCCATTGCCAATTCCTCCTTCAGATGTTAACGATGAGCTCGATGATACATTTATCGATCCGGAAGATGAAGAAGAAGAAGAAGACGACATGGATGCCGGTGGCGAACAGAAGATTCCTGATAGCGACCAGGCTTCTTAAAATAGTGGTTTTATTTTCGAAATAATATTTGTAATTATCCATTCGTAGGTTTAATTGCAACTTAGCTTTCCTACTTTGTACACCAAACGTTTCGTATTCTGACAGTCGTGTCTTTTCACATCCGCTGTAATAATTCAGACAAATCATTAAATTTGCCGTAATCATTATGTATGCGTCTTTTCGAATTCTAGCGTTTGCTCCAAGGTCAGTTTTCCTGTTTCGCGCCCTTTCTTCGGGTCAGTCGCGTCTTTTCGTGTAGTATAAATACGAGAGGTAAAATTTGACTTGTCTTTTTTACTGCTATACTCCTCTCTTAACATAATACTCTTTCTTGATCTAGTCGATAAACTTCCTCGATATTAATTTATATTTTTCCGTAATCCGATCATGAGTAACCTTTTCGGTAATACTTCGAAGCGACCTTCTCGTGAGGGCGCTAGGGATAATAGATCGAAGAAATTTCGAAGAGAAGGGCCTTCGATGGAGCCTCCTCGTTCGTCCTCAGTTAGTAGTTCGATGATCGATACTCCTATTACCACGTTCCAACCTTTGTCAGAAGTTAGTTCGTCGCTCCTCCAACCAAACTTTTCTTCTACCCCCGCGGGAGGTAATAGATCTTCCCCAGGTCGATTAGCTTTCGGAGACCCATCCAACATGGAACAGGTTTACGACATACCTGTTTCTTCAGGTTTTTCTTCTTACGAGTATGGATCTCATGGAGGGGATTTTGTTAGTTCCCTTCCTTTTTCTACTTCTACTGCCCTGCTAGTTAGTGAAGGGCAAGTCGGTGATGGTTTTTCTGTCAATCCTTCCATAACGCAGTCTATTTCGCAATATGGTCCTGAATATCTGTTTCATGATACCACTGTAACGACTGCTTCTTTTGAGTCTGGGGGACCTTCAGGGGGTCGATCTGGGTCGAGGTCTGGTCGTCGGACCATTATATCTGCTTCCGGCAAAGAGACCTCTGTTAGTCCCGACGAGAGGGACTCCCCTCGTCCGTTAGATGATCGCTGCGTGCTTATGCAGGTTAATGACATTCTTTTGTCGGAGACTCCACGTTCCGACGGTGTCCCTTTGACAAGCGAACTGCCTGGTTCTGTTGAACCTGATGCTTTGTCTTGGGACTTAGGCATGAGTACTATTTTGCCCGGCGAATTGAGGAAGCTCGAAGGTACTTCCAATGTTCGCCTTGTTCAATCTCTGGTGAAGATATGTGAACAGGTAAACATATTTCGAACATTTTTCCTGTTCTTTGTTTTGAATTCTTTGTTGTACGGCGGTTTTTCTTACTCTTTTCTGTTTTTAGGGCAAGTATTTTGCACTCCAGCTGGGTGTGCAAAATGATGAACTGTGGAATAGTCGGAGAGCTCTTCAAGTTCAGCTGGAGTCGGAGAAAGCTAAAACCAGGGGTTTGGAGCTGCAGCTGCAACTTGCTAAAGATGATCTCCAAAAGTTAGAGGCTGACAAAGTTATTCTTGAGAAAGAGAAAGGCGACCTAGTTCAGGCTGCCGCGTCGGCAGAGGGATCTCGTCAACAGGCATATGATGATGGTTATGATGCCGGTTATTTTAAACGTCAGGAGGAGTTGATGGCGTTTGCTGGTAACCTAACTCCTCGGAGGCCTGTTTCTGCTGGTCACCCCTCTGGCGATTCTTCTCAATGATCTTTATTCAATCTGGCAGACCTTGGACTGTCTCTTTTTTTTTTTTTTTTTTTTTTTTTTTTTTTTTTTTTTTTATGATGATGCCCAGCTTTTGTGTAGTTGTCCGGGCTGAAATTTTGTAATGGGAGAAGTACTAAAATGGAAATATTATGATCTCTTCTGTAGGCAGATTCTTGCCTTGATTCTAATGATATATCTTTTTCATATATGTAATTGCTACGCACAAATATACCATCATGTAGTAATTGACAAAGATTAGTTTTACTTATCTGAATTTTTATTTCTGCGGAGAGATTTGAGTATGGAGAAAGTAAGCTTGATCTTGCTTTGGTCGCTTGTAAGATAACTGAACGGTATAATATTTGCTTCGCATATTTAATCTTTGTTGATCGATCCAGCCGATCGTCGTTGTGTAAACCCTTAGCTGTCTGGTCGATGCTCGATTCATGCCTTATAAATTTGTCCTTATATGACATATATCTTATATAAGGAGGTTATTGTTCCTCCCGTTGAATTTCAGTTCTTCTTTTCCTCAGAGAGAAATTTTCCTTTAGGTGCTTTTCACCTATCCATGTCTTCCATTATTAGCTTTTCAACTATACATATCCCTAGCCAGTATATCATACTCTTGATATGGGAGGAATTGGAAAATGTAACAGTCCTGGCCAGATCTGACCCGTTCAGACCTCCTTCAGCAATTCTTTGGAAAATTAGGCAGTGACGGCCTTATAGTTTCGAATAGGGAGGGCTATTCTCCTGATTTCGATGTCAGATTTCTTGGATTCTAAATGGAATTCTTGTATGGCCAACTTAGTAGTCTCCCTATGATGTATGAGGCAGTTACGACCCCCGTATGGTGGAGGCTCTGGTCGTTTTTAGGCAATTATTCTCTTTCAACGGTTCAACTTTGCATGCCTTCGTTGAGGAGTTCTTAATATTTTCTATTAGGCGACCCTCATATATGATCGTGCAGATCGTTTTGGTCTTTGAACTTCTTTAAGTTTTCTTGGATTATTTTGTTGATCGCTTCGATCTGTAGATTTGTTTCTCCCCGATCAGTTGAATCGATCAGACGGGCGCCGTTCCAACTTACTTGCATTTATTTCGGGAAGTCAAAGGGTCGCGTTCTCGTCCCTTGATTAAACTCCTATCGTCCGTAGGATCATTCTCACGGGCGCCTATAAATAAGTAGGCAGTTTCCTTATTTTCCATTCATAACAATGGATATCTCGGTTTCCTTAGATTTCATTTTGCCTTCAGATCCCATAATGTTTAAGAAGTCACATTATCGTGATTTGTTCGTTCGCAGTAAAGGAATTGTCCCCAGTCTTGTATTGACGGGTCCCATGTCAGCCCTTCCTTGTATCGACGGATCCCATGAGATCTCCGCTTTAGTCTTCATCACTTTAGAGGTCCGTGGTTTCCGTCTGCACATGGGGGGTTCATACTTGCCAGTCACCCTCGCTCTTGGATGTGACTTCCGGAGTGATAGATCGCCGGGGTGGCTGGTAAACTTACCGTTTCACGACGGTCCCGAAGAGATGCTGCTCTAGAGTAAAATGTTTTATAGATAAAGTAAAAGCAGTATCTTCTTCTGGGTGAGTGAGCATTGCTAGCTTATCTGGCTGGTAGTGTTCATTTCATCTGGAATCACATACGATCTTCAGAGCCCTGCCATTGAACCAAAGAAGTCGACCATCCTGAGCAGCATGCTTCTTAGGTGGTTTATTATGATCGATGAGGTACTAGGGAGGAGATTGGTGTTTCCGTGGACATTGTCGTGAAGATAGTCGATCCCGTGGGATCAATTTAACTAGATCATTGTAACGATCTTTAGATAGCAAGCAGATTTTTGTAACGTAGAATATTTGTATGTAATTGATTTGATGAATAAAATATTATTTATTTCTTGCATCTTCTTTGTCGTTTGATAATTTTATTTTCGAGGAGTAATTTCCGAGCAGATGAATTCATACTTGATTTGTCTTTAAAACTTTAGGAGTATCAGCGGATCTTTTTTAGATCGTTAGGAGTAGATCGAGGAGTTTTTATTGAGCGTATCAATGTGTACTCAATCTTGCTATAATTTAGACTTAGGATTTTATAACAAAATCCTTCTTTGTCGTTGTAATTAATCGAGGAGTTTTTATTGAGCGGATCAATGTTTACTCAACTCGTTTTGTTTAGATTTATGTTTTTAACCCAAAAATCTCTTTGATCGTTGAACATATATCGAGGAGTTTTTATCGAGCGGATCGATGTTTACTCAACTCGTTTTGTTTTAGACTTAGGTTTTTCATACCAAAAAGTCTTTTTGATCGTTGAATATATATGTCGAGGAGTTTTTATCGAGCGGATCGATGTTTACTCAACTCTTTTGTTTAGACTTAGGTTTTTAGTTCCTGAAGTCTTTTAATCATTATAGATATATCGAGGAGTTTTTATCGAGCGGATCGATGTTTACTCAACTCGTTTTGTTTTAGACTTAGGTTTTTCGCACCAATAAGTCTTTATGTTTGTTGTGTTCGATCGAGGAGTTTTTATTGAGCGGATCAATGTTTACTCGACTCGTTTTGTTTTTGTGGTCGGAATGAGGAGTGTTTATTGAGCGGATCAATGTATACTCGACTCATTTATAATTCAGACTTAGGTTTATCACCAAAAAGTCTTTTTTGCTGTTGAATATATATATGTCGAGGAGTTTTTATCGAGCGCATCGATGTTTACTCAACTCGTTTTGTTTTAGACTTAGGTTTTTCGTACCAAAAGTCTTTTTGATCATATATGTGTCGAGGAGTTTTTATCGAGCGGATCGATGTTTACTCAACTCGTTTTTGTCGTCGGAATGAGGAGTGTTTATTGAGCGGATCAATGTATACTCGACTCATTTGTAATTCAGACTTAGGTTTATCACCAAAAAGTCTTTTTTGTCATTATAGATATATCGAGGAGTTTTTATCGAGCGGATCGATGTTTACTCAACTCGTTTTTGTCGTTGGAATGAGGAGTGTTTATTGAGCGGATCAATGTATACTCGACTCATTTATAATTCAGACTTAGGTTTATCACCAAAAAGTCTTTTTTGCTGTTGAATATATATATGTCGAGGAGTTTTTATCGAGCGGATCGATGTTTACTCAACTCGTTTGGTTTTAATATTTATCAATATGCTAGTGTAATTCCACCGAGCGTTAATCAAAATAATCGATGTATAGAAAATGCTAAAATTTTTACTATTTGAACTCTAGGCTAGGGCCTTTGTTACAAGGATTAAAACTTGATAAAGTAAAAATAAAAGAATGCAGTATAATCTGCTAAAATTTATTTACCATAGTATTTCCTAAGGTTGACTGCGTTCCAGGTTCTTGGTAAGGCTGTCCCATCCATGTGTGCAATTTTGTATGAACCTTTCTTTCCTACGCCGATGACGATGTAAGGTCCATCCCAATTTTGTTGTAACTTTCCCACATGCTTGGATACTTCTACCTTTTTCAAAACCAAGTCCCCTTCTTTGAAGGTTCGGACGCGTACTTTTTGATTGTATGCTTTCTCCATATTTGCCTTAGTGGCTTGTAGGCGTACAGCAGCTTTATCTCTTAAGGCTTCTGCTAAATCAACGTCATTTTCCCTCGCCTTTTCATTTTCTTCTTTATTGAACATCTCTATTCTTGGAGTTGGAATTAAAGTTTCCACAGGGATAACAACTTCCGATCCATATATCAAGCTGAAAGGGGTTTCTCCAGTTGAGTTTCTTACCGTGGTTCGATTAGCCCACAAAACTCCTGGTAGCTCATCGAGCCATTTTCCTTTGGCGGCTCCTAACCTTTTTTCCAAAGATTTTATTATCTCTCGGTTTGCTACTTCAGTTTGTCCATTTGCTCGAGGATGTCCTACCGAGGTAAAGTTTTGTTGAATTCCGAGTCTTGTACACCATTCTATTATCTGTTTTCCCGCGAATTGAGTTCCATTATCGGAGATAAGGACCCTTGGGATGCCGAATCGACATACTATGAATTTCCAGAGGAAGTTAATAACTTGGAATTGGGTTATTCGTGCGAGGGCGACGCATTCTATCCATTTGCTGAAGTATTCTACAGCGACCAGGACATAGGATTTCTTTGATCTAGCTGTTGGGAAAGGTCCCACGATGTCCATTCCCCATTGATCGAATGGCCAACAAATCGGGATAGGGTGCATATTTTCTGCTGGTCGATGGCATATGTTAGCATGAATCTGGCAGTGATGACATTCTTGGACATATTGAGCGGCATCTTTATTGATGGTTGGCCAATAGTAACCTGTTCTGAGACATTTTAAGGCCAATGCCCTCGATCCACTGTGATTTCCTGCGTCTCCTTCATGTATTTCTCGCAGTATATCCATGGTTTGTGATTCAGGGATGCATCTCAGGAGAATTCCCGATACTGATCGTCTGTAGAGTTTTCCTTCTACAAGTGTATACTTTGGGGCTCGATATTTTATTTTCCGAGCTTCATTCTGATCAGATGGTAGTTTTCCATCTTGAAGATAGTCTTTCATTGGGTTCATCCAGTTTTCTTCGGCTTCTTCGATTTCCATTATATCGATTATCGGTATTTCATCGATATCGATTGCTGGTGTATTAGATATCAACCAGTTAATCACCCGTTCGGTCTTTCCGTCATGGGATCCTGTGAATTTTGATAGCTGATCGGCCCATTTATTTTCCGAACGTGGGATGTTCTGGATACTGAAGCTTTCAAATTTCCCAGCTAGAGATTTTACTTTGGCGAGGTATTTGATCATATTGAACTCTTTAGCCTCGTATAGGCCTTCTATTTGTCTTTGTACTAATTCCGAATCAGTTAGTACCTTAAGACTCTTTATGTTGGCTTTTATCGCCATCTCCATTCCTGCGATTAACGCTTCATATTCGGCTTCATTGTTTGTTACGACGAAGTCCAATGTTATCGCGTAATTCAAATCTTCCTTATTTGGTCCAGTGAAGTTAATTCCGGCGCCTCCCCCTTCTCGGCATGAAGCACCGTCGACATGCATTAACCAAGTTTGATCCTCGATCATCAAGACATCGTTGTTGTGGCAGCTCGATGATTCGGTGGCCTGCGTCGGTGTTTCTAGTATAAAATCGGCCAACACCTGGGCCTTGATGGCAATCCTCGGTTTGTAGTCTACCTCGAACTGGCTGAGTTCGATGGCCCATTTGATCAGTCGTCCGGAGGCTTCTGGTTTTGCTAGGATTTGTCTTAACGGTTGATTCGTCAAAACGATGATTTTGTAGGTTAAGAAGTAGGGTCGGAGTTTTCGTGCAGCCACTACTAAGGCCAGCGTGAATTTTTCTATTTCCAAGTAATTCTTCTCCGCCCCTTGTAATAACTTGCTGAGATAATAGACAGGCTTATGCTCGGAACCCTCTATCTTAATTAGGACTGAGCTAACGGCCGTATCGGAGATGGAGATGTATAAGTACAATGGTTCCCCTTCTGTCGGTTTGGCCAACATCGGAGGGGATGTTAAATATTCTTTGAGTTGTTCGAAAGCTCGTTCACATTCTTCGGTCCAAACGAAGTTTTTCGCTTTTCGAAGTGTTTGGAAAAAGGGCAAGCTTCTATCCGCCGATTTAGATATAAATCTATTTAACGCTACGATCTTCCCAACCAAGCTTTGCACTTGAGAGATGGTCTTGGGAGGTTTCATTTCAGTTATGGCTCGAATTTTTTCTGGGTTGGCTTCTATTCCTCGCTGGTGTACCAAATATCCCAAAAATTTTCCTGACTTAACACCGAAGGTGCATTTTGCGGGGTTCAACTTCATACGATATTTTCTTAAGATTTGGAAACATCGATCTAGATGTTTTACGTGATCTGCTTCATTCATACTTTTAACTAACATGTCGTCTACATAGACCTCCATTATTTCTCCGATTAACTCCCTGAACATTAGGTTTACCAATCTTTGGTATGTAGCCCCAGCGTTCCTTAATCCGAACGGCATTACTATAAAGCAGTATACTCCCTGTTCGGTTACGAATGCGGTCTTCTCTTGGTCGCGCTCGTCCATGTATATTTGGTAAAAGCCTTGGAAGGCGTCCATCATGCTGAACAGCGCAAAGCCAGCAGTCGAGTCGACCAATAAGTCGATTCTTGGGAGGGGGTAAGGGTCGCGTGGACATAACTTGTTAAGGTCGGTGAAATCATTACACATCCTCCATTTGTTGTCCTTCTTATCCCCCTTTGCTACTAGTACAACATTACATAGCCACTCCGAGAAATGTATTTCTCGGATTTGTTTTGCTTCCATCAGTCTTTCAACTTCGGCTTTAATGATTTTATCTTTCACTGGTCCATGATTTCTTTTCTTCTGTCTGGCGGGTTTCGCCGAAGGGTCAATTTTTAGGGTATGCTTGATTACTCGAGGATCGATCCCTTCGATGTCATTTGCACTCCAAGCGAAAACGTCCACGTTATTTCTTAGAAATTCGATTAACATTACTTCTCCTTCTTTGCTCAATTCTGTACCAATTCTTGTCCTTTTGGACGAGTCGCCTTCTACCAGAATTATATCTTTATGTTCTGGGGGTTGCAAGGATAAATCTAGTGGTTCTTTCCCCTTTTTATCTAATCGATCAGTAATAGGAATTTCAACCTCATTTCTAATTGGATCGTCTTCGATCTTTCTCTTGCTCGGAGTAATAGGGTTAGGATGTTCTCTCAAGGTCAGCGACGTGCTGTAGCAATCCCACGCCATACAGTGGTCATTCGTTATTTCTCCAATGCCGCTATCGGTCGGAAATTTTATTTTCTGGTGATAGGTAGAGACCACAGCTCGAAAAAGGTTAAGGGCTGGTCGCCCTAATATAGCGTTATAAGCGAAGGGTGTTTCTACTACTAGGAATTTTACCAGCTTCACTGTTCGAAGTGGCTTCTTTCCGAGCGATACACTCAAAGATATCGTTCCGCTGGGGATGATCTCGGACCCTCCAAAGCCTACTAACGGTGTGGCTACCTTTTGTAGGTTTATTTGTCCGAGGTTCATTTGTGCTAAAACCTCCCTGGAGATGATATTTGCTGAGCTTCCATTATCGATTAGGATTCTTTTCACATTGTAATTCGCTATTTCTAACGACACTACCATAGGGAAATCTGGGTTATCTTCTTTCGTATCCCAAGTAATGTTTTTAGGTACTTCGCCTTCGTTAAAGCTAATCGGCTCGTGATTTGTTGGCCTATTTTCTAACGTCCATATTTCTTTTGGATATTTAGAACTTGCAATTAAGGATCTGGCCATTCTTCGTCGAGCATTGCGACTATCTCCCCCCGCAGGCCCCCCGGATATAGTGTGGATAGTTCCATTGATCTGGTCGTGATTCAACTCCTGAGTAGGTCGATGTTCTGGTGACCTTCGACGGGAACTTTTCCTTTGATTTCCGTTTCGAGGGCTTCTACTTCTTTCCCTTTTTCGATTGTCTCGCTCTATGTATTCGTCAAGTTTTCCTTGCTCGATTAGTTTCTCAACTTCTCTCTTAAGGTGAAAACAATTTTCCGTTCGATGCCCATGTGCCCTATGGTACTTACAGTATTGATCATAGTTTCGAGATCCTGGTCTTGGCTGTGCGATTTTCCTCGCCTCAGGAATCCAATTATTCCTTTCTAGAACTTCCAAGATTTCTTCGATTGGAGCATTTAATCTTGGGTGTTCTACTTGATTCACTCTGCTTCTGATTGGTGGTTCAGGGTTTCTTGGTCTTTGGTAGAAATTAGGTTGCCTTTCTCGGTCGGCTCCGCTGTATTCCAGTCGCTGGAAAACGTTACCTCTCTTGGAAGATCGCTCGTAATCCAAGGATCTTTGGGCGGGAATCCTATCATGCCGCTTAGACCCTGTAGCCGTAACTTTGTTTTTGTTTTTATCCTTAAAGGAATTCATCTCTTCTTGGGTCATATACTTAGATGCTAGGCTCATGATGTCGGCGAACGTTCTTGGTTGCTTTCGACTGAGGGCATTTCCGAACTGCCTGTTTTTAGTGAGATCGAAGAGGATAGATATTATGTAATCGATATTTGGGGAATCGATTTTAAGCAATTCTACGTTGAATCTGGCCAACCAATTCCTTAGGGATTCTCCTTCTTGTTGATATATAGTTCCAAGGTAGCTCATTGGAAGTTTTTGTCTCTTCTGGCTGGCGAACTGCTGTGTCAATTTGTTACAGAGTTCTCTAAAGCTGAATATGGAGTTGGCAGGTTGTTTCGCGAACCAGTCCAACGCGAGTCCTTCGAATGTGGTTACCATTAATTTGGCAGTGAATTCAGCAGAGTGGGCATATAAATTCATTATATTCGTAAAGCTAAAAATATAATCATCCGGGTCAGTGGTTCCATCATAGCGAGGTAGTCTGCCCGGGACTTGTCCGATCGATTGTGCCTCTTTTATTTCCCTGCAGAAGGGAGAACAGGCCGCAAGGCTTTCCTGGAGTTCCGTGGTTCGGGCCCACGGATTTTGAATAGACCGTAAGCGTTGTTCAAGTCGGTCCTGCACCATCCTTTCAATTTCTCTTTCCGTCAGTCGAGCCGTTCGTGGTCGATCAGGGATTGTATCATCTATATCATCCTCAATAGGGATAATTGTTCGTTCCCTGGATCTACTGCGCCTCGCCGGGGTTTTTCTGTGACCTCGTTTCCTTCGAGGATTGTTGTCGGAGGGTTTCGAATTGTCCTGTTGTGGACTGTGTAGCGAGCGGTGCTCGCTTGGTGGGCTATCAGCTTGTTGAGATACATGATCGTTTTGTCCGGGCGTTCTCCGAGCAGGAATTGTCCTGGCAGCCCTAGGATTTTGCGGAATTTGATCAAGCACAAGTAATTCTTCCGGGGAGAGTGATTTAAAGAGCATCGCTATTTGTCGTAATTTCTCCTGAGCACCCGGGAGAGGAGCAGGGATCTCGGGGACTTCCGGCTCTTCCTGTATCGTGCCGGGAGGACCTCCTAGGGGTTCATGATCTCGGGGATGGGTATTCTGTAAATTCTCGTCGGTGTTGGGAACGTTATTATTGTCGTTCTCCTGTGGATCTTCAGATGTGTCATGACCGGTGGTTGTGTTACTTCTTGCTCCGATACGAGCGCTTTTCCTTGGGCGAGCCATATGTCGATCGAATAATTAACCTAGCCCCACGGTGGGCGCCAACTGATTTAACCGTTTTTCGTCGGGTTAATTTAATATCAGTGAATTTGTGATATCGGGGGTTTGGATATTGAATTATTCAGTATATTGGGTTCCGTTACTTTATTCTGGATGGATCGTTTACAAAGAAAAGCAATAATCAAAGGCAAGAAGTAAAACCATTAACGAAATTAAGAACGCAATGATATGGAGGTAAAGTTCTGCAATCATAATGGATATTATTGAGTTCTATTGTTATCAATGTATTCTTGTGTTATCTCCGAATTAAGAGAATTCGTAGTTTTCTCATACAATGAATAACTAGGTATTTATATTACGCTAAACCTAGTATTACAAGGAATCATAGTCCTAGTTGGACTCGGCCCAACCTATCCTTCTTGGGTCCGGAGTGTAATCTTTACTCGGAGCGAGCGGCATCAGGCTGGGTCAGTAAGAAGATCCCGATCCGTTAGAATTGGTCGAATCGATCTTGTAATCTTTGTTCGATCAGACTAGTATGTAGGGTGCGAAATAGCCCCCATCAACTCTCATTTCCTCCACTTCTCAAATTCAAAAGCTCCTCACGTAAACACTCTTCCTCAATTCCTCTCAATCTATCTCGTCTCTCACGCGAATTCAAACTCACACTCACTCTAAATCTTTCCAACTCTCACATAATCAAACACAATCACCTAATTCCCACAAACAACTCACTCAATCACACAAAAATCATCAATTTCCTCCACACTCCACCAAAACCGAAATTCATCCCCAAAACTTCAAAAGTTTGAAATTCTTCAATTTCAACCGATTTTGGGCATCCAAAAGGTAAGTGTGGCTTAACTCTAGTGGTATTGATTGATTGGTATTGCTATTTTTGGGGTGGAAATTTTGGAAAATATTCTTGAAAGGGAGTTAGTTTGCGACTGCACACTAGGTGTTCGATAAAAATGCTTGAATGAAAAAGTTGTGATTGTTGGTGTGCATTTATTCGCATTTTTGTTCGAGGATTGATAGATGGAATTGTGAATTGATTGTTGGCTCGTTTGGTTCATTTCGAATAGATTTGATAACGATGCCGATAACTAGAGGTGGGAGTTCGCGTGCACCTCCTAAAGAAGATTTTATTTCATTGCTTTATTATTATATTAGTGACGTGCTCTTTCATTTGCCGCTTTCTTTTGTTTTGTTTTGTTGTTTGTGTGCTTGTTTTTGCTAGTGTGCTTGTTTTGTCGTGTCAACCTCACTCCGTTTTCTAAATTCACACAATGGGGACATTGTGCGTTTTAAGTTTGGGGGGAGAGGTCGCAAGTACTTGCGAACATGCTACTAGGTCGACTCGCCAAAATTTTTTCAAATTCTTATTATTACTTGAACATGTTCTACAAAATTTGAGCACACTGTCTAAAGCTAGGTTGTATTTGAGGTGGATAAAGAACTATAGTGATAATAGGTTCTAGGACTCCTTTTGTTTAACTTAGATTCTCTCAAAACTTTAGTTTGAAAACTAAGTGTGATATGAGCAAAATGGCCTGAGTTTGGGGGAATGAACCCTTTTCAAGAATGAAAAAAACCTTTGAACCCATAGCTCTTAAAAGAAACGAGTAGAGAAGTTGCTAAAATGTATGCACTTCTATGAGAGAAAAGAAAGGCTAAGCCTTCAAATGATGAAATTATTTTTGTAATTACTCTACTTCGTTGTAATTGTGCAAGTTTGTAATGAAAAGTTCAAATGAATTGCACAAAGGAAAGGAATGGTGCTAGTAGCCCAAAAAGTTAAATGTTTAGAAGCACAAACAATCATCATAATTAGTGCTAGTTTTGTATTGTAATATCAATGTAAAGCACAAAGTGCTATGTTGTCATTGTAAATCAAAAAGAAAAAGCATAATATGGTGAGAAAGAGCTAGGGACTAAAATTGTTAACTAGTTCAAAAAGAGGGACAACACTCTTAAAATGCCTACAACTTAGCTTCATAATGTGATTTGAACATCAAGTTGGAAGTCTACGACTATGAGAGACTCTTTGTCAAAACCTTAGGAGTCCACGCAATTAGAACCAATGATTTTGATCTATTGGGACGTATTCACCTAAGGTAGAATCTAGCTAAAGCCATCACACACACACGTGGAGCTTGTTAGAAGAATAATTTGAAATTGTCAAGTTTTGTGTGTTTTGATCTTAAGCATGCACGTTTAGTACTTGTCTTTTGTTTCCTTTGCTCGGGGACGAGCAAGCGTTTAAGTTTGGGGGTGTTGATAACGCCGTGAAAATATCGTTATCGCGTGCCTTCTTAAGCCCAAAACGTCTTGTTTTAATCCGAGTTTTGCTTGCTTTTGCGTGTTTGCGTGGTTTTTCCTTCTTTGGCCCCTTCGTTTGGCCTTTGTTTGTTTTTCGTGCTTTTGTTCTCGTTTTGATCGCTTTCTCCGTGGTTTGTAGGTATTAACATCTTTGAGTGATTCGGTGTTGCGTATCATTGATGCGAGTCGCTCTACCCACCTCACGAGTCAAGCTTTAGCTTCAAAGAAAATAGAACCGAAGCAAATTGTACAAGATTGTAGATAGCTGTTCACTAAAGCACTCACAACATTATCAAGGATGATCCAAATGAGCTAAATTTTGGATATGTCATAGATGAGTGAGTTATCTACGCTACGAACTTTACGGATCTGCATTCGAAGTTCGGAATCAAAAGATATGCTGCTCGGAAGGAAGTGCGGCAGAGCTGGAAGCTTACTGCCAAACTTACACCGCGGTGTGTGAACCTTACACCGCGGTGTAAGGCCTGTCACACCGCGGTGTATGTTATGTACACCGCGATGTACCCATATTCTCACCCCTGCTCTCAGCTGATGTTTATCTGCGGGAAGCAGGGGTGTTTTTGGACAATTCCCCTTGTTTTCCCTTGTAATTAAAACCTTCTTTGGGGACTTTTTGGTCTTTGTTACCATAGTTTGGAGGGTAACTTAGGCATTAGGACTTATAGTTCACTAGGTTAAAGGCTTAAGTGGTGGAAAATCATTCACAACATATATATCTCAACTTGGATATCTCATTTTACACATCTAGCCGCCACTTTGGGGAAGAACTCTCACTTGGACTCCCCATTGAAGACAAGAAGGCTTGAAGGAGAAGTTGTTGAAGATCTCAACCACTAAGCTTACTCTAACTCTTATTACTTTGTTCCTTTACATATATGGTTTTCATTAATGTATTGGATGATTTATTTAATGTTATGAGTAGCTAATTCCTCTTTTCTTGGGTTTTATTGATCCTATGTTTGGTTCTTGATTCTTGATTAACTGATGAGTTAATGGTTGTTGCTATGCTTACAAGTGTTTGTTAAACTAGTTTGAGCTTTTGTCAACTTGTGGTTAGGCCAACCATAGGATGAAATGAATTGATCTTTAATTGCTAGGTATAGTGGATTAAAGATTAGATTGTAAAACTAGGTTGTGATTTGATTTTAGGATAGAAATATGCCTAGATCATTTCATGTTCTAATAAGGTTTGGGAATTAATGCATCACTTAGGCTTAATCCTTTTAGACATAAATTGGATTGGTCTACTTTGGTAGGTTCGTACGCTATCGGAGGATACGTATGAATAATTTACGAAATCTTGAACAACAAACATGAGTGTGGTTGTCAATTGTTGAGTCGTTTGTCTTGAATTGAACTAGGTGACGTATGATCCTAGAAGCCTTTACATATTGTTAAGTCAAGTGTTAGTTTTCCCTAATCATCTTTATTCAGTTTTAATATAAAAAATCCCATCACTCTACCCTACTCAACTTACAAATCTAAGTCAAAGTAACAAGACGTTAGTTGGTAATTAATTGAACAATTCCTCGTGGGTTCGACACTCCTTATCACTTTATTACTTGTAGACGATCGTATACTTGCGCGATTACGTACTCGTATTTGGAGCGTAACAAGTTTTTGGCGCCGTTGCCGGGGAATTGTAACGATTGTTTGCCAATTTATATTATTGTATATCTTAGCTTGGATTTGTTATTACATTGTGATCTTTGTCTTCCTAGGTACGATGGCCTACAATGATTGCTATCCAAGGTCAACCGAGGGAACATCACTTTGTTATTGTATGCATTGCATGGGGGAGAGCACTATCGCCGGTTGCCCAATGAATCCAACTCATTTTCATTATGAGAATTCATACATGGGTAATCATTATGAGCCGAGTCCCACTTACAATGGCTACAATATCGAATGGGGAGATGGCCCGTATTATCCAATGAACATTGAGTTGAGAGGTGGACCACACCCGAATATGATGATGACTACCCCGTTCATCCAACCGAACTATCATGAATATTCTCAACCTCCGGTAGAGGCACAATCATCTTTGGAAGAAGCATTCACTAAGTTCATGGAGCACACCACTAAATACATGGTTAACAATGATTCTAAATTGGAAGAGGTTTCCAAACAATTGGAAGAGGTTTCCAAACAGTTACAAGAAGACTCGGGGACATTAAGGGATCTTCAAACACAAATGGAGAAAATCTCACAAGCTTTAAGCATAAGACCCCCGAGAGCTTTGCCGAGTTCAATTGAATCAGTTGCTCCTAATGAAAGCTTTAATGAACCGAGTGAAATGTTAGAAACAAATGAGCTTTCTACTAGAGAGGAAGAACAAGGTGGATCGAAAAAGCTTGCGAGGGAAGAAAAATTCATCATGGATGAAGGGCTTGATCAAAAGGTCATTAATTATTCTTATGTGGACTTGATTATTCCCAAAGAAGACAAGTGGATCCACCCTAGCAAAGCGACATGGATAATTATGGGTAAAGATTACAAGAGATTTGAACCGGGAGATAAAAGTTTTCAATATTATATGTGGTTCAAATCCGTCCCAGGAGATCGTACAATGGAAAAATTAAAGCGTGGGACGAATTTAAAAGCAAGGAGGCCGGGGCTCATACTTGATCCCGATGGGATCCTATTCGATTATTGGCCACCCTAAAATAAAAGAGAAGTTTAAAGTCGAGCTACCGACTATAAACAAGCGCTTCTTGGGAGGCAACCCAGGGCTTTTGTTTTCCTTTTTCGTTGTCTTGTTGTTTTTGTTGTTGTCGTGTCGTGTCTTTTGATTTCTTGTTCTTGTGTGTTTTGTTGTAGGTAATGATTGTGCACGATAACGTAGCAAAATCAAGCGGGAAAATACATATCGGGAATTGTGAAATTGAGCCAATCGAGAATCGAGGTAAGTTTTTAAATTTTGTTGTTTTGAAGTGTTCAAATTTTGAACATAAAACTTACCTCAATAAGTTTTGTATTCAAAAGACTGAAAGAAAAATTTTCTGGAAATAATACACCGCAGTGCAATTTAATTCACACCGCGGTGCAAAATTTCCAGTAAGTTTGCTCACTTCTTACACCGCGGTGCAAATTAAGATACACCGCGGTGCAAAATTTCCAGTAAGTTTGGTCTGGTTTTACCTTTCACTCACCGCGGTGCAAAGTACATACACCGCGGTGTAATCAAGAACACACCGCGGTGTATAAAATCTTACACCGCGGCATATCATAGGCAGAAACTTAAATTTGGAACCTACTCTCATTTCCTCCACTTCTCAAATTCAAAAGCTCCTCACGTAAACACTCTTCCTCAATTCCTCTCAATCTCTCTCGTCTCTCACGCGAATTCAAACTCACACTCACTCTAAATCTTTCCAACTCTCACATAATCAAACACAATCACCTAATTCCCACAAACAACTCACTCAATCACACAAAAATCATCAATTTCCTCCACACTCCACCAAAACCGAAATTCATCCCCAAAACTTCAAAAGTTTGAAATTCTTCAATTTCAACCGATTTTGGGCATCCAAAAGGTAAGTGTGGCTTAACTCTAGTGGTATTGATTGATTGGTATTGCTATTTTTGGGGTGGAAATTTTGGAAAATATTCTTGAAAGGGAGTTAATTTGCGACTGCACACTAGGTGTTCGATAAAATGCTTGAATGAAAAAGTTGTGATTGTTGGTGTGCATTTATTCGCATTTTTGTTTGAGGATTGATAGATGGAATTGTGAATTGATTATTGGCTCGTTTGGTTCATTTCGAATAGATTTGATAACGATGCCGATAACTAGAGGTGGGAGTTCGCGTGCACCTCCTAAAGAAGATTGTATTTCATTGCTTTATTATTATATTAGTGACGTGCTCTTTCCTTTGCCGCTTTCTTTTGTTTTGTTTTGTTGTTTGTGTGCTTGTTTTGTCGTGTCAACCTCACTCCGTTTTCTAAATTCACACAATGGGGACATTGTGCGTTTTAAGTTTGGGGGGAGAGGTCGCAAGTACTTGCGAACATGCTACTAGGTCGACTCGCCAAAATTTTTTCAAATTCTTATTATTACTTGAACATGTTCTACAAAATTTGAGCACAATGTCTAAAGCTAGGTTGTATTTGAGGTGGATAAAGAACTATAGTGATAATAGGTTCTAGGACTCCTTTTGTTTAACTTAGATTCTCTCAAAACTTTAGTTTGAAAACTAAGTGTGATATGAGCAAAATGGCCTGAGTTTGGGGGAGTGAACCCTTTTCAAGAATGAAAAAAACCTTTGAACCCATAGCTCTTAAAAGAAACGAGTAGAGAAGTTGCTAAAATGTATGCACTTCTATGAGAGAAAAGAAAGGCTAAGCCTTCAAATGATGAAATTATTTTTGTAATTACTCTACTTTGTTGTAATGGTGCAAGTTTGTAATGAAAAGTTCAAATGAATTGCACAAAGGAAAGGAATGGTGCTAGTAGCCCAAAAAGTTAAATGTTTAGAAGCACAAACAATCATCATAATTAGTGCTAGTTTTGTATTGTAATATCATTGTAAAGCACAAAGTGCTATGTTATCATTGTAAATCAAAAAGAAAAAGCATAATATGGTGAGAAAGAGCTAGGGACTAAAATTGTTAACTAGTTCAAGAAGAGGGAGAACACTCTTAAAATGCCTACAACTTAGCTTCATAATGTGATTTGAACATCAAGTTGGAAGTCTACGACTATGAGAGACTCTTTGTCAAAACCTTAGGAGTCCACGCAATTAGAACCAATGATTTTGATCTATTGGGACGTATTCACCTAAGGTAGAATCTAGCTAAAGCCATCACACACACACGTGGAGCTTGTTAGAAGAATAATTTGAAATTGTCAAGTTTTGTGTGTTTTGATCTTAAGCATGCACGTTTAGAACTTGTCTTTTGTTTCCTTTGCTCGGGGACGAGCAAGCGTTTAAGTTTGGGGGTGTTGATAACGCCGTGAAAATGTCGTTATCGCGTGCCTTCTTAAGCCCAAAACGTCTTGTTTTAATCCGAGTTTTGCTTGCTTTTGCTTGTTTGCGTGGTTTTTCCTTCTTTGGCCCCTTTGTTTGGCCTTTGTTTGTTTTTTGTGCTTTTGTTCTCGTTTTGATCGCTTTCTCCGTGGTTTGTAGGTATTAACATCTTTAAGTGATTCGGAGTTGCGTATCATTGATGCGAGTCGCTCTACCCACCTCACGAGTCAAGCTTTAGCTTCAAAGAAAATAGAACCGAAGCAAATTGTACAAGATTGTAGATAGCTGTTCACTAAAGCACTCACAACATTATCAAGGATGATCCAAATGAGCTGAATTTTGGATATGTCATAGATGAGTGAGTTAGCTACGCTACGAACTTTACGGATCTGCATTCGGAGTTCGGAATCAAAAGATATGCTGCTCGGAAGGAAGTGCGGCAGAGCTGGAAGCTTACTGCCAAACTTACACCGCGGTGTGTGAACCTTACACCGCGGTGTAAGGCCTGTCACACCGCGGTGTATGTTATGTACACCGCGATGTACCCATATTCTCACCCCAGCTCTCAGCTGATGTTTATCTGCGGGAAGCAGGGGTGTTTTTGGACAATTCCCCTTGTTTTCCCTTGTAATTAAAACCTTCTTTGGGGACTTTTTGGTCTTTGTTACCATAGTTTGGAGGGTAACTTAGGCATTAGGACTTATAGTTCACTAGGTTAAAGGATTAAGTGGTGGAAAATCATTCACAACATATATATCTCAACTTGGATATCTCATTTTACACATCTAGCCGCCATTTTGGGGAAGAACTCTCACTTGGACTCCCCATTGAAGACAAGAAGGCTTGAAGGAGAAGTTGTTGAAGATCTCAACCACTAAGCTTACTCTAACTCTTATTACTTTGTTCCTTTACATATATGGTTTTCATTAATGTATTGGATGATTTATTTAATGTTATGAGTAGCTAATTCCTCTTTTCTTGGGTTTTATTGATCCTATGTTTGGTTCTTGATCTTGATTAACTGATGAGTTAATGGTTGTTGCTATGCTTACAAGTGTTTGTTAAACTAGTTTGAGCTTTTGTCAACTTGTGGTTAGGCCAACCATAGGATGAAATGAATTGATCTTTAATTGCTAGGTATAGTGGATTAAAGATTAGATTGTAAAACTAGGTCGTGATTTGATTTTAGGATAGAAATATACCTAGATCATTTCATGTTCTAATAAGGTTTGGGAATTAATGCATCACTTATGCTTAATCCTTTTAGACATAAATTGGATTGGTCTAATTTGGTAGGTTCGTACGTATCGGAGGATACGTATGAATAATTTACGAAATCTTGAACAACAAACATGAGTGTGGTTGTCAATTGTTGAGTCGTTTGTCTTGAATTGAACTAGGTGACGTAAGATCCTAGAAGCCTTTACATATTGTTAAGTCAAGTGTTAGTTTTCCCTAATCATCTTTATTCAGTTTTAATATAAAAAATCCCATCACTCTACCCTACTCAACTTACAAATCTAAGTCAAAGTAACAAGACGTTAGTTGGTAATTAATTGAACAATTCCTCGTGGGTTCGACACTCCTTATCACTTTATTACTTGTAGACGACCGTATACTTGCGCGATTACGTACTCGTATTTGGAGCGTAACAAGTTTTTGGCGCCGTTGCCGGGGAATTGTAACGATTGTTTGCCAATTTATATTCTTGTATATCTTAGCTTGGATTTGTTATTTACATTGTGATCTTTGTCTTCCTAGGTACGATGGCCTACAATGATTGCTATCCAAGGTCAACCGAGGGAACATCACTTTGTTATTGTATGCATTGCATGGGGGAGAGCACTATCGCCGGTTGCCCAATGAATCCAACTCATTTTCATTATGAGAATTCATACATGGGTAATCATTATGAGCCGAGTCCCACTTACAATGGCTACAATATCGAATGGGGAGATGGCCCGTATTATCCAAGGAACATTGAGTGGAGAGGTGGACCACACCCGAATATGATGATGACTACCCCGTTCATCCAACCGAACTATCATGAATATTCTCAACCTCCGGTAGAGGCACAATCATCTTTGGAAGAAGCATTCACTAAGTTCATGGAGCACACCACTAAATACATGGTTAACAATGATTCTAAATTGGAAGAGGTTTCCAAACAATTGGAAGAGGTTTCCAAACAGTTACAAGAAGGCTCGGGGACATTAAGGGATCTTCAAACACAAATGGAGAAAATCTCACAAGCTTTAAGCATAAGACCCCCGAGAGCTTTGCCGAGTTCAATTGAATCAGTTGCTCCTAATGAAAGCTTTAATGAACCGAGTGAAATGTTAGAAACAAATGAGCTTTCTACTAGAGAGGAAGAACAAGGTGGATCGAAAAAGATTGCGAGGGAAGAAAAATTCATCATGGATGAAGGGCTTGATCAAAAGGTCATTAATTATTTTTATGTGGACTTGATTATTCCCAAAGAAGAGAAATTTTGTCTCTTTGAAAACAATCCTTTATGGGATTCTTCTATATTGAATTTAAGCAATATATAGTCTTTGTACTTAGATTTGGTGAAAACAAATCTTATCATGGTGAATTGCGTGAAGAACACGCTTTCGTCTGTGCTATTATGATATTCTTATATCATGCTTTGATGTACAGAACATCATCTTGTTGCGTTTCGAACTCAACTACACTCCCAATGATCCTTTTGCACATTTGGAATCCATATGCCTTTTGACAATTTCAACAATCTTGATTTACTTATCAAGCTGCATGTTCCAAGTTCGGGAAAAAGTCACAGATTGACCTTTGGATTTGAATAGAGATCTTCTCATCAATTTTCAATTGTGAGATGCAGGATTCATATCCAATAGTCCTTCTTCGGTAGTGAAAACCACCTTTCTATGGTAATAGTTTCGAAATGGATTTTGACGTTGCAAATGGAGAAGGTATTCTCATTGGTCCTAGAAGGACTTTTGAACAATAATCTATAGCCATTAAGCGAGTCAGACTTTTCATTTTGAATCTTATGGATTCATGCCATATCCCTTAGTCTCTTTGTAATCTTGGATTAAAATCCAATTTCTCAATTTCGCAAAATAGAATTTTGAGTTCCTTACGAATTTGATTAGATTACTAATTAGTTGTGCATGGATCGGTTCGGCAGGTTTCAGGGTTTACTCCCACTGTTCATGGGGATGGGTCCAGTTCTTGGACTTTATCAAGTTCTATGACATTCCTTATTTCCTTTGACAAGAGTTTCGTCAACAGAGGAACAAGCTTCTTACGAGATACATTCGTTTCTCGTTGTCGTAGAACAGGTATCCAATGGATTTCATTGGATACCCCATAAACATTATAGGAATCAGATCTATCATCTAATTTCTCATATAAGGGTATATTGTTATGTCTTAAATGACATGGCGGTGTATGAACTCACTTCGAAAAATACTAGACCAAGTATTTTGAAGAGTGTTGGATGAAGATGAAGAAGAAAGAAGTCAGAATTTAAGGGAAGGTTTTGATGATTTCCAAAACATCATAATCAGCTAAGTATGGAAAGCTTAGTTCCCTTGGAAGAATCTTTGAACAAGTAAAGAAGATATCAGAAGAGTTCAAAGACCAGAAGACTAGTGATCTCTTGCTGAAACAGCAAACAGAAGGGTAGGTCATCAGCCGGGTCAAATCAGATTAGTTCAGTATTTGATCAGCAGAGTACCTATCAGAAGGGTTGCTTCGATTAGCAGAGTGGAAGAGATCATGAGATCAGTTCAACGGTAATAAATGCACTTGGTGTAATAAATGCTGAAAGAGAAGGGTAGTAATGGCAAATGATTGAAGATATCCTCGTATCAGCAGAGTGCATTTAATGCAGCATTAAATGTGATGGACAGAAAGTACTGTACACTGTACGGATTGCTGCAGGGAGCCGTTTCAAAAGAGCTGAAGGATGGATTTGAAGATTTGATTTGCCTTCAATGGTCATATTTTCATCTCCATGTATAAATAGAGCTAAGTTCGAAGAGAGAGACACACAACAACAATCAGAGATTTCGATTTTGAAGCAGAATTTTTCTAAGTCTCAAAAGCTCGAACAGCTCACTCGTCTGGTGAAAGTCATCTGTTGACAGAAACCAAGTTGAAGAAAACAGAAAAACATTATCTGAGTGATTTTGTAATAGCTGAGTGTTGTGCGAAGTGAGAATCCATCTTTGTGAGTGATTCTACTTTAGAGAATAGGATTTCTGAGTGATTTCCTATTGTGAGCTTATAGCCTTTACATTTGTTGTTTAGGTGTAAGTGGAGAAATATTGTAATCTGTGTGATTATAGTATAACCCAGAATCTGAGTGATCTGGAAGAGTGGACTAAAGGATTTTTATCCATATAACCACTATAAAAATTCTTTGTGTTATCTTGCATTTAAGCTTTCTTGCATATTTTAAAGTTTGCATATTTAAACACTTTGAATTACTGAAAGATTTTATAAGGAGTTTCAAAACTGGGGATAAAATCTTTTAAGAACTTAGTTTACTTGTGAAAAACACTTTCAAACAATCCGCTGCAAGTATACTCTTTGGAAAACTGTTTTGTTGAAAAACAGCTAAGTATATATATAAGAAGAGTGGTCACTCTGCTGTTCTAGACTCGTTCTTGATCAGCGAAGTAATCTTGCTGTTCTTCATCAGCTTAGTCTGCTGACAGAACACTGAAAAGTTTTAAGTTCAAAATTTTCAGAGGTCTATTCACCCCCCCCCCCTCTAGACCTCATCTGACCACTTGGGACCAACAAGTGGTATCAGAGCAGGTGGTTCATTTGAATCAGCTGCCTGATCAACGAGCTTGATCCAAGTGTTTTTCAAAGGTTTTCAAAACTTTTCAAAAGAGCATCTTTTTGAAAAATCAAAACTTTTTGAAAAATGGATTGTATCAGCCATGTTCCCCACATTGCTGGTATGTCCTTTGAGGACTGGAAAATCAGAATGGAGATTTTCCTTGCTGCTTATAATGACAACATGTACACATGTATCATTAAAGGTCCATTCAGATTCACAAAGACCATAAAAATAAATGAAGTAGATACGGTTGTGGAAAAAGACCTTCATGAGATGACTCCAGAGGAAATAAAGCTTTTCAATCTAGACAAAGTTGGGAGATTCATCATGACTAAAGCCCTGGATAATGATAGGTTTGACAAGGTCAAACATTGCAAAACTGCAAAGGAGATGTGGGACAAAATCAGAGATATGAGCGAAGGCAATGATGCAATAAAGGAGGATCAGCTCACTGTTGCCTTGGAGAAACTTGACAATTTCAAGATGAAGTCTGGAGAAACCATTGATCAGATGGATACCAGATTCACCAGAACTCTGAATGAAGTTTTAAAGTTGGGAAAGACCTTCACTGACAAAGAGATCACTGTCAGAGTATTAAAGGCACTACCCCCAAAGTTCAACATGAAAGTAACAGCAATGGAAGAATCAAGAGATTTGGGAAAAATCTCTCTTACTGAGCTGTTTTCTGTACTCAAGGCATTCGAGTATAAACTGCCTAGAATGGGAATTGAAGAAACCTCAACTTCAGGACCCACAGCTGCCTTAGTTGCTGCTGAAAACACCAGGAGACCAGCAAATAGAAGCCAAGATGTGGACTCATCTGATGAAGCATCACTACTCAACAAAAAGGAGTACACTGCTGGAGATGTAGCATTATTGATGAACAACTTCAAGAAGTTTTACAAGAGAAAGATGAAAAATAAATATAATCATGCTGCTTCTACTTCTAAACCTAACTCTTCTTCTCAAGAAAAAGATGATTATAAAGCAAAACTAATGTGTTATAACTGCAGGAAATTAGGACATTTCATCAGAGACTGTCCATATCCAAAGGCAGAAAAATACACTGAGGAAGAGAAGAGAATCAGAAAGGAAAGAAAGCATCAAAAAGGGAAAGCAATGGTAGCTGAAGCAGAAAAGCTTGCTGCTGTCTACTCATCTGATTCAGATTCGGACACGTCTGATGAAGAATCTTCTGATGAAGAGAAACCTGCTCTCCTCTGCCTGATGGCTAAGGAATCTGATGACTCAGAGGATGAGGTAACTCCTCAAGATAATGAACTATTTAATTCTCTAGAGCAAATGATGTTGAATAATACTACTATTGCTGGAGAATTTGTTAAGCTTAAGGAAGAGATGATATTGCTGAAAGAGCAAAATAATTCACTGAAACTTTTAGCTGAAAAGCCAAAGGAATCAGCTGAATATAAACAGCTTGAGCAAGAGCATGAATCTCTGAAAGCTGAATGTGAGGTCTATAAAGGAAAAATCATGGAACTTGAGAAAATTATTGAGTCTCATGATAAGTCAACTGTTGCATCCATGCATACATCTAGCAAACAGGAGACACCTTTAGAAAAGGATAAACTAGAATTGAATCATACTGAAAAATTCATTTCTGCTAACAATAGTAAGGTCATTCTGTATGTTCAAACTTCTAAACCTACCTCATCTGAGAAAGTGGTAAAGGAGAAGAAATCTCCTAAGGCTAAAAAGAGCAAAGAGCCTAGTGTAGGAAAACAGACTAGTAAGCCTAAACAGAAGAGTCCTAGGAAGTCATCTGATAAGGCTAAAACTAATCAGACTAGTGATAAAGCTAAGTCGTCTGTTAAAGAGCAAGCATCTAGTAAACCAAAGAAGCATAAGAATAAGAAAAATCAAAATGCTTGGTATGGAAATGAGTCATATTATGTGCAACCTGCTGCATATCATCCTATGTATCATGCACCTCAATTTCCAGGTTACTATGCACCTTACCCTGCTCATCCAATGCATGCATACCCTGCTTATCATGCACCTTACCCTGCTTATGAACACTTTCCTTATCATACTGATCATCAACATGACTTATCTGCTAATTATGATAGAAATGAAACTGTTCATGCTCCTATCAAAACTCAGAAGCCTAAGAAGCCTAAGACATCAACATCTTGGGTTGTCAAAGGTGAAACTAATCCTTCAGGACCCTCTCAATAAGGGTACCTAAAACAATTTTTATTTTGTTTTGTAGGCTAGGATTAGGAGTAGGAGTAAAGTAGAGAAGATTTGGTACTTGGACAGTGGATGTTCAAGGCACATGTGTGGAAACATACATGAGTTGACTGATGCAGTTGCTGTGGATGGTCCAAGTGTCACATTTGGAGACAGCAAAGAAGGCAAGATTAAAGCTAAAGGAAGATTAATCAAGGGAAACATAGAGATATCTGACGTCTCATATGTTAAAGGCCTAAAGTATAATCTGCTGAGCATAAGTCAATTTTGTGACAAAGGATATTCAGTCATCTTCTCAACAGATAAGTGCTACGTTGAACAGATTGGTACAAAGAAGGTAATTTTATCTGGAAGAAGACAAGGAAATATCTACATAGTCGACTGGGATTCTGTTGACAAGAATTCAAGTGTTTGTTTGGTGGCATCTGCACCAAGTGAAGTGAGTTGGCTATGGCACAAGAGAATGAATCACTTAAACTTTAAGACCATAAACAGATTAATCAAGAATGATTTGGTAGAAGGGATTCCAAAAGCAGTCATGAGCAAAGACAAGCTCTGTGACGCATGTCAGAAGGGTAAACAAATCAAGTCATCCTTCAAAAGCAAAAAGCATCAATCTTCTGAAAGAATATTGGAGCTATTACATATGGACTTATTTGGACCCATTGATCCAGTCAGCAATGGTGGAAAGAAATACTGCCTAGCTGTTGTGGATGACTATTCAAGATATACTTGGGTGATTTTCATGAAGAAGAAAAGTGAAACCAAGGAACATCTTACAAATCTGATGGAACTGATCCAGAATGAGAAGAGCATCAAAATATTGAAGATCAGATCAGATAGAGGGACAGAGTTTACAAACTCTACTGTTGAAGAGTACTGTAATATCAAAGGAATACATCATGAGTATTCAGCTGCTAGAACCCCTCAACAGAATGGTGTTGCTGAAAGGAGAAACAGAACACTAAAGGAAGCTGTCAGAACCATGATAGCTGAAGCCAAATTGCCTCAAAGATTTTGGGCAGAAGCAACAAATACAGCATGTTTTACCCAAAACAGATGTATGATCAACAAAAATCAGAACAAGACTCCATATGAAGTTTGGAACAACAGAAAACCAAACATTCATTACTTTAAGATTTTTGGTTGTAAATGTTTTGTATTGAATAATGGGAAAAATCACCTTACTGCATTTGCAGAAAAGGCTGATGAAGCTGTCTTTGTAGGATACTCATCTGTTAGTAAGGCTTACAGAGTTTTTAACAAAAGAACATTACTAATAGAAGAATCTATCCATGTAGTATTTGATGAGCCAAGTCAATCTTCTGAAAAGAATCAAAGTGTTAATCAAGATCTGTCTACTGATTTACAGAAGTTAGACATTGGAAGAAATGAAGAATATGTTCCCATCATACTACCTAATATTGATTCAGCTGCCAACTCAAGTGCTGTTCAAAATCACAGTACTAATTGTCTAACAGACGAGTTGCAAACAGCTGACAGACCAGAGACTGTTCAACAGACTGCAAATGTTCAACAGACTACTACTGAAACTCCAACAGTAGTGTTGCAAGATCACAACAGAGGACAACATTCACACCTGCAACCTGATCTTAGATGGCTCAGAAATCACCCACCTGAATTAGTGATTGGTGATCCATTAGATAGAGTGAAAACAAGAAGAGCTGCTGCACAAGATGCTATGTTTGTCACATTTCTATCTCAAATAGAGCCTAAGCAAATTGAAGAAGCTCTAAATGATTCCTTCTGGATAGAAGCTATGCAAGAAGAGTTGAACCAATTTGAAAGGAATGAAGTCTGGTACTTAGTTCCTAGACCAAGTCATCAAAGAGTAATTGGCACTAAGTGGGTATTCAGAAATAAGATGAATGAAGATGGTGTTGTCACCAGAAACAAAGCAAGACTAGTGGCCAAAGGTTATTGTCAAGAAGAAGGAATTGACTTTGATGAGACATTTGCACCAGTAGCAAGACTTGAAGCAATCAGACTGTTTCTTGCCTATGCTGCTTATAAGAACTTCACTGTCTATCAGATGGATGTGAAGTCTGCTTTTCTCAATGGAGAACTGAAAGAAGAAGTGTATGTTGAGCAACCTCCTGGATTTGAAGTCTATCAAGAAGAGGACAAAGTATATCGTCTGAAGAAAGCTCTCTATGGACTGAAACAGGCTCCAAGAGCATGGTATGATACCCTATCTGATTTTCTTTTAATTAAAGGATTTCGAAAAGGTAAGGTAGATAAAACCTTGTTCACAATTGAATGGGAAAATCATATATTACTTGTGCAAATATATGTGGACGATATTATTTTTGGTTCAACTAATCAACAGATGTGTGATAAGTTCTCCAAGCTGATGCAGAATAAGTTTGAAATGAGCATGATGGGTGAACTTAATTATTTTCTTGGATTGCAAGTTAGACAGTTGCCTGATGGAATATTCATCAGCCAAGCAAAATACACAAGAGATCTGTTTAAGAAGTTTGGTATGGAAACTAGCTCTACTGCTACAATTCCTATGTCTACAAGTCTTCGTTTGGATAAAGATGAAGATGGCAAATCAGTGGACATAACCAAATATAGAGGCATTATTGGTTCATTGTTGTATCTAACAGCAAGCAGACCTGACATAATGTACTCAGTTGGAGTCTGTGCAAGATTTCAATCAAACCCCAAAGAATCTCATCTCTTAGCTGCCAAGAGGATATTGAAATATGTTAAAGGCACTCAAGAATTGGGATTGTGGTATCCTAGAGAATCTGGATTTGAGCTTATTGGTTATTCAGATTCAGACCTTGCTGGCTGCAAGATTGACAGAAAGAGCACAACAGGTGCCTGTCAGTTCTTAGGTAGTCGTCTGATCTCATGGATGAGTAAGAAACAGACTTCAGTTTCTATATCTACTGCTGAAGCTGAATATATAGCTGCTGGAGCTTGTTGTGCACAGATACTTTGGTTGAAACATCAACTAGAAGACTACAACATCAAGATCAGTGGAATTCCAATCTACTGTGATAAAACAAGTGCAATCTCTCTTACTCAGAACACTACAAGTCATTCAAGGACTAAACATATAGAGATCAAGCATCATTTCATTAGAGATCATGTGGAAAAAGGCAATGTTATGATTGAGTATGTTCATACTGACAATCAGATTGCTGATATTTTCACTAAACCTTTAAGTGAAGCAAGGTTCTCAACTCTAAGAGCTGAGTTAGGACTACTAAATTTGGATGCATAAGCTGAGGGGGAACTCTTCAGAAGACTGGAGTTCAACAGGTTAGTCATCATTTATTTTATTCAAGGATTAACCTTCAACAGACTAGTTAACTTATGAATTCTTAAAGTCAGGGGGAACGTGTAAGACTAGCGGTACTTCTGTTCTAAAAGATGAAATCTGTTAATGACAGTTAGTTGAAGTTAAGTTATCATGAAGATGTGTTCTTAATTCTTGAAGATTGAAGATTACTTTATCTTGCTGGATTGACAAACAGCAGAGGAAGATTACTAGCTATTGGCATTCTCTAGTAATATCAGATAACAGATCACTCGTCTGTCAGATAAGTTTAACTCTACTCATCTGATACCTTATATAAGCATGGTCATAAAACGTATTATTAAAAACGCGCTTTTATAAGTAACAGATCAGTGTCGATAGAGTTTCCCGCCCATCTGACATTAAAATAATAAAATTGAAATCCGTCTCTCCTATCCACACGATTAAAAACTGTCAGATTAGATCAACGGTTCTGATAAATCACGAAAACCTAACCAAAAGGAAACCTATAAAATCCGATCTAAAATAGTATAGTCGTCTTATGCACTCAAAATACTCTCAAACTCTCTAATTCTCAAAATCTCTTGTTTCGAAAGCTTACTGTTTTTGTAGATTCTACTCACTAATCTCAGAAATGGACAAGATTATTGACGGAAGATACCTAAACTACAGCAAATTTCACTTTTCGGGTACTGATCTGATGCGCTCACTGATGGAGAAAATCAAAGAGGCATCACTAGTTCCTGTTCTTGAAGCACATGAGGATAGGGTTTACTTAGAAGATGTTTATCACTTCTACAAGACCAGGAAGTTCAACACTGAAGAGACTGTTATGACTGCTGTTATCGGTGGTAAGAAAGTTGCTATCTCTGCTGCTGTGTTGAGTGAAATTTACAAACTTACGAACAAAGGAGGGGATGTGACAGACCTTGGGTCTGAAAAGGAAGAGGAGTTCTGGGCTATTTATGCTAAGAAAGGAGAAAAGATGACTGGGACTTTGATGAAGACCCAACTGAAGGATGAATATCAGAGATTTGCTGATATTATAGCCAAGGTGCTGGACTGCAGCACAAGTTCTTTGGATGGGCTACCAAGGAGAAGATACTACACAATGGTGTGTATCTACTACGGTTTAAAGGTTAACTGGGCTGCTCATGTTTATGAGCTACTGAGTGATAAGAGGCTTTCTCATGCCATTTTACTCAGTAATCTGTTTGCATCTCTGCAATGCCCCTTAGGACCAGGGAAGACTACTCATGGTAGCAAAGAGTTCAAACTCTACGAACCAGTGAGAAAAATAGTGGAAGAACCTAAGAGAAAAGCCCCTGCAAAATCCAAGAAGGGCCCCTCTAAGAAGAGCAAAAAGGAGGGACAGACAAGCCAAGTTGCTGAGCCAACATCACAGTCTGCTGTTAAGACTGATTCAGCACTTTCTGAGGATGAAGTTCGAGAAAAAGAAATTGAAGATTTTACGAGGGAGAATGAACAGATGAGGACTGACTCATCTCCTGAAAGGACAGAGTCTGAGGAAGAAATTCCTCTTCAAAGGTTGAAGAGGATGAGAACAAAGAGTGAGGCAAGGGGACCTCTTACTGCCAACCCCCCTGCCAAAAGGATTGCAAAGTCAAAGGCTAAGAGAAAGGTCACCTTCTCTGAAGAGCCTGTTGCAACTGTTAGAGAAACAACAGCAGAAGCAGAAAGACCTGTAATAATTGAAGAACCTACTGTCCAAGCTGCTAAGAGTGATACTGCTGAAGCTGAAGTTGTTTCTGAAGTTGGAATGTCAACAGAGAGGAGCTACACTGTTGCTGCATCCTACTCCAGTTGTTGCAACCCCCATTCAAGCAGTTGAGAGTCCTGAATCCAGAAGAAAGAGGACTGGCAAGATAGCCACTTATTTAACTGCTGCAGAAAAGAAAAGACAAGATGCTGCTGAAAAGCAGAGGATGGCTGCTGAGAAAGCAGAAGAAGAAAGGCAGAAAAGCTTAGAGCTTAAGAGGCTGGAGGAAGAAGCCAGCAAAATGACTCAAGAGCAGAGGGATGCTGTTGAGGCAGCGGAGTTGGCTGCTGCCATTGAAGCAAGCACCAAAGATGCTCATGGTCGTCAGCATAGTGGTGGGATAGTTATTGGTGAACAAAGGGATCCAAACAAACCAATACCAGCTATGCCTGCACCAAAAATAAAGTCAAAGAGGAGAGAAGAAATCAGACTATCTTTGGAGATTGTCAGGGATGATCCTGCCATCTTTGAAGAATTCCTGAAGAGGCTTGATGCTGAAAATGAAAGAGTCAACCGCCTGACACAGTTCACTAATGAAAAGATCAGATACAACAGGTGGAGGGAATTCAGACTGACAAAGAGTCCAGCTGAAATGACCAAATGGAAAGCCTTTGCCGTTGAAGAAGCATGGGTACTGAAGTGGCTGGAGACAGGTTCTCTAATTCAAGCACTTGATTCAGAATTCTTTCTGGACAAGTTGAGGCTAAAGATAAGTCACTTCGTAAAGGCTGAAGCCAAGAAGATCTACAAATCAATTCCTGAAGACTATGAGGAATCTGAAGACCTCAAGGAAAGATCTATAAAGTTGGCTATTGCTCAAGCAATGGAGCTTTGGGCAAAGAAATCAAGGAAGTTAAAGGGACAACCAAGCTCAATGGTCCCTCTTCCTAACATCAAACACATTGTCTACGGGCCAAACATCAAACCTTATGAAGAGCTACCTGAGGAACCTTCATCTACTTTTATTCCTCTTGATAACTTTACTTGGATTTCCAACAGGTCAGCTGTGGACAATGAAGGATTGATGAGGACAGTTGAGACTGTCAAGAAGATTATATCCCCTGCTGATAAAGAAAAAGCAAAGTCTTCTGATCAACCAGAGCAAAAGGAGGGTACATCAGACCCATCTGATCAGAACAAAGCATAGGGTGATAAGTCTGACGCTGCTGATGATTCAAAGAAAGAAGAAGCAATTCCAGCAGATCAGATCAAGGACAAAGAAGTTGCTGCTGAAGGAGATGATCAAGCTAAGGAGAAGGAAAGCACTCCAAGCCATGCTGGTGGTCCAGCAGATCAGTCTCTTGCATTAACAACTCAACCAACAGAGCAACCTATCAAAGAAACACTTCCTGCTACAACAAATATGCCTTCAACTTCTCAAAGTGCTCAGACAAATCTGTTGGACTCCATCCAACAAATGATCACCAAATCTTTGAAGGATATGAAGGAAGAATTAGCTGCAGAAGTGTTAGCTGCTGTCAAACAACCTACTCAGAAAGCTACTGCTGTCCCAACAGATCTGATAGAAGACACTGCTCAGAATGTTAAATCCATCTGTCAAGATATGGATATACTTAGAAGACGGACTCAGAGCACTACTGAAGGTTGGAAACAGATTGAACAAACAGTTGAAATGGCTCTCCAAGCAGAAGATGAAGTCATGGGAAATATGATGAAAGACTTCACTGCTTCATCAAATTGGATTTAGGGAACTCAAATTCAATTGGGTGATCAAGGAGAAGATTTGCTCAAGGAAGTCAAAACTGTTAAGGCCAATCAACTCAAACAGCAAGCTCAGATCAATGCTATGGAAGAGAACATCAAGCTTCTCTGTGATTCACTTCTAATTACACCAGTTGTGCCACAATATCCAATCAACCCTACTGATGATGACAAAAAGGGGGAAGAAAGGGTATTTGGACAGAAGAAAGTTGGTCCTTCCCTTGAAAAGGAAGAAGATAACCAAGCTGAAGCAACTGAAGTGTTGGAAGAATCTGCTGGTGACACTGAAAGAAATATGGGAGAATCAAGCAGACCAACAGATGAGAGAATTACAGAAGAAGAGCAAGCTGAATCTGAAGAATCTGAAGCAAAAGCCAAGTCTGACAAGGAACTAGCTGCTGCCAAAGATTCAGCTGAAGAACAGCTTGACCCTGATGTAAAATATAAAAAGATAGAGCTGCTAAGAAAAAGGTTCTTTGAAGAACTGGAAGCTGAGACTTCTAAGTCATCTGATGAAGAATCTGAAAAAGAGGACAAGGAAGCTGAAGAAGAGAAGAAGGAAGAAGACTAGTTTAGGCTAGATTTCCCTTTTATCTTAAAACCCTTGTAATCATTTTAAAAGTACTTTGCGCTTTTCATTCTTCAAAACTTGTAATCTGTAATCAATTTAATCATCTATAAAATTGCAAGTTTAAATCCAACATACTATTTCTATCTCAGAAATTTTTTAGGATCAAAACTTTAGTTTAGGTACAGGTACTTAGCTGAAGTTTTGTCATCATCAAAAAGGGGGAAATTGTTGGATGAAGATGAAGAAGAAAGAAGTCAGAATTTAAGGGAAGGTTTTGATGATTTCCAAAACATCATAATCAGCTAAGTATGGAAAGCTTAGTTCCCTTGGAAGAATCTTTGAACAAGTAAAGAAGATATCAGAAGAGTTCAAAGACCAGAAGACTAGTGATCTCTTGCTGAAACAGCAAACAGAAGGGTAGGTCATCAGCCGGGTCAAATCAGATTAGTTCAGTATTTGATCAGCAGAGTACCTATCAGAAGGGTTGCTTCGATCAGCAGAGTGGAAGAGATCATGAGATCAGTTCAACGGTAATAAATGCACTTGGTGTAATAAATGCTGAAAGAGAAGGGTAGTAATGGCAAATGATTGAAGACATCCTCGTATCAGCAGAGTGCATTTAATGCAGCATTAAATGTGATGGACAGAAAGTACTGTACACTGTACGGATTGCTGCAGGGAGCCGTTTCAAAAGAGCTGAAGGATGGATTTGAAGATTTGATTTGCCTTCAATGGTCATATTTTCATCTCCATGTATAAATAGAGCTAAGTTCGAAGAGAGAGACACACAACAACAATCAGAGATTTCGATTTTGAAGCAGAATTTTTCTAAGTCTCAAAAGCTCGAACAGCTCACTCGTCTGGTGGAAGTCATCTGTTGACATAAACCAAGTTGAAGAAAACAGAAAAACATTATCTGAGTGATTTTGTAATAGCTGAGTGTTGTGCGAAGTGAGAATCCATCTTTGTGAGTGATTCTACTTTAGAGAATAGGATTTCTGAGTGATTTCCTATTGTGAGCTTATAGCCTTTACATTTGTTGTTTAGGTGTAAGTGGAGAAATATTGTAATCTGTGTGATTATAGTATAACCCAGAATCTGAGTGATCTGGAAGAGTGGACTAAAGGATTTTATCCATATAACCACTATAAAAATTCTTTGTGTTATCTTGCATTTAAGCTTTCTTGCATATTTTAAAGTTTGCATATTTAAACACTTTGAATTACTGAAAGATTTTATAAGGAGTTTCAAAACTGGGTATAAAATCTTTTAAGAACTTAGTTTACTTGTGAAAAACACTTTCAAACAATCCGCTGCAAGTATACTCTTTGGAAAATTGTTTTGTTGAAAAACAGCTAAGTATATATATAAGAAGAGTGGTCACTCTGCTGTTCTAGACTCGTTCTTGATCAGCGAAGTAATCTTACTGTTCTTCATCAGCTTAGTCTGCTGACAGAACACTGAAAAGTTTTAAGTTCAAAATTTTCAGAGGTCTATTCACCCCCCCCCTCTAGACCTCATCTGACCACTTGGGACCAACAAAGAGTCAGGGGAGGCTATCCCCTAATGTGAATAAAGGAATTTAGCAAAATCACAATCGTGAATTGAACCAAGTTCGATTCCCTTTTTGATTTCCTTCATGAGAATTCTATTCTCGTCTTATAGATAATCGAGGATTTAGTTGCTTATGTTTCAGCAGGTTTGATTAGATCAAAATGCTTTTGTCATAATGCACTTAGTTACTTCATTTCCAAAACGTCTATTGAATTACTTCAATAGTTTTAGAATTGTACTTCAATAAAGTACACATACACTTTGTTGGTCCTAAAAGTGGTCAATGAGATCTAGAGGGGGGGGTGAATAGATCTCATTAACTTTAAAACTTTTTCTCTAACTTTTTCTGTCAACAGACTAAGCAGATTTGATTCGTAAGATTACTAAGCTGATCGCGCACAAAGCTTTGAACAACAGAGTTGACCACTCATCTGATTTTACTCAGCTGATTCAAATGAAATATCAGAGTTTTAGAAACTAGTTGGCAGCGGATTTATCAAGTGTTTTTCAACCAATCTGTTCCTCTTTAAGTTTTCTCACTCAAAAGATTGTATCCCTAGTTTTCACAACTCTTTTTTTTTCAAAATCTTTTGGTTCAATTCGTATGTTTGAGTTCTTTTTAACTGGCCCCCATTTTCTGGAACGGCTCCCTGCAACTGCTACAGTACAGTCTGATGTACTTTCTGTCAGTCGCATTTAATGCACTCAGCTGGTTACCGTTGGACAGCTTGCTGACCGTCTTCACTAGGCTGATGGGAGTACTGAGCTGATGGCTACTCTGCTGATTCAAGAATGAACACATCTATCTTGACTCGGTTGATGATAACCATATTTGATCTTCACTGATCTGATATCCCACTCGGCTAATTCGGTCACATAGCTTCCAGACCTTGATATAGGTTTCATTAAGTTGTTCTTAGTGGATGACTTATCCTTTTGATCTTCAAAACCATTATGGCCTTTTTGTCATCTTCAAAACCTTCTCTAATTTATACCAACAATTTCCCCCTTTTTGATGATGACAAAACCTTCAACTAAGAACGTCTTCTAAGTCTTAAGATTTGGTCTTCATACCTTGAGATGGAAATTTATTGATCTGATACAACTTTCAAAAATTACCAATAGTTGGTTCTTTTCCCTTTTCTGATCTTCTGTTTAAAGGGTTCTTAGTTGCATCCTTTGTCTTCCCCCTTTTTGTCATCAACAATAATACTTGAGTTGCATCTCTTCTTCCACTTTTTCTCTTTATAGGATTGCAAACATAGTATGTTGAAGACAATTAGGTGAATACTAGGCTGATTTAGGTAGTCTTTGTTGTTGTTTATCACTCCATCTAGAAAATTCCCCTAACTTCAAGAATTGATACCACTTGTTGGTATTTGTGGTCTGATTCCACTTGTAGTCTGATGTTACTTGTAGTCTGATACTACTTGTATAAATGTAAATCAGATTAGTTAGCTTATATCACTTGTTGATGTGATAACACTTGCTGATACCACTTGATGTAGTACATTCTTGAATAACACTTGGCTGTTGAGTTCCTGTCAGCTGATAAGAAGCAGTCTTCTGATAGCTTCATTTTGACTTATTGAAAACTTCATCTTTATTTAGGAGTATCGTTAGTCGTACACGTTCCCCCTAAGTTCAAGAATCCGTGGTCAATTAGTCTGATGAGAGTTTCTCTTCAAAGACACTCAGCCGTTAAATTCCAGTAAGCTTTTCTGGGTTAGTATTCTGATAAGTTCCCCCTCGACTTATGAATCCAAAATCAACAAACCACTTTCTTTGTCACATGGTTGACTGATACCACACTTGTTGGTAATACTGCTTGTTGCGATCAGTTGTTGGTCTTTAATACCACTTGTTCTTTGATAATCTTCAACTTTTCAACACTCTTGCGTTCCTTGAAATTTCCAAATGTAGAGTCTACCGCTTAAATTATACCACTTTGTTGATACCACTTATTTGATAACACACTTGTTGGTACATTCTTGCTGGTGAGACCACTTGTTGAACTTGGTGAAATTTGCAAGGCAGTCAACTCATCTTTGTCATCTCACATGCACTTCAACTGTAAAACAGATGACTAATTTTGGTACCCTTTATTTATTGGGTCCAGCGGGGTTAGTAAAACCTTTAACATGTGATGATCTAGTGACTTATGTTTTATCATGATGATACCATTTGTCATTATGATACCACTTTCTGGTCATGATTAAAACAATGCTCATAAGCAAGGTAAGATGCATGAAGTGTGTTAAACATGCATATTGAAATGAGGATGAAAATCAGCACAATGAACATGAACAACATGATAATATGAATAAGAATAGTGCATGTCATAATAATAATTATCATAATGTGATTCAAATTCTTGCCAGATAATTCATTTTTGCCTCAATTTCTTACCTGAGTTATTTAATAACTCACCTTAGATTTAGCAGACTTGACATTTAAATTTTACTCCTATCAGCAGCCTATTCGGCTGATGGATTTTAGTAGTCTGAATCGTCTTAGGTAGCTTATTAGGTGTTCTAACCTGTTGAGCATCAGTAGACTTCTTCTTTTAAGCCTCTGATTTCTTTTTGTTTAGAGAATGATGCCAGTTTTTCTTTTAAAGTTCATTTATATCTTCAAAACAAATTGCGTACTCAGCTTTTAGAGTTTCATTCTCATGCTCAAGCTTTTTGGTAGTCAGCTGATTCTTGAGGTTTTTCAACCTAAAGTTTCAGTAATCTGATTTGCTCTTTTTAGCAGAGTCATCTCTTCATTAAGCTTGGCAAATGCACAAACAATATTTGAATTTGTAATTCAGCATTTATTCAAACGATTCAAATAGTGCATTTAATTTACAATAGAAGTTACCTCAGGTTCAGAATCATCAGATTATATGACAGTTAAGCATAGAGTTTCAGGTACTTCTTCAAATTCTTTATCAGACGACTGGTTGTCTGAATAAGATATGCCGGAGTTTATTAGCTTTGCTGCATCAGCTAACTTTGATTTGCTTTTTTTAAGCTTACGCTCCTTTTTGGCACGCTTTTCCTTCTAAGCAAACTTTTCAGATGATGAGTGAGAATGGTCTTTGATCAAGAGTCCATACTCCTCTTCATTGTAGTCTCTAAGTTTTGCTTTGGAGGAATCCCTGTTTTCCTGAAAATGATTAGAAGAAGATGAAGTAGCATTTTTATATTTTAATTTCATTTTCTTCTTGTAGAACTTCTCAAAATCATTCAGCAGCAGGGTAACGTCGTCAGCAGTGTAAACTTTTTCTGAACTCAGCAGAGTCTTCCTTTTTGACTTGTCTGCTGATTTTCTTGACTTGTTTGACGCCATTAGAGCAGCAGTAGGGTCTGAACTGGTTGACACTTCTAATCCCATTCTTGGTATTTGGTACTCATATGCTTTGAGGGATGAGAACAGTTCGGAAAGGGAAATCTTCCCTAAATCCCTTGATTCTTAAATGGTTGTCACCTTCATGTTGAATTTAGGTGGAAGAGCCTTGAGAACCTTTGTTGTGATCTCCTTGTTCGAAAATTCTTTACCAAACCTTTGAACTTCATTCAGAGCTTTGGTAAATCTGGTATCCATCTGATCAATAGTTTCACCAGGCTTCATCTGATCTTACTCAATTTAGTGGTATGATCGATTTTAGAATATAAACAAAGAAAACGCAAACAATGTATATGGAGAAAAGATCAATAAAGTATATTGCGATTGAAAGTGTATAGATTACAAATATCGGGGGTCCTATTTGAGCATTATAGGATGTCGTACAAGCTAGAGTGCGAAATACTTATAAAATGGCCTATACTATCTTTCCGAGCGGCAGCTTCTAATGGAGTGCACTTGGGAATTCGTGTCTTGCGTCATAAATGATTGGGGTATTTATAGCTGAAAATGGGGAAAGGCCCATAGGCCTGGGCCTGAGATCGGCCCAACAGTATGTTTCGAGCATGGGATGTATCTGGAGGATTGAGTTAACTAAACTGCGATCCGAGTTTGATTTTAAGCCTTCGGGGTCGGGGTTCTGGTTTTCCGATCGTACCTTAGCTCCAAACAGTAGAGTCCAAAATACCCCCCATCAATACTCCCCCACTTCTCGAGCGCAAAGTGAAGCTCAAGCTCGAAGAAGTTTATGTTATTCCAAGGGTTGTGATGAACTAATTATTTTTTCGATATGTTCCGGACATGCCTCGTTAAAAACCTAACTCGGAAAAACCCGTTGGGATAAAAACCGAATCAGGGAAAAAGAGTGCATATCTTGGAAACAATGTGATGATCTTGTCTTAGTATAAATTTCGACGTTAAAGAGTTTTTGCTTCGCTTTCGTAATGAACTTTTGACCAAAACGTCTCTCCGCATCGGTTACCGAGATACTCTCAATTCCATATGGTATAGGGGCCTATAATGCAAATATCTGAAAGATAGTAATTTATCCTGAGGAAGCTTAACCATTGCGCCTGTTCAGGATACGACTCGCAATTCATCTTATTTACCTTATATATACGTTGCCTAGTTAAAAACTATTTACAGAGTGACTTTTTACTTTAGATCGGAGCGTTGGGATCGCGTGAGCTGTCCTTTTCATACAACTTTATCTTTTATAATGTCCAGTTTAAGAAATTCGAGGGGTAAAGGCAAAGTCGGAGAGGATCTTGATTCCGATCATGATCTTAGGCTTATAAATGACTTTGAAGATGGGGAATTTCATCCCAAACAAGAGGATGTAAATCAGGTCGAAGATCTCGAAGAAAACGTGGTAGAGAAACGTAATATTGGTGACAATGTCTTCGTCAGGATATATGAATTCGAAGCTCCTTCTGGATCAGCTGGTCATAATCGGGCTGAGCTCGGCGCAAATCAAACTTCTTGCATTTTTGTCCAAGAAGACCGCGCTTTTTTGGACAAAGAGTTTGGAAAATTTCTTCCTGAGGGGTTTTCGATCGTCATCCCATCTTACCGCCAACGTGCAACTGATCCTTGTTGGTCCCAAGTGGTCAGATGAGGTCTAGAGGGGGGGGGTGAATAGACCTCTGAAAATTTTTGAACTTAAAAACTTTTCAGTCTTCTGTCAGCAGACTAAGCTGATGAAGAACAGTAAGCAGACTAATCTGATCGTGAACGAATCTTGAACAGACGACTGACCACTCTTCTTACAATGACTTAGTTGTTTTTCAGCAAAACAGTTTTCCAAGAGTATACTTGCAGCGGATTGTTAAAAAGTGTTTTTCACAAGTAAACTAAGTTCTGAAAGATTTTATCCCCAGCTTAAAACTCCTTATAAAATCTTTTTGATTGATTCAAAGTGTTGAAAATGCAAGCTTTAAAATGTGCAAGAAAACTTTAAATGCAAGATAACACAAAGAATTTTTATAGTGGTTATATGGATAGAAATCCTTTAGTCCACTCTTCCAGATCACACAGATTCTGGGTTATACTATAATCACTTAGATTACAATATTTCTCCACTTACACCTAAACAACTAATGAGAAGGCTGTAAGCTCACAATAGGAATTCACAAAGAAGACCTATCCTCTAAAGTAGAATCACTCACAAAGATGGATTCTCACTTCGCACAACACTCAGCTTTTTACAAAATCACTCAGATAATGTATTTCTATTTTCTTCAACTTGGTTTCTGTCAACAGATGACTTCCACCAGACGAGTGAGCTGTTCGAGCTTTTGAGACTTAGAGAAATTCTGCTTCAAAATTTCGATCTCTGATTGTTGTTGTGTTGTTGCTCGATTTGAAATTCAGCTCTATTTATACATGGAAATGAAATTATGACCGTTGAAGGCAAGTCACAAATCAAATCCATCCTTCAGCTCTTTTTGAAACGGCTCCCTGCAGCATTCCGTACTGTGTACAGTACCTTTCTGTCCATCGCATTTAATGCACTCTGCTGATCCGAGGATATCTTCAATCATTTGCCATTACTACCCTTCTCTTACAGCATTTATTACACCAAGTGCATTTATTACCGTTGGACTAATCTCTTGACCTCTTCTACTCTGCTGATCAAAACGAATCTGCTGATAGACATTCTGCTGATCAAATACTGAACTCATCTGATTTGACTCGGCTGATGATCTACCCTTCTGTTCGCTGATTCAGCAAGAGATCACTAGTCTTCTGAGCTTTGAACTTTGAACTCTTCTGATGTCTTCTTTTACTTGTTCAAAATTCTTCCAAGGGAACTAAGCTTTCCATACTTAGCTGATTATGATGTTTTGGAAATCATCAAAACCTTCCCTTAATTACTTGTCTTCTTTCATCTTCATCTTCATCCAACAATTTCCCCCTTTTTGATGATGACAAAACTCCAGCTAAGTACCTGTACCTAAACTAAAGTTTTGATCCTCAAAAATTTCTGAGATAGAAATGATATGTTGGAGTCAAACTTGCAATTTTATAGATATTGAACTGATTACATTTTACAAGTTGAAAGATGAGAAGTACAAAATACTTTAAAAGATTACAAGGATTTTTAATATAAAGAAAATCTAGCCAAGCTAGTCTTCTGTCTTCTTTTCTTCCTTGTCTTCTTTCTCAGATTCTTCTTCAGATAATTTAGAAGTCTCAGCTTCCAAATTTTCCATGAATCTTTTCTTCAGCAGCTCTAACTTCCTTTTCTTGGCATCTGGATCAAGCTGTTCCTCAGCTGAATCTTTGGCAGCAGCTAGTTCTTTGTCTGACTTGGCTTTTGCTTCAGATTCTTCCTCTTCAGCTTGGTCTTCTTCTTCTGTTATTCTCTTATCTGTTGGTCTGCTTGATTCTTCCATGTTTTTAGCAGTCTCACCAGCAGATTCTTCTAACACTTCAGTTGCTTCATCTTGGTTGTCTTCTTCCTCTTCAACAGGTTTTCTGATTCTTTCATAGGAAGTTCCAACTCTCATCTGTCCAAATATCCTTTCTTCCCCCTTTTTGTCATCATCAGCAGGGACAGGTGGATATTGTGGTACAACTGGTGTAATTAGAAGAGAATCACATAGAAGTTTGATGTTCTCTTCCATTGCATTGATCTGAGCTTGCTGTTTAAGTTGATTGGCTTTGAATGCTTTCATCTCCTTGAGCAGATCTTCTCCTTGATCACCTAATTGGATTTGAGTTCCCAGAATCCAATTTGATGAGGCCTTGAATTCTTGCATCATGTTGCCCATGACTTCATCTTCTGCTTGGAGTGCCAATTCAACAGTTTGTTCAATCTGCTTCCAACCTTCAGTAGTGCTTTGTGTCCTTCTCCTAAGTACATCCATATCCTGACATATAGATTGTACATTTTGAGCAGTATCTTTCATTAAATCACTAGGAACAGCAGCAACAACCTTCTGAATAGGTTGATGAACAGCAGCTAACACTTCTGCTTTTAACTCTTCTTTCATCTCCTTCATGGATTTGGTAAACATTTGATGAATGGAGTCTAACAGATTTGTCTCTGTTGTAGCAGCAGGTGTTTCTTTGGTAAGTTGCTCTGTTGGTTGAATTGTCAGTGCAAGAGACTGATCTGCTGAGCTATCAGCAAGACTTGGAGTGCTTTCCTTCTCCTTAGCCTGATCATCTCCTTTATCAGCAACTTTTTTTTCCTTTAACTGATCTGCTGGAATTTCTTCTTCCTTCTTTGATTCATCAGCAGCATCAGACTTATCATCCTGCACTTTGTCTTGATCAGATGGGTCTGAAGTACCCTCAATTTGCTTTAGTTGATCAGATGACTTATCTTTCTCTCCATCAGCAGGTGATATTGTTTTCCTGACAGTTTCAACTGTCCTCATCAAACCTTCATTGTCCACTGCAGACCTGTTACAAATCCAAGTAAAGTTGTCAAGAGGAATAAAAGTAGTTGTTGGCTCCTCTGGCAGCTCTTCATAGGGTTTGATGTTTGGTCCATAGACAATGTGCTTGATGTTAGGAAGTGGGACCAGTGAGCTTGGTTGTCCCCTTAGCTTCCTTGCTTTCTTGGCCCAAAGCTCCATTGCTTGAGCAATAGCTAGCTTAATAGATCTTTCTTTGAGATCTACTGAGTCATCAAAATCCTCAGGAATGGATGCAAAGATCTTCTTGGCCTCTTCCTTGACTATGTGACATGTCCTCATCCTTAACCTGTCTAGAAAGAATTCTGAATCAAGTGCTTGAATGAGTGAATTTGTCTCAAGCCACTTCAATACCCAAACTTCTGTAGCCTTGAATTCTTTCCACTTAGCCATTTCAGCAGGACTCTTTGTTAATCTGAATTCTCTCCATCTGTTGTATTTAATCTTTTCAGAATGGAAGAGTGTCAGACGGTTGACTCTTTCATTTTCAGCGTCTAGTCTTCTGAGAAATTCTTCAAAGATCTCAGGATCTTCCCTGACAATCTCTAAAGATAATCTTATTTCATCTCTCCTCTTTTCCTTGATCTTAGGTGCAGGCATAGCTGGGATTGGTTTGCTTGGATCTCTTTGCTCACAAATAACTATCCCACCAGTACGCTGAGGACCATGAGCATCCTTGATGCTTGCTTCAATGACAGCAGCCAACTCTGCTGCCTCAAAAGCATCTCTCTGCTCTTGAGTCATTTTGCTGGCTTCTTCCTCCAGCTTTTTCAGTTCTAGGCTTTTCAGCCTATCTTCGTCTGCTTTCTCAGCAGCAATCCTTTGCTTTTCAGCAGCATCCAGTCTCATCTTCTCTGCGGCAGTCACATAAGTTGAGGTTTTGCCTAACCTCTTTCTTCTAGATTCAGGGCTTTCAACTGCTTGGATAGGTGTTGCAGCAACTGGAGTAGGATGTATCAACAGAATTTCTCCCTCTAGTGGTGTACTAGTCTGCTGTTCCTTTTCCACATCAGCAGATAGTGCAGCAGTTGAGGCTTCTGTTGTCACTTCAACTGTAGTAACACTTTCAGGCTCAGCAGTAGCAGCCTTAGCAGCTTCAACAACTGGTTCTTCAACATTTAATGGCCTTTCTGCCTCAGTTGTTGTTTTTCTTACAGTTCCAACAGGCTCTTCAGGGAAAGTGACCTTTCTCTTGGCCTTTGACTTAGGAATCTTCTTGATAGCAGGGGGGTTGGCAGTAGGAGGTCCCCTTGCCTCACTCCTAGTCCTTAGTCTCTTCAATCTTTGGAGTGGAATTTCCTCTTCAGATTCAGTTCCTTCAGAGGATGACCCTGTCTTCATATTTTCAATTTCAACAGTGAAGTCATCTACCACCTTCTTAGAGACTTCAATTTCGGGCTCTGCTGATCCAGCCACAACAGCAGACTGTGCTGTTGGCTCAGCAGACTGACTAGTCTGACCTTCCTTCTTGCTCTTCTTAGAAGGAGTCTTCTTAGACTGTTTGGGGGCTTTTCTCTTTGGTTTTTCCACCAGTTGCCTCACTGGTTCGTAAAGTTTGAATTCTTTGCTTCCATGGGTTTGTTTTCCTCCACCCATAAGGCAATGCAGAGAAGCAAACAAGTTACTCAGCAGAATGGCATGAGAATGCCTTTTGTCACTTAACAGCTCATAAACATGAGCAGCCCAGTTCACTTTCATCCCATAGTAAATGCAAATCATAGTGTGAAGCCTTCTTCTAGGTAGGCCATCCAGAGAACCCGTAGCACAATCCAAAACCTTTGCTATGATATCAGCAAATCTTTGGTATTCATCCTTCAGCTGGGTCTTCATTAAAGTCCCAGTCATCTCCTCTCCCTTCTTAGCACAGATTCTCCAAAATTCCTCTTCTTTTTCTGACCCTAACGAGGTCACATCTCCTCCCTTGTCTGTCAGCTTATAAATTTCATGAAGAACAGCAGCAGATACAGCGATTTTCTTACCACCTATGACAGCAGTCATAACGGTGTCATCATCGTTGAACTCCCTGGAAGTGTAGAAGTGGTATACATCTTCAAGATAAACCCTATCTTCGTGTGCTTCCAAGACTGGGACCAAAGATGCTTCCTTGATCTTTTCCAGTAAAGCGCGCATCAAATCGGTGCCAGAGAAATGGAATTTGCTGTAGTTGAAATATCTTCCTTCAATAACTTTGTCCATTTCTGAGATTTGTGAGTAAATTCTGCAAAATACTGAACTTTCGCAACAAGAGGGTTTGAGAGATAGAAAGTTTGAGAATTTTTGAGTGCGTAAGACGACTATGCTGTTCAGATCGGATTTTATAGGTTTCCTTTTGATTTGGTTTTCGTGATTTATTTAAACCGTTGATCTAATCTGACAGTTTTTAATCGTGCGGATGAGAGTCGCGGATTTCAATTTTATTATTTTAATGTCAGATGGGCGGGAAACTCTATCGACACTAATCTGTTTACTTATAAAAGCGTGTTACTAATAATGCGTTTTATGACCATGCTTATATAAGGTATCAGATGAGTAGAGTTAAACTTATCTGACAGACGAGTGATCTGTTATCTGATATTACTAGAGAATGCCAATAGCTAGTAATCTTCCTCTGCTGTTTGTCAATCCAGCAAGATAAAATAATCTTCAATCTTCAAGAATTAAGAATATGTCTTCTTGACAAACTTAACTTCAACTAACTGACATTAACAGATTTCATCTTTAGAACAGAAGTACCGCTAGTCTTACACGTTCCCCCTGTCTTTAAGAATTCATAAGTTAACTAGTCTGTTGAAAGTTAATTCTTGAATGAAATAATCTGATGACTAAGCTGTTGAACTCCAGTCTTCTGATGAGTTCCCCCTCAGCTTATGCATCCAGGTTAAGTAATCCTAACTCAGCTCTTAGAGTTGAGAACCTTGCTTCACTTAGAGGTTTGGTGAAGATGTCAGCAATCTGATTATCAGTATGAACATACTCAATCATAACATTGCCTTTTTCCACATGATCTCTAATGAAATGATGCTTGATCTCAATATGCTTAGTCCTTGAATGACTTGTAGTGTTCTGAGTAAGTGAAATTGCACTTGTATTGTCACAGTAGATTGGAATTCCACTGATCTTAATGTTGTAGTCTTCTAGTTGATGCTTCAACCAAAGTATCTGTGCACAGCAGGCTCCAGCAGCTATATATTCAGCTTCAGCAGTAGATATAGAAACTGAGGTTTGTTTCTTACTCATCCATGAGATCAGACGACTGCCCAAGAACTGACAGGCACCTGTTGTGCTCTTTCTGTCAATCTTGCAGCCAGCAAGGTCTGAATCTGAATAGCCAACTAGTTCAAATCCAGATTCTCTAGGATACCATAATCCCAATTCTTGAGTGCCTTTAACATACTTCAATATCCTCTTGGCAGCTAAGAGATGAGATTCTTTGGGGTTTGATTGAAATCTTGCACAGACTCCAACTGAGTACATTATATCAGGTCTGCTTGCTGTTAGATACAACAATGAACCAATAATGCCTCTATATTTGGTTATGTCTACTGATTTGCCATCTTCATCTTTATCCAAACGAAGACTTGTAGACATAGGAATGGTAGTTGTTGAGCTAGTTTCCATACCAAATTTCTTGAACAGATCTCTTGTGTACTTTGCTTGGCTGATGAATATTCCATCAGGCAACTGTCTAACTTGCAATCCAAGAAAGTAATTAAGTTCACCCATCATGCTCATTTCAAACTTATTCTGCATCAGCTTGGAGAACTTATCACACATCTGTTGGTTAGTTGAACCAAAAATAATATCGTCCACATATATTTGCACAAGTAATATATGATTTTCCCATTCAATTGTGAACAAGGTTTTATCTACCTTACCTTTTCGAAATCCTTTAATTAAAAGAAAATCAGATAGGGTATCATACCATGCTCTTGGAGCCTGTTTCAGTCCATATAAGGCTTTCTTCAGACGATATACTTTGTCTTCTTCTTGATAGACTTCAAATCCTGGAGGTTGTTCAACGTACACTTCTTCCTGCAATTCTCCATTGAGAAAAGCAGACTTCACATCCATCTGATAGACAGTGAAGTTCTTGTAAGCAGCATAGGCTAGAAACAGTCTGATTGCTTCAAGTCTTGCTACTGGTGCAAAAGTTTCATCAAAGTCAATTCCTTCTTCTTGACAATAACCCTTGGCCACTAGTCTTGCTTTGTTTCTGGTGACAACACCATCTTCATTCATCTTATTTCTGAATACCCACTTAGTGCCAATTACTCTTTGATGACTTGGTCTAGGAACTAAGTACCAGACTTCATTCCTTTCAAATTGATTCAACTCTTCTTGCATAGCTTCTATCCAGAAGGAGTCATTTAGAGCTTCTTCAATTTGTTTAGGCTCTATTTGAGATAGAAATGTGACAAACATGGCATCTTGTGCAGCAGCTCTTCTTGTTTTCACTCTATCTAAAGGATCACCAATAACTAATTCAGGAGGGTGATTCTTGAGCCATCTGAGATCAGGTTGCAAATCAGGATGTTGTCCTCTGTTATGATCTTGCAACACTACTGTTGGAGTTCCAGTAGTAGTCTGTTGAACATTTGCCGTCTGTTGAACAGTCTCTGGTCTGTCAGCTGTTTGCAACTCGTCTGTTAGACAATCAGCACTGTGATTTTGAACAGCACTTGAGTTAGCAGCTGAACTTAGATTAGGTAGTATGATGGGAACATATTCTTCATTTCTTCCAACGTCTAACTTCTGTAAATCAGCAGACAGATCTTGATTTACACTTTGATTCTTTTCAGAAGATTGACTTGGCTCATCAAATACTACATGGATAGATTCTTCTATTAGCAATGTTCTTTTATTGAAAACTCTATAAGCCTTACTAACAGATGAGTATCCTACAAAGACAGCTTCATCAGCCTTTTCTGCAAATGCAGTAAGGTGATTTTTCCCATTATTCAATACAAAACATTTACAACCAAAAATCTTAAAGTAATGAATGTTTGGCTTTCTGTTGTTCCAAACTTCATATGGAGTCTTGTTCTGATTTTTGTTGATCATACATCTGTTTTGGGTAAAGCATGCTGTATTTGTTGCTTCTGCCCAAAATCTTTGTGGCAGTTTAGCTTCAGCTATCATGGTTCTGACAGCTTCTTTTAGTGTTCTGTTTCTCCTTTCAGCAACACCATTCTGTTGAGGGGTTCTTGCAGCAGAATACTCATGATGTATTCCCTTCATGTTACAATATTCTTCAACAGTAGAGTTTGTAAACTCTGTCCCTCTATCTGATCTGATCTTCAATATCTTGATACTCTTTTCATTCTGGATCAGTTCCATCAGATTGGTAAGATGTTCCTTGGTTTCACTTTTCTTCTTCATGAAAATCACCCAAGTATATCTTGAATAATCATCCACAACAGCTAGGCAGTATTTCTTTCCACCATTGCTGACTGGATCAATGGGTCCAAATAAGTCCATATGCAACAGCTCCAATATCCTTCCAGACGATTGGTGCTTCTTTTCTTTAAAAGATGACTTGATTTGTTTACCCTTCTGACAGGCGTCACAGAGCTTGTCTTTGCTCATGACTGCTTTTGGAATCCCTTCTACCAAATCATTCTTGATTAATCTGTTTATGGTCTTGAAGTTTAAATGATTCATCCTCTTGTGCCATAGCCAACTGACTTCACTTGGTGCAGATGCCACCAAACAAACACTTGAATTCTTGTCAACAGAATTCCAGTCAACTATGTAGACATTTCCTTGTCGTCTTCCAGATAAGATTACCTTCTTTGTACCAATTTGTTCAACGTAGCACTTATCTGTTGAGAAGATGACTGAATATCCCTTGTCACAAAATTGACTTATGCTCAGCAGATTATATTTTAGGCCTTTAACATAGGAGACGTCAGATATCTCTATGTTTCCCTTGATTAATCTTCCTTTAGCTTTAATCTTGCCTTCTTTGCTGTCTCCAAAAGTGACTTTTGGACCATCCACAGCAACTGCATCAGTCAACTCATGTATGTTTCCACACATGTGCCTTGAACATCCACTGTCCAAGTACCAAATCTTCTCTACTTTACTCCTACTCCTAATCCTAACCTACAAAACAAAAATAAAATTGTTTTAGGTACCCTTATTGAGAGGGTCCTGAAGGATTAGTTCCACCCTTGACAACCCAAGATGTTGAAGTCTTAGGCTTCTTAGGTTTCGGAGTTTTAGGAGCATGAACAGTTTCATTTTTATCATAGTTATCAGATAAGTCATGTTGATGATCAGTATGATATGAATAATGTTCATAAGCAGGGTAAGGTGCATGATAAGCAGGGTATGCATGCATTGGATGAGCAGGGTAAGGTGCATAGTAATTAGGAAACTGAGGTGCATGATACATAGGATGATATGCAGCAGGTTGCACATAGTATGACTCATTTCCATACCAAGCATTTTGATTTTTCTTGTTCTTATGCTTCTTTGGTTTACTAGATGCTTGCTCATTTGATTTTGACTTAGTTTTACCACTAGTCTGATTGACTTTAGCTTTATCAGCAGACTTCTTAGGACTCTGCTGTTTGGTCTTACTAGTCTGATTTCCTACACTAGGCTCTTTGCTCTTTTTAGCCTTAGGAGATTTCTTCTCCTTTACCACTTTCTCAGTTGAGGTAGGTCTAGAGGTTTGAACATACAGAATGACCTTACTATTGTCAGCTGATACAAATTTTTCAGTATGGTTCAACTCTAATTTTTCCTTTTCTAAAGGTGTCTCCTGTTTACTAGATGTATGCATGGATGCAACAGTAGACTTATCATGAGACTCAATGATTTTCTCAAGTTCCATGATTTTTCCTTTATAAACCTCACATTCAGCTTTCAGAGATTCATGCTCTTGCTCAAGCTGTTTATATTCAGCTGATTCTTTTGACTTTTCAGCTAAAAGTTTCAGTGAACTATTTTGCTCTTTTAGCAAGTTCATCTCTTCCTTAAGCTTAACAAACTCTCCAGCAATAGTAGTATTATTCAACATCATTTGCTCTAGAGAATTAAACAGTTCATTTTCTTGAGGAGTTACCTCATCCTCAGAGTCATCAGATTCCTTTGCCATCAGGCACAGGAGAGCAGGTTTTTCTTCATCAGACGATTCTTCATCAGACGAGTCTGAGTCTGAATCAGATGAGTAGACAGCAGCTGGCTTTTCTGCTTCAGCCATCATTGCCTTGCCTCTCTGATGCTTTCTTTCTTTTCTCATTTTCTTCTCTTCCTCAGTGTACTTCTCTGCTTTTGGATATGGGCAGTCTCTTATGAAGTGTCCCAATTTCCTGCAGTTGTAACACATCAGTTTTGATTTATAATCCTCTTTATCCTGAGAAGAAAAATTAGGTTTAGAAGTAGAAGCAGCATGATTGTATTTATTTTTCATCTTTCTCTTATAGAACTTCTTGAAGTTGTTCATCAATAATGCTACATCTCCAGCAGTGTACTCCTTTTTGTTGAGTAGAGTGGCTTCATCAGATGAGTCCACTTCTTTGCTTTTCTGGGCTGGTCTTCTGGTGTTTTCAGCAGCAACAAGTGCAGCTGTGGGTCCTGAAGTTGAGGTTTCTTCAATTCCCATCCTTGGCAGTTTATACTCATAAGCCTTGAGTGCGGAGAACAGCTCTGTTAGAGAAATCTTGCCCAGATCTCTTGATTCTTCCATTGCTGTCACCTTCATGTTGAATTTGGAGGGTAGGGCCTTCAGTACTCTGACAGAAATCTCTTTGTCAGTGAAAGTCTTTCCCAGCTTCAAAACTTCGTTCAGAGTTCTGGTGAATCTGGTATCCATCTGATCAATGGTTTCTCCAGACTTCATCTTGAAGTTGTCCAGCTTTTCCAATGCAACACTGAGCTGATGCTCTTTAATAGCATCATTTCCTTCACTCATGTCTCTGACCTTATCCCACATCTCCTTTGCAGTTTTGCAATGTTTGACCTTGTCAAACCGATCATTATCCAGGGCTTTGGTCATGATGAATCTCCCAACTTTATCTAGATTGTAAAGCTTTATCTCTTCTGGAGTCATCTCATGAAGGTCTTTCTCCACAACCGTATCTACTTCATTTATCTTTATGGTCTTTGTGAATCTGAATGGACCTTTAATGATACATGTGTGCATGTTGTCATTATAGGCAGCAAGGAAAATCTCCATTCTGATTTTCCAGTCCTCAAAGGACATACCAGCAATGTGGGGAACATGGCTGATACAATCCATTTTTCAAAAAGTTTTTTTTTTTTTTTTTTTTTTTGTTTTTCAAAAAGATGCTCTTTTGAAAAGTTTTGAAAACCTTTGAAAAACACTCGGATCAAGCTCGTTGATCAGGCAGCTGATTCTAATGAACCACCTGCTCTGATACCACTTGTTGGTCCCAAGTGGTCAGATGAGGTCTAGAGGGGGGGGGGGGTGAATAGACCTCTGAAAATTTTTGAACTTAAAAACTTTTCAGTCTTCTGTCAGCAGACTAAGCTGATGAAGAACAGTAAGCAGACTAATCTGATCGTGAACGAATCTTGAACAGACGACTGACCACTCTTCTTACAATGACTTAGCTGTTTTTCAGCAAAACAGTTTTCCAAGAGTATACTTGCAGCGGATTGTTAAAAAGTGTTTTTCACAAGTAAACTAAGTTCTGAAAGATTTTATCCCCAGCTTAAAACTCCTTATAAAATCTTTTTGATTGATTCAAAGTGTTGAAAATGCAAGCTTTAAAATGTGCAAGAAAACTTTAAATGCAAGATAACACAAAGAATTTTTATAGTGGTTATATGGATAGAAATCCTTTAGTCCACTCTTCCAGATCACACAGATTCTGGGTTATACTATAATCACTTAGATTACAATATTTCTCCACTTACACCTAAACAACTAATGAGAAGGCTGTAAGCTCACAATAGGAATTCACAAAGAAGACCTATCCTCTAAAGTAGAATCACTCACAAAGATGGATTCTCACTTCGCACAACACTCAGCTTTTTACAAAATCACTCAGATAATGTATTTCTATTTTCTTCAACTTGGTTTCTGTCAACAGATGACTTCCACCAGACGAGTGAGCTGTTCGAGCTTTTGAGACTTAGAGAAATTCTGCTTCAAAATTTCGATCTCTGATTGTTGTTGTGTTGTTGCTCGATTTGAAATTCAGCTCTATTTATACATGGAAATGAAATTATGACCGTTGAAGGCAAGTCACAAATCAAATCCATCCTTCAGCTCTTTTTGAAACGGCTCCCTGCAGCATTCCGTACTGTGTACAGTACCTTTCTGTCCATCGCATTTAATGCTGCATTTAATGCACTCTGCTGATCCGAGGATATCTTCAATCATTTGCCATTACTACCCTTCTCTTACAGCATTTATTACACCAAGTGCATTTATTACCGTTGGACTAATCTCTTGACCTCTTCTACTCTGCTGATCAAAACGACTCTGCTGATAGACATTCTGCTGATCAAATACTGAACTCATCTGATTTGACTCGGCTGATGATCTACCCTTCTGTTCGCTGATTCAGCAAGAGATCACTAGTCTTCTGAGCTTTGAACTTTGAACTCTTCTGATGTCTTCTTTTACTTGTTCAAAATTCTTCCAAGGGAACTAAGCTTTCCATACTTAGCTGATTATGATGTTTTGGAAATCATCAAAACCTTCCCTTAATTACTTGTCTTCTTTCATCTTCATCTTCATCCAACAATCCTCCACCCGGGTGGTAGGCTTTTTATGAGAAGTAATTTTCACATGGATTGCGCATCCCGTTTATTCCCTTACTTAGAAACATCTTATCCTCTTTTTCTCTTACCCCTGCTCAAATTCTTCCGAATTCTATAGCGTACATCGTGGCGTTCAGTGTTCTTATGGAGCCCAAAGGAGAGGAGGCTTCTTTTTGGAAATTTTGGCAAGTTTCCAAATGAGTATGTCTAGAGGTTCCAACGCGGGGTACGTATCTTTTTCACAGCGATCGAACCGGCCTATCCTTACGAGTGTGGCCATGGACAAGGCTAAAAGCTGGAAAAGAAGGTTTTTCTTTGTGAAAGGTCCCGACATTCGTTCTGAAGGCAGTTCGAAAACTAGACCATATCGGTGGGATGGTGAAGGACCTTGGATGTATGGTCGTCGCAAGATCAAGGAAAAGATTAATCCTCATCGTTCTGACGAGTTTTTGAACCAGCTCCAATCCGACACTTTTCAGACTATGCTTCTTGTCCAAGAAAGGATTTTGAGAATGGCGGGCCTAAGCAAATGCGATTATATTGGTCCGACGGTCGAATTTTCTCTTCTCTTGCCCTCTCAATCCCTTGGCGGATCTACTCGATCTTTCAGACGCACGTCCGAATCATCCATTTTGTCTCGTGCGCCACTCTCTTTAAGTATGCTATTATTCTTCTTTACTTGAATACTAGGTAGATCTAACCTGCTCTCTTAGCTTTCTGAACGTATTACACTTTCTTTGCAGATCAATTAGTTGAGGAGTTTCGACTGTCCGTTGTTAGGTCAACCGGGATGGCTCGTTCCATGGGCATACAAAGCCAAACCCAGAAACTAGTGAAGAAAAACAATGTGGAACAAGGAACGGGAGTAGATAATCCGATCGTCGACCCGATCGATATTCTGGAAGTATACCCAGCTTTGAGAGGGGTTGGTAGCTCGAGTTCGTCAAATCCCGCTGTAGCTGGTCCCTTGCGTAGTGTATTCACGATCGATACTTCTAACCCATCCTCAGCTGGTTATAGTCAATATTCTTGGACACGTATTTTAGGCAGACAAGAACATGAAAAGCTCATGTATCGGAAGTGGTATGCTGAACATTCGGGGCCTTCGAGAAGTATAAAACCATTTGGCAAGAGCTCTGACTCGGTTCCTTGCCGACCAGGTAGATCGGAGCTGGATGTAGCATATTTTATGAATGAACACTTTCGCGGGCGTAGAGCCGCAGTGTACCCGGAAGAAGGGGCCATTTGCTCCGACCTTGGACCAGATGGTGAAAACGAGTTTGATAAAGCTACCAGAATTTTTATGGCCGGACGGTTCAAACAGGATCTGCTTGATCACACCATTAAAGGCGATTTTGAAGTCCTAAGTAACTTTTCTCGAACGTACCAGGAGGTAATAATTGTTTTACATTTGAGTATTCCGTACGTCTCAATCCTTAGGTACTATGCTGATACCATTTTTCCATCATAGGCCGGAGATTATTTCGCGCTTCAGACCTATCGTTTGTCGTTGCTGGAACAAGAATCTCAAGAAGCTCATAACGCGCTAGCGCTGGCCTCGATCGAAAATAAAGCTCTTCGAGCTCAATTAGATAACGTTACGAGTAAATTATCGGCCAGTCATCGAGAATTGTCGAAAACGAAGAAGGAGTTGGAGATCGCTAATAAGAAACATACCTCATCTGTGGAAGAGGATTTGTTATCAACCGTTAAAGAGAAAAGTGCCCTCGAGGAAGAGCTCAAGAAAGTCAATATCGAACTTGAGCAAGCGAAGCAGGATTCCGAGCGAGCATATGCCCAGGGCTGAGAAGAGGCTGTGATTCCAGCCATACGAGAATTTTTGAAATCCCCTGTCCTAGATCCCTTAATTCAAAGGAGAATGGGAGGGATTCTCCAAACGATCTTCTATAAAGAGGTTCGACAGCTAGTTTCGGCCAAGAGAATTCCAGAAAAGTTGTACGAATATTTTCAATATATGAACCCTTATAAGAATGCCGAAGGGAAGGACTATAAAGCTTCCTCTTTGCCGAAGACAGATATGAACTGGCAGGGTCACCGTTTTGCTCCATTTGTCGAGGAGTTTGGCTTCCCAATGCCGAACCCTAATGTGCTTGAGCTGTCCGATCATAACCCCGAATCTACTTTAGGAGGCGCGTCAGATTATGAGCATAACGGCCAATCTTGTAGTTAAGTACGGCCTTCGGCAAGGATTATAATAGCTATGTAATAGGAGTAGTACTTTATAATAGCTATGTAATAGGAGTAGTACTTTGTGTAATAGGGTCCTTCTCCCGGATTTTCCCTTTCATAATATGTATTTCCTTCTCATTTTGTATGAATTAACATTTGATATTCTCGTTGTTGATTGAATCTTTATCATTCCCTTTTGAACTTGTCAACAGTTGCGACGGTTCAATTATTGCAAAAATAGGATGTCGCTTCTATAAATATTAGGACTGTCTCAAATCATTTGTATAAGACTGTTAATTACTGAGATCGGAGCTTCGCGCTTAGTATCTATTTTCGAACTTTCAAACTTACTTTTTGCTTACTATGGATCAAATATTGGGTAATCCCATCGACCCCAAATCGTTATTGGGTGGTACCAAGAGTAAAGGTCCATCCAAAGACCAAAAATCGAGCAAAGAGAACCAATCCTACAAGGCTTCCCCAAAAACATCTGCATCTTCTCCCAAAACCTCAAAGGGCTGGGAGATTAAAAAGGAGAAACAGGCTCCATTAAAACATCCCAATGTCATTCCTAGCAAATCAGTTTTAGATGAGGAACTCGATGAGGAGCTCGAGGCTTCTCCGCCGAAGAATCTTGATACTTCAATCCGAGCATTAGCTAGGCAAAAGGCATCATCCCTTTCTTCCAATAAAAGACCTTATCCTGATGTGATCACCTCAATCGAGACCTTGTAGAACCTTGTCGCTGGGAAAGAAGTGCCAACCGTCGACCTCAACGCTGGTTCCCCGACGGAAGGTTTGGGTAAGAAAGTTAAATTGACTCCTACTGGAGAAGGCTCTTTAATTTTTGGAGGATCTACTGAGCCTTCAAAGCATGAAACTGAGCCCTCGAAAACTGAAACCGAACCTTCGAAGACTGAAAATTTTTCTGAACCTCTTACCTCTGCCTACTCTGTGACCTCTCCTTCCCCGCTCAAAGAGTCGAAGGACGAGTCTGCTTCTGATGTGGAGCTCCAGAACCTTATTGAGAATCCGCCGCAGGCTGATTTTCCTATTCCTGAAGCTGGCGCATCTAAGGGAAAGAGTCCCTCGGGGGCTGTTTCAGTCTGGATCGAATTCTCTTTTTCAGGTCCTCCTCTCTCCCGTTTTTTTTTTTTTAGAATCTAACCCTTCCATATATAGGCTAGACAAGACTTTCTAGAACTGAAGATGTTAGCTGAGCGGGAGCTGAGTCGACATGCTGCTGTCACCCTCGAGCTGGAGAAGAAGAACGACGAGTTAGATCGTGTCCTCGAGGAAAAGTTGGCTTTAGAGAAAGAGAAAGTTGCTAAGATTCAGGGAGAAGAGCTCCATCAACAATTGAGTAAGGAACTCGAAGTGCTTAAAGGGCTCTACGAGCAGGAGAAGGAGGGCTTTGAACTTCGCGAGAAAGAGGCTTATGCTCGCGGGTATGAAGCCCGTAGTGCTGAGCTTCGAAAGGCACTTCATGATTATAAATTTGTGTAACTTATTTGAAGGATATTGTTGTAAGTCTATCTCATTTCTCCCATTTGTGCTGTACTCTGAATAATCTTTGGTTTGTGTCTCTTTTATTTTCGATTCCAGACAATGTATTGGGCCATGTGCCTTTTATAATTATTATGCCCTTCTCTGATGCTTATATCCTCTTCGAATATGTTGTGTATTTTCCAATTTCATATGACTTGAAGTGGGTTGCTGGCGAACTTGACAGGACTTGTTGGAACGTAATGGGCTCTACTCGGGACTGTAGTCCTTGATTAGTTCCTATAAACTGCTTGGCTTCTTCGTTAAGTATTTATTGTCTTTAATGTTCAATCCTCGTAGATCGAATGCAAATTAGTCAATGCCAGCGTTCGAATATTTTTTTCCGATTAATGGCTTTTTTGATAGCATAGCCTCCAAATTTTGAGTTTGAAATGATTTGTTCTAACCAATCAGTCCCTTATTCCTCGGGAAGCGGAACGGTCGGCGCATTTATCGCTCGTATCGCGACCATTCATTATGGTAGATCAGAGCCGTCAATGTCCATTACCTCCTCCTATAAATATTTTAGAATGATTCTTGTTTTACCACTGCCTTTCAACTTTCCTGTGAAAATTTTATTCGATGCTTATGCTCGAGTGGCCGCCTTCTTTAGTGAGCAATTGTTTATTCTTAATAATGATGTTCAAGATTCGAATCCGATCCCCAAAAATTATGTTCGAGATCCGAACTCGAACTCCTTTCCTTGATTTTTTGTTTTCAAATAAAACTTTTCTTCGACTAGGGTATCGACAGACGAAAAGGATTGCGACTAGGATACCGGTAGATGACCTGCTCTCTCTGGTTCCAAGTCCTCGGGGCAGGCTCGAATCCATGTATCCTGTCCTCCACCCAGTCGGGATAGTGGGTCAACTGCTGGAGGAGTTTTCCTGCACTCGATCTCAACTTCTTCAAGATGCATCTTGAAGAATGTTGCCTTCGAATTCGCTAGGGATGATTCCAACCGGAGTTGCTTCCCTTTCTTTCGACGTGGTCCTGTGTGGACTAATCAGCGAGGAAGTAGTGGATGAAGGGTAGAAGTGTACTAGCTTCACTTTTTCTCCTTTGACTCCCCAAGTATTCAAGCGTAGGGTTAATTATTTGTAATAGGATCGTACTAGATATAGACTTCTAGCTTAGCTTGATTCTCCTTATTGCAATCAAGAATTCTCTTGTAATTGTTTGAAAGTGTATGAATGAAATATTTATTTCCTTTATTATTCTTGCTTGTTAATTTATAAATTTACTTCGAGCATTAATTTTTTCGTGCCAGAAGTGTGAACGATAAGTGTTATTCTTCACCGATCTTGATTACTGACAGGATATTCGAACACTAATTTTTTAATAATCGAGCATCAATTATGCAACCGCTCTTGGATGGAATAATTGAATACTTCACTTTTAATACCCAAACATGAACAATAATTGATTTCTTTCGCCGATCTCGTTCGCCGAGTTTTTGATCGAAGATTAATAACCAAATTTTGAATGATAATTGACATCCTTAACAGATCCCGGTCCTTGCAGTTTGAAATCTAGCAATGTCAAAATTTGGAAAATAATCGATAATCTGAACTTAGGGTCTTAGCAATGGCTTTCACCCTAGTCGTTTTTGGATCGGTCTTATCAACAGCTTTCACTTGAGGGTCTTAGCAACAGCTTTTACCCTTTTTATTTATTTCGATCTAAGGGGCATAGCAACGGCTTTCACCCTTAGTCGTTTTTTGATCGGTCATAGCAACAGCTTTCACCTGAGGGTCTTAGCAACATCTTTCACCCTTTTTTATTTATTTCGTTCTAAGGGGCATAGCAACAGCTTTCACCCTTAGTCGTTTTTGATCGGTCATAGCAACAGCTTTCACCTGAGGGTCTTAGCAACAGCTTTCACACCTTTTTTATTTATTTCGATATAAGGGGCATAGAAACTGCTTTCACCCTTAGTCGTTTTTTATCGGTCATAGCAACAGCTTTCACCTGAGGGTCTTAGCAACAGCTTTCACCCCTTTTTTATTTATTTTGATCTAAGGGGCATAGCAACAGCTTTCACAGTCATTTTTGATTGGTCATAGCAACAGCTTTCACCTGAGGGTCTTAGCAACAGCTTTCACCCCTTTTTTATTTATTTCGATCTAAGGGGCATAGCAACAGCTTTCACCCTTAGTCGTTTTTGATCGGTCATAGCAACAACTTTCACCTGAGGGTCTTAGCAACAGCTTTCACCCTTTTTTATTTATTTCGATCAAAGGGGCATAGCAACAGCTTTCACCATTAGTGGTTTTTCAGGGTCGTCACCCATTTTGCTGATTAAAGGGGCATAGCAACAGCTTTCACCCTTGCTCGATATTTGAATAATATACATAGAGATATGCCGTAATAACTTTTAGAACATGACGAATTGATAATATCTTTGCGAATAAAATTTTCATTGAATAGATAATCTTCAAGAACTTGAGAAATAAAGAACACAACGAGACAATAAAATAATAGATAGGCTAGAAATTGCTAAATAATCTTCATCTTCCGTAATATCTTCTCAAATTTATGGCATTCCAAGATCGAGGCAAGACTTCACCATTTGGATGTGCAATCTTGTAAGAGCCCTTCTTCCCTACCTCGACCACTACGTAAGGTCCATCCCAATTGGGCTGAAGTTTTCCAACATTTTTCGAGACTTCTACTTTTTTCAGCACCAGATCTCCGACCTTAAAGGTTCGGATTCTAACCTTTTGAATGTACGCTTTTTCTATGTTGGATTTCATGGCCTGAATTTTCAGCTTAGCATGATTCCTTTTGCTATCTGCATGATCGATTTCCATTTCCCTCAACGATTTATTCTCTTCGGAATCATAAAATTCAACTCTGGGAGAAGATATCAGATTCTCGACTGGAATAACTGCTTCAGATCCGTAAACCAAGCTGAAAGGAGTTTCCCCCGTAGCTGCTTTTATAGTGGTTCTGTAAGCCCATAAAACTTTTGGAAGTTCATCAAGCCACTTTCCCTTTGCGTCAGATAACCGCTTTTCTAGAGATCGAACGATCTCTCTATTCACGACCTCTGTTTGTCCATTGGCATGCGGGTGCCCTACTGATGTGAAGTTTTGCTGTATCCCGAATTTCTCACACCAATCCGTGACCTTCTTGCCAGCGAATTGTGTTCCATTGTCGGAGATTAAAACTCTAGGAATTCCGAACCTGCAGACAATATTCTTCCATAGGAAATTTATAACTTGAAACTGAGTGATCTTAGTTAGAGCCACACATTCGACCCATTTAATAAAATATTCTACCGCAACCAACACATAGTTCTTTCTAGCTCTGGCGGTCGGGAAAGGGCCGATAATGTCGATACCCCATTTATCGAAAGGCCAACAGATCGGAATAGAGTGCATTTGTTCGGCTGGCTGATGTATCAAGTTCGAATGAATTTGACAATGATGACATTTATTCACATAATCTACCGAGTCAGAAAAGAGAGTTGGCCAATAATATCCCGTCCTTGAGCATTTTAGGGCTAATGCTCGAGCTCCGCCGTGATTTCCTGCTTCTCCCTCATGAATCTCTTTAAGAATCATATTATATTGAGTTTCAGAGATACACTTTAATAAGATTCCAGAGGAGGATCGTTTATAGAGCTGATCATCGATTAAGGTAAATGATGGGGATCGATACTTGATTCTTCGAGCTTCATTAGTATCTTCCGGTAGTTTTCCTTCCTTCCGATAATTGACGAAAGGGTCTATCCAAGAGATTTTTCGCTTGTCGATTTCCATGATGTCCGTGCTTCGAGCGACATCCAGATCGATAGCGGATGTTTTCGATAATAACCATGTAATAATCCTTTCCTTCTTACCATCTGCAACACCGGTGAACTTTGACAGCACATCAGCCCATAGATTTTCTTCTCTAGGAACAGGCTGGATATTGAACTTCTCGAATTGCGATATCAGACTTTTTGCTTTGTTCAAATATTTTATCATATTGAACTCCTTTGCCTCATAAATGCCCTTCACCTGCCTATGAACAAGTTCAGAATCTGTCAGCACAGTAATTGATCTTACCTTTGCCTTTAAGGCCATCTCTAATCCTGCAATCAGAGCTTCATATTCTGCTTCGTTGTTTGTAATGACAAAGTCCAAAGTAATGGCATAACTCAAATCTTCGCCATTGGGTCCTTGAAAATGAATTCCTGCTCCGCCCCCTTCCTTGGTCGAAGAGCCATCCACGTGCACCAACCAAACTGGATGCTCGATCTCTGTAAGCATGTTTACTTCAGAACTTTCCTCGTTCTCTGAATTCTTCAAACTAGTTGATTCCACTAGGAAGTCAGCTAATACTTGAGCCTTTATTGATGTTCGTGGTAGGTACTCAATCTCGAACTGCCCCAATTCGATTGCCCATTTTATTAGCTTGTCGGACGCTTCTGGCTTAGACAAAACCTGCCTCAAGGGTTGGTTAGTTAAGACAATAATCTTATAAGTTTGAAAATAGGGCCTCAATCCTCGTGCAGCAACCACCAAAGCAAGTGCAAATTTCTCGATCTCCATATAATTCTTCTCGACACCCTGTAACAATTTACTCAAGTAGTAGACTGGTTTTTGTCCTGATTCCTCCAATTTTACTAGTACCGAATTAATAGCCTCTTCCGAAACGGCTATATAGAGGTACAAAGGTTCTCCGTCTGTGGGCTTGGCCAACATGGGTGGTGAGGTTAAATATGCCTTTAGATCTTCAAAAGCTTTGTCACATTCAGCGTTCCATTTGCCTTCGACTTGCGTCCAGCTTGAAAAACGACAGACTCTTGTCAGCGGATCGAGAAATAAACATATTTAATGAAATGATTTTTCCGATCAAGCTCTGAACATCCGAAAGTTTTCTTGGTGGTTTAAGATCGGTAACTGCTCGTATCTTCTCTAGGTTTGCTTCGATCCCTCTTTCGTGGACGAGATATCCGAGGAACTTTCCCGATCGTACACCGAAAGTGCACTTTGCTGGATTCAATTTCATTCCATACTTTCTCAGTATTTCGAAGCATCTGCCAAGATGCTTGATGTGGTCTTCTTCTGTCATACTCTTTACAAGCATATCGTCCACATAAACCTCCATGATCTCTCCTATTAAATCATTAAACATCATATTGACTAGCCTTTGATAGGTTGCGCCCGCATTTCTCAGACCGAACAGCATAACTATGAAACAGTATACTCCTTGCTCGATAATGAATGCGGTTTTATCCTGATCCCTCTCGTTCATGAAAATTTGGTAAAAACCCTGGAAAACATCCATCATGCTAAAAAACACAAAACCTGTTGTGGAATCTACCAACATATCAATCCGAGGTAGCGGGTAAGGGTCCCTCGGGCATAACTTGTTTAGATCGGTAAAATCGTTACACATCCTCCACTTATTCTCGGTTTTGTCACCTTTGGAAACCAGAACCACATTACATAACCATTCAGTGAACTTAATTTCTTTGATCTGACCGACAGCAAGCAACCTATCAACTTCGGCCTTGATTATTTTATCATTTTCGCGTCCGTGATTACGCTTCTTCTGTCTTACTGGCTTTGCCTTAGGATCGATGTTTAAAGAGTGGGTTATTACTCGGGGATCGATCCCCACTATATCATCCGAGCTCCAGGCAAACACGTCTACATTCTTTTGCAAGAACTCGAGGAGCATGGTTTCCATCCCTTCGCTTAGTTCCGTTCCAATCCTGGTAACTTTCTCGGGGGATCCTGGAACCAATATCACCTTTTTATGATCGGGCGCTTGTATGCTCATGTCTACATTCTTTCCTTTCTTTTCCAGTAATTTTTCATTATCAGGAACTGAGAAATTCGAGACTGATCCTGATTCCAAATCAACCAATTTCCTTTTTGCCGGAATTTCAGGTTCCACTTTCTTTTTTATGCTTAAAGACGAATTATAACACTCCCAAGCCATGTACTGGTCGTTTCGCACCTCTCCTACTCCACCATCCGTTGGGAATTTTACTTTTTTATGATAAGTGGACACTACTGCCTTGAAGGTATTTAGAGCTGGTCTTCCCAGTATAGCATTGTCGGCAAAAGGTGTCTCTACCACCAGAAATTTTACCATTCTTGTTACGCTCTTGGGCTTTTTCCCGAGGGTTGTACTCAACAGTATGGTTCCTAGTGGAACAATCTCTGAGCCTCAGAACCCAACCAAAGGAGTGGCTACTCGATCTAGACGAAGATGCTGAAGGTTCATTCGAGCGAGAGCTTCGGAGGAGATAATGTTTGCCGAACTTCCATTGTCGACCAAAAATCTTTTTACCTCGTAATTGGCGATTTTTAGAGTTAATACCATGGAAAAATCTTGATCATCTTCATTTGTGTCCCAATTAACATCGGCGGGTCGATCTGCATCACTGAAACTTATAACTTGATTTTTCATGGATGGGAATTCCAGAGAAAATACTTCCTTTTTGGTCGAAACAGATGCCTTTATTGACCTCATCGTTCTTTTCCTAGCATTTTTGCTATCTCCTCACGCCGGTCCGCCCGCGATCACGTTTATTACTCCGTTCAACTGCTCATCCGCTTGATTCCGAACTTCCTTTTGCTGATTAGTAAATCTCCGAGGACTCCTGGATCTGTATCGGCTCTTGTAGTCACTTCCTTTGACAAACTCCTTGAGTTTTCCTTGCGCAATTAACCTCTCAATCTCAACTTTCAGTTGGTAACAATTCTCGGTACTGTGCCCCCTAGCTCTATGATATCTGCAGTATTGGTCATATCCAATCGCCCCTGGTCTTGCTTGGGTAATTCTCTGGGCTTCGGGAATTAAATTTCCTTCTTCCAATACTGTCAAAATTTCCTCCTTTCGGATGTTCAATTCGGTGAACTAAATCTTTGCAGGTCGTGGGGGCTGACTCTGATCATATCTTGGACCGTAGAAATTCGGTCTTTGGGTCGGCACCTACGGTTTATCTGCGTTGAGTCGTTGCCATACCGACCCCTTATTCGATCCTCCATAATCACTTGGTTTTGGTATGGGGGCTCGATCTTGCTTTTTGTTAAGAGGGAGTTTTTGGCCATGCGCATTTTTTAATTTATTCATCTCCTCCTGAATCATATACTTCTCAGCAATTTCCATTATTCGCTCAAATGATTTCGGTTGCTTCCTACACAATGCGTTTCCGAATTGTGTGCTTCTTGTCAATTCGAACATTAGGGAGGATAAGTATTCGATCTGAGGGGTATCGACTTTTAACCATTGCCTCAAGGTTTCCCCCTCCCATTGTTTGACCGTTCCCAAGTGATTTGTCGGCAGCTTGGGTTTTCTCTGGCTCGCAAATTGATGCTTAAACTTGTCACAAAACTCATCAAGAGAGAATATAGAGTTTGGCGGCAATTTTCCAAACCAATCGAGGGCAATCCCTTCAAAGGTTGTGACCATAATTTTGCAGCAGAGATCTTCCGAATGTCCATATAAATTCATCACATTGACAAAACTGTTAACATGTTGCCCGGGGTCGGTAGTCCCGTTATACCGTGGTAGCCTTGTTGGTACCATTTCTGTATTCCTGGCTTCGCGTATCTCTTGGCAAAATGGCGAACATCGCATGATGCTATTTCCGATCTCTCTATCCCTGACAATTCCCTGGACAATCTCCCTATTTCGGTTCATTTCAGTGCCCCTAGCAGCTGTAGCGGCACGATGGGCTTCTATCATCGCCTCTTCCCTATCTAACTTCTTTGCAACCCGCTCCTGCACTATCCGTTCAAGCTCGGACTCCGTAATTCTCTTATAGGTTTATTTTTTCTTTCTCGCCATATCTATAGGGTGGCTTTCCCCTACTACTGAGTCTTCTAAATCTTGTATTGCTCGCGCCAGGTTTTCGGACCGAACATTAGTTTTTGCGGGAATTGTTCGAGGAAGGTTTAGTGCAGGCGCGTTCCATGTGACTCGTAACACATTGTTTTCTTTCTAGATGTCCGAAGAAGGGATTTCTGGCCTGCCATGGATAGGCGGCTGATCCACGGGAGATTGGTCAGCCCTTCCACTATTCAAAAACTCCCTGCACATAGTTCCTATGATGGACCTCAGATCAGCGATAGTAGTGTGGGTCAGAGCATTGTCCTGGGGAAGGATAGGCGGAACTTCTGGTTGTTGAGCCACTCTGGATAGGTTATCGGGCTCATTGTTAACGGAATTCTGAACCCCAGCAGCATGGGAAGGTTCTTCTCGGTCATATGTATTCCTCATCGTAGTAGGTATTTTTCGATCTAACACCCAAATAAGGCCCCTCGGTGGGCGCCAATTGATCTTACTCTATTTTGTGGTATGATCGATTTTAGAATATAAACAAAGAAAACGCAAACAATGTATATGGGGAAAATATCAATAAAGTATATTGCGATCGAAAGTGTATAGATTACAAATATCGGGGGTCCTATTTGAGCATTATAGGATGCCGTACAAGCTAGAGTGCGAAATACATATAAAATGGCCTATACTATCTTTCCGAGCGGCAGCATCAAACGGAGTGCACCTGGGAATTCGTGTCTTGCGTCATAAATGATTAGGGTATTTATGGCTGAAAATGGGGATAGGCCCATAGGCCTGGGCCTGAGATCGGCCCAACAGTATCTTTCGAGCATGGGCTGTATCTGGAGGATCGAGTTAACTAAACTGTGATCCGAGTTTGATTTTAAGCCTTCGGGGTCGGGGTTCTGGTTTTCCAATCGTACCTTAGCTCCAAACAGTAGAGTCCAAAATACCCCCCATCATCATCTTGAAATTTTCAAACTCATCAAGAGCCACACTGAGCTTGTGTTCTTTGATAGGGTCGTTTCCTTCTCTTAGCTCGCAGACTTTATCCCACATCTCTTTGGCAGTTTTGAAATGCTTGACCTTCTGGAATCTTTCTTCGTCTACAGCTTTGAACATAATGAGCTTAGCCTTTTTATCAAGGTTTACTAACTTGATTTCTTTGGGAGTCAGCTCATCCAGCTCTTTGTCAACTATCTGATCTGGTTGGCCAGCAACCTTCACAGTCTTCTGAAATCTGAATGGTCCTTTTCTAAAACAAATATGCATGTTGTCGTCGTAAGCGGCAAGAAGGATTTCCATTATGATTTTCCAGCTTTCAAAGTGCATAAGGCCAATGTGAGGAACATGGCTTATGACATCCATTTTTCAAAAAGTTTTTGATTTTCAAAATATGCTCTCTTTTTGAAAAATTTGAAGTACACACCTTGGATCAAGTTCGTTTGATCAGACAGCTGATTTTAATGAACCACCCGTTTTGATACCACTTGTTGGTCCAAAAAGTGGTCAATGATATCAAGAGGGGGAGGATGAATAGATCTCACTAACTTTAAAACTTTTTCTCTAACTTTTTCTGTCAGCAGACTAAGCTGATCTTATTCGTAAGATTACTAAGCTGATCGCGCACAAAGCTTTGAACAGCAGAGTTGACCACTCATCTGATTTTACTCAGCTGATTCAGATGAAATATCAGAGTTTTAGAAACTAGTTGGCAGCGGATTTATCAAGTGTTTTTCAACCAATCTGTTCCTCTTTAAGTTTTCTCACTCAAAAGATTTTATCCCCAGTTTTCACAACTCTTTTTTTTTTTAAAAATCTTTTGGTTCAGTTCGTAGGTTTGAGTTCTTTTGAAAGTAAACAAGGTAAAGAAACTATGAATCAAACACACATAATTTTTATAGTGGTTATATGGATAAAATTCCTTTAGTCCACTCTTCCAAGTCACACAGATCTTGGGTTATACTAGAAAACATAAAGTTAACAGTATACAATGCTTGTGTCAAACAACAAATTAAATGGCTACAAGTGCACAGTAAGAAATCACACAGAAATCCTACTCTCCGAAGCTAGATCACTCACACAGATGGATCTACACTCCTCACGCTATTTTCAGTATAGGAGCTCACAAAGAAAACCTACACTAAGAAGCTATATCACTTCACAGAGATGGATATACACTCCTTTGTTTTCTCAGTTGATAGTCACACAGACAGACAACGCAAGTTCTCTGTTCTTCAACGAAAAGCTTCGTCAACAGATGACTGGGCTTGTGATCAGACGACTCAACTGATGGATCTCGCTCTTAAGATGTGATCTTGAATTGCGCAAGTCCCCCTTCAGATCTCCAGTCAGTCTTCTATTTATACTCTCGAATTTGAATTTCTGCCCGTTGAAGATGAGATAGAAATCTGTAGTCCTCGAGGTCTGGTCCCCATTTTCTGGAACGGCTCCCTGCATCTGCTACAGTACAGTCTGTTGTACTTTCTGTCAGTCGCATTTAATGCACTCAGCTGGTTACCGTTGGACAGCTTGCTGACCGTCTTCACTAGGCTTATGGGAGTACTGAGTTGATGGCTACTCTGCTGATTCAAGAATGAACACATCTATCTTGACTCGACTGATGATAACCAATCTGATCTTCACTGATCTGATATCCCACTCGGCTGATTCGGTCACATAGCTTCCAGACCTTGAGATAGGTTTCACTAAGCTGTTCTTAGTTGATGACTTATCCTTTTGATCTTCAAAACCATTATAGCCTTTTTGTCATCTTCAAAACCTTCTCTAGTTAATACCAACACACTTTAACGATTGAAAATCGTAAGTATATATGAAGTAGCATCCTTTTGAACTAATGCTTTTAGTTCTCATTGATTGGAATGTTGGGAATGCCTTAGCGATCCTTTATTTCGGTCTTTATTGCTTCGAGATTTGAAAGTTGTGAGTTCATCCAAGATCCTTATTTCAAGAGCAGTAGATGAAAACCTTTCTTTCAAACCTTTCTTTAGGAAGAATATCCAAAATAAACATTTCAAGCGCGGACGATTATCTTGTTCGTTTTTCTTTATTTTCAATTCAGCATATAGTCTTCAAAGTTTTTGATATGTTTATCATTGTTTTATTTCTATGCTTCAAAGCATCAACATTTGTACAAAGTTAAATATCTTTAATTAAATAAATTCCATTCTCAATGGTAAAGCAATAAAGTCTTGCACAAAGTTTGAAATAATACTCAAAATAAACTAAAACTAAAAACTCATGCTAATACGAAAAACTAAGTAAAACTTCTTTTGCTAAAAAGGAATGTCTAGGTTCAGTTCTTCCTTGACCCAGTCCCTGAATTCGTTTTCCCTCAACTCTCTATGCACTGCTCGCATCTTCCTTTCAAGGAATTTCCTCCTTGTAGGTGGAGAAGGAATAGTGTCATCTCCTATAAAGTCTTTTACAAACAAGAAAGCTTTATCAAATGTCTTACATCAAAAAGAAGTAACAAATGTATAACTTAAAGTTATATCGTAGTTAAGTCTATCCAGGAATTCCTTTTTAGTGAGCTTCCTTATTTTCTTTTCGTGCTTACACAGAAGGCAATTCGCTTCATCTAGTCCAAATCATTGCAGATGAGCTCCATCATATTTGTCTAACAACTCATGCAATTGTTTTGTTTCAATTCCATCAGGCGGAATATCACAATGTTGCATGAAATGAGTGAAGGTGTGAGATAGACCATGTAGAGTAATCTCTATCTCATCTTCGAGAATCATTTGGGCTCCAAACCCTTTGATTCGTTTGAACATCTTGGTTAAGTAACAACAATATTCCTTAACATTGTTAAACTTAGCCATGGTTGTTTCGTGAAGGTAATTGCACATCATACTTCCCAAAGTTGATTCGATTTTAACACGCACTAAGTATCGTTTGGATGGTGAATGGCTAACAATAAAAAAGACAACTATAAGCAGATAGGTTTAATATTAATACTTATAATTAACGAAATTTCGACTATTTATCAAAAAAGTTCTCCCACTATTTTTATCGAAATAATAACCCCTTCTAGTTTCGGGAAAAATATATTTCCTAGTAGGCCTTGACGTCCCAGCAGCAATTAGTTGCACCCACGACTCGTGGCCATACAATTAATTCCCTAGGTAGGTATACATTTTACCAATTGTGTCGACTACACAACCTTCAAGCTATTTTGCCTCGTATTTTGCATTTATCTAGCACTGCTACATCATAAATGTTACTCCACGTTAAGTCTAACCCATTAATCATGATAAGCAACGGGCCCGGTCATGAATTCTCCGTAACTAGTTATCGGTCGATCTTCACGTCCCGACCAGTCCTTAACCTTGTCGAGTTTTAAGAAAACTAGAATCAAGGAATTTCGTGTATTGCCCCTTTCTTCGACTCGTGTGCCAGACTCTGGATCACTTCTATCGATAAGTAAACAACATACACTAGTTCCTATTAATGGAAGGCTTGGATTTATAAAACTTCATTTTATATTGATCTTACGTGGTTTCGTATATGATCAAAGATGTGAAGAAAATAGCTAAAGACACAACTAAATGAATGAAAGTCAGTAACATATATATTCCGAACGTGCGAGTACAGTTTACAAATGATGAGGGTCCTATTTGAGCATTATAGGATGCCGTACAAGCTAGAGGAATAATACATAATAAGTGACCTAAGCTAACTTTCACGAGGAGGTTCTGAGCTGCAGCTTCGACTAGAGAGCCCTTGGGAAAGCGTGTCAGTCCCCCTTGCTTCATAAATGCTCGTGGTATTTATAGTTGAATTGGGGACCTTCCTAGTCCACCCGTAGGAAAATATTTCTCGGCCCACAAGCCTGGGCCAGAGGTCGGCCCAACAGTATTCTTCGACTATGAGCTCTCTCTGATTGATCGGATTGGATGAATTGTGACCTGGGCTCGATTTCATGCCTTCAGGGTCGGGTTCCACAATCTTCGATCTTGCCTGGGCTCCTAAAAGTAGGGTCCAAAATATCCCTCATCAATACTCCCCCACTTCTCGAGCGCAAAGTGAAGCTTAAGCTCGAAGAAGTATATACTGCTTCGATCATGGGGATGAGCCAACCATCTAAAATGTGCTTTGGATATGCCTCGTTAAAAACCTAACTCGGAAAAACCCATTGGGATAAAAACCGAATTAGGGAAAAAGAGTGCACATCTTGGAAGCAATTTAATGGCTTTACTGTGACGGCATAAATTTTGACATTAACAATCTTCGTCAGGCTTTTCACGATCAAAGTATCCTTCCACATTGGCTACCATACTGCCGTTGTTGATTCCTAGTTAATAGTTCCCTATTTCTCCGATCATAGGATAAAGTAAAGCATTGGGCAATAAATATATATACCGAAGAGGCGTATCTTTTTATGTTTTGGTTCTCAGCACTCCATTGCAGAAAGTATAGGGGTCTAAAATGTAATTACAGGAAAGATAGTTTTGAATTTTCCCCGAAGGAGTTCAACCATCGCGGTTACTCGGGGACCGGCTTGCAATTTACCTTTTTGACCTTATATATATGCTGATCGTTGGGGGCTCACTTGCACAAGATTCTCGAAAAACCCTAGATCGGAGCGAAGAGATCGATAAGAAAACTTAAAGATACGTCCGACCATCCTTCTCGTTTTTACAATGTCTAGCCAAATAGATCCAAAAGGCAAGGCCAAAATGCCGGAAGAACAAGAGAGTGGTCCTGATGAGATGCACGCTAAGACTACCCGATCGCCAGTGGCGGAAAATTTAGGGAGCTCGAGCTCTGATTCAGACCCTGAAAGAGAAGAAGGAGAGCTCAACTCTGACTCAGAGGATGATGAAGACGACAGTTCGAATGAGGCGACTGATGAAGAAACTGCAGAAGACGATAGCAATTTTTAAATGGGTGGAACCGTTGACCAGCGCATGGCTTAATAAAACCGAGCGCAGGGCAAATCAAATTGCTTGCCGTTATACTGAAAAACATCGAGAATATTTAGAAGATGAGTTCGGTAAGTATATTTCGGACAAATACTCGATCGTTATACCGACTCCCGAGCAACTTGTTACTAATCCACCGGAGGGGTGCCAAGCTTTCTATACCAGGCAATTCTTTTACGGTCTACGAATTCCCTTCGCCCCTTTGATTCGTAGTATTCTAGAGACTTTCTCACTTAGCCACTCTCAGATTCTTCCGAACTCAATTGGGTATATAGTCGCATTCTGCGTGCTAATGAAGGCAAAAGGAAAAAAAGGCGACCTTCCAAAATTTCTGGCGAGTCTTTCAGATGAGTTCGTCACCTCTTCGAACGCTGGTTATGTATATTTTTCGCAAAGATCGAATCGATCAATATTGTCGAATAACGTCTCAAGCAACCTAAAAGGTTGGAAAGAAGAGTTCTTCTTCGTTCGTGGGCCCGATACCATGCCTTGTGCTGAGATTCCTGAACCAACCCCCTATAAGTAGGCAAGGGAGCAGTCTTGGATCTATGGCAGGCGGAGCCTTAAAGGAAGAATAAATCATGAGCTCCCGGATGAATTTTTGCGGACCCTTCGACCCGACCTCTATCAAACTGCTCTAATGACCCAAGAGGGGGTCTTGAGAATGGCTGGGCTCAGCAAATGTTCTTATCCTACCCCCGCGATCACATTTGGTCATCTTTCTTCGATGCCAGCTGATGTCCAAACCAATCGAGTTGTAAGTACTGATGGGGAGGCTAACGCCGTTGTTGCTCCTCTTACTCTAGGTTTGCTTATTTGTTCCTTATAATTCAACGCTCTGATTTTCCTTTGGTTGGAATTAACATTCTTTGATTCTCAGCTGAGGTCGTTGAGAGATTTTGAACTTCTATAGCCGGCTCGAACGTTGCTTCTTTTTTGAAAGGGACCCAAGGCCATCTGATTTAACCGGATTTCGTCGGGTTAATGGTATCAGTGAATATTTGATATTGGGGATTCTCAATATATATGATTTATAGGGCTCTGTTACTTTACTCAGGATGGATCAATCTCAAGGAAGAACAATTTCGTAGGAACAACAAGTAGTTATCGTAACCAACGTAAGAATAACACAAACATGAAGAGAAAGCTCTTTTCTTTATTGAATAATAGTGGGTTCTGCCGTTTATGCAGAATTCAATGGCGTATTTGCCTTGTGATTAAGAGTTGTCTAATACAATGATTGACTAGGTATTTATATCATACTAAACATAGCGTTACATGGAAATATAATCCTAATAGGACTCGGCCCAAATATCCTTCTTGAGTCCGGATTGTAGTCTTCTTGTCGAAGAGAGCTGTATTCGGCCGGGTCGATAAGATGATCCCGAACTGTCTTGTTTGGTCGAACCGATCTTATGTTCTTCAGTCGATCCGTACATTATAAGGGGTACGAAATAGCCCCCATCAGTACTCCCTCACTTCTTTGAGCGTATAGATAATAGAAGCTCGTAGAAGTAGATAATTTTATACGACTGTTTATCTTCTATGAATGGTGCCTCGTTAAAAACCTTTCTTAAGAAAAAACCCTGTGGGAAAAAATCTTAAGTAAGGAAAAGAGTGCTACGCATCATAGATAGTCGTTTTCTCTTTCCAATTACGAATCGCCACGCGTCCTTTCGGGAGGCTTTTGATCTTCTTTCGTTTTTGGCGGGAATGTGATTAGTTGTGACGAGTTCGAAACGTCTTTTCTCTTCTCAGTATAAATAGGTGACTTTTGAGTTCGTCATTTCTCCTTTATACTTGCTTATAGTTCGTAGTCATTTTCTTGCTTAGTCGTTCATCATATAAAGTTTTCTTTTTATCGACTTATATCCTCTGAGAATCTGAAAATATGTCTTCTTTAAGAAAATATTCTTCTTCCTCTAGGTAGAATGTTGCTCCTAATAACTAGGAGGAGCTGCACTCTAATTTTTTGGGTGAACAAACTGCAGTTCCTGAATTTGTCGTTCCTGTTGAAGACACTTTTAAGGTACAAATCCTTTCCGATACAGATGTCGCTGCCCGAGCCAAAAAGGACAAAGGTACTGCTCCTCAAATTTCTGAACCAATTGAGGACCTAGCTTGTGCTTATACGGTGGACACTTTTCCGGAGGTTGTGAATAATTATGCCAAATATTTCCCGGAGGGTTCTGAGATAATTATCCCTTCTCCTTCTGATAGGGTTACATCTCCACCGGAAGGATGTCGAGCCTTTTACACGGCCCATTTTAATAGCGGTCTGCGTCTTCCGTTGTCTCCCCTCTTCCTTGATATTCTAAAAATATTCAGTGTGTCCTTGACACAATTAGTTCCAAATTATGTGGCCTTCGTGGTTTGTTTTTCTGTCTTGATGATCGCAAAGGGGTTTAAACCTTCCTTTCGTAACTTACACAACTTTTTCGGTTCAATATTTCCAGTTTTTCCAATCGCGGATATTTCGTCGCTAGTCAGAGGCCTAGTCGAGCAATCTTCGATTCCCCCGTTTCTAGCAACCCTTTTGGGAAATCTCATTTTTTCTTTGTTCGCCCCCCACCTCATCTTCATTTGGCGGACGGTTCGACTATACCCTTCTCGTGGGATCATGGCTCCAAATGGGTTTACGGAGGTCGCCTGCCGACTGGTGAATTCATTCCTGATGATGCTCAATTTATCGGTGAAATCCCCGCTATGCGTGCCAACAAATATCAGAGTGCTCTCCTGATTGGGGAAGCTTACCTCCGTAAAGCGGGATTGAGTGCTCATAATTTTCCAATCAGTTCATCATCTGAATCACTTGGTATGTATTTCACTTTAGCTTAGTGTTGTGATGATACCTTCTATACAGAGAAATTGACTTTCATCTTGTTTCCTTTTCTTCGTATGGTAGAAAATTCCCGACATTCTTCAAAGGGAAAAATGGTGTTGTCCAAATCCTCCAAATCCATTGAGAACGTCCCTATCGAGCAGAGAGCTTCTCGGAAGAGAAAGCTAGAGTTGAGTCATGACTCCGAGGAGAATGGAGAGGAATCTCCAGATTCTTCGCAAGATTCCCCTATTCGTCAAGGGACTGGATCCAGTTATCCCCCGCTTCAGCTTAGGACATCCTTAGGTATTCGTGGATGTCGCAGCTGGTCGATGCCTCATCCTAACGATAATCCGGTAAGGAGAAAGAGGAGTTACTATGGTCGTTCTAGTAACGATCTCTCTTTACCTGACGACAATCATCCAAAACCTACTTTGGTTGAAATGATTGAGGATCATTTAGAGGGAATGAAGGCTGCTGGTTGTTCTGAAAAAGATTCTCTTGTCCATGATGAGAGCGAGAACGCGGTCGATAAGGCAACTCGTGTTCTTTTTTCCGGCGTTTTTACTCGCGATCTGAATAAGCTTCTTCGAAAGGATCCTCTGGAGAAATTTCAGCGAGCTTCTCTATATGCTGAAAAGGTAACCTCTTTTTAAGTTTGCTTTATAAGATATTTTCTTTCGAATATCTTTTTATTTTGCTAACTTATTTTTTTTTTTACTCCTTTACTTTTTTCAGACTAAGACTTGTTTAGCCTCATATGCTTATGAAACTGCTCTCTGTAAACAACAATGTGAGTTTCTGGATGAGAAATACAAAGCTTTACTCCATAAGTCCTCTGGTTCAGAGGTAGGCCCATCGACGTCTTCTTCCGTTCCGGTCGTAGAGACTAGGGCTACGGGGACTGAAGACCAAGAGATCATAAACAGGGTCCTGGAGACTTCCCGTGCTCAAGAGCAAGCCGATCAAATGGCTAAAAAGTTAGAGGAGTTCCAGTTTCAGAGTACTGCTCGGATTAGCGAGTTGGAATCTCAAGTGTCAAGTCTTCAAGCCTCTTTAGAGGAGTATGAGGGGAATATTCCTCTTAGTGGACTTAGGGATCGTTACGGCCGGAATCCCGACGAGAAAGTAATTCGTGAATTCCTCAAATCTCCTGTTCATACAGCGATGGTATACGAGATGGTCGGTCCTTTCCTGGAAAATACCTTTAAGAAGGCGATTCATCAGTTGGTCGCTTTCGACATGATAGATGATCGTCGAAAGGAATATTTTAAAGTGGCACATATTCGGTTGAACCGCTATGGCGAAGTATACTCTCCTTCCGAGCTTCCAGATGTCGTATATCAAAATTTTCCTTTGGCACACCTCGTCAAAGAGTTCGGAAAACCATTGCTGATTCCTCCTTCTGACGTTAACGATGAGCTTGATGAGAATTTTATCGATCGAGAGGAAGAGGAAGAGGTTTTTGAGACAGCAGAAGGAGAAGACATCGTTAGCGAGCAAACAATTCCGGAGGGCGATCAGGCTGTATGATATATTGATTCATGAAGATACTCTTGTAACCATTTATTGTAGGTTTAAATGTAATTTTACACTTTTTAACCCTTTGTACGCTAAACGTTTCATATTCTGACAGTCACGTCCTTTCATCTTCGCCGTAATAATTCAGACAAGTCATTAACTTCGCCGTAATCATTATGCGTGTGTCTTTTCAAATTCTAGTGTTTATTCCAAGGCCAGTTTTTCTATTTCGCGCCCTTTCCTTGGGTCTGTAGCATCTTTTCGTATAGTATAAATATAAAAAATTTGTCTCGCTATTTACTGCTTTGCTTATCTCTTCAACAGAATACTCTTCCTTTAGTAGGTCGATAAGCTCCCTCAATATTTTGAATTTACTTCTTAAATTCCGATCATGACTAATCTTTTTGGTAATACATCGAAGCGTCCTTCGCGTGAGAACGCCAGAAATTCTAGATTAAAAAAGTCTCGAACAGAAGGACCCTCGATGGAACCTCCTCGTTCATCCTTGGTTAGTAGTTCGATAACCGATAATCCTGTCATCCCTTCCGCACCTTTCTCCGTAGTTAGTTCATCTTTTGTAGAACCAAATTTTTCTTCTTCTACAGAAGTAGGAAATAGGCCTTCCCCTGGTCGGGTGGCTTTTGGAGCTTCGTCCAATGTGGAGCAGTTTTTCGATATACCTGTTTCTTCAGGTGTTTCTTCTTTTGAGTATGGGTTTCATGGAGGGGATTTTGTCAATACCCTTCCTTTTTCTACCTCTGCTGCCCCGGTCGTCAGCGGGGGCCAAACTGAAGAAGGCTCCTTCGTAAATCCCTCCTCAACACAGCCTATTTCTCAAGATTTTCCTGATTACTTGTTTCATGATACTACTGTGATGACTACTTCCTTCGAATCTGGCGGGCCTTCTGGAGGTCGAAGTGAGTCAAGGTCTGGTCGCCGAACTGTTATTTCTGCTTCGGGGAAGGAAACCTCAGTTAGTCCTAACGAGCGGGAATCTCCTCGTCCGTCGGACGATCATTGCATCCTTGAGCAGGTTAAGGATATTTTGCGGTCAGTGAGTCCCCGCCCTGACAATGTCCCTCTTCTTAGTGAACTGCCGGGCTCTGTTGAGCCTGATGCTTTGTCCTTAGATCTGGGCTTGAGCACTATTTTGCCCGGTGAATTGAGGAAGCTTGAGAATATTTCCAATGTGCGCCTTGTTCAGTCGCTAGTGAAGTTGTGCGAGCAGGTAGACCTATTTTTTCATTATTTTTCCTGCTTTCATTTTGATTGCCTTGTTACATAAGGAATGTTTTCTCTTTCCATGCTAAGTACTTTGCACTCCAACAGGGTGTGCAAAATGACGATCTATGGATAAGCAGAAATGCTTATCAACGTCGTCTGGAATCGGAGTCGGCCAAGGTCAGAGGGCAAAGTCTCCAACTGCAGCTTGCCAATGATGATTTGAAAAAATTGCAAGAAGAAAAGTCTGTCTGGGAGAAAGAGAAAAGTGACTTGGTTCAGTCGGTCTGTTGATAACAACCCTTCTCAGAGTTTTGGTCGATGTTCAATCCGTGCTTTGTAAGTTTGTCCTTTTGTGATATATATCGTATATAAGGAGGCTATTATTCCTTCTGTTGAACTCTGCTTTTGTTTTCATAGGACTAAGAGAAGATATCCCTTTCAGTATCTTCCTAAACTTTATGTTTCTCTGCATTAACTGTGAACTATATGTTCCTCAACCAGTGTATCATTATATCATTTCTTTGATATGGGAGGAATTGGAAAACGTAGAATTATTAGCCAGATCTGGCCTGCTCAGACCTCCTTCAGCAATTCTTTGGAAAATTAGGCATTGACGATAGTGTAGCCTGGCGTGGTGGTATTTATCGTCCCAGTACCGACGTCAGATTTCTTGGACTCCAATGGAGTTGGCTAATTTAATAGTTCCCCATATGATGTATGAGGCAGTGACGACCCTCGAATGGTGGAAGGTTTGGTCTTTTATCTCTAGGCGAGCAAGTATCCTTTTTACAACGGTTTAAACTTGCATGCCTTCGTTGAGGATCTTTAAGTTTTTCTATTGAGCGTCTATCATATGTGAGCATACAGAGCTTTCTGGTCTGGAGCTTCTTCAAGTCTGCTTGGATTATCTTGTTGATCGCTTCGATCTACGGCTTCTTTTGTTATCGACTGGTTGAGTCGATAAGATAGTGCCGTTCCAACTTACTTGTATTAATTATAGGAAGTCAGACGGTCGCATTTCCGTCCCTTGATCAAATACTTTTTCAGCCGTTGGATTGCTTAGGTCTATCCCTATAAATAGGGAAGTGACTTGCATGCTTCATTTGCAATTTCTCAAAAAGGATGGAGATCTCAGTCTCCTTGGATTTTATTTTACCTTCAGATCCCATAATATTCAAAAAGTCACATTATCGTGATTCACCACAATAGTTTAATGTTCTTCTGCCTTGTACTGACGGGTCCCATGGAAGCCCTACCTTGTACTAACGGGTCCCATGAGGCCTCAATCTTTGTTTTTACAGATTTGAGGTCCGTGGTTTCTGTTTGTACATGGAGGGTTCATATTTGCCAGTCACCCCCGCTCTTCGATGTTACCTCCGGAGTGATAGACCGCCGGGGTGTGCTGGTAAATGTGCTTATCGCGATGGTCCTTGCGAGATGCTGCTTCAGAGTAAAATGCCAACTCCTAATGTAGAAGCAGTATCTTGTTGTGGGTGAATGAGTATTGCCAGTTATCTGGCTGGTAATAACCAATTCGTCTGGAGGAACATTTGATCTTCCGTCCCTGACCATCGAACTAAAGAAGTCGATCATCCTGAGCAGCATGCTTCTTAGGTGATTTATCATAATCATCGAGGTACTAGGGAGGAGATTGGTGTTTCCGTGGACATAGTCGTGAAGATCCCAGATCCATAGGATAGGATCGTTTAATAGTTGTAACGATTTGTAAATCGTATATAGATCTTTGTAATCTGATCAGAGCTATTTGTATGTAATTTATCGCATGTTCCTTGAACACAGATGAATAAAATTTTACAATTATTCTTTTCATTCTTCTTGTCATTGGTATTGTTTTAATCTTGTTTATAAGGAGAGTTTATCGAGAAGATTCATTTACACTCTACTCATTTCCAAGATATAGATGTTTTTACCAATTCTTATTGGTCGTTTAAAACAGATTGAGGAGTGTTTATTGAGCGAATCAATGTTTACTCGACTCTTTTTGTTTAGACTTAGGTTTTTATACCAAAAGCCTTATAATTGTTAAATATAATCGAGGAGTGTTTATTGAGCGGATCAATGTATACTCAACTCTTTTTTTGTCTAGACTTAGGTTTTTAACCCATAAGCTTTATAAATCGTTGAAGAATAAACGAGGAGTGTTTATTAAGCGGATCAATGTATACTCGACTCGTTTGTATTTATTTAGACTTAGGTTTTAATACCAAAAGTCATATAATTGTTAAATATAATCGAGGAGTGTTTATTGAGCGGATCAATGTATACTCAAATCTTTTTTGTCTCGACTTAGGTTTTTAATACCAAAAGCCTATTTTGGTCGTTCAAAACAGATCGAGGAGTGTTTATTGAGCGGATCAATGTATACTCAACTTTTATTTAGACTTAGGTTTTTATGCCAAAAGCCTTTTAGATCGTTGAAAACAGATCGAGGAGTGTTTATTGAGCGGATCAATGTATACTCGAGTCGTTATAATTTAGACTTAGGTTTTTATACCAAAAGCCTTTTAGTCGTTGTAAACAGATCGAGGAGTGTTTATTGAGCGGATCAATGTATACTCGACCCGTTTATTGTTTAGACTTAGGTTTTAATACCTAAAGTCTTCTAATCGTTGTAAATATATCGAGGAGTGTTTATTGAGCGGATCAATGTATATTCGACTCGTTTATTGTTTAGACTTAGGTTCTAAATACCAAAAGTCTTTTAATCGTCAAGTAGATCGAGGAGTTTTTATTGAGCGGATCAATGTATACTCGACTCGTGTATTGTTTAGACTTAGGTTTTAATACCTAAAGTCTTTTAATCGTCATAACTAGATCGAGGAGTTTTTATTGAGCGGATCAATGTATACTCGAATCGTGTATTGTTTAGACTTAGGTTTTAATACCTAAAGTCTTTTAATCGTCATAAGTAGATCGAGGAGTTTTTATTGAGCGGATCAATGTATACTCGACTCATTTGTATGGTTGGATCGAGGAGTGTTTATTGAGCGGATCAATGTATACTTAACTCCTTTTGTCCCGATCTCAACCAATATGATAGTAGAATTCCAAGCAGTGTTTACCGAAACAATCGAGTTATACCCAATCTTGACTTAATAATTAAAATTGCTAAAATCTTTAATAATTGAACTGTAGGCTAAGGCCTTTATCACAAAGATTAAAACTTAATAAAATAAAATAAAATAAAGCAGCATAATCTGCTAAAATTTATTTACCATAGTATTTCCTAAGGTTGACTGCATTCCACGTTCTTGGTAAGGCTGTTCCATCCAAGTGTGCAATTTTGTATGAACCTTTCTTTCCTACGCCAATGACAACGTAAGGTCCATCCCAATTTTGTGTAATTTTCCCACATGCTTTGATACTTCTACCTTTTTCAAGGCCAGGTCTCCTTCTTTGAAGGTTCGGAACCTTTTGATTATATGCCTTTTCCATATTTGCTTTAGTGACTTGCAAACGTACAGCGACTTTTTCTCTTAAAGCTTCTATTAAATCGATATCATTTTCTCTTGTCTTTTCATTTTCCTGATCATCGTACATTTCAATTCTTGGTGTTGGAATTAGAGTTTCAACAGGAATAACAGCTTCCGAACCATATACCAAGCTAAATGGGGTTTCCTCGGTTGAGCTCCTGACAGTGGTTCGATTAGCCCAAAGTACTCCTGGGAGTTCATCGAGCCATTTTCCTTTGGCCCCTCCTAATCTTTTTTCCAAGGATTTTATTATTTCTCGGTTTGCTACTTCAGTCTGTCCGTTCGCTCTAGGATGCCCGACCGAAGTGAAATTTTGTTGAATCCCTAGTTTCGAACACCATTCTATTACCTGTTTTCCCGCGAATTGGGTTCCATTATCAGAAATTAGGATCCTCGGGATGCCAAATCGATATACTATGAATTTCCATAGGAAATTGATCACTTGGAATTGAGTTATTCGTGCAAGGGCGATGCATTCTATCCATTTGCTGAAGTATTCAACAGCGACCAGGAAATAAGCTTTCTTGAATCTAGCCGCTTGGAACGGTCGCACGATGTCCATTCCCCCATTGATCGAAAGGCCAACATACCGGTATAGGATGCATGTTTTCTGCTGGTCGATGACATATATTAGCATGGACTTGGCAGTGATGACATTTTCGGACATACTGAGCGGCATCATTGTTGATGGTAGGCCAATAATAACCTGTTCGGAGGCATTTTAAAGCCAATGCCCTTGCTCCACTGTGATTCCCTGCGTTTCCTTCATGTACCTCTCGTAGAATATCAGTGGTTTGTGATTCAGAGACGCATTTCAGAAGAATTCCTGATACTGATCTCCGGTAGAGTTTTTCTTCTACTAATGTATATTTTGGGGCCCGATATTTTATTTTCCGAGCTTCATTTTGGTCAAGCGGCAATTTTCCTTCTCGAAGATAGTCTATCATTGGAGTCATCCAATTTTCTTCTGCTTCTTCGATTTCCATTATATCGACCGCCGGTATTTCATCGATGTCGATGGCCGGTGTACTAGAGATTAACTAGTTGATCACCCTTTCAGTTTTTCCGTCATGGGCTCCTGTGAACCTAGATAGTTGATCGACCAATTTATTTTCCGAACGTGGAATGTTCTGTATACCGAAACTTTTGAATTTTTCCGCTAGTGTTTTCACTTTGGCAAGATATTTAACCATATTAAATTCCTTAGCCTCGTATAGGCCTTCCATTTGTCTTTGCACTAACTCTTAATCGGTTAATACTTTAAGGCTTTTAATGCTGGCCTTGATCGCCATTTCTATTCCTGCGATTAACGCTTCATATTCTGCTTCATTGTTTGTTACGACGAAGTCCAATGTTATCGCATAATTTAAATCCTCTTTATTCGGTCCGGTGAAGTTGATTCCGGCGCCTCCTCCTTCTCGGCACGAAGCACCGTCAACATGCATTAACCAAGTTTGATCTTCTATGATCAAGATATCGTCGTTGAGGCTGTTCGATAGTTCGGTTGCTTGTGTTGGAGTTTCCAGTAGGAAATCAGCTAACACTTGGGCCTTAATCGCAATTCTCGGTTTGTAGTCGATTTCAAATTGACCGAGTTCGATCGCCCATTTGATTAGTCTTCCGGAAGCTTCTGGCTTTGCTAAGACTTGTCTTAGTGGTTGGTTCGTTAAAACCACGATTTTGTAGGTTAAAAAGTAAGGTCGAAGTTTTCGTGCTGCCACTACTAAGGCCAACGCGAATTTCTCAATTTCCAAGTAATTCTTCTCCGCCCCTTGCAGTAATTTGCTTAAATAATAGACAGGCTTATGTTCTGAACCTTCTATTTTGATCAGTACTGAACTAACGGCCGCATCGGAGATCGAGATGTAGATATACAATGGTTCCCCTTCCGTCGGTTTGGCCAACAACGGGGATGTTGTCAAATATTCTTTGAGCTGGTCGAAGGCCCGATCGCATTCTTCGGTCCAAACAAAGTTTTTTGCTTTTCGAAGCGTTTGGAAGAAGGGCAAACTTCTGTCTGCTGATTTTGATATGAATCTGTTCAACGCTACGATTTTCCCTACCAAGCTTTGTACTTGGGAGATGGTCTTGGGAGGCTTCATTTCAGCTATGGCTCGAATTTTTTCTGGGTTGGCTTTGATTCCTCGTTGATGTACCAAATAGCCCAAGAATTTTCCCGACTTAACACCGAAAGTGCATTTCGCGGGATTTAACTTCATGCGGTATTTTCTCAATATTCGAAAACATCAATCAAGATGTTTTACTTGATCCGCCTCGTTCATGCTTTTGACTAACATGTCATCTACGTAGACTTCCATTATTTCTCCGATTAACTCTTTGAACATTAGGTTTACTAACCTTTGGTAAGTAGCCCCGATATTCCTCATGCCGAATGGCATTACTATAAAGCAATATACTCCCTGCTCGGTTATGAACGCAGTCTTCTCTTGGTCCCGCTCATCCATGTATATTTGATAAAACCCTTGAAAGGCATCCATCATGTTGAAGATCGCGAAGCCAGCGGTTGAGTCAACTAATAAGTCGATCCTTGGGAGGGGATATGGATCACGCGGGTGTTGGGATATGGCTCGATTTGTCATACAACAAAGTGCGGAATTTAAAATTTTTCGAGTCATCCAATGGTCACATAAAATAAGTCTCCATATTATGTATACAAAAACATGAAACAAAAACGCACACAATGAATTAACAAGGGGGTTTTTGCGATATACCTCACCACAGGCAAGGTGGTGGAAACCTCCGACTTCGTTTCTGAATCTGGATCTGGTTCACAGGAGTGATCCAAGTGTCTCACCTCCAGGGATAGTCCACACCAATTGGATTCTGGCAACACCTCAAGATCTTAGGCTCAGAACTGGATTCAGGAGATTTGTTATTGCAGGATTGTGTTGAATCTCTTGACAGATCAAGATCTAACACAACGGAACAGGGAGATGGCGGCGGCGGCACCAAGGTAGCCCACGGCAGCAGGTGGCGGCGGCGGCAGCTAGGGTTTCTGGCTAGGAGGGGGCGGCGGCTACTTAGGGCAAAAGGAGGCTAGGGTTTTCTTTTTGAGTGTTACACATTTGAGCTCTAGATGTGCTCTATTTATAAGCTCCTTCTGTCCTAGGTTTGCAAGACTCCTTATGGGCTTTGATTAATAAAAGCCCATGTCTCGCAATCCTTCATTTAATTAACAACTTTAATTAAATGCCCAATCTTGATAAATCATTATTTCTTTTACATAATTAATTAGCAACTCAATTATTAATTAAGTTAGCCAATTAATTAATCTCCCACTTGAATTAAATACTTTTAATTCATTTAATTGATTTAATTACCTTTAAATCAATTAATTCCTTTCATGTCCTTTTATAACAGTCACCGTCCAATTGTATTGTGTGTGACCCTCTGGGTTCACCATCAATTGGCAGCAGGCCCACGAATCCTTCGTGATTTAATTTATGAACAATAAATAGTTCCGGTCAATTAAACAACCTTTAATTGACCACTCCTAGAATTAAATCCTCTATTAATTCAGGAGTACCCACACTTCATGGTCGATGTCTAGCCACAAGCCCATGAAGCCCAACTTCAGGTGAATTGATATTTGTGAACCTCGTCTCATATAATTGCCATGTACATACGGTCCTTCTATCGACTAATATTCCCGATCAAGACTTAGGGTGTGTGAATTGATCGGCACCTCTAAATTTGTCTCGATAACTATACTTTCTAATTCAGGATAATATACCTTTGTGACCTTCTAAATTTGGAAACACCTTCCCAAATCCGTCACCGACCACGGCCGTGGATTCCTTGGATATATTATCTAAGAATCGTATAGGAAATTCTCTCATCCATTACAATGAGTCAATAGATTCCATATTGGTACTAACCACCCGCGTACATGTCCATACGCACCCAACCTAGGCATGTTATGACCAAGCTACGTGGCCTATACCTAGATCTAAGTACGCACTTTCATGCACCGAATTCGCCCTAGTACCTCAAGTCAAAGGACTAAATCGTACACTATTATATTCCTTGAGAAGTATCCCATCACCGATATGCGTCATGCGCTTCCACAATGGGTTTCTCTGTTCGGGTCGTTCGATGCGTTCAATCTTCCATTGAACCACCTACTCGTATGCACTGGACTCAAATTCCTTGCTCATGAAACACTACAAATTCACTCCATGTGAATCATGCATACTCGTACAAGTCTTTGCGATTCCTACGATACCCCGTCTCGTTTCGGAATCTATGACTTGGAACAGTTTTAAGATTACGACCTTTGAGACTGTTTCATGATTGCACTCAGTACTGAAGTGAATCGTCCCATAGTCAAATGTAATCTAAGGATTTCAACCAATCGCTTAAATGTATTCGCGAGAGATGAAGTTGGCCATTGTTTATCCTTATACACATATAAATAAACATGCGTATTAAGTCATTTATACTAAAGAAAGATAATGATAGTTTCACTACAAGCTAAATATATTGGCTTGCAGGGCACTATTCCATCAATCTCCCACTTGCCCTAAAGCCAATCACAAACGTTTCTAGGACCCATCTTTCTAAAGATGTTCTTCGAACTCATTTCATGACATAGCCTACTTTTAGTGGATCCGCTAAGTTGTCTCCTGAGTCGACGCGATCCATTACGCGCGTTAACTCTACCAATGATTTCTCTAATCAAATGGTACTTTTCTTTCAATTATGTTTAGATTTATGGTAAGATCTCGAATGCTTTGCTTTGACAATAGCTCTAATGTTATCATAGAAGATAACCATGAGCTTCGCAATGCTAGGCACTACATCCAACCATAGGATGAAGTTTTATATCTAAACACTTTCTTAAGCAGCATTTAATGCTACATTTAATGCTGCAATATATCTTGCTTCAGTGGTTTGAATGGTTACGGTGATTTGCTTGGAACCCTTTCAAATTCACCGTTACCCCATTGATGCAGGATATGTATCCAAAGATGGATATATATAATTCATCCACATCAGACTGAAAATTCGAATCAGTGAATCCTTCGAATTTTAATTCTCCACTACCACCGTAGACCAAGAACAAATCCTTAGTCTTTGTCAAGAGCTTAAGGATATCTATTACGGTGGTCCAGTACTTCTTCACTGGAGTTTGACTAGCAACTGCTCGCGACACTTGAGCATGTTCTACGTCTGGTCTAGTACATAGTAAAGCATGCCACATGCAACCTTTTGTTTGAAACATAAGGTATTTGAGACATCCTCCTTTGTTCTCATTTGATGTAGGGCACATCGATTTTGGAACAAGGGATACGGGTCTCACTGGAAGCAATCCTTTCTTGGATTCTTCATACTGAATATTTCCAGTATTGATTCTATGTACTTAGATTTAGAGAGTGTCAGCATCTTTTTCTGATCTATTCTATAGATACGTATCCCAATACGCAAGATGCTTCTCCTAAATCTTTCATGGAGAATTGCATGGACAATCATGCTTTCGTATGTGCTAATATTCCGATATCATCCCAGATAACCAGAACATTATCGACATATAAAATATGAGCTTCATCGCGCTCCCACTAATCCTTTTGTACACTCATGGTTCATACTCGTTTTGATGAAGTCAAATGTCTTGACTATCTCATCAGAACAAATGTGAATCTAAATGGATTCAGACATTGCTAATGGAGAAAAGGTTTCATCAAAGTCTGTTCCAGAACATTGTGAATAACCCTTTTACACTAGTCGATTCTTAGAGGTCAACACCTCTCCATTCATTCCAAGTTCGAAGATCCATTTATAACTTATAACCAACTTATAGGGATAAATCCCTTAGGTGGATCAATCAAGGTTATACCTTGGTGGAATGGATGGGATCCATTTTGGTTTACATGGCTTCGAGCCACGTACCCAAGTCTATGTCTGACATCGCTTCTTGATAGGTCTTTGGATTACTTTCCACATTCTCGTTTTCGTGAATGAGGCCAAATCGCTTTGGCTCCTTACGAATTCGATCAGACCTTCGAAGAGTAGATGTACAAGTGGATTTAGTAAATTCTGGATTAACTCCCACTGTTTGCGGGGACGGGTCCAAATCTTGGACTTCATCAAGTTCCATGACGTTTCCATTTCCTTTGACGTGTGATTAATCAACAGAGGAACTGGTATCTAGGAGAAACGATTGTTTCTCATTGTCGTGGAACAGGTATCCAATGGATTTCGTTGGATACCCCACAATCATATACAAATTGGATCTACTAGCCAATTTATCTCCTTTCTCGTTTCTACCATCGGCAGGAGATCTCCATACTCAGAAGTAAGAGCATAGAGGTATTTTGCCATACCTTTCTTGGTAAAGCTTTGCAGGCACAAACTTTGAAGGTACTTTGCTTAGTATCTTCGATGCAGTCAGGAGCACTAACCCCTAGAATGCATAAAGAAGCTTTCACAAAACTCAATATGGATCGAACAACGTCTAACAATGTTAGATTCCATCTCTTTAGACACTTCAATAAGTTGAGGCGTCTTAAGAGGAGTTTGTTGTATGAGAATCTCATTCTCATTAAGATAATTGAGGAATCCTTGACAAGTATTTGCTATCTCAACTAGATCGAATGGTCGCAATACTTTGTCTTTGTTGATTCTCTACTTCGCATCGAAATACCTTGAAAGGTTTTTCGGATTTGTATCTCACTAGATTCATTTTCCACTAACGACCAGGGTCTTTTAGCAAAAAGGTACGAAGTATGAGTAATCTCCTCTCACAGTAACCTTTAGTGATCCATACTCATGGATTAAATCCAGATTTTATTTGGTTCGCTCTTGATTCCCTGTGACGGGAGATCTGGTCATCTCTCCTTTGAGACATGATTCGCAGGTTGGAAGTTCATCCAAGTTCTATTTTTCAAGAAGCTTAGGTGAAACCAACTTTTGAATCCTACTCTTGGAGATGTTTCCAAGTCTAGCGTACCAAAGTTATGGATTATTATCTTTGTATTAATTTGAACTTCACACATTAATTCAATAAAATTGAGTTAATGGTTTAGTTCAATTAATTTGCTTCCTTTCAATTAACATCTTTAATTGAATCCTTTTCGTTTTCAATTAACCCTTTAATTGAAACGTTGCTTAATTAATTAGATCATCTAATCAATTAAACACATCAGTGCCTTTCTTAGATGCAGTGGGATAATTCGACTTATAGGCTACTTGCATTCTTTTGACTACCTTTATGGTCGAATTAGAAGAGAATAAATTCCTCTTCATTTTACTCTTCTTTGACTTTGCAGTCCATGAAGTGTAAACGATCATGACAGGTCTATCCTATTTGCCTTTAACCAATTCTTTGGTTGATTCATGAAATGTGATCAACTTATCAAATAAGATCAGTTTATTTCAAGAGTCATTTGAATGAGCGGGAGGAGAATTTAAGAAGAAGTTAATGTTAAGATCACTTGCAGGCTTACGTTTAATCGATCCAGTTTTCAACTAGATTGATAAAACAAAGACAGTGATCCTTGACACTAGTTCCTTCAATTATTCTCGAGTTTTGAAACAATTCCTTGGAAGTCTTGAATCATATTGATTCAAAACTACTCCTCAAAACAAGCCTTTTGAGGTGGAGGTTTGTTTCAGAAGACTGGTCCTCAAAACAGGCCTTTTGAGGTGAAAGCTTCAGACATGCTCCTCATGTTGCTTCCATAGCTCGTTCAATCTTGATGCTTATTTGAGGAAACGATCATTAAGATTCCCATACTTCATAGGTGATTCGTTTCACTTTTGAGATTCATCTATGTATGAGAAACGATCATTAATATTCCCATATTCTACGGGTGATTCGTTTCTTATATTTTGACTTATCTCATAAGCGCATAAGGAATAGGATTGTCATTTAAGAACATCATTCCACTCTTGGAATTCAAGACAATTCTCAAGTTTCTTGCCTAGTCGATATTTTAATCCAGTTATTCTATTAGTCGAGGACAAATAGTAAAATGGACAATTACTGATATCTCAGTATCTAATTTAAAGAGAAGACAAACATTCAGTGGACTAGTTAATGAACAATACTTATAATCTACGAAGGTTGGACTTTCTATCGTAGAAGTTCTCCCACTATTTTATCGAAACAATTACTCATTCAATTGTTCGGGAAATTCTATTTCCTAGTAGGTCTTGACGCCCCAGCGGCAATTAATAGCACCCACGACTCGTGGCCATACAACCAATTCCCCAGGTAGGCATACTTATTGCCAATTGTGTTACTCCACAACCTTCAAGCTATTTTGCCTCGGTTTTCGCACTTATCTAGCACTGCTACATCATAAGTGTTACTAATCGTTAAGTCTAACCCATCAATCATGATGAGCAACGGGCCCGGTCGTGAGTTCTCCGTAACTAGTTATCGGTCGATCCTCACATCCCGACCAATCCTCACCCTTGTCGTGTTTAGTTAAAAACAGGAGTCAAGGAATTTCACGTATTGTCCCTTTCTTCGACTCGGGTGCCAGACTCTGGATCACCTCTATCGATAAGTAGACAACATACGCTAGTCCCTATTGATGGAAGGCTTGGATTTATATAAATACTTCATTTTATTTTAAACCAATATGACTTAATATTTAATTCAAGAGGGGGTTTACTGGTGTGAAAGTTATACTAACTCTCCTCGAGATCTCACCGCTTCAATTATGCTTTATCTTTTATTACGATCTAGATTCTAGCGCGCATCTCATACAAGCTAAATATAAATCGACAAATAAATAAAAGCCATACAAGCCTAGCATGCATACTACCACAATATGTTTTCGATCGGGAGCCTCCTATGCGGGCCATCATCGAGCCAATGATGTTGGCCCTATTGGTCAATCTAAAGGGTTCTCAAACAGGCCTATGCTATTACACAATGTACCACGCATACATGACCTTCATATCTTCTTGGGCTCCCACCTTGCTTGTAAACGGGCCTCCATTCTTAAACTAATAAAACAGTAAAAGCCCTATTCTATTACAAAGGGTCAAAGTGGCCCAAAAATATAAAAGGCTCGCAGGCCCATTAAAAACCAAACAATAAATTAAACCAATCACATCTACCCTAGGGTCAAGGCTCGTCTCGATCGAAAACCACGTAAACAGTTCACGTAGAGCAAGAAACATGTAAACATCTTTTACTTTCTTCTATCTTAATTTTAAAACATCCTTTTAAAATTACCTTCCTATGATTCTTGCTTTTTAGTCACTACTAATTATGACAAAATAAATATCCGGGTAAATAAAAATTAATTTTCTGCTCAATTTCAGATTCTGTTTTTCAACTTTTGAAAATTTCATTTTCGACCCCTCAACTTTCGAAAATTGCATTTTGACCCCAAAACTTTTAAAAAGTTACAAAAACACCCCTGGGCAGTTTCGGGCAGCAGACCAGAAAATAAAATTTTGAATTTTGAAAATTTTCGATTTTTCAAATTGACCCTTCAAGTTTCGGTAATTGCAAAACAGCCCCAAAGTTTTCAGAAATTGCAAAACGACCCCAAAATCCGTGCGACCAGAATTGCAAGAACAGTCCAGAATTTTCAAATTTCCAGATTTCAAAAATTTCGAATTTTCAGCCCCAAAAACCCTAATATGCGATTTTTGCCCCAAAAAGTCCTGAAGTTTACAAAAACTATAAAGACGCCACAGATCTTGAAAAGCAGTTTTACCCAATGATAGATCTAGTCATAACAAGCAAGAATCAACTTACAGAACATAATTATCATGCGTTCTCATACATATAATTAAACATATACGGTGAACACAATTATGTTCAGGCTTTTGTATAATAATAATGGAGTTGGCTCTGATACCACTGTTGGGATATGGCTCGATTTGTCATATAACAAAGTGCGGAATTTAAAATTTTTCGAGTCATCCAATGGTCCCATAAAATAAGTCTCCATATTATGTATACAAAAACATGAAACAAAAACGCACACAATGAATTAACAAGGGGGTTTTTGCGATATACCTCACCACAGGAAAGGTGGTGGAAACCTCCGACTTCGTTTCTGAATCTGGATCTGGTTCACAGGAGTGATCCAAGTGTCTCACCTCCAGGGATAGTCCACACCAATTGGATTCTGGCAACACCTCAAGATCTTAGGCTCAGAACTGGATTCAGGAGATTTGTTATTGCAGGATTGTGTTGAATCTCTTGACAGATCAAGATCTAACACAACGGAACAGGGAGATGGCGGCGGCGGCACCAAGGTAGCCCACGGCAGCAGGTGGCGGCGGCTTAAGGTGGCGGCGGCGGCAGCTAGGGTTTCTAGCTAGGAGGGGGCGGCGGCTACTTAGGGCAAAAGGAGGCTAGGGTTTTCTTTTTGAGTGTTACACATTTGAGCTCTAGATGTGCTCTATTTATAAGCTCCTTCTGTCCTAGGTTTGCAAGACTCCTTATGGGCTTTGATTAATAAAAGCCCATGTCTCGCAATCCTTCATTTAATTAACAACTTTAATTAAATGCCCAATCTTGATAAATCATTATTTCTTTTACATAATTAATTAGCAACTCAATTATTAATTAAGTTAGGCAATTAATTAATCTCCCACTTGAATTAAATACTTTTAATTCATTTAATTGATTTAATTACCTTTAAATCAATTAATTCCTTTCATGTCCTTTTATAACAGTCACCGTCCAATTGTATTGTGTGTGACCCTCTGGGTTCACCATCAATTGGCAGCAGGCCCACGAATCCTTCGTGATTTAATTTATGAACAATAAATAGTTCCGGTCAATTAAACAACCTTTAATTGACCACTCCTAGAATTAAATCCTCTATTAATTCAGGAGTACCCACACTTCATGGTCGATGTCTAGCCACAAGCCCATGAAGCCCAACTTTAGGTGAATTGATATTTGTGAACCTCGTCTCATATAATTGCCATGTACATACGGTCCTTCTATCGACTAATATTCCCGATCAAGACTTAGGGTGTGTGAATTGATCGGCACCTCTAAATTTGTCTCGATAACTATACTTTCTAATTCAGGATAATATACCTTTGTGACCTTCTAAATTTGGAAACACCTTCCCAAATCCGTCACCGACCACGGCCGTGGATTCCTTGGATATATTATCTAAGAATCGTATAGGAAATTCTCTCATCCATTACAATGAGTCAATAGATTCCATATTGGTACTAACCACCCGCGTACATGTCCATACGCACCCAACCTAGGCATGTTATGACCAAGCTACGTGGCCTATACCTAGATCTAAGTACGCACTTTCATGCACCGAATTCGCCCTAGTACCTCAAGTCAAAGGACTAAATCGTACACTATTATATTCCTTGAGAAGTATCCCATCACCGATATGCGTCATGCGCTTCCACAATGGGTTTCTCTGTTCGGGTCGTTCGATGCGTTCAATCTTCCATTGAACCACCTACTCGTATGCACTGGACTCAAATTCCTTGCTCATGAAACACTACAAATTCACTCCATGTGAATCATGCATACTCGTACAAGTCTTTGCGATTCCTACGATACCCCGTCTCGTTTCGGAATCTATGACTTGGAACAGTTTTAAGATTACGACCTTTGAGACTGTTTCATGATTGCACTCAGTACTGAAGTGAATCGTCCCATAGTCAAATGTAATCTAAGGATTTCAACCAATCGCTTAAATGTATTCGCGAGAGATGAAGTTGGCCATTGTTTATCCTTATACACATATAAATAAACATGCGTATTAAGTCATTTATACTAAAGAAAGATAATGATAGTTTCACTACAAGCTAAATATATTGGCTTGCAGGGCACTATTCCATCAGCGGGCATAATTTGTTAAGGTCGGTAAAATCGTTACACATTCTCCACTTGTTATCCTTTTTATCCCCTTTTGCTACTAGAACGACATTACATAGACATTCTGAGAAGTGTATTTCTCGGATTTGTTTTTCTTTAAGTAGCCTTTCTACTTCTGCTTTGATGATTTTATCTTTTACTGGCCCGTGATTTTCTCTTCTTTTGTCTAGCGGGTTTTGCCAAGGGATCAATTTTTAGCGAATGCTTGATTACTCGAGGATCAATTCCTTCAATGTCATTCGCGCTCCAAGCGAAGACGTCAACATTATCACTGAGAAAGTCAATCAACATTACTTCCCTTCTTTGCTCAACTCATTACCTATTCTTGTTGTTTTCGACGAGTCCCCTTGCACTAGAATTACATCCTTATGTTCCGGTAGCTTTAAAGCTAAATCTACTTTTTATCTATTCGATCAGTGCTAGGGATTTCAACCTCGTTTCTATTGACATCGTCTACGAGCTTTCTTTTGCTCGGGGTAATTGATTTGGGGTGGTTTTTCAAAGTTAATGAGGTGCTGTAGCAATCCCATGCCATACAGTGATCATTCATTATTTACCCGATACCTCTGTCGGTCGGAAATTTTAACTTCTGATGATAAGTAGAGACAACGGCTCGGAATAGGTTGAGGGCTGGTCGTCCTAATATTGCGTTATAAGCGAAGGGTGTTTCTACCACTAGAAATTTTACTAGCTTCACTGTCCGGTGCGGTTTTCTCCCGAGTGATACACTTAAGGTTATTGTTCCGCTGGGGACAATTTCGGATCCTCCAAAACCTACTAATGGCGTAGCTACTTTCTGTAGGTTTATCTGTCCCCAGTTCATCTGGGCTAAAACCTCCCTGGAGATGATATTCGCCGAGTTCCCATTATCGATTAGGATCCTTTTGACGTTATAATTTGCTATTTCTAGCGACACCACCATCGGGAAATCGGGTTTATCCTCTTTTGTGTCCCAAACAATGTTTTTGGGTACTTCGCCCTCGTTAAAGCTGATCAGCTGGTCGTTTGTTGATTTGTTTTCTAGAGTCCATATTTCTTTTGGGTATTTTAAGCTTCCAATTATGGATCTAGCGGTCCTTCGTCGAGCGTTGCGACTATCCCTGCCTGCGGGTCCTCCAGAAATTGTATGGATGGTACCATTGATCCGGTCATGGTTCAACTCCTGTGTAGGACCGTGCTCGGGTGACCTTCGACGGGAACTCCTTCTTTGATTATTATTCCGAGGGCTTCTACTTCTTTCCCTCTTGCGGTTATCTCGCTCTAGATAGTCGTCTAGTTTTCCCTGTTCGATTAGTTTTTCAATTTCTTTTTTAAGGTGAAAACAATTTTCTGTTCGATGTCCATGTGCCCGATGGTACTTGCTGTATAACTCATAGTTTCGTGATCCTGGTCTGGGCTGAGCGATTTTCTTCGCTTCAGGGATCCAATTATTCCTTTCTAGTACTTCCAATATCTCTTCTATCGGAGCATTTAGCCTTGGGTGTTCTACTTGATTAAACCTGCCTCTGATCGCTAGTTCAGGGTTTCTCGATCTTTGATAGAAATTAGGTTGTCTGTCTTGGTCGGTTTTATTGTATTCCAACCGCTGGAAAACGTTGCCTTTTCTAAAATATCGTTCATAATCCATGGATCTTTGGGCAGGAATCCTATCTTGCCGTTTGGAGCCTGAGGTTGTGACTTTGTTTTTGTTTTTATCTTTAAAGGAATTCATCTCTTCTTGGGTCATATATTTAGATGCCAAGCTCAGGATGTCGGCGAACGTTCTTGATTGTTTTCGACTGAGGGCATTTCCGAACTGCCTATTCTTCGTGAGGTCGAAGAGAATAGAGATTATGTAATCGATATTTGGGGAATCGATTTTAAGTAATTCTACGTTAAATCTTGCCAACCAGTTTCTAAAGGATTCTCCCTCTTGCTGATGTATAGTTCCTAAGTAGCTCATCGGAAGTTTTTGCCTCTTCTGACTAGCAAACTGCTGTGTCAATTTGTTGCATAATTCCCGAAAACTGAATATGGAGTTGGCAGGTTGCTTGGCGAACCAGTCCAAAGCGAGTCCTTCAAATGTGGTCACCATTAATTTGGCGGTGAATTCCGCCGAGTGAGCGTATAAGTTCATTATATTGGTGAAGCTAAAAATATAGTCATCTGGATCAGTGGTTCCGTCGTATCGGGGTAGTCTACCCGGGACCTGTCCGATTGACTGTGCCTCTTTTATTTCTCTGCAGAAGGGAGAACAGGCCGCAAGGCTCTCCTGGAGTTCCGTGGTTCGGGCCCAGGGGTTTTGAACAGATCGTAGGCGTTGTTCGAGTCGTTCCTGTACCATCCTTTCGATTTCTCTTTCCGAGAATTGCATTGTTCATGGTCGATCTGGGATTGCATCATCTATGTCATCCTCGATAGGGATTATCGTACGTTCCTTGGACCCGCTGCGTCCCGGCTGTGGTTTTCTTTGTCCTGGTTTCCTTCGAGGATGGTTATCGGAGGGTTTTGAATTGCCCTGCTGCGGACTGTGTAGCGCGCGCCGCTCGCTTGCCGGGTTGTCAGCTTGTTGAGAGGTTTGATCGTTTTGCCTTGTTCAAGTACGAGTAACATTTCGAGGAACTTGTTCAAGTACGAGTAATTCCTCTGGGGAGAGTGATTTAATGAGCATAGCAATCTGTCGCAATTTCTCCTGAGCGCCCGGGAGAGGAACGGGGATCGCAGGGACTTTCGGTTCTTCCGGTATTGTACCGAGAAGATCTCCTTGGGGTTCCTGCTGATGAGGAAGAGGACCCTGCAAATTCTCGTTGGTGTTGTGGGCGTTATTATCATTATTGTCCTGTGGATCTTCAGATGTGTTATGACCGGTGGTTGTGTTACTTCTTGCTCCAATACGAGCGCTTTTCCTTGGGCGAGCCATATGTCGATCGAATATTTAACCTAGCCCCACGGTGGGCACCAACTGATTTAACCGGATTTCGTCGGGTTAATGGTATCAGTGAATATTTGATATTGGGGATTCTCAATATATATGATTTATAGGGCTCTGTTACTTTACTCAGGATGGATCAATCTCAAGGAAGAACAATTTCGTAGGAACAACAAATAGTTATCGTAACCAACGTAAGAATAACACAAACATGAAGAGAAAGCTCTTTTCTTTATTGAATAATAGTGGGTTCTGCCGTTTATGCAGAATTCAATGGCGTATTTGCCTTGTGATTAAGAGTTGTCTAATACAATGATTGACTAGGTATTTATATCATACTAAACCTAGCGTTACAAGGAAATATAATCCTAATAGGACTCGGCCCAAATATCTTTCTTGAGTCCGGAGTGTAGTCTTCTTGTCGAAGAGAGCTGTATTCGGCCGGGTCGATAAGATGATCCCGAACTGTCTTGTTTGGTCGAACCGATCTTATGTTCTTCAGTCGATCCGTACATTATAAGGGGTGCGAAATAGCCCCCATCACCATCCCCGTAAACAAAATAAATCGAGGGCTACTTTGAAGATCGGAGTTGCCATTGCCAGCACTGATACTAGTGCGGTTCCGGACCTAGCTGTGAGTTTTCCTCAAATTGCTGCCGAGCGAACTTCACAATCCCGAGCTGCCAAGGGAACTTCACAATCCCGAGCTACCGAGGGAACTTCACAACCCACGAGCTGTCGGGCCTCTACAGTCGGTATTCTCGATTGACGCGTCTGATCCAAACACGGCTGGATATAGCTATTACACGTTCAAGGGTATCCAAGCCCAACAAATAATTGAAACTAGAACGGCTCGGAAAAGAAACAGCGAAGAACCTGAGTCCTCAAGAAGGGTAAGGACTGATAGGATAGTGCCCTGCAAGCCAACAAAATAGCTTGTAATAGGAACATTATTTTATCCTGAAAGAATATTTGATTTATCAATTAATACGAACTGTTGATTTTATTGAGAATTCATAATATAAACAAATGGCCATCTTCATCTTTCGCGAACACATTTAAGCGATTGGTTGAAACCCTGAGATCACTCATGACTACAGGACTTTTCACTTCAGTATTGGGTGCGATTAATCATGAAACAGTCTCAAAGGTCGTGATCTCAAAAATGTTCCAAGTCATAGATTCATATCGAGACGGGGTATCGAATGAATCGTCAAGACATTGTTAATGTCAGTGCATATGACTAGATGGTTCGATAGGTGATCAGACTCATCGAACGACCCGAACAGAGAGACCCATTGTGGAATTGCGTAAAAAAGCATATCGGTGATGGGATGTCTCTCAAGACTTATAACAGTGTACTATTTAGTCCTTAGACTTGAGATGCTAGGGCGAATTCGGTATACGGGTGTGCGTACTTTGATTTAGGAGCCGGACACATAGCTTGTCCACTGTGCGCCTACGTTGGATACGTATAGTCGTATGCGCGGATGGTTAGCATCAATATAGGATCTACCGACTCATTGTAATGGATGAGGGAATTTCCTGTACATTCTTCGATGATACATTCCGAGAAATCCATGGCCATGGTCAGTGACGGATTTGGAAAAGGGTTTCCAGATTTAGCAGTCACACTGGAAGTATTATCCTGAATTAGAAAGTACAGAATCTAGATGATTAGAGGTGTCGACCAATTCTCACACCCTAGATCTCGATCGAGAAATTAGTCGTTAGAGGGACCGTATGTACATGGTACTTATAAGAGGTTTAAGGTTCACTGAAGTAAATTCACCTGAAGTTGGGCCTCATGGGCTTGTGGCTAGACATCGACCATGAGGTGTGGGTACTCTTGAATTGATGGTAGATTAATTCTGGAGTGGTCAATTGAAAGTAGTTTAATTGATCGGAGCGATTAATTAAATAATTAATTGCTCATTAATTAAATCACAGAAATGTGAGCCTGCGGTCAATTGATGGTGAACCTAGAGGGTCACACACAAAAGCGGGAACTGTGATAGTCAGTTGTAGAACGAAATGATTTGAAGGAGTTAAATCAAGGTAAGGAATTAAAGGGTTAATTCTTGGAGAGAGAAAAATTAATTAGATTTATCTAATTAATTAAATCTTTAATTAGATTTATTGGTTTATTTAATTAAAGTATAAATTAAATAAATGGGCCATTAATTAAAGTAGTTAATTAAATGACTTGGGCTATTTAATTAAAAGGACTAATTAAATAGAAGAATGGGCCAACTTATCTGATGGCCCATTAGCTAAGAAAAGATAGGGTTAGGGATAGGGTTTGAACTCTCCTATAAAAAGGAGTCTTGGAGAATCAAAACCCTAAGCAAGAAAAATACCTAAACCCTAATCTTTCCTCTACTAGCCGCCGCCGCCGTGGTTGTGGAGAAGGGACGAGCACCTCTCTCTCCTTCTTCCGATCTACGTCTAGAGTTGGATCAAAGTCCAACTCTCGAATCTGAACTGCTTCTCTCCTAGTTCTCAGCCTGTGGATTGAAGTGATTGCAGATCCAGCTGGTGTGGACTATTCTCTAGAGGCACAACACTTGGGGTGCTCTAGTGATCCGAAAAAAAGACCGGAGAAACCACCACCTTGCCTATGGTGAGGTAAAATTGCAATTTTACCTCTTTAATTTATTTTAGTATTTGTATGCTTAAATGAATTCAACCTTATTCATATGTGCTAATAAGATCCCTGGGATGTGGATATAAAAATTTTAAATTCCGCACCGTTGTAGTTGACAATTATACCCACTAATTTCCAACAAGGACCTTTGTGTTGGGATAGTGGTTGGGTTGCCTCGATTGTGAGAACAACAAAAGTGCGAAATTTAAAATTTTTCGAAGCACCCAAGGTCCCATGTAAGAATCTCCATATTATTTATATGCAAGTAAGAAACAAAAACACACATTGAATTTAAACAAGGAGGTTTTTGCGATTTACCTCACCACAGGCAAGGTGGTGGCAACCTTCAGTTCTGATTCTGAATCTGGATTTGGATCTAGTTCACAGAAGTGATCCAAGCGTCTCACCTCCAAAGATAGTCCACACCAACTGGATTCTGGTGATACCTCCTAGTCTTAGTATTTGTATGCTTAAATGAATTCAACCTTATTCATATGTGCTAATAAGATCCCTGGGATGTGGATATAAAAATTTAAATTCCCTACCGTTGTAGTTGACAATTATACCCACTATTTCCCAACAGTGGTATCAGAGCCTAACTTTTTATGCACGTATGAAAAAGGCCTGAACGCATCAAATTATGTGATTATATGTGATTGTTGTGTTCTGATATTTGATTCTTGCTTGTTATGACAAATTGAATGTTCGGATTTATGCACTTTTCGATTTCTGGGCCTAAAATGTAATTTACAAAAATTGGAGGGCTAAATTGCAAATTTTGATTTTTCAAAAATCTGGACAGAAATTAAAATTTTGTTTTTCTGCAATTCTGGACCAAATTGTAAATTCTGGAATTTTTCAAAATCTGGACCATTTTGCAATTTACGAAAGGTTAGGGGTGTTTTTGCTATTTCTGTAAATTTAGGGTCTGTTTTGCAATAAACAAAAGTTTCTGGAAATTTTGTTAATTTTCTGCTTTCTGGTCCAATTTGCATATTCTGGAAATTTTGGGGCTGATTTGTAATTTCCAAAAGTTGAAGGGTCAAAGTGTAATTTTTTAAAATTCAGGGGCCGAACTGCAATTTTTCAAACTTGAAAAACATAAACTGTTTTGTGCACTAAAAGGGTTTAGTAAATCCGGAAAGTCAATTTTATCATAATTAGTAGGGACTTAAAGTGAGAATCAAAGGGTCATTTTAAAAGGAGTTTAAAATGATGTTAGAGATTGTTTTAGAAAGGGGTTTTAAAACTAGAATCTTAAGTATTTTAAAAGGTTGTTTTAAAATAGGATATGAAATAAGAAAATGGGTTTTGCTTGTTTCTTGCTCTACGTGAAATTGTTTACGTGGTTTTCGATCGCGCCGAGCCTTGACCCTTAGGGTAGATATGATTGGTTATTTTTCGACCTGCGAACCTTAAGTTTTGGGCCACTTTGAGCCATTGTAATAGATAGAGCTTTACTGTTTTATTAGTTTAAGATGGAGGCCCGTTACAAGGAAGGTGGGAGCCCAAGAATACTAAAGGCCATGTATGCATGGTAAAATGTGTAATAGAGTAGGTCTCTTTGAAACCTAATAGATTGACCAATAGGACCATCGTCTTTGGCACGATGGTGGTCCGCATAGGAGACTCCCGATCGAAAACATAATGTGGTAGCATAACTGGAACGGTGAGATCTCGAGGAGAGTTACCTCAAACTCTTAAACCCGAAAAACCCCTCTTGAAAATAATATTAAGTCATATTGGGTACATTTAAAATGATGTTTTAAAGATCCAAGCCTTCCATCAATAGGGACTAGTGTAAGTTGTCTACTTATCGTTGAAGGTGATCCAGAGTCTGGCACCCTAGGCGAAGAAAGGGACAATACACGAAATTCCTTGTTCCTGTTTTTAACTAAACTCGACAAGGGTGGGGACTGGTCGGGATGTGATTATAGACAGATAACCAGTTACGGGGACTTCACGACCGGGCCAGTTGCTCATCATGATTGATGGGTTAGACTTAACGATTAGTAACACTTATGATGTAGCAGTGCTAGATAAGTGCGAAGACCAAGGCAAAATAGCTTGAAGGTTGTGGAGGAACACAATTGGTAAAAGTATACCTACCTGGGGAGTTAATTGTATGGCCACGAGTCGTGGGTGCAATTAATGTCTGCTGGGACGTCAAGACCTACTAGGAGATTAGATTTCCCGAACAATTGAAGGGGTAATTGTTTCGAGAAAATAGGGGGAGAACTTTTTCGATAACAAGTCCTACATCGTTAATTATAAGTATTAATATAGATCAGTCAGCTAAACGTTATCATTTACTTTTGTAGATCAATTTTGCAAAAATGTCTAAGAATCCATTAGCTATCATCCTTGACACTAACAAACTGAACGGATCAAATTTCGTCGACTGGCTTAGAAATCTGAGGATAGTCCTCGACTTCGAGAAAAGGAGTTACATTCTCGATGCACCCATGCCTGGTACACTTGGGGTTTCGGAAGAGGAACGAGCTACCCATCAAAGGTGGGTCGATGATGATATTCAGGTTCGTTGCCTCATGCTGGCATCAATGACCAATGAGCTGCAGAAACAACATGCAAGGATGTTGCATGCTGCTGACATAATTCTTCATCTCCGAGAGCTATTTGGAGAGAAGTCTAGGACCGAAAGGTTCAAGACTACAAAAGAATTATTCAATCTGAGAATGGCTGAGGGTTCAAGTGTGAAGGATCACTGTTTGCAATTCATCAATCTGGTTGAAAAACTGGAGAACTTGAAGGTAGACCTGCATGCTGATCTCTCCACTGACCTGCTCCTCCATACTCTGTCGCGCTCATTTGATCAGTTCGTGATAAACTTCAATATGGAAGATAGAGAACTCGCTCTACACGAACTGACCAATTTATTGGTCACGGCAGAATCAACCCCGAAAAGGGAGAAGTCTGTCATGATTGCCGAGCGACCCAAGGCTACAAAGCCTAAGAAGGGCAAGAAAAAGAAGAAGAAAGTAATCTCTTCTAAAACAACCAAGAAGGTTGTCGAGAAGAAAAGAAAAAGCCCAGAAGATGAATGTTTCCACTGCAAGAAAGCAGGGCACTGGAAAAGAAACTGCCCAGACTACCTGAAAGAGGTGGTCAAAGGTATTTTCTTTATTGAAGTTAATATTTCTATTAACTGTGCATCATGGATGTTAGACACCGCAGCGGGTTCTCATATCTGCAATGATTTGCAGGTGATGGGAGCAGTAAGACCTCTTAAACCTGGGGATAGAATCCTGCGCTTTGAAAACGGAGCTAGGGTTGCGGCAGAGGCCATAGGAGACATAGAGTTAGCCCTAGGAAATTTTTCTTTGGTTTTGAAAGACTGTTTGTACGTACCAACGATTATCAAGAACATTATTTCTATTCCTTTATTGGATAATGATGGTTTTTGTTTTTCAATTTCTAATGGAAAGTTTAGCATAATAAAAGGTGGTTTTACTTATGCTTGTGGTACTTTGATGGATGGTCTTTATTCCTTAGAACCTGCCAACTCTAATGTCATGCACCAATCAAAGAAAAGAAGACAAGATGAAAACAATCCACAACTTTGGCACGCTAGGCTTGGACATATTTCCAAGAGTAGAATTCAAAAGTTGGTCTCATCTAGGGCTCTTGAAATAAAGAACCTAGATGATCTCCCAACTTGCGAGTCCTGTCTTAAGGGAAAAATGACCAAGGCACCTTTTTCTGGGAAACCGGAGTGAACCAAACAAACCTTGGATTTAATCCATACTGATGTTTGTGGACCACTGAGTGATGAGGGGTAACTTGGATTCAGCATAATTGCGGTTTGGCAAGGTCGAAATTCGCCAATCTCGATCTCATGAGCATAAATTCGAGCCCAAAGCTCAAGAATCCTACGCTGATTCTACAAAGGAAGCTTAGTGTCCAAAATCACTGTTTGGCCGAGCTCAGGCCCAGGCCCATGGGCTGAGAAATGCACATCCGCGGGTGGTTCACCTGGTTCCAGATCTCAGCTATAAATACCCCAGGCATTTATGACGAGACACAACTTCCCAGGTGCTCTTCCTCCGAGGCTGCTGCTCGGAACTACATGGGAAGTATAGTATAGGCTTTCTTATGTGTATTTTGATAGGATAGTGCCCAGCAAGCCAACAAATATAAGCTTGTTAAGAAACTTCCTTTAGAAGCAATCTTATGATTCATAAGATAATACGCCCGTTTATTCATAGTACGTGAATTAAACAATGGCCACCTTCATCTCTCGCGAACTTATCTAAGCGATTGGTTGAAACCCTGAGATCACTCATGATTACGGGATTATTCACTTCAGTATTGGGTGCGATTAATCATGAAACAATCTCAAAGGTCGTGATCTCAAAAACGTTCCAAGTCATAGATTCATATCGAGATGGGGTATCGAATGAATCGTCAAGACTTGTAGGATTATGCATGATTCACATGAAGTGAATTTGTTGTCGTTTCATGAACAAGGCATTGAATGTTAGTGCATATGACTAGGTGGTTCGATAGGGGATCAAACGCATCGAACGACCCGAACAGAGAGACCCATCGTGGAAGTGCGTTAAGCATATCGGTAATGGGATGTCTCTCAAAACTTATAATAGTGTACGATTTCGTCCTTTGACTTGAGGTACTAGGGCGGATTCGGTACACGGGAATACGTACTTTGATTTAGGAGCCGATCACATAGCTTGGTCATAGTGCGACTACTTTGGGTACGTATGAACGTGTGCGCGGATAGTTAGTACTAATAAAGGATCTATCGACTCATCTTGATAAGATGAGGGAATTTCCTGTACGTTCTTAGATAATAAATCCGAGAAATCTACTGCCGTATTCGGTGACGGATTTGGAAAGGGGTTTCCAAATTTAGCAGTCACACTGGAATTATTATCCTGAATTAGAAAGTACAGAATTGAGATAATTAGAGGTGCCGACCAATTCACACACCCTAGGTCTCAATCGGGAAATTAGTTGATAGAAGGACCGTATGTACATGGCATTTATAAGAGGTGATGGTTCACGAAATCAATTCACCTGAAGTTGGGCCTCATGGGCTTGTGGCTAGACATCGACCATGAGGTGTGGGTACTCCTGAATTAATAAGGAAATTAATTCTGGAGTGGTCAATTAAAGTGGTTAATTGATCGGAGCAATTAATTGCTCACTAATTAAATCACGAAAGTCGTGGGCCTGCTGCCAATTGATGGTGAACCTAGAGGGTCACACACAATACAGTTGGACAGTGACAGTCTGGAAGGAATCAATTGATTTAAGGAATTAAATCAATAAATTGAATTAAAGTATTAATTCAAGAAGAAGAATAATTAATTGGGAGTAACTAATTAATTAATCAAGAATTAAAGTGTTAATTCAAAATGGAGAATCATTAATTAGGAGTAACTAATTAATGAATCAATTGGAATTTCTGATTGATTAAATCCTCAATTAAAGTATTAATTGAAAAGGGAATTAATTAATTAATGGTAGATTAATTAAATTAAACCAAATGGGCCTATTATGATTAAAGGTAGATTAATCAAGTAAACTAAATGGGCCAAATCATGATTAATTATTTAATTAACATGAGTGGCCGATTTTTTGGTTAAAGGAGATTGATCAATTATCAATTTGGAAATGGTCGAATTAATTGGTTGCATGGAACTTGATTGATTAAATTTACATTAGTCAATTAAAGCTCATGGCCGATTTTTATGATAAGGAATAAAAGAGGCATTATCTTGTGGGAAAGGATTATAGCATATCTTGTTCTTCTAGTGTGAAAAGAAAAAGATATGCATGTATCTTGTATCTTGATAAAGGAAGGCTCTTTTCAAGATAAGATATATATCTATTAGAAGAAGGACTCTTCTAATAGAGATATATATATTAGATACACTTATAATCTTTAACTAACCAAGCAAGAAAATAATTGAGAAATTAATGCAAACACAAACACAAGAAAAGGAGAAGCCGAAAATTTTCAGCATCTCTTGCCCAATTCCTGTTCGGCCATAACCCTGTAAAATCGCCCCTGATATTTTTCTCCAAGCTTCTTCCAGGATCTGAATCCAATTCCTGACGAGACGATTCCTTAATCCTAGTTCTGAGCCTGGGGATTTCGCGAAGTCACTCAAATCCATCTGGTGTGGACTTTCTCTAGAGGCACAACACTTGGGGTGCTCCAGTGAACAATTGAAGACCGGAGGAAAACCACCACCTTGCCTGTGGTGAGGTAAAATAGCTTTTACCTTCTAATTTAATTTTAGTATATGCTTGCTGAAATTGAATTCAACCTTTATTCATATGTGCTAATAAGTGTTCCCTGGGATTTGGTGTATAAATAAAAATTTTAAATTCCGCACTGTTGTAGTTGACAATTATACCCATAAAATCCCAACAGTGGTATCAGAGCCTAACTTATTATGCACATATGAAAAAGGCCTGAACACTTCAAATTTTCGTGAATATGTTTATTTGTCGTGTTCTATGCATGGATCTTGCTGATTATGATTAATTATGTGTTCGGGTAAATAGCATAATTCTTACTTGGGCCAGATCTACAATTTACGAATTTTATAGGACTAAAACTGCAATTTGCAATTTTTATAAAATCTTGACAGAATCTGAAATTTTATTTTTCTGGAAATTTTGGGCTGAAATTGAAAATCTGTTTCTTAGCGATAGGGGTCTGTTTTGCAATTTTCGTAAGTTGTGGGGCTGTTTTGCAATTTACGAAAACTTCAGGGGCTGTTTTGCGATTAACAAAAGTTTCTTGAAATAAAATATTAATTTCTGTTTTCTGGGCCAATTTGCAAGTTCTGGAATTTTTGGGGCTGATTTGTTATTTCCGAAAGTTTTGGGGTCAAAAGTAATTTTCAAAAATTGAAGGACCAAACTGTAATTTTCAAAATTTGAAATTTCCAGAATCTGAATTATGTTTAAAAGGTGATTTATTATCCGAAGGATTAATTTTTCATAATTAGTAGTGGACTAAAGTAAGAACCCTGAGATATTTTAAAAGGGGTTTTAAAATAGAAATAGTGATTTAATTTTAAAAGGGGTTTTAAAATAAAATCAAAGGGTCATTTTAAAAGGGGGTTTTAAAATGATAATTAAGAGATTGTTTTAGAAAGGGGTTTTTAAAACTAGAATTTAAAGTTATTTTGAAAGGTAGTTTTAAAATAATATAAGAAATAAGAAAATTATATTTTTGCTTGTTTCTTGCTCAACGTGAAATTGTTTACGTGGTTTTCGATCGCGCCGAGCCTTGACCTTTAGGTTAGATGTGATTGGTTGATTTTAATCTTATTGGTTTTATTGGGCCTGCGAGCCTTAAGTTTTTGGGCCACTTTGAGCCATTGTAATAGATAGAGTTTTACTGTTTTATTAGTTTAGGATGGAGGCCCGTTACAAGCAAGGTGGGAGCCCAAGAAGACTAAAGGCCATGTATGCATGGTAAAATGTGTAATAGAGTAGGTCTATATGAAACCCAATAGATTGACCAATAGGACCATCGTCTTTGGCTCGATGGTGGTCCGCATAGGAGGCTCCCGATCGAAAACATACTGTGGTAGCATGCATGCTAGGTGTGAATGTTTTATTTTATTTGTTGATTTATTTTTGGCTTGCGCGCTAGAATTTAGATCACTAAATAAATAATAAAGCATAATTAATGCGGTAAGATCTCGAGGAGAGTTACCTCAAACTTCCTAAAACCGAAAATCCCCTCTCGAGTTAAAATATTAAGTCATATTGGGTAAACTGTAAAATGAAGTTTTATAGATCCAAGCCTTCCATCAATAGGGACTAGTGTATGTTGTCTACTTATCGATAGAGGTGATCCAGAGTCTGGCACCCGAGTCGAAGAAAGGGACAGTACACGAAATTCCTTGATTCTTGTTTTTAACTAAACTCGACAAGGGTGGGGACTTGTCGGGATGTGAAAATCGACCGATAACAAGTTACGGGGATTTCATGACCGGGCCTGTTGCTCATCAAGATTGACTGGGTTAGACTTAAACGAGTAGTAACATTTATGATGTAGCAGTGCTAGATAAATGCGAAAATCGAGGCAGAATAGCTTGAAGGTTGGGGAGTAACACAATTGGTAAAAGTATACCTACCTAGGGAGTTAATTGTATGGCCGCGAGTCGTGGGTGCAATTAATGTCTGTCGGGACGTCAAGACCTACTAGGAAATAGAATTTCCCGAACAATGCAAGGGGTTATTGTTTCGATAAAATAGTGGGAGAACTTTTTCGATAGAAAGACCAATCTTCGTTAATTATAAGTATTATCTTAAATCTGTCTGCTTATTGTTGTCTACTATTTATATTTAGCCATGCCAAAATTCACTATCAATTGCGAACAAACGATATTGCAAATCTGGATATCATCACTCCACGATGAAAGCATGACTGGGTTCAAAAATATTAGTAAATATTGCACTTACCTGATTAAGAGGCTAAATCGAATCAATGAGCTTGGAGCTAAATTGACTATAGATGATAAAATGGTAATCATCACAAATGGCCTGCCTGAATCATTCTCTTATTTTATCGATCATTGTGAAGTTCCAAGTAAAGGAATTGAGACGAATGATTTGCATGAATTGTTAGACAAATATGAGAAAGCCCTCGAAAGAGGACAAGGATTGATTGAAGGAAAGGATTGTCCCTTATGTAAGAAAGATGAGGAACTGAGGAACATGACTGATTAGGAATTCCAAAACATACTTGACCAAGGTATAACCTTAAGTTATTTCCTTTTGATGAAAAACATCTTAAGATTCTCTTTTGATGTAAAACATCTAACATTTCTGGTTTCTGTAATAGTGTTACAGAGGATGACTGGAACGTGCTGCAAGTAACCAAGTTCGGGTTTCGACTGCACATGAGGGAAACATACTTCAGGGAATGGGTCAAGGAGCATCTGGATTTTTCTTATTAGCATATGTTTTTCTTTAAATTCTGGATTTAGGCATTAGTTAGAGTTTTGTCTATTTATTTCGAACTTTGTACGAAACTTCTTAGCTTTACCATTATGAATGGAGTTATTTTAATTAAAGCTTTTAATTCGTACATAATTGCTTTACCGTTGTAAATAAAGCAAAGAAATAAGCACTGATAAAACTTAAACAAATTATGCTAAATCAAGAAGAGAAAAACAAATTAGATAATTATCCACATTCGATCATAATTCCTAAAAGAAGGAATCGATGGATTGTTTTCCATCATGGCTCTTGAAATATAGAAGATTGATGAATTCAAAACATGCGAGTCCTGTCTGAAAAGGAAAAATAATCGATTAACAAGGTATTTTAAATACCAAGTGTTTAAATGGATAAAACCGTCAATGCACATGTAGATCACTAAAGCATTAGTGCGTGTAATTAAATTGCTTCATAAAGTATCCTGATAGCATTTAGGATACAAGTACTTTGGAATGTACAAGTTTTTGGAAAGGTTGAAGGGTTCAAGGTGTTTCATAAAGGCACTAAGTAAAGTGCAAGTATGGAAATGTTGAAAGGATTCAAAGGATTCCAAAATCGAAGCAATTAAGGGCATTAAAGTATGATCATTCGATATAATCGAAGTGATTAATACATAAGTCCTTAATTACTCAAATTATCTAAATCAAGAATATAATTCTTGAATAGCAAGTTAAATCTAATAAAAGGAATCGAACTATGAAAGACTAGATTCATTCATTAAAATAGTATTGCTAAAACTCCTCAATCAATTCTGGGGGTCAACCCCATGACTCTAGAAGGATACTTTGACTAGTAACCTTTTTAAGCCAATTCCTACGAAAAACCGTAATGACTAAGTATGGTAAATCATCCATGAATGATGAAATTGGATAGTGGATTCAATTGAGAAAATTTGTAGGGTATTCAACGAAATCCATTGGATACCTGTTCCATGATCCTAAAGAACGAAAGTAGTCCGTTGCTAAGGATTCCCAATTCTTAGAGGGTGGTTCCCTCGATAAAAGAAATGGGATTTTATCATGGAACTTGATGAAGTCCTAGACTTAGACACATCCCTACAAATAGTGGGAGTATATTTTCAAACCTACTGAACCAAAATTTTGTACACCAAATTTCGAAGATTAGATCGAATTCGAAAAGAACTAGTACGTTCACGAATATGATCGATCGGATAGTGATCCAAGAACTTTCGAAATATCTATGTATAACATAGATTCGGGCACATAGCTTAAACGCCATGTGATCTAAGTGGATTGTAAATAATCCATTTAGAGACAACGAATCATAGAAGCTTCGTGTCACTGCGAAGAATATCCATTGGATTTAAATCCAAAGAAAAAATCTATGACTCTAGACCAGTATCCCGAAGCTGGAACATGCAACTAGATGAGACAGTCAAAGTAGTTGACTTTATCAAAATTGCATGTAAATCTCAATGTACAAATTAATCAGTGGGAGCTTTTGCATTGTTCGTAATATAAACACTAAAGCTGACATAGATGTTGTAAGAGTGTTAAACGCAGACGAAAGCGTGTTCATTCACGAAATTCTTCATTAAAAGATTTAAGGGATACATCTCACGTATTGGCAGTACGTATCTATTGTGATAGATTAGAGAAGATGTTTGAAATCCCAAATCTTAGTACATGGACAAAAACTGAATAATATCAGTATGGAAAGTCATAGTGAGGACAGTTTCCATAGAGATATAAAATCTCTCTCAAAATCAATGCGCCCTACACTTGATGAGTAAAGAGGATAATATCTCTGAACACCTTCCAAATAAAAGGTGGCATAGTATATGCGACGTCATGTACGAGACCAGACTAAACAAATGCTATGAATATCATAAGCTGATGTTAGTCAAACACCAGTAAGTAGTACTGGTATACCGAAAGGAAGCATTCCTTAAAGAAATCTAGGAGTTCTGAGGATATATTGCTGGTCAACGGTAATAATGAAGAATTGGAACTCGAAGGATTTAGTGATTCGAGTTTCCCGCTTGAAGTGAATATAATATTCTGGTTTTATGGGGCAACGATGATTTGAAAGAAGTTCAAAAGACAATCGATGCTGGGTTAACCAATAAAATAGAATATTTCGCAGTATTAAATACAGCGAAGGAAAGTGTTTGGACGAAAACTTCTTCCAATAAATTGGAAGTAGTACCTAGCATTGCGAAGCCTATAGTTATCTTCAATAATAACTTAAGGCAATTGCTTTAGCAAAGGAATCGAGATCACACCCATGATCTAAACACAAATATACCATATGATCTGGAAAATCATAGGTAGAATAAGACGTGGGGGTAAACCACGTCAAGAGACAACATAGCAGATCCACTAATTAAGTCATAATCACAAAAGGGTTCGACTGACATCTTGAGAGAGATGGGCCTTAGAAACGTATGTGGTTGGCTTTGGGGCATGTGGGAGATTGATAGGATAGTGCCCAGCAAGCCAACAAATATAAGCTTGTTAAGGAACTTCCTTTAGAAGCAATCTTATGATTCATAAGATAATACGCCCGTTTATTCATAGTACGTGAATTAAACAATGGCCACCTTCATCTCTCGCGAACTTATCTAAGCGATTGGTTGAAACCCTGAGATCACTCATGACTACGGGATTATTCACTTCAGTTTTGGGTGCGATTAATCATGAAACAATCTCAAAGGTCGTGATCTCAAAAACGTTCCAAGTCATAGATTCATATCGAGACGGGGTATCGAATGAATCGTCAAGACTTGTAGGATTATGCATGATTCACATGAAGTGAATTTGTTGTCGTTTCATGAACAAGGCATTGAATGCTAGTGCATATGACTAGGTGGTTCGATAGGGGATCGAACGCATCGAACGACCCGAACAGAGAGACCCATAGTGGAAGTGCGTTAAGCATATCGGTAATGGGATGTCTCTCAAGACTTATAATAGTGTACGATTTAGTCCTTTGACTTGAGGTACTAGGGCGGATTCGGTACACGGGAATACGTACTTTGATTTAGGAGCCGATCACATAGCTTGGTCATTGTGCGACTACTTTGGGTACGTATGAACGTGTGCGCGGATAGTTAGTACTAATAAAGGATCTATCGACTCATCTTGATAAGATGAGGGAATTTCCTGTACGTTCTTAGATAATAAATCCGAGAAATCTACGGCCGTAGTTGGTGACGGATGTGGAAAGGGATTTCCAAATTTAGCAGTCACACTGGAATTATTATCCTGAATTAGAAAGTACAGAATTGAGATAATTAGAGGTGCCGACCAATTCACACACCCTAGGTCTCAATCGGGAAATTAGTTGATAGAAGGACCATATGTAAATGGCATTTATAAAAGGTGAAGGTTCACGAAATCAATTCACCTGAAGTTGGGCCTCATGGGCTTGTGGCTAGACATCGACCATGAGGTGTGGGTACTCCTGAATTAATAAGGAAATTAATTCTGGAGTGGTCAATTAAAGTGGTTAATTGATCGGAGCAATTAATTGCTCACTAATTAAATCACGAAAGTCGTGGGCCTGCTGCCAATTGATGGTGAACCTAGAGGGTCACACACAATACAGTTGGACAGTGACAGTCTGGAAGGAATCAATTGATTTAAGGAATTAAATCAATAAATTGAATTAAAGTATTAATTCAAGAAGAAGAATAATTAATTGGGAGTAACTAATTAATTAATCAAGAATTAAAGTGTTAATTCAAAATGGAGAATCATTAATTAGGAGTAACTAATTAATGAATCAATTGGAATTTCTGATTGATTAAATCCTCAATTAAAGTATTAATTGAAAAGGGGATTAATTAATTAATGGTAGATTAATTAAATTAAACCAAATGGGCTGATTATGATTAAAGGTAGATTAATCAAGTAAACTAAATGGGCCAAATCATGATTAATTATCTAATTAACATGAGTGGCCGATTTTTTGGTTAAAGGAGATCGATCAATTATCAATTTGGAAATGGTCGAATTAATTGGTTGCATGGAACTTGATTGATTAAATTTACATTAGTCAATTAAAGCTCATGGCCGATTTTTATGATAAGGACTAAAAGAGGCATTATCTTGTGGGAAAGGATTATAGCATATCTTGTTCTTCTAGTGTGAAAAGAAAAAGATATGCATGTATCTTGTATCTTGATAAAGGAAGGCTCTTTTCAAGATAAGATATATATCTATTAGAAGAAGGACTCTTCTAATAGAGATATATATATTAGATACACTTATAATCTTTAACTAACCAAGCAAGAAAATAATTGAGAAATTAATGCAAACACAAACACAAGAAAATGAGAAGTCGAAAATTTTCAGCATCTCTTGCCCAGTTCCTGTTCGGCCATAACCCTGTAAAATCGCCCCTGATATTTTTCTCCAAGCTTCTTCCCGGATCTGAATCCAATTCTTGACGAGACGATTCCTTAATCCTAGTTCTGAGCCTGGGGATTTCGCGAAGTCACTCAAATCCATCTGGTGTGGACTTTCTCTAGAGGCACAACACTTGGGGTGCTCTAGTGAACAATTGAAGACCGGAGGAAAACCACCACCTTGCATGTGGTGAGGTAAAATAGCTTTTACCTTCTAATTTAATTTTAGTATATGCTTGCTGAAATTGAATTCAACCTTTATTCATATGTGCTAATAAGTGTTCCCTGGGATTTGGTGTATAAATAAAAATTTTAAATTCCGCACTGTTGTAGTTGACAATTATACCCATAAAATCCCAACATATTTCACCCTCTAGCTTGTAGGGCATCCTATAATGCTCGGATAGGACTCTAGATACTTGTAATTTGTACTCAACCGTTCTGAATACAATACTATTGATCTTTTATTCCTGTTTATAATCATTAGTGTAACATTTACACCACCCAGATCGAACAAACGAAATCACGTAAGATCAATTGGCGCCCACCGTGGGGCCTTATTCGAGTATTAGATCGAAATATGCCTACTAAGAGGAGAAATACATACATTAGAAGAGATTCTTCCCATGTACCAGGAGCACAGAATTTGGTCAACAATGAGCCCGACAATCTGTCGCGCGCGACTCACTAACCAGAAACTCCGCTATTTATTTTCCATGACGATCCTCCGACCATTGGAGCATTCGTCAATTTAAGGTCGAAGATAAGCTCTATGGGATTAATTTCTGATCTTCAAATTGGTGGTTCTATTCTGCGATTGTCCAATTCATTTGCTCCTTCGTTGGATTTATTTTCCACAAGTGATCTATTCTCTATTTATAAATTAATAAGAAGTTTCACAGATATCGTTCTCAAGTAACTAGCACAGAATTAGTCCAATCAGATTGATTATCTATTAAAGACAAAAGGTTATGAAAGTCTATGGAGTTACAGCTTATTAATGCTCGGAATTTGTTTTTCCGATCTTCATATCTAGTGTCTCAGAATAAGTGACATGAATCAATTACTTCTCAATCAACCGCACAATCTATATAGATTATTTATCTGATATTTTTCTCGATCAGTTGGGATAGATTTGGTTTCATTCTTTTGCTCGATGACAATTTCTAATGGATCCTGCAATCGAATGTCAGTAAACGTCCGTCGGTATAACGGTAACAAGTTATATAAATCTTCAAAGTCGCAACCGAGCATGGGCTACTGTGCGATCGCTAAAGAAATTTATGGTCTCAAAGGGAAGGGGTAGATGACTTCACGATAACTACAAGTCCCAGCGAATCTCACCTATATTCGATCGAAGAAATTAAAAAGATATAAAAGAATAAACGATGAAATTCGACCAACAAAACAAAGTTTTATTATTGATATTCTTCATTCAAGTTACAAGCGATGCCTCGGATATAATATTAAATCTCGAGCTCAAGAGATACAGTACAATCACTGCTACCCTACTACAAATTCTACGAGTAAGTCCACCCTGTTATATATTCAGTCATCCTTCCCTTTAGATCGCTCCAGATGCAGAACTCCGCAGTGATTCTCCATGGCCATCACTCGCCACGTGTCGCACATCCGTCTTCATACGGGATAAAAACCGGATCGAAGCTCTTGTCCAGGGCTTCAAACCGATCTTAGGTCTTCATCTGTAAATAATAATTGAAATACTCAATCATTATTTACAGGTTAATCCGAACCGGTGCAGCGAAGGGTTATCTCAACGGAGGCGCCCCAAGCGAGCTCGAAGGAACTATACTTCAAGAAAGCCCTCGAGGAAGCTGGTGCTCCAGATTTAAAGAACTCTTCTAAGATTAAATAGCTGCCCGATCAGATGCTACGCCAGAAAACAGGAATTCTAACCCACACCAGATAAGGTATATCTAGGAAAACAGGTTGCCTGCCGGTATTCTAGGCGCAATTTCTTTTGCCTGTCGATATTCTAAGCGAAAAAGGTTACACCAAAGGAACTAAGATCGAAAAATAGGGTTCGAATTCTAATCTCAAACTCCTTTATCTTGGAGATAATATGAGTCAAATCTAAAACTCGATCCATGGAGATCGGAGAAAGCATAAAGGGAGAAGTGAGGAATGTCGTATAAATAAGTGGACCTATTTATAGCGGTGAAGGGTTTTCAACCAACGGCCCAGATAACAGATCGCGAACGATTAGGGTTTACGTAATAAATGAACTGACCGATACGCTTCCCAAGAAATAGGGTCCTGTTTTATTGGGAGAACGTACGGTCTAACGGTGCGTAAAGAGGGACTCATTCGAAAATTTCGATCGAACAAATCTTTTACTTATTATCCTATTCGAAGGACGGCACCGGGATCAGGAACACTTGTCTAAAATTCAACTATGGTGCACATGATGTTCTGAATATGAAACCGATATTTTTTACAACCATCTAATGATGTTCGAATTGAAAAAGCTATGATCGGTCTACTCGAACAAAACTCTCGAACTGAAAAGTTCAACAACTTTGGAAATTCGACAATACCAAGGATCAGTCGCTACAAGTTCCTTATTGATTTTAGATCTATCAAAGTATTTGTTTGTTACTCACTCAAGAATGCGGTATTCGGTTATTTTCTTATTTATTTTAGGTGTTCGAGATCGGATTATCGAAAACAAGAACTTATCTGATTAGGCTTTACTTTATCAACAAGGAAAAGAGAAAAAGGCATTTATGAATATTATTACAAAGATACAAGAGTTCAAAGGAAAAATATGGGAGATACATTTCGAGCATAGCGCAAGCTAATATATTACATAAGAACCCCATTACTTTCTACAATCCTATGATATTTTCGGTCTCTTCTCTTGTCGTTTATTCGAAGTAACTTAGCTCCGAGCATGGAATCTCCTTTGGACCCGCAGGCTGTTAACTTTATTTACGATCTTCCGAAGACGAAGGGGCGAACGCACGGTTTGACGGGTAACTGTGTTCTTCGTCATTCTCTCCCCAATATGTTTTCCTAAATGCATTGTAGCAACAGGTCCCTAATCGAAGACCTGCGCGATAACCTGCGGACTCCGTGGATCTGGCATATTGGCTTTCAAGATGGAAATTATATTTGCCTGTCGATATTCTAAACGAGGTCGAGGTAGTTTTTCTTCCGCTCGAAGATTGTTCCGCTTAAAGATTGTTCGAAGTCCGAACTCAAATAGTTGAATTAATTGAATAATGATCTTGATCACCATGATCGGACGAATAAAATGCCAGTACGACGAATGAGATAGTTTCAGAGCTACGACTGCCTTTTATAGCGAAAATTAAAAGGAATCCAACGGCAGATAATCCGCGATGTAAATGGATGAGATTTGTTGACCGTTGCAATTCCCGACAAATGAGGAACCGTTTGGAAAAAATCAAACTTACCAAGATTTGGAACATATACACAACATCAAAGAACAAAGGGCATTAGGTCAAACAAAGCAAGAACCTCGCAAAGAATATCCTTATCAAGACAAAAGGATTATCTATTAAGTTCTAGGACTATTTACTATTTGCTATCTCGCTGTGTTTCATCTATTCTCACGGTTACAGAAGACTATTATTTCATCAAAGTTTATTTCGAACAAAGTTATCTATTTAGTGAAAGTTTGTTTCACCAATATTCCTATTTATTCATCATATTCTGATATTTCTCGATCTCTATTCATCTTTTATCAATCTCTATTTTGTCTCCATCTACTATTAAAAAGGGTGAAAGCTGTTGCTACGACCCTCGAAAATCGACCAAGGGTGAAAGCTGTTGCTACGCCCCTTGGATCGAAAAATTAAAATGGGTGACGACCCTCGGGCTAAAAATGCTCTGAAACGACTAAGGGTGAAAGCCGTTGCTACGCCCCTTAGGTTGAAATTATTAAATGGGTGAAAGCTGTTGCTATGACCCTCGGGCTAAAAATGCTCTGAAACGACTAAGGGTGAAAGCCGTTGCTACGCCCCTTAGATCGATATTATAAATTGGGTGAAAGCCGTTGCTAAGACCCTCGAAAACGACTAAGGGTGAAAGCCGTTGCTACGCCCCTTAGGTCGAAATTATTAAATGGGTGAAAGCTGTTGTTATGACCCTCGGGCTAAAAATGCTTTGAAACGACTAAGGGTGAAAGCCGTTACTACGCCCCTTAGATCGATATTATAAATTGGGTGAAAGCCGTTGCTAAGACCCTCGAAAACGAGTAAGGGTGAAAACCGTTGCTATGCCCCTTAAGTCTAAAGTATATTCAAGATCGATCCAAGTTCTATCATATTATTTCTCCACGACTATTTATTCGACTAAGGGTGAAAGCCGTTGCTATGCCCCTTAAGTCTAAAGTATTCAAGATCGATCTAAATTCTATCATATTATTTCTCCACGACTATTTATTCGACTAAGGGTGAAAGCCGTTGCTATGCCCCTTAAGTCTAAAGTATTCAAGATCGATCTAAATTCTATCATATTATCTCTCCACGATTACTTATTCGACTGAGGATGAAAGCCTTTGCTATGCCCTTTAGGTCTAAAGTATATTCAAGATCGATCCAAGTTCTATCATATTATTTCTCCACGATCATTTATTCGACTAAGGATGAAAGATCCATAATCCGAGAAAAATCTAAACTATGGAAGATATCTCACGGAAGGTTCAAATTTTACAGAAATGAAATTTCAAATCTATTCTGGCTCTCAAATTATCTCACAAAAGTTGTGAGTTACAGAGGTCGAAATTAAAAATATCGACAACAATATAAAAGAAAAATTTTCCATTCATAAAATCGTCAGTACATTTACGAGCATTTTTTCTACGAATACAAAGATGAAGTTCGAACTCAAATCTTCAGTACATTTACGACTAAGGATAACATTTATCATATCCTACTACATATGCTACAAAGGAGTTGAAGCTCTTCAAATTAAAAAGGAACAGAGGAGAACTAGATCGGAGCATCTTCCCGGACTCTTAACCGATCTTAGGCCTTCATCAGTAAATAATTGATAGAATAGTGCCCAGCAAGCCAGTTCAATTAGCTTGTAATAGGTCTATTCTGTAAGAAACAATCTTTTGATTTTATAATAATACGCGCGTTTATTTATATGAGTATAAGGATAAACAATGGCCAACTTCATCTCTCGCGAATACATTTAAGCGATTGGTTGAAACCCTTAGATTACATTTGACTATGGGACGATTCACTTCAGTACTGAGTGCAATCATGAAACAGTCTCAAAGGTCGTAATCTTAAAACCGTTCCAAGTCATAGATTCCGAACGAGACGGGGTATCGTAGGAATCGCCAAGACTTGTACAAGTATGCATGATTCACATGGAGTGAATTTGTAGCGTTTCATGAGCAAGGCATTTGAGGCCAGTGCATATGAGTAGGTGGTTCAATGGAGGATTGAACGCATCGAACGACCCGAACAGAGAAATCCATTGTGGAAGCGCATGACGCATATCGGTGATGGGATGTTTCTCAAGGATTATAATAGTGTACGATTTAGTCCTTTGACTTGAGGTGCTAGGGCGAATTCGGTGCATGGAAGTGCGTACTTAGATCTAGGTATAGGCCACGTAGCTTGGTCATAACATGCCTAGGTTGGGTGCGTATGGACATGTACGCGAATGGTTAGTACCAATATGGAATCTATTGACTCACTGTAATGGGTGAGAGAATTTCCTATACGATTCTTAGATAATATATCCAAGGAACCTACGGCCGTAGTCGGTGACGGATTTGGAAAGGGGTTTCCAAATTTAGTAGTCACACTGGAATATTATCCTGAATTAGAAAGTATAGTTATCGAGACAAATTTAGAGGTGCCGATCAATTCACACACCCTAAGTCTTGATCAGGAATATTAGTCGATAGAAGGACCGTATGTACATGGTAATTATATGAGACGAGGTTCACAAGTATCAATTCACCTGAAGTTGGGCTTCATGGGCTTGAGGCTAGACATCGACCATGAAGTGTAGGTACTCCTGAGTTAATAGAGGAATTGATTCTAGGAGTGGTCAATTAAAGGTTGTTTAATTGACCGGAGCAATTTATTGTTCATAAATTAAATCACGAGGAATTCGTGGGCCTGCTGCTAATTGATGGTGAACCCAGAGGGTCACACACAATACAATTGGACGGTGACTGTTGAAAATGATACTAAAGGAATTAATTGATTTAAAGGTAATTAAATCAATTAAATGAATTAAAGGTATTTAATTAAAGTGGGAGATTAATTAATTGGCTGACTTAATTAATTAAATACTTAATTGAGTTGCTAATTAATTATATAAAAGAAATAATGATTTAATTGGACTGGACATTTAATTAAGTAATTAATTAAATGAAAAGGCTTGCAAGACATGGGCCTTTAATTAAAAGCCCATAAGGAGTCTTGCAAAACCTAAGTTGAGGGAGTCTATAAAAGGGGTTCTACTTGAGCTCAAAAGCTAACACCCTAAGAAGAAAACCCTAGCCTCTCCTCTCAACCTAGCCGCCGCCGCCCCTAGTGCTAGAAACCCTAGCCGCCGCCGCCGCCAAGAGACGCCGCCACCTTGCTGCCGTGGGCTGCTCTTGTGCTGCCGTTCATCTCCTCTTGTTCCTCTGTGATAGATCTTGACCTGTCAAGAGAATCTACACTATCCTGCTTCGACAAACCTCCTGAATCCAGTTCTGAGCCTAAGATCTTGAGGCGTTGCCAGAATCCAATTGGTGTGGACTTACTTTGGAGGTGAGACGCTTGGATCACTTCTGTGAACCAGATCCAGATCCAGATCCAGTTGCAGAATCAGAATCGAAGGTTGCCACCACCTTGCCTGTGGTGAGGTATATCGCGAAAACACCCTTGTTAAATTTCTATGTGTGTTTTTCGTTCTTGCTTACGTATAATTAATATGGAGAATACTTATGGGACCTTGGGTGCTTCGAAAAATTTTAAATTCCGCACTGTCGTTGTTCTGACAATCGAGGCATCCCAACCACTATCCCAACAGTGGTATCAGAGCCAACTCCATCATTATTATACGAAAAGCCTGAACATAATGTGTTTTCACCATATATGTTTAATTATGTATATGTAAACACGTGATAATTATGTTCTGTAAGTTGATTCTTACTTGTTATGACTGGATCTATGATTGGGTAAAACTGCTTTTTTAGATCTGTGCCGTTTTTATAGTTTTTGAAAACATCAGGACTTTTTGTGCAAGAAATCGCATATAGGGTTTTAGATGGCTGAAAAATTCGAATTTTTGAAATCTGGAAATTTCAAAATCATGGACTGTTTTTGCAAATCTGGTCGCACGCTTTTTGGGGTCGTTTTGTAATTTTCGAAAACTTTGGGGCTGTTTTGCAATTACCGAAACTTGAGGGGTCAATTTGAAAAATCGAAAATTTTTCAGAATTCAAAATATTATTTTCTGTTAACTGCCCAATTCTGCCCAGGGGTGTTTTTGTAACTTTTTAAAAGTTTTGGGGTCAAAGAGCAATTTTTGAAAGTTGAGGGGCGAAAATGCAATTTTCAAAAGTTGAAAAACAGAATCTGAATTTGAGCAGAAAATTTATTTTTGTTTACCCGAATATTCATTTTGTCATAATTAGTAGTGACTAAAAGTAAGAATCATAGGGAGTTAGTTTTAAAAGGTAGTTTTAAAATTAAGAAAGAAATAGGTAAAGGATGTTTGCTTGTTTCTTGCTCTATGTGAATTGTTTACGTGGTTTTCGATCGAGCCGAGCCTTGACCTTAGGTTAGATGTGATTGGTTTAATTTATTGTTTGGTTTTTTATTGGGCCTGCGAGCCTATTATGTTTTTGGGCCATTTTTGAGCCTTTGTAATAAAATAGGGCTTTACTGCTTTCCTAGTTTAGGATGGAGGCCCGTTTACAAGCAAGGTGGGAACCCAAGAAGATATGAAGGCCATGTATGCGTGGTACATTGTGTAATAGCATAGGCCCATATACAAACCCTTTAGATTGACCAATAGGGCCAACATCATTGGCTCGATGATGGCCCACATAGGAGGCTCCCGATCGAAAACATATTGTGGTAGCATGCATGCTAGGCTTGTATGGCTTTTATTTATTTTGTCGATTTATATTTAGCTTGTATGAGATGCGCGCTAGAATCTAGATCGTAATAAAAGATAAAGCATAACTGAATCGGTGAGATCTCGAGGAGAGTTAGTATAACTTTCAAACCAGAAATTCCCCTCTCGAATTAAATATTAAGTCATATTGGATTAAAATAAAATGAAGTATTATATAAATCCAAGCCTTCCATCAATAGGAACTAACGTATGTTGTCTACTTATCGATAGAGGTGATCCAGAGTCTGGCACCCGAGTCGAAGAAAGGGACAATACGTGAAATTCCTTGACTCCTGTTTTTAACTAAACACGACAAGGGTGAGGACTGGTCGGGATGTGAGGATCGACCGATAACTAGTTACGGAGAACTCACGACCGGGCCCGTTGCTCATCATGATTGGTGGGTTAGACTTAACGATTAGTAACACTTATGATGTAGCAGTGCTAGATAAGTGCGAAAACCGAGGCAAAAATAACTTGAAGGTTGTGGAGTAACACAATTGGTAAAAAGTATACCTACCTGGAGAATTAGTTGTATGGCCACGAGTCGTGGGTGCAACCAATTGCTGCTGGGACGTCAAGACCTACTAGGAATTAAATTTCCCGAGCAATCAAAGGGGTGATTGTTTCGATAAAATAGTGGGAGAACTTTTTCGAAAACAAGTCCAAAATTCGTTAATTATAAGTATTAGACATAAGATCAGTTAGCTTAATGTTGTCTTCTTTCCATTTGTAGATATTAAGTACAATGTCTAAGAATCCATTATCTGTTATCCTCGACACAAACAAATTGAATGGCTCAAACTTCGTTGACTGGCTGAGAAATCTCAGAATTGTCCTCGATTCCGAGCGACGAAGCTATGTGCTCAACACACCCATGGCTGCTGCACCCGCAGCGCGAGCTAGTGAGGAACAACGAACCGCCCATGCTAAAAGGGTTGATGATGATCTTCAGGTTCGATGTCTCATGCTAGCCTCGATGTCGAATGAACTATAGAAACAGCATGCTGCTATGCCGCTTGCTAGAGAGATACTTCTCCACCTCCAGCAGATGTTTGGAGAGAGGTCTCGTACCGAAAGGTTCACGACCACTAAGGAGTTGTTTCATCTCAAGATGGCTGAGAGAAGCAGTGTCAAGGATCACTGTCTGCGTTTCATCAACCTGGTTGAAAAACTGGGGCGATTGGACATGGATTTATACGCTGATCTTAGCACTGACCTCCTTCTCCATACGCTGCCTCGTTCTTTTGACCAGTTCGTGTTGAACTTCAACATGGAGGATAGAACCCTCGCTCTTCACGAACTGACCAATCTGTTGGTAACGGTAGAATCGACTCTCAAGAAAGAGAAGCCGGTAATGATTGCACACCAATCGAAGGCTGCAAAGCTCAAGAAAGGTAGGAAGAAGAAGAAGGTATTTTCTTCGAAGGCAGTCACAAAGGTGGTTGAAAGGAAGCGCAAGAGCCCAGAAGACGATTGTTTCCACTGCAAGAAAGTAGGGCACTGGAAAAGGAACTACCCAGACTACCTAAAGATAAAATTGGTAGCCAAAGGTATTTTCTTGGTTGAAGTTAATATTTCTATTAACTGTGCATCGTGGGTGTTAGACACCGCAGCAGGTTCTCATATCTGCAATGATTTGCAGGTGATGGGAGCAGTAAGGTACCTGAAGCCCGGGGATAGAATCCTGCGTTTTGGAAACGGAGCTAGGATCGCCGCTGAGGCTATTGGGGACGTCGAATTGGTTTTAGGAAATTTTACTTTAATTTTAAGGGATTGTCTGTACGTACCAAACATTATTAAGAACATCATTTCTATACCTATGTTGGATATTGATGGTTTTAATTTTTCCATTGAAAATGGAGCTTTTTGCATATTTAAAGGTGGTTTAATGTATGCTCGTGGTACTTTGATAGATGGTCATTATTCCTTAGAACCTACAAATTCTGACGTCATGCACATTCAATCTAGAAAAAGAAAATATGATAATCAAACTCCACAACTTTGACACGCTAGACTTGGACATATTTCCAAGAGTAGGATTCAAAAGCTGGTTTCCTCTAAGGCTCTTGAAATAAAGAACTTGGATGAATTCCCAACTTGCGAGTCTTGTCTCAAAGGAAAGATGACCAAATCACCCTTAACCGGGAATCCCGAGCGAACCAAGCAAACATTGGATTTAATCCATACTGACGTTTGTGGACCATTGAGTGTCAATGCGAGAGGAGGATTATCTTACTTCGTAACATTCACCGACGATTTTAGTCGTTATGGATATGTGTATCTTATGAAACACAAATCCGAAACTTTTGAGAAATTCAAAGAGTTTCGAATGGAAGTTGAGAATCAACTTGGACATAGTATTAAAGCACTTCGTTCTGATAGAGGTGGTGAGTACTTAAGCCAAGAATTCCTTGATTATCTAAAAGAGAATGGAATTCTCGCCCAGCGAACTCCCCCTAGGACGCCCCAACTCAATGGAGTGTCCGAGCGGAGGAACCGAACATTGTTAGATATGGTTCGTTCCATGATGAGCTTCGCTGACCTTCCCTTTTCGTTTTGGGGCTTAGCCCTATTAACTGCATCGAAGATACTAAACATAGAACCTTCGAAGTTAGTGCCAACAACACCGCACCAAGTATGGTATGGTAAAGCACCCGTGTATTCGTATCTACGAGTATGGGGATCTCCAGCGTATGTAAAGAACAAAAAGGGAGATAAGCTAGATAGTAGATCTACTTTGTGCAAATCTGTGGGGTATCCAAAGGAATCCATTGGGTACCTGTTCTTCGATCCTAAAGAACGTAATACGTTCGTATCTAGGAACGCCCACTTCTTGGAAGAGGATTTCCTCACCAACCGAAATGGGACAATCGTAGAACTTAATGAAGTCCAAGAATCGGACCCATCCCCACAAACAGTGGGAGCTGAACCAGAATTTATAGAACCTACTAGTACACCTTGTTGGGATTCGATAAGATAAACAGCCCTAGGCACAGCGGAATATAAAAACTTTTAGGACCTCTTAAGGAATCTTGCCAGGATATTCTCTAGTTGTATATATATGAATATTAATAAAATGATAGTATAAGTTTTCTCGTTTATACCTATCTCCTTGCAAATCCTCGGCTAGAAAATCGAGCTCTGAATTCTGCTCCAGCAAAATCGACCCAGTGATAGGATAGTGCCCAGCAAGCCAACAAATATAAGCTTGTTTAGGTACTTCCTTTAGAAGCAATCTTATGATTCATAAGATAATACGCCTGTTTATTCATAGTACGTGAATTAAACAATGGCCAACTTCATCTCTCGCGAACGTATCTAAGCGATTGGATGAAACCCTGAGATCACTCATGACTACGGGATTATTCACTTCAGTATTGGGTGCGATTAATCATGAAACAATCTCAAAGGTCGTGATCTCAAAAATGTTCCAAGTCATAGATTCATATCGAGACGGGGTATCGAATGAATCGTCAAGACTTGTAGGATTATGCATGATTCACATGAAGTGAATTTGTTGTCGTTTCATGAACAAGGCATTGAATGCTAGTGCATATGACTAGGTGGTTCGATAGGGGATCGAACGCATCGAACGACCCGAACAGAGAGACCCATCGTGGAAGTGCGTTAAGCATATCGGTAATGGGATGTCTCTCAAGACTTATAATAGTGTACGATTTAGTCCTTTGACTTGAGGTACTAGGGCGGATTCGGTACACGGGAATACATACTTTGATTTAGGAGCCGATCACATAGCTTGGTCATTGTGCGACTACTTTGGGTACGTATGAACGTGTGCGCGGATAGTTAGTACTAATATAGGATCTATCGACTCATCCTGATAAGATGAGAGAATTTCCTGTACGTTCTTAGATAATAAATCCGAGGAATCTACGGCCGTAGTCGGTGACGGATTTGGAAAGGGGTTTCCAAATTTAGCAGTCACACTGGAATTATTATCCTGAATTAGAAAGTACAGAATTGAGATAATTAGAGGTGCCGACCAATTCACACACCCTAGGTCTCAATCGGGAAATTAGTCGCTAGAAGGACCGTATGTACATGACATTTATAAGAGTTGAAGGTTCACGAATATCAATTCACCTGAAGTTGGGCCTCATGGGCTTGTGGCTAGACATCGACCATGAGGTGTGGGTACTCCTGAATTAATAAGGAAATTAATTCTGGAGTGGTCAATTAAAGTGGTTAATTGATCGGAGCAATTAATTGCTCACTAATTAAATCACGAAAGTCGTGGGCCTGCTGCCAATTGATGGTGAACCTAGAGGGTCACACACAATACAGTTGGAGAGTGACAGTCTGAAAGGAATCAATTGATTTAAGGAATTAAATCAATATATGAATTACAGTATTAATTCATGAAGAAGAATAATTAATTAGAAGTGACTAATTAATTAATCGAGAATTAAAGTGTTAATTCGAAGTGGAGAATCATTAATTAGGAGTAACTGATTAATGAATCAATTGGAATTTCTAATTGATTAAATCCTCAATTAAAGTATTAATTGGAAAGGATTAATTAATTAATAGTGGATTAATTAGTTAAACACATGGGCCGATCCATATGAAAGTTAATTGATCTAGGATTAATTAATTTAAGCATATGGGCCAATTATTGTAAGGATAAATTAATCTGGGATTAATTAATCTTACATGGGCTAATTTTGGGAACTATGATCAAATTAAGTTTAGGACTAATTAAAAGCATAAGAGGCCGATTTCTTGTTAATTGATTGGGCCGATTTTTGCTAGTTTATTTAGTCTTGAATTAATTTGATTATGTTGGATTATGATAGGGATTAAAAGAGTTTGTGTTTTCTTGTGTAACTAGGAAAGAGATTGAAAGAGATCTTCTTTCCTAATGTGATAAGATTTGTGTATATCTTATCTCTTGAAAAGAAGATATTCTTTCAAGAGTTAGATGTCTATTAGGAGAAGGAGTCTTCTAATAGAGACATCTATAAATACTAGATATACATAATAAAAAATACACTAACAAATCCTAAGAGATTTATTCTAAGAAAAGAAAGAAAATCACAACACAAGAAAAACAAAGAAGGCCGAAAATTTCAGCCCTCATTCTCGCCCCTACTGAAAACCGAACCCTGTGCAAAATCGCCCCACCCCTGTGAAGGATTTTTCTCCAAGCTTCTTCCCGGATCTGAATCCAATTCCTGACGAGACGATTCCTTAATCCTAGTTCTGAGCCTGGGGATTTCATGAAGTCACTCAAATCCAACTGGTGTGGACTATCTCTAGAGGCACAACACTTGGGGTGCTCTAGTGAACAAACGAAGACCGGAGAATTACCACCACCTTGCCTGTGGTGAGGTAAAATTGTTTTTACCTACTTTTATTTAATTCAAGTATATGCATGCTTTAATTAAATTCAACCTTTATTCATATGTGCTAATAAGAAACCCTGGGTTATGGTGTATGATTAAAAATTTTAAATTCCGCACTGTTGTAGTTGACAAATTATACCCATAAATCCCAACAGTGGTATCAGAGCCAGGCTTATTATGCACATATGAAAAAGGCTTGAACACTTCAAATTTTCGTGAATATGTTTATTTGTCGTGTTCTATGCATGGATCTTGCTGATTATGATTAATTATGTGTTCGGATAAATAGCATAATTCTTATTTGGGCCAGATCTACAATTTGCGATTATTACAGGACTAAAACTGCAATTTACGATTTTTAGAAAATCTGGACAGAATCTGAAATTTTAATATTCTGGAAATTTTGGGCTGAAATTGAAATTCTGTTTTTCTAAGCGATAGGGGCTGTTTTGCAATTTCCGTAAGTTAAGGGGCTGTTTTGCAGTTTACGAAAACTTCAGGGGCTGTTTTGCGATTAATAAAAGTTTCTGGAAATAAAAATAATTATTTCTGTTTTCTGGGCCAATTTGCAAGTTCTGGAATTTTTGGGGCTGATTTATCATTTCCAAAAATTTTGGGGTCAAAACGTAATTTTCGAAAATTGAGGGACCAAACTGTAATTTTCAAAATTTGAAATATTCAGAACCTGAATTATGTTTTAAAAGGTGTTTTATTATCCGAAGGATTAATTTTTCATAATTAGTAGTGGACTAAAGTAAGAACCATGAGATATTTTAAAAGGTGGTTTTAAAATAGGAATTGTGATTTAATTTTAAAAGGGGGTTTTAAAATAAAATCAAAGTGTCATTTTAAAAAGGGGTTTTAAAATGATAAGTAAGAGATTGTTTTAGAAAGGGGTTTTTAAAACTAGAATCTAAGGTTATTTTAAAAGGTAGTTTTAGAATAACATAAGAAATAAGAAAATTAATTTTTGCTTGTTTCTTGCTCAACGTGAAATTGTTTACGTGGTTTTCGATCGCGCCGAGCCTTGACCTTTAGGTTAGATGTGAATGGTTGGTTTTAATCTTATTGGTTTTATTGGGCCTGCGAGCCTTAAGTTTTTGGGCCACTTTGAGCCATTGTAATAGATAGGGCTTTACTGTTTTATTAGTTTAGGATGGAGGCCCGTTACAAGCAAGATGGGAGCCCAAGAAGACTAAAGGCCATGTATGCATGGTAAAATGTGTAATAGAGTAGGTCTATATGAAACCCAATAGATTGACCAATAGGACCATCGTCTTTTGTCTCGATGGTGGTCCGCATAGGAGGCTCCCGATCGAAAACATACTGTGGTAGCATGCATGCTAGGTGTGAATGTTTTATTTTATTTGTTGATTTATTTTGGCTTGTGCGCTAGAATTTAGATCACTAAACAAATTATAAAGCATAATTAAAGCGGTGAGATCTCGAGGAGAGTTACCTCAAACTTCCTAAAACCGAAAATCCCCTCTCGAATTAAAATATTAAGTCATATTGGGTAAACTATAAAATGAAGTTTTATAGATCCAAGCCTTCCATCAATAGGGACTAGTGTATGTTGTCTACTTATCGATAGAGGTGATCCAGAGTCTGGCACCCGAGTCGAAGAAAGGGACAATACACGAAATTCCTTGATTCTTGTTATTAACTAAACTCGACAAGGGTGGGGACTGGTCTGGATGTGATTATCGACCGATAAATAGTTACGGGGACTTCACGACCGGGCCAGTTTCTCATCAAGATTGACTGGGTTAGACTTAAACGAGTAGTAACATTTATGATGTAGCAGTGCTAGATAAATGCGAAAATCGAGGCAAAATAGCTTGAAGGTTGTGGAGTGACACAATTGGTAAAAGTATACCTACCTAGGGAGTTAATTGTATGACCGCGAGTCGTGGGTGCAATTAATGTCTGCCGGGACGTCAAGACCTACTAGGAAATAGAATTTCCCGAACAATGCAAGGGGTTATTGTTTCGATAAAATAGCGGGAGAACTTTTTCGATAGAAAGACCAATCTTCGTTAATTATAAGTATTATCTTAAATCTGTCTGCTTATTGTTGTCTGTTATTTATATTTAGCCATGCCAAAATTCTCTGTCAATTGCGAACAAACTATATTGCAAATCTGGATATCATCACTCCACGATGAAGGCATGACTGGGTACAAAAATATTAATAAATATTGTACTTACCTGATCAAGAGGCTAAAACGAATCGATGAGCTTGGAGCTATATTGACTCTAGATGATAAAATGGTAATTATCACAAATGGCCTGCCTGAATCATTCTCTCATTTTATCGATCATTGTGAAGTTCCACACAAAGGAATTGAGACCGATGATTTGCATAAGTTGTTAGACAAATATGAGAAAGCCCTCGAAAGAGGACAAGGATTGATCGAAGGAAAGAATTGTCCCTTATGTAAGAAAAATGAGGAACTGAGTAACATGACTGATGAGGAATTCCGAAACATACTTGACCAAGGTATAACCTAAGTTATTTCCTTTTTGATGAAAAACATCTTAAGATCTTCTTTTGATGTAAATCATCTAACATTTCTGGTTTCTGTAAAAGTGTTTACAGAGGATGACTGGAACATGCTCCAAGTGACCAAGTCTGGGTTTCAATTGCACATGAGGGAAACATACTTCAAGGAATGGGTCAAGGAGCATCTGGATTTTTCTTATTAGCATATGTTTTTCTTTAATTTTGGATTTAGGCATTAGTTAGAGTTTTGTCTATTTATTTCGAACTTTGTACGAAACTTCTTAGCTTTACCATTATGAATGGAGTTATTAAAGCTTTTAATTCGTACATAACTGCTTTACCGTTGTAAATAAAGCAAAGAAATAAGCATTGATAAAACTTAAACAATTATGCTAGATCAAGAAAAGAAAAACAAATTAGATAATTATCCACATTCGATCATAATTCCTAAAAGAAGGAATCGATGAATTGTTTTCAATCATGACACTTGAAAAATAGAAGATTGATGAATTCAAAACATGCGAATCCTGTCTGAATAGGAAATCAATCGATTGAATGAAGGTATTTTGAAATACCAAGTGTTTAATGAATGAAATTCGTGAACACACATGTGGATCACTAAAATAATAGTGCGAGTTATTAATTGCTTCATAAAGTATCCTAATAGCATTTAGGATATAAGTACATTGAAAGTACAAGTTTTTGGAAAGATTGAAGGGTTCAAAGTGTTTCATAAAGGCACTAAGTAAAGTGCAAGTATGGAAATGTTGAAAGGATTCAAAGGATTCCAAAATCGAAGCAATTAAGGGCATTAAAGTATGACCATTCGATTTAATCGAAGTGATTAATACATAAGCCCTAAATTACTCAAATTATCTAAATCGAGAATAGAATTCTTGAATAGCAAGTTAAATCTAATAAAAGGAACCGAACTATGAAAGACTAGATTCATTCCTTAAATTAGTATTGCTAAAACTACTCAATCAATTCTGGGGGTCAACCCCATGACTATAGAAGGATACTTAAACAAGTATTTTCTTAAAGTCAATTCCTACGAAAAACCGTACTAACCCTAGTATGGTATATCATCCATGAATGATAAAATTGGATAGTGGATCCAATTGAGAAAATTTGTAGGGTATTCAACGAAATCCATTGGATACCTGTTCCATGATCCTAAAGAACGAAAGTAGTCCGTTCCTGAGGATTCCCGATTCTTAGAGGGTTGTTCCCTCGCTAATAGAAATGGGATATTACCATGGAACTTGATGAAGTCCTAGACTTGGACACATCCCTACAAATAGTGGGAGTATATTTTCAAACCTACTGCACCAAAATTTTGTACACCAAATTTCGAAGATTCGATCGAATTCGAAAAGAACTGGTACGTTCATGAATATGATCGATTGGACAATAATCCAAGAACTTTCGAAATATCTATGTATAACATAGATTCGGGAACATAGCTTAAAACGCCATGTAGTCTCAGTGGATTTCCAAATAATCCATTTAGAAACACTGAACCATAGAAGCTTCGCATGACCACGAGGCATAACCATTGGATGTAATTCCAAAGGTGAATCTATGATTCTAGTCCAGTATCCCGAAGCTGGAACATGCAACTAGATGAGACAGTCAAGGCGGTTGGCTTTATCAAAATTGCATGTAAATCTCAATGTACAAAAGAATCAGTGGGAGTTTTTGCATTGTTCGTAAAATAAAACACTAAAGTTGACATAGATGATGTAAGAGTGTTAAATGCAGACGAAAGCGTGTAAATGCACGTAATTCTTCATTAAAAGATTTAAGGGATACATCTCACGTATTGGCAGTACGTATCTATTGTGATAGATTAGAGAAGATGATTGAATTCCCAAATCTTAGTACATGGACAAAAACTGAATAAGATCAGTATGGAAAGTCATAGAGAGGACAGTTTCCATAGAGATATAAAATCTCTCTCAAAGTCAATGAGCCCTACATTTGATGAGTAAAGAGGATAATATCTCTGAACACCTTCCATATAAAAGGTGGCATAGTATATGCAACGTCATGTACAAGACCAGACTAAACACTTGCTATGAGTATCATAAGCTGATGTTGGTCGAACACCAGTAGGGAGTATTGGTATACCGAAAATGAAGCATTCCTTAAAGAACTCTAGGAGTTCTGAGGATATATTGCTGGTCAACGGTAATAATGAAGAATTGGAACTCGAAGGATTTAGTGAATCGAGTTTCCCGTTTGAAGTGAATTTAATATTCTGGTTTTATGGGGCAACGATGATTTGAAAGGGTTCAAAAGACAATCGATGCTGGGTTAACCAATAAAACAGAATATTTCGCAGTATTGAATACAGCGAAGGAAAGTGTTTGGACGAAAACTTCTTCCAACAAACTGGAAGTAGTACCTAGCATTGCGAAGCCTATAGTTATCTTCTATGATAACTTAGGGCAATTGCTTTAGCAAAGGAATCGAGCTCTCACCCATGATCTAAACACAAGTATACCATATGATATGGAAAATCATAGGTAGAATAAGACGTGGGGGCACGTCAAGAGACAACATAGCAGATCCACTAATTAAGTCATAATCACAAGGGTTCGACGGACATCTGGAGTGAGATGGGCCTTAGAAACGTATGTGGTTGGCTTTAGGGCAAGTGGGAGATTGATAGGATAGTGCCCAGCAAGCCAACAAATATAAGCTTGTTTAGGTACTTCCTTTAGAAGCAATCTTATGATTCATAAGATAATACGCCTGTTTATTCATAGTACGTGAATTAAACAATGGCCAACTTCATCTCTCGCAAACGTATCTAAGCGATTGGATGAAACCCTGAGATCACTCATGACTACGGGATTATTCACTTCAGTATTGGGTGCGATTAATCATGAAACAATCTCAAAGGTCGTGATCTCAAAAATGTTCCAAGTCATAGATTCATATCAAGACGGGGTATCGAATGAATCGTCAAGACTTGTAGGATTATGCATGATTCACATGAAGTGAATTTGTTGTCGTTTCATGAACAAGGCATTGAATGCTAGTGCATATGACTAGTTGGTTCGATAGGGGATCGAACGCATCGAACGACCCGAACAGAGAGACCCATCGTGGAAGTGCGTTAAGCATATCGGTAATGGGATGTCTCACAAGACTTATAATAGTGTACGATTTAGTCCTTTGACTTGAGGTACTAGGGCGGATTCGGTACACGGGAATACATACTTTGATTTAGGAGCCGATCACATAGCTTGGTCATTGTGCGACTACTTTGGGTACGTATGAACGTGTGCGCGGATAGTTAGTACTAATATAGGATCTATCGACTCATCCTGATAAGATGAGAGAATTTCCTGTACGTTCTTAGATAATAAATCCGAGGAATCTACGGCCGTAGTCGGTGACGGATTTGGAAAGGGGTTTCCAAATTTAGCAGTCACACTGGAATTATTATCCTGAATTAGAAAGTACAGAATTGAGATAATTAGAGGTGCCGACCAATTCACACACCCTAGGTCTCAATCGGGAAATTAGTCGCTAGAAGGACCGTATGTACATGGCATTTATAAGAGTTGAAGGTTCACGAATATCAATTCACCTGAAGTTGGGCCTCATGGGCTTGTGGCTAGACATCGACCATGAGGTGTGGGTACTCCTGAATTAATAAGGAAATTAATTCTGGAGTGGTCAATTAAAGTGGTTAATTGATCGGAGCAATTAATTGCTCACTAATTAAATCATGAAAGTCGTGGGCCTGCTGCCAATTGATGGTGAACCTAGAGGGTCACACACAATACAGTTGGACAGTGACAGTCTGAAAGGAATCAATTGATTTAAGGAATTAAATCAATATATGAATTACAGTATTAATTCATGAAGAAGAATAATTAATTAGAAGTGACTAATTAATTAATCGAGAATTAAAGTGTTAATTCGAAGTGGAGAATCATTAATTAGGAGTAACTGATTAATGAATCAATTGGAATTTCTAATTGATTAAATCCTCAATTAAAGTATTAATTGGAAAGGATTAATTAATTAATAGTGGATTAATTAGTTAAACACATGGGCCGATCCATATGAAAGTTAATTGATCTAGGATTAATTAATTTAAGCATATGGGCCAATTATTGTAAGGATAAATTAATCTGGGATTAATTAATCTTACATGGGCTAATTTTGGAAACTATGATCAAATTAAGTTTAGGACTAATTAAAAGCATAAGAGGCCGATTTCTTGTTAATTGATTGGGCCGATTTTTGCTAGTTTATTTAGTCTTGAATTAATTTGATTATGTTGGATTATGATAGGGATTAAAAGAGTTTGTGTTTTCTTGTGTAACTAGGAAAGAGATTGAAAGAGATCTTCTTTCCTAATGTGATAAGATTTGTGTATATCTTATCTCTTGAAAAGAAGATATTCTTTCAAGAGTTAGATGTCTATTAGGAGAAGGAGTCTTCTAATAGAGACATCTATAAATACTAGATATACATAATCAAAAATACACTAACAAATCCTAAGAGATTTATTCTAAGAAAAGAAAGAAAATCACAACACAAGAAAAACAAAGAAGGCCGAAAATTTCAGCCCTCATTCTCGCCCCTACTGAAAACCGAACCCTGTGCAAAATCGCCCCACCCCTGTGAAGGATTTTTCTCCAAGCTTCTTCCCGGATCTGAATCCAATTCCTGACGAGACGATTCCTTAATCCTAGTTCTGAGCCTGGGGATTTCGTGAAGTCACTCAAATCCAACTGGTGTGGACTATCTCTAGAGGCACAACACTTGGGGTGCTCTAGTGAACAAACGAAGACCGGAGAATTACCACCACCTTGCCTGTGGTGAGGTAAAATTGTTTTTACCTACTTTTATTTAATTCAAGTATATGCATGCTTTAATTAAATTCAACCTTTATTCATATGTGCTAATAAGAAACCCTGAGTTATGGTGTATGATTAAAAATTTTAAATTCCGCACTGTTGTAGTTGACAAATTATACCCATAAATCCCAACACCCAGACCTTATGAGTAGCGCCCCACGTGTTGCGCCTCTACGAGTTGATACACCACAATATCACGAAAATAATATATCTCGATCAGCTAGAACACGAGATATATTATAAACTAGGAATTAGGAACAATTTGGGAACAAAACTCGAAAATGAAAAATTCTTCCAAGTGGAAGTAGGGTTCGGTCGATATAGCTAGGGAGAGGGAGAGAGAATTTTTGCTCTTGCTCAATATTGCATATGGAGTTGTGTGAAAAACAACTATAAGAAAGCTACTTATAGTTTTCTCTCTAACCTAGTCCTATTAGGACTAGGGTTCTTCTCTCCTACATGGGCATGGCCCTCTTTAATTAAAAGACCTAGTCTTCTAATTAATTCATGGCCCAGTTAATTAATTTGACCAGGCCTAATTTAATCTCTCAATTAAATAGCCCAATTAATTAATTTAATCTCCCATTTAATTAAATCAGACTCTAAGCCCATTTAATTTAAATCCCTTTTAATTAATTAAATCCAACTTAATTAATTAATCCACAAATTAAATTCCAATTTAATTTATGTTCCTGATCCAATTTCAATTGGATTCCATTTGTTCCAATTGGGTCGACCCAGTCGACCCACCCAATATAATCGACCCAGTCGATTTATCACTCAATCGACCCAGTCGACTCGGTCGTTCTTATTTCCTCGCTTTCGCTTCATGTGTATTGTGTATGCCCCCCGTAGGTCCACCACATAATTGGCCGTGGGTTATAATTAAATGTTATTTAATTTTTCGAGTAAGACTTACTCTAAATCAATCGAACACTCTGTCGATTGACCATTCCAAAATTAGCACCCCTGCCAATTTAGGAATTCTCCCACACTCCACGGTCGATGTCCAGCCACAAGCCCATGGAGCCCAATCACTGGTGAATTAATTCAGTGAACCTTTTATCATTTATAATTTCCATATACGACATAATCTCTCCATCGATCAATCTCCCAGTCGAGACTTAAGGGCATGGTCTTTCATCGGATTCCCTTTCCTTTTGTCTTGACCTTATGTACTCTGATCTTGAAATAAATTCTCTTTGACTTAATCTTTATGAGCTACTTAAATAAAGTCGTCAGATACCTTGGCCAAGGATTTTACCAGAATTAATTTCTCACAGAAATCCATAGGAGAATTTTCCAACCTATCAAGTCGGGTCAATGGATCCTTTGTTGATGATATGAATCTGCATACGAGTTCCTCTATACCCAACATGAGTCCACAGATAAACCCAGTCAGTCGGAACTCATATCAGTCGGTGATCCCCAGTCAGTCGGAACTCAAATCAAAGTATAGACGTTCTCGCACCAGATAAACCCTATCACCTCAAGTAGTTAGGGATCGTTCCTCGTATACTATTATAAATTTGGAATAACTTCAACCCCGATATGCGACTACCGCTTCCATGGTGAGTTATTTCCTAATTGGGGTATTCAGTGCGCTTGCCATCCCAGCAAGCCACCCACTTATGTGTGTCGACTATCCCAGTCACGCTCGTGGACCCCAGCATCCTCCAGTTCATCGGAGTACACACAATAGTGAGAGTCTAACCGAATCCAACGATGTCCTATCCCGATTGGATTCTACGACTCTTGAATATGTTCTAGATCACGGCCTTTGAGATCAGTCCACGGGTTGTCCCATAGCCCTGTGATCTAAGGACTTCTATCCTTATGCGTAGATAATTATTACATAAGATAAAGATGACCATTTAATAAAGTGCATTTATTAATCGAAATTGAATAGTTCAGCATTTATTACAATAAATACTAGCCATACAGCTGGCTTGCAGGACACTATTTCTATCAATCTCCCACTTGTCCTAAAGCCAGTCTTTTATGTTCTTGAGTCCCATCTTTAGCAGATGCTTCTCAAATGCCTTTTGAGGCAGAGGCTTCGTTAGCCGGTCCGCCGTATTATCTTCTGAGTCGACACGTTCCATCTTAATGTCTCCTCTACCAATGATATCTCTTATCACATGGTATCGTCTTTGTACGTGCTTGGATTTCTGATGAGATCTCGGCTCCTTTGCTTGCGCTATTGCCCCATTATTATCGCAGAAGATAGTAATGGGCTCAGCGATGCTAGGTATCACATCCAATTCCTGGATGAAGTTCCTCACCCAAACACCTTCCTTTGCTGCATCACTCGCAGCAATGTATTCTGCTTCGGTGGTTGAATCCGCGGTTATTTCTTGCTTGGAGCTCTTCCAGCTAACCGCACCACCATTGAGGCAGAAAACGTATCCTGATGTCGACTTGAAGTCGTCTACATCACATTGGAAGCTCGAGTCTGTATAGCCTTCCAATTCCAATTCTCCTCCACCGTATACCAAGAACAATTCCTTAGTCCTTCTCAGGTACTTCAGAATTGCCTTTACGGCTATCCAGTGCTGCTCACCTGGATCAGACTGGTAGCGACTTGTAACGCTTAGAGCGTACGCTACGTCTGGTCTCGTACATAACATACCATACATTATGCTTCCTATCGCGGATGCATATGGTACTCGAGACATATTGCTTCTCTCTTCAGGCGTCTTCGGGGCCATAGACTTAGAGAGTGCAATTTCATGTCTCATTGGAAGCAATCCTCTCTTGGATTCTTCCATACTAAATCTTTTCAGGATTTTATCTATGTACTGGGATTGGGAGAGGCCCAGCAGTCCTTTTGATCTATCTCGGTAGATCCTTATACCTAGTACAAAGGATGCTTCTCCCATGTCCTTCATTGAGAATTGTGTAGATAACCATGCTTTAGTTTCAGACAATGTATTCACATTGTTTCCAATGAGAAGAATGTCGTCAACGTAAAGCACCAAAAATTCAACTGTACTCCCACTGATCTTCTTGTACATGCAAGGTTCGAACATGTTTTTGATGAATCCAAAAGTTTGGATTGTCTCATCGAAACGAATGTTCCAACTTCGGGAAGCTTGCTTCAGTCCATAAATGGACCTCTGGAGTTTGTACACCTTGTGTTCATCTCCTTTGGATGCATATCCTTTTGGTTGCTCCATGTAGATCTACTTATCAATGTCCCCATCGAGAAAGGCAGTCTTTACATCCATCTGCCATATCTCGTAGTTATACCACGCAGCTATGGCCAGCAAGATTCGAATGGATTTAGGCATTGCGATGGGCGAGAAGGTCTCCTCAAAGTCAATTCCAGGTCTTTGAGTATATCCTTTTGCCACTAGTCGTGCCTTAAAGGTTATTACCTCTCCGTTCACTCCAAGCTTTCGCTTATAGATCCACTTGCAACCCACTGGAGCTACTCCCACTGGTGGATCTACCAAGGCCCAGACCTTGTTTGAGTGCATGGAGTCCAATTCGGATTCCATGGTTTCGCGCCACTTTCCCGAGTCTATGTCTAGCATAGCCTCTTCGTAAGTCCTTGGGTCGGTTAGAGACTGTCCAGTCTCATGCAGTAGACCGTAGTACCTCTCGGGGTCTCTACGTTGTCTTTCTGACCTACGAAGTATCGGTGTACTTTTTGGTGCACTTTCATGCTCATGTTCTCCCACTGCCTGTGGCGATGGGTCAGCTTGATCGACCTCTTCGGCCTTTTCAGCTTAAGTGACCTCATCCAGTTCTACGTTATTTTCCTTCTTGTCCACCAAGAAATCCTTCTCCAAGAAGTGAGCGTTCCTCGAGACAAACGTAGTTTGTCTTGTAGGATCATAGAACTCGTATCCTATCGAATTTTCCGGATACCCCACAAATTTGCACAAAGTGGATTTAGTTTACAATTTATCTCCCACTAGCTTTTTAACGTAAGCGGGAGATCCCCATATGCGCATGAATGCGTATGAGGGTGCCTTGCCAAACCATAATTCGTATGGTGTCTTTTCTACGGATTTAGAAGGTACCATGTTCAGTATCTTCGTTGCCGTGAGGAGGGCATGTCCCCAACATGAAAGAGGAAGGTCAGTGGCACTCATCATGGATTGAACCATGTCCATCAAAGTTCGATTCCTTCTCTCTGCTACTCCATTTAATTGGGGTGTTGCAGGAGGAGTCCACTGCGATAATATTCCATGCTCTACAAGATAATTCAGAAATTCGTTACTAAGAAATTCTCCACCTCGGTCAGAACGAAGAGCCTTTATCGTGTGACCAAGTTGATTCTCTACTTCCATCTTGAATTCTTTGAATCGCTCAAAGGCTTCAGACTTGTGTTTCAACAAGAACACATATCCATAACGACTAAAGTCGTCAGTGAAAGTGATGAAGTAGTCATAGCCACCTCGGGCGCTTTTTCTTAGTGGTCCACATACGTCAGTATGTATTAAGTCCAATGTTTGCTTGGCTCGCTCAGGGTTTCCCTTAAATGGCAACTTAGCCATTTTTCCCTTTAAACATGGTTCACATGTTGGCATTTCATCAATGCGATTGATTTCTATCGCGCCAGATGATGCTAACTTTTGAATCCTTGACTTAGATATATGTCCAAGTCGAGCGTGCCATAATTGGGCAGATATTTCATTATCTTGTTTCCTTTTGTTTTGTTGTACGTGCATGACTAACTTAGGCGGTTTTATGATGTAAAGTCAATAATTTAATGTACCAAATGAAAAACTAAAACAGGAGCTTTTATTAAAATCAACATTATTCATTAACATGAATAAAAGTTTTTCATTAATAACTAGGTACATAAATGAAAGTTTCCTAATGACTTTATCAAACCACCTAAATCTACTTTTGCCTACGGCCTTGGTAGCAGCTCCAGCTCCATTGCCTTATTCAAGGATCCAATCCTCAGGCTCCAGTTTCCTCAATGCTCCCATCACTTACAAGGATGAGAACTCCAGTCAGTGTCTAACACCAAAAATGCACAGTTAATTGTAAAATTAACTTCAACAAGGAATATACCTGTTCGAACTCTCCATGGGTTCGAATTTAATCCTTTCCCTTGACCTTGTGCAGTAAGGAGCTCTGGTTTCCATTTGCTTTGGTTTTGAACGCCGCCCAGTCCTTTCGCCAACCCTCGCTTTCTTTCCAAAAGAAGCTTCGTGTTCCTCGAGCATCTTTCGCAGGACATGCACAGTAATCTCTCGCCTCTGGAGATTCAAGTCCACGATAAATCGGTCATATGGTCTTGGAAGAGATTGTAGAATAAGATCTACTCGGAAATCATTGTCCATCACGACACCCATATCATCGAGTTCAGAAAGAAGTCGAATCATCTTGTGTACGTGGATTCCGACAGGAGTTTCCCTTCTCTTTCTTGCTTGCAAGAGTTCCCTCGTGATCGCGAATCTGCGACGACCATCTCTAATCCCATAAAGGAATTTGAGATTCGAGAGAATCTCTTTCGCGGATGCCATATGCTCATGTTGCAAACGCAGATCAAGTGACATATATTCCAACATGTATTCACGAGCTAAGCCATCATCCAATTTCCATTTGGTGATGCTTTTATGGAGCTCATCAGGAACGTCATGTGAAATAGTAATGGGTGGTGGCACAGACAAAACATAGGATATGTTTTCAGCTTCAAATAATCCATTCAAATGATGCGTCCAGAAATGCAAGTTGGGTCCAGTTAAAATATTACGTTCAAGTGATGAGATGGACAAATCTCTAAGTGCTCTAAGCTCTTTTGACATCATATCTATTAAAACGACGAGAGAAGAAATAAATACGCGAAAGATTAATTAAAATGCACAATTTACAAACATGGTTTTTATTTGTAAATTACTCCCACTATTTTAATCAAAATCTTATGCCCCCACATAAGTTTCGGGAATTTAAAATATCCTAGCGGGCTTAAGTCCCAAATGTAATCTCCTAGTACCCACGACTCGTTGGCCATACTATTTGATTCATTTGGTGGTCGAATACGTCGATGGTTAACCATCGCAGCTAACCCTTAAGTTCATTTAGCCTCGGTTTTCGATACGGACCCACGACTCGTGAGACATCCATACTTACTAGCGTTAAATCATGTCCAATACTCGTGGAGAGAAATACTTCAATCCTAGACGCCCCACGACTCGTGAGACAGCGCCTAGAGCCTTGCTATCCCCTCTCTTGGCACTAAACTCGTGCATCGAGGCAATAGACATATCATCTTCCTACAGCTCGACCCACGACTCGTGAGACATCGAGATATATTCGTACAATATGCCTAAGACCTAGTGATTGGATAGGCTCGGACCATAGACACTATTCTTATGCGCCTGTTATTCGATTTAATATTCTAATTGAACTTTAATGTTGAATTGGAGGTTTTAAGTTTTCTTGTGCGAGGTCTCATCAAATTATGCTTTATCTTGTTTACGTGATCTATTCTAAGCATGCATGACATACATCAAAGAATATAAGTAAACATACAACACCTAGCAGGATATGATTGATCGAATGCCCATCCTATGCGATTCATCACGAGCCAAGTGATGAATCAATTGGTCAGTCTAGGGTGGAAATTAAATGTCCTAACTATTACAATTTTCAAACCCATACATCATGGGCCTTCTTGTAATATCCAGCTTGATTGGGCCTCCATGTAATGAATTGGGCCTCCAAGTCCTCCAAGGCAAATGGGCCTCCATGTGGATCTCCAAGTCTTCATGAGGTCTTCTCGGCTCCAAGCCTAATCTAAGCCTAACTTATAAAAAATAAATGGCCTATTCTATTACATTCGTTTGCGCAAGCAAGGGCACCAATCAGGCCCATTTAATTACAACCCATAAAATAAATAAACCAAAACTACACAGGGCTTAAGGGCAAAATCGATCAATCCACACATTCACTCAAGAACATGCATAAATTCACATAAGGGTAAAAATGTAAATTTACCGGCTTCATTAATTTTAATTCGCAAAAATTCATCTAAGTTAATTAATTTTGAATTAACAATTAACCTCTAAGATTAATTAGCTCTTACTTGAGCTCTAAGTAATCTACAATTCTTATCTTGATTAAATTGGTTAATTAAGGTAATCTAAATCTTTAAGATTCTTACCTTATCCAAAACTCTAAGTTTTCTAAAATTCCCAAATCTCCAAGATTTTCAAGATAATCCTATTTTGACTAGATTAGTTTAATTAAGGTAGTGTTCACATCTAACAAGATAACTACCTTATCCAAAAACTCTAAGTTTCCTAATCTTCCAAAATTCTCCAAGATTTTCAGGACTTTCAAAATAGGCAGAATTAGAGTCCAACCCAAAAACGACTAGTCGAGACCAATCAGGACTACCACGTAGGACAGCCCACGCGCGCCTACCAGGTCGGCGCGTGAGCTGCCTGCGGCAGAAGCCGTTGCACGCGGCTGCGTGCGGCAACGAGCAGCCGCGCACAGCAGCGCGTAAACAGCAGCCCGAAGGTTGCTGCTGCGCGCAGCGTGTGCTGCCAGCACGCTGCCATTGGCAGCAGCTTGCGGTGGCCGCCTAGCCAGCGCACCGCCGCATGCCACCGCGAGTCGGATCTAATTAAAAAAAAATTATTTTTTTTTGTTTCGATTACTCACAGATTTAATTCAACAAACCCAGTCAATTAAATCCCAATCCAAAATTAAAAACCAACATGATAAAATTTTTCGAATCCTAAATTAAACATTAACTCCAAGTTAATTAAACATACGTCCTAAAACATGCAAAGTTAAAGAACTAGCCACATAAATCAAACATATGATTTAATAAACACAGAATTTGCAAATTCATATATATACAAAGCCTAGAGTTGGCTCTGATACCACTGTTGGGATTCGATAAGATAAACAACCTTAGGCACAGCGGAATATAAAAACTTTTAGGACCTCTTAAGGAATCTTGCCAGGATATTCTCTAGTTGTATATATATGAATATTAATAAAACGATAGTATAAGTTTTCTCGTTTATATCTATCTCCTTGCAAATCCTCGGCTAGAAAAACGAGCTCTGAATTCTGCTCCAGCAAAATCGACCCAGACCTTATGAGTAGCGCCCCACGTGTTGCGCCTCTACGAGTTGCTACACCACAATATCACGAAAATAATATATCTCGATCAGCTAGAACACGAGATATATTATAAACTAGGAATTAGGAACAATTTGGGAACAAAACTCGAAAATGAAAAATTCTTCCAAATGGAAGAAGGGTTCGGTCGATATAGCTAGGGAGAGGGAGAGAGAATTTTTGCTCTTGCTCAATATTGCATATGGAGTTGTGTGAAAAACAACTATAAGAAAGCTACTTATAGTTTTCTCTCTAACCTAGTCCTATTAGGACTAGGGTTCTTCTCTCCTACATGGGCCATGGCCCTCTTTAATTAAAAGACCTAGTCTTCTAATTAATTCATGGCCCAGTTAATTAATTTGACCAGGCCTAATTTAATCTCCCAATTAAATAGCCCAATTAATTAACTTAATCTCCCATTTAATTAAATCAGACTCTAAGCCCATTTAATTAAAATCCCTTTTAATTAATTAAATCCAACTTAATTAATTAATCCACAAATTAAATTCCAATTTAATTTATGTTCCTGATCCAATTTCAATTGGATTCCATTTGTTCCAATTGGGTCGACCCAGTCGACCCACCCAATATAATCGACCCAGTCGATTTATCACTCAGTCGACCCAGTCGACTCGGTAGTTCTTATTTCTTCGCTTTCGCTTCATGTGTATTGTGTATGCCCCCGTAGGTCCACCACTGTTGGTCCCAAGTGGTCAGATGAGGTCTAGAGGGGGGGGGGGGTGAATAGACCTCTGAAAATTTTTGAACTTAAAAACTTTTCAGTCTTCTGTCAGCAGACTAAGCTGATGAAGAACAGTAAGCAGACTAGTCTGATCGTGAACAAATCTTGAACAGACGACTGACCACTCTTCTTACAGTGACTTAGCTGTTTTTCAGCAGAACAGTTTTCCAAGAGTATACTTGCAGCGGATTGTTTGAAAGTGTTTTTCACAAGTAGACTAAGTTCTAGAAAGATATTATCCCCAGTTTAAAACTCCTTATAAAATCTTTTGATTGATTCAAAGTGTTTAAAATGCAACCTTTAAAATATGCAAGAAAACTTTAAATGCAAGATAACACAAAGAATTTTTATAGTGGTTATATGGATAAAAATCCTTTAGTCCACTCTTCCAGATCACTTAGATTCTGGGTTATACTATAATCACTTAGATTACAATATTTCTCCACTTACACCAAGACAACAAATGAAATGGCTGTAAGCTCACAATAGGAAATCACAAAGAAAACCTATCCTCTAAAGTAGAATCACTCACAAAGACGGATTCTAACTTCGCACAACACTCAGCTATTACAAAATCACTCAGATAATGTTTTTCTGATTTCTTCAACTAGGTTTCTGTCAACAGATGACTTCCACCAGACGAGTGAGCTGTTCGAGCTTTTGAGACTTAGAGAAATTCTGCTTCAAAATTTCGATCTCTGATTTTTGTTGTGTGTTTTTGCTCGATTGAAATTCAGCTCTATTTATACATGGAGATGAAAATATGACCGTTGAAGGCAAGTCACAAATCAAATCCATTCTTCAGCTCTTTTGAAACGGCTCTCTGCAGCAAACCGTACAGTGTACAGTACTTTTCTGTCCATTGCATTTAATGCTGCATTTAATGCACTCTGCTGATCCGAGGATATCTTCAATCATTTGCCATTACTACCCTTCTCTTCCAGCATTTATTACACTAAGTGCATTTATTACCGTTGGACTAATCTCTTGATCTCTTCCACTCTGCTGATCAAAACGACTCTGCTGATAGGTACTCTGCTGATCAAATACTGAACTAATCTGATTTGACTCGGCTGATGATCTACCCTTCTGTTCGCTGTTTCAGCAAGAGATCACTAGTCTTCTGAGCTTTGAACTTTGAACTCTTCTGATGTCTTCTTTTACTTGTTCAAAATTCTAACAAGGGAACTAAGCTTTCCATACTTAGCTGATTATGATGTTTTGGAATCATCAAAACCTTCCCTTAAATTTTTACTTCTTTCATCTTCATCTTCATCTTCATCCAACAATTTCCCCCTTTTTGATGATGACAAAACTCCAGCTAAGTACCTGTACCTAAACTAAAGTTTTGATCCTCAAAAATTTCTGAGATAGAAATAATATGTTGGAGTCAAACTTGCAATTTTATAGATATTGAATTGATTACATTTTACAAGTTTTGAAAGATGAAAAGTACAAAATACTTTAAAAAGGTTACAAGGATTTTTAACATAAAAGAAAATCTAGCCTAGTCTAGTCTTCTTCCTTCTTCTCTTTTTCTGCTTCCTTGTCTTCTTTTTCAGACTCTTCATCAGATGACTTGGAAACCTCAGCTTCCAAATTTTCAAAGAATCTTTTCTTCAACAGCTCTAGCTTCTTTTTCTTGACATCTGGATCAAGCTGTTCTTCAGCTGAATCTTTGGCAGCAGCTATTTCCTTGTCAGATTTGGCTTTTGCTTCAGATTCTTCAAGTTCAGCTTGTTCTTCTTCTGTAATTTTCTCATCTGTTGGTCTGCTTGATTCTCCCATGTCTCTTTCAGTCTCACCAGCAGATTCTTCTAACACTTCAGTTTCTTCAGCATCTTGATTTCCTTCTTCCCTTTGGAAATCAACCTTTTGCTGTCCAAATACCCTTTCTTCCCCCTTTTTGTCATCATCAGCAGGGATAAGTGGATATTGTGGCACAACTGGTGTGATTAGAAGTGAATCACAGAGAAGCTTGATGTTCTCTTCCATAGCATTAATCTGAGCTTGTTGTTTAAGTTGATTGGCCTTAACAGTTTTGACTTCTTTGAGCAAGTCTTCTCCTTGATCACCCAATTGAATTTGAGTTCCCAAAATCCAATTTGATGAAGCAGTGAAGTCTTTCATCATGTTTCCCATGACTTCATCTTCTGCTTGGAGAGCCATTTCAACTGTTTGTTCAATCTGCTTCCAACCTTCAGTAGTGCTCTGAGTCCGTCTTCTAAGTATATCCATATCCTGACAGATGGATTTAACATTCTGAGCAGTGTCTTCTATCAGATCTGTTGGGACAGCAGCAGCTTTCTGACTTGGTTGTTTAACAGCAGCTATTACTTCTGCAGCTAATTCTTTCATCATATCCTTCAGAGAATTGGTGATCATTTGTTGGATGGAGTCCAACAGATTTGACTGAACACCATGAGAGGTTGAAGGCATATCTGAAGTAGCAGCAGGTGTATCTTTCATAAGTTGCTCTGATGATTGAGTTGTCAATGCAAGAGATTGATCTGCTGATCCATCATCATGGCTTGGAGTGCTTTCCTTCTCCTTAGCTTGATCATCTCCTTTAGCAGCAACTTCTTTGTCCTTGGTCTGATCTGCTGGAATTTCTACTTCTTTCTTTGAATTATCAGCAGCATCAAACTTATCACCCTATGCAGTGTTCTGATCAGATGGGTCTGAAGTACCCTCTCTTTGCTTTGGTTGATCAGAAGACTCTGCTCTTCCTTTATCAGCAGGTGATATAATCTTCTTGACAGTTTCAACTGTCTTCATCAATCCTTCATTGTCCACTGCTGACCTGTTGGAAATCCAAGTAAAATTATCAAGAGGAATAAAAGTGGATGAGGGTTCCTCAGGCAGCTCTTCATAAGGTTTGATATTTGGCCCGTAGACAATATGTTTGATGTTAGGAAGAGGGACCAATGAGCTTGGTTGTCCCCTTAACTTCCTTGATTTCTTTGCCCAAAGCTCCATTGCTTGAGCAATAGCCAGTTTGATAGATCTTTCTTTGAGGTCTACTGAATCATCATAGTCCTCAGCAATAGACTCAAAAATCTTCTTGGCTTCAGCTTTAACTAAGTGACTTATCCTCATTCTCAACCTGTCCAGAAAGAATTCTGAATCAAGTGCTTGAATGAGAGAACCCGTCTCAAGCCACTTCAGTACCCATGCTTCTTCAACAGCAAAGGCTTTCCATTTGGTCATTTCAGCTGGACTCTTTGTCAGTCTGAATTCCCTCCACCTGTTGTATCTGATCTTCTCATTTGTGAACTGTGTCAGGCGGTTGACCCTTTCGTTCTCAGCATCAAGCCTTTTTAGGAATTCTTCAAAGATGGCAGGATCTTCCCTGACAATCTCCAAAGACAGTCTAATTTCTTCTCTCCTCTTTGGCTTTGTCTTAGGTGCAGGCATAGCTGGTATTGGTTTGTTTGGATCCCTTGGTTCACCAATAGCTATCCCACCAGTATGCTGATGTCCGTGAGCATCCTTGGTGCTTGCTTCAATAGCAGCAGCCAACTCTGCTGCCTCAAGAACATCCCTCTGCTCCTGAGTCATCTTGCTGGCTTCATCTTCCAGCCTTTTTAATCCTAGGCTTTTCAGCCTATCCTCTTCTGCTTTCTCTGCAGCCTTCCTTAGCTTTTCAGCATCATCTTGTCTTTTCTTTTCTGCAGTAGTCAGATAAGTAGCAATTTTGCCAGTCCTTCTCCTCCTTGTTTCAGGACTCTCAATTGCTTGAAGAGGGATTGCAGCAACTGGAGCAGGATGCAACAAAGGTGCATCTCCTTCAAATGTTGTACTAATCTGCTGTGCTCCTTCAACTTCAGCAGATGGTACAGCAGATGAGTCTTCTGTTGATACTCCAGCGTCAGAAACAACTTTAGCTTCAGCAGCAGCAACTTTAGCAGCTTCAACAGCAGGTTCTTTAATTGTCAATGGTCTTTCTGCTTCTGATGTTGTTTCTCTAACAGTTGCAACAAGTTCTTCAGAGAAAGTGACCTTTCTCTTAACCTTTGACTTTGCAATCTTTTTGACAATGGGGTTGGCAGTAGGAGGTCCCCTTGCCTCACTCTTTGTTCTCATCCTCTTCAACCTTTGAAGAGGAATTTCTTCCTCAGATTCTGTCCTTTCAGGAGAGGAGTCAGTCTTCATCTGCTCAATCTCCTTGGTGAAATCTTCAATTATGTTTTCAGGAACTTCATCCTCAGGAAGTGCTGAAACAGTCTCATCAGCAGACTGTGCTGTTGGCTCAGCAGACTGACTAGTCTGACCTTCCTTCTTGCTCTTCTTAGAAGGGGTCTTTTTAGATTTTGTAGCAGCCTTCCTCTTTGGAGCAGCCACTAACTGTCTCACTGGTTCATAGAGTTTGAACTCTTTGCTACCATGGGTTTGCTTTCCACCTCCCATAGGGCATTGTAGGGATGCAAACAGATTGCTCAATAAAATGGCATGTGAAGGCCTTTTGTCACTTAGCAGCTCATACACGTGAGCAGCCCAGTTAACCTTCAACCCATAATAGATACACACCATTGTGTAGTATCTTTTCCTTGGCAACCCATCCAAAGAACCTGTAGCACAATCCAGAACCTTTGCTATGATATCAGCAAATCTCTGGTATTCATCCTTCAGCTGGGTCTTCATCAAAGTCCCAGTCATCTTCTCTCATTTCTTAGCACAAATGGCCCAGAACTCCTCTTCCTTTTCTGACCCTAACGAGGTCACATCTCCTCCCTTGTCTGTTAGTTTATAGATCTCACTGAGAACAGCAGCCGAGATCGCAATCTTCTTTCCACCTATTTCAGCAGACATGACCGTGTCATTCTTAGAGAATTTCCTGGTTATATAGAAGTGCTCAACATCTTCTAAGTAGACCCTTTCTTCGTGAGCCTCTAAAACAGGAACTAACGAAGCTTCTTCAATCTTTTCCAGTAACGAGCGCATCAGATCAGTGCCCGAGAAATGGAATTTGCTGTAGTTGAAGTACCTTCCTTCGATAATCTTCTCCATTTCTGAAATTTTGAGAGTAGAAATCTACAAAGATGCAGTTAACCTTTTTCGCAACAGAAGGGTTTGAGAGTTAGAGAGTTTTGAGAGTATTTGGGTGCGTAAGACGACTGTACTGTTTAGATCGGATTTTATAGGTTTCCTTTTGATTAGGTTTCCGTGATTTATCAGAACCGTTGATCTAATCTGACAGTTTTTAGTCGTGTGGACAGGAGAAGCGGATTTCAATTTTATTATTTTAATGTCAGATGGGCGGGAAACTCTATCGACACTAATCTGTTACTTATAGAAGCGCGTTTCTAAAGATACGTTTTATGACCATGCTTATATAAGATATCAGATGAGTAGAGTTTAACTTATCTGACAGACGAGTGATCTGTTATCTGATATTACTAGAGAAAGCCAATAGCTAGTAATCTTCCTCTGCTGTTTGTCAATCCAGCAAGATAAAATAATCTTCAATCTTCAAGCATTAAGAACAGATCTTCTGATAGCATAACTTCAACTAACTGACATTAACAGATTTCATCTTTAGAACAGAAGTACCGCTAGTCTTACACGTTCCCCCTGTCTTTAAGAATTCATAAGTTAACTAGTCTGTTGAAGGTTAATCCTTGAATAAAATAACTGATGACTAAGCTGTTGAACTCCAGTCTTCTGGTGAGTTCCCCCTCAGCTTATGCATCCAAATTAAGTAGTCCTAACTCAGCTCTTAGAGTTGAGAACCTTGCTTCACTTAGAGGTTTGGTGAAGATATCAGCAATCTGATTATCAGTATGAACATACTCAATCAAAACATTGCCTTTTTCCACATGATCTCTAATGAAATGATGTTTGATCTCAATGTGCTTAGTCCTTGAATGACTTGTAGTGTTCTGAGTAAGTGAGATTGCACTTGTATTGTCACAGTAGATTGGAATTCCACTGATCTTGATGTTGTAGTCTTCTAGTTGATGCTTCAACCAAAGTATCTGTGCACAGCAAGCTCCAACAGCTATATATTCAGCTTCAGCAGTAGATATAGAAACTGAGGTTTGCTTCTTACTCATCCATGAGATCATACGACTACCTAAGAACTGACAGGCACCTGTTGTGCTCTTTCTGTCAATCTTGCAGCCAGCAAGGTCTGAATCTGAATAACCAATAAGTTCAAATCCAGATTCTCTAGGATACCACAATCCCAATTCTTGAGTGCCTTTAACATACTTCAATATCCTCTTGGCAGCTAAGAGATGAGATTCTTTGGGGTTTGGTTGAAATCTTGCACAGACTCCAACTGAGTACATTATATCAGGTCTGCTTGCTGTTAGATACAACAATGATCCAATAATGCCTCTGTATTTGGTTATGTCCACTGATTTGCCATCTTCATCTTTATCCAAACGAAGACTTGTAGACATAGGAATGGTAGCTGTTGAGCTAGTTTCCATACCAAATTTCTTGAACAGATCTCTTGTGTACTTTGCTTGGCTGATGAATATCCCATCAGGCAACTGTCTAACTTGCAATCCAAGAAAGTAATTAAGTTCACCCATCATGCTCATTTCAAACTTATTCTGCATCAGCTTGGAGAACTTATCACACATCTGTTGGTTAGTTGAACCAAAAATAATATCGTCCACATATATTTGCACAAGTAATATATGATTTTCCCATTCAATTGTGAACAAGGTTTTATCTACCTTACCTTTTCGAAATCCTTTAATTAAAAGAAAATCAGATAGGGTATCATACCATGCTCTTGGAGCCTGTTTCAGTCCATAGAGGGCTTTCTTCAGACGATATACTTTGTTCTCTTCTTGATAGACTTCAAATCCAGGAGGTTGTTCAACATACACTTCTTCTTGTAATTCTCCATTGAGAAAAGCAGACTTCACATCCATCTGATAGACAGTGAAGTTCTTGTAAGCAGCATAGGCTAGAAACAGTCTGATTGCTTCAAGTCTTGCTACTGGTGCAAAAGTTTCATCAAAGTCAATTCCTTCTTCTTGACAATATCCTTTGGCCACTAGTCTTGCTTTGTTTCTGGTGACAACACCATCTTCATTCATCTTATTTCTGAAAACCCACTTAGTGCCAATTACTCTTTGATGACTTGGTCTAGGAACTAAGTACCAGACTTCATTCCTTTCAAATTGATTCAACTCTTCTTGCATAGCTTCTATCCAGAAGGAATCATTGAGAGCTTCTTCAATTTGTTTAGGCTCTATTTGAGATAGAAATGTGACAAACATGGCATCATGTGCAGCAGCTCTTCTTGTTTTCACTCTATCTAAAGGATCACCAATAACTAGTTCAGGAGGGTGATTCTTGAGCCATCTGAGATCAGGTTGTAGATCAGGATGTTGTCCTCTGTCTTGATCTTGCAACACTACTGTTGGAGTTCCAGTAGTAGTCTGTTGAACATTTGCAGTCTGTTGAACAGTCTCTGGTCTGTCAGCTGTTTGCAACTCGTCTGTTAGACAATCAGCACTGTGATTTTGAACAGCACTTGAGTTAGCAGCTGAACTTAGATTAGGTAGTATGATGGGAACATATTCTTCATTTCTTCCAATGTCTAACTTCTGTAAATCAGCAGACAGGTCTTGGTTAATACTTTGATTCTTTTCAGAAGATTGACTTGGCTCATCAAATACTACATGGATAGATTCTTCTATTAGTAATGTTCTTTTATTGAAAACTCTATAAGCCTTACTAACAGATGAGTATCCTACAAAGACAGCTTCATCAGCCTTTTCTGCAAATGCAGTAAGGTGATTTTTCCCATTATTCAATACAAAACATTTACAACCAAAAATCTTAAAGTAATGAATGTTTTGTTTTCTGTTGTTCCAAACTTCATATGGAGTCTTGTTCTGATTTTTGTTGATCATACATCTGTTTTGGGTAAAGCATGCTGTGTTTGTTGCTTCTGCCCAAAATCTTTGAGGCAGCTTAGCTTCAGCTATCATGGTTCTGACAGCTTCTTTCAGTGTTCTGTTTCTCCTTTCAGCAACACCATTCTGTTGAGGGGTCCTAGCAGCAGAATACTCATGATGTATTCCTTTGATGTTACAATACTCTTCAACAGTAGAGTTTGTAAACTCTGTCCCTCTATCTGATCTGATCTTTAATATTTTAATGCTCTTTTCATTCTGGATCAGTTCCATCAGATTGGTAAGATGTTCCTTGGTTTCACTTTTCTTCTTCATGAAAATCACCCAAGTATATCTTGAATAGTCATCCACAACAGCTAGGCAGTATTTCTTTCAACCATTGCTGACTGGATCAATGGGTCCAAATAAGTCCATATGCAACAGCTCCAATATTCTTCCAGAAGATTGGTGCTTCTTTTCTTTGAATGATGACTTGATTTGTTTACACTTCTGACATGCATCACAAAGCTTGTCTTTGCTCATGACTGCTTTTGGAATCCCTTCTACCAAATCATTCTTGATTAATCTGTTTATGGTCTTGAAGTTTAAATGATTCATCCTCTTGTGCCATAGCCAACTGACTTCACTTGGTGCAGATGCCACCAAACAAACACTTGAATTCTTGTCAACAGAATTCCAGTCAACTATGTAGATATTTCCCTGTCTTCTTCCAGATAAAATAACCTTCTTTGTACCAATCTGTTCAACATAGCACTTATCTGTTGAGAAGATGACTGAATATCCCTTGTCACAAAATTGACTTATGCTCAGCAGATTATACTTTAGGCCTTTAACATAGGAGACGTCAGATATCTCTATGTTTCCCTTAATTAGTCTTCCTTTAGCTTTAATCTTGCCTTCTTTGCTGTCTCCAAAAGTGACTTTTGGACCATCCACAGCAACTGCATCAGTCAACTCATGTATGTTTCCACACATGTGCCTCGAACATCCACTGTCCAAGTACCAAATCTTCTCTACTTTACTCCTACTCCTAATCCTAACCTACAAAACAAAAATAAAATTGTTTTAGGTACCCTTATTGAGAGGGTCCTGAAGGATTAGTTCCACCTTTGACAACCCAAGATGTTGAAGTCTTAGGCTTCTTAGGCTTCTGAGTTTTAGGAGCATGAACAGTTTCATTTTTATCATAGTTATCAGATAAGTCATGTTGATGATCAGTATGATATGAATAATGTTCATAATCAGGGTAAGGTGCATGATATGCAGGATATGCATGCATTGGATGAGCAGGATAGGGTGCATAGTAACTAGGAAATTGAGGTGCATGATACATAGGATGATATGCAGCATGTTGCAGATAATATGACTCATTTCCATACCAAGCATTTTGATTTTTCTTGTTTTTATGCTTCTTTGGTTTACTAGTTGCTTGCTCATTTGATTTCGACTTAGTTTTACCAACAGATTGATTGACTTTAGTCTTATCAGCAGACTTCTTAGAACTCTGCTGTTTGGTCTTACTAGTCTGATTTCCTACACTAGGCTCTTTGCTCTTTTTAGCCTTAGGAGATTTCTTCTCCTTTACCACTTTCTCAGATGAGGTAGGTTTAGAAGTTTGAACATACAGAATGACCTTACTATTGTCAGCTGATATGGATTTTTCAGTATGATTCAATTCTAATTTATCCTTTTCTAAAGGTGTCTCCTGTTTACTAGATGTATGCATGGATGCAACAGTAGACTTGTCATGAGACTCAATAATTTTCTCAAGTTCCATGATTTTTCCTTTATAGACCTCACACTCAGCTTTCAGAGATTCATGCTCTTGCTCAAGCTGTTTATATTCAGCTGATTCCCTTGGCTTTTCAGCTAAGAGTTTCAGTGAACTATTTTGCTCTTTTAGCAAGTTCATCTCTTCCTTAAGCTTAACAAACTCTCCAGCAATAGTAGTATTATTTAACATCATTTGCTCTAGAGAATTAAATAGTTCATTTTCTTGAGGAATTACCTCATCCTCAGAGTCATCAGATTCTTTTGCCATTAGGCACAGGAGAGCAGGTTTTTCTTCATCAGAAGATTCTTCATCAGACGAGTCTGAATCTGAGTCAGATGAGTAGACAGCAGTCAGCTTTTCTGCTTCAGCCATCATTGCTTTTCCTCTCTGATGCTTTCTTTCTTTTCTCACTTTCTTCTCCTCCTCAGTGTACTTTTCTGCTTTTGGATATGGGCAGTCTTTGATGAAGTGTCCCAGTTTCCTGCAGTTGTAACACATTAGTTTTGATTTATAATCATCTTTATCTTGAGAAGAAAAGTTAGGTTTAGAAGAAGAAGCATTATTGTATTTGTTCTTCATTTTTCTTTTGTAGAACTTCTTGAAATTATTCATCAACAGTGCAACATCTCCAGCAGTGTACTCCTTCTTGTTGAGTAGAGTGGCTTCATCAGATGAGTCCACTTCAGCATTTCTTTGAGCTGGTCTTCTGGTGTTTTCAGCAGCAACCAGTGCAGCTGTGGGTCCTGAAGTTGAGGTTTCTTCAATTCCCATTCTAGGCAGTTTATACTCGAATGCCTTGAGTACAGAAAACAGCTCAGTAAGAGAGATTTTTCCCAAATCCCTTGATTCTTCCATTGCTGTAACTTTCATGTTGAACTTTGGAGGTAGAGCCTTTAGTACTCTGACAGTGATCTCTTTGTCAGTGAAGGTCTTTCCCAACTTTAAAACTTCATTCAGAGTTCTGGTGAATCTGGTATCCATTTGATCAATGGTTTCTCCAGACTTCATCTTGAAGTTATCCAGCTTCTCCAAACCGATCATTATCCAGGGCTTGCAATGTTTTGCCTACGCTCATGTCTCTGACTTTGTCCCACATTTGCTTTGCAGTTTTGCAATGTTTGACCTTGTCAAACCGATCATTATCCAGGGCTTTAGTCATGATGAATCTCCCAACTTTATCTAGATTGTAAAGCTTGATTTCCTCTGGAGTCATCTCATGAAGGTCTTTTTCCACAACCGTATCTACTTCATTTATTTTGATGGTCTTTGTGAATCTGAATGGACCTTTAATGATACATGTGTACATGTTGTCATTGTAGGCTGCTAGAAAGATTTCCATTCTAATCTTCCAGTCTTCAAAAGACATACCAGCAATGTGGGGAACATGGCTGATACAATCCATTTTTCAAAAAGTTTTGATTTTTCAAAAAGATGCTCTTTTGAAAAGTTTTGAAAACCTTTGAAAAACACTTGGATCAAGCTCGTTGATCAGGCAGCTGATTCTAATGAACCACCCGCTCTGATACCACTTGTTGGTCCCAAGTGGTCAGATGAGGTCTAGAGGGGGGGGGTGAATAGACCTCTGAAAATTTTTGAACTTAAAAACTTTTCAGTCTTCTGTCAGCAGACTAAGCTGATGAAGAACAGTAAGCAGACTAGTCTGATCGTGAACAAATCTTGAACAGACGACTGACCACTCTTCTTACAGTGACTTAGCTGTTTTTCAGCAGAACAGTTTTCCAAGAGTATACTTGCAACGGATTGTTTGAAAGTGTTTTTCACAAGTAGACTAAGTTCTAGAAAGATATTATCCCCAGTTTAAAACTCCTTATAAAATCTTTTGATTGATTCAAAGTGTTTAAAATGCAACCTTTAAAATATGCAAGAAAACTTTAAATGCAAGATAACACAAAGAATTTTTATAGTGGTTATATGGATAAAAATCCTTTAGTCCACTCTTCCAGATCACTTAGATTCTGGGTTATACTATAATCACTTAGATTACAATATTTCTCCACTTACACCAAGACAACAAATGAAATGGCTGTAAGCTCACAATAGGAAATCACAAAGAAAACCTATCCTCTAAAGTAGAATCACTCACAAAGACGGATTCTAACTTCGCACAACACTCAGCTATTACAAAATCACTCAGATAATGTTTTATAGATTTCTTCAACTAGGTTTCTGTCAACAGATGACTTCCACCAGACGAGTGAGCTGTTCGAGCTTTTGAGACTTAGAGAAATTCTGCTTCAAAATTTCGATCTCTGATTTTTGTTGTGTGTTTTTGCTCGATTGAAATTCAGCTCTATTTATACATGGAGATGAAAATATGACCGTTGAAGGCAAGTCACAAATCAAATCCATTCTTCAGCTCTTTTGAAACGGCTCTCTGCAGCAAACCGTACAGTGTACAGTACTTTTCTGTCCATTGCATTTAATGCTGCATTTAATGCACTCTGCTGATCCGAGGATATCTTCAATCATTTGCCATTACTACCCTTCTCTTCCAGCATTTATTACACTAAGTGCATTTATTACCGTTGGACTAATCTCTTGATCTCTTCCACTCTGCTGATCAAAACGACTCTGCTGATAGGTACTCTGCTGATCAAATACTGAACTAATCTGATTTGACTCGGCTGATGATCTACCCTTCTGTTCGCTGTTTCAGCAAGAGATCACTAGTCTTCTGAGCTTTGAACTTTGAACTCTTCTGATGTCTTCTTTTACTTGTTCAAAATTCTAACAAGGGAACTAAGCTTTCCATACTTAGCTGATTATGATGTTTTGGAATCATCAAAACCTTCCCTTAAATTTTTACTTCTTTCATCTTCATCTTCATCTTCATCCAACAACCACATAATTGGCCGTGGGTTATAATTAAATGTTATTTAATTATTCGAGTAAGACTTACTCTAAATCAATCGAACACTCTGTCGATTGACCATTCCAAAATTAGCACCCCTGCCAATTTAGGAATTCTCCCACACTCCACGGTCGATGTCCAGCCACAAGCCCATGGAGCCCAATCACTGGTGAATTAATTCAGTGAACCTTTTATCATTTATAATTTCCATATACGACATAATCTCTCCATCGATCAATCTCCCAGTCGAGACTTAAGGGCATGGTCTTTCATCGGATTCCCTTTCCTTTTGTCTTGACCTTATGTACTCTGATCTTGAAATAAATTCTCTTTGACTTAATCTTTATGAGCTACTTACATAAAGTCGTCAGATACCTTGGCCAAGGATTTTACCAGAATTAATTTCTCACAGAAATCCATAGGAGAATTTCCCAACCTATCAAGTCGGGTCAATGGATCCTTTGTTGATGATATGAATCTGCATACGAGTTCCTCTATACCCAACATGAGTCCACAGAGACTTTCTGGTGATCCCCAGTCAGTCGGAACTTATATCAAAGTATAGACGTTCTAGCACCAGATAAACCCTATCACCTCAAGTAGTTAGGGATCGTTCCTCGTATACTATTATAAATTTGGAATAATTTCAACCCCGATATGCGACTACCGCTTCCATGGTGGTTATTTCCTAATTGGGGTATTCAGTGCGCTTGCCATCCCAGCAAGCCACCCACTTATGTGTGTCGACTATCCCAGTCACGCTCGTGGACCCCAGCGTCCTCCAGTTCATCGGAGTACACACAATAGTGAGAGTCTAACCGAATCCAACGATGTCCTATCTCGATTGGATTCTACGACTCTTGAATATGTTCTAGATCACGGCCTTGGAGATCAGTCCACGGGTTGTCCCATAGCCCTGTGATCTAAGGACTTCTATCCTTATGCGTAGATAATTATTACATAAGATAAAGATGACCATTTAATAAAGTGCATTTATTAATCGAAATTGAATAGTTCAGCATTTATTACAATAAATACTAGCCATACAGCTGGCTTGCAGGACACTATTTCTATCACACCTACTCTTCGAAGGTCTGATCGAATTCGTAAGGAGCCAGAGCAATCGATTTGGTTTCATTCACTAAAATGAAAAAGGTGATAATGATCCACCTGAGGGAACTATCCCTGTAGGATGCAAATGGATCTTCAAGCGTAAGCTTGGAATGAATGGAGAGGTATTAACTCATAAAGCTCGCTTAGTGGCGAAAGGGTATTCTCAAAGGCCTGGAATAGACTATGAGGAAACCTTCTCTCCCGTGGCGATGTCGAAATCCATTCGGATACTACTTGCCATAGCCGCGTGGCATGACTACGAAATATGGCAAATGGACGTAAAGACCGCCTTTCTCAATGGAGACATTGACAAGGTGATCTTTATGTAACAACCTGAAGGTTTTGCGTCCAAAGGAAGTGAGTACAAATTGTGTAAACTTCAAAGGTCAATCTATGGCCTCAAACAGGCATCCCGAACCTGGAACATACGATTTGATGAGACAGTCAAAGCATTTGGCTTCATCAAAAACGTATATGAACCTTGTGTGTACAAGAAGAATAGTGGGAGCTCGATACAATTCATTGTTTTGTACGTCGATGACATTTTGTTAATCGGAGACGATATCAAGATGTTAGCGCAGACTAAAGCGTGGTTATCCGCGCAGTTTTCCATGAAAGATATGGGAGACGCATCTTACGTATTGGGAATACATATCTATAGGGATAGATCGAAGAAGATGATAGGACTCTCCCAATCTCAGTACATCAACACTATTTTGATGAGATTCAAAATGGAAGAATCCAAGAGAGGATTGCTTCCAATGAGACATGGTATCTCTCTTTCTAAGTCTATGTGCCCTGCAACTGACGAAGAAAAGACGAGAATGTCTCTCATACCTTATGCCTCTGCTATAGGGAGTATAATGTATGCGATGTTGTGTACTCGACCAGACATAGCACACGCTCTAAGTGTAACGAGCCGCTATCAGTCAAATCCAGGTGAAGAGCACTGGACTGCCGTAAAAGCAATCCTAAAGTACCTGCGAAGGACTAAGGATATGTTTTTGGTCTACGGTGGTAGTGGTGAACTGAAACTTGAAGGATTCACTGATGCAAGTTTCCAGTCTGACGTGGATGACTTCAAATCCAACTCTGGATACATATTCCGCATCAATGGAGGAGCGGTCAGTTGGAAAAGCTGTAAACAGTCTACCACTGCCGACTCAACCACAGAAGCAGAATACATCGCAGCATCAGATGCAGCAAAAGAGAGTGTATGGATGAAAAACTTCATCCAAGAATTGGATGTTGTTCCTAGCATTGCTGAACCTGTAGTCGTCTTCTGTGACAACAACGGGGCGATAGCTCAAGCAAAGGAGTCGAGATCACACCATCAATCCAAACACGTACAGAGGAAATACCACGTGATCAGGGAGATCATGGGTAGAGGTGACATGCACATGGAGTATGTCAAATCGGAAGACAACGTAGCTGACCCACTAACTAGGCCACTTTCACAAAAGGCGTTCGATAGTCATCTAGAGAAGATGGGTCTTAGATCCATAGGTGAATGGCTTTAGGGCAAGTGGGAGATTGATAGAATAGTGCCCAGCAAGCCAGTTCAATTAGCTTGTAATAGGTCTATTCTGTAAGAAACAATCTTTTAATTTTATAATAATACGCGCGTTTATTTATATGAGTATAAGGATAAACAATGGCCAACTTCATCTCTCGCGAATACATTTAAGCGATTGGTTGAAACCCTTAGATTACATTTGACTATGGGACGATTCACTTCAGTACTGAGTGCAATCATGAAACAGTCTCAAAGGTCGTAATCTTAAAACCGTTCCAAGTCATAGATTCCGAACGAGACGGGGTATCGTAGGAATCGCCAAGACTTGTACAAGTATGCATGATTCACATGGAGTGAATTTGTAGCGTTTCATGAGCAAGGCATTTGAGGCCAGTGCATATGAGTAGGTGGTTCAATGGAGGATTGAACGCATCGAACGACCCGAACAGAGAAATCCATTGTGGAAGCGCATGACGCATATCGGTGATGGAATGTTTCTCAAGGATTATAATAGTGTACGATTTAGTCCTTTGACTTGAGGTGCTAGGGCGAATTCGGTGCATGGAAGTGCGTACTTAGATCTAGGTATAGGCCACGTAGCTTGGTCATAACATGCCTAGGTTGGGTGCGTATGGACATGTACGCGAATGGTTATTACCAATATGGAATCTATTGACTCACTGTAATGGGTGAGAGAATTTCCTATACGATTCTTAGATAATATATCCAAGGAACCTACGGCCGTAGTCGGTGACGGATTTGGAAAGGGGTTTCCAAATTTAGGAGTCACACTAGAATATTATCCTGAATTAGAAAGTATAGTTATCGAGACAAATTTAGAGGTGCCGATCAATTCACACACCCTAAGTCTTGATCGGGAATATTAGTCGATAGAAGGACCATATGTACATGATAATTATATGAGACGAGGTTCACAAGTATCAATTCACCTGAAGTTGGGCTTCATGGGCTTGTGGCTAGACATCGACCATGAAGTGTAGGTACTCCTGAGTTAATAGAGGAATTGATTCTAGGAGTGGTCAATTAAAGGTTGTTTAATTGACCGGAGCAATTTATTGTTCATAAATTAAATCACGAGGAATTCGTGGGCCTGCTACCAATTGATGGTGAACCCAGAGGGTCACACACAATACAATTGGACGGTGACTGTTGAAAAGGATACTAAAGGAATTAATTGATTTAAAGGTAATTAAATCAATTAAATGAATTAAAGGTATTTAATTCAAGTGGGAGATTAATTAATTGGCTGACTTAATTAATTAAATACTTAATTGAGTTGCTAATTAATTATATAAAAGAAATAATGATTTAATTGGACTGTGCATTTAATTAAGTAATTAATTAAATGAAAAGGCTTGCAAGACATGGGCCTTTAATTAAAAGCCCATAAGGAGTCTTGCAAAACCTAAGTTGAGGGAGTCTATAAAAGGGGTTCTACTTGAGCTCAAAAGCTAACACCCTAAGAAGAAAACCCTGGCCTCTCCTCTCAACCTAGCCGCCGCCGCCACCTTGCTGCCATGGGCTGCTCTTGTGCCGCCGCTCATCTCCTCTTGTTCCTCTGTGATAGATCTTGACCTGTCAAGAGAATCTACACAATCCTGCTTCGACAAACCTCCTGAATCCAGTTCTGAGCCTAAGATCTTGAGGCGTTGCCAGAATCCAATTGGTGTGGACTTACTTTGGAGGTGAGACGCTTGGATCACTTCTGTGAACCAGATCCAGATCCAGATCCAGTTGCAGAATCAGAATCGAAGGTTGCCACCACCTTGCCTGTGGTGAGGTATATCGCGAAAACACCCTTGTTAAATTTCTATGTGTGTTTTTCGTTCTTGCTTACGTATAATTAATATGGAGAATTCTTATGGGACCTTGGGTGCTTCGAAAAATTTTAAATTCCGCACTGTCGTTGTTCTGACAATCGAGGCATCCCAACCACTATCCCAACAATAATGTCTGCTATGCCAATACTTTAAAGATCCGCTGATGAAGGACCGACGCACGAGAGGAGTCTCGGTCAATCTCCGCGCACACTAACCCGAATCGGAATACTGTGAACCAGCTTCGGAAGCATCTTGAAGAGGTTGAGATCAAAACCTCAAAGATCCTTCCACGAGTTGACCCATTATCCAACTGGGTGGAGCGACAGGATACAGGAGTTCGAACCGGCCTCAAATGGATAGAATCAGAGAGAGCTGGTCGCATGCTGGTACCCCAATCGCAATTCTTTTCGCCTGTTGATACCCTAGTCGAAATAAGTCGCCATTGGAGGCAGCCAAAGTAATAAAGGAAGATAGTTCGAACCCGAACCTCGAACCGTATTATCGGAGATAAGAAGCGAAACATAATGGTCAAAGGAAGCAAACGTTCAATCATATAATCGATCAAAACAATTACAGAAATATAAAAATATGAAGCTAACTACGGAACTATATATAGTAAAAGGAAAGGGCGATCAACGACTCAGATTTTATTAAAACTAACTACTGAGATACAAGCAATAAGTACGCCGACCGTTTCGCTTACCGAGAATTAAGGAACCGTTTGGGTAAATGAAGAAAATGTCAAAATTAGTCCTGCTCGGATTTATCATAAACTCAATTCCGGTCGTCGAAGGAAGCCGCAAAGAAAAATTCTGAGTATAGTTTTTAAAGAAAACATCATCAGTAACAAGCCTAAGAATGACCAAGATCGATAAAGTACTGTATCTAAGAACGATCGCAAAGGTTAATCAATAGACTATGATTTCCGAAGTTTGATATGTCAAGCAATTACAAATTACAAAAATATCAACTCTTATCACATATCAAGCCAATCTTCTGATACTAGTACATTTTATAATCTTACCAATATCGACAAAAACTAATCTCTATATCCGAACGTGAGAAGTCCTTCATGACCAGGCAATCCTATGAAATTTTCGGCGGACGATAATGTCCTTACTCAAAAATGAGGAGCCCGTCGAGCCACCAGCCTTTTATCCTTATTTATGATTCTTCAAAGAGGAGAGGGGTAATACATCTTTTTCTAGGTGTAACGTGAATACTTTATTGAGAACCTCGACCCTCGAAGCACCACCCCTAACTTCTTCAAGGAAAAACCAAACAAACCGCTGAACACCCTTGAAGAACTCGATGCTTGAGCCTCCCCTAAACCACAAAAGGTCGTGGAAGCTACATGGGTCGTGGGTGGTCAGCAATGAGGCTTATTGGCCTCCAAGGTCGGGATAGCGTTCGCCTGCAGGTATCCTAGTCGAAGTAAAAGTACTAATCAGCCTACAATCTGCAAAGTAGGTCCTAACTCGAAATTCAAAATGTTGGGCCATGCAACTAGATCTTTTAACCAGCATGATCGAAGGAATCTGCCTTCAAATAGTTTTATAAGGATACAAAATGAAAGACCCATTTATAGGTGCAATTTTCAAAAATCCAACGGTTAGCAGAAAACAAAAGGAATGGTCAAGATCAAAAGACTGTTACGCTTCCCGAGAATTTGAGCGGGAAAAGAAGCTGATCTGATTTTGGAAATAAGCGAAGTTAATATACCTAGATCAAAGATCAAGAATCCCGGCGGTCGGGACCGCAAGTTCGAACGATGAAAGCAGGCTAAAGTACTAATAAAAGAGAACACACCAAATTATACAAGAGCATGCAATCCGAGAAATAAATAAATTATTACAAACCATAGAGGATAAAAATGTCAGGAATTATTCATGATTACACAGAAATAAAACAGTATAGCCATACAGCAAGTCTGGAAAAATAAAGGACAACATCTAGAGAAGCTTATTGTCGGAGAAAATCTTCCGAAGCTCAGCATTCCGAGCCTCATATCCACGGTCATAAGCTTCCTTTTCACGGCGCTCGAAGTCTTGTTTCTACTGCTCGTGAAGACTCTTTAGTTTCTCGAGCTCCTCACTCAGTTTCTTGTGGATTTCTTCTCCCTGATCTTTAGTAGCCTTTTCTTTCTCTAAAGCAAGCTTCTCCTCGAAGACACGATCGAATTCAGTTTTCTTTTTCTCCAGCTCAAGGGAGACAGCAGCATGCCGATTTGTCTCCCGCTCGGCAAACATTTTGAGTTCAAGAAAGTCTTGTCCGGCCTATTAAAGATTCAGATAAGTTAAAAAAAACAAAAGAGAAAGAGGGAGAAAGAGATTATAACACCTAAAACAGAAAGTGCGACCCAGATTGGAACAACTCTTCTAAATTTCTCTCCTTGGACATGTCGGTTTCAGAAGAAGTAAGGTCAACCCGCAACAGACTATCTATGGGATCAGCCTTAGAAATGGGCCCGTCTTTCGACTCCTTAGGCGGGGAAGGAGTAACTTTCGGAGGAGCGGAATCAACTCGGGGTTCGAAAAGATTATCAGTTCTCAAGGATTCAGCAGAAGCTTCTCCACCAATCTCCAACTTAGGTTTTTTGCTAAAACCTCTTGTGGGGGGGACCTGCTGAAGAGTCGTCAGATGATGGCTTATTACCAATAACAAGCTTCTGCAAAGCCTCGATGGGAGTGACCCCGTCGGAATAAGTCCTTTTGTTCGAAGAAGGAACGGGAGTTTTCTGCCTAACGGGATCTCCAGTCGAAGAATCGACAACTTTCGGGGAAGAACCCTCGAGCTCAGCCTCAAGCTCCTCATCCAAAATGGACTTATTTGTGGTGCCCTTAGTTTGCTTCGACGAAGCGCTTTTCTCTTTCTTATTTTCCCCTCCCTTAGGAGCTTTGGGAGAAGACACGGAGGTTTTAGAAGAGGATTTGGAGGGTTTTGCCTCCTTGACTGGCTTTTGCTCTTTGGATGGATTTTTGTTTTTCGAACCACCAAATAGCAGTTTGGGGTCGATAGCCTTGCCCAGTATTTCTTCCATGATAAACGGGAAATAAGTTAAGATTTTTGAAGAATACAGATTATAGAGGAAGAGCTCCGATCTCTGAAAACAAAGGTGTCGTGTAAATAAATTGAAAGAGATCCTCATATTTATAGGCGCTACGCCCTATGATTATGGTAGTGGAATCGACGCGACTTTCAAGAAAGATTCTATTTGGAATAAATAGATTTCGAGCATAGAGTACGAAAAGATATCGAACTATGAAAGGCAGATGATGTATAAATATTTGTAAGATTAGGATTTACAAGTCATGCGAATCAAATCGTGAAGAAAACAAGTCCGATTACAAAAACGAGTTACATATACACATTTCATTCCTAACTACAAAGCTATGAATCGCCCCCCCCCCCCAGCATGCTCGAACCCAGCGTTCGGACCAACGCCACCTTCACCGCCGCTGCTTAATGGATCGGTCTGATCAAAGGGTCGATCATCTTCCTTATCCGATCCATCCTCTATGTTGACATCTTCGTTTGCTCCTAAGGCAGATTGATGATCGACGTCGGACTGTTCGAGTAAATCTGGGTTAGGCATCGGAATGCCAAACTCCTCAACTAAGGGGGCAAAACGATGACTTTGCCAGTTCACGGTTCTTCGGGGCAATGATGAAGCTTTGTAGTCTTTTCCTTCGGCATTTTTGTAAGGATTCATATACAAGAGGTATTCTTCCATTTTATCCGGGATCCTATCAGCTGAAACCAATTGTTGAACCCCCTTATAAAAGAAAGTTTGAAAGATTCCGCCAAACCTTCTCCGAACTAAAGGGTCGAAAACAGGGGAACTAAGAAATTTTCGTATGGTCGGGATTTCCGCCTCTTCTGCCCCTTGAGAATATGCGCGAGCTGAGTCTTGCTTAGTTTGTTCGAGTTCGATCTTAATTCTCTTAAGCTCATCCTCGAGTGCACTCTTTTCTGTAACTACTGATAACAATTCATCCTCCACAGAGGAGGAATGTTTCATGCTTGTATTCTCTAGCTCTTTCTTCACTTGAGACAATTCTCGTTGACTCTCTGCCAGTTGGGATCGAAGGGTTTGATTATCAACGAAAATTTGTGCGTAAGCATCGTGAGCATCTTGCGACTCCTACTCTAGCAATGCTAAGCGATAGGTCTGAAGAGCGACTCCTATGAGAAAATTTCGGTTACCAGTAAATGTTAGAGACCCTAAAGAAAGAATAAATAGTCAAGAGATAAATTCTTACCTCATGATATGTCCGGGAGAAATCACTCAAAACCTCAAAAGTACCTTTAATGGTTTGAAGCAGCATATCCCGCTTAAACCGACTAGCCATATAAATTCTAGTGGCTTTGTCGAATTCATTCTCACCACCTGAATCCAGATCGGTTAGAATAGTCCCGTCTTCGGGGTATCCAGCAGCCCTGCTACCACGAAAATGTTCGTCCATGAAATCTGCCACATCTAGCTCCGACCTACCCTCTCGACATGGAACCGAATTAGAACTCACACCAAAGGGCTTTACCCTCCTAGAGGGTCCCGTATGGTCAGCATTCCTCTTTCGACTCAGGAGCTTCTCATACTCCTGAACACCCAGAATTCGGTTCCAGGAATGTTGACTATAGCCAACGGACGAAAGAGTAGAAGTATCAGGGGAAAACAGAGTTCAGAGAGGTCCAGCAGTGGCAGAATTCAAGGAACTCATAGTACCAAGCCCTCTCAAATCGGGAAGGGTAATTGGTATATCAACTGAATCTCCGCCTAAATTACTCGCATCCGCCCTTCTTTGCGAAGTATGTGGTAACGGCTCGAAGTAGAATGGCATATCTCCAACCGAGCTAGCAGTGGACAGTCGAAACCTCTCAACAATTCGACCTGCAAAGGAAACACAAGGTGTACATGAGTTTAAACAGGAAGAATTATTATATCACACCTTGAAATAGGAAGTAACTAAAAACATACTTAAAGAACGAGGGGCGAGGGGCGGAGCAGCAGAAGCAGTTGAGTCGCCGAGCGGCCAAAAGGGTCCTTCGAAGGGTTGATCGGGTAAAGGGTAAGAGTATTTGATCATTGGGGCAGCATAGTCACATTTGCTCAACCCAGCCAACCGCAAAACACCTTCTTGAACTAGGAGCATGGTTTGGTAAGGATTGGACCGTAACTGCTCGAGAAATTCATCGGAAAGACGATGGTTGAGCTTCTCTTTAATTCTGCGACAACCATATGACCAAGAATTTACGCCATCCCATCGATATGGTCTAGTTTTTGAACTACCTTCTGATACGGGGACATCAGGACCTTTCACGAAAAAGAATCTCCTCTTCCATCTTTTAATCTTCTCCGTTGTTGTGTTCGTAAGAATAGGTCGCTTCGACCGCGGGCGGATAGACACGAACCCAGCATTCGAGCCCTTACACAGGTCCATTCGAAATATTTGCCAAAATTTACTAAAAGAGGCCTCTTCCCCTTTGGCTTCCATAAGAGCGCTGAACGCTACAATATACGCGACATAATGTGGAAGAAGCTGAGCGGGGGAAAGCGAAAAGAAAGTCAAGATGTTTCGGATAAGAGGAATAAACGGGATACGCAAACCGTAAGAAAATTGCTTTTCGTAGAAGGCTTGACACCCAGCTGGTGGCTCGGTCGCTCGCTCGGTGTAAGAAGGAATGACGATCGAAAAACCTTTAGGAAGAAATTTCCCGAACTTCGCATCAAGATGAACGCGGTCCTTTTTGGAAAAACCACAGGAAGTTTGATCGGCAGGAAGTTCTGACCTATTCGAGATGGCTGTATTAGAAGGAAATGTATGTCTAAAAATCCTGACAAAGGCACCCTCGCCGATACTATGCTTCTCGACCACGTTTTCCTCTAAATCTTCGGTCTGATCAGCATCCTCATCTCCTGGATGAAACTCTCCATCCTCGTAATCGTCGACAAGCTTTAGCAAAGGATCGGACTCTTGGCCCTCTCCGACTTTGTTCTTGCCTTTCAAACCTCTGGAACTAGACATTGTGGACTAAGAAACGATTATACTAAAGAAGCTGCTCTTTCGACCTGAATACTCCGAGCTCAAGAAAGTATGTGATTTTTGAATAATTTTTCAACAAGTCAACATATATATATACGGGGTTAAAAAGGTAAAATTGCAAACAGGTCCCCGAGTAACCGCGACAGTTGAACTTACATTGGGTAAAATTTAAAGTTATTTTTCTGAGAATTGCATTCTTGATCCATCACTTTCCAGAAATTGGGGTATGTTCCTTGGAAATTGTTCCTATGGTATTCCGTTGATCCTTTGGGTTGCGGTCGGAAAATTAAGAAAGCATTCGCTAAGAAGTTGAATGAAGCATCACGGTAATTTACAGTAAAGAAAATTCCGATCTAGAAGTCCTACGCAAACAATAAACAACAAGGTTATCATCTCGACACGACGTTATATTGTTTCCAATATATGCACTCTTTTTCCCTAGCTCGGTTTTTATCCCAAAGGGTTTTTCCGAGTTAGGTTTTTAACGAGGCATACGCGAAACATATTCTGAACGGCTCGTCTCATCCCAGCGTTCGAAGCAATTTATACTTCTTCGAGCTTAAGCTCCTCTTTACGCTCGAGAAGTGGGGGAGTATTGATGAGGGGTAACTTGGATTCAGCATAACTGCGGTCTGGCAAGGTCGAAATTCGCCAATCTCGATCTCATGAGCATAAATTCGAGCCCAAAGCTCAAGAATCCTACGCTGATTCTACAAAGGAAGCTTAGTGTCCAAAATCACTGTTGGGCCGAGCTCAGGCCCAGGCCCATGGGCTGAGAAATGCACATCCGCGGGTGGTTCACCTGGTTCCAGATCTCAGCTATAAATACCCCAAGCATTTATGACGAGACACAACTTCCCAGGTGCTCTTCCTCCGAGGCTGCTGCTCGGAACTACATGGGAAGTATAGTATAGGCTTTCTTATGTGTATTTCACCCTCTAGCTTGTACGGCATCCTATAATGCTCGGATAGGACTCTAGATACTTGTAATTTGTACTCAACCGTTCTGAATACAATATTATTGATCTTTTATTCCTGTTTATAATCATTAGCGTAACATTTACACCACCCAGATCGAACAAACGAAATCACGTAAGATCACTGTGTGTCAGTGCGAGAGGAGGATTCTCATACTTCATAACCTTCACAGACGACTTCAGTCGTTATGGGTATGTATACCCGATGAAGTTTAAGTCCGAAGCTTTTGATAAATTCAAAGAGTTTCGAATTGAATTTGAGAATCAACTTTGACATAGTATCAAGTCACTTCGGTCGGATCGAGGTGGTGAATAATTAAGTCAAGAATTCCTCGATTATCTTGTAGAGAATGGAATTCTCTCTCAGCGAACTTTTCCTAGAACACCGCAGTTGAATGGTGTGTCTGAGAGAAGGAACGGAACTATGTTAGACATGGTTCGTTCCATGATGAGTTTCGCTGACCTTCCTTTTTCGTTTTGGGGGCCATGCCCTATTAACTGCTTCGAAAATACTTAACATTGTACCTTCAAAGTCGGTGCCGACGACGCCATACCAAGAGTGGTTTGGTAAAGCACCCATATACTCATATTTACGAGTATGGGGATCTCCTGCCTATGTAAGAAACAAGAAAGGAGATAAACTAGATAGTAGATCTAGTTTGTGCAAATTTGTGGGGTATCCAAAGGAATCCATTGGATACCTGTTCTACGAACCTAAGGAACAAAAGATGCTCGTGTCCAGGAACACCAACTTCTTGGAGGATGACTTCCTCACAAAAAGAAGCGGGATATTCGTAGAACTTGATGAATTCTAGGAAGTGGACCCATCCCCACAAACAGTGGGAGTTGATCCTGAACCCGTTGAACTATCTAGTAAACCAGTACTTCGTAGGTCCGATCGAATTCGTACAGAGCCTGAAAGGTATGGCTTTATTCACGAAAACGATCAATTGGACACTGATCCAAGGACATACGAAGAAGCTATGTCAGACATAGATTCGGGTGCGTGGCAGGAAGCCATGCAATCCGAAATGGATTCCATGCATTCCAACAAAGTATGGACTTTGGTTGATCCATCTGAGGGAACCATTCCTGTAGGCTGCAAGTGGATCTTCAAGCGCAAGCTAGGAATGAATGGAGAGGTATTAACTCATAAGGCTCACCTTGTGGCAAAAGGTTATTCTCAAAGGCCTGGAATAGACTATGAGGAAACCTTCTCGCCAGTAGCGATGTCTGAATCAATTCGGATACTATTAGCCATAGCTGCGTGGTATGACTACGAGATATGGCAAATGGATATAAAGACCGCCTTTCTCAATGGCGACATCGATAAGGAAATTTATATGCAACAGCCAAAAGGCTTTACATCTAAAGGAAGTGAGCATAAGGTTTGCAAACTTCAAAGGTCAATCTATGGCCTAAAACAGGGGTCCCGAACCTGGAACATACGTTTTGATGAGACAGTCAAGGGGTATGGCTTCATCAAGAACGTTTATGAGTCATGTGTGTACATGAAATTCGATGGGAGTTCGGTACAATTTATTGTGTTATATGTCGATGACATTCTGTTGATCGGAGATGATATCAGAATGTTGATGCAGACGAAAGCATGGTTATCCACGCAATTCCCCATGAAGGATATGGGAGACGCATCTTACGTACTGGGCATACGTATCTATAGAGATAGATCGAAGAAGATGTTAGGTCTCTCCTAATCCCAGTACATTAACACTATACTGAAGTGATTAAGTATGGAAGAATCCAAGAAAGGATTGTTTCCAATGAGACATGGAATCTATCTTTCTGAATCAATGTTCCCTACGAGTGATGAAGAAAGAAACAGAATGTCTCTCATACCTTATGCATCTGCCATTGGCAGCATAATGTATGCAATGTTATGTACTAGACCTGACGTAGCTCACGCTCTCAGTGTAACGAGCCACTACCAGTCAAATCCAGGGGAGGAACACTGGACCGCCGTAAAGGCTATCCTAAAGTACCTGAGAAGGACTAAGGATATGTTCTTGGTCTACGGTGGTAGTGGAGAATTGAAACTCGAAGGATTAACTGATTCGAGTTTCCTGTCTGACATGGATGATTTTAAATCCAATTCTGGATATATATTTTGCCTCAACGGCGCAGCGGTGAGTTGGAAGAGCTCCAAACAGTCAACCACTGCAGACTCAACCACTGAAGCAGAATATATCGCCGCATCAGATGCAGCGAAGGAAAGTGTTTGGATGAGAAACTTCATCCAAGAGCTGGATGTGGTACCTAGCATAGCAAATCCCATAGTAGTCTACTGCGACAACAATGGGGAAGTTGCTCAAGCGAAGGAGCCGAGATCACACCACCAGTCCAAACAAGTATTGAGGAAATACCATGTGATCAGGGAGATCATAGGAAGAGGAGACATTCAAATGGAGCGTGTCGACTCAAAGGATAACGTAGCTGATCCACTAACTAAGCCATTATCGCAAAAGGTGTTCGAAGAGCATCTGGGAAGGATGGGTCTTAGAAACGTTTGTGATTGGCTTTAGGGCAAGTGGGAGATTGATAGGATAGTGCCATGCAAGCCAACAAAATAGCTTGTAATAGGAACATTATTTTATCTTGAAAGAATATTTGATTTATCAATTAATACGAACTGTTTATTTTATTGAGAATTCATAATATAAACAAATGGCCATCTTAATCTTCCGCGAACACATTTAAGCGATTGGTTGAAACCCTAAGATCACTCATGACTACGGGACTATTCACTTCAGTATGGGTGCGATTAATCATGAAACAGTCTAAAAGGTCGTGATCTCAAAAATGTTCCAAGTCATAGATTCATATCGAGACGGGGTATCGCATGAATCGTCAAGACTTGCACGATTATGCATGATTCACTTAAAGTGAATTTGTTGTTGTTTCATGAACAAGACATTGTTAATGTCAGTGCATATAACTAGATGGTTCGATAGGGGATCGGACTCATCGAACGACCCGAACAGAGAGACCCATTGTGGAAGTGCGTAAAAAAGTATATCGGTGATGGAATGTCTCTCAAGACTTATAACAGTGTACGATTTAGTCCTTAGACTTGAGATGCTAGGGCGTATTCGGTATACGGGTGTGCATACTTTGATTTAGGAGCAGGGCACATAGCTTGTCCATTGTGCGCCTACGGTGGGTACGTATAGTCGTATGCGCGGATGGTTAGCATCAATATAGGATCTACCGACTCATTGTAATGGATGAGGGAATTTCCTGTACATTCTTCGATGATACATTCTGAGAAATCTATGGCCATGGTCAGTGACGGATTTGGAAAAGGGTTTCCAGATTTAGCAGTCACACTGGAAGTATTATCATGAATTAGAAAGTACAGAATCGAGATGATTAGAGGTGCCGACCAATTCTCACACCCTAGGTCTCGATCGGGAAATTAGTCGTTAGAGGGACCGTATGTACATGGTACTTATAAGAGGTTTAAGGTTCACTGAAGTCAATTCACCTTAAGTTGGGCCTCATGGGCTTGTGGCTAGACATCGACCATGAGGTGTGGGTACTCCTGAATTGATGGTAGATTAATTCTGGAGTGGTCAATTGAAAGTAGTTTAATTGATCGGAGCGATTAATTAAATAATTAATTGCTCATTAATTAAATCACAGAAATGTGAGCCTGCGGCCAATTGATGGTGAACCTAGAGGGTCACACACAAAAGCTGGAATTGTGATAGTCAGTTGTAGAACGAAATGATTTTAAGGAGTTAAATCAAGGTAAGGAATTAAAGGGTTAATTCTTGGAGAGAGAAAAATTAATTAGATTTATCTAATTAAATAAATCTTTAATTAGATTTATTGGTTTATTTAATTAATGTATTAATTAAATAAATTGGCCATTTAATTAAAGTAGTTAATTAAATGACTTGGGCTATTTAATTAAAAGGACTAATTAAATAGAGGGATGGGCCAACTTATCTGATGGCCCATTAGCTAAGAAAAGATAGGGTTAGGGATAGGGTTTGAACTCTCCTATAAAAAGGAGTCTTGGAGAATCAAAACCCTAAGCAAGAAAAATACCTAAACCCTAATATTTTCTCTACTAGCCGCCGCCCCCTCTCCCTCACTAGCCCTAGCCGACGCCGCCTTCTACAACCAAGCCGCCGCCGCCGTGGTTGTGGAGAAGGGACGAGCACCTCTCTCTCCTTCTTCCGATCTACATCTAGAGTTGGATCTAAGTCCAACTCTCGAATCTGAACTACTTCTCTCCTAGTTCTCAGCCTGTGGATTGAAGTGATTGCAGATCCAGTTGGTGTGGACTATTCTCTAGAGGCACAACACTTGGGATGCTCTAGTGGTCCGAAAAAAAGACCGGAGAAACCACCACCTTGCCTGTAGTGAGGTAAAAATGCAATTTTACCACTTTAATTTATTTTAGTATTTGTATGCTTAAATGAATTCAACCTAATTCAGATGTGCTAATAAGATCCCTGGGATATGGATATAAAAATTTTAAATTCCGCACCGTTGTAGTTGACAATTATAACCACTAATTTCCAACAAGGACCTTTGTGTTGGAATAGTGGTTGGGTTGCCTCGATTGTGAGAACAACAAAAGTGTGAAATTTAAAATTTTTCGAAGCACCCAAGGTCCCATCTAAGAATCTCCATATTATTTATACGCAAGCAAGAAACAAAAACACAGATTGAATTTAAACAAGGAGGTTTTTGCGATTTACCTCACCACAGGCAAGGTGGTGGCAACCTTCAGTTCTGATTCTGAATCTGGATCTGGATCTAGTTCACAGAAGTGATCCAAGCGTCTCACCTCCAAAGATAGTCCACACCAACTGGATTCTGGTGATACCTCCTAGTCTTAGGCTCATAACTGGATCTAGGAGATTCGTTGTTGCAGGACTGTACAGATCAACTTGACAAGGCAAGATCTAGCACGGTGGAACAAGGGAGAGGCGGCAGCTCACGGCAGCAGGTTGGCGGCGGCACTAGGCTTGGCGGCGCAGGGAGAGGGGCGGCGGCTACTAGGTCAAAGGGGGCTAGGGTTAGGGTGTTAGCTTTCAGAGCTCTAGTAGAACCCTATTTATAAACTCCCTTTTGACCTAGGTTTGCAAGACGCCTTTTCATTTAATTAATTACTTTAATTAAATGCCCAATCCAAATAAATCAATATTTCTTTTATATAATTAATTAGCAACTTAATTAACTATTTAATTAATTAATCTCCCACTTGAATTAAATACTTTAATTCATTTAATTGATTTAATTACCTTTAAATCAATTAATTCCTTTCATTTCCATTTTCAACAGTCACCGTCCAATTGTATTGTGTGTGACCTTCTGGGTTCGCCATCAATTGGCAGCAGACCCACGAATTCTTCGTGATTTAATTTATGAACATTAAATTGCTCCGGTCAATTAAACAACCTTTAATTGTCCACTCCAAGAATCAAATCCTCTATTAACTCAGGAGTACGTACACTTCACAGTCGATGTCTAGCCACAATCCCATGAAGCCCAACTTCAGGTGACTTGATACTTGTGAACCTCGTCTCATATAATTACCATGTACATACGGTCCTTCTATCGACTAATATTACCGATCAAGACTTAGGATGTGTGAATTGATCGGCACCTCTAAATTTGTCTCGATAACTATACTTTCTAATTTAGGATAATATTCCATTGTGACTCCAAAATTTGGAAACCTCTTTCCAAATCCGTCACCGACTGCGGCCGCAGATTCCTTGGATATATTATCTATGAATCGTATAGGAAATTTTCTCATCCATTACAATGAGTCAATAGATTTCATATTGGTACTAACCACTCGCGTACATGTCCATACGCACCCAACCTAGGCATGTTATGACCAAGCTAAGTGGCCTATACCTAGATCTAAGTACGCACTTTCATGCACTGAATTCGCCCTAGCACCTCAAGTCAAAGGACTAAATCGTACACTATTATAATCCTTGAGACACATCCCATCACCAATATGCGACATGCGCTTCCACAATGGGTTTCTCTGTTCGGGTCGTTCGATGCGTTCAATCCTCCATTGAACCACCTACTCATATGCACTGGACTCAAATGCCTTGCTCATGAAACGCTACAAATTCACTCCATGTGAATCATGCATACTTGTACAAGTCTTGGCGATTCCTACCATACCCCGTCTCGTTCGGAATCTATGACTTGGAACAGTTTTAAGATTACGACCTTTGAGACTGTTTCATGATTGCACTCAGTACTGAAGTGAATCGTCCCATAGTCAAATGTAATCTATTGGTTTCATCCAATCGCTTAAACGTATTCGTGAGAGATGGAGTTGGCCATTGTTTATCCTTATACACATATAAATAAACGTGCGTATTATTATAAAATCAAAAGATCGTCTCTTACAGAATAGACCAATTACAAGCTAATTGAACTGGCTTGCTGGGCACTATCCTATCAATCTCCCACTTGCCCTAAAGCCATTCACCTATGGTTCTAAGACCCATCTTCTCTAGATGACTATCGAACGCCTTTTGTGAAAGTGGCTTAGTTAGTGGGTCAGCTACGTTGTCTTCCAATTTGACATACTCCATGTGCATGTCTCCTCTACCAATGATCTCCCTGATCACATGGTATTTCCTTTGTACGTGTTTGGATTGATGGTGTGATCTCGGCCCCTTTGCTTGAGCTATCGCCCCGATGTTGTCACAAAAGACGACTATAGGTTCAGCAATGCTAGGAACAACATCCAATTCTTGGATGAAGTTTTTTATCCATAGACTTTCTTTTGCCGCATCTGATGCTGCGATAGACTGTATACAACTTTTCCAACTGACTGCTCCTCCATTGATGTGGAATATGTATCCAGAGTTGGATTTGAAGTCATCCACGTCAGACTGGAAACTCGAATCAGTGAATCCTTCAAGTTTCAGTTCTCAACTACCACCGTAGACCAAAAACATATCCTTAGTCCTTCGCAGGTACTTTAGGATTGCTTTTACGACAGTCCAGTGCTCTTCGCCTGGATTTAACTGATAGCGGCTCGTTACACTTAGAGCGTGTGCTATGTCTGGTCGAGTACACAACATCGCATACATTATGCTCCCTATTGCAGAGGCATAAGGTATGAGAGACATTCTCGTCTTTTCTTCGTCGGTTGTAGGGCACATTGACTTAGAAAGAGAGATACCATGTCTCATTGGAAGAAATACTCTCTTGGATTCTTCCATTTTGAATCTCTTCAAAATAGTGTTGATGTACTGAGATTGGGAGAGTCCTATCATCTTCTTCGATCTATCCCTATAGATACGTATTCCCAATACGTAAGATGCGTCTCCCATATCTTTCATGGAGAACTGCGCGGATAACCACGCTTTAGTCTGCGCTAACATCTTGATATCATCTCCGATTAACAAAATGTCATCGACGTACAAAATAATGAATTGTATCGAGCTCCCACTGTTCTTCTTGTACACACAACGTTCATATACGTTTTTGATGAAGCCAAATGCTTTGACTGTCTCATCAAATCGTATGTTCCAGGATCGGGACGCCTGTGTTAGGCCATAGATTGACCTTTGAAGTTTACACAATTTGTGCTCACTTCCTTTGGACACAAAACCTTCAGGTTGTTGCATAAAGATCTCCTTGTCAATGTCTCCATTGAGAAAGGCGGTCTTTACGTCCATTTGCCATATTTCTTAGTCATGCCACGCGGCTATGGCAAGTAATATTCGAATGGATTTCGACATCGCCACGGGAGAAAAGGTTTCCTCATAGTCTATTCCAGGCCTTTGAGAATACCCTTTCGCCACTAAGCGAGCTTTATGAGTTAATACCTCTCCATTCATTCCAAGCTTACGCTTGAAGATCCATTTGCATCCTACAGGGATAGTTCCCTCAGGTGGATCGACCAAGGTCCAAACCTTGTTGGAATGCATGGAATCCATTTCGGATTGCATGTCTTCGAGCCACGCACCCGAGTCTATGTCTAACATCGCTTCTTGATAGGTCTTTGGATCATTATCAACTTTCTCGTTTTCGTGAATGAAACCAAATCGCTCTGGCTCCTTACGAATTCGATCAGACCTTCGAAGAGTAGGTGTACTAGTTGGTTCAACAAATTCCGGTTCAGCTCCCACTGTTTGTGGGGATGGGTCCGATTCTTGGACTTCATCAAGTTCTACGATTGTCCCATTTCGGTTGGCGAGGAAATCCTCTTCCAAGAAGTGGGCGTTCCAAGACACGAACGTATTACGTTCTTTAGGATCGAAGAACAGGTATCCAATGGATTCCTTTGGATACCCCACAAATTTGCACAAACTAGATCTACTATCTAGCTTATCTCCTTTCTTGTTCTTTACATACGCTGGAGATCCCCATACTCGTAAATATGAATACACGGGTGCTTTACCATACCATACTTGATGCGGTGTTGTTGGCACTGACTTCGAAGGTACTATGTTTAGTATCTTCGAGGCAGTTAATAGGGCTAAGCCCCAAAACGAAAAGGGAAGATCAGCGAAGCTCATCATGGAACGAACCATGTCTAACAAAGTTCGGTTCCTCCGCTCAGACACTCCATTGAGTTGGGGCGTCCTAGGGGGAGTTCGCAGGGCGAGAATTCCATTCTCTTTTAGATAATCAAGGAATTCTTGGCTTAAGTACTCACCACCTCTATCAGAACGAAGTGCTTTAATACTATGTCCAAGTTGATTCTCTACTTCCATTCGAAACTCTTTGAATTTCTCAAAAGTTTCGGATTTGTGTTTCATAAGATCACATATCCATAACGACTAATATCGTCGGTGAATGTTACGAAGTAAGAGAATCCTCCTCTTGCATTGACACTCAATGGTCCACAAACGTCAGTATGGATTAAATCCAATGTTTGCTTGGTTCGCTCGGGATTCCCGGTGAAGGGTTATTTGGTCATCTTTCCTTTGAGACAAGACTTGCAAGTTGGGAGTTCAACCAAGTTCTTTATTTCAAGAGCCTTAGAGGAAACCAGCTTTTGAATCCTACTCTTGGAAATATGTCCAAGTCTAGCGAGCCAAAGTTGTGGAGTTTGATTATCATATTTTCTTTTTCTAGATTGAATGTGCATGACGTCAGAATTTGTAGGTTCTAGGGAATACAGACCATCTATCAAAGTACCACGAGCATACATTAAACCACCTTTAAATATGCAAAAAGCTCCATTTTCAATGGAAAAATTAAAACCATCAATATCCAACATAGGAATAGAAATGATGTTCTTAATAATGTTTGGTACGTACAGACAATCCCTTAAAACCAAAGTAAAATTTCCTAAAACTAATTCGACGTCCCCAATAGCCTCAGCGGCGATCCTAGCTCCGTTTCCAAAACGTAGGATTCTATCCCCGGGCTTCAGGTACCTTACTGCTCCCATCACCTGCAAATCATTGCAGATATGAGAACCTGCTGCGGTGTCTAACACCCACGATGCACAGTTAATAGAAATATTAACTTCAACCAAGAAAATACCTTTGGCTACCAGTTTCATCTTTAGGTAGTCTGGGCAGTTCCTTTTCCAGTGCCCTGCTTTCTTGCAGTGGAAACATTCGTCTTCTGGGCTCTTGTGCTTCTTTTCAACCTCCTTTGTGACTGCCTTCGAAGAGAACACCTTCTTCTTCTTCATACCTCTCTTGGGCTTTGCAGCCTTCGATTGGTGTGCAATCATTACCGGCTTCTCTTTCTTGAGAGTCGATTCTGTCGTTACCAACAAATTGGTCAGTTCGTGAAGAGCGAGGGTTCTATCCTCCATGTTGAAGTTCAACACGAACTGGTCAAAAGAACGGGGCAGCGTATGGAGGAGAAGGTCAGTGCTAAGATCAGCGTGCAAATCCACGTCCAATCGCCCCAGTTTTTCAACCAGGTTGATGAAACGTAGACAGTGATCCTTGACACTGCTTCCCTCAGCCATCTTGAGATGAAACAACTCTTTAATGGTCGAGAACCTTTCGGTATGAGACCACTCTCCAAACATCTGCTGGAGGTGGAGAAGTATTTCTCTAGCAAGCAGCATTGCAGCATGCTGTTTCTGCAGTTCATTTGACATCGAGGCTAACATGAGACATCGAACCTGAAGATCATCATCAACCCTTTTAGCATGGCCGGTTCGTTGTTCCTCAGTAGCTCGTGCTGCGGGTGCAGTAGGCATGGGTGTGTCAAGCACATAGCTTCGTCGCTCGGAGTCGAGGACAATTCTGAGATTTCTCAGCTAGTCAATGAAAATTGAGCCATTCAACTTGTTTGCGTCGAGGATAACAGATAATGGATTCTTAGACATTGTACTTAATATCTACAAATGGAAATAAGACAACGTTTAGCTAACTGATCTTATGTCTAATACTTATAATTATCGAATTTTGGACTTGTTTTCGAAAAAGTTCTCCCACTATTTTATCGAAACAATCACCCCCTTGATTGCTCGGGAAATTTAATTCCTAGTAGGTCTTGGCGTCCCAGCAGCAATTAATTGCACCCACGACTCGTGGCCATACACCCAATTTTCCAGGTAGGTATACTTTTACCAATTGTGTTACTCCACAACCTTCAAGCTATTTTGCCTCGGTTTTCACGCTTATCTAGCACTGCTACATCATAAGTGTTACTAATCGTTAAGTCTAACCCATCAATCATGATGAGCAACGGGCCCGGTCGTGAGTTCTCCGTAACTAGTTATCGGTCGATCCTCACATCCCGACCAGTCCTCACCCTTGTCGTGTTTAGTTAAAAACAGGAGTCAAGGAATTTTACGTATTGTCCCTTTCTTCGACTCGGGTGCCAGACTCTGGATCACCTCTATCGATAAGTAGACAACATACGCTAGCCCCTATTGATGGAAGGCTTGGATTTGTATAAATACTTCATTTTATTTTAATCCAATATGACTTAATATTTAGATCAAGAGGGGAATTTCTGGTTTGAAAGTTATACTAACTCTCTTCGAGATCTCACCGATTCAGTTATGCTTTATCTTTTATTACGATCTAGATTCTAGCGTGCATCTCATACAAGCTAAATATAAATCGACAAAATAAATAAAAGCCATACAAGCCTAGCATGCATAATACCACAATATGTTTTCGATCGGGAGCCTCCTATGCAGGCCATCATCGAGCCAATGATGTTGGCCCTATTGGTCAATCTAAAGGGTTCTCCTGAAGCCCTATGCTATTACACAATGTACCATGCAATCATGGCCTTCATATCTTCTTGGGTTCCCACCTTGTTTGTAAACAGGCCTTCATCCTAAACTAGGAAAGCAGTAAAGCTCTATTCTATTACAAAGGCTCAAAGTGGGCCAAAAACATAATAGGCTCGCAGGCCCAATAAAAACCAAACAATAAATTAAACCAATCACATCTAACCTAAGGTCAAGGCTCGGCTCGATCGAAAACCACGTAAACAATTCACGTAGAGCAAGAAACATGCAAACATCCTTTACTTATTTCTTTCTTAATTTTAAAACTACCTTTTAAAACTAACTTCCTATGATTCTTACTTTTTAGTCACTACTAATTATGACAAAATGAATATTCGGGTAAACAAAAATAAATTTTCTGCTGAAATTCAGATTCTGTTTTTCAACTTTTGAAAATTGCATTTTCGCACCTCAACTTTCAAAAATTGCACTTTGACCCCAAAACTTTTAAAAAGTTACAAAAACACCCCTGAGCATATTTGGGCAGCTACCAGAAAATAAAATTTTGAATTCTGAAAATTTTTGATTTTTTCCTGATTTTTTGGTAATTGCAAAACAGTCCCTAAACTTTCGAAAATTAAAAAATGACCCCAAAAAGCGTGCGACCTTATTTGCAAAACAGTCCAGTAATTTTGAAATTTCCAGATTCGAAAAAATTTAATTTTCAGCCCTTGAAACCCTAATGGCGATTTTTTAGTTCAAAAAGTCCTGAAGTTTCCAAAAACTATAAAATCGGCACAGATCTGAAAATGCAGATTTACCCAATCATAGATCTAGTCATAACAAGTAAGAATCAATTTATAGAACATAATTATCACGTGTTTACATATACATAATTAAACATATACGATGAAAACACATTATGTTCAGGCTTTTCGTATAATAATGATGGAGTTGGCTCTGATACCACTGTTGGGATAGTGGTTGGGTTGCCTCGATTGTCAGAACAACAAAAGTGCGGAATTTAAAAATTTTCGAAGCACCCAAGGTCCCATGTGAGAATCTCCATATTATTTATACGCAAGCAAGAAGCAAAAACACACATTGAATTTAAACAAGGAGGTTTTTGCGATTTACCTCACCACAGGCAAGGTGGTGGCAACCTTCAGTTCTGATTCTGAATCTGGATCTGGATCTAGTTCACAGAAGTGATCCAAGCGTCTCACCTCCAGAGATAGTCCACACCAACTGGATTCTGGTGACACCTCCTAGTCTTAGGCTCAGAACTGGATCTAGGAGATTCGTTGTTGCAGGACTGTGCAGATCAACTTGGCAAGGCAAGATCTAGCACGGTGGAAAAAGGGAGAGGCGGCGGCGGCGCTAGGGCAGCTCACGGCCGCAGATTGGCTGCGGCACTAGACTTGGCGGCGCAGGGAGAGGGGCGGCGGCTACTAGGTCAAAGGAGGCTAGGGTTTTTGCTTAGGGTGTTAGCTTTCTGAGCTCTAGTAGAACCCTATTTATAGACTCCCTTTTGACCGAGGTTTGCAAGACTCCTTATGGGCTTTTAATTAAAGGCCCATGTCATGGAAGCCTTTTCATTTAATTAATTACTTTAATTAAATGCCTAATCCAAATAAATCAATATTTCTTTTATATAATTAATTAGCAACTTAATTAAGTATTTAATTAATTAAGTCAGCTAATTAATTAATCTCCCACTTGAATTAAATACTTTAATTCATTTAATTGATTTAATTACCTTTAAATCAATTAATTCCTTTCATTTCCTTTTTCAACAGTCACCGTCCAATTGTATTGTGTGTGACCCTCTGGGTTCACCATCAATTGGCAGCAGGCCCACAAATTTTTCGTGATTTAATTTATGAACAATAAATTGCTACGGTCAATTAAACAACCTTTAATTGACCACTCCTAGAATCAAATCCTCTATTAACTCAGGAGTACCTACACTTCATGGTCGATATCTAGCCACAAGTCCATGAAGCCCAACTTCAGGTGAATTGATACTTGTGAACCTCGTCTCACATAATTTCCATGTACATACGGTCCTTCTATCGACTAATATTCCCGATCAAGACTTAGGGTGTGTGAATTGATCGGCACCTCTAAATTTGTCTCGATAACTATACTTTCTAATTCAGGATAATATTCCATTGTGACTCCTAAATTTGGAAACCCCTTTCCAAATTCGTCACCGACTGCGGCCGTAGATTCCTTGGATATATTATCTAAGAATCGTATAGAAAATTCTCTCATCCATTACAATGAGTCAATAGATTCCATATTGGTACTAACCACTCGCGTACATGTCCATACGCACACAACCTAGGCATGTTATGACCAAGCTAAGTGGCCTATACCTAGATCTATGTACGCACTTTCATGCACCGAATTCGCCCTAGCACCTCAAGTCAAAGGACTAAATCGTACATTATTATAATCCTTGAGAAACATCCCATCACCGGTATGCAACATGTGCTTCCACAATGGGTTTCTCTGTTCGGGTCGTTCGATGCGTTCAATCCTCCATCGAACCACCTACTCATATGCACTGGCCTCAAATGCCTTGTTCATGAAACGCTACAAATTCACTCCATGTGAATCATGCATACTTGTACAAGTCTTGGCGATTCCTACGATACCCCGTCTCGTTCGGAATCTATGACTTCGAACAGTTTTAAGATTACGACCTTTGAGACTGTTTCATGATTGCACTCAGTACTGAAGTGAATCGTCCCATAGTCAAATGTAATCTAAGGGTTTCATCCAATCGCTTAAATGTATTCGCGAGAGATGAAGTTGGCCATTGTTTATCCTTATTCACATATAAATAAACGTGCGTATTATTATAAAATCAAAAGATCGTCTCTTACAGAATAGACCTATTACAAGCTAATTGAACTGGCTTGCTGGGCACTATCCTATCACTTTGGTCGGAAACCAGGCCCGATCCAATCAGGGGCGGAACTAGAGGGTTTCGACTGGGGGGGCGAGATTTTTTTAATAGCAAACTCATTACCATTTTTATGTCGTGATAAAATAAAATAAAGTAATGATGTCTTTTTATTTGATAAAAGGTGAAAAAATATAGTGCTAATTTTTTTTTAAGAATCCATTTAACAAATGATTTAAGGAATTAATCAAACATAGAAACATTTTATAACATAAATTCAATTCTGCGAAAAAATGCTATTAAAGTACCAAAATTAACACTAATTTTTTTTTTTTAATACTGCCTATAATGTTCTTGAGTGCATTTATGAAAATTAAATATTTTTATCATAATATATTTACATTTCTAATTCAAGGTAATATGTTAGTCTAAATATAAAACATTTATAAGAAATAAACAGTTAAAGGAATGAAAAATTAATCTAACATAAAACCTTTAAAAGAAACAAAAATAGCATAAACCATAAAATACTCATTACCATTTTTATGTCGTGATAAAATAAAATAAAGTAATGATGTCTTTTTATTTGATAAAAGGTGAAAAAATATAGTGCTAATTTTTTTTAAGAATCCATTTAACAAATGATTTAAGGAATTAATCAAACATAGAAACATTTTATAACATAAATTCAATTCTGCGAAAAAATGCTATTAAAGTACCAAAATTAACACTAATTTTTTTTTTTTTAATACTGCCTATAATGTTCTTGAGTGCATTTATGAAAATTAAATATTTTTATCATAATATATTTACATTTCTAATTCAAGGTAATATGTTAGTCTAAATATAAAACATTTATAAGAAATAAACATTTAAAGGAATGAAAAATTAATCTAACATAAAACCTTTAAAAGAAACAAAAATAGCATAAACCATAAAATATGGTAGAAGGAAAATAAAAATAGCAAAATATATTTAATAGAAAGAAAGTAGGTATCAGGGTTCGAACCTGGTACCAACTTGGTACTGCTAAATTGCACCAACCACTAGACCATTAGCTCTTCTTTATCTATAGTTACAATAATATTATATATATAAACGTGCTTCGGATTATTCTTGGGGGGGCGACCGCCCCCCCCAGCCCCTATGACGGTCCGCCCCTGGATCCAATGTCGACCTGGCCGGACCGAGCCAGATTTGGCAGATTTCATAGAGGATCACCTTCGAGGACAAAGGGCCGCTGGATTTCCAGAAAGTGGGATGATCGACTCTGACTTTGGCCCCAATGGCGAACATGTTGTGGATAAGTCATTCAGAATTCTGTTGGCCGGAAGATTTAAGGATGATAATACCGAGCTCTTCCATAAAGATGGTTTTCAAATCAAGGGTGATTATTCTTATGCACATCAGTGGGTACACATTTTTTCGTACGTACTAATTTTTCTCGAAACTCCGCCTTATTACTGATATCTTTTTTTTTTTTTTTAGGCCGGAGATTTATTTGCTCATCAATCTCATCGATTAGCGATCTTGGAGGAAGAATCTCAACAGGCTCATAATGCTCTCCACGATATACTGAAGGAAGATGCCATCACGGCCGATCAATTTAGGCAGACTATTACCAAGCTATCTGAGGTCGAAAAGGAGCTCGCCGAAGCTAAGAAAGAGATTGAAGGGAAGAGGGCCCTCGAGGAAGAGGTCGAAAAATTAAGGTCGGATCTTGAGCAAGCTAAGATGCTTTTCCTTGATGCCTTGGTTCGTTTGCGGTCAGGTGCGATTAATCAGGCCATTTTCTATAAAGGAGTTAAGCAGCTTATCGTGGCCGGAAGGATTCCAGGCGCTCTTAACGAGTATCTTCCCTATATGAACCCTTATAAAAACTTTTTTGGAGAAAACTACAAAGCTTCCTCTCTTCCTCCCGAAATTGTTGGTCTTCAAGGTCATGAGTATGCCCAATTCCTCACTGAATTCGGGGTTCCCATGCCCAACCCTGATATGATCGAAGCGGAAAATGCGGTGGAAGAGAGCGAGGAGGTGAATATTGATGGCGATTCTAATGATCAGAAAGAAGAAAACATCTCTTCCCCTAGAGCAAGTAGTTCTTCCGCTGAGGACCAAAGTAGCGATGAAGGTGATGATAGCTCGAGTAGCAATGATAGCGATAGCTCGGAAGGTGATTCTGACAAAGAAGATGAAAAGGCGAAGGAGGGTTACGATTCTGGTGCTGAAGAACCCGACCATTGATAAATATGATGTAATAGGACATCCTTTATTAGTTTTTATTTTGTAGTTTATGAATTTGCGTACTTTTTGCCTTCTCGTATATACTTTGTTCTTTAACCCATACTGTTGTCATCTTAGCGAGAACTTTAGTTATTTTATATCGAATTTTTTTTATGTGGTTGATGATTGTTCCATTATTGTGATACCAAGATGCTATCCTTGCAATAAATACTAGGGCCATTTCACATCATCTCACCATACCATCGAATACTGAGATCGGAGCTATATAAATTCCAAAACCTCTGCAAGAATTTCCATGCCTTCCCCAAATCTCATAAGGTTAGCGAAGGAAAGAAAGAAAAAAGGGGTTTCGATTAAACCTGCTAACTCAGGCAAAATGACCTCTTTAGGGGAAAATGCCGTGGAGCGTGCATCCTTTTCTTTTTTACCAGAGCCTTTTAAGGTCGAAAAACCTTTCGATCCAATGCCTGTCTTTTCTTATAAAGCCCTCTCTCTCTAGGAATGGATATATCTTATCTCGATGTGGCAATACTCGGGAAACCCGTTCCGAACCATTTTCAGGCTGACATTTTTATTTTCGAGGTCGACACGTCGAAAAGAAATAGTCCTTCGTATTATCATCATTAATCCGATTTCTCATATCTCATTACCCTCAAATTGGTAAAGAATAAGATCGAGCTGGATTGTGCACTTCAGGTCACTAGGTCTTTTGAGGAGAAACTGGCTCTCTCCCTTTTTTATTGATACGTTTACATGACTTGATGTTCATATTTTGTCAACTGAGGCGAATTCCAATTTTCGAGCGTTGAATGGACTGGCTTAGCGGTTGTCTTTTCTCCATAGCGACCTATGTTGGGATAGTGGTTGGGTTGCCTCGATTGTCAGAACAACGAAAGTGCGGAATTTAAAATTTTTCGAAGCACCCAAGGTCCCATTTAAGATTCTCCATATTATTTATACGCAAGCATGAAACAGAAACACACATTGAAATAAACAAGGGGGTTTTTGCGATTTACCTCACCACAGGCAAGGTGGTGGCAACCTTCAGTTCTGATTCTGAATCTGGATCTAGATCTGGTTCACAGAAGTGATCCAAGCGTCTCACCTCCAAAGATAGTCCACACCAACTAGATTCTGGCAACACCTCCTAGTCTTAGGCTCAGAACTGGATATAGGATATTTGTCGTAGCAGGACTGTGCAGATCTACTTGGCAAGGCAAGATCTAACACGGTGGAACAAGGGAGAGGCATCGGCGGCGCTAGGGCAGCTCACGGCAGCAGGTGGCGGCGGCACTAGGTTGGCGGCGCAGGGAGAGGGGGCGGCTAGGTCAGAGAAAAGGAGGCTAGGGTTTTTGCTAGGGTGTTAGCTTTTTGGGCTCTAGTAGAACCCTATTTATAGACTCCCTTTTGACCTAGGTTTGCAAGACTCCTTATGGGCTTTTAATTAAAGGCCCATGTCTTGCAAGCCTTTCATTTAATTAATTACTTTAATTAAATGCACAATCCAATTAAATCAATATTTCTTTTATATAATTAGCAACTCAATTAAGTATTTAATTAATTAAGTCAGCCAATTAATTAATCTCCCACTTGAATTAAATACTTTAATTCATTTAATTGATTTAATTACCTTTAAATCAATTAATTCCTATAGTATCCTTTTTCAACAGTCACCGTCCAATTGTATTGTGTGTGACCCTCTGGGTTCACCATCAATTGGCAGCAGGCCCACGAATTTCTCGTGATTTAATTTATGAACAATAAATTGCTCCGGTCAATTAAACAACCTTTAATTGACCACTCCTAGAATCAAATCCTCTATTAACTCAGGAGTACCTACACTTCATGGTCGATGTCTAGCCACAAGCCCATGAAGCCCAACTTCAGGTGAATTGATACTTGTGAACCTCGTCTCATATAATTACCATGTACATACGGTCCTTCTATCGACTAATGTTCCCGATCAAGACTTAGGGTGTGTGAATTGATCGGCACCTCTAAATTTGCCTCGATAACTATACTTTATAATTCAGGATAATATTCCAGTGTGACTCCTAAATTTGGAAACCCCTTTCCAAATCCGTCACCTACTACGGCCGTAGATTCCTTGGATATATTATCTAAGAATCGTATAGGAAATTCTCTCATCCATTACAATGAGTCAATAGATTCCATATCGGTACTAACCACTCGCGTACATGTCCATACGCACCCAACCTAGGCATGTTATGACCAAGCTAAGTGGCCTATACCTAGATCTAAGTACGCACTTTCATGCACCGAATTCGCCCTAGCACCTCAAGTCAAAGGACTAAATCGTACACTATTATAATCCTTGAGAAACATCCCATCACCGATATGCGTCATACGCTTCCACAATGGGTTTCTCTGTTCGGGTCGTTCGATGCATTCAATCATCCACTGAACCACCTACTCATATGCACTGGCCTCAAATGCCTTGCTCATGAAACGCTATAAATTCACTCCATGTGAATCATGCATACTTGTACAAGTCTTGGCGATTCCTACGATACCCCGTCTCGTTCGGAATCTATGAGTTGGAACAGTTTTAAGATTACGACCTTTGAGACTGTTTCATGATTGCACTCAGTACTGAAGTGAATCGTCCCATAGTCTAATGTAATCTAAGGATTTCAACCAATCGCTTAAATGTATTCGCGAGAGATGAAGTTGGCCATTGTTTATCCTTACACTCGTATAAATAAACATGCGTACTAGGTCATTTATACTAAAGAAAGATAATGATAGTTCCAGTACAAGCTAAATGTATTGGCTTGCAGGGCACTATCCCATCAATCTCCCACTTGCCCTAAAGCCAATCACAAACGTTTCTAGGACCCATCTTTTTATAGATGTTCTTCGAACTCAATTCATGATATAGCCTCCTTTTAGAGGATCAGCTAAGTTGTCTTCTGAGTCGACGCGATCCATTACGCGCGTTAACTCTACCAATGATTTTTCTAATCAAATGGTACCTTTCTTTCAATTGTGTTTAGATTTCTGGTGAGATCTCGAATGCTTTGCTTTAGCAATAGCTCCAATGTTGTCATGGAAGATAATCATGAGCTTTGAAATGCTAGGCACTACATCCAACCGAAGGATGAAGTTTTATATCCAAACACTTTCTTAAGCTGCATTTAATGCTACATTTAATGCTGCAATATATCTTGCTTCAGTGGTTTGGATGGTTACGGTGATTTGCTTGGAACCCTTTCAAATTCACCGTTACCCCATTGATGCAGGATATGTATCCAAAAATGGATGTTCTTAATTCATCCACATTAGACTGAAAATTCGAATCAGTGAATCCTTCGAATTTTAATTCTCCACTACCACCATAGACCAAGAACAAATCCTTAGTCTTTGTCAAGAGCTTAAGGATATCTTTTACGGTGGTCCAGTACTTCTTCACTGGATTTTGACTAGCAACTGCTCGCGATACTTGAGCAAGTTCTACGTCTGGTCTAGTACATAGTAAAGCATGCCACATGCAACCTTTTGTTTGAAACATAAGGTATTTGAGACATTCTCCTTTATTCTCATTTGATGTAGGGCACATCGATTTTGGAACAAGGGATACAATGTCTCACTTGAAGCAATCCTTTCTTGGATTCTCCATACTGAATATTTTCAGTATTGATTCTATGTACTTAGATTTAGAGAGTGTCAACATCTTTTTCCGATCTATTCTATAGATACGTATCCCAATACGCAAGATGCTTCTCCTAAATCTTTCATGGAGAATTGCATGGACAACCATGCTTTCGTCTGTGCTAACATTCCGATATCATACCAGATAGCCAGAACATTATCGACATATAAAATATGAGCTTCATCGCGCTCCCACTAATCCTTTTGTACACTCATGGTTCATGCTTATTTTGATGAAGTCAAATGTCTTGACTATCTCATCAGAACAAATGTGAATCTAAATGGATTCAGACATTGCTAATGGAGAAAATGTTTCATCAAAGTCTGTTACAGAACATTGTGAATAGCCTTTTTACCACTAGTCAATTCTTAGAGGCAACACCTCTCCATTCATTCCATGTTTGAAGATCCATTTACAACTTATAACCAACTTATAGGGATAAATCCCTCGGGTGGATCAATCAAGGTTTATACCTTGTTGGAATGGATGGGATCCATTTCGGGTTGCATGGCTTCAAGCCACGCATCCGAATCTATGTCTGACATCGCTTCTTGATAGATCCTTGGATCACTTTCCACTTTCTCGTTTTCGTGAATGAAACCAAATCGCTCTGGCTCCTTACGAATTCGATCAGACCTTCGAAGAGTAGGTGTACTAGTAGGTTTAGTAAATTCTAGATTAACTCCCACTGTTTGCGGGGACGGGTCCAAATCTTGGACTTTATCAAGTTCCATGGCATTTCCATTTCCTTTGATGAGAACTTCATCAACAGAGGAACGGGTATCTAGGAGAAATGATTGTTTCTCATTGTCGTGGAACAGGTATCCAATGGATTTCGTTGGATACCCCACAATTATATACAAATTGGATCTACTAGCCAATTTATCTCCTTTCTCGTTTCTACCATCGGCAGGAGATCTCCATACTCAGAGGTAAGAGCATAGAGATATTTTGCCATACCTTTCTTGGTAATGTTTTGTAGGCACGAACTTTGAAGGTACTTTGCTCAGTATCTTCGATGCAGTCAGGAGGACTAACTCCTAGAACGCATAAGGAAGCTTAACAAAACTCAATATGGATAGAACAATGTTAAACAATGTTAGATTCCATCTCTTTAGACACTTTAATAAGTTGAGGTGTCTTAGGAGGAGTTTGTTGTATGAGAACCCCATTCTTAATGAGATAATTGAGTAATCCTTGACAAGTATTTGCTATCTCGATTAGATCGAATAATACTATGTCATTGTTGATTCTCTACTTCGCATTGAAATACCTTTCTTGGTTTTTCGGATTTGCATCTCACTAGATTCATTTTTCACTAACGACCAAGGTCATTAGTAAAAAGTACGAAGTATGAGTAATCTCCTCTCACAGTAACTTTTAGTGATCCATGTTCATGGATTAAATCCAGATTTTGTTTGGTTCGCTCTGGATTCCCCGTGACGGGAGATCTGGTCATATCTCCTTTGAGACATGATTCGCAGGTTGGAAGTTCATCCATGTTCTATTTTTCAAGAAGCTTATGTGAAACCAACTTTTGAATCCTACTCTTGGAGATGTGTCCAAGTCTAACGTACCAAAGTTATGGATTATTATCTTTGTATTAATTGAATTTCACACACTAATTTAATAAGATTGAGTCAATGGTTTAATTCAATTAATTTACTTCCTTTCAATTAACTTTTTTAATTGCTTCATTTTTCCTTTTCAATTAACCCTTTAACTGAAACGTCGCTTAATTAATTAGATCATTTAATCAATTAAACATATCAGTGCCTTTCTTAGATCCAGTGGGATAATTCGACTTTTAGGCTACTTGCGTTCTTTTGACAACCTTTATGGTCGAATTTAGAAGAGAATTAATTCTTCTTCATTTTACTCTTCTATGACTTTGCAGTCCATGAAGTGTAAACGATCATGACAGGTTTATCCTATTTGCCTTTAACCAATACTTTGGTTGATTCATGAAATGTGATCAACTTATCAAAGAAGATCAGTTTATTTCAAGAGTCATTTGAATGAGCAGGAGGAGAATTTAGGAGGAAGTTAATGTTAAGATCACTTGCAGGCTTACGTTTAATCAATCCAGTTTTCAACTAGATTGATAAAACAAAGACAGTGATCCTTGACACTAGTTCCTTCATTTATTCTCGAGTTTTGAAACAATTCCTTAGAAGTCTTGAATCATATTGATTCAAAACTACTCCTCAAAACAAGACTTTTGAGGTGGAGGTTGGTTTCAGAAGACTGGTCCTCAAAACGGGCCTTTTGAGGTGGAAGCTTCAGACATGCTCCTCATGTTGCTTCCATAGCTCGTTCAATCTTGATGCTTATTTGAGGAAACGATCATTAAGATTCCCATACTCTACAGGTGATTCGTTTCACTTTTGAGATTCATCTTTATATGAGGAAACGATCATTAATATTCCCACATTCTACAGGTGATTCGTTTCTTATATATCGACTTATCTCAGAAGCGCATAAGGCATAGGCTCGTCGTTTAAGAACGTCATTCCCACTTCTGGAATTTAAGACAATTCTCAAGTTTCTTGCCTAGTCGATATCTTGACCAGTTATTTTATTAGTCGAGGATAAATAGTAAAAATGGATAATTACAGATATCTCAGTATCCTAAAGAGAAGACAAAGATTCAGTGGACTAGTTAATGAATAATACTTATAATCTACGAAGATTGGACTTTCTATCGTAGAAGTTCTCCCACTATTTTATCGAAACAATTACCCTTTCAATTGTTCGGAAAATTCTATTTCCTAGTAGGTCTTGACGTCCCAGCGGCAATTAATTGCACCCACGACTCGTGGCCATACAACCAATTCCCCAGGTAGGCATACTTATTGCCAATTGTGTCACTCCACAACCTTCAAGCTATTTTGCCTCAGTTTTCGCACTTATCTAGCACTGCTACATCATAAGTGTTACTAATCGTTAAGTCTAACCCATCAATCATGATGAGCAACGGGCCCGGTCGTGAGTTCTCCGTAACTAGTTATCGGTCGATCCTCACATCCCGACCAGTCCTCACCCTTGTCGAGTTTAGTTAAAAACAGGAGTCAAGGAATTTTACGTATTGTCCCTTTCTTCGACTCGGGTGCCCGACTCTGGATCACCTCTATCGATAAGTAGACAATATACGCCAGTCCCTATTGATGGAAGACTTGGATTTATATAAATACTTCATTTTATTTTAATCCAATATGACTTAATATTTAATTCGAGAGGGGAATTTCTGGTTTGAAAGCTATACTAACTCTCCTCGAGATCTCACCGATTCAGTTATGCTTTATCTTTTATTACGATTTAAATTCTAGCGCGCATCTCATACAAGCTAAATATAAATCGACAAAATAAATAAAAGCCATACAAGCCTAGAATGCATACTACCACAAATATGTTTTCGATCGGGAGCCTCCTATGCAGGCCATCATCGAGCCAATGATGTTGGCCCTATTGGTCAATCTAAAGGGTTCTCAAACAGGCCTATGCTATTACACAATGTACCACGCATACATGGCCTTCATATCTTCTTGGGCTCCCACCTTGCTTGTAAACGGGCCTCCATCCTAAACTAGGAAAGCAATAAAGCCCTATTCTCTTACAAAGGCTCAAAGTGGCCCAAAAACATAATAGGCTCGCAGGCCCAATAAAAAACCAAACAATAAATTAAACCAATCACATCTAACCTAAGGTCAAGGCTCGGCTCGATCGAAAACCACGTAAACAATTCACGTAGAGCAAGAAACATGCAAACATCCTTTACCTATTTCTTTCTTAATTTTAAAACTACCTTTTAAAACTAACTTCCTATGATTCTTACTTTTTAGTCACTACTAATTATGACAAAATGAATATTCGGGTAAACAAAAATAAATTTTCTGCTAAAATTCAGATTCTGTTTTTCAACTTTTGAAAATTGCATTTTCGCCCCTCAACTTTCAAAAATTGCACATTGACCCCAAAACTTTTAAAAAGTTACAAAAACACCCCAGGGCAGATTTGGGCAGCTACCAGAAAATGAAATTTTGAATTTTGAAAATTTTTGATTTTTCAAACTGACCCCTCAAGTTTCGGTAATTGCAAAACAGCCCCAAAGTTTTCGGAAATTACAAATTGACCGCAAAACCCGTGCGACCAGATTTGCAAAAACAGTCCAGTAATTTTGAAATTTCCAGATTCGAAAAAATTTAATTTTCAGCCCCTAAAATCCCTAATCTCGATTTCTTTGCATAAAAGTCCTGAAGTTTTCAAAAATTATAAAATCGGCACAGATCGGAAAAAGCAGTTTTACCCAATCATAGATCCAGTCATAACAAGTAAGAATCAATTTACAGAACATAATTATCACGTGTTTACATATACATAATTAAACATATACGATGAAAACACATTATGTTCAGGCTTTTCGTATAATAATGATGAAGTTGGCTATGACACAACTGTTAGGATAGTGGTTGGGTTGCCTCGATTATCAGAACAACGAAAGTACGGAATTTAAAATTTTTCGAAGCACCCAAGGTCCCATATAAGATTCTCCATATTATTTATACGCAAGCATGAAACAGAAACACACATTGAATTAAACAAAGGGGTTTTTGCGATTTACCTCACCACAGGCAAGGTGGTGGAAACCTTCAGTTCTGATTCTGAATCTGGATATGGATCTGGTTCACAGAAGTGATCCAAGCGTCTCACCTCCAAAGATAGTCCACACCAACTGGATACTGGCAACACCTCCTAGTCTTAGGCTCAGAACTGGATCTAGGAGATTTGTCGTAGCAGGACTGTGCAGATCTACTTGGCAAGGCAAGATCTAACACGGTGGAACAAGGGAGAGGCGGCGGCGGCGCTAGGCCAGCTCACGGCAGCAGGTGGCGGCGGCACTAGGTTGGCGGCGCAGGGAGAGGGGGCGGCTAGGTCAGAGAAAAGGAGGCTAGGGTTTTTGCTAGGGTGTTAGCTTTTTGAGCTCTAGTAGAACCCTATTTATAGACTCCCTTTTGACCTAGGTTTGCAAGACTCCTTACGGGCTTTTAATTAAAGGCCCATGTCTTGTAAGCCTTTCATTTAATTAATTACTTTAATTAAATGCACAATCCAATTAAATCAATATTTCTTTTATATAATTAATTAGCAACTCAATTAAGTATTTCATTAATTAAGTCAGCCAATTAATTAATCTACCACTTGAATTAAATAATTTAATTCATTTAATTGATTTAATTACCTTTAAATCAATTAATTCCTAAAGTATCATTTTTCAACAGTCACCGTCCAATTGTATTGTGTGTGACCCTCTGGGTTCACCATCAATTGTAGCAGGCCCACGAATTTCTCGTGATTTAATTTATGAACAATAAATTGCTCCGGTCAATTAAACAACCTTTAATTGACCACTCCTAGAATAAAATCCTCTATTAACTCAGGAGTTCCTACACTTCATGGTCGATGTCTAGCCACAAGCCCATGAAGCCGAACTTCAGGTGAATTGATACTTGTGAACCTCATCTCATATAATTACCATGTACATACGGTCCTTTTATCGACTAATATTCCCGATCAAGACTTAGGGTGTGTCAATTGATCGGCACCTCTAAATTTGTCTCGATAACTATACTTTCTAATTCAGGATAATATTCCAGTGTGACTCCTAAATTTTGAAACCCCTTTCCAAATCCGTCACCGACTACGGCCGTAGATTCCTTGGATATATTATCTAAGAATCGTATAGGAAATTCTCTCATCCATTACAATGAGTTAATAGATTCCATATTGGTACTAACCACTCGCGTACATGTCCATACGCACCCAACCTAGGCATGTTATGAACAAGCTAAGTGGTCTATACCTAGATCTAAGTACGCACTTTCATGCACCGAATTCGCCCTAGCACCTCAAGTCAAAGGACTAAATCGTACACTATTATAATCCTTGAGATACATCCCATCACCGATATGCGTCATGCGCTTCCACAATTGGTTTCTCTGTTCGGGTCGCTCGATGCGTTCAATCCTCCATTGAACCACTTACTCATATGTACTTGCCTCAAATGCCTTGCTCATGAAACGCTACAAATTCACTCCATGTGAATCATGCATACTTGTACAAGTCTTGGCGATTCCCTACGATACCCCGTCTCGTTCGGAATCTATGACTTGGAACAGTTTTAAGATTACGACCTTTGAGACTGTTTCATGATTGCACTCAGTACTGAAGTGAATCGTCCCATAGTCTAATGTAATCTAAGGATTTCAACCAATCGCTTAAATGTATTCGCGAGAGATGAAGTTGGCCATTGTTTATCCTTATACTCGTATAAATAAACATGCGTACTAAGTCATTTATACTAAAGAAAGATAATGATAGTTCCAGTACAAGCTAAATGTATTGGCTTGCAGGGCACTATCCCATCAACCTATGTGATTTTTCCACCAAATATTTTCTTATTCCTCGGGAAGCTGAATCGTCATTAAATCTTGATCGCACGACTTGTTACATTTCAATCGTTGGATAAGGTTGAGCTGCATCTATAAATGGGCTTTTCTTTAGTTTTTTAGATAAAAATTCTCTTCCCTTTTTTTAGATTTTCTTCGATCATGTTGCTCAAGAAATATCGTCCTTTGACCCAATATTTCAAAATCCGAGGTAGGACTTATTTTTCGAGTTCTATAATGTTGATTACCTCATTTTCAACTAGAATATCTGCAGACGAAGAACTTATTCGATCTTGAAGGCCAACAAGCCTCATTGCTGACCATCCACAGTCCCAATAACTCTCTCGACCTGGCAAGGTGTTGGAAGGGTTCAAGCATAAAGTTTTCAAGGGTGTTTAGCGATGTGTCATTATTCCTCCGGCACGGTTCTCATACTGAGGGACCTATTGCCACAATATTTTTCGAGGATGTGAAAAGGGTGCGGCGTCAGCGAATGAAGTGGCGTTCGACATAGGTTACTCGATCATCGAGCTGAGGCCTTTAATTCCTTATCCCAATAATCAACCAAGACCCAATATTCACTATCCTTGTAAATCTTTCGAGTAAGGACATTATCGTCCGTTTGTGCTTCTACTGCTAATTGTAGTAGGATCGAAATGTAATAGGATCGAAGTAGGTCGTAGCTTTGACAAATTCTGGTGTAATAGGATTGAGATATAGCTCTGTATCACTTATTCGAAAATCGTTGTGAATAATACTTCATAATATTCTTGCTTTGTTTGATCTAATAATCCCTGCTTGATTGTTGCATATGTATTCCGGACGTTGATGAGTTTAAATGAGCTATCTACTGTAGCCAAACAGTTCCTTATTCATCGGGAATCCCAACGGTCGTTAAATCTTGTCCGTTTAATTAACAACTTATGGCCGTTAGATCTATCCCCTCCCCTACTATAAAAAGCGGTGTTGTATCCTTGAGACTATCTCTCTCATCCTACTGGTTCTTTATTTATCCGATCATGATGATCAAAACCATTATTCTATCAACTCAACTTTTTGAGTTTAGACTTCGAACAGTCTTTGTGATAAACAGGGTTGCTTCGAACTTGCTTAGAATATCGACAGGCAAATATATTCTCGATCTGGAAGGCCAATAAGCCAAATCCAGAAAACTCTACCGATCCTTGCCCGGGGTCAGTTAATTAAGGATAATACTTTTTTATGGCTAACTACTTCGGGGTCCGGAGAACTGCTCGACCTGCAAAAATGTTGATGGAGTATGAGCATCAAGTTCTCCAAGGGTAGTCGGTAGCTTTTATCATTCCTCTGGCATGGGTCTCCGCTCGGGGGCCTGTTGCCACAATGCATTTAGGAATACGTACTAGGGGCTGCGTCTTTGGAGGACTACAAATAAAGATAAAAGCCTGCGGGTCTAAAGGAGATTCCACGTTCGGAGCTGAATTATCTCGATCGACTGGTAGGAGAAGAAACCGAAAATTTCATAGGATTGTAGAATGCAATAGGATCGGAATGTAATGTATTAGCTTGTACTATGCTCGAAATGTATCTCCAATATCCTTGCTCTTTTCAATTTTTATACCTTTGTAATAGGATCAAAATTGTACATATTTTCTTTTTCGAAATAATTTTATAAACTTTTTCATTTCATTGTTGGTCGATCAAATAATAGTCAGATGAGCTCTTATCTTTGATAACCCGATCGAACTTGAATATTTTTAACTAATACGAGAATAACCCAACACATCTTTTTGAGCGAGCAATGAATAAGTAATCTAATAAGTAACCAATTAATCTTCCTTTGGGAAATTTTTAAGTATGAGTATTTAACCGATCCTTAGCATAACCGAATTTCTGAAATTGACCGAACTCTTTAATTCGAGAAACTCCAACCGAACATAAATTGTCGATAATAATACTTTGTATTAATCATTCGGGTTTGCATTTTTGATCGAATATAATGGTGGAAGGATAGAAATCGGACGAACATTTTCCCGAAAATCGTTACTTAAACAAGTAATAACTTTTGAATCATTTCTGATGCTCAGCTTATTGTAATTGATGGACTGGTGTCGATTGGGCCGATCATATTCTTTCCAACCCGAGCATTAATAATTGGTTGTAAATTGTCGAAAACCAAATTGATGTTCGAGCGTGATTTCTCGATCATGATAATGCATTAAGTTTTCCAAACTGGTATCGTATTTTGAATAGCACGTCCAAAAGATCAAATTTTAGGCAAACATTTTTGTTTCCAGCGTTGCCCTTTAGATTGGTTAACAGATAAGAACCACTGAACCATCTTTATGTGTCTATAAGATTACTTCTTCTCCCAACCAAACAGGATCCTATTCCTTGGGAAATGTAACAGTCAGTACATTTATTGTTTAGATCATAGCCGTCCGTGACATGGTATCTGGTCCGTCGGTTTTAACCCTTCGCTGTTATAAATAGTTCCCATTTTTTCCGTCACATTCTTCACTCATTACCAATGCCTCGCCCGATCACCACAGCTCGAGTTTTGAATTCTTTTAGCAATATGATCCGTAATACTTCTGAAATAAAGGAGTTTGAAATTAGGATTCGGACCCTGTTTTTCGATCCTAGTCCCTTTGGTGTAGCCTCTCTCGCTTAGAATATCGTGATAGGATAGTGCCCAGCAAGCCAACAAATATAAGCTTGTTTAGGTACTTCCTTTAGAAGCAATCTTATGATTCATAAGATAATACGCCTGTTTATTCATAGTACGTGAATTAAACAATGGCCAACTTCATCTCTCGCGAACGTATCTAAGCGACTGGATGAAACCCTGAGATCACTCATGACTACGGGATTATTCACTTCAGTATTGGGTGCGATTAATCATGAAACAATCTCAAAGGTCGTGATCTCAAAAATGTTCCAAGTCATAGATTCATATCGAAACGGGGTATCGAATGAATCGTCAAGACTTGTAGGATTATGCATGATTCACATGAAGTGAATTTGTTGTCGTTTCATGAACAAGGCATTGAATGCTAGTGCATATGACTAGGTGGTTCGATAGGGGATCGAACGCATCGAACGACCCGAACAGAGAGACCCATCGTGGAAGTGCGTTAAGCATATCGGTAATGGGATGTCTCTCAAGACTTATAATAGTGTACGATTTAGTCCTTTGACTTGAGGTACTAGGGCGGATTCGGTACACGGGAATACATACTTTGATTTAGGAGCCGATCACATAGCTTGGTCATTGTGCGACTACTTTGGGTACGTATGAACGTGTGCGCGGATAGTTATTACTAATATAGGATCTATCGACTCATCCTGATAAGATGAGAGAATTTCCTGTACGTTCTTAGATAATAAATCCGAGGAATCTACGGTCGTAGTCGGTGACGGATCTGGAAAGGGGTTTCCAAATTTAGCAGTCACACTGGAATTATTATCCTGAATTAGAAAGTACAGAATTGAGATAATTAGAGGTGCCGACCAATTCACACACCCTAGGTCTCAATCGGGAAATTAGTTGATAGAAGGACCGTATGTACATGGCATTTATAAGAGTTGAAGGTTCACGAATATCAATTCACCTGAAGTTGGGCCTCATGGGCTTGTGGCTAGACATCGACCATGAGGTGTGGGTACTCCTGAATTAATAAGGAAATTAATTCTGGAGTGGTCAATTAAAGTGGTTAATTGATCGGAGCAATTAATTGCTCACTAATTAAATCACGAAAGTCGTGGGCCTGCTGCCAATTGATTGTGAACCTAGAGGGTCACACACAATACAGTTGGACAGTGACAGTCTGGAAGGAATCAATTGATTTAAGGAATTAAATCAATATATGAATTACAGTATTAATTCATGAAGAAGAATAATTAATTAGAAGTGACTAATTAATTAATCGAGAATTAAAGTGTTAATTCGAAGTGGAGAATCATTAATTAGGAGTAACTGATTAATGAATCAATTGGAATTTCTAATTGATTAAATCCTCAATTAAAGTATTAATTGGAAAGGATTAATTAATTAATAGTGGATTAATTAGTTAAACACATGGGCCGATCCATATGAAAGTTAATTGATCTAGGATTAATTAATTTAAGCATATGGGCCAATTATTGTAAGGATAAATTAACTTGGGATTAATTAATCTTACATGGGCTAATTTTGGGAACTATGATCAAATTAAGTTTAGGACTAATTAAAAGCATAAGAGGCCGATTTCTTGTTAATTGATTGGGCCGATTTTTTGCTAGTTTATTTAGTCTTGAATTAATTTGATTATGTTGGATTATGATAGGGATTAAAAGAGTTTGTGTTTTCTTGTGTAACTAGGAAAGAGATTGAAAGAGATCTTCTTTCCTAATGTGATAAGATTTGTGTATATCTTATCTCTTGAAAAGAAGATATTCTTTCAAGAGTTAGATGTCTATTAGGAGAAGGAGTCTTCTAATAGAGACATCTATAAATACTAGATATACATAATCAAAAATACACTAACAAATCTTAAGAGATTTATTCTAAGAAAAGAAAGAAAATCACAACACAAGAAAAACAAAGAAGGCCGAAAATATCAGCCCTCATTCTCGCCCCTACTGAAAACCGAACCCTGTGCAAAATCGCCCCACCCCTGTGAAGGATTTTTCTCCAAGCTTCTTCCCGGATCTGAATCCAATTCCTGACAAGACAATTCCTTAATCCTAGTTCTGAGCCTGGGGATTTCGCGAAGTCACTCAAATCCAACTGGTGTGGACTATCTCTAGAGGCACAACACTTGGGGTGCTCTAGTGAACAACCGAAGACCGGAGAAAACCACCACCTTGCCTGTGGTGAGGTAAAATGGCTTTTACCACCTATTTAATTTTAGTATATGCATGCTTTAATTAAATTCAACCTTTATTCATATGTGCTAATAAGAAACCCTGGGATTTGGTGTATGATAAAAATTTTAAATTCCGCACTGTTGTAGTTGACAAATTATACCCATAAATCCCAACAGTGGTATCAATGCCTAACTTATTATGCACATATGAAAAAGGCCTGAACACTACAAATTTTCGTGAATATGTTTATTTGTCGTGTTCTATGCATGGATCTTGCTGATTATGATTAATTATGTGTTCGGATAAATAGCATAATTCTTATTTGGGCCAGATCTACAATTTGCGATTATTACAGGACTAAAACTGCAATTTACGATTTTTAGAAAATCTGGACAGAATCTGAAATTTTAATATTCTGGAAATTTTGGGCTGAAATTGAAATTCTGTTTTTCTAAGCGATAGGGGCTGTTTTGCAATTTCCGTAAGTTAAGGGGCTGTTTTGCAATTTACGAAAACTTCAGGGGCTGTTTTGCGATTAATAAAATTTTCTGGAAATAAAATATTAATTTCTGTTTTCTGGGCTAATTTGCAAGTTCTGGAATTTTTGGGGCTGATTTATCATTTCCGAAAGTTTTGGGGTCAAAACGTAATTTTCGAAAATTGAAGGACCAAACTGTAATTTTCAAAATTTGAAATTTCCAGAACCTGAATTATGTTTTAAAAGGTGTTTTATTATCCGAAGGATTAATTTTTCATAATTAGTAGTGGACTAAAGTAAGAACCATGAGATATTTTTAAAAGGTGGTTTTAAAATAGGAATTGTGATTTAATTTTAAAAGGGGGTTTTAAAATAAAATCAAAGTGTCATTTTAAAAAGGGGTTTTAAAATGATAAGTAAGAGATTGTTTTAGAAAGGGGTTTTTAAAACTAGAATCTAAGGTTATTTTAAAAGGTAGTTTTAGAATAACATAAGAAATAAGAAAATTAATTTTTGCTTGTTTCTTGCTCAACGTGAAATTGTTTACGTGGTTTTCGATCGCGCCGAGCCTTGACCTTTAGGTTAGATGTGAATGGTTGGTTTTAATCTTATTGGTTTTATTGGGCCTGCGAGCCTTAAGATTTTGGGCCACTTTGAGCCATTGTAATAGATAGGGCTTTACTGTTTTATTAGTTTAGGATGGAGGCCCGTTACAAGCAAGGTGGGAGCCCAAGAAGACTAAAGGCCATGTATGCATGGTAAAATGTGTAATAGAGTAGGTCTATATGAAACCCAATAGATTGACCAATAGGACCATCGTCTTTGGCTCGATGGTGGTCCGCATAGGAGGCTCCCGATCGAAAACATACTGTGGTAGCATGCATGCTAGGTTGAATGTTTTATTTTATTTTATTTGTTGATTTATTTTGGCTTGTGCGCTAGAATTTAGATCACTAAATAAATTATAAAGCATAATTAAAGCGGTGAGATCTCGAGGAGAGTTACCTCAAACTTCCTAAAATCGAAAATCCCCTCTCGAATTAAAATATTAAGTCATATTGGGTAAACTATAAAATGATGTTTTATAGATCCAAGCCTTCCATCAATAGGGACTAGTGTATGTTGTCTACTTATCGATAGAGGTGATCCAGAGTCTGGCACCCGAGTCGAAGAAAGGGACAATACACGAAATTCCTTGATTCTTGTTTTTAACTAAACTCGACAAGGGTGGGGACTGGTCGGGATGTGATTATCGACCGATAACTAGTTACGGGGACTTCACGACCGGGCCAGTTTCTCATCAAGATTGACTGGGTTAGACTTAAACGAGTAGTAACATTTATGATGTAGCAGTGCTAGATAAATGCGAAAATCGAGGCAAAATAGCTTGAAGGTTGTGGAGTAACACAATTGGTAAAAGTATACCTACCTAGGGAGTTAATTGTATGACCGCGAGTCGTGGGTGCAATTAATGTCTGCCGGGACGTCAAGACCTACTAGGAAATAGAATTTCCCGAACAATGCAAGGGGTTATTGTTTCGATAAAATAGTGGGAGAACTTTTTCGATAGAAAGACCAATCTTCGTTAATTATAAGTATTATCTTAAATCTGTCTGCTTATTGTTGTCTGTTATTTATATTTAGCCATGCCAAAATTCACTGTCAATTGCGAACAAACTATATTGCAAATCTGGATATCATCACTCCACGATGAAGGCATGACTGGGTACAAAAATATTAATAAATATTGTACTTACCTGATCAAGAGGCTAAAACGAATCGATGAGCTTGGAGCTATATTGACTCTAGATGATAAAATGGTAATCATCACAAATGGCCTGCCTGAATCATTCTCTCATTTTATCGATCATTGTGAAGTTCCACACAAAGGAATTAAGACCGATGATTTGCATAAGTTGTTGGACAAATATGAGAAAGCCCTCGAAAGAGGACAAGGATTGATCGAAGGAAAGAATTGTCCCTTATGTAAGAAAAATGAGGAACTGAGTAACATGACTGATGAGGAATTCCGAAACATACTTGACCAAGGTATAACCTAAGTTATTTCCTTTTGATGAAAAACATCTTAAGATTTTCTTTTGATGTAAATCATCTAACATTTCTGGTTTCTGTAAAAGTGTTTACAGAGGATGACTGGAACGTGCTGCAAGTGACCAAGTCTGGGTTTCAATTGCACATGAGGGAAACATACTTCAAGGAATGGGTCAAGGAGCATCTGGATTTTTCTTATTAGCATATGTTTTTCTTTAATTTTGGATTTAGGCATTAGTTAGAGTTTTGTCTATTTATTTCGAACTTTGTACGAAACTTCTTAGCTTTACCATTATGAATGGAGTTATTTTAATTAAAGCTTTTAATTCGTACATAACTGCTTTACCGTTGTAAATAAAGCAAAGAAATAAGCATTGATAAAACTTAAACAATTATGCTAGATCAAGAAAAGAAAAACAAATTAGATAATTATCCACATTCGATCATAATTCCTAAAAGAAGGAATCGATGAATTGTTTTCAATCATGACACTTGAAAAATAGAAGATTGATGAATTCAAAACATGCGAATCCTGTCTGAATAGGAAATCAATCGATTGAATGAAGGTATTTTGAAATACCAAGTGTTTAATGAATGAAATTCGTGAACACACATGTGGATCACTAAAATAATAGTGCGAGTTATTAATTGCTTCATAAAGTATCCTAATAGCATTTAGGATATAAGTACATTGAAAGTACAAGTTTTTGGAAAGATTGAAGGGTTCAAAGTGTTTCATAAAGGCACTAAGTAAAGTGCAAGTATGGAAATGTTGAAAGGATTCAAAGGATTCCAAAATCGAAGCAATTAAGGGCATTAAAGTATGACCATTCGATTTAATCGAAGTGATTAATACATAAGCCCTAAATTACTCAAATTATCTAAATCGAGAATAGAATTCTTGAATAGCAAGTTAAATCTAATAAAAGGAACCGAACTATGAAAGACTAGATTCATTCCTTAAATTAGTATTGCTAAAACTACTCAATCAATTCTGGGGGTCAACCCCATGACTATAGAAGGATACTTAAACAAGTATTTTCTTAAGTCAATTCCTACGAAAAACCGTACTAACCCTAGTATGGTATATCATCCATGAATGATAAAATTGGATAGTGGATCCAATTGAGAAAATTTGTAGGGTATTCAACGAAATCCATTGGATACCTGTTCCATGATCCTAAAGAACGAAAGTAGTCCGTTCCTGAGGATTCCCGATTCTTAGAGGGTTGTTCCCTCGCTAATAGAAATGGGATATTACCATGGAACTTGATGAAGTCCTAGACTTGGACACATCCCTACAAATAGTGGGAGTATATTTTCAAACCTACTGCACCAAAATATTGTACACCAAATTTCGAAGATTCGATCGAATTCGAAAAGAACTGGTACGTTCATGAATATGATCGATTGGACAGTAATCCAAGAACTTTCGAAATATCTATGTATAACATAGATTCGGGAACATAGCTTAAAACGCCATGTAGTCTCAGTGGATTTCCAAATAATCCATTTAGAAACACTGAACCATAGAAGCTTCGCATGACCACGAGGCATAACCATTGGATGTAATTCCAAAGGTGAATCTATGATTCTAGTCCAGTATCCCGAAGCTGGAACATGCAACTAGATGAGACAGTCAAGGCGGTTGGCTTTATCAAAATTGCATGTAAATCTCAATGTACAAAAGAATCAGTGGGAGTTTTTGCATTGTTCGCAAAATAAAACACTAAAGTTGACATAGATGATGTAAGAGTGTTAAACGCAGACGAAAGCGTGTAAATGCACGTAATTCTTCATTAAAAGATTTAAGGGATACATCTCACGTATTGGCAGTACGTATCTATTGTGATAGATTAGAGAAGATGATTGAATTCCCAAATCTTAGTACATGGACAAAAACTGAATAAGATCAGTATGGAAAGTCATAGAGAGGACAGTTTCCATAGAGATATAAAATCTCTCTCAAAGTCAATGAGCCCTACATTTGATGAGTAAAGAGGATAATATCTCTGAACACCTTCCATATAAAAGGTGGCATAGTATATGCAACGTCATGTACAAGACCAGACTAAACACTTGCTATGAGTATCATAAGCTGATGTTGGTCGAACACCGGTAGGGAGTATTGGTATACCGAAAATGAAGCATTCCTTAAAGAACTCTAGGAGTTCTGAGGATATATTGCTGGTCAACGGTAATAATGAAGAATTGGAACTCGAAGGATTTAGTGAATCGAGTTTCCCGTTTGAAGTGAATTTAATATTCTGGTTTTATGGGGCAACGATGATTTGAAAGGGTTCAAAAGACAATCGATGCTGGGTTAACCAATAAAACAAAATATTTCGCAGTATTGAATACAGCGAAGGAAAGTGTTTGGACGAAAACTTCTTCCAACAAACTGGAAGTAGTACCTAGCATTGCGAAGCCTATAGTTATCTTCTATGATAACTTAGGGCAATTGCTTTAGCAAAGGAATCGAGATCTCACCCATGATCTAAACACAAGTATACCATATGATATGGAAAATCATAGGTAGAATAAGACGTGGGGGCACGTCAAGAGACAACATAGCAGATCCACTAATTAAGTCATAATCACAAGGGTTCGACGGACATCTGGAGTGAGATGGGCCTTAGAAACGTATGTGGTTGGCTTTAGGGCAAGTGGGAGATTGATAGGATAGTGCCCAGCAAGCCAACAAATATAAGCTTGTTTAGGTACTTCCTTTAGAAGCAATCTTATGATTCATAAGATAATACGCCTGTTTATTCATAGTACGTGAATTAAACAATGGCCAACTTCATCTCTCGCGAACTATCTAAGCGACTGGATGAAACCCTGAGATCACTCATGACTACGGGATTATTCACTTCAGTATTGGGTGCGATTAATCATGAAACAATCTCAAAGGTCGTGATCTCAAAAATGTTCCAAGTCATAGATTCATATCGAAACGGGGTATCGAATGAATCGTCAAGACTTGTAGGATTATGCATGATTCACATGAAGTGAATTTGTTGTCGTTTCATGAACAAGGCATTGAATGCTAGTGCATATGACTAGGTGGTTCGATAGGGGATCGAACGCATCGAACGACCCGAACAGAGAGACCCATCGTGGAAGTGCGTTAAGCATATCGGTAATGGGATGTCTCTCAAGACTTATAATAGTGTACGATTTAGTCCTTTGACTTGAGGTACTAGGGCGGATTCGGTACACGGGAATACATACTTTGATTTAGGAGCCGATCACATAGCTTGGTCATTGTGCGACTACTTTGGGTACGTATGAACGTGTGCGCGGATAGTTATTACTAATATAGGATCTATCGACTCATCCTGATAAGATGAGAGAATTTCCTGTACGTTCTTAGATAATAAATCCGAGGAATCTACGGCCGTAGTCGGTGACGGATTTGGAAAGGGGTTTCCAAATTTAGCAGTCACACTGGAATTATTATCCTGAATTAGAAAGTACAGAATTGAGATAATTAGAGGTGCCGACCAATTCACACACCCTAGGTCTCAATCGGGAAATTAGTTGATAGAAGGACCGTATGTACATGGCATTTATAAGAGTTGAAGGTTCACGAATATCAATTCACCTGAAGTTGGGCCTCATGGGCTTGTGGCTAGACATCGACCATGAGGTGTGGGTACTCCTGAATTAATAAGGAAATTAATTCTGGAGTGGTCAATTAAAGTGGTTAATTGATCGGAGCAATTAATTGCTCACTAATTAAATCACGAAAGTCGTGGGCCTGCTGCCAATTGATGGTGAACCTAGAGGGTCACACACAATACAGTTGGACAGTGACAGTCTGGAAGGAATCAATTGATTTAAGGAATTAAATCAATATATGAATTACAGTATTAATTCATGAAGAAGAATAATTAATTAGAAGTGACTAATTAATTAATCGAGAATTAAAGTGTTAATTCGAAGTGGAGAATCATTAATTAGGAGTAACTGATTAATGAATCAATTGGAATTTCTAATTGATTAAATCCTCAATTAAAGTATTAATTGGAAAGGATTAATTAATTAATAGTGGATTAATTAGTTAAACACATGGGCCGATCCATATGAAAGTTAATTGATCTAGGATTAATTAATTTAAGCATATGGGCCAATTATTGTAAGGATAAATTAACCTGGGATTAATTAATCTTACATGGGCTAATTTTGGGAACTATGATCAAATTAAGTTTAGGACTAATTAAAAGCATAAGAGGCCGATTTCTTGTTAATTGATTGGGCCGATTTTTTGCTAGTTTATTTAGTCTTGAATTAATTTGATTATGTTGGATTATGATAGGGATTAAAAGAGTTTGTGTTTTCTTGTGTAACTAGGAAAGAGATTGAAAGAGATCTTCTTTCCTAATGTGATAAGATTTGTGTATATCTTATCTCTTGAAAAGAAGATATTCTTTCAAGAGTTAGATGTCTATTAGGAGAAGGAGTCTTCTAATAGAGACATCTATAAATACTAGATATACATAATCAAAAATACACTAACAAATCTTAAGAGATTTATTCTAAGAAAAGAAAGAAAATCACAACACAAGAAAAACAAAGAAGGCCGAAAATTTCAGCCCTCATTCTCGCCCCTACTGAAAACCGAACCCTGTGCAAAATCGCCCCACCCCTGTGAAGGATTTTTCTCCAAGCTTCTTCCCGGATCTGAATCCAATTCCTGACAAGACAATTCCTTAATCCTAGTTCTGAGCCTGGGGATTTCGCGAAGTCACTCAAATCCAACTGGTGTGGACTATCTCTAGAGGCACAACACTTGGGGTGCTCTAGTGAACAACCGAAGACCGGAGAAAACCACCACCTTGCCTGTGGTGAGGTAAAATGGCTTTTACCACCTATTTAATTTTAGTATATGCATGCTTTAATTAAATTCAACCTTTATTCATATGTGCTAATAAGAAACCCTGGGATTTGGTGTATGATAAAAATTTTAAATTCCGCACTGTTGTAGTTGACAAATTATACCCATAAATCCCAACATATCGACAGGCAAAAGAAATTGCGCCTAGAATACCGGCAGGCAACCTGCTCTCTTGGATCTAATCCATCTGAGACGGGTTAGAATTCCGATTTTCTGGCGCTGTATCCGGTCGGACAGTGGGTTAACCTTGGAGGAGTTCTTTAAATCTCGAGCATCAACTTCTTCAAGGATTTTCTTGAAGTATAGTTCCTTCGAGATTGCTTGGAGTAATTCCGCTGGGGTCGCTTCCCGCTGTCCTGGATCGGTAATTCGGGTATGAACAATGATTGCCACAACTATTGGGCATAGCAATCATTGTTCATGCAGGACGATCTTAGATCGGTCTAAAAGTCCTGGTGATGGACTCCGATCCAGCTTTTATCCCATTTTGCAGAATGCTTGTGGATGTGCGACAGGTGGTGAGTGATTAATCATGAAGAATCTTTGCTGAGTTCTGCATCTGGTGCGGACGCAGGAATGTGGATCTAACACTCTTAATTTTTGCTCGTAGGATTTGTAGTAGGGTAGGAATGAGTGTATTATTCTTTTTTGATCTCGAATTTCACTATTGTACTCGAGAACTAATTTGTAATTTGTTCGAAAAATAAATAAAACTTTGTCTCCTGCTCATCTTCTTTGTATATTCTCTTGAATTTATTGGGTGTTTCTTGACTTTGTTGGTCGAATAATAATATATATACGATGTGATAAAACAAAATGAACTTGGATGATTGCAACTTTGTGTAATTAACTTGAAATTATCAAACCTTTTGTTCGGAAACATAGGTTCCTTCGGCAATTGAATGATACTTCAAAAATAGGTTGCAACTTTTAGAGATTTGTATAATCTATAACCATTATACCGATAGATTCGTCGACATTTCGCCGATCGAAGGCTCTACTCCCTTGGAAATAGCTATCGATCGAGAAGATCAATTTAATTTTGTGTTAGTTGATCGAGTAAAATATCTGACAAAGCTTTCCTTGTCCATTTATATCGGTCCCTTCATAGCTCTAAATGACTTAATCGGATAAGTAACATGTATCATCGATGTTGATAGGATCGATAACTGGTAAATAAATCCAATAACTTTTTGACCCATAAAAGTATAGAAAAATGATTTTCATCTTATTTCCAAGGTTGCTTGATTCAATTGTTGGTATTCTCTTTTCGCATGTTAGCTTTATGGGTCTTAGCAATAGCTTTCACCCTTTTCGTTTTTATCGGTCATAGCAATAGCTTTCACCTGAGGGTCTTAGCAACAACTTTCACCCTTTACATTTTTATCGGTCATAGCAATAGCTTTCACCTGAGGGTCTTAGCAACGGCTTTCACCCTTTTCGTTTTCATCGGTCATAGCAATAGCTTTCACCTGAGGGTCTTAGCAACATCTTTCACCCTTTTCATTTTTATCGGTCATAGCAATAGCTTTCACCTGAGGGTCTTAGCAACGGCTTTCACACTTTTCATTTTTATCGGTCATAGCAATAGCTTTCACCTGAGGGTCTTAGCAACGGCTTTCACCCTTTTCGTTTTTATCGGTCATAGCAATAGCTTTCACCTGAGGGTCTTAGCAACAGCTTTCACCCTTTTCGTTTTTATTTTCGATCTAAGGGGCATAGCAACTGATAGGATAGTGCCCAGCAAGCCTGTTCAATTAGCTTGTAATAGGTCTATTCTGTAAGAGACGATCTTTCGATTTTATAATAATACGCACGTTTATTTATATGTGTATAAGGATAAACAATGGCCAACTTCATCTCTCGCGAATACATTTAAGCGATTGGATGAAACCCTTAGATTACATTAGACTATGGGACGATTCACTTCAGTACTGAGTGCAATCATGAAACAGTCTCAAAGGTCGTAATCTTAAAACTGTTCCAAGTCATAGATTCCGAACGAGACGGGGTATCGTAGGAATCGCCAAGACTTGTACAAGTATGCATGATTCACATGGAGTGAATTTGTAGCGTTTCATGAGCAAGGCATTTGAGGCCAGTGCATATGTGTAGGTGGTTCAATGGAGGATTGAATGCATCGAACGACCCGAACAGAGAAACCCATTGTGCAAGCGCATGTCGCATATTGGTGATTGGATGTTTCTCAAGGATTATAATAGTGTACGATTTAGTCCTTTGACTTGAGGTGCTAGGGCGAATTAGGTGCATGAAAGTGCGTACTTAGATCTAGGTATAGGCCACTTAGCTTGGTCATAACATGCCTAGGTTGGGTACATATGGACATGTACGCGAGTGGTTAGTACTGATATGGAATCTATTGACTCACTGTAATGGGTGAGAGAATTTCCTATACGATTCTTAGATAATATATATCCAAGGAATCTACGGACGTAGTCGGTGACGAATTTGGAAAGGGGTTTCCAAATTTAGGAGTCACACTGGAATATTATCCTGAATTAGAAAGTATAGTTATCGAGACAAATTTAGAGGTGCCGATCAATTAACACACCCTAAGTCTTGATCGGGAATATTAGTCGATAGAACGACCGTATGTACATGGTAATTATATGAGACGGTGTTCACAAGTATCAATTCACCTGAAGTTGGGCTTCATGGGCTTGTGGCTAGACATCGACCATGAAGTGTAGGTACTCCTGAGTTAATAGAGGATTTGATTCTAGGAGTGGTCAATTAAAGGTTGTTTAATTGACCGGAGCAATTTATTGTTTATAAATTAAATCACGAGGAATTTGTGGGCCTGCTGCCAATTGATGGTGAACCCAGAGGGTCACACACAATAGAATTGGACGGTGACTGTTGAAAAAGGAAATGAAAGGAATTAATTGATTTAAAGGTAATTAAATCAATTGAATGAATTAAAGTATTTATTTCAAGTGGGAGATTAATTAATTGGCTGACTTAATTAATTAAATACTTAATTAAGTTGCTAATTAATTTTATAAAAGAAATATTGATTTAATTGGATTGGGCATTTAATTAAAGTAATTAATTAAATGAAAGGCTTGCAAGACATGGGCCTTTAATTAAAAGCCCATAAGGAGTCTTGCAAACCTAGGTCAAAAGGGAGTCTATAAATAGGGTTCTACTAGAGCTCAAAAAGCTAACACCCTAAGCAAAAACACTAGCCTCCTTTGACCTAGTAGCCGCCGCCCCTCTCCCTGCGCCGCCAAGCCTAGTGCCGCCGCCAACCTGCTGCCATGAGCTGCCCTAGCGCCGCCGCCGCCTCTCCCTTGTTCCACCTTGCCAGATCTTGCCTTCCCATGTTGATCTGCACAGTCCTGCTACAACAAATCTCCTAGATCCAGTTCTGAGCCTAAGACTAGGAGGTGTCACCAGAATCCAGTTGGTGTGGACTATCTTTGGAGGTGAGACGCTTGGATGACTTCTGTGAACCAGATCCAGATCCAGATTCAGAATCAGAACTGAAGGTTGCCAACACCTTGCATGTGGTGAGGTAAATCGCAAAAACACCCTTGTTTGATTCAATGTGTGTTTTTGTTTCATGCTTGCGTATAAATAATATGGAGATTCTTACAAGGGACCTTGGGTGCTTCGAAAAATTTTAAATTCCGCACTTTCGTTGTTCTGACAATCGAGGCAACCCAACCACTATCCCAACAGCAACGGCTTTCACCCTTAGTCGATTTCGGGGGTCATAGCAACAACTTTCACCCGAGGGTCTTAGGAACGACTTTCACCCTTTTCGTTTTTATCGGTCATAGCAATAGCTTTCACCTGAGGGTCTTAGCAATAGCTTTCACCCTTTTTGTTTTTATTTTCGATCTAAGGGTCATGGCAACGGCTTTCACCCTTAGTCGATTTCGGGGGTCATAGCAACAACTTTCACCCGATGTTTAATACTTGGTTGACACGTATTGAGATTGGCCATACTCTTAAAGTATTTTCCTGAATGTAATGAAATGATAATATTTTTGGCGAAACAAGACTTTCATTGAATAGATAATCCTTTACAACCAGAGATAAAAGAGGCAGAACGAGATAATGAGACAATAGATAGGCTAGAAACCAGTAAATAGTCTTCATCGTTCATAATAACGCATTTCCGAGCTGTGTGCTCCTTGTCTATTTGACCTTAGAGAAGATAAATATTCGATTTCCTGGGTATTAAAACCTTTGTTCGACCGCTCCCAATCGATCAAACTGGTGTTTTAATTTGTCACATTCTTGTCGAAAGAAAATATAAAGTTTGGTGGTGATCATGATTCCGCAGTAGAAATCCCTCGAATAATCATATAAACTCATCATATTGATAAAACTGTTGATATGTCCCCCTGGGGTCGGTAGTCCCGTTATACCGTAGTAACCTTGTTAGAGCATCGTACGATGTTATTTCTGATCTCAGATTGGCGACAGCCGTATGGTCGGAACATTGTTCTGGGAATGATTGGTTTGTCTTTTGCAAGATAAAACATTATACTGAAAGCCAGGGATCGAAAGACATGTGGAACTCCTGTTTGTTGAGCCGCTCGAGATAGATTTTCGGGCTCACTGTCAACTGAGTTTCGTGCTCCGGCTGCGTGAGAAGGCTCTCCTCGAATATATGTATTTCTCCTCTTAGTAGGCATTTTTCGATCTAACACCCAAATAAGGCCCCACAGTGGATGCCAATTGATCTTACGTGGTTTCGTATATGACCAAAGATGTGAAGAAAATAGCTAAAGACACAACTAAATGAATGAAAGATCAGTAATATATATATTCCGAACGTGCGAGTACAGTTTACAAATGATGAGGGTCCTATATGAGCATTATAGGATGTTGTACAAGCTAGAGGAATAATACATAATAAGTGACCTAAGCTAACTTTCACGAGGAAGTTCCGAACTGCAGCTTCGACTAGAGAGCCCCTGGGAAAGCGTGTCAGTCCCCCTTGCTTCATAAATGCTCGTGGTATTTATAGTTGAATTGGGAACCTTCCTAGTCCACCAGTAGGAATATATTTCTCGGCCCACAGGCCTGGGCCAGAGGTCGGCCCAACAGTATTCTTCGACTATGAGCTCTCTCTGATTGATCAGATTGGATGAATTGTGACCTGGGCTCGATTTCATGCCTTCAGGGTCTGGTTCCACAATCTTCGATCTTGCCTGGGATCCTAAAAGTAGAGTCCAAAATATCCCTCATCATATATTTAACCCAATATGACTTAATATTTATTCGAGAGGGGAATTTTCGGTTTTTGAAAGTTTAAAGAAACTCTCCTCGAGATCTCACCGCTTCAATTATGCTTTATCTTTTATTTACGATCTAGATTCTAGCGCGCAAACACACAAGCAATCATAAATCGACTAATAAATAAAAGCCATTCTAGCCTAGCATGCATACTACCACAATATGTTTTCGATCGGGAGCCTCCTATGCAGGCCATCATCGAGCCAATGATGTTGGCCCAATTGGTCAATCTAAAGGGTTCTCAAAGGACCTATGCTATTACACAATGTACCATGCATACATGGCCTTCAATTCTTCTTGGGCTTCCACCTTTCTTGTAAACGGGCCTCCATCCTTGATGAGGGGCATTCTGGATCCTACTTCTCTTTACAATTACACGAGATCGAGCGGTACTTATCTCGAAGAATCGAGTTCGAGTCTGACGGTGGTTTTGCAGTAAATGTAAACAAGCCCAGGATCCAAAGTTACTGTTGGGCCGAGCTCTGAATCAAACTTATGGGCCGAAGAATTACATGTCTGTGGGTAGACCACCTAGACCCCATTTTCAGCTATAAATATCCCCTGCATTTATGATATTGGACAACTTCCCAGGTGCTCTCTCCTCGAAGCTACAGTTCAAAGCAGCTCGGGATTGTAGCTCTAGATCGAACATATGTATTTCACCCTCTAGCTTGTACGGCATCCTATAATGCTCGGATAGGACCCTAGATATATTTGTACTTGTACTCATTTAATTCGAATACAATTACATTTGATCTTCACTTTACTTTACTTGTGATTATTGTGATGCATCCACACCCTTGATCGAATTAACGAAACCACGTAAGATCAATGGGCGCCCACCGAGGGGCATTATTCGAGTATTAGATCGAAATATGCCTACTACGAGGAGAAATACATATATTAGAGGAGAGCCTTCCCAAGCAGGGGGAGCACAAAATTCCGTCAATAATGAACCTGATAATTTATCACGCGCCGCACAACAACAACCGGAGGTGCCACCGGCGGTTCCACAAGATAACATTCCAGTGCACACAACCATTGGTGACTTAAGATCTATAATAGGCACAATGTGCAGGGAGTTCTTGAACAGCGGAAGGGCAGATCAATCACCTGTAGACCAACCAGGGATTCAGGGAAGACCAGAGATACCTTCATCGAACTTGCAAAAGGAAAATGATATGTCGCAAGCCCCGTCGACACATCCACGACGAGCAGCACCCTCGAAAGCCAATGCCCGGTCTGAAAACCCACCTGCACTAGTGCACGATCTGGAAAATTCTGTTGTGGGGGAAAGTCACACCGCCGGCGCTGTAAGAAGGAACAGACCAATTGGCAAGAGAATTACAGAATCTGAATTGGAGAAAATAATACAGGAAAGGGTGGCTAAAAAATTGGAAGAGCAGGATACCATGATCGAGATTCCCTTCACTCATCAAGCTGCCAGGCAAGCAGGGAACTCCCTGACTAGAGGAAACATACGAGAAAGGGAGGTCTCGAATAATATCATGAGATGTTCACCCTTTTGTCAAGAAATACGCGAAGCTCGAAACACAGAAACAGTGCCGACCAGGCTCCCTCGGTATAACGGGACTACCGACCCCGGAGAACACATTAACAGCTTTGTTAATGTTATGAATTTGTATGGACACTCGGATAATTTCTGTTGCAAGATTATGGTCACCACTTTCGAAGGAATTGCCCTCGATTGGTTTGGAAAGTTACCTCCAAACTCCATATTTTCTTTCGAAGAATTTTGCGATAAACTGAAGCATCAATTCGCTAGCCAGAGGAAGCCAAGATTGCCAGCAAACCATCTGGGCACTGTGAAACAATTTGAAGGAGAGACGTTGAGGCAATGGCTGGCAAGATTTAGTATTGAGCTCTTGAAAGTGGATACCCCACAAATTGAATATCTGTCCTCGTTGATGTTCGAGCTGACCAGAAGCACCCAGTTTGGGAATGCATTATGTAGAAAGCAACCAAAATCCTTCGAACGGATAATGGAAATTGCTGAAAAATATATGATACAGGAAGAGATGAACAAATTGAAGAGTTCACATCTAGATAAATCTCATCTCAACAAAAAACAAGATCGTGCTCCGATCCCAAGACCAGGTGATTATGGGGGATCGAGTAGAGGATCCGTCTGGCAGCGGATCAACACTTCTAAGCCGCATATACCACCCCAAGGGCTGAATTCATACGGACCTCCTTATAATCAAAATCGAGCCCCGAGGTCGGGTAAAATTCAGTTTACCGAACTTAACAGTTCTAAAGAAGAAGTGTTGACTGTGTTAGAAGAAGGTAATTTAATCCCGGAAGCCCAAAGGATCACACAGGCGAGGCCAGGCGCACCAGGATATGACCAATACTGTCGGTATCATCGAGCGAGAGGTCATAGTACGGAAAATTGTTATCAGTTAAAGGTTGAGATCGAAAAGTTAATCAACCAGGGTAAACTGAAAGAATTTGTTAAGAATGGCAACTATAACAACCGCTACAGATCCCGTAGCCCGAGAAAACTTAACGCCCGGCAGAGACAAATTCAAAATCAGACAGAAGAACAATCGAACGGTGTGATCAACATGATTGCAGGTGGACCGACAGGTGGAGATAGTAGGAATGCCAGAAAACGGACTTTAAGGTCAATCAGGACAGGAGTGTCCACAAAAAGGGAGGTTCTATCTCTGGAATTCCCATCCATGGAGAATCAGATCGTCAGCTTTAGCGAGGCGGATCGACCCGCAGATGTTAGTTGGGACACGAATGAAGATGATCCAGACTTTTCCATGGTATTAACACTAAGAATTGCAAATTTCGAGGTCAAAAGAGTGCTGGTCGATAATGGGAGCTCGGCGAACATAATTTCATCAGAAGCTCTTACAAGAATGAAACTCTGTCATCCACGTTTGGATAAGGTAACCACCCCTTTGGTCGGATTCGGCGGATCTGAAATCACCCCGCTCGGAACCATACTTTTGAGTACCACTCTAGGAACAAAACCAAAGAATGTCACGAGAATGATCAAGTTCCTAGTGGTGGATACGCCGTTCGCCTACAATGCCATCTTGGGAAGACCCGCTCTGAATACTTTTAAGGCCATCGTATCCACATACCATCAGAAGATAAAGTTCCCAACCGACGGAGGAGTAGGAGAGATGAGGAACGACCAGTACATGGCCTGGGAGTGTTATAGTTCGTCCTTGACCATCAAGGAAAAGCTGGAGCCTGAGGTCCCTAGCAAAAGAAAAATAACTGAGTTAGTCTCTAACTCCGGAACCCGAATTCCTGAGTATGAAAGACTGGATGGAAAGAAAGGGAAGATCGTTGACATGAGTGTACAAGCACCTGATCACAAAAAGGTGAACTTGGTACCTGGATCTCCAGAAAAATTCACAAAAATAGGAACGGAGCTAAGTAATGGCATGGAGGCAAAGCTCATCGGATTCTTGCAGAAAAACGTGGATGTCTTCGCATGGAGTTCGGATGACATAGTAGGAATCGACCCGCGAGTGATAACGCATTCCCTGAATATCGACCCAAAGGCCAGACCCGTGAGGCAGAAGAAGCGTAATCACGGACGAGAGAAAGACAAGATAATTAATGCAGAGGTCGATAGATTGTTAGCAGCTGGGCAAATCAAGGAGATAAAATTCACAGAATGGCTATGCAATGTGGTGTTAGTCTCCAAGGGAGAAAAGATCGAAAACAAGTGGAGAATGTGCAATGATTTCACCGACTTAAACAAACTATGTCCAAGGGACCCTTACCCTTTGCCTCGAATTGACATGCTCGTGGACTCCACCGCAGGATTTGTATTGTTTAGTATGATGGATGCATTTCAAGGATTTTATCAGATCTTCATGAACGAAAGAGATCAGGACAAAACGGCATTTATCACCGAACGAGGGGTGTACTGTTTCATCGTTATGCCCTTCGGTTTAAGGAACGCCGGTGCAACATATCAGAGGTTGGTCAATATGATGTTCAAAGAGTTAATAGGGGAAATCATGGAAGTATATGTAGACGACATGCTCGTAAAAAGTATGTCCGAAGAGGATCATATTGATCATCTCGATAGGTGCTTCAAAATTTTGAGGAAGTATGGATTGAAGCTAAACCCAGCGAAATGCACATTTGGGGTGCGATCAGGAAAATTCCTTGGGTATTTAGTTCATGAAAGGGGGATTGAAGCTAATCCAGAAAAAATCCGAGCGATCACTGACCTCCATCCACCGAGAAAACTTTCGGACGTTCAAAGTTTGATCGGAAAAATTATCTCATTAAATAGATTCATCTCCAGATCCGCTGACAAAAGCTTACCTTTCTTCAGACTGTTGCGTAAATCTAAGAACTTCGAGTGGAACGCTGAATGCGACAAGGCTTTCGAAGAACTGAAGGCATACTTGACTTCGACACCCATGCTAGGAAAACCATCCGAAGGGGAACCCCTATATCTGTACATAGCTGTGTCAGAAGAAGCCATTAGCTCGGTTCTGGTCAAGATAGATAAAGCTGAGCACAAACCAGTTTACTATTTGAGTAAATTGTTGCAGGGTGCCGAAAAGAATTATATGGAGATTGAAAAGTTTGCACTTGCCTTAATTGTGGCGGCCCGGAGATTAAGGCCCTATTTTCAAACGTATAAAATCATTGTTTTAACTAACCAACCTTTAAGACAGGTTTTGTCCAAGCCAGAAGCTTCAGGCAGGTTGATAAAGTGGGCGGTCGAGCTCAGCCAGTTCGAAATTGAATACCGACCACGAATCGCCATCAAGGCGCAAGTGCTAGCTGATTTTGTGCTTGAATCAACCAACATATCGAACGAGAAAGAAGGAACAACCTCGGAATTATGTGTGGTAGAAGAGGCAAACGATCAAGTTTGGCTGATGCACGTGGACGGATCTTCGACCAAGGAAGGTGGCGGAGCTGGGATTCACTTCCAAGGGCCCAATGCTGAAGATCTGAGCTATGCGATAACTTTGGACTTTGTTGTCACCAACAATGAGGCTGAATATGAAGCATTGATAGCTGGATTAGAGATGGCCATTAAGGCAAAGGTAAAATCGATCATCGTACTAACGGATTCGGAACTTGTTCACAGACAGGTAAAAGGCACTTACGAGGCCAGAGAATTCAACATGATTAAATATCTGAACAAAGCAAAGAAGTTGATCTCGGAGTTCGATAAGTTTGATATTCAACCGATACCAAGGGAGGAGAATCTCTGGGCCGATATATTGTCAAAATTTACAGGATTGGCCGACGGGAAGACTGAGAGAACAATCACTTGGCTGCTATCGAATATGTCTGCGATCGAATTAGATGCAGATCCTGCTATTGGAGTTATGGAAATCGAAGAGCCAAGTAGATCGTGGAGCGACCCTCTTATCGTCTATCTCAAGGATGGAAAACTGCCGGATGATGCAAATGAGGCTCGGAGAATCAAATATAGAGCGCCATCATTTACTTTGATGGACAGTCAACTCTATAAGCGGTCCTCTTCGGGAATTCTATTAAAATGTATCCGCGAGTCGCACTACAATGCCATTTTAAGGGAAGTTCATGAAGGGGAAGCAGGAAATCATTGTGGAGCTCGAGCATTAGCTCTTAAATGCTCAAGATCTGGATATTATTGGCCTACACTCTTTTCTGATTCTGTCGAGTATGTGAAAAAGTGCCATCATTGTCAAATTCATTCAAATTTAATACACCAACCGGCCGAACACATGCATTCGATCCCTATTTGTTGGCCCTTCGACAAATGGGGCATCGATATAGTGGGACCTTTCCCGACAGCGCGAGCCAGAAAAAATTACGTACTTGTAGCTGTGGAATATTTCAGCAAGTGGGTCGAATGTGTTGCCTTGACAAAGATCACCCAATTCCAAGTTATTAATTTTTTATGGAAAAATATAGTCTGCCGGTTCGGAATCCCCAGGGTTTTAATATCAGATAACGGAACGCAGTTTGCAGGAAAAAGGATCACGGATTGGTGTGAAAGATTTGGAATACAACAGAACTTTGCGTCTGTTGGCCACCCTCAGGCTAACGGACAAACTGAAGTAGTGAATCGGGAAATTTTTCGATCTCTGGAGAAGCGCTTATCGGAAGCAAAGGGAAAATGGCTGGATGAGCTACCAGGAGTATTATGGGCCAACAGAACAACAGTCAAAGCGGCAACTGGAGAAACTCCATTTAGTTTGGTTTATGGATCGGAGGCTGTTATTCCAGTCGAGAATCTTATACCTTCCCCCAGGGTCGAATTTTACGATCCTGAAGAAAATCAATCGCTGAGGCAAGTGGAAGTTGATCACGCGGATGCTCGTAGGGACCGCGCGAAGTTGAAAATCCAAGCCGCCAAGGCAAACATGGAAAAGGCTTATAATCGAAATGTGAGGGTTCGATCCTTCAAAATAGGGGATTTAGTGCTCAAAAAAGTGGAAGTGTCAAAGCACGTAGGAAAAATACAACCCAATTGGGAGGGCCCATTCGTGATCGTAGAGGTTGGAAAGAAAGGGTCTTATAAGATTGCACGCCCTAACGGAGAAATACTGCCTCGAGCTTGGAATGCGGTCAATTTAAGAAGATATTATGGAAGATAGTTACAATAGAGGCTTCTACTCTTTAGTTATTCTGTTTTCTTTCGACTGTTACTATTTGGCAAACTATATGTGTTTAATGAAGAATTGGGTTATTTGAAGAATGTTTATCCAGACTATGTATTCAATGAAAGTATATTTCGCCTACATTCTTACTTATTCGTCATATTACTGATATTATCGGTCTCTACTTTTCTCTGTAAAATATTGAAAAAGGGTGAAAGCCTCTGCTATGACCCAAGGGCTAAAATTGCTCTAAAAATGACTAAGGGTGAAAGCCTCTGCTATGCCCCTTAGATCGAAATTATTGAAAAAGGGTGAAAGCCTCTGCTATGACCCAAGGGCTAAAATTGCTCTAAAAATGACTAAGGGTGAAAGCCTCTGCTATGCCCCTTAGATCGAAATTATTGAAAAAGGGCGAAAGCCTCTGCTATGACCCAAGGGCTAAAATTGCTCTAAAAACGACTAAGGGTGAAAGCCTCTGCTATGCCCCTTAGATCGAATATATTAAATGGGTGAAAGCCTCTGCTATGACCCAAGGGCTAAAAATGCTCTGATACGACTAAGGGTGAAAGCCGTTGCTATGCCCCTTAGATCGAAATTATTGAAAAAGGGTGAAAGCCTCTGCTATGACCCAAGGGCTAAAATTGCTCTAAAAACGACTAAGGGTGAAAGCCTCTGCTATGCCCCTTAGATCGAATATATTGAATGGGTGAAAGCCTCTGCTATGACCCAAGGGCTAAAATTGCTCTAAAAACGACTAAGGGTGAAAGCCTCTGCTATGCCCCTTAGATCGAATATATTGAATGGGTGAAAGCCTCTGCTATGACCCAAGGGCTAAAAATGCTCTGATACGACTAAAGGTGAAAGTCTCTGCTATGCCCCTTAGATCGAAAATATTGAATGGGCAAGAGCCTCTGCTATGCCCTTAGGATTGAAACAAGCATTCCATTAGAAAATGAAAACATTTCACGGAAGATAGATCGAGATGAACATTCTATTGAAGAATGACCTAAGTTCTATCAAAGTTTCTTCACGACGGCTACGGCACCAAAAAAAAAAAAAAAAAAAAAAAAAAAGGAGAAGGAGGGGTAGAAGAGAGACGCAGAATATCATTCCAAGCAAATATTATATCATTCCAAGCAAATATTATATCGTTACAACAAGAGTTATACTACAACAAGAAAGAAAAACCGTTACAACAAGGATGGCCTTACAAAGAGAAATTTTAACTCGTCATACAAAGGTTAACCAAGGTATTACTAAATAAAATTATTTTCGGAAAGGATTTTTCGAACTTCAGCACTACGATCAGCATACCCGCGGGTGTAAGCTTCTCTCTCACGGAGCTCGGAGTATCTCTTCTCGCGTTCATAAATATCTTTAAGTCTCTCTAACTCCGAACTCAACTTATCCTGAGACAATCTCTCCTTAAAAAATCTATTAGCTTCCAGCGCGCGTTCCAACTCGATCTTTTTGCCGATCAGCTCGAGCGAAATGGAAGCCCGTCGTTCGATCTCATGATTGACCAATGCATAAAGCCCAGAAAAGACTTTGCTAGCCTGAACTTATAAGAAAACACTTCATAGCAGGAACAAAGGAATTAGAGGGCCATGACAAAGAAGTTAGGAAAAAATGTACCTGGGCAAGGGATTCCGACCCAGAATGAAACAGGAACGAGGAATATTCCCCAGTTGAGAAGACCGACTCTGAGATAGAAACATCGGTCCGAAGAAGACTCATGTCAGGTTTCTTATAACACACTGCATCAAAACGAGTCCCACTTCTTCCAAACGAAGATCCTCCGACCAACGAAGGAATGGATTGGGAAGAGGAGCGCCCAGTTACTTCATCCACAAAAGAAACCCTTTTAGTTCTCTTGTCTGAATCCCTAGATTTCAAGCACGATGGAGGGGTAGTAATCGGTGATTTACTTTCCCCACGAAAATTTGACTGATCTGTACTAATAGATTTGATCGGTGATCGTTTTCTTTTCCTTATCTTCCTACTATGACTCGACCCGGAAAAAGGCGCGGGAAAAATCACGAGAGCGTTCGGATTCTTATTCATCTCTCGATTTTCGGGTAAAGATCCAACCAAGATAATTTCTGAAGAAGCTCCGAACGCAGTGAGCGATATCAGTGCAAAGGCAACGTAAAATGGCCTAGCTATTTATAAGAAAACGGTACGATGCAAATTGCAATGATTGGTAAAACACTGCTTCCAAGAAAGGCCCAGTGACGTAACCGAGTACGCGAAGCTGACGTCATGAAACTTAATGAGAAATCCAAGCAAGCAATAACATAAAATAGTATAAAAGAAAGAAATTCAAATACGAGAATCCACTAAATAGGCGAGGACAAAGGATCATAAGTACATTGTTGCACCAAGCCAATCCTATTACATAACAATCTTTATGCGTTAGACTCCTTCAGGCTCGAACTACGATCCGATCCATCTCGTTTCTCCGATTCGCTAGAACCGCTTTCCGAACTGTCGGAATCATCTTCACTTGAGCTGCTGCTTTCTTCATCATGACTTCGTGCGCCAGACGCAGATTGACTCGAACCAGTGCGTTGTACACTTTGATCGCGGGAATCCCCTTCAATATCCACATCTTCATTTTCAGATTGGGCTTCGAGCTCATCAGGATTTGGCATCGGGACACCGAATTCCTCAAGTAAAGGAGCAAACTCATGAGTGGCAAATTCCTCGAGCTTAGGAGGAAGGGAAGACGCTTTATAATCTTCACCGAAGATGTTCTTGTAAGGATTCAACTTAGGAAGGAAGTCACCAAGGACTCCTTCAATCTTAGCGGCTGTAAGAAGGTGCTGAGCTCCTTTGAAGTAGAAGGCTTGATTAACCGCTCCTGACCGTGATCGAACCAAAGCGTCAAGGATCGGAGACTCTAAGAACTCCCTTATGGCAGGTAGCCTGGCTTCAGCTCGACCCCGTTCATAAGACTGTTCGACAGTCACTTTGGTTTGCTCGAGCTCGAGCTTGAGTTTCTCTACTTCGCCTTCTATGGCCCTCTTCGCTTCCAACTCCTCCTTAGTCTTCTGAAGCTCCAACTCGACCTCGGACAATTTAAGTTTGACATCCTCAAGTTGATTGGCCTTAGCAGCTTCATCCTCCAGGACTTTGTATAATGCTTTCTGAGCTGCCTGGGACTCTTCGCTCAATACGGCCTGTCGGAGAGCAGTTTGAATAAACAAATCTCCGGCCTGCGAGAAAGAAGACATATAAGAACACGAGATAAGAATTATAAGGAAAAGCCAGAAACTTTCAGAATAAGACAGTACCTTCTGATGAGCATGGGCGTAATCGCCTAGCATCTCGAAATCCTTCTTAGCAAAAGACTGAATAGTATCATCCTTGAATCTTCCAGCCAGAAACATCCGGAGAGACTTATCCACCGTATGCTCACCCTCAGAGCCCAAGTCAGATTCAATGGTCCCACAGTCCGGGTATCCAGCCGCCCTAGGTCCTTGCAGGTGTTCTTTGATGAAATCCGCCAAATCTGGCTCGGAATGACCAGCCCGACAAGGTATAGGAGTCGGTCCCCGACCAAAGGGCTTAACTCTCCTAGAAGACTCAGGAATGTTACTACTCCTTTTGCGAGCCATCCTGGCCTGCAAAATCTCCCTGGCACAATCCTCCAGGAGAGTATAATTACTGTATCCCGCGTCATTTGGGTTGGAAGAAACGTTCGAAAAAACAGATCGAAGAGTTTCGGGACCTTGAAAATCGAACGTCCCCTCTGCCTCGGCCCGAGACCGAGAGGTCCCTGCTTCGGTGATCGGGGGAACAATTATTAAAGCGTTTGAGGTCGACGCGATCCCGTGGGAGGCCTTAGATTTTTTCCGAAGATTCTTTGATGCCTGAGGACGAGGTCGACCCTTATTACCTTTCGAAAAGGAAGCAACGTGAGGGCCAGATATCGAGGTACGGAATTTGTCAACAATATCAGCTAACGTGGAAAGGGGGTTAGCAGGATCGATCTGAGCCTTCCCAAAGACGATCGGATCGGCAGGGAAAGTGCAACTACTGAGCTCGGCCAACCGCAAAACTGCCTCTTGAGTCATTAAAGCAGCCTGATGAGGGTCAGCACGAAGAGATTGCAAAAAATTATCTGTTATCTCATTTTTCATATTTCCCACGAGCCGGCGTCTTCCATATATCCACTCCTTCACTCCTGGCCACTCGAAGGGAGTAGGCTCGGGATTTTCTTCGGAAGGCGGGGACTCTGGCCCTCGGACAAAGAAGAACTCACGTTTCCATCCCTTCAGATTGCTACTCACGTTGGTCGATAAGACCGAAATCTTCGGCCTCTGAGAGAAATATACGTAACCTGCGTTTGAAGAAGTGGAAGAACTGATCTGGAATATCCTCCAAAAATTCTGAAAAGCTGCCCTTTTCCCCTTAGCCTTCATCAACACGCAAAAAGCTATGATTAGGCCGATCGAATTCGGTAAAATCTGACAGGGAGCCAACTTAAAAGCATCCAGAAGGTTTTCTAGTAGAGGAGGGAAGGGAATACGTAAGCCGTAGTGAAAGTGTTTGGAATAAAAGGCTTGACAACCGGCGGGGGGGTCGGTAACTCGTTGTTCGGGAGAGGGAAGCACTATTGAAAAGCCAGCGCCTAGATATGGACCGAACTCTTTTTGCAACTCCGCCAGGTCTGTCTCCTTATAGGAACAGACGATTTCATCCGCCCTCTCCTCGGTCATGTTTAGAGCTGCGCTGGTCGAGGGCTCTTCCCAGTCATAGATCGTAATCACCACATTACGACTTAGTCTGTATTTTTGTTGCTCATTGTTACCCAAAGGAAGCTGCCCGTCTTCTATATCTTCCCTATCAGAAACTGTTGCCTCGCCGGAATTTCCATCCTCGCTATTCCCAGTGTCAGAGCTCGACTCTCGCTCCTCTTCGCTATTCGAGGCGGAACCCGAGTTTTGTGGATTCTCGTTCTCAGATGATCGATTCTCTACAGTCTCTTTTCCTTTGCTGTTATCGACCTCATTCTCCTCTAAGGGAGATTTTCCTTTCAAATCTGCTGAGCTCGACATAATAAATATAAGACGACTGATCAAATATGGCAAATAAAACTCACTTATCGACCTGTCTGCTCCGATCAAAAGTTTTTCCTCAGAATTTATGAGGAACAGCGGCCCTCCGTGTAACTATATATACAGGGACAAAATGGGAAATTGCAAATCGGTCCCCGAGTAACCGCGACGATTGGACTCTCTTGAGGTAAATTTGAAGTTATATTTTCAGAAATTGCGCCTACGGTCCCTAAACTTTCCAGAATTCCTGAAGTAAAGATCCATATCACAAACAACAAGGACGATCTCATAACTACTCTATCAAGAAATTGTTTAAGTATGCACTCTTTTTCCCTGACCCGGTTTTTATCCCAGAAGGGTTTTTCCGAGCCAGGTTTTTAATGAGGCATACCAGCAACGATAAGCCGAGATCGATTTACCCCGACGTTAAACATACTTCTTCGAGCTTAAGTTCCACTTTACGCTCGAGAAGTGGGGGAGTATTGATGAGGGGCATTCTGGATCCTACTTCTCTTTACAATTACACGAGATCGAGCGGTACTTATCTCGAAGAATCGAGTTCGAGTCTGACGGTGGTTTTGCAGTAAATGTAAACAAGCCCAGGATCCAAAGTTACTGTTGGGCCGAGCTCTGAATCAAACTTATGGGCCGAAGAATTACATGTCTGTGGGTAGACCACCTAGACCCCATTTTCAGCTATAAATATCCCCTGCATTTATGATATTGGACAACTTCCCAGGTGCTCTCTCCTCGAAGCTACAGTTCAAAGCAGCTCGGGATTGTAGCTCTAGATCGAACATATGTATTTCACCCTCTAGCTTGTACGGCATCCTATAATGCTCGGATAGGACCCTAGATATATTTGTACTTGTACTCATTTAATTCGAATACAATTACATTTGATCTTCACTTTACTTTACTTGTGATTATTGTGATGCATCCACACCCTTGATCGAATTAACGAAACCACGTAAGATCAATCCTAGACTAGGAAAGCAGTAAAGCCCTATTCTATTACAAAGGCTCAAAGTGGCCCAAAAATAATAACAGGCTCGCAGGTCCAATAAAAAACCATGCATTAAATTAAAGCAATCACATCTAACCTAAGGTCATGGCTCGGCGCGATTGAAAACTACCTAAACAATTTACGTAGAGCAAGAAACATGCAAACAACTTTTACGTATTTCTTTCTTAATTTTAAAACTACCTTTTAAAACTAACTTCCTATGATTCTTGTTTTTTAGTCACTACTAATTATGACAAATAAATTGTCGGATAAACAAAACAAGTTTTCTGCCTTAAAAACAGAATCTGATTTTTCAACTTTTGAAAATTGCAGTTCGGCCCCTATACTTTTGGAAATTGCACTTTTGACCCCAAAACTTTTGAAAAGTTACAAATTACCCCCAAAACAGTTTTCGGACAGAAGGACCAGAAAATAAAATTTTGAAATCCAGAAAATTTTCAAATTTTGCAAACTGACCCCTGAACTTTCGGAAATTACAAAATAGTCCTTGAATTTTTGAAAATTGCAAAACAGCCTAAAAAACCCGTGCGATCAGAATTTCAGAAACAGTCCAGATTTTACAAAAATTTCCAGAAACAGAAAATTGAATTTTCAGCCCTAATCTACACGATTTGCGAAAATAGCACAAAGAGTCCTGATTTTTCGAAAAACTATAAATTTGCCACAGATCTTAAAAGGCAATTTTACTCAATCATAGATCCAGTCATAACAAGCAAGAATCAATTAATAGAACATAATTATCACGCGTTCTCATACACATAATTAAACATATACTGTGAACAGACATTATGTTCAGGCCTTTTCGTATAAAACGTATGGAGTTGGCTCTGATACCACTGTTGGGATATTTCTAGTTGGGGCTCGATTGTCAATACAACAAAGTGCGGAATTTTAAAATTTTTCGAGATCCCTATTAGTCCCATAAAACTTTCTCCACAGTTAATTATATGAAAAGGTTGAATCGAACAATAACATAAACATAAGGGGGTTTTTGCGATTTACCTCATCACAGCTTGGTGGTGGTTACCTCCAGGCGTTTCGTTCGATCCACAATATGAGTGATCCATGTGTCTCACCTCCAAAGTTAATCCACACCAACTGGATTGTAGTGACACCTCCAAGTCGTAGGCTACGATATGGATCTTGAAGGTTTGTCAGCAAAGAACTCTGCAGATCTCGATCAGGACCTAGATCCGGATCTGGATTGGGAGATCTTGTGGAAGAAGACTAATCACAGGGCTTGTGTGATCAGATCGGTTTCGGCCAAGTCAGGATCGGCCAAGTCAGCTTCGGCCGAGCTTGTTTCGGGCGACTAGGGTTGGGGCGAAAGTTATGGGGCGATTTTGTAAATAAAACTCTTGTGCAAAAATCAGATTTCTTTCTTATGCAAAAATCGGTTTCTCTCTTTTAATTTTGGCAGAGTAATTTTGTTCTCTCAAAAGTTTTTCTGGTGTTGTGTGTTATGAAGAAGAGATGAGAAGAAGTATTTATAAGAGAAGAGTCCTTCTCTTAGAAGATATCTTCTTCCCTTCTCAATCAAATCTTCATTCCTTATCAACTTAGGAATGTAAGATTTGATATATCTCTTCTTACTTTTTTTCCAAGAATAAAACTCCTTTTCCTTTTCTTCACAAAAATCGCCCCTACCCCTATTTTCAAGATTATCACAAATCAACCCATATAAATATCCAATCCTAAAATTGGGTAATTATTTAATCTTCCAACTTCATTAATTAACTACTTTAATTAATTTTATAATTAATCAGATAACCTCAATTAATTAATTAAACATTAATCAATTAGGTATCTAATTAATTTTCTCCCATTGAATTAATACTTAAATTCAATTACTTTGATTTAACAACTTTAAATCATTTCCATTCCTTAATGACTGTCACTGTCCAATTGTATTGTGTGTGACCCTCTGGGTTCACCATCATTGGCAGTAGGCCCACGACTTTCGTGATTTAATTAACGAGCAATTAAATGCTCCGATCAATTAAACAATTTTTAATTGACCACTCCAGAATTAATTTCCTTATTAATTCAGGAGTACCCACACTTCATGGTTGATGTCTATGATGGAATAGTGCCCAGCAAGCCAATGTTAATTAGCTTGTTGAAGTACTATTTTCTTATGGTTTATAATTAATACGTCGTTCATTCATAGTATGTGAAACTGAACAATGGCCAACTTCATCTCTCGCGAACCTATCTAAGCGATTGGATGAAATCCTAAGGTCACAATAGACTATGGGACGATTCACTTCAGTACTGAGTGCAATCATGAAACAGTCTCAAAGGTCGTGATCTTAAAACCGTTCCAAGTCATAGATTCCAAACGAGACGGGGTATCGTAGGAATCGCCAAGACTTGTACAAATATGCATGATTCACATGGAGTGAATTTGTAGAGTTTCATGAGCAAGGAATTTGAGTCCAGTGCATATGAGTAGGTGGTTCAATGGAGGATTGAACGCATCGAACGACCCGAACAGAGAAACCCATTGTGGAAGCGCATGACGCATATCGGTGATGGGATGTTTCTCAAGGCTTATAATAGTGTACGATTTAGTCCTTAGACTTGAGGTGCTAGGGCGAATTCGGTGCACAAGTGTGCGTACTTAGATTTAGGTACTGGTCACGTAGCCTGGCCACAAAGTGCCTAAGTTGGGTGCGTACACGACTGTACGCGAGTGGTTAGTACTAAGAAAGGATCTATCGACTCATCCTGATAAGATGAGAGTATTTCCTGTACGTTCTTCGATAATATGTTCCTAGAAACCCATGGCCATGGTTGGTGACAAATTTGGAAGGTATTTCCAAATTAGGCAGTCACACTGGAATTATTATCCAGAATTAGAAAGTACAGTATCGAGATAATTAGAGGTGCCGATCAATTCACACACCCTAGGTCTCGATCGGGAAATCATCGTGGAAGGACCGTATGTACATGGCAATTATAAGAGGTGAGGTTCACAATAAATCAATTCACCTTTGATTGGGCTTCATGGGCTTGTGGCTAGACATCGACCATGAAGTGTGGGTACTCCGGAATTAATAGAGGATTTAATTCTAGGAGTGGTCAATTAAAAGTAGTTTAATTGATCGGAGCATTTAATTGCTTGTTAATTAAATCACGAAAGTCGTGGGCCTGCTGCCAGTTGATGGTGAACCCAGAGGGTCACACACAATACAATTGGACGGTGACTGTCTAAAAGGAAAGCAAGTGATTTAAAGTTATTAAATCAAGATGATTGAATTATGGTATTAATTCAATTGGAGATTATTGATTAGATGACTAATTGATTAATTGATAATTAATTAATTAGAGTTATCTGATTAATTATGGAATTAATTAAAGTAGTTAATTAATTGGAAGAATAAATAATTAACCAATTTGAATATTGGATAATTATGGGTTGATTTTGGAATTATCTAAAATTAGGGGGCTAGGGGCGATTTCTAGTAGTTGAAAGGAAAAAGAGTTTTGTTTCTTGAAAAGCAAGTTTGAAGAGATTTATCAAATCTCATATTCCTAAGGATAAGGAATAAAGATTTGATAAACAAGGAAAGGAGATCTTTTTGGAGAAGGACTCTTCTCCTATAAATACTCCTTCTCTTCTCTTCATTCATAACACAAGTTTTGCACAAGTTTTAAAAACCCTAAAAAGCTTTTGAGAGAAAAAGTTGCTGAAAATTTAGAGAGGAAAAATCGAGTGAGATAGATTTTTCGATCAAGAATTTTTATTTACAAAATCGCCCCAAAAGTTTTTTTTTTTTTGCCCCTAAACCCTAGCCGCCCAATTAGATTCGGCCGAACCCAAATCGGTCCAAACCTGACCCTGGCCGAACCCTGCTCGGACCAGATCTGTACTTGGCCGAACCTTGCTCGACCGCATAAGTCCTGTGGATCGAATTCTTCCATTGTTGTCTCCGTTCCTTTGCTGACAAACCTGCGAGATCAAGTTCGTAGCCTAAGATTCGTAGGGGTCGCTACAATCCGATTGGTGTGGACTAGCTTTGGAGGTGAGACATATGGATCACTCAATTTGTGGATCAAACCAAATGCACGGAGGACACGGGAATCCCAATGGTGACAGGTAATATGCGATTAACCCCCTCGTGTTTAATTGATGTTTGATTCATACCTATTCGTATAATAAACTATGGAGAAAAGAATTCATGGGACTGTTAGGAACTCGAAAAATTTTAAATTTCCGCACTCTGTTGTATTGACAATCGAGCCCTAGCCCAAATATCCCAACAGTGGTATCAGAGCCAGGTTCATACGTTTTTATACGAAAAGGCCTGAACATAATGTGTTTTCACTATATATGCTTGATTGTATGTATGAGAACGCATGTTAATTATGTTCTAGTGATTGATTCTTGCTTGTTATGACTAGATCTATGATTGGGTAAAACTGCTTTTTTAGATCTGTGACGAATTTATAGTTTTTCGAAAAATCAGGGCTTTTGTGCAATTATCGCAAAACATGAATAATTAGGGCTGAAAATTTAATTTTCTGTTTCTGGAAATTTTTGAAAAATCTGGGTGTTTTCTGAAAATCTGATCGCACGCAATTTTGGACCATTTTGCAATTTTCGAAAATTCAAGGACTGTTTTGTAATTTCCGAAACTTCAGGGGTCTGTTTGCAAATTCAAAAATTTTCTGGATTTCAAAATTTTAATTTTCTGCTCATTCTGTCCGAAAACTGTTTTGGGGGTATTTTGTAACTTTTCAAAAGTTTTGGGGTCAAAAGTGCAATTTCCGAAAGTATAGGGGCCGAACTGCAATTTTCAAAAGTTGAAAAATCAGAATCTGAAATTAAGGCAGAAAAGTTGTTTTGTTTATCCGAGAATTTATTTTGTCATAATTAGTAGTGACTAAAAAGCAAGAATCATAGGAAGTTAGTTTTAAAAGGTGTTTTAAAATTAAGATAGAAGAAAGTAAAAGATGTTTACATGTTTCTTTGCTCTACGTGAACTGTTTACGTGGTTTTTCGATCGCGCCGAGCCTTGCCCTTAGGTTAGATGTGATTGGTTTAATTTAATGCATGGTTTTTATTGGGCCTGCGAGCCTGTTATTATTTTTGGGCCACTTTGAGCCTTTGTAATAGAATAGGGCTTTACTGCTTTCCTAGTTTAGGATGGAGGCCCATTTACAAGCAAGGTGGGAGCCCAAGAAGAATTGAAGGCCATGTATGCGTGGTACATTGTGTAATAGCATAGGTTCTTTGAGAACCCTTTAGATTGACCAATTGGGCCAACATCATTGGCTCGATGATGGCCCGCATAGGAGGCTCCCGATCGAAAACATATTGTGGTAGTATGCATGCTAGGCTTGTATGGCTTTTATTTATTAGTCGATTTATGATTGCTTGTGTGTTTGCGCGCTAGAATCTAGATCGTAAATAAAAGATAAAGCATAATTGAAGCGGTGAGATCTCGAGGAGAGTTTCTTCAAACTTTCAAAAAACGAAAATTCCCCTCTCGAATAATTATTAAGTCATATTGGGTTAAATTATAAAATGAGGTTTTATAAAATCCAAGCCTTCCATTAATAGGAACTAGTGTATGTTGTTTACTTATCGATAGAGGTGATCCAGAGTCTGGCACCCGAGTCGAAGAAAGGGGCAATGCACGAAATTCCTTGATTCTAGTTTTCTTAAAACTTGACAAGGGTAGGGACTGGTCGGGACGTGAAAATCGACCGATAACTAGTTACGGAGAATTCATGACCGGGCCCGTTGCTTATCATGATTAATGGGTTAGACTTAACGCGTAGTAACATTTATGATGTAGCAGTGCTAGATAAATGCGAAAAACGAGGCAAAATAACTTGAAGGTTGTGTAGTAGACACAATTGGTAATATGTATACCTACCTAGGGAATTAATTGTATGGCCACGAGTCGTGGGTGCAACTAATTGCTGCTGGGACGTCAAGACCTACTAGGAAATAGACTTTTCCCGAAACTAGAAGGGGTTATTGTTTCGATAAAATAGTGGGAGAACTTTTTCGATAAAAAGTCCAAATTTCGTTAATTATAAGTATTAATATTAAACCTGTCTGCTTATAGTTGTCTGTTTTTAAATGTTAGCCATTTACCATCCACTGTCCAATCCTTGATGCGTTTAAGAACCGAACCAACTTGGAAAAAGGAGATGTGCAAATTCCTCTACGAAACCGACATGGCTAAGTTTGACAGTGTTAGGGAATACTGTTCTTACTTAAGCAAGACATTCGAGCTGATCAAAGGGTTTGTAGCCCAATTGACTCTCGAAGATGAGATAACGATAACCCTTGAAGGATTATCTGAGACCTTCACTCATTTTATGCAACATTGCGATATTCCGCCTGATGGAATACAAACAAAGCAATTGCATGAGTTGTTAGACAAATATGAAGAAGCTCATCAACGTGGTTTTGGTCTATATGATTGGAATTGCCCTCTATGTAAGTACGAAAGGAAAATAAGGAAGCTTGTTGAAAAGGATTTCCTGGAAAGACTTGACTACGGTATGACTTTTTAAGTTATACACTTGTTGAATCTTTTTGATGTAAGACATCTGATTAAAACTTTCATTTCTGTAATAGCATTTACAGGCGATGATAGTCTTCCCGCTCAACCCAAAAGGAGGAAATTCCTTGAAAGGGAGATGCAAGTAGTGCAGAGCGAGATGAGGAAACTGGAATTCCGGAACTGGGTCAAGGAAGAATTGTACCTAGACATTCCTTTTTAGCAAAAGAAGTTTTTCTTAGTTTTTTCGTATTAGCATGAGTTTTAAGTTTTAGTTTACTTTGAGTATTATTTCACATTTTGTACGAGACATTATTGCTTTACCATTGAGAATGGAATTCATTTAAATTGGAGCAATTTAACTTTGTACAAATGTTGATGTTTTGAAACATAGAAATAAACAATGATAAACAAATCAAAAACTTTAAAAACTATGTGCTAAATCGAAAACAAGCAAAACAAACTGGATAATCGTCCGCGCTTGAAATGTTCACTCTAGACATTCTTCCTAAAGAGAGATGCGAAAGGGAAGTTTTATTTACTGTTCCTGAGATAATGAACTTGAGTAAAATCGGAACTTTCAAATCTTGAAGGAATGATAACCGAAGAGAAGGATTGCTAAGGCATTCCAAAACATTTCAATCGACATGAACTAAAAGCACTAGTTCAAAAGAAATCTACTTCATATATACTTTCGATTTCAATCGTTAAAATATATGTGTACTTAACTGAAGTACAATTCTGAAACTATTGAAGTAATTCAATAGACGTTTTAGAAATGAAGTAACTAGATGCATTATGTCGAAAGCAATTTGATTTAATCAAACCTGCTGAAACATAAGCAACTTAACACCTCGATTATCTAAGACGAGAATAGAATTCTCATGAAGCAAATCAAAGAACGAATCGAACTTCGTTTGATTCGCGATTCTGATCTTGCTCAGTTTCCTTTATTCAAATTAGGGGATACCTCCCCTTGACTCTTCAAAGATACTTGGTATAGTATATTTCGAAGTAAGTCCTTACATCGCCATGTCTTTTAAGACATAGCAGAACACCCTTATATGAGAAATTAGATGGTAGATCTAGTTCATATAAAGTTTATGGGGTATTCAACAAAACCCATTGAATACCTGTTCCACGACAATGAGAAACGAAAAGCATCTCGTAAGTAGCTTATTCCTCTGTTGACAAGATCTTGTCAAAGGAAATAAGGAATGTCGTAGAACTTGATGAAGTCCAAGGAGTGGACCCGTCCCCATGAACAGTGGGAGTAAACACTGAAAACTGCTGAATCAACCTATGCACAAAGAAATCGTAATCTGATCAAATTCGTAAGGAACTCAAAATTCCATTTTACGAAATTGAGAAATTGGATTCTAATCAAAGATTACAAAGAGATTATGTTAAACATGATCTAAGGGATATGGCACATAACCATAAGATTCGAAGTTGAAAACTTTGACTCACTTAAATGGCAATAGGTCATTATTCAAAAGTCCTTTTAGGATTGATGAAAAGGCCTTATTTCCATTAACTACGTCAAAATTCATTTCGAAACTATTAGCCATTGAAAGGTGGTTTTGACTACCGAAGGCATGACTATTGGATATGAATCCTGCATCTCACAATAGAAAATTGATGAGAAGATCTCTATTCTAATCCAAAGGTCAATCTATGACTTTTTCCCAAATTTGGAACATGCAACTTGATAGTTGATCAAGAATGTTGAAGTTGTCAAAAGGCATATAGATTCCAAATGTGCAAAAGAATCAGTGGGAGTGTAGTTGAGTTCAAATCGCAACAAGATGATGTTCTGTACATCAAGCAAGATATAAGAATATCAGAGAAGCACAGACGAAAGCGTGTTCTTCACGCAATTTTCCATGATAAGATTTGGAATTACATCTCGCGTACTGGCAATACGTATCTATGGTAGATAGAAGGAAGAAGATGTAGTGATTTACCAAATCAAAGTACAAAGACTATATTGATTAAATTCAATATGGAAGAATCCAAGAAAGGATTGTTTCCAAAAGAGACAAAATCTCTCTCACTTATTTAATGAGCCCTTAATTAATGAGTAAAGAAGTAACTGTCTCAAGAAGCCTTATGCTTGGCATTTGGATTGCATGTAGCATGCAAAGTCTTGTACTAGACCTGACTCGTCAAAATGCTCTGAACAAGCTACTGATAGTCAAACGCCAGTCAAGGACACTGGTCTACCATTAAAGCAATCCTCGAAGATAATTAAAGGATATAATGCTGGTCTGTGGTAGTAATGGAAAATTCAAACTCGAAGGATTTTTGAAATTCGAGATTTCCAGTCTGAAGTGGATTATTTATTCTGTCTCGATAGAGCAAAGGTAAATTGGAAGAAATTCCAATAATATACCATTGCCGATTCAAACAAGAATAAAAGGGCACCATTATGATGTTGCACAAAAGAAAGTGTTTAGATGAGAAATTTTCATCCAACGACTGGATGAAATACCTAGCATGACAAAAGCCCATCATAATCTTAGCCGATTTAGATGAGGCAATTGCTCAATGAAAGGAAATCGAGATCTCACCTATAATCTGAACACAACACCGTATGATTGAACAAGTCAAAGGTGGTTGAGACGAGTAGAAGTATTACTTCATCTCGACAAAGACAAACTTAGCAGATCCACTAATTAAGCTCTCTCACAAATGGTTCGAGGGACATCTTGGTATAGATGGGTCTTAGAAATGTTGTGATTGGCTTTAGGGCAAGTGGGAGATTGATGGAATAGTGCCCAGCAAGCCAATGTTAATTAGCTTGTTGAAGTACTATTTTCTTATGGTTTATAATTAATACGTCGTTCATTCATAGTATGTGAAACTGAACAATGGCCAACTTCATCTCTCGCGAACCTATCTAAGCGATTGGATGAAATCCTAAGGTCACAATAGACTATGGGACGATTCACTTCAGTACTGAGTGCAATCATGAAACAGTCTCAAAGGTCGTGATCTTAAAACCGTTCCAAGTCATAGATTCCAAACGAGACGGGGTATCGTAGGAATCGCCAAGACTTGTACAAATATGCATGATTCACATGGAGTGAATTTGTAGAGTTTCATGAGCAAGGAATTTGAGTCCAGTGCATATGAGTAGGTGGTTCAATGGAGGATTGAACGCATCGAACGACCCGAACAGAGAAACCCATTGTGGAAGCGCATGACGCATATCGGTGATGGGATGTTTCTCAAGGCTTATAATAGTGTACGATTTAGTCCTTAGACTTGAGGTGCTAGGGCGAATTCGGTGCACAAGTGTGCGTACTTAGATTTAGGTACTGGTCACGTAGCCTGGCCACAAAGTGCCTAAGTTGGGTGCGTACACGACTGTACGCGAGTGGTTAGTACTAAGAAAGGATCTATCGACTCATCCTGATAAGATGAGAGTATTTCCTGTACGTTCTTCGATAATATGTTCCTAGAAACCCATGGCCATGGTTGGTGACAAATTTGGAAGGTATTTCCAAATTAGGCAGTCACACCGGAATTATTATCCAGAATTAGAAAGTACAGTATCGAGATAATTAGAGGTGCCGATCAATTCACACACCCTAGGTCTCGATCGGGAAATCATCGTGGAAGGACCGTATGTACATGGCAATTATAAGAGGTGAGGTTCACAATAAATCAATTCACCTTTGATTGGGCTTCATGGGCTTGTGGCTAGACATCGACCATGAAGTGTGGGTACTCCGGAATTAATAGAGGATTTAATTCTAGGAGTGGTCAATTAAAAGTAGTTTAATTGATCGGAGCATTTAATTGCTTGTTAATTAAATCACGAAAGTCGTGGGCCTGCTGCCAGTTGATGGTGAACCCAGAGGGTCACACACAATACAATTGGACGGTGACTGTCTAAAAGGAAAGCAAGTGATTTAAAGTTATTAAATCAAGATGATTGAATTATGGTATTAATTCAATTGGAGATTATTGATTAGATGACTAATTGATTAATTGATAATTAATTAATTAGAGTTATCTGATTAATTATGGAATTAATTAAAGTAGTTAATTAATTGGAAGAATAAATAATTAACCAATTTGAATATTGGATAATTATGGGTTGATTTTGGAATTATCTAAAATTAGGGGGCTAGGGGCGATTTCTAGTAGTTGAAAGGAAAAAGAGTTTTGTTTCTTGAAAAGCAAGTTTGAAGAGATTTATCAAATCTCATATTCCTAAGGATAAGGAATAAAGATTTGATAAACAAGGAAAGGAGATCTTTTTGGAGAAGGACTCTTCTCCTATAAATACTCCTTCTCTTCTCTTCATTCATAACACAAGTTTTGCACAAGTTTTAAAAACCCTAAAAAGCTTTTGAGAGAAAAAGTTGCTGAAAATTTAGAGAGGAAAAATCGAGTGAGATAGATTTTTCGATCAAGAATTTTTATTTACAAAATCGCCCCAAAAGTTTTTTTTTTTTTGCCCCTAAACCCTAGCCGCCCAATTAGATTCGGCCGAACCCAAATCGGTCCAAACCTGACCCTGGCCGAACCCTGCTCGGACCAGATCTGTACTTGGCCGAACCTTGCTCGACCGCATAAGTCCTGTGGATCGAATTCTTCCATTGTTGTCTCCGTTCCTTTGCTGACAAACCTGCGAGATCAAGTTCGTAGCCTAAGATTCGTAGGGGTCGCTACAATCCGATTGGTGTGGACTAGCTTTGGAGGTGAGACATATGGATCACTCAATTTGTGGATCAAACCAAATGCACGGAGGACACGGGAATCCCAATGGTGACAGGTAATATGCGATTAACCCCCTCGTGTTTAATTGATGTTTGATTCATACCTATTCGTATAATAAACTATGGAGAAAAGAATTCATGGGACTGTTAGGAACTCGAAAAATTTTAAATTTCCGCACTCTGTTGTATTGACAATCGAGCCCTAGCCCAAATATCCCAACAGTCTAGCCACAAGCCCATGAAGCCCCGGTGAATTGATAATTGTGAACCTCACCTCTTATAATTGCCATGTACATACGGTCCTTTTAAAGACTAATTTCCCGATCGAGATTTAGGGTGTGTGAATTGATCGGCACCTCTAATTATCTCGATTCTGTACTTTCTAATTCTGGATAATAATTCCAGTGTGACTGCTAAATTTGGAAACCCCTTTCCAAATTCGTCACCAACCATGGCCATGGATTTCTAGTAACATATTATCGAAGAACGTGCAGGAAATTCTCCCACCTTATCAGGATGAGTCGATAGATCCTTTCTTTGTACTAACCACTCGCATACAGTTGTGTACGCACCCAACTTAGGCACTTTGTGGCCAGGCTACGTGACCAGTACCTAAATCTAAGTACGCACACTCGTGCATCGAATTCGCGTTAGCACCTCAAGTCCAAGGACTAAATCGTACACTATTATAAGCCTTGAGAAACATCCCATCACCGATATGTGTCATGCTCTTCCACAATGGGTTTCTCTGTTCGGGTCGTTCGATGCGTTCAATCCTCCATTGAACCACCTACTCATATGCACTGGCCTCAAATTCCTTGCTCATGAAACGCTACAAATTCACCCCATGTGAATCATGCATACTTGTACATGTCTTGGCGATTCTTACGATACTCCATCTAGTTCAGCAATTATGACTTGGAACGGTTTTAAGATCACGACCTTTGAGACTGTTTCATGATTGCACTCAGTACTGAAGTGAATCGTCCCATAGTCTATTGTGACCTTAGGATTTCATCCATTCGCGAGAGATGAAGTTGGCCATTGTTCAATTCACGTACTATGAATGAACGGGCTTATTAATTATAAACCATAAGAAAATAGTACTTCAACAAGCTAATTAATATTGGCTTGCTGGGCACTATCCTATCAAGCCCCTGCTCCTCCCATACATCAAGAGTCGAGATCAGAAAATACTATTATCCCTATTAACAACGATATCGTCGATCCAATACCTAATCAACCAAAGACTGTGCGGTTCTCAGAGAGAGACATTGAAAAAATGGTCCAAGAACGTGTGGAACAAAGGTTGCTACCTGCTCAACGGCCATGGGCGAGAAGTAGAGAAGTGCAAGAGAGAATAGCTGCATGTTCCCCCTTTTGTAAGGAAATTAAAGAAACACAATCGTCCGGATAGGTACCCGGACGCCTACCTCATTACGACGGTACTGATCCACACGATTACATATTCAGCTTTACGAATATAATGAATTTATACGCACACTCGGCTGAATACACCGCCAAATTAATGGTTACAACGTTTGAGGGGTTAGCGTTAGATTGGTTTGGCAAGCTACCAACCAATTCCATCTTCAGCTTTCGCGAATTATGCAACAAACTTACTCAATAATTCGCTAGTCAGAAAAGACAGAAACTCCCCATGAGTTATCTTGGAGCCATCAATCAACAAGAAGGGGAATATTTGAGGAGCTGGTTAGGAAGATTCAATGTGAAGCTACTAAAGATCGATTCTCCAAACATCGATTACATAATCTCCATATTGTTCGACCTTACTAAGAACAGGCAATTCGGGTAATGCCATAAGTCGAAAACAACCAAGGACGTTCGCGGAGATTATGACTTTAGCTTCGAAATATATGACTCAAGAAGAGATGAACTCCTTTAAAGACAAAAACAGAAGTAAGCTTCAATCTCGGGGATGAAACGACAGGATAAAGCTCCCATCCCAAAACTAACAGATTACGATCGATCCCTCAGACGAGGAAATGTGTTTCAAAGATTGGATTACAACCGCAATAATCAGGATAAAAGACCTAACGTCTATGCAAGGCCCAGAAAAGAGGAACAACCTCAGAGAAATCGAGTAGATCAGTTGGAGTGCACTAAATTAAATGTTCCTAGGGAAGAGATCCTAGTGTTACTTGAAAGAAATAATTAGATTCCCCCGGCAAAAAGAACTACACAAGCTAAGCCAGGAGCCCGAAATTACAATTTATATTGCCGGTACCATCGTGCTCATGGCCATTATACCGAAGACTGTTTCCATCTAAAACAGGAAATCGAGAGGGTAATTCAAGAAGGAAAGTTGGACGAATACGTCGAATGAAATAGTAGAAAAAGAAATAGAACCAGCAGCCCTCGAAATCCTAATCGAAGAAGAACCCCGCCAAGGAGAACCCCGAATAACGGTCCACCTCAAGATATGGATAATGACCATGTGAATGGAACGATACACACAATTTTCCATGGACCAGCAGGAGGAGATATTCGTAACACCCGCCGACGAACCACTAGATCAATAGAAGGAAATTTGGAAACTCCAAGGGAGGTATGGACTCTCAGAAATAAGGTTAAAAAAGAACATTCCATCAGTTTTAATGAAAATGAAGTACCATGGAATATCACTTGGGATACGAAGGAAGATAACCCTGACTTCCCTATGGTAGTATCGCTTGAAATAGCAAACTACAATGTCAAAAGGATACTGATTGATAACGGAAGTTCCGCTAACATTATTTCGAGGGAAGTCTTAACACAGATGAATTTGGGCGAGATAACGCTTCAGAGGGTAGCAACGCCATTAGTAGGATTTGGAGAATCAGAAATCTTGCCATCCGGGACTATCAATTTAGGTGTTTCTTTAGGAAAAAGACCTGAGCGGGTTGTAAAAATGATCAAGTTTCTAGTCGTAGAAACACTTTTCGCATATAATGCCATATTAGGTCGACCAACACTCAACCTGTTTCGAGCAGTCGTATCGACTTACCACCAGAAGATAAAATTTCCTATGGTTTCGGGTATCGGGAAATAGTAAATGATCATTGCATGACCTGAGATTGTTATAATACCTCCCTAGCATTGGGGAACAAATTTAACTCTGTTACTCTAGCAAAAAGAAATTCGAATATGATATTGTCGAGAGAGCGAGAGAAATCGATATCCCAAGTACAGATAGGATAGATCGGAAAGGGAAAGAGCCAGTCGATCTCTCCCTTAAGCCACCAGAACATAAGAACATTATGCTAGTACAAAACGACCCCAAGAAAACAACCAGGATCGGGACTGAACTTGGCCCAGAAGGAGAGATCATGCTCGTAAATTTTCTCAGAAAGAATGTCGACGTATTCGCTTGGAGTGCAAAAGATATAGAGGGCATAGACCCAAGAATCATCACTCACTCACTAAAAATCGACCTGATGGAAAAACCAGCAAGACAGAAGAAGCGAAACCATGGTCCTACAAAAGATAAGATAATTAAAGCAGAGGTCGAAAGATTGCTAAGGACTATACAACTTAGGGAGATACACTTTTCAGAATGGCTATGTAACGTAGTATTAGTGGCAGAAGGAGATAAAAAGGACAATAAATGGAGGATGTGTAATGACTTCACAGACCTTAACAAGCTCTGTCCGCGTGACCCTTACTCCCAAGAATCGACCTACTGGTCGATTCAACCGCAGGCTTCGCTATTTTTAGTATGATGAACGCCTTCCAAGGTTTTTATCAAATCTACATGAATGACCGCGATCAGGAAAAGACCGCCTTCATCACTGAGCAGGGAATATACAGCTTCAAAGTAATGTCGTTTGGATTAAGAAATGTTGGGGTGACGTATCAAAGACTGGTTAATTTAATGTTCAGGGAGTTAATCGGAGAAATAATGGAGGTCTATGTGGATGACATGTTAGTAAAAGGCATGAACGAGGAAGACCACATCAAACATCTAGACCGATGTTTCAAGATTCTAATAAAATACCACATGAAGTTAAACCCGGCCAAATGTACCTTCGGAGTTAAATCCGGAAAATTACTGGGTTACCTTGTTCATCTATGGGGAATAGAGGCAAATCTGAAAAAAATACGAGCCATAACAGAAATGAAACCATCGAGAACAATCTCTCAAGTGCAGAGTTTGGTTGGAAAGATTGTCGCATTAAATTGGTTTATATCCAAGTCAGCAGATAAAAGCAACCCGTTCTTTCAAACCTTGCGAAAAGCAAAACTTTTCTATGGACCAAGGATTGTGATCGGGCATTTAATCAGCTAAAAGAATATCTAACTTCTCCACCATTACTAGCCAAACCAACCGAAGGACAACCTTTATTTATTTACATATCCATCTCGGAGGTAGCAATAAGTTCAGTGTTGGTAAAGATAGAGGGGTCAGAACATAAGCCCGTATATTATCTAAGCAAGTTATTACAAGGAGACGAAAAGAATTACTTGGAGATAGAAAAGTTTGCTTTGGCCTTGGTAGTCACTGGACGAAAGCTTCGACCATACTTTTTGACGTACATGTTTACCGTACTCACTAATAAACCACTAAGGCAAGTTCCAGGAAAACCTGAAACCTCAGGAAGATTGATTAAGTGGGCTATTGAACTAGGTCAATTCGAGATTGAATATAGACCAAGAACTACTATAAAGGCTCAAGTCCTCGCCTATTTGCTTTTGGAAACTTTGACCTCGTATGAAACTCTCAATGAAACAACAACTTGTGATAATGATGTAATGATTGTCGAAAATCAAACTTGATTAATGCATGTTGACGGGGCTTCAAATAGGGAATGAGGCGGCGCCGGAATCAATTTCAGTGGTCTAGTAAATGAGGATATAAACTACGCGATCACTTTAGATTTTATGGTAACTAACAATGAGGCTGAATATGAAGCTCAGATTGCAGGAATGGAAATGGCCGTTAAAGCAGGCATCAAAACCCTAAAGGTACTAACTGACTCAGAACTGGTTCAAATTCAGATAGAGGGAATGTACGAGGCAAAGGAATATAACATGGTGAAATACCTGGCTAAGGTAAAAGAGCTCGCCGAAAAATTCGACAAGTTCGAAATACAGAACGTCCCACGATCAGAAAACAAATGGGCATACCAGCTTTCTCGATTTACAGGATCAAGGGACGGTCGAACAGAAAGAGTAATCACTTGGTTAATCATAAAAACCCCAGCAATTGACATAGATAACCTGCCTATTGCTGAGGTGATGGAAATCGATTTATGAGAGGATAGTTAGATGACTCCAATAATGGATTATCTCTCAGATGGGACCCTTCCGATTGATCAGAATAAAGCTCGAAAGGTAAAATATCGAGCGCCCAGATACACGATCCTAGACGAAAAACTTTACAAAAGATCAGTCTCGGGACTTCTTTTAAAATGCATTTCCGGACTACAAATCTTGGATGTACTCAAGGAGATTCATGAAGGAGAGGCAGGAAACCATAGCGGAGCTCGAGCACTAGGACTGAAATGTTTACGAACGGGATATTATTGGCCTAGCCTAAACCATGACGCTAAAGAATATGTGAAGAGATGCCATCACTGTCAGATTCATGCAAACAAAAACCATCAGCCCGCCGAAAAAATACACCCCATACCTATTTTGCTGGCCATTTGACCAGTGGAAAATAGACATAGTGGAACCTTTCCCAGTGGCAAGATCAAAGAAGAACTACGTTTTGGTCGCAGTAGAGTATTTTAGCAAATGGATAGAATGTGTTGCTCTAGCACGAATTACACAATTCCAAGTTATTAACTTCTTGTGAAAATTTATAGTGTGTCGATTTGGAATCCCTCAAATTCTAATCTCCGATAAAGGAACTCAATTTGCGGGAAAGCAAGTATTGGATTGGTGTTCAAAATTTGGGATTCAACAGAACTTTACATCGATAGGACACCCAAGGGCTAATGGTCAGACAGAAGTGGCTAACAGAGAAATAATTATGTCTTTGGAAAAAAAGACTGGACGCCGCTAAAGGAAAGTGGTTGGATGAACTCCTTGGAGTAATTTGGGCAAATCGAACAACTGTTAAAGCCTCAACCGGTGAAACTCCCTTCAATTTGGTCTATGGTTCAGAAGCTGTCATTCCATTTGAAGCGTTAGTTCCAAACCCGAGGATTGAGTTGTTCGATAGTGAAAATAACGAAGCAACGAGAGAAGACGATATCTATCTGACAGACGCATTAAGAGAAAAAGCTGCAGTGCGCTTGCAGGTTACCAAATCGAACATGGGAAAAGCCTACAATCAAAGGGTACGAGTACGATCCTTTAAGGAAGGAGATTTGGTCATTAAAAAGGTAGATGTATCAAAACATGTGGGGAAGTTACAATAAAATTGGGATGGACCTTACATTGTCATTGGCGCAGGAAAAAAGGGTTCGTACAAAATTGCACACATGGATGGTACACCGTTACCAAGAACATGGAATGCAGTCAACCTACGAAGATACTATGGACGATGATGGGCAACGCCTCACTGATTACCATTATTTTCTTTTATAATTCTGATTTTATTCTTGCATAATAATTCTTTTTAACTTACCCGTTAACCATTTGATACAAATTAACATAATAAAAAACTTTTGCTTATTTCTAAGTGTTTTTTCCTTTATTATGATTAAAGTCTATAAGAAAAAGGCATTGCTTAGACAAAAAAGTTAAAACCAAAAAATTGGTAAAAAAAACCTAAGTGTAAATGAGTAAAACATATTGGGTCGGTAAACACTTATCGATCTACAATTTACAAGCAAAAAAGGTTAAAACCAAAAAATTGGTCAAAAACCTAAGTATAAAATGAGTAAAATCGATTGGGTCGGTAAACACTCATCGATCTCCAATTTACAAGCAAAAAATGTTAAAATCAAAAAATTGGTGAAAAACCTAAGTATAAAAATGCGTAAAACCGATTAGGTCGGTAAACACTCATCGACTCCAATTTACGAGCAAAAAAGGTTAAAACCAAAAAATCGGTAAAAAAACCTAAGTATAAAATGAGTAAAACCGATTGGGCCGGTAAACACTCATCGATCTCCAATTTACGAGCAAAAAAAGCTTAAAACAAAAAATTTGGTAAAAACCGAAGTATAAAAATGAGTAAAACTGATTGGGTCGGTAAACACTCATCAATCTCCAATTTACGAACCAAAAAGGTTTAAACCAAAAAATTGGTAAAAATCTAAGTATAAAATGAGTAAGACCGATTGGGTCGGTAAACACTCATCGATCTCCAATTTACGAACTAAAAAAAGGTTAAAACCAAAAAATTGGTAAAAAAACCTAGGTATAAAATCTGTAGTACTGGTGGGGTCAGTAAACACACATCGACATCAACTAGATCGACTAATATGGTGATCAAGTAAAAATACAAAGATACTCGCCGACAACAAAGCAGAATCATACGCAAAGAATATGGAGAAAACTAAAATTTTATTAGAGTTATCTTTACAAGTACACAAATACATCTTCCGCTTTATAGGTTGCTACAATACAAGAAATAAAAAGCCTTATCTAATATATGGAAGTATTCACGACAATGTCCACGGAAACATCAATCTCCTCCCTAGTACCTCGACATTTTTCTTCAACCACCTAAGAAGCATGCTGCTCAGGATGGTCGACTTTTTTGGTTCGCTAACTAGACTAGGAAGATCGATCCCCGTTTCAATCAAATTAACCTCTAAAAAGCCTGATAGCTTGTAGCGATCATTCAACCAAAATGCTCGCATCACCGCAAAAGTTAAAATCTACCAGCATATCTCGAGTTTGAGGCACTCCGGAAGTAACCTCAAGAACGAGGATACTGAATAGATATGAACCCTCCATGTGCTAATCAAATACCACGGACCCCAACCCTTTGGAAACTAAGGCTGAGGCCACATGGGACTTGTCAGGTAGGGCGCTAATGGGACTCGTCAGCACTAGGCATGATGAAAGACAGACAATCACGATAGGCCTGATCATAATAATGTGATTTTTTAAAGATTATGGGGTCACATGGCAAAACCAACTCAGAGGAAACTGTATTTCCCATCTTTGCGATATGTATAAAAATGGTAAATGAGTTGCTGCCTTTTATAGGTTTAGCAAGGTTAATCCTATGGATAGAAAGCAAGTAAATCCACGGAGGTAAACCTGACTTATCAACTTCCCGTCTTTATTGCGAGTAAATTGGAACGGTCACATTCGTTGTCGATGACATCCCTCGATAAATCAAGAATATAGTCGGAATGACTCATAATATTAGGATCAATTCCCGATGAATTAACAAGTCGATATACTTTGTCGATTGGTTCACAAGCAGAGATAATATTGAGGTCAAGAAATAGAAAGAATATCCCCTCGGGATATTACATATCAGTATAGCAGTCGTAAAATAGAGTGGTGGTGCCCAAACGATTAAATCATATTGTCGTAATAACAAATTACGAGGAATGTATATAAACTCTAGAATAACTACATGTTTTAGAGATTTATATTTAAAAAGCTAGAATAAAATCCAGCTTTTCTCTTAGCTCGGCTAAGTTTCCCAAGAATATAAGGAGCAGCAGTTTTTCTCAAGCAGAAATTTGAACTCGTCACTGCCTCATATTCCAGGAGAGTACATTTAGAGATCGTGGGACATTAGCCCAACAAGACATATCTATATTTTCCAATTCCACCCATACCAAGTAGTTTGCAAAGGTACACTGTACATAGAATGGTTGTATGATTTTGGGATAATGAGAGTAACAAGCTGTGAATAGATACATCTTTTAGAGAAAGGATATTGGTCAATATATCAAAGAGCAGAGCAAATTTGTACTTAAGTTATTTGAAAACGGATGTGAAGACCTTTATATAGGTTTTCAGAAGATGAAATTATAATCGGATATCTCTGACCTGCAGAGTTTAAATTTCGACAAAGATAAAGGATCTGGTCTCCGAGAATGGATATGGACTTACATATCTCGACAAACTGTTGGACATGAAAATCGAGGATTGAGTATCTCGACAAAAGATATGGGAATCATATATTAAAGTTCATAAGCTTCAAATGGACTTAAGAAATTAGGAGATCAAAGCAATTTCATTAATAAAATTGTTACATTACAAGATTGGAATCACTATCCTAATACATTAAGACCTAAAACTATTACAGAAGGGTAATGGTATTTTTCTGACTACAATAATCGATCTCCGAGTTGTTGCATGGACTTTTCGAGACAGGCTCCTTGATGACAAAGTATCCTCCTTGATCAGAAAAGGACACTAGACTTTAAAAAATGCATCCTCGAAGAGGGAGACAGTGGCTTCAACAAGAGCTTTTGCAAGGACGCCGGATGGAGAAAATTGTGACAACACTTCGCCTATCCTTGGTAAAATATCCTCTCTCGTCCAGGGAAGAACCAAAGAAGGGAAGTATTGCCCCTGCTAATGAATTAACCAACTTTTCGTTAAAACTTGTTTTAATAAAAGTTGAGTCCTCCATTTTTCAATTCCACCCAAATCAAGATGAAGAAAATCATCGGGGACAATTAGTCGCCATTAGTTAGACGAGAAACCTCCGGGGTTGATTCTTCAAGAGATAAGATAAATATTGAGATTGAGGTATTTGAATCCATGTCGGGTAATTTTGATAACCTCTCTTTAAGATTTATAAGTTTGGCTACCTTTATTGTTAAGAGGAGGAAGAAGAAGCGTCGCATTCTCGGGAAAAGAAGACATTACTAAATATGACTTTTTATATTCCAAAAGACCTATGTGTAGTCGAGAAAAGCATCATACCAATTCCGACACAAACTCTAATCGACAAAGATAATACACGAAATTAATCATTCCTAAGTGGGAGGACCTGCATGTTCAACAAGGGATTTCACATTAAGCCCAGCTAAATCCTTTCATTCATCGTAAAGACTACTCGAATTGAGAAGTATTAACCCTTTAAGTAAATCGGCTAGCTTTACGATGAAGGAAAGAACTTTGCAAGGCTTAATATAAAGAAAACTAGTCTTATTATTTTATAAACACTTGGAGTATGATATAAGAGGTTATGGTCAAGTTATAGGTTTGTTGAATAAACTTTCTACGAATTTTATAGATACAAGTACGTTAGTCATAATGAATGAAAGATAAAACGTTGCATTCATGAAATAAAGCTCCAACTTCAAAGGTGACCTTTCAAATTCTCAAAGAATTATGTCTACCCAACGAGTAATTCATACTACATGCCGACTAAGATAAAGGTCTGCAAAATATATACGCGATATTTCAACATTATACAAAATGGAGAAATAATACTTCTGAAATGGAAAAAAGTTTCTACTTGTCCATATGTAAAAACAAATAGCTAAATATGCTATTGCGGCCGATCGAAACCAGAGGGCCTAGTCGAAAAAGCACGCCTTTGAGTCGGAGTCCTTAGAAAGGCCATCAGCTCGTTTTGACGCTTCTGATAACCTTGCTCGAAACCTTTCTCGAAGGCACCTCGTTGAGAATCCTCCCATGCCTGCTGAATTCGAGACTCTATTGTGCTCTCTAGATTTTTATTCAACTTAGCCAGATCATATATCTCCTTCTGAAGAGCCAGATTATCAATACGCAACTGCTCAACTTCATCAGTAAGAAGTTGCTTCTGGAGTGAAATGGCATCACAAGAGCTAGTCTCATTCTCCAACCGAGTTCTCAAGGCTTCTTTGCTAAGCCAAGTATCATCATTTTGAACGCCTAGCTGCAGGGCTATGTATTTTCCCTGAACAAATAATTGGCAAAATCGGTGAGGAATCCAAAGAATGAAATATTAGAGAATGAAGTAAAATGTCCCTGCTCACAGAGTTTGAAAAGAGACTGAACAAGGCGTAGATTGGATGTATCCTCGTATCTCTTTAGTTCGCCGGGGAGGATGGTACTAAGCCCAAGATTCCAGGATAGCGCGTCGGGCTCACAAGTTCCAGGAAAAATGGAATCGAGAGGAACCTCGTCGCGGCGAGGAGTTTGGGACTCCGTAATATCGTAGACTTGCTCCTTGATGCAACGATCATCCAGTTGAAGTGGAGAATCTCTTGAGTTGGGACTCACAAGAACTTCCTTTCCCGAAGCAGAATAACGGACTTGACGTCCAGCCCTTTGGTCAGTCCGATCTTGGAAGAGGTCCCGGCCTCAACAGAGGAAACTAGCGTGGTCATGGTAGTATCATAAAAAAGAAAATCAGTGTAATTCTCCGTAATAGACCATACAAGGGAACTATCCAATGGCGGATCTGAAGCTAGATTGCCACCGACCAGCGCATCGATGTTTTTTGGCCGGCTCCGGCTGATGGCAAAATCAGCAGTAAGGTTATCTCCGAAAGTATTAGTTTGAACATGATCTTGAGAATCATGCTTTGAAGAAGGGATGGAGGTTGGGATTACGACCTCAGAAGATCATTCACCAGAGGCCATGTCTCCGAAGACAACTCGCCCAGGAGAAGCTCTTCTCTGAATATTCGCAGTAGAAGGAGGGCTTGAGCGAGTATTTTGCTGAAGGGCTAATGGATGAGTTATTGCGCCGTGAGGGTTGTCCGCCCCACTCGAAGAAAGGCTAGACGTCTGAGCCCCCGAGCTGGAAGCTACTCGGGGTTCAGGAGGGTCAGAAGAAGGTCCCCAAGTTCGAGATCTCTTAGGTCAAACATTTCTTGGAGGGTCGCGCAATATGCTCTTAGAAGTATTGGAGAAAAGAGAACTCATTCTCGGAGAAATCAAGAAAGGCTTGTAAGATCGATGGGAATGCTCGAACAACTTGAGAGAATATTTTATCCAAGTGGGGACGCGTGGTAAAATAGCGAGAACTTTTTACCCCAGTATTTATACTAAAGGAAAAGACAGGACGGTCCTTGAGGGAGGCGCGAAAAGATTTATTTGAAAAACAAAAGAGAGGTGCTCCGCCAATCACTTCGATAAAATTAAAAAAAAAAAATTATGCAAATAAAAGACTTATGTCTAATTATTTCGTACAAGTGATAGAATAAAAATTATGAAGATTAACAAGAAGTGCGTTGTACAAAGGAAAATAGCACAAAGTCTATAAGATTAACATGTCAACCAGATTATCTCAAAGCACTTGATCATCATGATTCTCCTGGTCAGTACCTTCCTCCTCGTCCTAATCTGGAGGACTAGTCGAATGACTTGCTCCAGATGTACTCAAACTGCCTGTCCTCAGAGGATCTACATCGGGCGGGGGCACAGGCAGAGGAATCCCGAACTCCTTCACCAAATGTGATAGAGGGAGATGCTCGTAATTCACTGTTAGAATGTATGTGGATGAATACTCCCAGCCATCCCAATCTCGGCTGACATCAATGGCCTTAAAATATTCCTCTCTAAGGTCGTCGATCAAGTTGAGAGCTACCATTTGGTGAAATGCCTTATTGGGACAGGGCATTCTGATTGACAGAGCCGGTGTTAGCCCCAAGATTGCCGTTAGCTCGAGGTTGTTGATAGGAGGACGTAGAAGGCCCTACCCCGGTCAACCTCTGCTCTAGGTCCGCAACCGTCTGAAGAAGAACCTTGTTTTTCTCTTCCAGAAATTGACATTGCCGACTCATACATGGAAGATACTATACAGGCACCGGACTAACCATACAAATAATCATCAATTTAGATAAAGCACTAAAGGTTAAAATGAGAAAGTATGGTTAATCTCCTCTTACTCTGATATGAGATTGGGCAGCTTTTGCAAGCTTCTCCAAAGGATCCTTCTCCAACAACCGCTGCATATCTCTAGTAAAAATGGAAGAAAGAAGAATCCGTGTAGCCTTATTGGCAGATACAAGCGCATCACGGTCAGAGAAACCAGCCGCCCTTTTCCCTACGAGATGATTCTCTACCATATCAACCACAGTAGCATTCGGGTTTGTCTCACCCACCAGTGTAAGGTTCTTACCTAATCGATCATAAACCTGTTTCCTTTTTTTCGCCAAAGCGCTGCAAGAGTTGGGCACGGACCACGATTTGCAGCCATGAATGCCATATGAGGTTCTGAGGGATAAGGGAGGGTATCCCTGGCCCGTTCTAATGGTGGATGAAGATGTCGGAGCTTGAGAGGAGGAAGGCCCGTGAGGAACGTCTTCTGAAACCTCCGGGATTTCTTCTCTGTTATCATCAGAATCGGGGTCCTGGTTCTCATCATCTTTCGGGAAAACCTTTGCTCTATAGACTGGTTATCGGTTGTCTTGGTGGATTTGGACAGGACCATCTTTCCCGTCTTTGAACGCCTAGAACCTTCGACCGTAGAAGCCGCCAAGAATGGAAGAGAGAATTACAGATAATCTTAAATATATGGACAATAAAAATATACTAGAAGTAAGTGGGAGGTTTACCAAGTGAGCGACTGGGAATTCGAACAGGATAGTCGTGTGAACTAAGGCCAGCCTTCCAAAGAAAGGCCTCTCCCACAAGGACGTCACATTGATACTTATCCGACCTCATTTCCAATATCATGCTTAATAAGCATGGGTCGTCAGGAATCATTTTGCCTGTAACAATACGGCCACCAAAGGTCCATTTAGATCCATGGTCCCAGGAAAAATCAGAAGGCATGGTCGACCCATCAGCCAAGGTTTTATGAGTCGGAGGTCGGACGAAGAAGTAACGAGGTTTCCACTCAGAATTGCTAGAAACAGGGGAATTAAAATAGCACAGCCAGATATTTGGCTCGCGAAAAAATAACCACGGTTTGAAGAACTGGAAAGGCTAAAACGAAACAATTGGAAAAAGTTGCAAAAAGATGGCTGAAGACCTTTGGCAACCATTAAAACAGCAAAAGAAACAACAAAAGCTACAAGGTTGGGAACTAGTTGAGTTAGGGAGACAGTAAAAGTACTCAGAATTTCAAGGAAAAGAGGAGATAGGGGAAGTCTAAGGCCATGTTGGAAATGGGACGTATAGAAGGCTCGACAACCCTCCGGAGGAAAAGTAACCCTGTCTGTTGAGAACGGAAGAAAAATCTCAAAGCCTTTAGGAAAGAACCTACCATACTTGTCATGCAGGTCGCTCAAGTCGTCCTCCTTGAAAATGCAAGCGAGATGATCAACCGGATCGGATACCTGAGGGTTGGCACCCTTAGTTTTGGTAGATGTTTTAGCAGCTACCTCCGCGTCGATAAGGATATCTACCTGTAAGTTATCCTTTTCCAGGATATTTGTGTCTAAAGCCTCAGTCTGGTCGGGAGGAGGACTCTGAGAACCCTCCAGGTTAATAACAAGATTTATCTCGTCGATGGTCGATGAGTAGGGGTTTCTGGAACTGGAAGCAATATCAAAGATTGTTTAGCTAAATCATCGAAAAGTATATTGCTTATAAAGATTATCGACTTGAGAATTTACTGGTGAAAGTCAGAAGGCGGAGAGTAAAAAGTAAGGGTGAAACCAAAGACGGATATATATATACAAAGTCAAAAAGCACTTTAGTCCATCCGCAACTATTCATTTTCCCGCCATCGATTGAAGAAGGGTGACTCCTCAATTCGAAATGATACATGTCAACATGAACGGAAATACAACTATTTGTGAAACGATGCACTCTTTTCCTTATCCTGGATTTTTTCCCATAGGGTTTTTTCAGGAAAGGTTTTTAACGAGGCACGAATTGTAAAACCTAGTCAGAAAAAATCAACTACTTCTACGAGCTACGACTGCTTCTCAGCTTGAAGAAGTGAGGGAGTACTGATGGGGACTATTTTATACCTCAAGGGATACTCGAAGAACTCAAGAATAATAGGGTCGCCCCAACCAGATACTCGACCCATTAGTACGGGTCGTCTCGATCTAATGAGAAGAATCTCGGCGACCAAGCTCTTGAATCCGAATACAAGAGGGAGATCAATTTGAGTCTTATTATGGTTATGTTTCCTTGTATAGTTAGGGGAGAAGACCTATAAACACTCATCACTTGTATTGGATTAGGGCACAATTCTGATACCACATTCACGCCTACATACATTGTAATCCTTGATTTAATCTAATACAAGAGCTCTTGCTATACATATTTACATACGATTTATGTTCATTATACTCTTCTTGTGTTACGTATTGTTCATCTTTGAGTAGATCCATCCGGAATAAAGTAACTAAGCCCGCAAAATCATATTTAATCCAGACCCGATCATATTATTATTGAGATAACTGAACCAAATGAAATTCGGTTAAATTAGATTGACTTATAGAAGATAAAAGGAAATAATACTTCAAAGCCATCGATGTCAGCAAGGATCGGAACTTTCAGACATATTCTGCTGAATACGTCTTATCAACTAGTTATGATGGACTTCCTCTAGCACACTTGGTGAAGGAGTTCGGGATTCCCTTGCCAGGGCCCCCTCCTGAACAGGATCGTTTCGAGGATGACGGAGAGGGACCCTCAGATGAGGACCAAGCAGATCATTCTCAGGGCGAGGAAGAAGAGGATGTGGATCAGGAACCCCTTGATATAAAGATACTTCCCAGGGAGAAGAATAGTTTAAGATCGTCTCTGCTTTCGCTGTGAAGTGTAATTTTGTTTAGATCATGTATAACGGAGACCAATTTATTTATTTATTTATTTTCTTCCGTTTGCATGTTCCATATTAGTTTTTAATTATGATCTATGATAGAAATAGTGTCCGGCAAGCCAACTGTATGTCTGTCATTTATTGTAATAAATGAAGGAACTGTTAAATTTAGATTAATAAATGCATTTTATTATATATGGTCAGCTTTATCTTATGTTATAATTATCTACGCATAAGGATAGAAGTCCTTAGATCATAGGGCTATGGGACAACCCGTGGACTGATCTCTAAGGTCGTGATCTAGAACATATTAAAGAGTCGTAGAATCCAATCGAGATAGGACATCGTAGGATTCGATTAGACTCTCACTAATGTGTATACTCCGATGAACTGTAGAACGATGGGGTCCACGAGCATGACTGGGATAGTCGACACACATAAGTGGGTGACTTGTTGGGATGGCAAGTGCACTGAATACACCAATTAGGACATAACTCACCATGGAACCGGTAGTCACATATCGGGGTTGAAGTTATTCCAATTTAAAATAGTATACGAGGAACGATCCCTAATACTTGAGAGATAGGGTGTATCTGGTGCGAGAACATCTATACTTAGATGTGAGTTCCAACCGACTGGAGATTACCAGAAAGTCTCTGAGAATTCACGTTGGGTATAGGGGGACTCGTATGTAGGTTCATATCATCAACAAATGATCTATTGACCCGACTTGATAGGTTGGGAATTTTTCCCGTGGGTTTTCTGTGAGAAATTAATTCTGGTAAAATCCTTGGGCAAGGTATCTGATGACTTTATGAAAGTAGCTCGTAAAGATTATGTCAAAGAGAATTATTTCGAGATCAGAATGCATAAGGCCAAGACGAAAAAAAGGGGAACCAATGATTCCGTAAGAGGTCCTTAAAAAAATTTTATATTCATCCTGGCAAGATTCCATAAGAGGTCCTTAAAATTTTTTTAATTTACACTGCCTGAAGGGCTGTTTATCTTACCGAATCCCAACAGTGGTATCAGATTCAACTCTGGCTTTGTATATATATGAATTTGCAAATTCTATTTTTTAAATCATATATTTGATTTATCCGAGGCTAGTTCTTTTACTGTATATGTTTTAGAACGTAGATTTGTTTAACTTGGAGTAAAGAAATATTTTGGTTCGAATTTTTATCATGTTAATTTTTATTTTGGATTAGGATTTAATTAATGGATCTGTTTTAAATTCAATCATAAGTAATCACGGAAACAAAAAAAATTTGATCAACTGTGGTGCCCGGCAGCGCGCCGCGGCTGGGCGGCCACCGCGAGCTGCTACACACAGCAGCGCGTGAACAACGCGCTGCCTGGGCATGCAGCACTCGACAGTTGCCTACGGGCAGTCTGTCGTGTGTTGGCAACGCGCGGCAGGACGCTGCTACGCGCTGTTACGGGCGGTAGCAGACGTGCGGCTCAAGCATGGCCTTCGTGGCCGCGTGTGTGCTGCCACATGGCAATATCCAATTAGCCACTGTGTGGCTGATTTTTGGTTGGTCTCTATTTTGCCTATTTTGGAAATTTTTTAATCTTGGAGATTTTTTGGATTCAATGCTATTTTTTTTGTTTTTTCCGAGTTTATCCAATTTATTGTGAAAAGGAAAAGCGGATAGGAAACTTGGAGTTTCGGATAAGGTAGGAATCTTGGAAGATTTGGGAACTACCTTAGTTAACTAATCTAGTCAAAATAGGATTATCTTCATAATCTTGGAGATTTGTACAATTGGAAAACTTAGAGTTTGGATAAGATAGGAATCTTGGAAGATTTGCAACTATATTAATTAACCAACCTAATCAAGATAAAAATTGTAGATTACGAGGTCTTAGGCATATTGTACAAATATATCTCAATGTATCACGAGTCATGGGTCGAGCTATAGAAAGATGATATGTCTATTGCCTCGATTCATAGTTTAGTGCCAAGGGAGGGGATAATAAGGTTCTAGGCGCTGTCTCACGAGTCGTATTGGGACTATTGACTACAACCTAATTCTGAGCTTTATGTTACTCTTGGAAAGTGACATGTCAGATCCAGGGCATCCCAATTGGATTGACTGGGGAGGCGTCTAAAATTGAACTATTTCTCTCCACGAGTATTGGACATAATTTAACGCTAGCAAGTATGGATGTCTCACGAGCCGTGTGTCCATAACAAAAAATGAGGCTAAATGAACTCACGAGCTAGCTACGATGGTTGACCGACGTCGACCACCACGTGGATCAAATAGTATGGCCAACGAGTCATGGGTACTAGGAGATTGCACTTGGGCCTTGAGCCCGCTAGGATATTTTAATATTTCCGAAACTTATGTGGGGGCTTAATATTTTGATTAAAATAGTGAGAGTAATTTACAAATAGAACTCATGTTTGTAAATTGTGTATTTAAATTAATCATTTGCGTATTTATTTCTTCTATCGTCTATTGTAGAAAATATCATGATGTCTAAAGAGCTTAGAGCACTTATAGATTTATCCACCTTATCACTGGAACGTAATATTTTGACTGGACCAAACCTGCACTTTTGGTCGCACCACTTGATTGGACTTTTTTATGCTGAAAATATTTCATGTGTTTTGTTTGTACCTCCACCCATTGATATTCCACATGATGTTCCCGATGAGCTTCGAAAAAGCATCACCAAATGGAAATTGGATGATAGCTTAGCTCGTGACTACATGTTGGAATATTTGTCACTTGATATGCGGTTACAACATGAGCATATGGTATCCACGAAGAGATTCTCTCGAATCTCAAATTCCTTTATGGGATTAGAGATGCTCGTCGCAGATTCGCGATAACGAGGGAACTCTTGCAAGCAAGAAAGAGAAGAGAAACTCCTGTCGGAATCCATACAAGATGATTCGACTTCTGTCTGAACTAGATGATATGGGTGTCATGATGGACAATGATTTTCGTGTGGATATAATCCTACAATCTCTTCCTAGATCATATGACAGTTTCATCGCGGACTTGAATCTTCAAAGACGAGAGATCACTGTGCACGTCCTGTGAGATATGCTCGAGGAACATGAAGCTTCTTTTGGAAAGAAAGCAAAGGTTGGCTAAAAGACTGGGCGGCGATCAAAGTCAAAACAAATGGAAACCAGAGCTCCTTACTGCACAAGGTCAAGGAAGAGGATCAAGGAAGAGTTCTTGGAGAGCCCGAAAGGTATATTCATTGTTGAAATTAATTTGTCAATTAATTGTGCATCTTGGGTGTTAGACACTGCTTGTGTTTCTCATCTTTGTAATGATTTATAGCTGATGGGAGCAACAAGGCCACTTAGGCCTGGGGATTGGATCCTGCGATTTGGCAATGGAGCTAAAGCTACTGCCGAGGCCATAGGCGAAGTGGAGTTAGAGTTAGGTGGTAATAAATTAGTCCTTAGGAACGTTCTTTATGTACCTGGTCTAGTGCAAAATATTATTTCTATTCATGTTTTGGATAATGAAGGTTTTAATTTTTCAATTAATAAAGGTTCATTTTCATTATTCATGAATGATCTTTTGTTTTTCACGGGTACATTAAAAGATGGATTATACACCATAGAACCACCTAAGTTAGTTATGCACGTACAACAAAATAAAATAAAACAAGATAATGAAGTATCTGGCCAATTATGGCACGCTCGACTTGGACATATATCCAAATTAAGGATTCAAAAGTTAGCATCATCCAGCGCTCTTGATGTGAAACACGTTGATAAAATGCCAACATGTGAACCATGTCTTAAGGTTAAAATGGCTAAGCTGCCATTTAAGGGAAGCCCTGAGCGAGTCATACAAATATTGGACTTAATACATACTGACGTATGTGGACCACTAAGAAAAAGTGCCCGAGATGGCTACGATTACTTCATTCTCTTCACTGACGACTGTAGTCGTTATGGGTATGTGTTCTTGTTGAAACACAAGTCTGAAGCCTTTGAGCGATTCAAAGAATTCAAGATGGAAGTAGAAAATCAACTTGGTCATACGATAAAGGGTTTTCGTTCTGACCGAGGTGGAGAATTTCTTAGTAATGAATTTTTTAATTATCTTGTAGAGCATGGGTTACAGTCACAGTGGACTCCTCCTGCTACATCTCAATTGAATGGAGTAGCAGAGAGAAGGAATCGAACCTTGATGGACATGGTTCGATCCATGATGAGTGCCATTGACCTTCCTCTTTCATTTTTGGGGATATGCCCTCCTCACGGCAACGAAGATACTAAATATAGTACTTTCGAAATCCGTACAAAAGACACCATAAGAATTATGGTTTGGCAAGGCACCCTCATACGCATTCATGCGCATGTGGGGATCTCCCGCTTACGTCAAGAAGCTAGTGGGAGATAAATTGCAAACAAAATCCACTTTGTGCAAATTTGTGGGGTATCCAGAAAACTGATAGGATACGAGTTCTATGATCGAGGTAGACTACGTTTGTCTCGAGGAACGCACACTTCTTGGAGAAGGATTTCTTGTTGGACAAGAAGGAACACAACAAAGAACTAGATGAGGTCACTGAAGCTGAAAAGGCCGACGAGGTTGATCAAGCAAACCCCTCACCACAGGTAGTAGGAGAACAAGAGCATGAAAGTGCACCAGTAAGTACACCAATACTTAATAGGTTAGAAAGACAATGTAGAGAACTCGAGAGGTACTACGGTCTGCTGCACGAGACTAGACAGTCTCTGACCGACCCAAGGACTTACGATGAAGCTATGTTTGACATAGATTCGGGAAAGTGGCTTTAAGCCATGGAATCCGAATTGGACTCCATGCACTCCAACAAGGTCTAGACCTTGGTAGATTCACCAGTGGGAGTAACTCTCGTGGGTTGCAAGCGGATTTATAAGCGAAAGCTAGGAGTGAACGGAGAGGTAATAACCTACAAGGCGCGACTAGTGGCAAAAGGATATACTCAAAGACGAGGCATTGACTTTAAGGAAACCTTCTCGCCAATCGCAAGCCCCAAATCCATTCATATCTTCCTGGTCATAGCTGTGTGGTACAACTACGAGATATGGCAGATGGATCTGAAGACCGCCTTCCTCAATGGAGACATTGATAAAGAGATCTACATGGAGCAAAAAAAGAGATGAGCACAAGGTGTGCAAACTCCAGAGGTCCATTTATGGACTCAAGCAAGCTTCTCGAAGTTAGAACATCCGTATCGATGAAACAATCCAAACATTTGGATTCATTAAAAATGTGTTCGAACCTTGCGTGTACAAGAAGATTAGTGGGAGTGCAGTTGAATTTTTAGTGCTTTATGCTGATGACATCCTTCTCATTGGAAACAATGTAAAGGTGTTGTCCGATACGAAAGCATGGTTGTCTACACAATTCTCAATGAAAGATTTAGGAAAAGCATCCTTTGTACTGGGTATAAAGATCTACCGAGATAGATCAAAAGGACTGATGGGCCTCTCCCAATCACAGTACATAGATAAAATACTGAAGAGATTCCGTAGGAAGAATCCCATAGAGGATTACATCCAATGAGATATGGAATTGCACTCTCTAAGTCTATGGCCCCAAAGACGCCTGAAGAGAGAAGCAATATATCTCAAATACTATATGCCTCCGCTATTGGAAGCATAATGTATGGTATGTTATGCACTAGACCAGACGTGGCGTACGCATTAAGCCTTACGATTTGCTATCAGTCTGATCCAGGAGAGCAGCACTGGATAGTCATAATGGTAATTCTAAAGTACCTGAGAAGGACTAAGGAATTGTTCTTTGTATACGGTGGAGGAGAATTGAAATTGGAAGGCTTTACAAATTCGAGCTTTCAATGTGATATAGGCGATTTCAAGTCAACATCTGGATACGTATGCTGCCTCAATGGTGGTGCAGTAAGCTGGACAAGCTCCAAGCGAGATACTACCGCAGATTCAACATCGAAGCAGAGTATATTGCATTATATTGCAGCATGTGAACCTACAAAGGAAGGTGTTCGGATGAAAAACATCATCCAAGAATTGGATGTGATACCTAGCATTGCTCAGCCCATTACTATCTTCTGCGATAATAATGGAGCAATACCACGAGCAAAGGAGTCAAGATCTCATCAGAAATCCAAGCACGTACTGAGACGATACCATTTTGATAAGGGATACCATTGGTAGAGGGACATTAAGATTGAAAGTGTCGACTTGAAAGAAAATACCGTGGACCCACTAACGAAGCCAGAGCCTCAAAAGGCATACGAGAAACATCTGCATAAGATGGGACTCAAGAACATAGGAAGTTGGCTTTAGGACAAGTGGGAGATTGATAAAAATAGTGTCCGGCAAGCCAACTGTATTGTTATCATTTATTGTAATTGATGGGGGCTATTTCGCACCCCTTACAATGTTCGGATCAACTAAGGAATATAAGATCGGTTCGACCAAACAAGCCTGTTCGGGAGCATCTATCGATCCGGAAGAATACGACTCTCCTCAGCAAGCAGGTTACAATCTGGACTCATGAAGGGCGATTGGGCCGAGTCCTATTAGAATTATGTTTCCTTGTAAAACTAGGTTAATTGTGATATAAATACCTAGTTAATCATTGTATTACATACGCTTTACATACTCAGCTTACGCTTTACATACTCAGCTTACGCTTTACATACTCAACTTACGCCTGCATACTAAAATAATCTAAGATTATCGAATAGAAAAGCTTTTGCTATACTATTTTATTCATTGATTGTCTTAGTTACTGATTGTTCCTTCTAATTGTTCTTCCTTGAGATTGATCCATCCAGAATAAAGTAACAGAGCCCTATAATTCGTATTAATTCAGAACTCCTAATCACACTCCTTACTGATTTAATCTTACCCGACAAAATTCGGCTTAATCAGTTGGCGCATACCATGGGGCTAGGTTAATTATTCGATCGACATATGGCTCGCCCAAGGAAGAGCGCTCGTAATGGGGCAAGAAGTAACACAACTAACCCCCATAACACGTCTGAGGATCCACAGGGCAATACTGATAATAAAGCCCCTGAGAACAACGAAAATTTGAAGGGACCTCTTCAGAACCAGCAGGAACCGCAAGGGATCCCTTCTGGTACGATACCGGAAGAACCTGTAGCTCCAGCGATCCCTGTTCCCCTCTCAGACGCTCAGGAGAAATTGCGACAGATTTCTCTGCTTTTTAAATCTATCAGTCTGGAGAAACTACTCGTACTCGAACAGATTCCTCGAAACCCTAGAACTACTAGGGCAAATCCAATTCATAGGACGCCGAGGCAGAATGATCAAATCTCTCAACAAGCTGATAGCCCGGTAAGCGAGCAGCGGTCATTACGCAGTCCGCAAAGGAGGAACTCAAAACCCTCAGATAACAATCTTCGAAGAAAACCGGGTCAAAGGAGGCCGCAGACGGGATACAGCGGGTCCAAGGAACATACCATAATCCCCATCGAGGATGACGTAAGTGACGCAATCCCAGATCGACCACGAACTATGCGATTCTCGAAAAGAGAAATCGAAAAGATGGTACAGGAACGACTTGAGCAACGCTTACGATCTGTTCAAAACCCATGGGCCAGAACCACGGAACTCCAGGAGAGCTTAGCGGCCTGCTCTCCCTTCTGCAGAGAAATAAAAGAGGCACAGTCAACCGGACAGGTTTCAGGTAGACTACCCAAATACGACGGAACCACTGATCCAGATGACTATATTTTTAGCTTCACAAACATAATGAACTTATATGCTCACTCGGCGGAATTCACCGCTAAGTTAAAGGTGACCACATTAGAAGGACTTGCTTTGGACTGGTTCGCCAAGCAACCAGCCAACTCCATATTCAGTTTTCGGGAATTATGCAACAAGCTGACACAGCAGTTCGCCAGTCAAAAGAGACAAAAACTTCCAATGAGCTATATAGGAACCATTTATCAACAAGAGGGCGAATCCCTAAGGAACTGGTTGGCAAGATTTAATGTGGAATTGCTCAAAATCGATTCCCCAAATATCGATTACATAATCTCCATTCTCTTCGACCTCACGAAGAATATAATAGACAGTTCGGAAATGCCATCAGCCGAAAGCAACCAAGAACGTTCGCTGACATCATGAGCTTGGCATCTAAATATATGACCCAGGAAGAGAAGAATTATTTTAAAGATAAGAACAAAAATAAAGCAACGACCTCAGGCTCCAAACGGCAAGATAGAATTCCTGCCCAAAGATCCATGGACTATGAACGATCTTTTAGAAAAGGCAACGTCTTCCAATGATTAGAATACAATAAAAACGACCAGGACAGACGACCTAACATCTATCAAAGACCTAGAACCGCCGAGCCGACAATCCGGAGCAGGGTTAATCAAGTAGAACACCCAAGGCTAATTGTTCCGATAGAAGAAATCTTGGCTGTACTAGAAAGGAATAATTGGATCCCAGAGGCAAAGAGAATCGCTCAGCCCAGACCAGGTGGATGAAACTATGAGTTATACTGCAAATATCACCGGGCACATGGGCATCGCACTGAAGATTGCTTTCACCTTAAAAGAGAGATTGAAAAACTGATCGAACAAGGAAAACTAGATGACTATTTGGAGCGGGATAACCGCATGCGAGGAAGAAGTAGGAGTCCTCGGTATAACAACCAAAGAAAAAATTCCCGTAGAAGGTCCCCTAATGATGGTCGCCCACAAGAATTAAACAATGACCAGATTAACGGTACCATCCATACAATCTCAGGAGGACCCGCAGGCGGGGACAGTCGTAATGCTCGTCAAAGGACCGCCAGATCAATAATTGGAAGCTTAAAATACCCGAAAGAAGTATGGACTCTAGAAAGTAAACCAACAAACAACCAGCTACTTAGTTTCAACGAGGGCGAGGTACCCAAAAACATTGTTTGGGACACGAAAGAGGATAGCCCCGACTTCCCGGTGGTGGTATCGCTAGAAATAGCGAATTACAACGTCAAAAGAATCCTAATCGATAATGGAAGCTCAGCGAATATCATCTCTAAAGAGGTCCTAGCCTAGATGAACTTGGGACAAATAACATTCCAAAAAGTAGCCAAGCCTTTAGTAGGATTTGGGGGATCCGTGATTGTCCCCAATGGCACGATAACTTTAAGTGTCTCACTCGGGAAGAAACCATATCGGACGGTGAAGCTAGTAAAATTTTTAGTAGTAGAAACGCCCTTTGTCTACAATGCGATCCTAGGGCGACCTGCACTCAACTTATTCCGAGCTGTTGTTTCAACATACCATCAGAAAATAAAATTTCCAACTGAAGCAGGGATTGGAGAAATAGTGAACGATCATTGTATGGCATGGAACTGCTACAACACGTCACTTACCTTGGGAAATCGCCCTAGATCGATTACCCCGAGCAAAAGAAAGCTTGAAGTCGACGTTGATAGAAACGAAGTTGAAATCCCTAGCACTGACCGAATAGATAAGAAGGGAAAAGAACCATTGGATTTAGCTTTAAAACCACCGGAACATAAGGATGTCTTACTGGTACATGGGGACCCAACAAAAACAACAAGAATAGGTACCGAATTAAGCAAGGAAGGGGGAGTAATGTTGATCAACTTTCTCAAAAATAATGTAGATGTCTTCGCCGGGAGCGCGAACGACATTGAAGGGATTGACCCCCGAGTAATCAGTCATTCGCTAAAAATCGACCCCTTGGCAAAACTTGCTTGACAAAAGAAGAGGAATCATGGGCCAATAAAGGATAAAATAATCAAGGCAGAAGTAGAAAGGCTACTCAAGGCGAAACAAATTCGAGAAATACACTTCTCGGAATGGCTATGTAATGTTGTGCAAGTAGCAAAGGGTGACAAAAAGGATAACAAATGGAGAATGTGCAACGATTTCACCGGCCTTAATAAATTATGCCCGCGCGATCCATATCATCTCCCAAGGATCGACTTATTAGTCGACTCAACCGCTGGCTTTGCAATCTTCAGCATGATGGATGCTTTCCAAGGTTTTTATCAAATATACATGGATGAGCGAGACCAAGAGAAAACTACATTCATAACGAGCAGGGAGTGTATTGCTTCATAGTTATGCCATTTGGGTTGAGGAACGCCGGGGCCACTTACCAAAAGTTAGTTAACACGATGTTCAGAGAATTAATTGGAGAAATAATGGAAGTATACGTAGATGATATGCTGGTCAAAAGCATGAATGAAGCTGATCATGTAAAGCATCTCGATCGATGCTTCCAAATATTGAGAAAGTATCGAATGAAGCTAAATCCTGCAAAATGCACTTTCGGTGTTAAGTCGGGAAAATTTTTGGGATATTTGGTACATCAACGAGGAATCGAGGCCAACCCAGAAAAAATTCGAGCCATAACTGAAATGAAGCCTCCCAAAACGATCTCCCAAGTACAGAGCTTGGTAGGCAAAATCGTGGCATTAAATAGATTCATATCCAAATCGGCTGACAGAAGTTTGCCGTTCTTCCAAACCCTTCGGAAAGCAAAAGACTTTGCTTGGACCGAAGAAAGCGACCAGGCCTTTGAACGGTTAAAGGAATATCTAACGAAAGCCCCGCTATTAGCCAAACCAACCGAAGGAGAACCATTATATGTCTACATATCAATCTCTGACGTGGCCATCAGTTCGGTTTTAGTTAAAGTGGATGGCTTAGAACATAAGCCTGTTTATTACTTAAGCAAATTACTACAAGGGGCCGAGAAGAACTACTTGTAAATGGAGAAATTCGCTTTGGCCTTAGTGGTAGCAGCACGAAAACTCCGACCCTATTTTCTAACTTACAAAATTGTGGTCTTAACGAACCAACCACTAAGACAGGTCCTACCGAAGCCAGAAGCCTCTGGAAGATTGATCAAGTGGGCTATCGAACTCGGTCAGTTCGAAATCGAGTACAAACCAAGAATTGCGATAAAAGCCCAAGTCTTAGCTGATTTCCTGTTGGAAACTCCAACCCAGGCAACCGAACACACCGAATCAACTAGCCATAACAACGATATCTTGATCGTAGAAAATCAAACCTGGTTAATGCACGTCGAAGGTGCTTCATGCCGAGAGGGAGGAGGTGACGGAATCAACTTTACCGGACCTAATAATGAGGATATAAATTATGCGATAACGTTGGACTTCATTGTCACAAACAACGAAGCGGAATACGAAGCGCTGATCGCGGGAATGGAAATGGCGATCAAGGCCAACATAAAAAGCTTTAAGGTATTAACCGATTCAGAGTTAGTACAGAGACAGATAGAAGGTCTGTATGAGGCTATGGAATTTAATATGGTCAAATACCTTGCCAAAGTGAAAAAATTGGCTGAAAAATTCGAAAGTTTCGATATACAGAACATTCCACGCTCGGAAAATAAATGGGCCGATCAACTGTCTAGGTTCACGAGATCCCAAGACGGAAAAACTGAAAGGGTAATCCACTGGTTAATCTCCAATGCGCCGATAATCGATATCGATGAGACACCGGTCGCCGAAATGATGGAAATCGAAGAAGCTGAAGAAAACTGGATGACTCCAATGATAGACTATCTTCGAGAAGGAAAATTGCCGCTTGACCAAAACAAAGCTCGAAAAATAAAATATCGGGCTCCAAAATATACATTGATAGAAGAAAAACTTTACCGAAGATCAGTATCAGGAATTCTCCTGAAATGCGTCTCCGAATCTCGAACCAACGATATCCTCCGGGAGGTACATGAGGGAGATGCAGGGAATCACAGCGGAGCAAGGGCCTTGGCTTTAAAGTGCCTTCGAACTGGTTATTATTGGCCTACCATCAACAATGATGCTGTCCAATATGTCCAAAAATGTCATCATTGCCAAGTCCATGCTAATATATGTCATCAACCAGCCGAAAACATGCACCCAATACAAGTATGTTGGCCGTTCGATCAATGGGGAATGGACATCGTGGGACCTTTCCCAGCGGCTAGATCCAAGAAAGCATATGTTCTAGTCGCTGTTGAATACTTCAGCAAATGGATAGAATGCATTGCCCTTGCCCGAATAACTCAATTCCAAGTGATAAATTTCTTATGGAAATTCATAGTATGTCGATTTGGCATCCCGAGAATTCTGATCTCTGATAACGGAACCCAATTTACGGGAAAACAGGTAATGGAATGGTGTACAAAGCTAGGAATTCAGCAAAATTTCACTTCAATTGGGCATCCTAGAGCGAACGGACAGACTGAAGTAGCGAACCGAGAAATAATAAAATCTCTCGAGAAAAGATTAGGGGCAGCCAAAGGAAAATGGCTAGATGAACTCCCAGGAGTACTATGGGCTAATCGAACCACGGTCAGAACTTCAACCGGAGAGACCCCATTCAGTCTTGTATACGGCTCGGAAGCTGTTATTCCAGTCGAAACGCTAATTCCGACACCAAGAATTGAAATGTTTGACGACCAAGATAATGGAAAGACAAGAGAAAATGATATTGATTTAACAGAAGCTTTAAGAGAAAAAGCGGCCGTACGTTTGCAAGTCGCTAAATCAAATATGGAAAGGGCCTACAATCAAAAAGTACACGTCCGAACCTTCAAAGAAGGAGACCTGGTTTTGAAAAAGGTAGAGGTATCCAAGCATGTGGGAAAGTTACAACAGAATTGTGATGGACCATACATTGTCATCGGTGTAGGAAAGAAAGGTTCATGCAAGATTGCACACTTGGACAGAACAGCCCTACCAAGAACATGGAATGCAGTCAACCTTAGAAAATACTATGGTAAATAAATCATAATAGATTATGCTGCTTTATTTTCTTTTTAGTAAGTTTTATTCTTTGTAATAAAGGCCTTAGCCTATGGTTCGATTTTTAAAGATTTCAGCAATTTTAAATATCAAATCAAAGCTCGATTAAAGAAAAATATCAAAAACGAGTCGAGTATAAATCGATTGATTCGGTAAACGCTCCTCGGAATTCGACAATCATCTTAGTTAAGATCCTATAAAGATATGACGAGTCGAGTATAAATTGATCCGCTCAATAAACGCTCCTCGATCTAACAATACAAAGAGTTGAGTATAAATTGATCCTCTCAATAAACGCTCCTCGATCTATTTTTAACGGTTAGACAGACTTTGGTATGAAAACCAAAAAGTCCAAACAAATGAGTTGAGTATAAATTGATCCGCTCAATAAACGGTCCTCGATCCATGTCTAACTATTAGAAGGCTTTGGTATAAAAACCTAAGTCTAAATAAAAAGAGTTGAGTATAAATTGATCCGCTCAATAAACGTTCCTCGATCTATTTTCAATGATTAAAAAGGCTTTGGTATAAAAACCTAAGTCTAAATAAAAAGAGTTGAGTATAAATTGATCCGCTCAATAAACGCTCCTCGATCTATTTTCAATGATTTAAAAGGCTTTGGTATAAAAACCTAAGTCTAAATGAAAAGAGTTGAGTATAAATTGATCCGCTCAATAAACGCTCCTCGATCCATGTCTAACGATTAGAAGGCTTTGGTATAAAAACCTGTTGGGATATTCGTGGTAGGGGCTCGATTGTCAATACAACAAAATGCGGAATTTAAAATTTTTCGAGGTCCCTATTAGTCCCATAAATCTTTCTCCACAATTATTATACGAAAAGGTTAAATCAAACAATAACATAATTATCAAAGGGGGTTTTCGCAATTTATCTCACCACAGCTTGGTGGTGGTTACCTCCGGGCTTCTTTGTTCGATTCACAACGAAGTGATCCAAGTGTCTCACCTCCAGAATGTATCCACACCAATTGGATTGTAGCAACGTCTCCAAGTCACAGGCTAAGAACTAGATCTTGGAGATTGTCAAGAAATGAGCAGATCTATGTCAGGATATAGATCTGGATCTGGATTAGGAGAATAGCAGGAAGACTACCACGACCACAGGACTTATGCGGCTAGGTTGGATCGACCAAGGGCGGCGCGGCTAGGGTTCGGATCCACCTAGCGCAGCGGCTAGGGTTTGGATCCAACTAGGGCGGCAGCTAGGGTTTGGCCGAGAACTAGGGGCTAGGGGCGGTTTTGGAGTTGGCAATTTCTTTTCTTCTTGTGTTGTGTAAAACTATTTTCTCTACTATTTTGGAAGATGTATGATGAGTGATATTTATAAGAGAAGAGTTCTTCTCTTATTAGATATCTCATCAAGATATGACAAATCTTTTCCTTATCATAATAGGAAATAAGATTTGACCAAATCTCTTGTTTGTAGCTTGATGACCAAGTAACAAACTCTTCCCTTCTTTTCCTCTCCAAAATCGCCCCCTATGCCCTACTTTCAAGATTATCATAAATCAACCCATATAATTATCCAATCCTAAAATTGGGTAATTATTTAGTCTTCCAATTTTACCAATTAACAACTTTAATTAATTATAATTAATTAGATAATCTTAATTAATTAATTAAACATTAATCAATTAGATATCCAATTAATATTCTCCCATTGAATTAATACCTTAATCCAATATCTTTGATTTAACAACTTTAAATCATTTGTATCCCTTTATGACTGTCACTATCCAATTGTATTGTGTGTGACCTTCTGGGATCACCATCAATTGGCAGCAAGCCCACGACTTTCGTGATTTAATTAACGAGCAATTAAATGCTCCGATCAATTAAACAACTTTTAATTGACCACTCCAGAATTAATTTCCTTATTAATTCAGGAGTACCCACACTTCATGGTCGATGTCTAGCCACAAGCCCATGAAGCCCAATTAAAGGTGAATTGATATTTGTGAACCTCACCTCTTATAATTGCCATGTACATACGGTCCTTCTATTGACCAATTTCACGATCGAGACCTAGGGTGTGTGAATTGATCGGCACCTCTAATTATCTCGATAACTATACTTTCTAATTTCCCAACAATGATTCCAGTGTGACTGCCAAATTTGGAAACTCCTTCCAAATGCATCACCGACTATGGCCAAAGATTTCTCGGAATCAATTATCTAAGAATGTATAGGAAATTCTCTCATCTTATCAGGATGAGTCGCTAGATCCTTTCTTAGTACTAACCACTCGCGTACATAACTATACGCACCCAACTTAGGCACTTTGTGGCCAGGCTACGTGACCAGTACCTAAATCTAAGTACGCACACTCATGTACCGAATTCGCCCTAGTACCTCAAGTCTAAGGACTAAATCGTACACTATTATAAGCCTTGAGAAACATCCCATCACCGATATGCGACATGCGCTTCAACAATGGGTTTATCTGTTCGGGTCGTTCGGTGCGTTCAATCCTCCATTGAACCACCTACTCATATGCACTGGCCTCAAATGCCTTGCTCATGAAACGCTACAAATTCACTCCATGTGAATCATGCATACTTGTACAAGTCTTGGCGATTCCTACGATACCCCGTCTCGTTTGGAATCTATGACTTGGAACGGTTTTAAGATCACGACCTTTGAGACTGTTTCATGATTGCACTCAGTACTCAAGTGAATCATCCCATAGTCTATTGTGACCTTAGGATTTCATCCAATCGCTTAGATAAGTTCGCGAGAGATGAAGTTGGCCATTGTTCAACTCACGTACTATGAATGAACGGGCGTATTAATTATAAACCATAAGAAAATAGTACTCTAACATGCTAATTAATATTGGTTTGCTGGGCACTATCCTATCAATCTCCCACTTGCCCTAAAGCCAATCACAACATTTCTAAGACCCATCTATACCAAGATGTCCCTCGAACCCATTTGTGAAAGAGCTTAATTAGTGGATCTGCTAAGTTGTCTTTGTTGAGGTGACGTAATACTTCTACGCGTCTCAACTACCTATGACTTGTTCAATCATACAGTATTGTGTTCAGATTATAGGTGAGATCTCGATTTCCTTTCATTGAGCAATTGCCTTATCTAAATCGGTTAAGATTACGATAGGCTTTTGTCATGGTAGGTATTTCATCCAATCATTGGACGAAAATTTCTCATCTAAACACTTTCTCTTGCAGCATCACAATGGTGCATTTATTTTGATTGAGTTGGCAATGGTATACTATTGGAGTTTCTTCCAATTTACCTTTGCTCTATCGAGACAGAATAAATCATCCACTTCAGACTCGAAACCTCGAATCACTAAATCCTTCGAGTTTCAATTCTCCATTACTACCATGGACCAGCAATATATCCTTTTACTATCTTCGAGGATTGCTTTAATGGTAGACCAGTGTCCTTTACTGGTGTTCGACTATCAGTAGCTCGTGAAAGGTCAGAGCTTTTGATGAGTCAGGTCTTGTACAAGACTTTGCATGCTACATGCAATCCTAATGCCAAAGCATAAGGCTTCTTGAGACAGTTTCTCCTTTACTTATTTATATGTAGGGCTCATTAAATAAGTGAGAGAGAAATTGTGTCTCCTTGGAACCAATCATTTCTTGGATTCTTCCATATTGAATTTATTCAATATTTAGTCTATGTACTTAGATCCGGTGAATTGCAACATCTACTTTGCTTTTATCTCTATAAATACGTATTGCCAGTACGTGAGATGTAATTCCCAAATCCAATCATGGAGAATTGCGTAAAGAACATGCTTTCGTCTGTGCTTTGATATTCTTATATCGTACTTGATGTGCAGAACATCATCATGTTACGTTTACGAACTTAACTATGCTCCCACTAATTCTTTTGCACAATTGGAATCCATATGCCTTTTGACAAATTCAACATTCTTGATCGATTTATCAAGTTGCATGTTCCAAATTTGGGAAAAAGTCATAGATTGACCTTTGGATTTGAATAGAGATCTTCTCATCAATTTGAGATGCAGGATTCATATCCAATAGTCATATCTTGGTAGTCAAAACCACATTTCTATGGCTAATAGTTTCGAAATGGATTTTGACGTTGCAAATGGAGAGAAGGTATTTTCATTAGTCCTAAAAGGATTTTTGAATAATGACCTATCGCCATTGAGCGAGTCAAATAAGTTAACAACTTTCCATTTCGGGTCCTATGGCTTCATGCCACATCCCTTAGTTTATGTTTAACATAATTTCTTTGTAATCTTGGATTAGAATCCAATTTCTCAATTTCGTAATATGGAATTTTGAGTTCCTTACGAATTTGATTAGATTATGAAATGCTCGTGCGTAACTCTATTTAGTAGGTTTCAGGGTTTGCTCCCGCTATTGTGGGGATGGGTCCAATTCTTTGGACTTCATCAAGTTCTATGACATTTCCCATTTCCTTTGATGAGGATTTCATCAACGGAGGAACGGGCTACTCACGAAGAACTATCGTTTCTCGTTGTCGTAGAACAGGTACCCAATGGATTTCGTTGGATACCCCCACAAACTTTATATGAATCTGATCTACCATCCAATTTCTCATATAAGGGTACTATGCCATGTCATAAATGATATGGCGGTGTAAGGACTTATTTCAAAACGTACTAGACCAAGTATCCTTTTGAAGAGTCAGGGGAAGCTATCCCCTAAAGTGAATAAAGGAAGATCAGCCAAATCGCTATCGTGAAAAGAACTAAGTTTTAACAAAGTTCGATTCCTTCTTTGATTTGCTTCGTGAGAATTCTATTCTCGTTTAGATAATCGAGGAGTAAGTAGCTTATGTTTCGGCAAGTTTGATTATATCAAAATGCTTTTGACATAATGCTCTAAGTTACTTCATTTCCAAAACTTCTATTGAATTACTTCAATAGTTTTAGAATTGTACTTCAACAAAGTACACATACACTTTGACGATTAATACAATCGTACGTGTATATGAAGTAACGTCCCTTTTGAACTAGTGCTTTTAGTTCTCCACGTTTGTCCTTATGGATTGAATCCATTCGGTTGAAATGCTTGGAATGCCTAGCAATCTTTTCTTTCGGTTATTATTCCTTTAAGACAAGATTTGAAAGTTACGTGTTCATCCAAGTTCTTTATTTCAAGAGCAGTAGATAAACACTCCCTTTCGAATCCTTCTTTAGGAATAATGTCCAAAGTAAACATTTCATGTGTCAACGATCATCTAGTTTTACTTCTCTTTTCGATGTAGCTTTCAAAGTTTTGATTGTTTATCATTGTTTTATTTCTATGCTTTAAAGCATCAATATTTGTACAAAGTTAAATTGCTTTAATTAAATAGATTCCATTCTCAATGGTAAAGCAATAATGTCTTGTACAAAAATTTGAAATAATACTCAAATACAAACTAAAACTAAAACTTATGCTAATACGAAAAACAAGTAAAACTCTTTTGCCAAAAAGTGAAGTCTAGATTCTTCTTGACTCAATTCCTGAAGCATTTTTCCCTTATTTATTGAAGCGATGATTGCCTCGGTCTATGAAGACGTGCCCTATTTCCCAAGGGCAAGGGAATACCATCATCATTTGTAAACTCTTTTACAGATGTGAGGGTCCATGCGATGTTATACATCAAGAGAAATAACTAGGTTAACCTTTGTTAATTCTCTTCAGGAATTTCTTTCTAGCGAGCTTCCTTAATTTCTCAATCTTTCTTACACAAGGGGCAATCCCTTCTTTCACTCAGACTCAATCCCTGTAGATGGGCTTTCTCACATTTGTCCAACAACTTGCGTATATCATTTGTTCTAATCCCAAAATACTGAATTTCAGAATGATATACAAATTGAGAAAATGAGTCAGACAAGCTATTGAGAATGATTACTATCTCATCTTCTTGATTCAAATCAGCGCCTAGCTTTTGATTTGATTCATTATCTTGATTAGGTAAGAACAATGTTATCTATTGTTAATCCCAATCTTGCTTGTCTCGTGGAGCGAATATCTCATGCTTTGTGCCAAAGTTTGTTCGTACATGATTGTGGACTTTAATGGCTATATTAATCAAATAAGTAGACAACAATAAGCAGACAGGTTTAAAAATAATACTTATAATTAACGAAATTTGGACTTTTTATCGAAAAAGTTCTCCCACTATTTTTATCGAAACAATAACCCCTTCTAGTTTCGGGAAATTCCATTTCCTAGTAGGTCTTGACGTCCCATTCCATTTCCTAGTAGGTCTTGACGTCCCAGCGGCAATTAATTGCACCCACGACTCGTGGCCATACAATTAATTCCCCAGGTAGGCATACTTATTGCCAATTGTGTCTACTACACAACCTTCAAGCTATTTTGCCTCGTTTTTCGCATTTATCTAGCACTGCTACATCATAAATGTTACTACGCGTTAAGTCTAACCCATTAATCATGATGAGCAACGGGCCCGGTCGTGAATTCTCCGTAACTAGTTATCGGTCGATCTTCACATCCCGACCAGTCCCCACCCTTGTCGAGTTTAGTTCAAAACAAGAATCAAGGAATTTCGTGTATTGTCCCTTTCTTCGACTCGGGTGCCAGACTCTGGATCACCTCTATCGATAAGTAAACAACATACACTAGTTCCTATTAATGGAAGGCTTGGATTTATAAAACTTCATTTTATATTTAACCCAATATGACTTAATATTTATTCGAGAGGGGATTTTCGGTTTTGAAAGTTTAAATAAACTCTCCTCGAGATCTCACCGCTTCAATTATGCTTTATCTTTTATTTACGATCTAGATTCTAGCGCGCATACACACAAACTATCATAAATCGACCCATACAAGCCTAGCATGCATACTACCACAATATGTTTTCGATCGGGAGCCTCCTATGTGATTTAGCCGGATTTCGTCGGGTTAATTGAATATCAGTGAATTTGTGATATCGGGGGGTTTTCAATATTTATATATGTGTTATATAGGGCTCTGTTACTTTATTCCGGATGGATCGGTTACAAAGAAAAGCAATATTCAAGAACAAGAAGTAAAACCACAAAACAAAGCTAAGAACACACCGATATGAAGGTAAAAAGCTCTGTAATAATATTGAATATTATTGAGTTGTGCTGTTGTAAGCAGTGTTAAATCCTGTATTCTTAGAGTTCAGGAATTTTCGTAGTTCTTTAATACAATGATTAACTAGGTATTTATATAATTTTAAACCTAGCGTTACAAGGAAACATAGTCCTAATAGGACTCGGCCCAAATATCCTTCTTGAGTCCGAAGTATAATCTTCTATCGAAGCGAGCTGCACTTGGCCGGGTCAGTAAGATAATTCCGATCTGTTTGAATTGGTCGAATCGATCTTATCTTCTTCATTCGATCCGTGTAGTATGTAGGGTGCGAAATAGCCCCCATCAGTACCCCCTCACTTCTTCGAGCGTATAGATAATAGAAGCTCGTAGAAGTAGATAAATTTTTACGACTGTTTGTTTTCTATGAATGGAGCCTCGTTAAAAACCTTTCTTAAGAAAAAACCCTGTGGGAAAAAATCTTAAGTAAGGAAAAGAGTGCTACATATCATAGATAGTCGTTTTCTCTGTCCGATTACGAATCGCCACGCGTCTATTCAGGAGGCTTTTCGTATCCTTCCGTTTTTGGCGGGAATATGAGTAGCTGCGATGAGTTCGAAACGTCTTGTCTCATCTTATTATAAATAGGTGACTTTTGAGTTCGCCATTTCTCTTTTATACTTCCTTACAACTCGTAATCATTTTCCTGATTTGTCGTTCATCTCATAAAATTTTTCCTTTTATCGACCTTCATCTTCCGAGAACCAGAATATATGGCTTTTGTAAGAAGATCTTCTTCTTCTTCTAGAGAGATCGTCGCCCCCGATAACGAGGAGGAGTTGCATTCTAATCCTTTGGGCGAACAAACTACAGTATCTGACTTCGTCATCCCTGTAGAAGATACTTTCAGGGTACGAATCCTTTCTGATGCAGATGTGGCTGCCCGAGCCAAAAAGGGCAAAGGTACTGTTCCTCAGATTTCCGAACCAATTGAGGACGTAGCTTGTGCCTATACGGTGGAAACATTCCCGGAGGTTGTGAATAATTATACCAAATATTTTTCGGATGGTTCTGAGATAATTCTTCCTTCCCCTACTGATAGGGTCACGTCTCCACCGGAGGGATGTCGAGCCTTTTATACGGCTCACTTCAATAGCGGACTGCGTCTTCCTTTGTCTCCCCTCTTTCTCGAAGTTTTGAAAACTTTCAGTGTGTGCTTGACACAGCTGGTTCCAAATTCCGTTGCTTTTGTGGTTTGTTTTTCCGTTTTGATGATCGCAAAGGGGTTTAAACCTTCTTTTCGTAATTTTACGCAACTTTTCCGCTTCAATATTTCTAGCTCTTCAAATCGTGGATATTTCTTCGCTAGTCAGCGGCCTAGTCGAGCAATCTTTGACGCCCCTGTTTCTAGTAATCCTTCATGGAAATCTCATTTCTTCTTTGTTCGTCCTGCGTCTAATATTTGTTTGGCGGATGGTTCGACCATGCCTTTTTCATGGGATCATGGTTCCAGTTGGATTCCTGGAGGTCGCTTACCGACTGGTGAACTTGTTCCTGACGATGTACAGTTTATCACTGAGATCCCCGAAATGCGTGCAAACAAATATCAAAGCGCTCTTCTGATCGGGGAGGCTTTCCTTCGTAAGGCGGGGTTAAGTGTTCATAAGTTTCCCATCAGTTCATCATCTGAACCTCTTGGTTAGTACTTTATTTTATCTTAGTGCTGTAACTATACCTTTTATACGGAGAAACTAACTTTTATTTTGTTTCTTTTTCAGCCCATATAGTAGAAAACTCTCGACATTCTTCGAAGGGAAAAATGGTGTTGTCGAAATCTTCCAAATCCGTAGAGAACGCCCCTATCGAGCAGAGAGCGTCGCGAAAAAGGAAGCTGGAGTTGGGTCATGAATCTGAGGAGAATAGAGAGGAATCTCCAGATTCTTCTCGTGAGTCCCCTATTCGTCAGGGCACGGGATCTGGTTATCCTCCTCTTCATCTTAGATCCTCTTTGGGTATTCGAGGATGTCGCAGCTGGTCAATGCCTCATCCTACTAATAATCCAGTGGGTAGAAAAAGGAGTTACTATGGACGTTCTGGTGACGACCTTTCTTTACTCGGAGATAAACATCCAAAACCTACTCTGGTCGAAATGATCGAGGATCATTTAGAGGGAAGGAGGGCCGCTGGTTATTCCGAGAAGGATTCTCTTGTTCATGATGATAGTGAGAACGCGGTCGATAAGGCGACCCGTGTTCTTTTGTCTGGCGTTTTTACTCGCGATCTCAATAAGCTTCTTCATAAGGATCCTCTGGAGAAATTCCAGCGAGCTTCTCTTTATGCTGAGAAGGTGATATCTTTTTCCTTCAATCATATTGACAGATAATTTTAAGGGTTTTCCTTAATTTACTAATCCATCTCTTTTTCTTGCTCTCTTTGTTCTTCCAGACTAAAACTTGTCTCGCGTCATACGCCTATGAAAATGCACTTTGGAAACAACAGTGCGAGTTCCTGGAAGAGAAGTATAAAGCTTTACTTCATAAATCCTCCGGTTCAGAGGTTGGTCCCTCAACATCTTCTTCCGTTCCCATCGTAGAGACTCGTGCTACCGGGACCGAAGATCAAGAAATGATAGACAGGGTGATGGAGGTTTCTCGTGCTCAAGAGCAGGCCAATCAAATGGCTAAAAATTTAGAGGAATTGCAGTTACAGAGCACGACTCGAATTAGTGAGCTTGAATCTCAGGTATCAAACCTTGAAACTTCTTTAGAGGAGTACGAAAAGGATGTCCCACTTAGTGGGCTTAGGGATCGATATGGTAGGAATCCTGATGAAAGAGTTGTTCGTGAATTCCTTAATTCTCCTGTTCATACGGCGTTGGTGTATCGGATGGTCGGTCCTCTTCTTGAGAATACTTTTAAGAAGGCGATTCATCAGCTGGTCGCTTTAGAGATGATCGACGACCGTCGAAAGGAGTATTTTAAGGCGGCGCACATTCGGTTGAATCGCTATGGCAAACTTTATTCTTCTTCCGAGGTTCCAGATGTCGTATATCAAGGTTTTCCTCTGGCTCACCTTGTCGAAGAATTTGGAAATCCATTGCCGATTCCTCCTTCTGATGTTAACGATGAGCTCGACAATACTTTTATCGATCCAGAAGACGAAGAAGAAGAAGAAGACGATATATGCATGACTGAGGACGTCGGTAGCGAACAGAAGATTCCGGATAGCGACCAGGCTTCTTGAAATAGTGATTTATTTTTTAAATAATCTTTGTAATTATTCATTCGTAGGTTTTAATTGTAACTTTAGCTTTCCTTACTTTGTACGCTAAACGTTTCGTATTCTGACACTTGTGTCTTTTCACATTCGCCGTAATAATTCAGACAAGTCATTTAATTTGCCGTAATCATTATGTGTGTATCTTTTCAAATTCTAGCGTTTGCTCCAAGGTCAGTTTTCCCGTTTCGCGCCCTTTCTTTAGGTCTGTCGCGTCCTTTCGTGTAGTATAAATACGAAAGGTAAAAACTTGACTTGTTTTTTACTGCTATACTCCTCTCTTAACAGAATACTCTTTCTTTAGCTAGTCGATAAACTTTCTCGATATTAATTTGTATTTTTCCATAATCCGATCATGAGTAACCTTTTTGGTAATACTTCGAAGCGACCATCCCGTGAGGGCGCTCGGGATAATAGATCCAAAAGATCTCGAAGAGATGGGCCGTCGATGGAGCCTCCTCGTTCGTCCCAAACAATTAGGTCGGAGATCGATACTCGTGTTATTGCTTCTGAACCTCTCTCCGTGGTAAACTCGTCGTTTTCAGAACCAATCTTTTCTGCTTCCACTCAAGTAGGAAGCATGCCTTCCCCTGGTCGAGTTGCTTTTGGCGATATGTCCAACGAGGAATCGGTTTATAATATAGCTGTTAGTTCAAATGCTTCTTCCTTCGAGCACGTTCTTCATGGAGGGGATTTTGCTATTTCCCTTCCTTTGTCTGCTTCTACTGCCCTGATTGCCAGTGAAGGGCAAGTTGGCGATGGTTTTTCTGTTAATCCTTCCGTAACGCAATCTATTTTGCAAGATTGTCCTGAATATTTGTTTCATGATACCACTGTAACGACTGCTTCTTTTGAATCTGGGGGACCTTCTGGGGGTCGGTTTGGGTCGAGGTCTGGTCGTCGAACCGTTATTTCTGCTTAGGGCAAGGAGACCTCCGTTAGCCCCAACGAGAGAGACTCTCCCCGTCCGTTAGACGATCGATGCATCCTTGAACATGTTAAGGATATTATGCTGTCAGAGACTCCACGCCCTGATGGTGTCGCTTCTAATAGTGAATTGCCTGGCTCAGTTGAGCCTGATACTTTGTCTTGGGATCTGGGTTTGAGAACCATTCTGCCCGGAGAGTTGAAGAAACTTGAGGGTACTTCAAACGTACGCCTTGTTCAATCGCTAGTGAAGATATGCGAACAGGTGGATGAATCTTTCATTGTTTTATTTGTTTTTATTTTGACTGCCTTGTTACATAAAGGCTGTTTTCTTTTTCCAGGCTAAGTACTTTGCACTCCAGCTGGGTGTGCAAAACGATGAACTGTGGAATAGTAAGGATTCTTACCGAAAACGGTTGGCGTCGGAGTCGGCGAAGGTCGCAGGGCAGACTCTCCAGCTGCAGCTCGTCAATGATGATTTGAAAAAATTGCAGGAGGAGAAGTCTGTCTGGGAGAAGGAGAAAAACGACTTGGTTCGGGCTGCTGCCCTTGCAGAGGAGTCTCAACGGCGGTCCTATGAGGAAGGATATGACGCCGGTTATCTAAAGCGTCAAGAGGAGTTGATGGCGTTTGCTGGCAACTTGACTCCTCGGAGGACTGTTTCTAGTAGTCGACCTACTGACCATTCTTCTCAGTGATCTTTGTTCGACCTGGCAGGCCTTGGACTGTCTATTTTTTTTTTTTTTTGCTGCCCAATTTTTGTGCATATGTTTGGGCTGAAATTTTTGTAATGGGAGAAGTACTAAATTGGAAATTATGACCTTCTTGTAGGCAGATTCTTGCCTATATCTATTTTCTTCTCCTTCTTGTTATGCACATTTTGCCTTTATGCATAAATATAATCATCATGAAATAATCAGAATTGTTTAGCACACGTATCTGAAATTGATCTTTGCGGAGAATATTTAGGATAGAGAAAAGCTAGCTTCATCTTGATGTTTGCTCTGTAAATCAAATCTTTGTTGATCAACCCAGTATAGTCCCTTGGGTTATATTCAAAATCATGTTTGCGCATAATCATGCAGATAGTAGGTTTATTCGTATTGGATAGTCGATTGATTTGCTGTTAGGGAACGTTCAGCATTTTGGTCGATGTTCAATCCATGCCTTGTAAAATTGTCCTTTTGTGACACATACTTTTATATAAGGAGCCTTTTTATACCTTTTGTTGAACTCTTCTTTTCTTTTCATAAGACTAAGAGAAAATAACCCTTTCAGTATCCTCCAAAGCTTTATGTTTCTCATTATCAACTTCGAACTACTTGTTCTTCAACCAATGTTTCGTTTATAGCATATCTTTGATATGGGAGGAATTGGAAATTGTAGAAGTCTTAGTCAGATCTGACCTGTTCAGACCTCTTAAGCAATTCTCTGGTATGTTAGGCAGTTACGTCCTTGCTGTTTTGAATAAGGAGGACTATTCTCCTGATTTCTATATCAGATATCTTGGATTCCAGAGGAGTTCCTGTATGGCTTAGTCAATGGTCATCCATATGATGTATGAGGCAGTGACGTCCCTCGTATGGTGAAGGGTTTGGTCTTTTATCTTTTATCGAGCAACTGTCCTTTTCGCTGCGATTTTAAAGCTTGTATGACTTCGTTTGTGGATTCTAGGGTTTTAAGCCATCGACCATGAAGTATGATTGTGCCGGTATGTCTAATCCAAAGCTTTTTTAGGTTTGATCATTTCGATCTATGGCCTCTTTTGTTATCGACTAGTTGAGGCGATTAGATAGTGCCGTTCCAAGTTACTAGCATTTATTGCGGGGAGTCAAGGGGTCACATCTGTGTCCGTTGATCAAATGCTTTTTCAGCCGTTGGATTGTTTGAGTCTATCCCTATAAATAGGGAGACGGTTTGCATATTCCATTTGCCATTTCTCAAAAAGGATGGAGATCTCAGTTCCCTTAGATTTTGTTTTGCCTTCAGATCCCATAATATTCAAAAAGTCGCATTATCGTGATTCACTCTGTAATAACTTGATGTTCATCTACCTTGTACTGACGGGTCCCATGTCAGCCCTTCCTTGTACTAACGGGTCCCATGAGGCCTCAGCTTTTGTCTTCATCAATTAGAGGTCCATAGTTTCCGTTTGCACATGAAGGGTTCATACTTGCCAGCCACCTCCGCTCTTCGATGTTACCTCCGGAGTGATAGACCACCGGGGTGGCTGGTAAACTCACCGTTTGACGACGGTCCCGAAGAGATGCTGCTTTAGGATAAAATGTTTTATAGATAATGTAAAAGCAGTATCTTCTTGCGGGTGAGTGAGCATTGCTAGTTATCTGGCTGGTAATGTTCATTTCATCTGGAAGAACATTTGATCTTCAGAGCCTGGCCATCGAACCAAAGAAGTCGACCATCCTGAGCAGCGTGTAGGTGGTTTATTATAATCGACGAGGTACTAGGGAGGAGATTGGTGTTTCCGTGGACATTGTCGTGAAGATAGCCGATCCTATAGGATCATTTTAACTAAATCATTGTAATGATCTTTAAGTAACAAGCAGATCTTTGTAACGTAGGATTTTTGTATGTAACTGATTTGATGAATAAAATATTACTTTTATCTCTTGCATCTTCTTTGTCGTTGATTCTGTCATAATTTTTATTTACGAGGAGCAATTTCCGAGCAGATGGAGTCATACTTGATTCATCTTCAAAACTTTAGGAGTATCAGCAGATCTTTTAGATCGTTAGGAATAGATCGAGGAGTGTTTATTGAGCGGATCAATGTTTATTCAATTTGTTACAATTTAGACTTAGGTTTTTATCAGCTGAAATTTTTCTGATCGTTGTAAATATACCGAGGAGTTTTTATTGAGCGGATCAATGTATACTCGACTCTTTTTGATTAGACTTAGGTTTTTAACCCAAAAGTCTTTTTGATCGTTGAAGATATATCGAGGAGTTTTTATCGAGCGGATCGATGTTTACTCAACCCGTTTTGATTAGACTTAGGTTTTTAACCCAAAAAGTCTTTTTGATCGTTGAAGATATATCGAGGAGTTTTTATCGAGCGGATCGATGTTTACTCAACTCGTTTTGATTAGACTTAGGTTTTTAACCCAAAAAGTCTTTTTGATCGTTGAAGATATATCGAGGAGTTTTTATCGAGCGGATCGATGTTTACTCAACTCGTTTTGATTAGACTTAGGTTTTTAACCCAAAAAGTCTTTTTGATCGTTGAAGATATATCGAGGAGTTTTTATCGAGCGGAAAGATGTTTACTCAACTCGTTTTGATTAGACTTAGGTTTTTAACCCAAAAAGTCTTTTTGATCGTTGAAGATATGGGCGAGGAGTTTGTATTGAGCGGATCAATGTATACTCAACTCGTTTTGATTAGACTTAGGTTTTTAACCCAAAAAGTCTGTTTGATCGTTGAAGATATATCGAGGAGTTTTTATCGAGCGGATCGATGTTTACTCAACTCGTTTTGATTAGACTTAGGTTTTTGATCTTACGCGTTTTTGTGTGATCGGATTATATGGGGTGGTGTGCTAATCGAACATAAATGAATGCGAATAAATGGAGAAAGATCAATAGTATTAATATTCAATGAGTTTTAATACAAAGTACAAGTAGGATGAGTCCTATTCGAGCATTATTGGATGCCGTACAAGCTAGAGGGCAAAACCTGTACAATTAGGCCTATACTAATAATCCGAGCTGTGATCTTAAGCTTGGAGTGTTTTTTCTGGAAGTCCCAGTGTAATAAATGCATGGAGTATTTATAGCCAACTTTAAGGGCTTGGGCCTGGGCTCGGCCCAACAGTGTCCTTCGACCATGTGAGCTCGAAACAATCGTTTTCATGCTTTGGTTCGTCTTTCGGTCCCTGGCGACAGGGTTCATAGCTATTCGAATCGCGTTGAGGCTAAAGAACAGGGAATCCGAATTACCCCTCATCAATACTCCCCCACTTCTCGAGTGTGAAGCGAAGTAAGCGCTCGAAGAAGTATAAAGTACGTTCCATGTTATGGTGGGACGAGCCGCTCAGTATGTTTTCAGAATATGCCTCGTTAAAAACCTGACTCGGAAAAACCCATTGGGATAAAAACCGAGTAAGGGAAAAAGAGTGCATATATAAGAAACATACTTTGGCGCGCTCTGAAATTGTCCTTGTCGGGGGATGTTGAAATAGTAATACCCCTTTCGGTTTCATGCTGCGTTGTTCGATCCCTTGATGAATGCTTTCCAGAATTTCCGATCTATAACCAGGAGGGCTTCTGAGAATCTTAAGGATAGATTGCAAGGACATATTCCGCAATTCTAGGGAATGAAGGATCAAAAAGGTAATTTTGAGAGGGACGACCCTAAGCTTTTACCCTTGGTAAGTTCAACCGTCGTGGTTACTCGGGGACCTCTTTGCAATTTTACCTTTTTAACCCTGTATATATACATGTTGACTTCGTTGAAAAATATTTTCACATAACAACTCTCTTGAACTCGAAGCGTTTGAGCTTGAAATAGCATTTTTCTCCTGTATAAATACTTCTTAGTCCATTATGTCGAGCTCTATAAGCGTGAGAGGCAAGAAGAAAGTTGAGGAGAGCCAAGAATCTGATCCCTTGTTTAAGCTTGTAGATGACTTTGAAGACGGGGAATTTCATCGAGACGACGAAGACGACGATCCGAGCGAGGATCTCGAAGAGAAAGAGGTCGACAAACGTAGTATTGGCGAAGGTGCTTTTGTTAGGATTTTTGAACATACGCAAGCCTCACAAGCCGTCACCTCGGGTAAGTCAGAACTTCCTGCTAGTAAAACTTCCAGTTGTTTTTCGAAAAGAGATCGGGCTCGCCTTGAGGCGGATTATGGGAAATTTCTTCCCAAAGGTTTTTTGATTGTCGTTCCTTCTTACGCCGAACGTGCCACTGAGTCTCCCGCTGGATGTCAAGCCTTTTATGAGGGACAATTTTTCTGTGGCTTGCGTATCCCGTTCGCTCCTCTTATCAGAAATATTTTGAATTTCTTTTCGCTTTCCCCGGCTCAGCTTCTCCCGCACTCCGTTGCATATATAATAGCGTTTTGCGCTCTTATGGAGGCGAAAGGAGAGGAAGCTTCTTTTAGCAACTTTTGGCAGATATTCCGAATGGATCCTTGCAAAGGTTCGAATGTAGGCTTTGTGTCCGTTCGTCCGAGGTCTAAACGGCCATTTCTTACGAAAATATCAACAAAGAAAGCTTTAGGTTGGAAGAGGAGATTCTTTTTCGTGAAGGGCCCTGACGTTCCTATTTCTGAGGGTAGTTCGAAAACGAGACCTTATCGATGGGACGGCGCAAATAGTTGGACATACGGTTCTCGCAAAATAAAAGAAAAACTTAGCCATCGTCTTTCTGATGAACTCCTGGGGCGATTGGAGTCTAACCCTTATCAGACCAGATACTTGGTTCAAGAAGGCATTTTGCGACTGGCGGGGTTGAGCTACTGCGATTATCCTGCCCCGGCGATTAAATATCCCGGTCAGTCCTCCGAAGGGCCCCTTCCTCTGTCCGATGTACAGGCAACCTCCAGTGATCCGAACCCTACTTCTCTTTCTCTGGGTATGCTTCTCACCTTCTGTTTGGTTTTATGTTTATCTAATAAATTTGTTATTTAAGCTCGTCCCGATCCATTTTATCCTTATAGGCCGGGTTGTTGAGAAATTTCGAGTGTCTGCTGCCGAATTAATTGAAGATAAACCCTTTTATTTTGATCCATTGTCTCATACTTCCGGAAATAGAACTGGTACAAGTAACTTGGGCGAAAATCCTGTTATTATTCCACTCACGATTCCCGAACCAAGAGGTGTCGGTACTTTGAGTTCCTTGAACTCTGCCTCTGCTGGGCCACTCCGAGCCTTATTTTGCCCTGATACTCCTGCCCTTTCATCAGTTGGTTATAGTCAATACTCCTGGAATCGAGTTCTGGGTGTCCAGGAGTACGAGAAACTTTTGAGTCGCAAGAGAAATGCTGAAGGTCCTGGACCCTCTAGGAGGGTAAAACCCTTTGGTGTGAGTTCCGGCCCCGTTCCAAGTCGAGAAGGCAGGTCAGAACCTGATGTAGCGGATTTCATGGATGAGCACCTTCGGGGTAGCAGGGCTGCTGGGTATTCTGAAGATGGTAGCATTTTAACCGATCTGGATTCAGGTGGTGAGAACGAGTTCGACAAAGCCACCAGAATTTATTTGGCTAGTCGGTTCAAGCGGGACATCCTGCTTCAGACCGTTAAAAGTGACTTCGAGGTTTTGAGTGACTTTTCCCGAACGTATCACGAGGTAAACGTTTACCTTTGATTTTCCTTTCTTTCTTCTGTGCCCTTGACATTTTGCTGATATGTTTGAACTACTTCGCAGATCGGAGATTTATTTGCTATCCAAACCTATCGCTTAGCTTTATTGGAGCAGGAATCGCAGGATGCTCATGACGCGTGTGCTCAGATTCTCGTTGATAACCAAACTCTTCGAGCTCAGTTAGTAGAAAACCAGCGGGAGCTGTCCCAAGTGAAGAAAGAGCTCGAAAAAGCTAATACGAAACGTTCTTCCTCATTAGAAGAGGACTTGCTGGCGTCCGTTAAAGAGAGAAGTGTCCTTGAGGAGGAGCTAAAGAAAATAAAGATAGAACTCGATTTGGCGAAACGGGATTCCGAGCGTGCATATGCCCAAGGTCGGGAAGAAGCCGAGATTCCGGCCATACGAGGATTCTTGGAATCTCCAGTCTTAGATCCTTTAGTTCAAAGAAAAACGGGAGAAATTCTTCAGACGATTTTTTATAAAGGGGTTCAACAGTTGGTCGCGGCCGAGAAAATTCCGAATGACATGGAAGAATATTTCAAGTATATGGACCCTCTTATAAAACTTCTTCCCTTCCCAAGGCGAATACTAATTGGCAAGAACATCGCTTTGCATCCTTAGTCGAGGAGTATGGTATTCCGATGCCTAACCCTGATGTGCTCGAGTACTCCTGCGACGATCGTTCTAATGCGTTCGGAGAAGAAGACAAAGATGTCAATACGGGCAATGCCCCGGATAAGGGAGACGGTCGATCTTTCAATCAAGCTGAGTAAGCCGGAGGGGGCGATTCGAGGTTTTCCAGTTAGGAATCAATTGTATTTTCTCATGCAACCCAATTTTGTAAACGACTTAACTTTATATTTCTTGATTTATTTTATGTAACTCATGAATTCTAACTTCATAAATATCGATGATTTTCCATATTTTCTGCTCGAACTTCGTTTATCCGAGTGGGGTTTCTTACCATGGTCGCGTCGATTCGTTATCTCAATCGTAGTGCATAGCGTCTATAAATATTAAGATCTCTTATCATTATTCACACGACATCTTTGCTTATAGAGATCGGAGCTTTCCCAAAATTTTTCTGCATTTTTCGAACTTCCTGCGGGTAGAGATCCGAGCAATTGATCCAAATTCACTCATCATGGAAAACGTGCTAGGCAAAGCTATCGACCCCAGGTCGCTATTTGGTGGTTCGAAAAATAAGAAGTCGAATAAAGAGCAAAAGGCTGATAAGGAGGTCAAACCCTCCAAATCTTCTTCCAAGACCTCCGCCTCTTCCCCAAAAGCACCTAAAGGTGGGGAAAAAACGAAAGAGAAAAGTACTTCATCGAAGCAGAACAAGGGTAGTTCCAGCAAGTCCATTCTGGACGAAGACCTCGAGGCTGAGCTTGGAGGTTCCTCCCCGAAGGTGATTGATTCTAAGAGCGAGGATAGTGTCCGGGAAAAGATTCCTGTTCCCTCTTCGAATAAGAGGCCTTATTCTGATGGGACGCCCATTGAGGCTTTGCAAAATCTTGCTATTGGCGGCAAGTCATCCTCCGATGCTTCGATCACTCCTCCCTCAGGGAATCCCAACAAAAAGTCCAAGTCAGAGACTGGTGTGGGGGCTTCCGCTGAAGCTTTAGGAATTGATAATCCTCCCCGATCTTTTGCCGATTCCTCTCCTCAAAAAACTGCTTCTTCCCTGCATGAGGAGTTGAAAGATGGATCTCCTTCTAAAGTTGACCCCATGGGTAACTTGTTGCAAGCTACCTTTACTTCTTCGGAGACTGACATGCCCAAAGGGAGAAATGCGTCTAAGGAGAGGAATGTAGAGGAGTTGTTCGAGTCCGGGCAGAATTTCCTGTTTCAGGTATAATATTTTTTTTTTTTTTTTTTTTTTTTTTTTTTTGAAGATTCAATGAAAGAAAGTCTAACTTTTTGGCAGGCCGGGCAAGATTTTATTGAGCTTAAGACATTTGCTGAGCGGGAGATCAATTATCGTGCTGCTATTTCCCAGGAGCTGGAAGAGAAGAAAACCGAGTTCGATCGTGTCTTCGCGGAGAAACTCGCTCTAGAGAGGGAGAAGTCTGCTAGAGAAAGTGGAGAGGAGGTCCATAAGCAGCTGAGTGAAGAGCTCGAAAAACTGAAAAGTCTTCACGAGCAGGATAAGCAGGAATTCATTCGTCGAGAAAAGGAAGCTTTCGATCGTGGATATAAAGCTGGATATGAGGCTCGTAGTGTCGAGCTTCGGAAGATTCTTTCTGACAATAAGCTCCTCTAGGCGTTGTCTTTTATTTTCTCGGATTTGTAGTACAGCTAAAATATCTTTACCTGTTGTGTAATCCTGAATAATTTTCATACATTATATTTTCTATGGTTTGCAGTAATCTACTCTCTTCTGGAATCGTATGCTTCCCTTGTGTGTTCTTTCTTTGATCATTCTTTAGTTTGCTTTTCCCGAATTTCCAATCTTGGCGTAGTGATTCCCCTTAATTCCCAAAAATAATATCACTTTCTTTTCCTGGTGAAGTTCTTCTGAGTCGTGAAAATCTTTTGACCTGGATCGTTTTCTTCGTTTTGCATTCTTATAATATTTTCTGAATATATATTCCTTCAATCATGCTGAATAGAAGATCTTGTTGCATACCTCATCATTTCGAATTTCATGTTAGGAGCTACTTGCATAATGTAGTCAGATTTATACTTTAATTTCGACTAGGGCATCTGCAGGCGAAACTATTTCAACCCTGAAAGTTTCGACCTGGTATGATGCAATTTGCTAGGCTCCCTTTTGAAAATGTTTCGGGCAGTGCTTCGGAGATTGACGTCCTTTATAAAATGTTCACGTTTTTCCTGGTAAAGAGGTGTATTGCCCTTCTCCTTTCCGAAGAAGTATGACCACAGTCGGAGACCTGTTGGCTCGATAGGCGTCTCCTTGTTGAGTAAGGACATTATCGTCCGCCGAAAATTTCATTGGGTCGGTCAGTTACGAAGATGTGACGGGGGTTGTTATCTTGTAATTACTTCCTATGCCAAGCTCGGAAAATACTTTTTATCAACATTTCGACGGCTTTACTTATTCTCGGGCCATTATGTGATGACGCTTTCTTTACAAGCTGTATTTAGATCTCTTTATGATTTCTCTTGGATGATAGGTACTGGGACTTCGATGAATTCGGATAGGAATGAACTCGAGTAGAATAATCTTGACATTTCCTTCATTTCTCTTTCGGAATGGTTTCTGCAATTTCGGGAATCGTAACGGTCAGCGCATTTACTGCTCATATCTCAGCCGTTAGCACCATCAGATCTTAGTCGTTGATTGCTCTTTCTCCTCACTATATATAGTTCTGTGGAGACCCCCAGATTTTACATTTCAGTAACAATTTTGAACAGTCCTATGACTGAAGATTTATTCTTTCTAGCCAACATGCCTCGTTTCCTTTCTTTGATCAAGTTGTACGAAGTTCTCCTTCGTACTATTTTTAAATTCCTCTTTCTCATGATGGTAACCCAATTCGACTAGGGTATCGGCAGGCGAAAATAATTGCGACTGGGGTACCGGCAGGCGACCTGCTTCTTTGGATTCATCCCTCCTGAGACGGGTTAGAATTCCGGTACCCTGATCTCCATCCAGTCGGATAGTGGGTCGACTGCTGGAGGAGTTTTCCTGCTCTCGATCTCTACTTCTTCAAGATATTTCTTGAAGAATGTTACCTTCGAGACTGCGTGGAATAATTTTTCTAGGGGTTGCCTCGCTATTTTTCGATCTGGACCGTTGTGGAGCAAGTACTAAGGGAGTGATGAATGAAGGGTAGAAGCGTTGTTTTGGTCCAGTCTTACTCCTTCAACCACGGAGAAAATCTAGTGTAGGATTTATTTGTAATAGGGTTACATTAAATGTAAAGTCTTTGCTTGACTTCTCTTATCCTTGTAATTTCGAATTCTTTTGTAACTGTTTGGAATGACATGAATAAGATATTCATTTCTTTATCACCCTTCCTTATTGTCAGTGGAATTGTTTTTGTATGTTGTTATCGAGCGTCAATTTTTCATGCCTCCAAAATATGATCGAGTGACATTCTTTATCTACTTTGAATAATACTTAGTTGATAGATGATAATCGATACCTTTCGACTTTGAGTATAGCTTGTAAGAAGCTTTTATTCTCTCGCCATATATTTAAGACATTCAGGTAGAGCAATACAAAATGTTCTTCGAGCGACAAATTCTAATTTGAAGGGCCAAATTCTGTACCCTGGACAAATAATTGTGAAGTAATAATCGAACAGGGTCTTGTTCAATCTCGAATAATAGCTTTGATTTAAGTGTTTGTGAAGATGGCTACTTAGCCTTAGATGATCGAATAATAATAGAATCGAGTATCAGTTGATCTTGGTTGATCGAGGGTAATAGTTTCGATCTAAGGGGCGTAGCAATAGCTTTCACCCTTAGTCGTATCAGAGCTTTTTTAGCTCGAGGGTCATAGCAGAGGCTTTCACCCGTTCAATAATTTCGATCTAAGGGGTATAGCAGAGGCTTTCTCCCTTAGTCGTTTTTAGAGCATTTTTAGCCCTTGGGTCATAGCAGAGGCTTTCACCCGATAAATAATTTCGATCTAAGGGGCATAGCAGAGGCTTTCACCCTTAGTCGTTTTTAGAGCAATTTCAGCCCTTGGGTCATAGCAGAGGCTTTCACCCGATAAATAATTTCGATCTAAGGGGCATAGCAGAGGCTTTCACCCTTAGTCGTTTTTAGAGCAATTTTAGCCCTTGGGTCATAGCAGAGGCTTTCACCCGATAAATAATTTCGATCTAAGGGGCATAGCAGAGGCTTTCACCCTTAGTCGTTTTTAGAGCAATTTCAGCCCTTGGGTCATAGCAGAGGCTTTCACCCGATAAATAATTTCGATCTAAGGGGCATAGCAGAGGCTTTCACCCTTAGTCGTTTTTAGAGCAATTTCAGCCCTTGGGTCATAGCAGAGGCTTTCACCCGATAAATAATTTCGATCTAAGGGGCATAGCAGAGGCTTTCACCCTTAGTCGTTTTTAGAGCAATTTCAGCCCTTGGGTCATAGCAGAGGCTTTCACCCGATAAATAATTTCGATCTAAGGGGCATAGCAGAGGCTTTCACCCTTAGTCGTTTTTAGAGCAATTTCAGCCCTTGGGTCATAGCAGAGGCTTTCACCCGATAAATAATTTCGATCTAAGGGGCATAGCAGAGGCTTTCACCCTTAGTCGTTTTTAGAGCAATTTTAGCCCTTGGGTCATAGCAGAGGCTTTCACCCGATAAATAATTTCGATCTTAAGGGGCATAGCAGAGGCTTTCACCCTTATATAATAGTAGACTGAGATAAGTACGGAACAAATAACAAAGATCGATAATATCAGGAAGAGATGAACGAATATGAATTTTGACGGGATCAGTTTCCATTGAATATATATATAACTTTCGATTGCAATAAATACTGAAGAGAAAATAGTCTTCTGCAATTATGGAGAAAGAGGCAGTAGTGAACAGCCTTAGAAAATAATCCTTATGCCTTTGTCGAGAAAATTCTTTGTTCGTAGGTTCCTAATTCTGATAAGTTTGATCTTTTCCAATCGGTTCCCGTTTTACCGGGAATTGCAACGGTCGACAAATCCTGTCCATTTAATTTGCGAATTATACGTCGTTGGATTCTTTTCTGTTCTTGGCTATAAAAGGCTGGCACATTGCTGAAATTATCTCATTCGTTGCATCGAGAATTTTTTCATCTGATCATGGCGGTCAAGAGAACTATTCGATTAATTCAACTGTTTGAGTTCGGACTTCGGACGGTCTTTAAGCGGAATAGTCGTCGAGCGGAAAAAATTACAGCAACCACGCTTAGAATATCGACAGGCAAACGCGACTTCCATCTTGAAAGCCAATAAGCTAGGCTCATGGCCTTGCTGCTCCAATGCATTTAGGAAGACGTTGGGCCGATAGCATTCGATCCTCTGTCTTCTGAAGAATGCAAATAAAGTTAAAAGCCTGCGGGTCCTAAGGATATTCCTTGTTCGGAGGAAATGATAGGACGGGAGACCGAAAATTTCATAGGATTGTAATAACATATTGATGTAATATATAGGCTTATGCTATACTCGATGTATTTTCCCATTTCTTGTAATCTTTCGAGACAATATAAATATATTTCATCTCCCTTTTGTTGATAACCTTAATATAACTAGGTAGAATTTTATCTTGTTCTTCTAACATCGATCGATCAAGAAGTAATCTATCACCACTTGCTCGAGTGGATAACATATAAATATCTCAGCAGATCTGAGACTGACAGGAAAAAATTATGCCATAAATCTTTATCACTGTTGAATTTTCAATAATTGCATAACTTCCAGGTCGAGAATTCTATTCGACTGAATCGATTATATTCCTTCTCAGTTGGCAACGTAAAAGCATAGCAATAATTACTTGTGTAAAAATATCCGAAATAATCGAACATGAATCCGACATGCCGTCCCTTCATGATATTAATACGTCGTCAAATTCTATAGAATGTCGTAATTCTTCTACACCCATTGTTGAATAGCGTGTCCTTCGTTACCAAACAGGGCCCTATTTCTCGGGAAATGTAACGGTCCTTCCATTTAATGCGGACATCCAGATCGCTCATAAGATACTATCTGGGCCGTTGATTTTAAATTCCCTACCCCTATAAATAGGTTCCTTCGCGTATTCAACACTTCTTGCTTTTCTCCTTATGCCCCATCCGACCACTATGGGTCGATTTTTAGATTTGATTCGCATTTTGTCCCAAATAAAAGAGTTTGAGATTAGAGTTCGAACTTTGTTTTTTAACCTTGCTTCCCTTGGTATAAGCTTTCCGCTTAGAATATCGACAGGCAAAAGAAATTGCGCCTAGAATACCGGCAGGCAACCTGTTTTGCCTGACATATCATCTCTGGTGCGGGTTAGAGCTCCGGATTCTAGGCGTAGTACTTGATCGGGCAGCTGGTTACTCCGAGCGGAGTTCTTTAAGTCTGAGGCACCAGCTTCCTCGAGGGCTTTCTTGCGAGATAGTTCCTTCGAGCTCCCTTGAAGCGCCTCTGCTGGGATAACCCTTTGCTGCTCCGGTTCGGATCGATCGGTAGATAATGGTTGATTTCGACCATCATTGTTTACCGACGAAGACCTAAGATCGGTTTAAAGCCCTGGAAAGGAGCTCCGATCCGGCCTTTATCCCGTACGAAAACGGATGTGCGACACGTGGCAAGCGATTGCCGGGAAAGAATCACTGCTGAGTTCTGCATCTGGGGTGATCTTAGGGATGGGAGACCAAGTCGTAATAGCACAGAATTATTCGGATAATTTGTAATAGAGTAGGAATAGTCGTACTTTATTTCTGGAGCTCGAACTCTGTATTCGAAGCTTCGCATTTGTAATTTGTTTGAATGACATCAATAATAAAACTTTGCTCTTGAATGAACTTTGTGTAATTTTCGAGAATTCGCACAACTTCCTTTAATTACTCCCAATTGATTTGAGAATCCCCATAATTTTCATTCTCGAAATTAATCGATACCATGATTGGAAAAATAAATTCCAACCATTAATAACCTGTGCATCTATTGAATTCTGGTCAGTGAGGCTCTCTGCTACCACATGTACCTCTCCTCGTAGTAGGCATTTTTCGATCAAATACTCGAATAGGGCCCCACGGTGGGCGCCAATTGATCTTACGCGTTTTTGTGTGATCGGATTATATGGGGTGGTGTGCTAATCGAACATAAATGAATGCGAATAAATGGAGAAAGATCAATAGTATTAATATTCAATGAGTTTTAATACAAAGTACAAGTAGGATGAGTCCTATTCGAGCATTATTGGATGCCGTACAAGCTAGAGGGCAAAACCTGTACAATTAGGCCTATACTAATAATCCGAGCTGTGATCTTAAGCTTGGAGTGTTTTTCTGGAAGTCCCAGTGTAATAAATGCATGGAGTATTTATAGCCAACTTTAAGGGCTTGGGCCTGGGCTCGGCCCAACAGTGTCCTTCGACCATGTGAGCTCGAAACAATCGTTTTCATGCTTTGGTTCGTCTTTCGGTCCCTGGCGACAGGGTTCATAGCTATTCGAATCGCGTTGAGGCTAAAGAACAGGGAATCCGAATTACCCCTCATCAGTTTTTAACCCAAAAAGTATTTTTGATCGTTGAAGATATGGGCTAGGAGTTTGTATTGAGCGGATCAATGTATACTCGACTCGCTTTCGAATATATCGAGTAGTTTTTATCGAGCGGATCGATGTTTACTCAACTCATCTGTAATTTAGACTTAGGTTCATCACCAAAAAGTCCTTTTTGTCGTTGATATAAATCGAGGAGTGTTTATTGAGCGGATCAATGTATACTCGACTCGTTTCGTTCTAATTTTTATCAATATGATAGTGTAATTCCAAGGAGCGTTAACCGAAATAATCGATGTATAGAAAATGCTAAAAATCTTTACTAATTGAACTGTAGGCTAAGGCCTTTGTTACAAGGATTAAAACTTGATAAAGTAAAATAAAACAATGCAGTATAATCTGCTAAAATTTATTTACCATAGTATTACCTAAGGTTGACCGCATTCCAGGTTCTTGGTAAGGCTGTTCCATCCAAGTGTGCAATTTTGTATGAACCTTTCTTTCCTACGCCAATGACGATGTAAGGTCCATCCCAATTTTGTTGTAACTTTCCCACATGCTTGGATACTGATGAGGGGTATTTCGGATCCTACTTTTCTTTACAGTTACACGAGATCGAGCGGTACTTACCTCGAAGAATCAAGTTCGACCCCAATGTCCGAATACTATAAATGCAAGCCGGCCCAGGATCCAAAGTTACTGTTGGGCCGAGCTCTGAACCAAAGTTGTGGGCCGAAGAATTACATGTCTGTGGGTGGACCACCTGAACCGCAATTTCAGCTATAAATACCCCGTGCATTTATGATATTGGACACGATTTTCCAGGTGCTCTCTCCTCGAAGCTACTGCCCGGAAACAATAGGAAGTATAGGCTCTAGATCTACTATTATTTCGCCCTCTAGCTTGTACGGCATCCAATAATGCTCGAGTAGGACTCTAAATACTTGTACTTGTACTCAATTAATTCGAATACAATTACATTTGATCTTTACTTTTACTTTATTTATTGTTATTATTGTCATATATCCTACCCTTGATCGAACTAACGAAACCACGTAAGATCAATTGGCGCCCACCGAGGGGCTTATTCGAGTATTAGACCGAAATATGCCTACTACGAGGAGAAATACATATATTAGAGGAGAGCCTTCCCAAGCAGGGGGAGCACAAAATTCTGTCAACAATGAACCTGATAACTTGTCGCGCGCCGCTCAACAACAACCAGAGGCACCACCGGCAGTTCCGCAAGATAACATTCCAGTACACACGACCATTGGAGATTTGAGGTCTATAATAGGCACCATGTGCAGGGAGTTTATGAACAGCGGAAGGGCAGATCAATCGCCCGTCGACCAACCAGGGATTCAGGGAAGACCTGAAATACCTTCATCGAACTTACAGAAAGAAAATGATATGTCACATATCCCATCAATGCGTCCACAAAGGACTGCACCCTCGAAAGTCAACGCGCGATCAGAAAACCCTCCTGCACAGGTGCACGATCTGGAGGACTCTGTTGTGGGGGAAAGTCACACCGCTGGCGCTGTGAGAAGAAATAAACCAACTTACAAGAAAATTACTGAATCCGAATTGGAGATAATAGTACAAGAAAGAGTAGCTAAGAAGTTGGAAGAACAGGGTACTATGATAGAGATCCCCTTCACTAATCAAGCTGCCAGGCAAGCGGGGAATACCCTGACCAGAGGAAACCTACGAGAGAGGGAGGTCTCGAATAATATCATGCGATGTTCACCCTTTTGTCGAGAAATACGCGAAGCTCGAAACACAGAAACGGTGCCAACCAGGCTCCCACGGTATAACGGGACTACCGACCCCGGCGAACACATTAACAGCTTTATTAATGTTATGAACTTGTATGGACACTCGGATAATTTCTGTTGCAAGATTATGGTCACCACTTTTGAAGGGATTGCCCTCGATTGGTTCGGAATGTTACCTCCGAACTCTATATTTTCTTTCGAAGAATTTTGCGATAAGCTGAAGCATCAATTCGCTAGCCAGAGGAAGCCAAGACTGCCGGCAAATCATCTGGGCACTGTGAAACAGTTGGAAGGAGAGACGTTGAGGCAATGGCTGGCAAGATTTAGTATTGAGCTTTTGAAGGTGGATACCCCGCAAATCGAGTATCTGTCCTCGTTGATGTTCGAACTGACTAGAAGCACCCAATTTGGGAATGCATTATGCAGAAAGCAACCAAAATCTTTCGAACGGATAATGGAAATTGCTGAAAAGTATATGATACAGGAAGAAATGAACAAATTGAAGAGTTCACATCTAGATAGGTCTCATCTCAATAAAAAACAAGATCGGACTCCGATCCCAAAACCAAGTGATTATGGAGGGCCAAGTAAAGGATCCGTTTGGCAGCGAATCAACACTTTCAAGCCGCATATGCCACCCCAAGGACCGCACTCATACGGACCTCCTTATGATCGAAATCGAGCCCCAAGGCCGGGTAAAATCCAGTTTACTGAGCTCAACAGTTCAAAGGAGGAGGTGTTGACTGTATTGGAAGAAGGGAATTTAATTTCGGAAGCCCAAAGAATCACACAGGCGAGGCCGGGTGCGCCCGGATACGACCAATACTGTCGATATCATCGAGCTAGAGGCCACAGTACGGAAAATTGTTATCAACTGAAGGTCGAGATCGAAAAATTAATTAACCAAGGAAAACTCAAAGAATTTGTTAAGAATGGCAACTATAACAATCGCTACAGATCCCGTAGTCCGAGAAAACTTAACTCTCGGCAGAGGCAAATTCAGAATCAGACAGAAGAACAATCGAACGGTGTGATCAATATGATTGCAGGCGGACCGGCAGGCGGAGATAGTAGGAATGCCAGAAAAAGGACTTTAAGATCAATCAGGGCAGGAGTATCCGCAAAAAGGGAGGTTCTATCTTTGGAATTTCCATCAATGGAGAATCAAGTCATCAGCTTTAGCGAAGCGGATCGACCCGCAGACGTTAGTTGGGATACGAATGAAGATGATCCAGATTTCTCCATGGTATTAACATTAAGAATTGCGAACTTCGAGGTCAAAAGAGTGCTGGTCGACAACGGGAGCTCGGCAAACATAATTTCGTCGGAAGCTCTTGCAAGAATGAATCTCTGTCATCCACACTTGGATAAGGTAACTACTCCCTTGGTCGGTTTCGGGGGATCGGAGATCATCCCGCTCGGGACCATACTTCTGAGCACCACTCTAGGGCTCAAACCAAAGAATGTCACGAGAATGATCAAGTTTCTAGTCGTGGACGCGCCATTTGCTTACAATGCCATTCTAGGAAGACCTGCACTGAATGCCTTTAAGGCTATCGTATCTACCTACCATCAAAAAATAAAGTTCCCAACTGAGAGAGGAGTCGGAGAAATGAGGAATGACCAGTACATGGCTTGGGAATGTTACAGTTCATCCTTAACTATCAAAGAAAAGGTGGAGCCCGAGCTCCCCAACAAAAGGAAAATAAACGAATTAACCTCTAACTCCGGGACTCCGATTCCCGATTATGAAAGACTGGATGGAAAGAAAGGAAGAATTATTGACATGAGTATGCAAGCACCTGGTCACAAAAAAGTGAATTTGGTACCTGGATCTCCAGAAAAATTCACAAAAATAGGAACGGAGCTAAGTAATGACATGGAAGCGAAGCTCATCGGATTCTTACAGGAAAATGTTGACGTTTTTGCATGGAGTTCGGACGACATAGTGGGAATTGACCCGCGTGTAATAACGCATTCTTTAAATATTGACCCGAGGGCTAAACCAGTAAGGCAGAAGAAGCGTAATCACGGGCGAGAGAAAGACAAAATAATTAATGCGGAGGTCGATAGATTGTTAGCAGCAGGACAGATAAAAGAGATAAAGTTCACCGAATGGTTATGTAATGTGGTCCTAGTCTCTAAGGGGGAAAAGGTCGAAAATAAATGGAGAATGTGCAACGATTTCACCGATTTGAACAAGTTATGTCCCAGGGACCCTTACCCCTTGCCTCGGATTGACATGCTCGTAGACTCCACTGCGGGATTTGTGTTGTTTAGCATGATGGACGCATTTCAAGGGTTTTATCAGATCTTCATGAACGAAAGAGATCAGGATAAAACGGCATTCGTCACCGAACGGGGAGTGTACTGCTTCATCGTTATGCCTTTTGGTTTAAGGAACGCCGGCGCAACGTATCAGAGATTGGTCAATATGATGTTCAAAGAATTAATAGGAGAAATCATGGAAGTGTATGTAGACGACATGCTCGTAAAGAGTATGTCCGAAGAGGATCATATTAAACATCTTGGTAGGTGCTTCGAAATTTTGAGGAAATATGGGATGAAGTTAAATCCAGCGAAATGCACATTCGGGGTGCGATCAGGAAAGTTTCTTGGGTATTTAGTTCACGAGAGGGGGATCGAAGCTAATCCAGAAAAAATCCGAGCAATAACTGATCTCCATCCACCTAGAAAACTTTCAGACGTTCAAAGTTTGATTGGAAAAATTATCTCGTTGAATAGATTCATCTCCAGATCCGCGGACAAGAGCTTACCTTTCTTCAAACTGTTGCGTAAATCTAAGAACTTCGAGTGGAACGCTGAATGTGATAAGGCTTTCGAAGAACTGAAAGCATACTTAACCTCGACACCCATGCTAGCAAAACCATCTGAAGGGGAACCCCTATATCTGTACATAGCTGTGTCAGAAGAAGCCATTAGCTCGGTTCTGGTCAAACTAGATAAAGCTGAGCACAAACCAGTTTACTATTTGAGTAAGTTGTTGCAGGGTGCCGAAAAGAACTATATGGAGATTGAAAAATTTGCACTTGCCCTAATTGTGGCAGCCCGGAGGTTAAGGCCCTATTTTCAAACGTATAAAATCATTGTTTTAACTAACCAGCCTTTAAGACAGGTTCTGTCCAAACCAGAAGCTTCAGGTAGGTTAATAAAATGGGCGGTCGAGCTAAGCCAATTCGAAATCGAATACCGACCACGAGTCGCTGTGAAGGCGCAAGTGCTAGCTGATTTTGTGCTTGAATCAACCAACATATCAAACGAGAAAGAAGGAACAACCTCGGAATTAGCTATGGTGAAGGAAGCAAACGATCAAGTTTGGCTAATGCATGTGGACGGATCTTCGACCAAAGAAGGAGGAGGAGCTGGGATACACTTTCAAGGGCCCAATGCTGAAGACCTAAGCTATGCAATAACTTTGGATTTTGTCGTCACCAACAATGAGGCCGAATACGAAGCATTGATAGCTGGATTAGAAATGGCCATTAAGGCAAAGGTAAGATCGATTGTCGTGCTAACAGATTCGGAACTTGTTCACAGACAAGTGAAAGGCACTTACGAAGCCAGAGAATTCAACATGATTAAATATCTGAACAAAGTGAAGAAGTTAATCTCAGAATTCGATAAATTTGATATTCAACCGATACCAAGAGAAGAGAATCTCTGGGCCGATATATTGTCGAAATTTACAGGACTGGCCGACGGAAAGACTGAAAGAACAATTACTTGGCTGCTATCGAATATGTCTGCCGTCGAGCTAGATGCAGCCCCTCCAGTTGATGTTATGGAAATTGAAGAACCGAGCGAGTCATGGAGCGACCCTCTTATCGCCTATCTTAGGGACGGAAAACTGCCGGAGGATGCAAATGAGGCTCGGAGAATTAAATATAGAGCGCCATCATTTACTTTGATGGAAAATCAACTCTATAAGCGGTCCTCTTCGGGAATTCTCTTAAAATGTATCCGCGAATCACACTACAATGCCATATTAAGGGAAGTTCATGAAGGGGAAGCAGGAAACCATTGTGGCGCTCGAGCGTTAGCTCTTAAATGCTCGAGATCTGGATATTATTGGCCTACACTCTTTTCTGATTCTGTCGACTATGTGAAAAAATGCCATCACTGTCAAATTCATTCGAACTTAATACACCAACCAGCCGAACATATGCATTCGATCCCTATTTGTTGGCCCTTCGACAAATGGGGCATCGATATTGTGGGACCTTTCCCAACAGCGCGAGCCAGGAAAAATTATGTACTAGTAGCGGTGGAATACTTCAGCAAGTGGGTCGAATGTGTTGCCTTGACCAAAATCACCCAATTTCAAGTTATTAATTTTTTATGGAAAAATATAGTCTGCAGGTTCGGAATCCCCAGGGTTCTAATATCAGATAACGGAACGCAGTTTGCAGGAAAGAGGATCACGGATTGGTGTGAAAGATTTGGAATACAACAGAACTTTGCGTCTGTTGGCCACCCTCAGGCTAATGGACAAACTGAAGTAGTGAATCGGGAAATTGTTCGATCTCTGGAGAAGCGCTTATCGGAAGCGAAGGGAAAATGGCTGGATGAACTACCGGGAGTATTATGGGCCAACAGGACAACAGTCAAGGCGGCAACCGGAGAAACTCCATTCAGTTTGGTTTACGGGTCGGAGGCTGTTATCCCGGTAGAAAATCTTATACCTTCTCCCAGGGTCGAATTTTATGATCCCGAAGAGAACCAATCGCTGAGGCAGGTGGAAGTTGATCACGCAGATGCTCGAAGGGACCGCGCGAAGTTAAAAATTCAAGCCGCCAAGGCCAACATGGAAAAGTCCTATAATCGGAATGTGAGGATTCGATCCTTCAAAGTGGGAGATCTGGTGCTCAAAAAAGTGGAAGTATCAAAGCACGTAGGGAAACTACAGCCCAATTGGGAGGGCCCCTTCGTGATCGTGGAGGTTGGGAGAAAAGGTTCTTATAAGATTGCACACCCAAACGGAGATATACTGCCTCGAGCCTGGAATGCGATCAATTTAAGAAGATATTATGGAAGATAGTTACAATCGAGGCTTCTACTTTTTAGTTATTTTGTTCCCTTTTCTTTGACTATAACTATTTGGCAAACAATGTGTGTTTAATGAAGAATTGGGTTACTTGAAGAATGTTTATTCGGACTATTTATTCAATGAAAGCTTATTTCGCCTACATCCTTACTTATTCGTCATATTCTCGATCTATATTCATTATTATCGATCTCTATTTTTCTCTATCAATTATTGAATGGGTGAAAGCCTCTGCTATGACCCTCGAGCTAAAAACGCTCTAAAAACGACTAAGGGTGAAAGCCTCTGCTATGCCCCTTAGATCGAAATTATTGAATGGGTGAAAGCCTCTGCTATGACCCTCGAGCTAAAAACGCTCTAAAAACGACTAAGGGTGAAAGCCTCTGCTATGCCCCTTAGATCGATATTATTGAATGGGTGAAAGCCTCTGCTATGACCCTCGAGCTAAAAACGCTCTAAAAAACGACTAAGGGAAAAAGCCTCTGCTATGCCCCTTAGATCGAAACAAACATTCTATTGAAAAACTTGAAACATTCTATTGAAGATTGATCTAAATTCTATTTCTCAATGACTATCTCGTGAAAACTGCGAATTGTGAATTCAAAGATTAACGACAATATAACAGAAAATATTCATAAATTTTCAGGAGAATTACATATGAACTCTTGTTTACATTCAAGAAATTGAGCTAATCGGAATATTTTACATCTGGTTAAACCCTATTACAAATGGTTATTCCCTATGGATACACAGAGGAATGAGAGGCTGGTACACTTCTACCCTTCATCCGCTGCTTCCTTACAAACAAGCCCATAAAGGACCGAATCAAAAAACAGGAAAGCGACTCCAGTTGGGGGCGCTCCTAGTAAGCTCGAGGGCCACACCTTTCAAGAAGACGCCTCGAAGACGTGGAGATCGAGAGCAGGAAAACCCCTCCAGCAGTAGACCCGCTATCCCAACTGGATAGAGAACAGGATATAGGAAGTCGAGCCCGCCTCAAGGATTTGGAATCAGAGAGAGCAGGTCGCCTGCCGGTACCCTAGTCGCAATTATTTTCGCCTGTCGATACCCTAGCCGAGAGTTTTTTTCAAATAAGGATTGCCAACAAAACAAGGAAAAAAAGGTTCGAATGAAAACTTCGAACATTTCAATTACTGACAATGAATGGAACGGGGAGCCGATCGACAGAGGTAAAAACACAACCATGTCGATCGAATAAAATGTTTACAGAAGAGTAAAAAACAAGAATAACGTGGAAAGCTATATATAGGGGAAAGAATTCGGCATCAACGGTACATATATCTCAGGATGAATGGTCAGGATACGAGCATTTAAAGCTCTGACTGTTTCACTTCCCGAGAAGTTCGATATTAAAAAAAAAAAAAAAAAAAAAAAAAAAAAAAAAGAGAAACGGAGAATATTATTACAGCAAATATTATATCATTACAACAAGGGTTATACTACAACAAGAAAGGAAAACCATTACAACAAGGATGGTGTTACAACAAGGAGTCTTAACTCATGATATGGAGGAAAACCACGGAGTTACTAAACGAAATTATTTTCGGAAAGGATCTTTCGAACTTCAGCACTACGATCAGTATACCCGCGGATGTAAGCCTCCTTCTCACGAAGCTCAGAGTGTCTCTTCTCATGTTCGTAAATACCTTTGAGTTTCTCCAATTCTGAACTTAACTTGTCCTGAGATATCTTTTCCTTGAAAAATCGATTAGCTTCCAATGCACGTTCCAGTTCGATCTTCTTCCTGATAAGTTCAAGTGAAAATGAAACCCGCTGCTCGAACTCATGTTTGGCCAATGCATAAAGCTTAGAAAAGACCACCCTAGCCTGAATTTACAGGAAAATATGTCATAACAGAAATAAAGAGATTAAACAGTCATAACAAAGGGGTGAGAAAAAATTACTTGGGCAAGAGTTTCCAACCCAGAATAAAACAGGAACGAGGAATATTCTCCAGTCGAAGAGTCACCCTCGGAGACAGAAACGCGGGATCGAAGAAGGGTCAGGTTGGTTTTCTCGTGAGACACCTTGTCAAAAGGAGCAATGTCCCTTTTAAACGAAGATCCATTGACCATTGAAGGTACGGATCGAGAAAGGACGTGCCCAGTGACATCTTCCGCAAAAGAAACCTTTTTTATTCCCTTATTGGAGCCCCTAGTTTTCAAGCATGAAGGAAGGGTAACGGTCGAGTGTTTATTCCCCTCATGGAAGTTTTGCTGGTCAGAATTAGTGGAAGTAATTGATGATCGATTTCTTTTTCTTGATTTTCTACTAACACTTGGCCTGGAAAAAGGCATGGAAGAAATCACAAGAGCGTTCGAATTTTTGTCCATCTCTCAACCTTCGAGTAAAAATCCAACCGAACAGATTTTTAAGAAAGCTCCGAACACTATGAACAATATCAATGCGAAAGCAACAAAAGTGCCCTTGCTACTTATAAGAGAAACAACATCAGGAAAAATCGCAATGATTGGTAAAGCACTACTTCCAAAAAAGATCCAATGACGCAGCTAAACACGCAAGAGTGACGTTGTAAAAGATCAAAGGCCATGATCTAAAAATAGCATAAAGAAATAGATTCATATTCAAGTGCCCACTAAATAGGCAACAGGAAAAGGTTACAAGTAAGCAAATACATTGGTTTGCTAAGTTAGTCCTATTACACAGCAAACGTTATTGGTTGAACACTTTCACGCCCGAACCACGGTCCGATCTATCTTCTTTCTCTGATTCGCTACTACCGCTTCCCAAGCCGTCAGGGTCATCTTTGCCTGAGCTGCTACCTCCTCCATCATGACTTTGTGCATCAGACGCAGACCCACTCGAACCAGAAGAGGGGGTGCCTTGTTCACTCCTATCACGGGAATCCCCTTCAATATCCACATCTTCACTTTCGGATTGGGCTTCGAGCTCATCAGGATTAGGCATCGGTGCTCCGAATTCCTCAAGAAATGGAGCAAACTCGTGAGTGGCTAATTCCTCGAGCTTAGGAGGAAGGGAAGACGCTTTGTAATCCTTACCAAAGATATTTTTGTAAGGATTCATTTTAGGAAGGAAGTCATCAAGGGAGCCTTCAACCTTAGCAACTGTAAGGAGATGCTGTGCTCCTTTGAAATAGAAGGCTTGATTGATTTCTCCCGACCGTAACCGAACTAAGGCATCGAGGATCGGAGAATTTAGGAACTCTCTTATGGCGGGAAGCCTGGCTTCGTTTCGACCCCGTTCATAGGACTGTTCGGCTGACACTTTGGTTCGCTCAAGCTCCTGCTTTAATTTCTCCATCTCTTCCTCTAAGGCTTTCTTTGTTTCCAACTCTTTCTTAGTCCTCTCGAGCTCAATCTCGATTTCGGACAACTTAATCTTGGCATCCTCTAGCTGACTGGTCTTCGCAGCCTCATCCTCCAGAACATTGTATAAGGCCTTCTGTACCGCCTGAGATTCTTCGCTCAATACGAACAGTCGAAGAGCAGTTTGAATAAATAGGTCTCCGGCCTGTAAAGGAAAGGATACGTAAAAGCACAAGATAAAGATTGTAGGGAAAAAAGCTAGAAACTTTCGGAATTAGACAATACCATTTGTTGAGCATGGGCATAATCGCCAAGTATCTCGAAATCTTTCTTAGCGAAAGATTGGATAGTATCATCTCTGAATCTACTGGCCAGGAACATCCGGAGAGACTTGTCCACCGTATGCTCACCCTCGGAGCCCAAATAAGATTCAATGGTCCCATGGTCTGGATATCCGGCCGCCCTCGGTCCGTGCAAATGATTCTCGATAAAATCTGCCAAATCTGGCTCGGAATGACCAGCCCGACATGATATAGGGTCTGGCCCTCGAGCAAAAGGCTTGACTCTCCTGGAGGACTCAGGAACATTGCTACTTCTCTTACGATTCATCCTGGCCTGCAAAATCTCTCTGGCACGATTCTCCAGGAGAGTATAACTACTGAATCCCTCATCGTTCGGATTGGAGGATACGTTCGGAAAAAACGGATCGAAGGATCCCGGAACCCTGGAAATCGGAGACCCCCGCCGTCTCGGCCCTACACCGAGAGGTTCCTGTTTGGGTAATCGGGGGAACGGTCACTAAAGCACTCGAGGTCGATGCGATCCCCACCGCGTCTTTGGACTTTTTTGCTTTTCGAGGATTCGTTGACATTTGAGGACGAGCTCGACCCTTACTACCTTTCGAAAAGGAAGCAACGTGCGGGCCAGTTACTGATGTATGGAATTTATCAACGATATCAGCCAACGTGGAAGGGGGGTTAGCAGGATCGATCTGAGCTTTCCCGTATTCGATCGGATCGGCAGGAAAAGTGCAATTGCTGAGCTCAGCCAATCGCAAGACTGCTTCTTGAGTCATTAGAGCGGTCTGATGAGGATCAGCACGGAGAGATTGCAGAAATTTATCTGTTATCTCATTTTTCATATTCCCCAAGAGACGGCGTTTTCCATATATCCACTCCTTGGCTCCAGGCCACTCGAAGGGAGTAGGCTCGGGATTTTCTTCAGAAGACGGAAACTCTGGCCCCCGGACAAAGAAGAACTCATGCTTCCATCCCTTCAGATTACTACTTACGTTGGTCGATAAGATAGAAATCTTCGGCCTCTGAGAAAAGTATACGTAACCTGCGTTTGAAGAGGTGGAAGCACTTATCTGGAATATCCGCCAAAAATTCTGAAACGTTGCCTTTTTCCCCTTAGCCTTCATCAACACGCAAAAAGCCATGATCAGGCCGATCGAATTTGGTAAAATCTGGCAAGGAGCCAACTTGAAAGCATCCAGAAGGTTTTCTAACAAAGGAGGGAAGGGGATGCGTAAGCCGTAGTGGAAGTGTTTGGAATAAAAGGCTTGGCAACCGGCAGGAGGATCTGTAACTCGCTGATCGGGAGAGGGAAGTACAATCGAAAAACCGGCGCCTAGATATCGACCGAATTCTTCTTGCAACTGCGCCAAGTCTGTCTCCCTATAGGAACAGACGATCTCATCTGCCCTCTCCTCTGTCATATTTAGAGCTGCGCTAGTCGAGGGCTCTTCCCAATTATAGATCGTAATCACTACGTTACGGTTCAATTTGTATTTATACTGCTCGTTGTTACCCAAAGGAAGCTCCCCGTCCTCTATATTTTCCCGCTCGGAAACTGTTGCCTCATTGGAATTTTCGTCTTCACTATCTCCACTTTCAGAACTCGACTCCCGCTCCTCTCCGCTGGAATCCGAAGCGGAACCCGAGCTTTGCGGATTCTCGTTTTCAGGTGATCGACTCTCCACAACATTTTTCCCCTTGCGGTTATCGACTTCATTCTCCTCTAAAGGAGACTTTCCTTTCAAATTTACTGGGCTCGACATAATAAAATTGATGTATCGACCCGTCTACTCCGACCTAAATTTCTCTCAGTATTTGTAAGGAATAGCGACCCTCTGTATAGCTATATATATAGGGACAAAATGGGAAATTGCAAATCAGTCCCCGAGTAACCGCGACGATTGAACTCTCTTAAGGTGAATTTGGAGTCGCATTTTCAGAAATTGCAACTACAGCCCCTATACTTTCCGAAAATTCTAAATTAAAGATGCACATCACAAACAACGAGGATGATGTTAAGACCGCGCCACTATGAAATCGTTCAAGTATGCACTCTTTTTCCCTGAGCCGGTTTTTATCCCAAAAGGGTTTTTCCGTGTCAGGTTTTTAATGAGGCATACCCGAAACGACAAGCCGAGATCGATTTATCCTACTCCTTTATCAACGGTTATGCATACTTCTTCGAGCTTAAGTTCCACTTTGCGCTCGAGAAGTGGGGGAGTATTGATGAGGGGTATTTCGGATCCTACTTTTCTTTACAGTTACACGAGATCGAGCGGTACTTACCTCGAAGAATCAAGTTCGACCCCAATGTCCGAATACTATAAATGCAAGCCGGCCCAGGATCCAAAGTTACTGTTGGGCCGAGCTCTGAACCAAAGTTGTGGGCCGAAGAATTACATGTCTGTGGGTGGACCACCTGAACCCCAATTTCAGCTATAAATACCCCGTGCATTTATGATATTGGACACGATTTTCCAGGTGCTCTCTCCTCGAAGCTACTGCCCGGAAACAATAGGAAGTATAGGCTCTAGATCTACTATTATTTCGCCCTCTAGCTTGTACGGCATCCAATAATGCTCGAGTAGGACTCTAAATACTTGTACTTGTACTCAATTAATTCGAATACAATTACATTTGATCTTTACTTTTACTTTATTTATTGTTATTATTGTCATATATCCTACCCTTGATCGAACTAACGAAACCACGTAAGATCAGATACTTCTACCTTTTTCAAGACCAAGTCTCCTTCTTTGAAAGTTCGGATGCGTACTTTTTGATTGTATGCTTTCTCCATATTTGCTTTAGTGGCTTGTAGGCGTACGGCAGCTTTATCTCTTAAAGATTCTGTTAAATCAATGTCATTTTCTCTCGCCTTTTCATTTTCTTGATCATCGAACATCTCTATTCTTGGCGTTGGGATTAAGGTTTCAACAGGAATAACAGCCTCCGACCCATATACCAAGCTAAATGGGGTTTCCCCGGTTTAGCTCCTTACTGTGGTTCGATTAGCCCATAGTACTCCTGGGAGTTCATCAAGCCATTTTCCTTTGGCCGATCCTAATCTTTTTTCCAAAGATTTTATTATTTCTCGGTTTGCTACTTCGGTTTGTCCGTTCGCTCTTGGATGCCCGACCGAAGTGAAATTTTGTTGAATTCCCAGTTTCGAACACCATTCTATTACTTGTTTTCCCGCGAATTGGGTTCCATTATCGGAAATTAGGATCCTCGGGATGCCAAATCGACAAACTATGAACTTCCATAGGAAGTTGATCACTTGGAATTGATTTATTCGTGCGAGGGCGATGCATTCTATCCATTTGCTGAAATATTCTACAGCGACCAGGACGTAAGCTTTTTTGGATCTGGCCGCCGGGAACGGCCCCACGATGTTCATTCCCCATTGATCGAAAGGCCAACATACTGGAATTGGATGCATGTTTTCTGCTGGTCGATTACATATGTTAGCATGGATCTGGCAGTGATGACATTCTTGGACATATCGAGCGGCATCTTTATTGATGGTAGGCCAATAGTAACCTGTCCTGAGACATTATCCGCTGTGATTTCCTGCATCTCCTTCGTGTATTTCTCGTAGTATATCAATGGTTTGTGATTCAGAGACGCATTTCAGAAGAATTCCTGATACTGATCTTCGGTAGAGTTTTCCTTCCACAAGTGTATACTTTGGAGCTCGATATCTTATTTTCCGAGCTTCATTTTGGTCAGGTGGTAATTTTCCTTCTCGAAGATAGTCTATCATCGGGGTCATCCAGTTTTCTTTGACTTCTTTGATTTCCATTATATCGACTACCGGTGTTTCATCGATATCGATTGCCGGCGTATTAGAGATCAACCAGTTGATTACCCGTTCGGTCTTTCCGTCATGGGATCCTGTGAACTTTGATAGCTGGTCGGCCCATTTATTTTCCGAACGCGGAATGTTCTGAATACCGAAGCTTTCAAATTTTTTAGCTAGTGTTTTCACTTTGGCGAGGTATTTGACCATATTGAATTCTTTATCCTCGTATAGGCCTTCAATTTGTCTTTGCACTAACTCTGAATCAGTTAATACTTTAAGACTTTTTATGTTGGCTTTAATCGCCATTTCCATTCCAGCAATCAATGCTTCATATTCAGCTTCATTGTTTGTTACAACGAAGTCCAATGTTATCGCGTAATTCAAATCTTCCTTATTCGGTCCGGTGAAGTTGATTCCGGCGCTTCCTCCTTCTCGGCATGAAGCACTGTCGACATGCATTAACCAAGTTTGATCTTCTATGATCAAGACATCGTCGTTGAGGCTGCTCGATGATTCAGTTGCCTGTGTCGGTGTTTCTAATATAAAGTCAGCCAACACTTGTGCCTTAATTGCGATTCTTGGTTTGTAATCGATTTCGAACTGGCCTAGTTCGATCGCCCATTTAATTAGTCTTCCTGAGGCTTCTGGTTTTGCTAAGACTTGTCTTAGCGGTTGATTTGTCAAAACCACTATTTTGTAAGTTAAAAAGTAAGGTCGAAGTTTTCGTGCAGCCACTACTAAGGCCAGCGTGAATTTTTCTATTTCCAAGTAATTCTTCTCCGCCCCTTGCAATAACTTGCTGAGATAATAGACAGGCTTATGCTCTGAGCCCTCTATCTTAATTAGTACTGAACTAATGGCCGTATCGGAGATGGAGATGTAGATATACAACGGTTCCCCTTCCGTTGGTTTGGCTAACATCGGTGGTGTCGTCAAATATTCTTTGAGTTGTTCGAAGGCTCGTTCGCATTCTTCGGTCCAAGCGAATTTTTTTGCTTTTCGAAGCGTTTGGAAAAAGGGCAAGCTTCTGTCCGCAGATTTTGATATGAATCTATTCAATGCTACGATTTTCCCAACCAAGCTTTGTACTTGAGAGATGGTTTTGGGAGGTTTCATTTCAGTTATGGCTCGAATTTTCTCTGGGTTGGCTTCTATTCCTCGCTGGTGTACCAAGTATCCCAAAAATTTTCCTGACTTAACACCGAAGGTGCATTTCGCAGGGTTCAACTTCATACGGTATTTTCTTAGGATTTGGAAACATCGATCTAGATGTTTTACGTGATCCGCTTCATTCATACTTTTGACTAACATGTCGTCTACATAGACTTCCATTATTTCTCCGATTAATTCTCTGAACATTAGGTTTACTAACCTTTGGTAAGTAGCCCCGGCATTCCTCAATCCGAATGGCATTACAATAAAGCAGTATACTCCCTGCTCGGTTATGAACGCGGTCTTCTCTTGATCCCGCTCGTCCATGTATATTTGGTAAAACCCTTGGAAGGCGTGCATCATGCTGAATATCGCGAAGCCAGCGGTCGAGTCGACCAATAAGTCAATCCTTGGGAGGGGGTATGGGTCGCGTGGACATAACTTGTTAAGGTCGGTGAAATCATTACACATTCTCCATTTGTTGTCCTTTTTATCCCCTTTTGCTACTAGTACAACATTACATAGCCATTCCGAGAAATGTATTTCTCGGATTTATTTTGCTTCAAGCAGTCTTTCTACCTCGGCTTTGATAATTTTATCTTTTACTGGTCCATGATTTCTCTTCTTCTGTCTGGCGGGTTTTGCTGAAGGGTCAATTTTTAGGGTATGCTTGATTACCCGAGGATCGATTCCTTCAATGTTATTCGCACTCCAGGCGAAGACGTCGGCATTGTCTCTGAGGAAGTCGATTAACATTATTTCCCCTTTTTTGCTTAGTTATGTTCCTATTCTTGTTGTTTTCGACGAGTCGCCTTCTACTAGGATTATATCTTTATGTTCTGGGGGTTTCAAGGATAAGTCTAGTGGTTCTTTTCCCTTTTTATCTAATCGATCAGTAGTAGGAATTTCAACCTCATTTCTAATGAGATCGTCTTCGATCTTTCTCTTGCTCGGAGTAATAGACTAAGGGTGTTCTTTCAAAGTTAACGATGTGCTGTAGCAATCCCACGCCATACAGTGGTCGTTCGTTATTTCTCCGATGCCCATATCGGTCGGAAACTTTATCTTCTGATGATAGGTAGAGACTACAGCTCGGAAAAGGTTAAGGGCTGGTCGCCCTAATATAGCGTTATAAGCGAAGGGTGTTTCTACCACTAGGAATTTTACTAACTTCACTGTCCGAAGTGGTTTCTTTCCAAGTGACACACTTAAAGATATTGTTCCGCTGGGGATGATCTCGGACCCTCCAAAGCCTACTAACGGCGTAGCTACTTTTTGTAGGTTTATTTGTCCCAAGTTCATTTGGGCTAAATCCTCCCGGGAGATGATATTTGCTGAGCTTCCATTATCGATTAGGATTCTTCTTACATTATAATTCGCTATCTCTAACGATACTACCATAGGAAAATCGGGGTTATCCTCTTTTGTGTCCCAAATGATGTTTTTAGGTACTTCGCCTTCGTTAAAGCTGATCGGCTGGTGATTTGTCGACCTGTTTTCCAGAGTCCATATTTCTTTTGGATATTTAGAATTTCCAATTATGGATCGGGCTGTCCTTCGTCGTGCGTTACGACTATCTCCACCTGCGGGTCCCCCGGATATCGTACGGATAGTCCCATTGATCTGGTCGTGATTCAACTCCTGAGTAGGTCGACGTTCAGGCGACCTTCGATGAGAACTTCTCCTTTGATTACCGTTCCGAGGACTTCTACTTCTTTCCCTTTTGCGATTATCTCGCTCTATGTATTCGTCTAATTTTCCTTGTTCAATCAGTTTTTCAACTTCTCTCTTAAGGTGAAAACAATTCTCCGTTCGGTGTCCATGTGCCCTATGGTACTTATAGTATTGATCGTAGTTTCGAGACCCTGGTCTTGGCTGAGCGATTTTCCTCGCCTCGGGAATCCAGTTATTTCTTTCTAGAACTTCCAATATTTCCTCCATTGGAGCATTTAACCTTGGGTGTTCCACTTGATTCACCCTGCTTCTGATTGGTTGTTCAGGGTTTCTTGGTTTTTGATAGAAATTAGGTTGCCTTTCTCGGTCGGTTTTGCTGTATTCCAATCGTTGGAAGACGTTACCTTTTCTGATAGATCGCTCATAATCCACGGACCTTTGGTCAGGAATCCTGTCATGTCGTTTAGAGCCCGAAGTTGTGGCTTTATTTTTGTTTTTGTCCTTAAAGGAATTCATCTCCTCTTGGGTCATATATTTAGACGCCAAGCTCATGATGTCGGTAAACGTTCTTGGTTGCTTTCTACTAAGAGCGTTCCTGTTTTTTGTGAGGTCAAAGAGAATAGAAATTATGTAATCGATATTCGGAGAATCGATCTTGAGTAGTTCTACATTAAATCTTGCCAACCAGTTCCTCAGGGATTCCCCTTCTTGTTGATGTATGGTTCCTAGGTAGCTCATCGGGAGTTTTTGCCTCTTCTGACTGGCAAACTGCTGCGTCAATTTATTGCATAATTCCCGGAAACTGAATATGGAGTTGGCAGGTTGTTTTGCGAACCAATCCAACGCTAGGCCCTCGAATGTGGTCACCATTAACTTGGCGGTGAATTCGGCAGAGTGGGCATATAAATTCATTATATTAGTGAAGCTAAAAATATAATCATCCGGGTCGGTGGTTCCGTCATATCGGGGTAGTCTACCCGAGACCTGTCCAATGGATTGCGCTTCTTTTATTTCTCTGCAGAAGGGAGAACATGCTGCAAGGCTCTCCTGGAGTTCCGCGGTTCGGGTCCACGGGTTTTGAACAGATCGTAGGCGTTGCTCCAGTCGTTCCTGTACTATTCTCTCGATTTCTCTTTCCGAGAATCGAGTCGCTCGTGGTCGATCTGGGATAGCATCATCTATGTCATCCTCGATAGGGATTATTGTTCGTTCCTTCGATCCGCTGCGACCCGCCTGTGGCCTTCTTCGACCTGGTTTTCTTCTGGGATGGTTGTCGGAGGGTTTAGAATTGCCCTGCTGTGGGCTGTGTAGCGAGCGTCGCTCACTTGCTGGGCTGTCCGCTTGATGAGAGGTTTGTTCGTTTGGCCTTGGCATTCCTGGTGCAGGAGTTGTCCTGGGAGCCGTAACGTTTCGAGGAATTTGGTCTAAAACTAGCAATTCTTCTGGAGAGAGTGATTTGAAGAGCATTGCTATTTGTCTCAGTTTTTCCTGAGCGCCTGGGAGAGGAACGGGTATTTCGGGGAGTTCCGGTTCTTCCTGTATTGCACCGATAAGACCTCCTTGGTGTTCCTGCTGACGGGAACGGGTATCTGGGAGATTTTCATTGGTGTTGGGAATGTTGTTATCGTTGTTGTCTTGTGGATCTTCGGATGTGTTGTGGCCGGTGGTCGTATTACTTCTTGCTCCAATGCGAGCGCTTTTCCTTGGGCGAGCCATGTGTCGATCGAATAATTAACGTAGCCCCTCGGTGGGCGCCAACTGATTTAGCCGGATTTCGTCGGGTTAATTGAATATCAGTGAATTTGTGATATCGGGGGGTTTTCGATATTTATATATGTGTTATATAGGGCTCTGTTACTTTATTCCGGATGGATCGGTTACAAAGAAAAGCAATATTCAAGAACAAGAAGTAAAACCACAAAACAAAGCTAAGAACACACCGATATGAAGGTAAAAAGCTCTGTAATAATATTGAATATTATTGAGTTGTGCTGTTGTAAGCAGTGTTAAATCCTGTATTCTTAGAGTTCAGGAATTTTCGTAGTTCTTTAATACAATGATTAACTAGGTATTTATATAATTTTAAACCTAGCGTTACAAGGAAACATAGTCCTAATAGGACTCGGCCCAAATATCCTTCTTGAGTCCGGAGTATAATCTTCTATCGAAGCGAGCTGCACTTGGCCGGGTCAGTAAGATAATTCCGATCTGTTTGAATTGGTCGAATCGATCTTATCTTCTTCATTCGATCCGTGTAGTATGTAGGGTGCGAAATAGCCCCCATCACTATGCGGGCCATCATCGAGCCAATGATGTTGGCCCAATTGGTCAATCTAAAGGGTCCTCAAACAGGCCTATGCTATTACACAATGTACCATGCATACATGGCCTTTAATTCTTCTTGGGCTCCCACCTTGCTTGTAAACGGGCCTCCATCCTAAACTAGGAAAGCAGTAAAGCCCTATTCTATTACAAAGGCTCAAAGTGGCCCAAAAATAATAACAGGCTCACAGGCCCAATAAAAAACATGCATTAAATTAAACCACTAACATCTAACCTAAGGTCAAGGCTCGGCGCGATCGAAAACCACGTAAACAGTTCACGTAGAGCAAGAAACATGCAAACTACTTTTACGTATTTCTTTCTTAATTTTAAAACTACCTTTTAAAACTAACTTTCTAAGATTCTTGCCTTTTAGTCACTACTAATTATGACAAAATAAATTCTCGGATAAACAAAACAAGTTTTCTGCCTTAATTACAGATTCTGATTTTTTTTTCAACTTTTGAAAATTGCGGTTCGGCCCCTATACTTTCGGAAATTGCACTTTTGACACCAAAACTTTTGAAAAGTTACAAAATACCCCCAAAACAATTTTCGGACAGAAGGACCAGAAAATAAAATTTTGAAATCCAGAAAATTTTCGAATTTTGCAAACTGACCCCTGAACTTTCGGAAATTACAAAACAGCCCTTGAATTTTCGAAAATTGCAAAACAGACCAAAATTGCGTGCGACCAGATTTTTACAAAAATTTCCAGGAAAAGAAAATTGAATTTTCAGCCCTTATTTTACCCGATTTGCGATTTTGCACAAAGAGTCCTGATTTTTCGAAAAACTATGAATTTGCCACAGATCTTAAAAAGCAGTTTTACCTAATCATAGATCTCGTCATAACAAGCAAGAATCAATTAACAGAACATAATTATCACGCGCTCTCATACACATAATTAAACATATACGGTGAACACACATTATGTTCAGGCCTTTTCGTATAAAACATATGGAGTTGGCTCTGATACCACTGTTGGGATATTCGTGGTAGGGGCTCGATTGTCAATATATACAACAAAATGCGGAATTTAAAATTTTTCGAGGTCCCTATTAGTCCCATAAATCTTTCTCCACAGTTATTATACGAAAAGGTTAAATCAAACAATAACATAATTATCAAAGGGGGTTTTCGCAATTTACCTCACCACAGCTTGGTGGTGGTTACCTCTGGGCTTCTTTATTCGATTCACAACGGAGTGATCCAAGTGTCTCATCTCCAGAATGTATCCACACCAATTGGATTGTAGCAACGTCTCCAAGTCACAGGCTAAGGACTCGATCTTGGAGATTGTCAAGAAAGGAATGAGCAGATCTATGTCAGGATATAGATCTGGATCTGGATTAGGAGAATAGCAGGAAGACAACCACGACCACAGGACTTATGTGGCTAGGTTGGATCGACCAAGGGCGGCGCGGCTAGGGTTCGGATCCACCTAGCGCGGCGGCTAGGGTTTGGATCCAACTAGGGCGGCGGCTAGGGTTTGGCCGAGAACTAGGGGCTAGGGGCGGTTTTGGAGTTGGCAATTTCTTTTCTTCTTGTGTTGTGTAAAACTATTTTCTCTACTACTTTGGAAGATGTATGATGAGTGATATTTATAAGAGAAGAGTTCTTCTCTTATTAGATATCTCATCAAGATATGGCAAATCTTTTCCTTATCATAATAGGAAATAAGATTTGACCAAATCTCTTGTTTGTAGCTTGATGACCAAGTAACAAACTCTTCCCTTCTTTTCCTCTCCAAAATCGCCCCCTATGCCCTACTTTCAAGATTATCATAAATCAACCCATATAATTATCCAATCCTAAAATTGGGTAATTATTTAGTCTTCCAATTTTACCAATTAACAACTTTAATTAATTATAATTAATTAGATAATCTTAATTAATTAATTAAACATTAATCAATTAGATATCCAATTAATATTCTCCCATTGAATTAATACCTTAATTCAATATCTTTGATTTAACAACTTTAAATCATTTGTATCCCTTTATGACTGTCACTATCCAATTGTATTGTGTGTGACCCTCTGGGTTCACCATCAATTGGCAGCAGGCCCACGACTTTCGTGATTTAATTAACGAGCAATTAAATGCTCCGATCAATTAAACAAATTTTAATTGACCACTCCAGAATTAATTTCCTTATTAATTCAGGAGTACCCACACTTCATGGTCGATGTCTAGCCACAAGCCCATGAAGCCCAATTAAAGGTGAATTGATATTTGTTAACCTCACCTCTTATAATTGCCATGTACATACGGTCCTTCTATTGACCAATTTCCCGATCGAGACCTAGGGTGTGTGAATTGATCGGCACCTCTAATTATCTCGATAACTATACTTTCTAATTTCCCGACAATGATTCCAGTGTGACTGCCAAATTTGGAAACTCCTTCCAAATGCATCACCGACTATGGCCATAGATTTCTCTGAATCAATTATCTAAGAATGTATAGGAAATTCTCTCATCTTATCAGGATGAGTCGCTAGATCCTTTCTTAGTACTAACCACTCGCGTACATAACTATACGCACCCAACTTAGGCACTTTGTGGCCAGGCTACGTGATCAGTGCCTAAATCTAAGTACGCACACTCATGTACCGAATTCGCCCTAGTACCTCAAGTCTAAGGACTAAATCGTACACTATTATAAGCCTTGAGAAACATCCCATCACCGATATGCGACATGCGCTTCCACAATGGGTTTCTCTGTTCGGGTCGTTCGGTGCGTTCAATCCTCCATTGAACCACCTACTCATATGCACTGGCCTCAAATGCCTTGCTCATGAAACGCTACAAATTCACTCCATGTGAATCATGCATACTTGTACAAGTCTTAGCGATTCCTACGATACCCCGTCTCGTTTGGAATCTAAAACTTGGAACGGTTTTAAGATCACGACCTTTGAGACTGTTTCATGATTGCACTCAGTACTGAAGTGAATCGTCCCATAGTCTATTGTGACCTTAGGATTTCATCCAATCGCTTAGATAAGTTCGCGAGAGATGAAGTTGGCCATTGTTCAACTCACGTACTATGAATGAACGGGCGTATTAATTATTAACCATAAGAAAATAGTACTCTAACAAGCTAATTAATATTGGCTTGCTGGGCACTATCCTATCAAAACCTAAGTCTAAATAAAAAGAGTTGAGTCTAAATTGATCCGCTAAATAAACGCTCCTCGATCTATTTCAATGATTAAAAAGGCTTTGGTATAAAAACCTAAGTCTAAATGAAAAGAGTTTAGTATAAATTGATCCGCTCAATAAACGCTCCTCGATCTATTTTCAACGATTAAAAAGGCTTTGGTATAAAAACCTAAGTCTAAAGGAAAAGAGTTGAGTATAAATTGATCCGCACAATAAACGCTCCTCGATCTATTTTTAACGATTAAAAGGCTTTTGGTATAAGAACCTAAGTCTAAATGAAAAGAGTTGAGTATAAATCGATCCGCTCGATAAACGCTCCTCGATGATAATAATAAAAAAGATTGAGACGAAATCAACAACAAGAAGAATGCAAGGAATAATAATAAAGTTTTATTCATCTGTGTTCAATGAACGTGTAATAAATTACATACAAAAGCTTTGATCAGATTACAAAGGTCTATATACGATTTACACATCGTTACAATTGTTTAGATAAAACGATCCTATCCTATAGATCAGCGATCTTCACGACAATGTCCACGGAAACATCAATCTCCTCCCTAGTACCTCGACGATCGGAATAAACCACCTAAGAAGCATGCTGCTCAGGATGGTCGACTTCTTTGATTCGATGGTCAGGATCCGAAGATCAAATGTTCCTCCAGACGAATTGACAATCACCAGCCAGATACCGGTAACAGCCACTCGCCCAAAAGAAGATACTGCTGGTATAATGGGGTTGAATTTTACTCTAGAGCAGCATCTCTTCAGGACCGTCGCAGAAGAAAAAATTTACCAGCACACCCCAGTGGTCTATCAATCCGGAGGTAACACCCAAAAGTAGCGGTGCCTGGTAAATACGAACCCTCCATGTGCAAACAGAAACCACGGACCTCAAAACCTGTGAAGACAAAGGTTGAGGTCTCATGGGACCCGTCAGTACAAGGTAGGGCTTCCATGGGACCCGTCAGTACAAGACAGAAGAAATTTAAGATATTATGATATGAATCACGATAATGTGACTTTTTGAACATTATGGGATCGGAAGGCAAAGTGAAATTCAAGGAAACTGAGACCTCCATCCTTCTTGAGAGTTACAATTAAGATATGGAAACCGCCTCCCTATTTATAGGGATAGATCTGATTAATCCTACGGCTGGATGGAGATTTGATCAAGGGACGGAAGTGCGACCTTTTGACTTCCCGTAATTAATGCGAGTAAGTTGGAACGGCACCTCTCTGATCGACTCAACGAATCGATAACAAAAGAAAATCCAGATCGAAGCGATCAATGCACAATAAAAGCAGATCTAAAAGAGCTCCAGACCAGAAAAGTTTGCACGCTCACATATGCTAGTCGCTCGATAAAAAGCTTGAGATCCTCAACAAAGGCATGCAAGTTTACACCATTATGAAAAAAAACTGGTTCGCTTAGAAGTGTAAGACCTAACCCTCCAGCATACGAGGGTCGTCGCTGCCTCATATATTATATGGAAAATTATTAATTGGCTATACAAGAACTCCACTGGAGTCCAAGAAGCCTGACACCGATATTAAGGCAATAATTACCATCATTCCAGACTGCACTATCGCCGCTGCCTAACATTCCAAAGAATTGCTAAAGGAGGTCTGAACAGCCTGGATCTAACTAAAAAGTCTACATTTTTCAATTCCTCCCACATCAAAAAATTTGACATATTTGATACACTGGTTGCTTTATTTGAGGAACATGGAACTCACAATCAGAACAGAGAAACATGGATTTTGAGAAGATACCTAGAACGATATCTTCTCACAAGCTCCAGCGAACTTAAACCGATGATAAGAAAAGCAGAGCTCAACAGTGGAAATGACAGCGTCCTTAAATAAAATATCCTTAGCAGAAGGACAAAATTTACAAGGGACTGGTCGAACATCGACAACAACGCTGAGCGTTCCTTATCAATTATTCAATCAACTATCTACATGGATGGCCTACTGTCAACATTTTAATATCTAATGTTGGATGAAGATGAAGATGAAAGAAGACAAGTAATTAAGGGAAGGTTTTGATGATTTCCAAAACATCATAATCAGCTAAGTATGGAAAGCTTAGTTCCCTTAGAAGAATTTTGAACAAAGTAAAAGAAGACATCAGAAGAGTTCAAAGTTCAAAGCTCAGAAGACTAGTGATCTCTTGCTGAAACAGCGAACAGAAGGGTAGATCATCAGCCGAGTCAAATCAGATGAGTTCAGTATTTGATCAGCAGAGTATCTATCAGCAGAGTCGTTTTGATCAGCAGAGTGGAAGAGATCAAGAGATTAGTCCAACGGTAATAAATGCACTTGGTGTAATAAATGCTGAAAGAGAAGGGTAGTAATGGCAAATGATTGAAGATATCCTCGGATCAGCAGAGTGCATTAAATGCGATGGACAGAAAGGTACTGTACACAGTACGGAATGCTGCAGGGAGCCATTTCAAAAAGAGCTGAAGGATGGATTTGATTTGTGACTTGCCTTCAACGGTCATAATTTCATCTCCATGTATAAATAGAGCTGAATTTCAAATCGAGCAATACACAACAACAATCAGAGATCGAAATTTTGAAGCAGAATTTCTCTAAGTCTCAAAAGCTCGAACAGCTCACTCGTCTGGTGGAAGTCATCTGTTGACAGAAACCCAGTTGAAGAAATCAGAAAAACATTATCTGAGTGATTTTGTAATAGCTGAGTGTTGTGCGAAGTGAGAATCCATCTTTGTGAGTGATTCTACTTTAGAGGATAGGTTTTCTTTGTGAATTCCTATTGTGAGCTTACAGCCTTCTCATTAGTTGTTTAGGTGTAAGTGGAGAAATATTGTAATCTAAGTGATTATAGTATAACCCAGAATCTGTGTGATCTGGAAGAGTGGACTAAAGGATTTTCATCCATATAACCACTATAAAAATTCTTTGTGTTATCTTGCATTTAAAGTTTTCTTGCATATTTTAAAGTTTGCATTTTAAACACATTGAATCAATCAAAAGATTTTATAAGGAGTTTTAAACTGGGGATAAAATATTTTTAGAACTTAGTTTACTTGTGAAAAACACTTTCAAACAATCCGCTGCAAGTATACTCTTGGAAAACTGTTTTGCTGAAAAACAGCTAAGTCACTGTAAGAAGAGTGGTCAGTCGTCTGTTCAAGATTTGTTCACGATCAGACTAGTCTGCTTACTGTTCTTCATCAGCTTAGTCTGCTGACAGAAGACTGAAAAGTTTTTAAGTTCAAAAATTTTCAGAGGTCTATTCACCCCCCCCTCTAGACCTCATCTGACCACTTGGGACCAACAAGTGGTATCAGAGCAGGTGGTTCATTAGAATCAGCTGCCTGATCAACGAGCTTGATCCAAGTATTTTTCAAAGGTTTTTAAAACTTTTCAAAAGAGCATCTTTTTGAAAAACAAAACTTTTTGAAAAATGGATTGTATCAGCCATGTTCCCCACATTGCTGGTATGTCTTTTGAAGACTGGAAGATTAGAATGGAAATCTTCCTTGCTGCCTACAATGACAACATGTACACATGTATCATTAAAGGTCCATTCAGATTCACAAAGACCATCAAAATAAATGAAGTAGATACGGTTGTGGAGAAAGACCTTCATGAGATGACTCCAGAAGAGATAAAGCTTTACAATCTTGATAAAGTTGGGAGATTCATCATGACTAAAGCCCTGGATAATGATCGATTTGACAAGGTCAAACATTGCAAAACTGCAAAGGAGATGTGGGACAAAGTCAGAGATATGAGCGAAGGCAATGATGCTATTAAAGAGCATCAGCTCACTGTTGCATTGGAGAAACTTGACAACTTCAAGATGAAGTCTGGAGAAACCATTGATCAGATGGATACCAGATTCACCAGAACTCTGAATGAAGTTTTGAAGCTGGAAAAGACCTTCACTGACAAAGAGATTTCTGTCAGAGTACTGAAGGCTCTACCTTCCAAGTTCAACATGAAGGTGACAGCAATGGAAGAATCTAGAGATCTGAGCAAGATTTCTCTAACAGAGCTGTTCTCCGTACTCAAGGCTTATGAGTATAAACTGCCAAGGATGGGAATTGAAGAAACCTCAACTTCAGGACCCACAGCTGCACTGGTTGCTGCTGAAAATCAAAGAAGACCAGCTCAAAGAAATGCTGAAGTGGACTCATCTGATGAAGCCACTCTACTCAACAAGAAGGAGTACACTGCTGGAGATGTTGCACTGTTGATGAATAATTTCAAGAAGTTCTACAAAAGAAAAATGAAGAACAAATACAACAATGCTTCTTCTTCTAAACCTAACTTTTCTTCTCAAGATAAAGATGATTATAAATCAAAACTAATGTTTTACAACTGCAGGAAATTGGGACACTTCATCAAAGACTGCCCATATCCAAAAGCAGAAAAGTACACTGAGGAGGAGAAGAAAGTAAGAAAAGAAAGAAAGCATCAGAGAGGAAAAGCAATGATGGCTGAAGCAGAAAAGCTGACTGCTGTCTACTCATCTGATTCAGATTCAGACTCGTCTGATGAAGAATCTTCTGATGAAGAAAAACCTGCTCTCCTGTGCCTGATGGCAAAGGACTCTGATGACTCTGAGGATGAGGTAACTCCTCTTAATGATGAATTATTTAATTCATTTGAACAAATGATGCTTAACAATACTGGTATTGCTGAAGCATATAAAAAGCTTAAGGAAGAGATGATCCTGCTAAAAGAGCAAAATAGTTCACTGAAACTTTTAGCTGAAAAGCCAAAAGAATCAACTGAATATAAACAGCTTGAGCAAGAGCATGAATCTCTGAAAGCTGAATGTGAGGTTTATAAAGGAAAAAATCATGGAACTTGAGAAAATCATTGAGTCTCATGATAAGTCAACTGTTGCATCCATGCATACATCTAGTAAACAGGAGACACCTTTAGAAAAGGAAAAATTAGAATTGAATCATACTGAAAAATTTATATCAGCTGACAATAGTAAGGTCATTCTGTATGTTCAAACTTCTAAACCTGCCACATCTGAGAAAGTGGCAAAGGAGAAGAAATCTCCTAAGGCTAAAAAGAGCAAAGAGCCTAGTATAGGAAATCAGACTAGTAAGACCAAACAGCAGAGCCCTAAGAAGTCTGCTGATAAAGCTAAAGTCAATCAGACTAGTGGTAAAACTAAGTCAAAATCAAATGAGCAAGCATCTAGTAAACCAAAGAAGCATAAAAACAAGAAAAATCAAAATGCTTGGTATGGAAATGAGTCATACTATGTGCAACCTGCTGCATATCATCCTATGTATCATGCACCTCAATTTCCTAGTTACTATGCACCTTACCCTGCTCATCCAATGCATGCATACCCTGCTTATCATGCACCTTACCCTGCTTATGAACATTATTCATATCATACTGATCATCAACATGACTTATCTGATAACTATGATAAAAATGAAACTGTTCATGCTCCTAAAACTCAGAAACCTAAGAAGCCTAAGACTTCAACATCTTGGGTTGTCAAAGGTGGAACTAATCCTTCAGGACCCTCTCAATAAGGGTACCTAAAACAATTTTATTTTTGTTTTGTAGGTTAGGATTAGGAGTAGGAGTAAAGTAGAGAAGATTTGGTACTTGGACAGTGGATGTTCAAGGCACATGTGTGGAAACATACATGAGTTGACTGATGCAGTTGCTGTGGATGGTCCAAAAGTTACTTTTGGAGACAGCAAAGAAGGCAAGATTAAAGCTAAAGGAAGACTAATCAAGGGAAACATAGAGATATCTGACGTCTCCTATGTCAAAGGCCTGAAATATAATCTGCTGAGCATAAGTCAATTTTGTGACAAGGGATATTCAGTCATCTTCTCAACAATTAAGTGCTACGTTGAACAAATTGGTACAAAGAAGGTAATTTTATCTGGAAGACGACAAGGAAATATCTACATAGTTGACTGGAATTCTGTTGACAAGAATTCAAGTGTTTGTTTGGTGGTATCTGCACCAAGTGAAGTCAGTTGGCTATGGCACAAGAGAATGAATCATTTAAACTTCAAGACCATAAACAGATTAATCAAGAATGATTTGGTAGAAGGGATTCCAAAAGCAGTCATGAGCAAAGACAAGCTCTGTGATGCATGTCAGAAGGGTAAACAAATCAAGTCATCTTTTAAAGAAAAGAAGCACCAATCTTCTGGAAGAATATTGGAGCTGTTGCATATGGACTTATTTGGACCCATTGATCCAGTCAGCAATGGTGGAAAGAAATACTGCCTAGCTGTTGTGGATGATTATTCAAGATATACTTGGGTGATTTTCATGAAGAAGAAAAGTGAAACCAAGGAACATCTTACCAATCTGATGGAACTGATCCAGAATGAAAAGAGCATTAAAATATTAAAGATCAGATCAGATAGAGGGACAGAGTTTACAAACTCTACTGTTGAAGAGTATTGTAACATCAAAGGAATACATCATGAGTATTCTGCTTCCAGGACCCCTCAACAGAATGGTGTTGCTGAAAGGAGAAACAGAACACTAAAAGAAGCTGTCAGAACCATGATAGCTGAAGCTAAACTGCCTCAAAGATTTTGGGCAGAAGCAACAAACACAGCATGCTTTACCCAAAACAGATGTATGATCAACAAAAATCAAAACAAGACTCCATATGAAGTTTGGAACAACAGAAAACCAAACATTCATTACTTTAAGATTTTTGGTTGTAAATGTTTTGTATTGAATAATGGGAAAAATCACCTTACTGCATTTGCAGAAAAGGCTGATGAAGCTGTCTTTGTAGGATACTCTACTGTTAGTAAAGCTTACAGAGTTTTTAACAAAAGAACATTACTAATAGAAGAATCTATCCATGTAGTATTTGATGAGCCAAGTCAATCTTCTGAAAAGAATCAAAGTATTAACCAAGACCTGTCTGCTGATTTACAGAAGTTATATATTGGATGAAATGAAGAATATGTTCCCATCATACTACCTAATCTAAGTTCAGCTGCTAACTCAAGTGCTGTTCAAAATCACAGTGTTGATTGTCTAACAGACGAGTTGCAAACAGCTGACAGACCAGAGACTGTTCAACAGACTACAAATGTTCAACAGACTACTACTGGAACTCCAACAGTAGTGTTGCAAGATCAAGACAGAGGACAACATCCTGATTTGCAACCTGATCTCAGATGGCTCAAGAATCACCCTCCTGAATTAGTCATTGGTGATCCTTTAGATAGAGTGAAAACAAGAAGAGCTGCTGCACAAGATGCCATGTTTGTCACATTTCTATCTCAAATAGAGCCTAAGCAAATTGAAGAAGCTCTCAATGATTCCTTCTGGATAGAAGCTATGCAAGAAGAGTTGAATCAATTTGAAAGGAATGAAGTCTGGTACTTAGTTCCTAGACCAAGTCATCAAAGAGTAATTGGCACTAAGTGGGTATTCAGAAATAAAATGAATGAAGATGGTGTTGTCACCAGAAACAAAGCAAGACTAGTGGCCAAGGGTTATTGTCCAGAAGAAGGAATTGACTTTGATGAAACTTTTGCACCAGTAGCAAGACTTGAAGCAATCAGACTGTTTCTAGCCTATGCTGCTTACAAGAACTTCACTGTCTATCAGATGGATGTGAAGTCTGCTTTTCTCAATGGAGAATTGCAAGAAGAAGTGTATGTTGAACAACCTCCAGGATTTGAAGTTTATCAAGAAGAGGACAAAGTATATCGTCTGAAGAAAGCTCTCTATGGACTAAAACAGGCTCCAAGAGCATGGTATGATACCCTATCTGATTTTCTTTTAATTAAAGGATTTCGAAAAGGTAAGGTAGATAAAACCTTGTTTACAATTGAATGGGAAAACCATATATTACTTGTGCAAATATATGTGGACGATATTATTTTTGGTTCAACTAACCAACAGATGTGTGATAAGTTCTCCAAGCTAATGCAGAATAAGTTTGAAATGAGCATGATGGGTGAACTTAATTACTTTCTTGGATTGCAAGTTAGACAGTTGCCTGATGGGATATTCATCAGCCAAGCAAAGTACACAAGAGATCTGTTCAAGAAATTTGGTATGGAAACTAGCTCAACAACTACCATTCCTATGTCTACAAGTCTTCGTTTGGATAAAGATGAAGATGGCAAATCAGTAGACATCACCAAATATAGAGGCATTATTGGTTCATTTTTGTATCTAACAGCAAGCAGACCTGACATAATGTACTCAGTTGGAGTCTGTGCAAGATTTCAATCAAACCCCAAAGAATCTCATCTCTTAGCTGCCAAGAGGATACTGAAGTATGTTAAAGGCACTCAAGAATTGGGATTGTGGTATCCTAGAGAATCTGGATTTGAACTTATTGGCTATTCAGATTCAGACCTTGCTGGCTGCAAGATTGACAGAAAAAGCACAACAGGTGCCTGTCAGTTCTTAGGCAGTCGTCTGATCTCATGGATGAGTAAGAAGCAAACCTCAGTTTCTATATCTACTGCTGAAGCTGAATATATAGCTGCTGGAGCTTGCTGTGCACAGATACTTTGGTTGAAGCATCAACTAGAAGACTACAACATCAAGATCAGTGGAATTCCAATCTACTGTGACAATACAAGTGCTATCTCACTCACTCAGAACACTACAAGTCATTCAAGGACTAAACATATTGAGATCAAACATCATTTCATTAGAGATCATGTGGAAAAAGGCAATGTTTTGATTGAGTATGTTCATACTGATAATCAGATTGCTGATATCTTCACCAAACCACTAAGTGAAGCAAGGTTCTCAACTCTAAGAGCTGAGTTAGGATTACTCAATTTGGATGCATAAGCTGAGGGGGAACTCATCAGAAGACTGGAGTTCAACAGCTTAGTCATCAGTTATTTATTTCAAGAATTAAATTTCAACAGACTAGTTAACTTATGAATTCTTAAAGACAGGGGGAACGTGTAAGACTAGCGGTACTTCTGCTCTAAAAGATGAAATCTGTTAATGTCAGTTAGTTGAAGTTAAGATTATCAAGAAGACGTGTTCTTAATTCTTGAAGATTGAAGATTATTTTATCTTGCTGGATTGACAAACAGCAGAGGAAGATTACTAGCTATTGGCATTCTCTAGTAATATCAGATAACAGATCACTCGTCTGTCAGATAAGTTAAACTCTACTCATCTGATACCTTATATAAGCATGGTCATAAAACGTATCTTTAGAAACACGCTTTTATAAGTAACATATTAGTGTCGATAGAGTTTCCCGCCCATCTGACAATAAAATAATAAAATTGAAATCCGTCTCTCCTATCCATACGATTAAAAACTGTCAGATTAGATCAACGGTTCTGATAAATCACGGAAACCTAATCAAAAGGAAACCTATAAAATCCGATCTAAAAAGTACAGTCGTCTTACGCACCCAAATACTCTCAAAACTCTCTAACTCTCAAACCCTTCTGTTGCGAAAAAGTTAACTGCATCTTTGTAGATTTCTACTCTCAAAATTTCAGAAATGGAGAAGATTATCGAAGGAAGGTACTTCAATTACAGGAAATTCCATTTTTCGGGCACTGATCTGATGCGCTCGTTGCTGGAAAAGATTAAGGAAGCTTCGTTAGTTCCTGTTTTGGAGGCTCACGAAGAAAGGGTCTACTTAGAAGATGTTGAGCACTTCTACATAACCAGGAAATTCTCTAAAAATGACACGATCATGTCTGCTGAAATAGGTGGAAAGAAGATTGCGATCTCGGCTGCTGTCCTCAGTGAGATCTATAAACTATCAGACAAGGGAGGAGATGTGACCTCGTTAGGGTCAGAAAAGGAAGAGGAGTTCTGGGCAATTTGTGCTAAGAAATGAGAACAGATGACTGGGACTTTGATGAAGACCCAGCTGAAGGATGAATACCAGAGATTTGCTGATATCATAGCAAAGGTTCTGGATTGTGCTACTGGTTCTTTGGATGGGTTGCCAAGGAAAAGATACTACACAATGGTGTGTATCTATTATGGGTTTAAGGTTAACTGGGCTGATCATGTGTATGAGCTGCTGAGTGACAAAAGGCCTTCACATGCCATTTTATTGAGCAATCTGTTTGCATCCCTACAATGCCCTATGGGAGGTGGAAAGCAAACCCATGGTAGCAAAGAGTTCAAACTCTATGAACCGGTGAGACAGTTAGTGGCTGCTCCAAAGAGGAAGGCTGCTGCAAAATCGAAAAAGACCCCTTCTAAGAAGAGCAAGAAGGAAGGTCAGACTAGTCAGTCTGCTGAGCCAACAGCACAGTCTGCTGATGAGACTGTTTCAACAATTCCTGAAGATGAAGTTCCTGAAAAGGAAATTGAAGATTTTACAAAGGAGATTGAGCAGATGAGTACTGCTTCCTCTCCTGAGAGGACAGAATCTGAGGAAGAAATTCCTCTTCAAAGATTGAAGAGGATGAGAACAAAGAGTGAGGCAAGGGGACCTCCTACTGCCAACCCCGTTGTCAAAAAGATTGCAAAGTCAAAGGTTAAGAGAAAGGTCACTTTCTCTGAAGAACCTGTTACAACTGTCAGAGAGACAACATCAGAAGCAGAGAAACCATTGACAATTAAAGAGCCTACTGCTGAAGTTAAAGTTGTTTCTGAAGCTGGAGGGTCAACAGAAGACTCATCTGCTGTACCATCTGCTGAAGTTAAAGGAGCACAGCAGAGAAGTACAACACATGAAGGAGATGCACCTTTGTTGCATCCTACTCCAGTTGCTGCAATCCCTCTTCAAGCAATTGAGAGTCCTGAAACAAGGAGAAAAAGGACTGGCAAGATTGCTACCTATCTGACTGCTGCAGAAAAGAAAAGACAAGATGATGCTGAAAAGCTAAGGAAGGCTGCAGAGAAAGCAGAAGAGGATAGGCTAAAAAGCCTAGAATTGAAAAGGCTGGAAGATGAAGCCAGCAAGATGACTCAGGAGCAAAGGGATGCTCTTGAGGCAGCAGAATTGGCTGCTGCTATTGAAGCAAGCACCAAGGATGCTCACGGACATCAGCATACTGGTGGGATAGCTATTGGTGAACCAAGGGATCAAAACAAACCAATACCAGCTATGCCTGCACCCAAGACTAAGCCAAAGAGGAGAGAAGAGATTAGACTCTCTTTAGAGATTGTCAGGGAAGATCCTGCTATCTTTGAAGAATTCCTGAAGAGGCTTGATGCTGAGAATGAAAGGGTCAACCGCCTGACACAGTTCACAAATGAGAAGATCAGATACAACAGGTGGAGGGAATTCAGACTGACAAAGAGTCCAGCTGAAATGACCAAATGGAAAGCCTTTGCTGCTGAAGAAGCATGGGTACTGAAATGGCTTGAGACTGGTTCTCTCATTCAAGCAATTGATTCAGAATTCTTTCTGGATAGGTTAAGAATGAGAATAAGTCACATAGTCAAAGAGGAAGCCAAGAAGATCTTTGCGTCCATTTCTGAAGATTATGATGAATCAGTGGACCTCAAAGAAAGATCAATTAAATTGGCAATTGCTCAAGCAATGGAGCTTTGGGCAAAGAAGTCAAGGAAGTTAAGGGGACAACCAAGCTCACTGGTCCCACTTCCTAACATCAAACACATTGTCTATGGACCAAACATCAAACCCTATGAAGAGCTGCCAGAGGAACCATCAACTACTTTCATTCCTCTTGACAACTTTACTTGGATTTGTAACAGGTCAGCAGTGGACAATGAAGGACTGATGAAGACAGTTGAAACTGTCAAGAAGATAATATCACCTGCTGATGAAGAGAAAGATAAGTCTTCTGATCAACCAAAGCAATTAGAGGGTACATCAGACCCATCTGATCAGAACCAAGCACAAGGTGATAAGTCTGATGCTGCTGATGATTCAAAGAAGGAAGAAGAAATTCCAGCAGATCAGAACAAAGTTAAAGAAGTTGCTGCTGAGGGAGATGATCAAGCTAAGGAGAAGGAAAACACTCCAAGCCTTGCTGATGAATCAGCAGATCAATCTCTTGCATTGACAACTCAGCTAACAGAGCAACTTATGAAAGATACACCTGCTGCCACTTCAAATATGCCTTCAACTTCTCATGGTGTTCAGACAAATCTGTTGGACTCCATCCAACAAATGATCACCAATACTCTGAAGGATATGAAGAAGGAATTAGCTGCAGAAGTGATAGCTGCTGTTAAACAACCAGATCAGAACGCTGCTGCTGTCCCAATAGATCTAATAGAAGACACTGCTCAGAATGTAAAATCCATATGTCAGGATATGGATATACTAAGGAGAAGGACTCAGAGCACTACTGAAGGTTGGAAGCAGATAGAACAAACTGTTGAATTGGCTCTCCAAGCAGAAGATGAAGTCATGGGCAACATGATGAAAGACTTCACTGCTTCATCAAATTGGATTTTGGGAACTCAAATCCAGTTGGGTGATCAAGGAGAAGACTTGCTCAAGGAAGTCAAATCTGTTAAGGCCAATCAACTTAAACAACAAGCTCAGATAAATGCTATGGAAGAGAACATCAAGCTTCTCTGTGATTCACTTCTAATCACACCAGTTGTGCCACAATATCCACCTGTCCCTGCTGATGATGACAAAAAGGGGGAAGAAAGGATATTTGGACAGCAAAGGGTTGATTTCCAAAGGGAAGAAGGAAATCAAACTGCTGAAGAAACTGAAGTGTTAGAAGAATCTGCTGGTGAGACTGAAAGAGATATGGGAGAATCAAGCAGACCAACAGATAAGAAAATTACAGAAGAAGAAGAGCAAGCTGAACTTGAAGAATCTGAAGCAAAAGCCAAATCTGATAAGGAACTAGCTGCTGCCAAAGATTCAGCTGAAGAACAGCTTGACCCTGATGTAAAATATAAAAAGATAGAGCTGTTAAGAAAAATATTCTTTGAAAATTTGGAAGCCGAGTCTTCCAAATCATCTGATGAAGAGTCTGAAAAAGAAGACAAGGAAGCAGAAAAAGAGAAGAAGGAAGAAGACTAGTCTAGGCTGGATTTCCTTTTATGTTAAAAATCCTTGTAATCTTTTTAAAAGTATTTTGTACTTTTCATCTTTCAAAACTTGTAAAATGTAATCAATTCAATATCTATAAAATTGCAAGTTTGACTCCAACATATTATTTCTATCTCAGAAATTTTTGAGGATCAAAACTTTAGTTTAGGTACAGGTACTTAGCTGAAGTTTTGTCATCATCAAAAAGGGGGAAATTGTTGGATGAAGATGAAGATGAAAGAAGACAAGTAATTAAGGGAAGGTTTTGATGATTTCCAAAACATCATAATCAGCTAAGTATGGAAAGCTTAGTTCCCTTAGAAGAATTTTGAACAAAGTAAAAGAAGACATCAGAAGAGTTCAAAGTTCAAAGCTCAGAAGACTAGTGATCTCTTGCTGAAACAGCGAACAGAAGGGTAGATCATCAGCCGAGTCAAATCAGATGAGTTCAGTATTTGATCAGCAGAGTATCTATCAGCAGAGTCGTTTTGATCAGCAGAGTGGAAGAGATCAAGAGATTAGTCCAACGGTAATAAATGCACTTGGTGTAATAAATGCTGAAAGAGAAGGGTAGTAATGGCAAATGATTGAAGATATCCTCGGATCAGCAGAGTGCATTAAATACAGCATTAAATGCGATGGACAGAAAGGTACTGTACACAGTACGGAATGCTGCAGGGAGCCGTTTCAAAAAGAGCTGAAGGATGGATTTGATTTGTGACTTGCCTTCAACGGTCATAATTTCATCTCCATGTATAAATAGAGCTGAATTTCAAATCGAGCAATACACAACAACAATCAGAGATCGAAATTTTGAAGCAGAATTTCTCTAAGTCTCAAAAGCTCGAACAGCTCACTCGTCTGGTGGAAGTCATCTGTTGACAGAAACCCAGTTGAAGAAATCAGAAAAACATTATCTGAGTGATTTTGTAATAGCTGAGTGTTGTGCGAAGTGAGAATCCATCTTTGTGAGTGATTCTACTTTAGAGGATAGGTTTTCTTTGTGAATTCCTATTGTGAGCTTACAGCCTTCTCATTAGTTGTTTAGGTGTAAGTGGAGAAATATTGTAATCTAAGTGATTATAGTATAACCCAGAATCTGTGTGATCTGGAAGAGTGGACTAAAGGATTTTCATCCATATAACCACTATAAAAATTCTTTGTGTTATCTTGCATTTAAAGTTTTCTTGCATATTTTAAATTTTGCATTTTAAACACTTTGAATCAATCAAAAGATTTTATAAGGAGTTTTAAACTGGGGATAAAATCTTTTTAGAACTTAGTTTACTTGTGAAAAACACTTTCAAACAATCCGCTGCAAGTATACTCTTGGAAAACTGTTTTGCTGAAAAACAGCTAAGTCACTGTAAGAAGAGTGGTCAGTCGTCTGTTCAAGATTTGTTCACGATCAGACTAGTCTGCTTACTGTTCTTCATCAGCTTAGTCTGCTGACAGAAGACTGAAAAGTTTTTAAGTTCAAAAATTTTCAGAGGTCTATTCACCCCCCCCCCCTCTAGACCTCATCTGACCACTTGGGACCAACATCTAACGCGACTACGGAACAATCATAAGGGACCATACTTGGTCGATCATCATTCTTATACTTGATTTAAAAGTTTGATTTGCAGAACAAACGTTATATCACTCAGTTACTTAAAAACTGATCGAGCCAGACTAAGCTACTCTATCAAACAAAGCATATTCTCCCAGAAGATCAATACCAGATAAGTATGCTAATCTATACTGATTATTTCAAGAAGTCACACTTATTCATAACAGCAAAATATGCATAACAAAATATATCTATGGATTGAAATTGATCAAGGCATGGATCTGCTCGTAAAAGATCATCATTTTCATTAGTTCATCCCCCCCATACAAAAAATTCAGCCCAAACAACCGCACAAAAGGTTGGGGCACTACTACAAAAAACAAAAAAAATAAAGAAAAAAAAAAGAAACTCAAAATAACAGCCGGGTCGGACAGGTCACCGAGAAGAGTTGTTATCAACAGGCCGGCTAGCAGAAACACTCCTCCGAGGAGTCAAGTTACCTGCAAACGCCATCAACTCCTCCTGACGCTTTAGATAACCGGCATCATAACCTTTGTTGGATGAAGATGAAGAGAAAAGAAGCTAGTTATTAAGGGAAGGTTTTGATGATTGCCAAAACATCATAATCAGCTAAGTGTGGAAAGCTTAGTTCCCTTAGAAGGATCTTTGAACAAGCAAAGAAGATATCAGAAGAGTTTAAAGTTCAAAGACCAGAAGACTAGTGATCTCTTGCTGAAACAACAAACAGAAGGATAGGTCATCAGCCGAGTCAGATCAGATTAGTTCAGTATTTGATCAGCAGAGTGCCTATCAGAAGGGTTGCTTCGATCAGCAGAGTAGAAGAGATCATGAGATCAGTTCAACGGTAATAAATGCACCTGGTGTAATAAATGCTGAAAGAGAAGGGCAATAATGGCAAATGATTGAAGATATTCTCGGATCAGCAGAGTGCATTTAATGCAGCATTTAATGCGATGGACAGAAAGTACTGTACACTGTACGGACTGCTGCAGGAAGCCGTTTCAAATGAGCTGAAGAATGGATTTGAATTGTGACTTGGCTTCAACGGTCATATTTTCAATTCCATGTATAAATAGAGCTGAATTTCAATCGAGCAAAACACACAACAACAATCAGAGATTTCGTTTTTGAAGCAGAATTTTTCTAAGTCTCAAAAGCTCGAACAGCTCACTTGTCTGGTGGAAGTCATCTGTTGACAGAAACCCAGTTGAAGAAAACAGAAAATTACGATCTGAGTGATCTTGTAATAGCTGAGTGTTGTGAGGAGTTATGATCCATCTTTGTGAGTGATCAAACTTCAGAGAGTAGAATTTCTTAGTGATTTTCTATTGCGAGCTTATAGCCTTTTCATTAGTTGTCTAGGTATAAGTGGAGAAATATTGTAATCTGTGTGATTATAGTATAACCCAGAATCTAAGTGATCTGGAAGAGTGGACTAAAGGATTTTTATCCATATAACCACTATAAAAATTCTTTGTGTTATCTTGCATTTAATGTTTTCTTGCATATTTTAAAGCTTGCAGATTTACACACTTTGAATTACAAAAAGATTTTATAAGGAGTTTAAGAACTGGGGATAAAATCTTTTAAGAACTTAGTTTACTTGTGAAAAACACTTTCAAACAATCCGCTGCAAGTATACTCTTTGGAAAACTGTTTTGCTGAAAAACAGCTAAGTATTTGTAAGAAGAGTGGTCAGTCTGCTGTTCAAGATTTGTTCACGATCAGCTCAGTCTGCTTACTGTTCTTCATCAGCTTAGTCTGCTGACAGAAGACTGAAAAGTTTTTAAGTTCAAAATTTTCAGAGGTCTATTCACCCCCCCCCCTCTAGACCTCATCTGACCACTTGGGACCAACAAGTGGTATCAGAGCAGTTGGTTCATTAGAATCAGCTGCCTGATCAACGAGCTTGATCCAAGTGTTTTTCAAAGGTTTTCAAAAACTTTTCAAAAGAGCATCTTTTTGAAAAATCAAAACTTTTTGAAAAATGGATTGTATCAGTCATGTTCCCCACATTGCTGGTATGTCCTTTGAGGACTGGAAAATCAGAATGGAGATTTTCCTAGCTGCTTATAATGACAACATGTATACATGTATCATTAAAGGTCCATTCAGATTCACAAAGACCATAAAAATAAATGAGATTAATACGGTTGTGGAAAAAGACCTTCATGAGATGACTCCAGAAGAAATAAAGCTCTTCAATCTAGACAAAGTTGTGAGATTTATCATGACTAAAGCCCTGAACAATGATCGGTTTGACAAAGTCAAACATTGCAAGACTGCAAAAGAGATGTGGGACAAAGTCAGAGATATGAGCGAAGGCAATGATGCAATAAAAGAGCATCAGCTCACTGTTGCCTTGGAGAAAATAGACAACTTCAAAATGAAGTCTGGAGAAACCATTGATCAGATGGATACCAGATTCACCAGAACTCTGAATGAAGTTTTAAAGTTGGGAAAGACCTTCACTGACAAAGAGATCACTGTCAGAGTACTAAGGGCCCTACCCCCAAAGTTCAACATGAAAGTGACAGCAATGGAAGAATCAAGGGATTTGGAAAAAATCTCTCTTACTAAGCTGTTCTCTGTACTCAAGGCATTCGAGTATAAACTGCCTAGAATGGGAATTGAAGAAACCTCAACTTCAGGACCCACAGCTGCACTGGTTGCTGCTGAAAACACCAGAAGACCAGCACAGAAAAGCAAAGAAGTGGACTCATCTGATGAAGCCACTCTACTCAACAAGAAGGACTACACTGCTGGAGATGTTGCACTATTGATGAACAATTTCAAGAAGTTCTACAAAAGAAAAATGAAGAACAAATACAACAATGCTTCTACTTCTAAACCTAACTTTTCTTCTCAAGATAAAGAGGATTATAAAGCAAAACTAATGTGTTACAACTGCAGGAAATTGGGACACTTCATCAAAGACTGCCCATATCCAAAAGCAGAAAAGTACACTGAAGAGGAGAAGAAAATGAGAAAAGAAAGAAAGCATCAGAGAGGCAAGGCAATGATGGCTGAAGCAGAAACGCTGACTGTTGTCTACTCATCTGATTCAGATTCAGACACGTCTGATGAAGAATCGTCTGATGAAGAAAAACCTGCTCTCCTGTGCCTGATGGCAAAGGAATCTGATGACTCTGAGGATGAGGTAACTCCTCTTAACAATGAATTATTTAATTCATTTGAACAAATGATGCTTAACAATACTGGTATTGCTGAAGCATATAAAAAGCTTAATGAAGAGATGATATTGCTAAAAGAGCAAAATAATTCACTGAAACTTTTAGCTGAAAAGCCAAAGGAATCAGTTGAATATAAACAGCTTGAGCAAGAACATGAATCTCTGAAAGCTGAATGTGAGGTCTATAAAGGAAAAATCATGGAACTTGAAAAGATTATTGAGTCTCATGAAAAATCATCTGCTGCATTAAATCACATGTCTAGAAAACAGAAGATGCCTTTAGAACAGGATAAGCAAGAGTTGAATCATACTGAGAAATTTATATCTGCTGACAATAGTAAGGTCATTCTGTATGTTCAAACTGCTAGACCTACCTCAACTGAGAAAGAATTAAAGGAGAAGAAATCTTCTAAGGCTAAAAAGAGCAAAGAGCCTAGTATAGGAAATCAGACTAGTAAGACCAAACAGCAGAGTCCTAAGAAGTCTGCTGATAAAGCTAAAGTTAATCAATCTGTTGGTAAAACTAAGTCAAAACCAAATGAGCAAGCATCAAGTAAACCAAAGAAGCATAAGAACAAGAAAAATCAAAATGCTTGTTATGAAAATGAGTCTTATTATGGTCAACCTGCTGCATATCATCCTATGTATCATGCACCTCAATTTCCAGGTTACTATGCACCTTACCCTGCTTATGAACATTTTCCTTATCATACTGATTATCAACATGACTTATCTGACAATTATGATAAAAATGAAACTGTTCATGCTCCTGTTAAAACTCAAAAGCCTAAGAAGCCTAAGACATCAACATCTTGGGTTGTCAAAGGTGAAACTAATCCTTCAGGACCCTCTCAATAAGGGTACCTAAAACAATTTTATTTTTGATTTGTAGGTTAGGATTAGGAGTAGGAGTAAAGTAGAGAAGATTTGGTACTTGGACAGTGGATGTTCAAGACACATGTGTGGAAACATACATGAGCTGACTGATGCAGTTGCTGTGAATGGTCCAAGTGTTACATTTGGAGACAGCAAAGAAGGCAAGATTAAAGCTAAAGGAAGATTAATCAAGGGAAACATAGAGATATCTGACGTCTCTTATGTTAAAGGACTAAAGTATAATCTGCTGAGCATAAGTCAATTTTGTGACAAAGGATATTCAGTCATCTTCTCAACAGATAAGTGCTACGTTGAACAGATTTGTACAAAGAAGGTAATCTTATCTGGAAGACGACAAGGAAATATCTATATAGTCGACTGGAATTCTGCTGATAAGAATTCAAGTGTTTGTTTGGTGGCATCTGCACCAAGTGAAGTCAGTTGGCTATGGCACAAGAGAATGAATCATCTAAACTTCAAGACCATAAACAGATTAATCAAGAATGACCTGGTTGAAGGGATTCCAAAGGTAGTCATGAGTAAAGACAAGCTCTGTGACGCATGTCAGAAGGGTAAACAAATCAAGTCATCATTCAAATAAAAGAAGCACCAATCTTCTGGAAGAATATTGGAACTACTGCATATGGACTTATTTGGACCCATTGATCCAGTCAGCAATGGTGGAAAGAAATACTGCCTTGCTGTTGTGGATGACTATTCAAGATATACTTGGGTGATTTTCATGAAGAAGAAAAGTGAAACCAAGGAACATCTTACCAATCTGATGGAACTGATCCAGAATGAGAAGAATATCAAAATATTGAAGATCAGATCAGATAGAGGGACAGAGTTTACAAACTCTACTGTTGAAGAGTATTGTAATATCAAAGGAATACATCATGAGTATTCAACTGCTAGAACCCCTCAACAGAATGGTGTTGCTGAAAGGAGAAACAGAACACTAAAAGAAGCTGTCAGAACCATGATAGCTGAAGCTAAGCTGCCACAAAGATTTTGGGCAGAAGCAACAAATACAGCATGCTTTACCCAAAACAGATGTATGATCAACAAAAATCAGAACAAGACTCCATATGAAGTTTGGACCAACAGAAAACCAAACATTCATTACTTTAAGATTTTTGGTTGTAAATGTTTTGTATTGAATAATGGGAAAAATCACCTTACTGCATTTGCTGAAAAGGCTGATGAACCTGTCTTTGTAGGATACTCATCTGTTAGTAAGGCTTACAGAGTTTTTAACAAAAGAACATTACTAATAGAAGAATCTATCCATGTAGTATTTGATGAGCCAAGTCAATCTTCTGAAAAGAATCAAAGTGTTAATCAAGATCTGTCTACTGATTTACAGAAGTTAGACATTGGAAGAAATTAAGAATATGTTCCCATCATACTACCTAATCTTGATTCAGCTGCTAACTCAAGTGCTGTTCAAAATCACAGTGCTGATTGTCTAACAGACGAGTTGCAAACAGCTGACAGACCAGAGACTGTTCAACAGACTGCAAATGTTCAACAGACTACTACTGAAACTCCAACAGTAGTGTTGCAAGATCACAACAGAGGACAACATTCAGACCTGCAACCTGATCTTAGATGGCTCAGAAATCACCCACCTGAATTAGTGATTGGTGATCCATTAGATAGAGTGAAAACAAGAAGAGCTGCTGCACAAGATGCTATGTTTGTCACATTTCTATCTCAAATAGAGCCTAAGCAAATTGAAGAAGCTCTAAATGATTCCTTCTGGATAGAAGCTATGCAAGAAGAGTTGAATCAATTTGAAAGGAATGAAGTCTGGTACTTAGTTCCTAGACCAAGTCACATTCTGAATGGCTCGTCTCATTGTAGCATGGGACGTATTTTGTACTTCTTCGAGCGCTCACTCCGCTTCGCACTCGAGAAGTGGGGGAGTATTGATGAGGGGTAATTCGGACCCCCTGTCTTTCTAGCCTCAACGCAGTTTGAATAACACCGAACCCTGTCCCCAGGGACCAAGAGCCGAACCAAAGCCTGAAGATGATTGTTCCGAGCACATAAGAAAACCAGAGATCGAAGGACACTATTGGGCCGAGCCCAGGCCCAAGCCCTCCAAATCGGCTATAAATACCCCATGCATTTATTACACCGGACACAACTTCCCAGGCGCACTAGCTTTGAGAATGCTGCTCGGGTTTACCGGAGAATATCAGTATAGGCTTTCTCATATGTATTTCGCCCTCTAGCTTGTACGGCATCCAATAATGCTCGAATAGGACTCTTAAATATTTGTATTTGTACTCATTCAATTCAAATACAATTACATTGGTCTTTGCTATTGTTTTATTATTGTTATTATAGTATTACTTCCCACCCTTGATCGAACTAGCGAAACCACGTAAGATCAATTGGCGCCCACCGAGGGGCCTTATTCGAGTATTAGATCGACATATGCCTAATACGAGGAGAAATATGTATGCCAGCGAAAAGCTTAAGGATAATGGTCGGATCTATGATTGCACAGTTCATCTATTTCTTCAATGGATTTATTTTCCACAAAGGAACCATTTTCTTCGATCATTATTAGCGTGGTAGACTTAGAAAATCTATGCAATCAGAGCTCATCGATGGTCGGAATTTATTTTTTCGATCATCTTATTTATTATTATTTTCAAAAGAAAAAATTCCTCGAATCAGCTATCTTTGGTTCCAGTTGTATAATGTGTATACATTACTTATAGGTTACCTATATTTTTCTCGATTCGATTGGGATGATTGGAATATTTGAACAACGGCAACAAATTATGAGTCGGAGCTAAATATCAGCAGTCGTTCGACCAATAAAAGGAAGATTAAATGGTGAAATTCGATTAAAGAATGAAAGCTTTATCATTCAAATTTTTTAGATAAATTACAAAGAAAAGCCTCGAATCAATTCCGAGCTCAAAAGATATAGTACAATCACTCCTACACTATTACAAGTTCTGCGAGTAAGTCTATCCCGATACATATTCGGTCATCGTCCCTATTAGACCGCTCCAGATGCAGAACTCAGCAGTGATTCTTCATGATCATCACTAGCCACGTGTCGCACATCCGTCTTCGTACAGGATGAAAGCCGGATCAAAACTCTTCTACGGGGATTCAGACCGACCTTAGGTCTCCATCTGTAAATAATGATTGAAATCCTCAATCATTATTTACAGGTTAATCCGAACAGGTGCAGCAGAGGGTTATTCCAGCAGAGGCGCTCCAAAGGAACTCGAAGGACCTATCTCGTAAGAAAGCCCTCGAGGAAGCTGGTGCCTCAGATTTAAAGAACTCCTCTCGGAGTAACCATCTGCCCGATCGGGTACTGCACCAGAAGACCGGAATTCTAACCCGTCACAGACAAAATATGTCTGGGAAAACAGGTTGCCTGCCGGTATTCTAGGCGCAATTTCTTTTGCCTGTCGATATTCTAAGCGAAAAAGCTTATGCTAAAGGAGCTAAGATCGAAAAACAGGGTTCTGAGTCTAATCTCAAACTCCTTTATCTTGGAAAAAGTATGAATCAAATCTAAAACCCGACCCATGGTGATCGGAGGGAGCATAAGGAAAAAGTGAGAAGTGTTGTATACACGAAGGGACCTTTTTATAGTGGTAAGGGGTTTTAAATCAACGGCCCAGATAACTGGCTACGAGCGGTTTGATGTCCGTAATAAATGGAATGACCGTTACGTTTCCCGAGAAATAGGGCCCTGTTTGGTAACAAGGACACATGGTTCATTAGGGCATATAGGAGAATTATGATATTCAAGACATGCTCATAGCATTATTATTGAAGATTAATATTTTGGATTCAAGTTCAATTTATTCAGACACCTTTGCAGACAAATAACGCTGTTCGACTAGAAATAACTACGATCGGTTCAGTCGAACAGAACTCTCAAACCTGAAGATTATGCGACTGAAGAAATTCGACAGGTCCACGGAAATATTATTCTATTACTCGACCAAGCAAGTGCTATTTGATTATTTCTTTGTTGATATTAAGAATAAAGGGAGTCATGGGAGATAAAATCGAAGAAGAAATATATTTGTATTATATTATTTCGAAAAATACAAGATGTGGGAAGTACATATCGAGCATAGCTCAAGCCTCTATATTACATCAGAACGCTATTATTTTCTACAATCCTATGAAATTTTCGGTCTTTTCTCCTATTGCTTATTCGGAATAATTTGGCTCCAAGTATGGAATCTCCTTAGGACCCGCAGGTTTTTAACCTTATTTACGATCTTCCGAGGACAAAAGGGCGAGCACATGGCTTATCGAGTGACTATATTCTGGATAGCTCGCTCTCTGCTGTGTCTTCCTAAATGCATTGTAGCAACAGGTCCCTAATCGAAGACCTGCGCAACAGCCTGTGGACCTCGTGAATCGGGCATATTGGCTTTCAAGATGGAGATTGTATTTGCCTGACGATATTCTAAGCGAGGTCGGGTGAGAAGACTGTCACTCTTAAAGATTGTTCGAAGTCCGAACTCAAACAGTTGAACTAATCGAATAGTCGCCTTGACCACCATGATCAGATAGGTAAATTCTCGATGCAATGAATGAGATGATTTCAACAATAGGCCAGCCTTTTATAGCCGAAAACAGAAAAGAATCCAACGGCGTATAAATTGCGAAGTGAACGGACAAGATTTGTCGACCGTTGCGATTCCCTGTAAAACGGGAACCATTTTGAAAAAATCAAACTTACCGAAATTGGGAACCTATAGACAAAGATTTTTCTCGACAAAGGCATGAGGATATTTGGGTTATTCACCACTGATTATTTTTCCATGATTCATCTTTTTTTCATGATAGCAGAAGACTATTTTCTCGTCAAAATGTATTTCGATCAGAGTTACATATTCAATGGAAACTAATTTCATCAATATTCATACTCATTCATCTCTCCTTGATATTATCAATCTCTGTTATTCTATTCGTATTTGTCTCAGTCTCCTATTATCTAAGGGTGAAAGCCTCTGCTATGCCCCTTAGATCGAAATTATTAAAGGGTGAAAGCCTCTGCTATGACCCAAGGGCCAAAAATGCTCTGAAAATGACTAAGGGTGAAAGCCTCTGCTATGCCCCTTAGATCGAAATTATTAAAGGGTGAAAGCCTCTGCTATGACCCAAGGGCCAAAAATGCTCTGAAAACGACTAAGGGTGAAAGCCTCTGCTATGCCCCTTAGATCGAAATTATTAAAGGGTGAAAGCCTCTGCTATGACCCAAGGGCCAAAAATGCTCTGAAAACGACTAAGGGTGAAAGCCTCTGCTATGCCCCTTAGATCGAAATTATTAAAGGGTGAAAGCCTCTGCTATGACCCAAGGGCCAAAAATGCTCTGAAAACGACTAAGGGTGAAAGCCTCTGCTATGCCCCTTAGATCGAAATTATTAAAGGGTGAAAGCCTCTGCTATGACCCAAGGGCCAAAAATGCTCTGAAAACGACTAAGGGTGAAAGCCTCTGCTATGCCCCTTAGATCGAAATTATTAAAGGGTGAAAGCCTCTGCTATGACCCAAGGGCCAAAAATGCTCTGAAAACGACTAAGGGTGAAAGCCTCTGCTATGCCCCTTAGATCGAAATTATTAAAGGGTGAAAGCCTCTGCTATGACCCAAGGGCCAAAAATGCTCTGAAAACGACTAAGGGTGAAAGCCTCTGCAATGCCCCTTAGATCGAAATTATTAAAGGGTGAAAGCCTCTGCTATGACCCAAGGGCCAAAAATGCTCTGAAAACGACTAAGGGTGAAAGCCTCTGCTATGCCCCTTAGATCGAAATTATTAAAGGGTGAAAGCCTCTGCTATGACCCAAGGGTTAAAAATGCTCTGAAAACGACTAAGGGTGAAAGCCTCTGCTATGCCCCTTAGATCGAAATTACTAAAGGGTTGAAAGCCTTTGCTACGATCCAAGGTGTAAATTATCAATCGTACAAGATTCCAATATACGTCATATTTCGAACTACAGCAATCACAATCCGCCAAGAGGGCCCATCGTTATTATTCCAGTATTATCAATTTTTGATCGGTCTACAAAGATCAACTGTTACTTATATATGAATATCAGAGATAAAAGAATGTCAATTATTCTTTATTATCAATACACTTATGGAGGTCATTCGAGAATGATATTTGTTGCTCATATTTTCGGGGCGAAGAAATCGCTGCTCAGTAACAATATACGAAAAACAGTTCTGCAGTAGGGATAAGAGAGAAAATAAATATTCTTATTCATGATCTTTCGAATGGTTACAAGAAGTTTCGTGATTATAATAATAAAAAATCGAGCAAAGCTGAAACTCTACATTCAACGTGACCCTATTACAAATTAACCCTACGCTAGAATGTTATCGTAAGTGAAGACGGAAGGTGAGGCTGGGATAACACTTCTACCCTTAATCTATCGCTTCCTCAATAATTGCTCCGTGCTGGAGCAGGCCGAGAGACAGGGAGGCAATCCCTAGAGAAATTACTCCATGCAATCTCGAAGGCAACGTTCTTCAAGAAACATCTTGAAGAAGTGGATATCGAGAGCAGGAAAACTCCTCCAGCAGTTGACCCACTATCCGACCAAATGGAGCGACAGGATATCGGAATTCTAACCCGTCTCAGGAGAGATGACTCCAAAGAAGCAGGTCGCCTGCCGGTACCCTAGTCGCAATCCTTTTCGCCTGTCGATACCCTGGTCGAAATTATTCCCCATACGGGGACGCCGAAGAGATCAAAGAAGAGAGTTCGAGTCCGAATCTCGAACGCTTTTATTGCTGAGACCGAATCGAAAATAAAGATGGTTGATGGAGGTAAAAATGCAACCATATTGATCGAACGAAATGTTTACAGACAAGTAAAAATATGAAGGTAAATTCAGAAGTATTTATAGGGGGAAGAATTCCGTATCAACGGTGTAAATCGCTTCAGATGAACGGTGGCAATATGTATATTAAAAGCGCTCTGACCGCTCAGATTCCCGATAAATCAGGGACTGTTTAGTTAAAAGAAGACGGGACGTAACGCAAAAAACTCAATCACAAAAGCTGAACAGAACTAACGGCAAAAAATGCGAGCAAAAAATACAGCGACCGTTTTCACTTCCCGAATATTCAGGAACCGTGTGGGTAAATGGAAAAACAGTCAAATTCAACAATGCTCGAAATAATTATAGTTTAATTTCCGATCATCAAAGAAAGTGACAAAGAAAAAGTCGGACTATAACTGATCAAGGAACCATTATCAATAACTCGTCCAAAGATGGACCAAGATCGGTAAAGAGCTTTATTTAAGCAGATAAGAACGAATGTATGAAATTAATCGAGAAATTATTATTTCCAGAGTTCGATACATTGAAGAGTTACAAGTTACAAAGATATCAACTCCTATTACATTTTATAATTCTACAAACACCTACAAAGGCTAATCTCTGTATCCGAGCGAGATAGGGATTCATAGCCACCCAATCCTATGAAATTTTCGGCGGACGATAATGTCCTTACTCGAATTGGAGGAGCCTGTCAAGCCAACAGGCTTTTGTCTTTATTTATGATTCCTCAAAAAGGAGAAGGGTAAGGCATCTTTTTCTAGGTGTAACGTGAATACTTTATTGAGGGCCTCGACCCTCGAAGCTCCACCCCTTACATCCTCGAGGAAGAACCGAACAAACCGCTGGAGACCCCTAAAAGATTTGATGCTTGATCTTCTCCTAAACCACGGAGGATCGTGGGGACTGCCCGGGTCGTGGGTGGTCAGCAATAAAGCTGACCGGTCTCCAAGGTCGGAATAATGTTCGCCTGCAGATACCCTAGTCGAGGTCGAAGTACCAGTTAGTCTATGACCTGCAGAATAGGTCCTAACTCGAAATTTAAAATATTGGGCCATGCAACAAGATCTTTTAACCAGCATGGCTGAAGGAGTCTGCTTTAAAAATAATTTTATAAGGATACAAATTGAAGAACCCTATTTATAAGTACTATTCTCAAAATCCAACGGCTAGCAGAAAACAAAAGGAACGGTCAAGATCGAAAGACTGTTGCGCTTCCCGAGATTTTCACCGGGAAGAGAAAGTAATATATTCTGGAAATCGAGCAGAAGTAATATACCAAGATCGAAGAACGAAGATTACGAGCATAAGACCAAACGAAGAAAGCAAACAAAAGCATGGACAGAAGAGAATACGTTAAATTATGGACAAACTTGTAATCCGAGAAACTAATAGATTATTACAAATCATAAGGGATAAAAATGTCTGAAATTATTCATGATCACATGAGTAAAAACAATATAGCCATACTACAAGCCCGGGTAAATGAAAAGCAACATCTAGACAAGCTTATTATCAGAAAGAATCTTTCGAAGCTCAGCGCTACGAGCCTCACATCCTGCTTCGAATCCACGATCATAAGCCTCCTTCTCTCGACGTATGAAATCTTGTTTCTCCTGCTCGTGAAGGCTCTTCAGTTTTTCGATTTTCTCGTTCAGCTGCTTATGGATCTCTTCTCCACGCTCGTTAGCAGTCTTCTCCCTCTCTAAAGCAAGCTTCTCTGCGAGGACACGCTCGAACTCGACTTTCTTCTCCTCCAGCTCGAGAGAGATGGCAGTACGTTGATTGGTCTCCCGCTCAGCAAATGTTTTAAGCTCAATAAAGTCTTGTCCGGCCTGTTAAAAGGATCAACAGCGGTAAAAAAAAAAAAAAAAAAAAAAAAAAAAGAGAGAGGAAGAATAAATAAATGCACACCTGAAAAAGGAAGTGCTGCCCAGACTCAAACAACTCTTCTATGTTCCTCTCCTTGGATGCGTTTCTCTCCTTGGGAATATCAGTCTCCGAAGAAGTAAAGTTAGCTTGCAACAAATTACCCATGGGATCAACCTTAGAAGGAGATCCATCTTTCGACTCCTCGTTCAGGGAAGAAGCAACTTTTGGAGGAGAGAAATCGACAAGAGGTCGGAGAGGATTATCAATTCCTGAAGCTTCAGCAGAGGTCCCTCCGCCAAGATCTAACTTGGATTTTTTGCTGAGATTCCCTGCGGGAGGAACGGTCGAAGTATCGGGAGATGATTTACCACCAATGGCAAGATTTTGTAAAGCCTCAAGGGGAGTGGCCCCGTCAGAATAAGGCCTTTTATTTGAAGAAGGGCCAGAAGTATTTTCTATCACGGGATCTTTGTTTGAAGGATCGACAACTTTCGGGGAAGAACCCCCGAGCGTAGCCTCGAGCTCCTTGTCCAAAATCGACTTGCTAGAGCTGCCCGTGTTTTGTTTTGAAGAAGTGTTTTTCTCTTTCTTGTTGTCTTCCCCTTTAGGAGCTCTTGGGGAAGACACAGAGGTCTTGGAAGAAGATTTGGAGGTTTTGGCCTCCTTGGCAACTTTTTGCTCCTTGCTCGGATTCTTATTTTTCGAACCGCCAAATAACGATCTGGGATCGATAGCCTTCCCTAATACGTTTTCCATGATAAGCGGATTTGGGACCTACGGTTCGGACTATTACTCTTAAAGGGATTCGAAGAAGGCAGAAGATATGGCAAAAAGCTCCGATCTCTATAAGCAAGATGTCGTATGAATAATGAAAAGAAACCCTAATATTTATAGACACTACGCCCTATGATTACGATAATGGATCGACGCAACCTTTAAAGAGAAATCCCGTATGGAAAGGGCAAATATCCGAGCATAAAGTTACCGAACCTTGAAAATTAAAATGGTAACTGGATATTAGTAAGATCGGAATTTACAAGTTACAGCAGTCAGATCAGAAAAGAAACAAATCCGTTTACAAAAATGAGTTACATGAGTATACACGATTAGTTCCTAACTACGAAACTATGAATCGCCCCTCCCAGCACGATCGGCTCCGATAACTCGCTAAATAGAAAGTCAGGTGGAGCTATTACTCGGTTTGGTCAAAAGTTCGATCGCCTTCTTTATCCGATACATCGCCTATGTTGACATCTTCGCCTTTTTCCTCCGACACGGGAGGATAGTCGGTGAAACGCTCGAGCACATCAGGGTTAGGCATCGGAATGCCATACTCCTCGACTAAGGGGGCAAAGCGATGATTTTTCCAATTAGTATCCATCTTGGGTAGAGAGGAAGCTTTGTAATCCTTCCCTTCAGCGTTCTTAAAAGGGTTCATGTGCTTAAAGTATTCATCCATATCATCCGGTATCTTCTTGGCCGCGACCAATTGTTGAACCCCTTTATAAAAGATCGTCTGAAGGATTTTTCCCATTTTCCTTTGAACTAAGGGGTCCAAGACAGGGGATTCCAGGAACACTCGTATGGCAGGGATCTCGGCTTCTTCCCGGCCTTGGGCATATGCACGCTCGGAGTCTTGCTTCGCTAGCTCGAGTTCAACCTTTATCTTCTTTAGCTCCTCCTCAAGGGCACTTCTTTCTTTAACGGATGCAAGCAAGTCCTCTTCTACTGAGGAAGAATGCTTCGTATTCGCTTTCTCAAGCTCCTTCTTTACTTGGGACAATTCTCGCTGACTCTCCGCCAGCTGAGATCGAATGGCCTGGTTATCAGCAAAAATCTGGGCATATGCATCATGAGCGTCCTGCGATTCCTGCTCTAATAACGCCAAACGATAGGATTGAAGGGCGAATAAATCCCCTACCTACAAGACATTTTCGAGTATCAGTAAAGCTAAGAATTCTAAAGAAAGAACACAGTCAAAAGACGAGTATTTACCTCATGATACGTTCTGGAGAAATCACTCAAAACCTCAAAATCCCCTTTGATGGAATGAAGCAGGATATCCCGTTTAAACCGACTAGCCATAAAGATTCTAGTGGCTTTGTCGAATTCGTTCTCCCCATTCATATCCAGATCGGTCATAATGGTACCATCCTCAGGATATCCAGCAGTTCTGCTACTACGAAAATGCTCGTCCATAAAGTCTGCCACATCAGGCTCCGACCTACCTTCTCGACAAGGGACAGAAGTAGAACTCACGCCAAAGGGTTTTATCCTCCTCGAAGACCCTGGGTGTTCGGCATTTCTTTTCTGACCCAGAAGCTTCTCGTATTCCTGAATACCCTGAATCCGATTCCAGGAATGTTGACTGTAGCCGACAGACGAAAGAGCGGAAGTATCAGGGGAGAATAACGATCGAAGAGGTCCGGACGTGGCAGAATTCAAAGAACTTATAGTGCCAACCCCTCTTAAGTCAGGAATCAAAGATGGTATGACAACTGGATTCCCACCTAAGTTACTTGCGTCTGTTCTTCTTTCGGAAGCGTAAGGTAATGGGTCGAAATAAAATTGTTTATCTCCGACCAAGCCGGCAGGGGATACTCGAAAACTCTCAACAAGTCGACCTGCGAGGATAATACGAATCGGGCACGAGTTTAAACAAGGAAAATTGTTTAATAAAACCCAAAAGTAAGTTAAAGATAAGAAGCATACCCAGAGAAAGAAGAGCAAGGGTAGGAGCACTAGAGGTTCGCAGGAGGGATCCTTCGGAAGATTGGCTAGGGTACTTAATCGCCGGGGCAGGGTAATCACAGCGGCTCAACCCAGCCAATCGTAAAACGCCCTCTTGATTTAGGGACTTGGTATGGTAGGGATTGGATCGCATTTGTTCGAGAAATTCGTCGGAAAGACGTTGTCTGAGTTTTTCTCTGATCTTACGAGAACCATACGACCAAGAATCTGCACCATCCCATCGATATGGTCTAGTCTTTGAACTACCTTCCGACACAGGAACATCAGGACCTTTCACGAAGAAGAATCTCCTCTTCCAGCCTATACTTTTCTTTGTTGATATCTTAGTAAGAAAGGGTCGCTTCGACCGCTGGAAAATGGATACAAACCCCGCATTGGAGCCCTTATTCAATTCCATTCGGAAAGTGTGCCAGAAATTACTAAAAGAGGCCTCTTCCCCTTTTGCCTCCATGAGAGCACTAAATGCCACTATGTAGGCAACGGAGTGCGGGAGAAGTTGAGCGGGGGACAGAGAAAAGAAAGAAAGGACATTTCTAATAAGGGGAATGAATGGAATACGTAGACCACAGGAGAATTGGCCCTCGTAAAACGATTGACAGCCAGCTGGCGGCTCGGTAGCACGGTCGGAATAAGAAGGAATGACGATCGAAAACCCTTTCGGAAGATATTTCCCAAATCCCGTCTCAAGATAAACACGATCTTTCTTCGTAAAATAACAGGAGGTTTCTTTAGCAGGAAGTTCTGACGTGTTCGAGGTCACGACCTCAGAGGTGAGCTTGGGTTTGAAAATTCTGACAAAGGCACCCTCACCGATGCTGCGCTTTTCAACCTCATTTTCTTCGAGATCCTCGCTCGGATCATCATTCTCGCCTCCTGGATGGAATTCTCCATCCTCGTAATCATCAACGAGCTTTAATAGAGGATCAGATTCTTGACTCTCTTCGACCTTATTCTTGCCCTTTGAACTTCTAGAACTTGACATTATGAATTCAGAAATGAATGTACTAAAGTAACTACCTTTTCGATTCAAACACTTCGAGCTCAAGAGAAAATATAACATGGAAATAATTTTTCAACGGGTCAACATATATATACGGGGTTAAAAAGGTAAAATTGCAAAGAGGTCCCCGAGTAACCGCGACGGTTGAACTTACCAAGGGTAAAAACTTTGGGTTATCCCTCTCAAAATAGCCTTTTTGATCCTTCTTTTTCTAGAATTGCGGAATTTGTCCTTGCGATTTATCCCTAAGGATCTCGGGGGCCCTTCTTATTATAATCGGAAATTCTGGAAAGCATCCGTCTAGGGATCGAACAACGCATCTTGGAACCAAACAGGATATTATTACTTCAACATCCTCTGACAAGGGTAACTTCAGAACACGCCGATGTATGTTTTCTAGTATATGCACTCTTTTTCCCTAGCTCGGTTTTTATCCCAATGGGTTTTTCCGAGTTAGGTTTTTAACGAGGCATATCCTAAAGACATTCTGAATGGCTCGTCTCATTGTAGCATGGGACGTATTTTGTACTTCTTCGAGCGCTCACTCCGCTTCGCACTCGAGAAGTGGGGGAGTATTGATGAGGGGTAATTCGGACCCCCTGTCTTTCTAGCCTCAACGCAGTTCGAATAACACCGAACCCTGTCCCCAGGGACCAAGAGCCGAACCAAAGCCTGAAGATGATTGTTCCGAGCACATAAGAAAACCAGAGATCGAAGGACACTATTGGGCCGAGCCCAGGCCCAAGCCCTCCAAATCGGCTATAAATACCCCATGCATTTATTACACCGGACACAACTTCCCAGGCGCACTAGCTTTGAGAATGCTGCTCGGGTTTACCGGAGAATATCAGTATAGGCTTTCTCATATGTATTTCGCCCTCTAGCTTGTACGGCATCCAATAATGCTCGAATAGGACTCTTAAATATTTGTATTTGTACTCATTCAATTCGAATACAATTACATTGGTCTTTGCTATTGTTTTATTATTGTTATTATAGTATTACTTCCCACCCTTGATCGAACTAGCGAAACCACGTAAGATCAAATGTTTTGTATTGAATAATGGGAAAAATCACCTTACTGCATTTGCAGAAAAGGCCGATGAAGTTGTTTTTGTAGGATACTCTACTGTTAGTAAGGCTTATAGAGTTTTTAACAAAAGAACACTGCTAATAGAAGAATCTATCCATGTAGTATTTGATGAGCCAAGTCAATCTTCTGAGAAGAATCATAGTATTAACCAAGATCTGTCTACTGATTTACAGAAGTTAGACATTGGAAGAAATGAAGAATATGTTCCCATCATACTACCTAATCTTAATTCAGCTGCTAACTCAAGTGCTGTTCAAAATCACAGTGCTGATAGTCTAACAGACGAGTTGTAAACAGCTAACAGACTAGAGACTGTTCAACAGACTGCAAACGTTCAACAGACTACTACTGGAACTCCAACAGTAGTGTTGCATGATCAAGACAGAGGACAACATCCTGATCTGCAACCTGATCTCAGATGGCTCAAGAATCACCCTCCTGAGTTAGTAATAGGTGATCCTTTAGATAGAGTGAAAACAAGAAGAGCTGCTGCACAAGATGCTATGTTTGTCACCTTTCTATCTCAAATAGAGCCTAAGCAAATTGAAGAAGATCTTAATGATTCCTTCTGGATAGAAGCCATGCAAGAAGAGCTGAATCAATTTGAAAGGAATGAAGTCTGGTACTTAGTTCCTAGACCAAGTCATCAAAGAGTAATTGGCACTAAGTGGGTATTCAAAAATAAGATGAATGAAGATGATTACCAGAAACAAAGCAAGATTAGTGGCCAAGGGTTATTGTCAAGAAGAAGGAATTGACTTTGATGAAACTTTTGCACCAGTAGCAAGACTTGAAGCAATCAGACTGTTTCTAGCCTATGCTGCTTACAAGAACTTCACTGTCTATCAGATGGATGTGAAGTCTGCTTTTCTCAATGGAGAACTGCAAGAAGAAGTATATGTTGAACAACCTCCCGGATTTGAAGTCTATCAAGAAGAGGACAAGGTATATCGTCTGAAGAAAGCCCTCTATGGACTGAAACAGGCTCCAAGAGCATGGTATGATACCCTATCTGATTTTCTTTTAATTAAGGGATTTCGTAAAGGTAAGGTAGATAAAACCTTGTTTACAATTGAATGGGAAAATCATATATTACTTGTGCAAATATATGTGGACGATATGATTTTTGGTTCAACTAACCAACAGATGTGTGATAAGTTCTCCAAGTTGATGCAGAATAAGTTTGAAATGAGCATGATGGGTGAACTTAATTATTTTCTTGGTCTGCAAGTTAGACAGTTGCCTATTGGAATATTCATCAGCCAAGCAAAATATACAAGAGATCTGTTCAAGAAATTTGGTATGGAAACTAGCTCAACTGCTACCATTCCTATGTCTACAAATCTTCGTTTGGATAAAGATGAAGATGACAAATCAGTGGACATAACCAAATATAGAGGGATTATTGGTTCATTGCTGTATCTAACAGCAAGTAGACCTGATATAATGTACTCAGTTGGAGTCTGTGCAAGATTTCAATCAAACCCCAAGGAATCTCATCTCTTAGCTGCCAAGAGGATACTGAAATATATTAAAGGCACTCAAGAATTGGGATTGTGGTATCCTAGAGAATCTGGATTTGAGCTTATTGGTTATTCAGATTCAGATCTTGCTGGCTGCAAGATTGACAGAAAAAGCACAACAGGTGCCTGTCAGTTCTTAGGTAGTCGTCTGATCTCATGGATGAGTAAGAAACAGACTTCAGTTTCTATATCTACTGCTGAAGCTGAATATATAGCTGCTGGAGCTTGCTGTGCACAGATACTTTGGTTGAAACATCAACTAGAAGACTACAACATCAAGATCAGTGGAATTCCAATCTACTGTGATAATACAAGTGCAATATCTCTTACTCAGAACACTACAAGTCATTCAAGGACTAAACACATTGAGATCAAGCATCACTTCATTAGAGATCATGTTGAAAAAGGCAATGTAATGATTGAGTATGTTCATACAGATAATCAGATTGCTGATATTTTCACTAAACCTCTAAGTGAAGTAAGGTTCTCAACTCTAAGAGCAGAGCTAGGACTACTAAATTTGGATGCATAAGCTGAGGGGGAACTCATCAGAAGACTGAAGTCCAACAGCTTAATTATTCACTATTATATTCAAGGATTGACCTTCAACAGACTAGTTAACTTATGGATTCTTAAGGACAGGGGGAACGTGTAAGACTAGCGGTACTTCTGTTCTAAAGATGAAATCAGTTAATGGCATGTAGTTGAAGTTAAATTATCAGAAGATATGTTCTTAATTCTTGAAGACTGAAGATTATTCTATCTTGCTGGATTGACAAACAGCAGAGGAAGATTACTAGCTATTGGCTTTCTCTAGTAATATCAGATAACAGATCACTCGTCTGTCAGATAAGTTAAACTCTACTCATCTGATACCTTATATAAGCATGGTCATAAAATGTATCCTTAGAAACGCGCTTTTATAAGTAACAGATTAGTGTCGATAGAGTTTCCCGCCCATCTGACATTAAAATAATAAAATTGAAATCCGCGGCTCCCACCCACACGATTAAAAACTGTCAGATTAGATCATCAGTTCAGATTAATCACGATAACCAAATCAAAGGAAAGCTATAAAGTCCGATCTGATGAACATAGTCGTCTTACGCACTCAAACACTCTCACATTCTCTCACTCTCAAACTCTACTGTTTCGAAAGTTTATTGCTTGTGCAGAATCATACTCACTAATCTCAGAAATGGAAAAGATTATTGATGGAAGATACCTAAACTACAGCAAATTGCACTTTTCGGGCACTGATCTGATGCGCTCACTCTTGGAAAAAATCAAAGAGGCATCTTTAGTTCCGGTTTTGGAAGCACACGAAGACGGGGTCTACTTAGAAGACGTATATCACTTCTATACGACCAGGGAATTTAACGATGATGAAACTGTCATGACTGCTGTTGTTGGTGGTAAGAAAATTGCTGTTTCTGCTGCTGTTTTAAGTGAAATTTACAAACTTAAGAATAAAGGAGGAGATGTGTCCGACCTAGGGTCTGAGAAAGAGGAAGAATTTTGGGAAATTTGTGCTAAAAAGGGAGAAAAGATGACTGGGACTCTGATGAAGACTCAGTTAAAGGATGAGTATCAGAGGTTCGCAGACATCATTGCGAAGGTACTGGATTGCAGTACAAGCTCTTTAGATGGGTTACCTAGGAGGAGGTACTACACCATGATCTGCATTTACTATGGACTGAAGGTGAACTGGGCAGTTCATGTCTATGATCTGCTAAGTGACAAAAGGACTTCGCATGCCATCTTGCTTAGTCATCTGTTCATGTCACTGAATTGTCCTATGGCTGGTGGAAAAACTACTCACGGCAGTAAAGAGTTCAAATTATATGAACCAGTAAAGAAAGTAGTGGCTGCACCTAAAAGAAAAGCTCATACTAAGTCTAAGAAGACCCCTTCTAAGAAGAGCAAAAAGGAGGGTCAAACAAGCAAGTCTGCTGATCAAGCAGCAAGCTCTGCTGTTGAAGCTGGATCAACAGAAGCTGAGTTTGAAGTCCCTGAGAAGGTGATAGATGACTTCACTGCTGAGCTTGAGAAGATGGATACAGGTTCCTCACCTGAAAGGACAGAGTCTGAAGAAGAAATCCCACTTCAAAGACTGAAAAGATTAAGGACCAGGAGTGAAGCAAGGGGACCTCCCCAAGCTAAGAAGCCCACTGGAAGAATTCCTAAATCAAAGGCCAAGAGAAAGGTCACTTTCTCTGTGGAGCCAGTTGCAACAGTAAGAGAAACAATAACAGAAGCAGAAAGGCCATTAACTATTGAAGAACCTGCTGTCAAGGCTGCTAAAGCTGCTGCTGCTGAAACTGAAATTGTTTCTACAGTTGGAGTGTCCACAGAAGACTCATCTGCTGCACTATCTGCTGAAGTTGAAGAAGCACAGCAGACTAGTACAACACATGAAGGAGATGCACTCTTGCTGCATCCTACTCCAGTTGCTGCAACCCCTCTTCAAGCAATTGAAAGTCCTGAATCAAGGAGGAAGAGGACTGGCAAGATTGCCACTTACCTAACTGCTGCAGAAAAGAAAAGACAAGATGCTGCTGAAAAGCTAAGGATAGCTGCAGAGAAGGCAGAAGAAGAAAGACTGAAAAGCCTAGAGTTAAAAAGGCTGGAAGAAGAGGCCAGCAAGATGACTCAAGAGCAAAGGGATGCTATTGAGGCAGCAGAGTTGGCTGCTGCCATTGAAGCAAGCACCAAGGATGCTCATGGACATCAGCATACTGGTGGGATAGTTATTGGTGAACAAAGAGATCCAAACAAACCAATACCAGCTATGCCTGCACCAAAGATAAAGCCAAAGAGAAGAGAGGAGATTAGATTATCTTTAGAGATTGTCAGGGATGATCCTGCTATCTTTGAAGAATTCCTCAAGAGGCTAGATGCTGAAAGTGAAAGAATCAACCATCTGACATTGTTTAATGCTGAAAAGATCAGATACAACAGATGGAGAGAATTCAGACTGACAAAAAGTCCAGCTGAAATGGCTAAGTGGAAAGCCTTCACTGCTGAAGAAGCCTGTGTGTTGAAGTGGCTTGAGACTGGATCACTCATGCAAGCACTGGATTCAGAATTCTTTCTGGACAGGTTAAGGCTAAGAATAAGTCACATAGTCAAGGCTGAAGCAAAGAAGATCCTTGAGTCTGTTCCTGAGGATTATGCTGAATCAGAAGACCTCAAGGAAAGATCAATCAAGTTGGCTATCGCTCAAGCAATGGAGCTTTGGGCAAAGAAATCAAGGAAGCTAAAGGGACAACCCAGCTCATTGGTCCCTCTTCCAAATATCAAGCATATTGTCTATGGTCCTAACATCAAACCATATGAAGAGCTACCTGAGGAACCATACTCACCTTTTATTCCTCTTGACAATTTTACATGGATTTCTAACAGGTCAGCTGTAGACAATGAGGGATTGCTGAAAACAGTTGAGACTGTTAAGAAGATCATATCCCCTGCTGATAAAGACAAAGAAGAGTCTTCTGATCAACAAAAGCACAAAGAGGGTGCATCAGACCCATCTGATCAGAACAAAGAACAGAATGATAAGACTGAGACAGCTGATGATTCCAAGAAAGAAGAAGTTATTCCAGCTGATCAGATCAAGGATAAGGAAGCTGCTGATGAAAAAGATGATCAGACTAAGGAGAAGGAAAGCACTCCTAGTCATGCTGATAGGGCCAAGGAAGTTGAGCCCATCTCTGGTCCAGCAGATCAGTCTCTTGAACTGATAATTCAAACATCAGAGCAAACTATCAAAGAAACATCTCCTACTTTGCCTGCTATTCCAACAGATGTTCCTTCAACTTCTCAAAATGCTCAGACAAATTTGTTGGACTCCATCCGACAAATGATTGACAAATCATTGAAGGAACTGAAGGAGGAGTTAAAAGCAGATGTGTTGGCTGCTGTACGTCAACCCAGTCAGATAGTTGCTGCTATTCCAACAAATATGATAGAAGATACTGCTCAAAATGTTAAGTCCATTTGTCAAGATATGGAAATACTCAGAAGAAGGACTCAGAGCACTGCTGATGGTTGGAGACGAATTGAAGAAACAGTTGAAACGGCCCTCCAAGCAGAAGATGAAGTCATGGAAAATATGATGAAAGACTTCACTGCTTCATCAAATTGGATTTTAGGAACTCAAATTCAATTGGGTGATCAAGGAGAGGATTTGCTCAAAGAAGTGAAAGATTTTAAGGCCAATCAACTCAAACAACAAGCTCAAATAAATGCCATGGAAGAAAACATCAAACTTCTCTGTGACGCACTTCAGATTACACCAACCTTGCCACAATATCCAATCAACCCTGCTGATGATGACAAAAAGGGGAAGAGAGGGTATTTGGACAGAAAAGAGTTGGAACTTCCTTTGAAAGGGAAGAAGAAAATCAAGATGATGCTGAAGAAACTGAAGTGTTGGAAGAATCTGCTGATGAGACTGATAAAAACATGGAAGAAACAAGCAGACCAACAGATGAGAAGATCACAGAAGAAGAGAAAGCTGAAAATGAAGAAGCTGACAATGCTGAAGCTGAAGCAAAAGCCAAGTCTGATAAAGAACTAGCTGCTGCCAAAAACTCAGCTGAAGAACAGCTTGATCCTGATGTCAAATATAAGAAGATAGAGTTGTTGAGGAAAAGATTCTTTGAAGCATTGGAACCTGAAACTTCCAAACTATCTGATAAAGAATCTGAAAAAGAAGACAAGGAAGCTGAAGAAGAAAAGAGAGAAGAAGCTGAAGAAGAAGAGAAGAAGGGAGAAGACTAGTTTAGGCTAGATTTCCTTTTATCTTAAAAATCCTTGTAATTTTTTTTTACTTTGCATCCTTCATCTTTCAACACTTGTAATATGTAAGCAGTTCAATTATCTATAAAATTGCAAGTTTGAATCCAACACACTATTTCTATCTCAGAAATTTTTGAGGATCAGAACTTTAGTTTAGGTACAGGTACTTAGCTGAAGTTTTGTCATCATCAAAAAGGGGGAAATTGTTGGATGAAGATGAAGAGAAAAGAAGCTAGTTATTAAGGGAAGGTTTTGATGATTACCAAAACATCATAATCAGCTAAGTGTGGAAAGCTTAGTTCCCTTAGAAGGATCTTTGAACAAGCAAAGAAGATATCAGAAGAGTTTAAAGTTCAAAGACCAGAAGACTAGTGATCTCTTGCTGAAACAACAAACAGAAGGATAGGTCATCAGCCGAGTCAGATCAGATTAGTTCAGTATTTGATCAGCAGAGTGCCTATCAGAAGGGTTGCTTCGATCAGCAGAGTAGAAGAGATCATGAGATCAGTTCAACGGTAATAAATGCACCTGGTGTAATAAATGCTGAAAGAGAAGGGCAATAATGGCAAATGATTGAAGATATTCTCGGATCAGCAGAGTGCATTTAATGCAGCATTTAATGCGATGGACAGAAAGTACTGTACACTGTACGGACTGCTGCAGGAAGCCGTTTCAAATGAGCTGAAGAATGGATTTGAATTGTGACTTGGCTTCAACGGTCATATTTTCAATTCCATGTATAAATAGAGCTGAATTTCAATCGAGCAAAACACACAACAACAATCAGAGATTTCGTTTTTGAAGTAGAATTTTTCTAAGTCTCAAAAGCTCGAACAGCTCACTCGTCTGGTGGAAGTCATCTGTTGACAGAAACCCAGTTGAAGAAAACAGAAAATTACGATCTGAGTGATTTTGTAATAGCTGAGTGTTGTGAGGAGTTGTGATCCATCTTTGTGAGTGATCAAACTTCAGAGAGTAGAATTTCTTAGTGATTTTCTATTGCGAGCTTATAGCCTTTTCATTAGTTGTCTAGGTATAAGTGGAGAAATATTGTAATCTGTGTGATTATAGTATAACCCAGAATCTAAGTGATCTGGAAGAGTGGACTAAAGGATTTTTATCCATATAACCACTATAAAAATTCTTTGTGTTATCTTGCATTTAAAGTTTTCTTGCATATTTTAAAGCTTGCATATTTACACACTTTGAATTACAAAAAGATTTTATAAGGAGTTTAAGAACTGGGGATAAAATCTTTTAAGAACTTAGTTTACTTGTGAAAAACACTTTCAAACAATCCGCTGCAAGTATACTCTTTGGAAAACTGTTTTGTTGAAAAACAGCTAAGTATTTGTAAGAAGAGTGGTCAGTCTGCTGTTCAAGATTTGTTCACGATCAGCTCAGTCTGCTTACTGTTCTTCATCAGCTTAGTCTGCTGACAGAAGACTGAAAAGTTTTCAAGTTCAAAATTTTCAGAGGTCTATTCACCCCCCCCCCCCTCTAGACCTCATCTGACCACTTGGGACCAACAACCATCTTCATAGGCCTGCCGTCGAGACTCCTCTGCTAGGGCAGCAGCCTGAACCAAGTCACTTTTCTCCTTCTCCAAAACAGACTTTTCTTCTTGTAATTTTTTGAGGACATCATTGGCAAGCTGCAGCTGGAGGGTCTGCCTTGTGGCCTTCGCCGTCTCCGACTCCAAACGACGTTGATAGGCATCCTAACCGATCCACAGATCGTCATTTTGCACACCCAGCTGGAGTGCAAAGTATTTGGCCTAGAGAAGAAAAGAAAAAGGAAAGCCCTTACACAACAAGGCAATCAAAATAAAAGCAGAAAAATAATCAAAAATATGTTTACCTGCTCGCATATCTTCACCAGGGACTGAACAAGGCGAACATTGGAGGTACCCTCAAGCTTCCTCAACTCGCCAGGCAAAATAGTGCTTAGGCCCAGGTCCCAGGACAAAGCATCAGGCTCAACAGAGCCAGGCAATTCACTACCAAAAGGAACGCCGTCAGGACGTGGAGTCTCCGACTGCATAATGTCCTTAACTTGCTCGAGAATGCAACGGACATCTAACATACGAGGGGATTCCCTCTCGTTAGGACTCACCGAGATCTCCTTGCCCGAAGTAGAGATAACAGTTCGCCGACCAGACTTTGATCTGGTCCGACCTCTAGAAGGCCCGCCAGATTCAAAAGAAGTAGTCATCACAGTGGTATCATTAAATAAGTAATCAGCGAAATCTTGAGAAATAGGTTGTGTTGCGGAGGGATTGACAAAGGAACCCTCATTAATCACCTCCGAGACAACACTCACTTGACCTCCGCTGACTACCGGGGCAGCAGAAGTAGAAAAAGGAAAGGAACTAACAGGAACATGCTCATATGTGACATGTTCAAAAGAATAAGTGCCTGAAGTGAAGGGTATGTCGAAAGCTTGCTCCATAAATGACGAATCACCAAAAGCCACCCGACCAGGGGAATGCCTCCTTCCTGCTTCACCCGAAGAGGAAAAGTTTTGTTGTGTGAAAGACGAACTAACTACGGGAAAGGTTTCAGAAGGAATGACACGAGTATCGACCGCCGACCTACTATTGGAAGACGAACGAGGAGGTTCTATCGAAGGCCCCTCTGTTCGAGACTTTTTTAGTCTGACATTCCTAGCACTCTCGCGGGAAGGACGCTTTGAAGTGTTACCGAAAAGATTACTCATGATCGAAATTCAAATAAGAAAATTAAATTATCGAGAAAGCTTATCGACCTGCTAACGAAAGAGTATTCTGTTGAGAAATGAGTAAAAGCGGTAAATAGTGAGTAAAGTTTTACCTTTCGTATTTATACTATACGAAAAGACGCAAGAGACTCAAAGAATGGGCGCGTAACACAGAAACTAGCCTAGGAATTGATGCAAGAATTCGAAAAGACATACGAATAATGATTACGGCAAAGTTATTAACTTGTCTAGATTATTACAGAGAAGACAAAAACATGTAACTGTCAGAATATGAATCGTCTATTTTACAAAAGGATAAAAGAGTAATATTACAATTCAACTTACGATAACAGTTACAAAGGTTATTTCACAGATCAATATATCATACAACTTGGTTGCCATCTGGAATTTCCTGTTCGCCAACGACGTCTCCTTCTTTCGCTGATTCAATATCCTCCTCCTCTTCCTCTGGATCGATAAAATTATTATCGACCTCGTCATTAATATCTGAAGGAGGAATCGGCAATGGCTTTCCAAAATCTCTGACAAGGTGAGCCAAATGAAACTTTTGATAAACGACGTCCGGCAGCTCGGAAGGAGAATATACTTCGCCATAAATGTTCAACCGAATGTGCGCCGCTTTAAAATATTACTTTCGATGATCATCTATCAGTTCAAAAGCAACCAACTGATGAATCGTCTTCTTGAACGTACTCTCCAGGAGCGGACCGACCGTTTGATATACCAACGCTGTATGAACAGGAGAGCTAAGGAATTCACGAATAACTTTTTCATCAGGATTCCGGCCATAACGATCCCTATGTCCACTAAGAGGAATGTCCCTCTCATACTCCTCTAAAGAAGCCTGAAGACTCGATAATTGAGATTCCAACTCGCTAATTCGAGCAGTACTCTGAAATTGGTACTCTTCCAACTTCTTAGCAAGTTGATTGGCTTGTTCTTGAGCACAAGAAGTCTCCAGAACCCTGCATATAATCTCCTGGTCATCAGTCCCCGTAGCCCGAGTCTCTACGACCGGAAGAGAAGAAGTCATTGAGGGATCAACCTCTGAACCAGAAGACTTATGAAATAAAGTTTTATATTTCTCATCCAGAAATTCACATTGTTGTTTCCAGAGAGCAGCTTCATAGGCATATGATGCCAAACAAGTCTTAGTCTGAAAGAGAAAAAAATAAAGGAAATAAATTAGCAAGCTAAAGTATTCATTGAGAAAAATTGCCCTACGAGCACACATAAAAAGAGGTCACCCTTTCAGCATAAAGAGAAGCTCGCTGAAATTTCTCTAAAGGGTCCTTCCGAAGAAGCTTATTCATGTCACGGGTAAAAATGCCGGAGAGAAGAACGCGAGTTGCCTTATCCACTGCATTTTCGCTCTCGTCATGAACTAAAGAATCTTTCTCGGGATAGCCAGCGGCTCTTTTTCCCTCTAAATGATCCTCGATCATCTCGACCAAAGTGGGTTTTGGATGATTCTCGCCAAGAAGGGAAAGATCGTTACCGGAACGACCATAATAACTCCTTTTTCTCTCCACCGGATTAACGTTAGGATGAGGCATCGACCAGCTGCGACATCCACGTATACCTAGAGATGTCCTAAGTTGGAAAGGAGGATAACCCGATCCTGTCCCATGGCGAACAGGAGATTCTTGGGAAGAATCTAGAGATTCTTCTCTGTTCTCCTCGGAATCATGACTCAATTCCAGTTTTCTCTTCCGAGATGCTCTCTGCTCGATAGGAACATTCTCTATGGTTTTGGTGGATTTAGACAACACCATTTATCCCTTTGAAGAGCGTCGGGAGTTTTCTACCATAAGAGCTGAGGAGAAAACAAAATCGGAATTAGACTTAGTACTAAAAAAAGAGTTATGACAACGCAATATAGAATAGATACTTACCCAATGATTCAGAAGAAGAAGAAATTGGCAAAATATGAGTACTTAGTCCCGCCTTGCGAAGAAAAACTTCACCGATAAGAAGAGCACTCTGATATTTGTTGACACGCATAGCTTGGATTTCGCCAATGAACTGGGGGTCGTTAGGAATAAAATCACCAGTCGCCAAACGACCACCATAAATCCATTTGGAATCATGGTCCTACGAAAAAGGCTCAGTAGAGCCATCCGCCAAACGAAGATAAGAGGGCGGACGAACGAAGAAGAAATGAGTTCCAGGAAGGATTGCTGGAAACTGGGGAGTCAAAAATTGCGCGACTAGTCTTTTGGCTAGCGAAGAAATATCCGCGATAGGAGGAACTAGAAACGTTAAAATGAAACAATTGCGTAAAATTATGAAAAGAGGGATGGAATCCTTTCGCTATCATCAAAACGGAAAAACAGACAACGAAGGCCACGAAATTAGGGACTAATTGAGTCAAGGACACACTAAATATTTTCAAAATATCAAGAAAGAGGGCAGACAAGGGGAGACGCAGACCGCAGTTAAAATGGGCTGTGTAAAAGGCTCGACATCCCTCCGGCGGTGATGTAACCCTATCAGAAGAAGAAGGGAGAATAATCTAGGAACCGTCCGGAAAATATTTGGCATAATTGCTCACGACCTCGGGGAAAGTATCCTCAGTGTAAGCACAAGCAAGATCCTCGATCGGTTCAGAAATTTGAGGAGCCATACCCTTGCCTTTCTTAGCTCAGGCAGCGACGTCCGTATTAGATAAAATTAGCACAGTAAAGGTGTCTTCAGTCGGGACAATGAATTCAGACACTCCAATTTGTTCGCTCAAAGGATTAGAATGTATCACCTCCTCGATAATAGGAGCGACACTCTCCCTTAAAGACGAGGAAGATTTTCTTATAGAAGCCATTTTTTTGGGATCCTCGGAGGATATGAGTCGATAGAAGCAATTTTGAAAGGATAAACGACCGAGCAAGAAAATCACTGCGAGATTAAAGGAAGTATAAAGAAAAAAATGACTAATATAACGGTCACCTATTTATAGTGAGAAGTGAAAAGACGTTTCGAACTCCTCACGGCTAATCGCATTCCCGCCAAACGGAAAAAAGATGAAACGCTTCCCCAAAGGGACACGTAGCGGTTCATAATTGGAATGAGAAAACTACAGTCGTAATTAACCATCTACTTCTACGAGCTTTTACTACATATACGCTCGAAGAAGTGAGGGAGTACTGATGGGGGCTATTTCGCACCCCTTACAATGTTCGGATCAACTAAGGAATATAAGATCGGTTCGACCAGACGAGCCTGTTCGGGAGCATCTATCGATCCGGTAGAATACGACTCTTCTCAGCAAGCAGGTTACAATCCGGACTCATGAAGGACGATTGGGCCGAGTCCTATTAGAATTATGTTTCCTTGTAAAACTAGGTTAATTGTGATATAAATACCTAGTTAATCATTGTATTACATACGCTTTACATACTCAACTTACGCCTACATACTAAAATAATCTAAGATTATTGAATAGAAAAGCTTTTGCTATACTATTTTATTCATTGATTGTCTTAGTTACTGATTGTTCCATCTAATTGTTCTTCCTTGAGATTGATACATCCAGAATAAAGTAACAGAGCCCTATAATTCGTATTAATTCAGAACTCCTAATCACACTCCTTACTGATTTAATCTTACCCGACGAAATTTGGCTTAATCAGTAATAAATGAAGGAACTATTCAATTTAAATTAATAAATGCATTTTATTATATATGGTCAACTTTATCTTATGTAATAATTATCTACGCATAATGATAGAAGTCCTTAGATCACAGGGCTATGGGACAACCCGTGGATTGATCTCTAAGGTCGTGATCTAGAACATATTCAAGAGTCGTAGAATTCAATCGAGATAGGACATGGTTGGATTCGGTAGACTCTCAGTAATGTGTATACTCCAATGAACTCGAGAACACTTGGGTCCACGAGCGTGACTGGAATAGTCGACACACATAAGTAGGTGACTTGCTGGGATGGCAAGTGCACTGAATACCCCAATTAGAAAACAACTCACCATGGAAGCAGTAGTCGCATATCGGGGCTAAATCAAATTTACAATAGTATACGAGGAAAGATCCGTAATACTTGAGGTGATAGAGTTTATCTGGTATGAGAACGTCTATACTTAGATGTGAGTTCCGACCGACTGGAGATTACCAGAAAGTCTCTGAGGATTCACGTTGGGTATATAGGGACTCGTATGCAGGTTCATATCATCAACAAAGGATCCATTGACCCTAATTGATAGGTTGAGAATTTCTCTTATGGATTTTACCAGAATAAGTCAAGGTAGCTCATAATACTTGAGGTGATAGGATTTCATATAAGAATTTCTTAAACCAGAATAAGTCAAGGTAGCTCAGATATATGAAATTCTTATATGAAAGTACCTCATAAAGATACTTCTGGTAAAGTCCTTGGTAAAGGTATCTGACGACTTTATGAAAGTAGCTCATAAAGATTAAGTCAAAGAGACTTATTTCGAGATTAGAATGCATAAGGTCAAGACGAAGATAAGGGGAACTGATGAAAAGTCCGTACCTTTAAGTCTCGACTGGGAGATCAATCGATGGAGAGATTATGTCCTATATGGAAATTGTAAATGATTAAACACTGAATTAATTCACCATTGATTAGGCTACATGGGCTTATGGCCAGACATCGACCGTGAAGTGTGGGAGAATTTTCAAATTGGTAGGGTGCTAATTTTAAAATAATCAGTCGGTAGAGTGTTCGATTGATTTGGAGTATTTAATACTCGAGTAATTAAATAAATATTTAATTATAACCCATGGCCAATTATGTGGTGAACCTACGGGGGAATACACAATACACATGAAGCGAAAGCGAGGAAACGAAGAAAAACTGGATCGATTAGGTCGACCAAATTGGAGCAGAAGAGATCCGATTGGAATTGGATCGAGATTATAAATTAAATTGGAATTTAATTTGTAAGTTAATTAATTGAATTGGATTTATTTAATTATAGGAATATTTAATTAAATAGACTTAGAATCTAACTTAGTTAAATGAGAGAGTAATTAATTAATTGGGTCATTTAGTTGTGAAATTAAATAAAGCCTCAATTAATTAAATAAGAAATGGGACATTAATTAATTAGAAGACTTGGTCTTCCAATTAAAAGGGTCATGGCCCATGTAGAAGAAGAGTTAAGACTTAAACTCCAGTCCTAGTAGGATTAGGAGACATAGGGTATCTATATATATATATGAGAATATATGATAGATCCCACACAAATCAATTACACATCACAAGAAACTGATGGAATAGTGCCCTGCAAGCCAATACATTTAGCTTGTACTGGAACTATCATTATCTTTCTTTAGTATAAATGATTTAATACGCACGTTTATTTATACGAGTATAAGGATAAACAATGGCCAACTTCATCTCTCGCGAATACATTTAAGCGATTGGTTGAAATCCTTAGATTACATTTGACTATGGGACGATTCACTTCAGTATTGAGTGCAATCATGAAACAGTCTCAAAGGTCGTAATCTTAAAATTGTTCCAAATCATAGATTCCGAAACGAGACGGGGTATCGTAGGAATCGCCAAGACTTGTACGAGTATGCATGATTCACATGGAGTGAATTTGTAGTGTTTCATGAGCAAGGCATTTGAGGCCAGTGCATATGAGTAGGTGGTTCAATGGAGGATTGAACGCATCGAACGACCCGAACAGAGAAACCCATTGTGGAAGCGCATGTCGCATATCGGTGATGGGATGTTTCTCAAGGATTATAATAGTGTACGATTTAGTCCTTTGACTTGAGGTGCTAGGGCGAATTCGGTGCATGAAAGTGCGTACTTAGATCTTGGTATAGGTCACTTAGCTTGATCATAACATGCCTAGGTTGGGTGCGTATGGACATGTACGCGAGTGGTTAGTACCAATATGAATCTATTGACTCATCGTAATGGAAGAGAGAATTTCCTATACGATTCTTAGATAATATATCCGAGAAACCCGTGGCCACGGTCGGTGACGGATTTGGAAAGGGGTTTCCAAATTTAGCAGTCACACTGGAATATTATCCTGAATTAGAAAGTATAGTTATCGAGACAAATTTAGAGGTGCCGATCAATTCACACACCCTAAGTCTTGATCGGGAATATTAGTCGATAGAAGGACCGTATGTACATGGTAATTATATGAGACGAGGTTCACAAGTATCAATTCACCTGAAGTTGGGCTTCATGGGCTTGTGGCTAGACATCGACCATGAAGTGTAGGTACTCCGGAGTTAATAGAGGATTTGATTCTAGGAGTGGTCAATTAAAGGTTGTTTAATTGACCGGAGCAATTTATTGTTCATAAATTAAATCACGAGGAATTTGTGGGCCTGCTGCCAATTGATGGTGAACCCAGAGGGTCACACACAATACAATTGGACGGTGACTGTTGAAAAGGATACAAAAGGAATTAATTGATTTAAAGGTAATTGAATCAATTAAATGAATTAAAAGTATTTAATTCAAGTGGGAGATTAATTAATTAGCTGACTTAATTAATTAAATACTTAATTGAGTTGCTAATTAGTTATATAAAAGAAATAATGATTTAATTGGATTGGGCATTTAATTAAGTAATTAATTGATAGGCTTGCAAGACAGGGGCCTTTAATTAAAAGCCCATAAGGAGTCTTGCAAAACCTAGGTCAAGAAGGAGTCTATAAATAGGTTCTACTTGAGCTCAAAAGGAGTACACCCTAGAAAAACCCTAGCCTCTCTTCTCTTCCTAGCCGCCGCCCCCTCTCCTTTGCGCCGCCAACCTAGAGCCGCCGCCACCTGCTGCCGTGAGCTACCCTAGCAACGCCGCCGCCGCCTCTCCCTTGTTCCACCGTGTTAGATCTTGCATTGGCAAGTAGATCTGCACAATCCTGCTTCGACAAATCTCCTAGATCCAGTTCTGAGCCTAAGACTAGGAGGTGTTGCCAGAATCCAATTGGTGTGGACTAACTTTGGAGGTGAGACGCTTGGATCACTTCTGTGAACCAGATCCAGATCCAGATCCAGTTTCAGATCCAGAACTGAAGGTTGCCACCACCTTGCCTGTGGTGAGGTATATCGCAAAAACCCCCTTTGTTTAATTACTCTGTGCGTTTTTGTTTCTTGCTTACGTAAATATAATATGGAGAATCTAACATGGGACCTTGGGTGCTTCGAAAAATTTTAAATTCCGCACTTTCGTTGTATCGACAATCGAGGCAACCCAACCACTATCCTAACAGTGGTATCAGAGCCAACTCCATCATTATTATACGAAAAGCCTGAACATAATGTGTTTTCATCGTATATGTTTAATTATGTATATGTAAACACGTGATAATTATGTTTTGTAAATTGATTCTTACTTGTTATGACTGGATCTATGATTGGGTAAAACTTCTTATTCAGATCTGTGCCGATTTTATAGTTTTTGAAAACTCCAGGACTTTTTGAACTAAAAATCGCATATAGGGTTTTTGTTGGCTGAAAAATTCAAATTTTTGAAATCTGGAAATTTAAAAATTCTGGACTGTTTTTGCAAATCAGGTCGCACGGGTTTTGGGGTCAATTTGTAATTTCCAAAAAGTTTGGGGCTGTTTTGCAATTACCGAAACTTGAGGGGTCAATTTGAAAAATCAAAAAAAAAATTCAGAATTCAAAATATTATTTTCTGGTAGCTGCCCAAATCTGCCCAGGGGTTGTTTTTGTAACTTTTTAAAAGTTTTGGGGTCAAAGTGCAATTTTCAAAAGTTGAGGGGCGAAATTCAATTTTCAAAAGTTGAAAAACAGAATCTGAATTTGAGCAGAAAATTTATTTTTGTTTACCCGAATATTCATTTTGTCATAATTAGTAGTGACTAAAAAGTAAGAATCATAGGAAGTTAGTTTTAAAAGGTAGTTTTAAAATTAAGAAAGAAATAGGTAAAGGATGTTTGCATGTTTCTTGCTCTACGTGAATTGTTTACGTGGTTTTCGATCGAGCCGAGCCTTAACCTTAGGTTAGATGTGATTGGTTTAATTTATTGTCTGGTTTTTATTGGGCCTGCGAGCCTATTATTATTTTTGGGCCACTTTGAGCCTTTGTAATAGAATAGGGCTTTACTGCTTTCCTAGTTTAGGATGGAGGCCCGTTTACAAGCAAGGTGGGAGCCCAAGAAGATATGAAGGCCATGTATGCATGGTACATTGTGTAATAGCATAGGGCTTCATGAGAACCCTTTAGATTGACCAATAAGGCCAACATCATTGGCTCGATGATGGCCTGCATAGGAGGCTCCCGATCGAAAACATATTATGTTAGTATGCATGCTAGGCTTGTATGGCTTTTATTTATTTTGTCGATTTATATTTAGCTTGTATGAGATGCGCGCTAGAATCTAGATCGTAATAAAAGATAAAGCATAACTGAATCGGTGAGATCTCGAGGAGAGTTAGTATGACTTTCAAACCAGAAATTCCCTTCTCGAATTAAATATTAGGTCATATTGGATTAA